>CM029405.1:16719376-19180001 GCA_017139565.1 Luffa aegyptiaca | reverse complement strand
AAACAAACATAATTTTCAAAAACCAAGACCTACGTACAAACGTAACAAATGTCTAAATCCTATACAACAACCCTAACTACAACAACCACAACAAAAATCTCTTTTTTAATATTTTGAGAATAACAAGAATCTCTTAATCAACCATAAAACTACTCATGTATGGTAAATCTTCAAGAGGAATTACTCCACTAATCAAAACTTTCAAATATTACATTAAAATTGATTCATTGAGCAACACGACACATTAGGTGAAAAATACAATTTTCCCAAACCTACTTGTATAAAAAGACATCTTTTTTTCCAAAATGTGATCTCGATGTGAATATCTAAATTGATCTTTACAAAGCAATATTATCTCAATTCTCAACTGCAAAATCTTGAGCACCAACGATGTTGAGGCTGATGGCACAGCAGAGCAATGGACCCATTCTAATCCTCTTCCATTGGAACTTGTGGAATATTGAACCTATCCTCTTCCACAGGTTTAGTCACAGGAGCTGGAGGTAAAAGCTAGTCAAGGAACAAACTCCTTAAACATGAATAACTAAAATCAAACACAGGATAGATTAACCCCATCTCATCAAAACCATAATTTATAGGTTCAAATACGAATTTGGTCCCTAACAATTTAAACTTAATTTCACTTTGATTCATATGGTTTTAAGTTCTGATTTGGTCCTATAGTTTGGTTACACCTCACAAAACGCTCCTAAACCATCGCCCAAAAAGATCAACCCATTTTCCCCTATATTTCACTCTAGCACTGAATTTTAATACGGTAAACCAAATAGAGATCATCAGCTTTGCCACATAAATAAAAGAAAAAAAAAATAAAGTATTTAATATGTGGTTTCTACTTCGACAATTTGTGAAATTTGACTAAACTTGAAACTTTCAAAAACACATGGACCAAAATGAGACTTCTAAGCTATAGTGACCAAATTCGTAATATTCCTAACGGGACCAAATTCATGATTTAGCTTTGGCAAGCGACAATTTTGATGGCCAACAAAAATCATATCATAAAACATACACATTAGATAAATCTCCTGCCTGCAGAAAAATATTTAACACTAACAATACGAGATTTTACTATGTTCAAAGGATATTTGTAGTAGTGTCCTTCTCACCACGACTGCGGCTATTATTTAGTTCCCTCATAATTTCAGGAGTAACCTACATTCAAAAAGGCACATTAATTAAGGTAACTTGATACCATACTGGAAAGTAACATTAACATTTATGGATCTACATAGCAAAAGAATTCAGTCTTACATCCTTGTGCCTATGACTTTGAAGAAGAATTCTAATGTTTGCTTTATCTTCCTTCCGAAGTTCATTTTTATACCTGCATGAGATGTTCGCAAAACTAAAAATGTAATCTCAAGTGACACCACGGTATTCAAAAAAGAGGGGGTATTCATAACACATAACAAAATATTAATGTAAAGTTTTAATGATTTATACACAAACTTCTTAATTTGTAATGTATATATGATAACAAGAAAAAATACAAGTCTGAAATGGGCAAAGATAGCAAGAAAAAAAAAAATACTAACCTCTGCACAAATGCAAGCAGTGACTGGTGCCATATTACAGGCATGACTCGCGTCTCTTCAAGAAACCTCATAAAATGTGCGACAACTGCATCAACTACACGGTATGGCAATGCATATTTCTTCTCCAAGATAAGCTTAATAAAATAACTGCCATAATTAAATGAAGCGACCAGTTAGGTATTGCGCAAATAAATTTTATCACACCAATTCTAGAACATCTGTCACTGTATTACCTTCTCCCTTCCCATATACAGAGCAAGTTCATACACAGAAAACCATGTCAAAAAGAATAGCTAAACAATTAAGCCACAGAAATTTACAAACAAAAATTAATTTCATCAGTAATCCAAAATGTACAAAAATACTGGCAAAGATATGATAATTCCCCCCCCCCCCCCCTATATACAGAGCAAGTTCTAGCATGGACTTCATGAGTCCTTGTTTACCATCATGATTGATAACAAGCTTATTTCTTTCATTCTTTCAAATCAAAAAATTTCTCTTCCCGATCTTCTAACTTAGGGTACTTCAAATAAGGTTTTTCCAGTAAAAGTTAAAACTTAAAGATGTATTTAGATAGTTAAAATGCAATTTATCATCAATAAAAGATGCATAAAGCCACGTGCATCAAATATAAAATACATTTTAATTGCATCCAAGTGAAAGTACATGCTATGAACTCCTTATTTTAATGAAGCACTATTTCACAAGACAGATGAAGAATTAGAAGAGAAGGCAAAAGAGGCCCAGCCAACAAAAAGGGACCACCAAAAAACAGAAGGGATTTTATTATTATAAATTTAAAAAGAAAGAGGAAAAAAGAAACCCGCCGGCTTGGCTAGGGGTTGAAAGGCACAGCGAAGGTGTTGTGGTCTAATATGGTTAAAGCTATTTTGTGGCTGATTTGGAAAGAAAGAAACAATAGAATGTTCAAAGATAAGTCCAATTTTTTTGTTTATTTTTGTGATCTTGTGCGGTTCGTGGCCTCTAATTGGAGTAGCTAACACAAATCCTTTCATAATAACTCCACTTTCCTCATTGTCCCTTGGCCCTTTAGGTTGTTACCTTTTGGTTCTTTGTTTCCTAATGGAATTTTCACATTTCTTATCAAAGATATAATAAAACAAAGGAAACTTATTGTGCAAGAATATATAACAGAAAAGTATGCCACATACTAGCATAAGCTCAGAGTTCATTGACTTGTCCACAATACTCACTAAACACAACTCTACTTTCACCTCTTCATGAGAATAAAACAGAGTTGCACAACACCACTAGCATGAGTTCATAATAATTACTTGTTGACCACAATATTTCATCTTGCAACTTTCACCTAACGAGAATAAACAAACACATGCAATTATGCACAATACCACTAACATGAATCACAATTATAATACCTTGTCGTGCCACAATATTCCATCTCTGCAAGCTTGAATAATGCAACACTGCAAAGGAAGACAAATCCAAAATCGTCCATTAAACAACTTGCAAAAAACGTTTCATGTTTGTGCGTACCTGATCTCAAGAAAGAAATTCTAAAAATAACATAAAAGTTGATACAAAACTTAATGACTTGCCTTGAATGAAGCACAGGAATCGTAACCTTTTCAATAATGCTCCCAATGATCACAGCCTCCCTCAGACTACAAGTTCCAGACTGAAGAAAGATAGCACCAAGGTTCCATTAGAACACCTTAATTTCACTTGAGCAATAAAATTAAGAGCTCTACACACTGCTGAGATATCACTTTCTATATACAGCGCAGAATGAAGGTGAAAAGGAGAAAGCAAGAGGAGTTAAAAGACTATATAGACCCATAAGTTCAGTGACCAGTGTGTACAAAACAATAGCAAAAGTCGTTACAGAAGATTATAAATGGTATTATCAGGCTACAATTTCATCAAGTGCTTTTATCAAAGGAAGACAAATCATTGACCCAATATTTTGTGGCAAATCATGCAGTGGACAATTATAGAATTAGAAGAATGAAAGGATGTACATTCAATTTGGATCTAGAAAAAGCCTCTGATAGGATGGAATGGGAATTTTTAATCGAAATATTGAAATTAAAAGGGTTTGGGGATAGATGGATAAAATTGATCAAAGAGTCCATATTTGGTAATAAATTTTTCATCTTCCTCAATGGAAGACCAAGAGGTCGTCACGAGGATTAAGGAAAAGGTATCCTTTGTTACCCTTTCTATTTTTACTAATTTGCTTTGAGCAGGTTGCTAAGAAATGAACTATTCAATGTGATTTTCAAGGTTCCTTGGTGAGAAATCGCTCGGTTCAAGTATCCCATCTCCAATTTACAGATGATACAATGATTCTTTGCAAAGTAAAGAGGAAATTATCAAAATTTTAAGGCATATACTAAAAACAATTTAAATATCTTTGAGGTTAAGGATAAATTAGGAAAAATCCCTATAAGCCCTATGAGAAAACCCAGGGAGTTAATACCTCCCCCTTCTAGTAATAAAACTTATCCAAATACAACTATCATTAATTATCATTCCTAATAATCCTTTTTTATCAATTTACTAGTGTCCAAAACTTCAAAAGACTTTAAAGTTCGTGATCACTAGCCACATCTAATATGGTGAGAGCATCTACCATATTGGTTGACCCTTCCCACGATAAAATTTAATATGCTAAAATAAGCTACTTTAGAATGAATATGAAAGTAACAAAGCTAAATTCAAGAAGAAATAAATGTACAGCTTACTGTTTCTAGGTGGTGTTATAATCACAGGAAATTCTTTTGTAATTACAACCTTTTCATGATAATTAAGGATTGGAAAGCTCTTATTTAGCGGTAGGGGAACCCTCTCCCTGAGCCCTTAGGCTGTTTCTCTTTTGTTTTGTAATATACTTACGTTTCTTATCAAAAAAATGAAAAAAAATAAATGGACATAAGTTGTCATGGCTAAGAATTACATACCTCGCAAAGAGGAAGCAAAATTCCTTTGAAGAAGGCAGTGGGTTTATACAGGGACTTTTTCAATGCTTGATACAAGGCAAAGTGTAACCGCTTATTCTTTCGAATGTCTTTCCTTACTGCTGGAAGCAGAACCAGCTTATAGAATTTCTCCACCTTTTTTACTCCCAAATTGGATGCAAAAATTCTTGTGGCTTGAAACATTGCATTTGGTGACCAATTTTCAGGCTCGGTTAAATATAAAACTTCCTCCCAAAGCGGCATGGAAGGGATGCGCTTGAAAGCTTTGGGTACTTTTCCAGCCATATACTTGTTCAGAGATTTTCCCACCCTGCATAAAATATTTCAACTTAGCTCATAAATATATCCCAACTTTCTTCTTTTAAATAACATCAACAACATTGACAGATTTTATACCCTTTGTATAAGTCTATGACTGAGGTGTCTAATTTTGGCAAAGGCTGTGCATCTGCATTCACAAACATCAATGGCAATGAAATCACA
This sequence comes from Luffa aegyptiaca, assembly GCA_017139565.1. Taxonomy (NCBI): domain Eukaryota; kingdom Viridiplantae; phylum Streptophyta; class Magnoliopsida; order Cucurbitales; family Cucurbitaceae; genus Luffa; species Luffa aegyptiaca. Next base: position 19,174,996 of record CM029405.1, on the reverse strand, counting down.
ACATGAATCAACTGTTATAAAACGTATCACCAAACTGAAACTGGTTAAACATTAAAAACATATCTAGACCTGACGAGACTATAGCATCATTTTCTTTGATTTTCCTAACAATAAGGTCAGCAAGAGTATGTTGTGGCCCTACATCCTTTGACAAAAAAGCTTCCACTAAACGCTCATCTTCCTCAGCAATGTCCTCCTGATACAATAGATAATTTGGAGGAAAAAAAATCAATTGAAATCCAATATAGCCAAAGACCTAAAGCACATTATATCAAATTCATATATATGGCAACGTTATGCTACCTCCTCATAAGAACCAATTTGAGTTTGAGTTTCAGAGAATCCAGGAAAATCATCAATGTCGCCCTCATCGTCCTTGGGAAGCTCTTCATCAGGAAGATCAAAGAAAGGGTTGGCCTGAAGTTGGTTTCTAGCTTCAATTTCATTCTCTTTCTGCTGAATACGAGCTTCTCTAAATATCTTGGAGCTCATCCCGGAGGATAAAAGTGTCTCATCCTCCTGATGATGACGCTTTCTTGCTTTAGAATTTTTCTTGTTGGGCACCGGGTAATCGTCTTCCGTGAGAAAAGGCTGTGGGTTTCGAAGCCTATCCCTATTCCTCTTATTCGGCGCCATTGGTGAATAGGACCGAAAACAAAGGTAAAGAACAAGTAATATGAAATCTGATTCTTCTCTCAGAGAAAGAGAATTATGGCCTTCAAGTAGGAAGGTTTACACAGCTAAAAATAACGGGAGAGAACCAATGACAACAACAGCGGCAATGGTGAAGGTGACGGCGACAGCAAGAGCTGTTAAAAGAGAGGAGAGTCAGAGAGAGAGTGAAAGGAAGAAGAAAGGGTTTAGGGTACTTCAAGTTATGGTATTTTTCTCTTTTTTTATTGTACCCTTTATCTATATCTATATCTATATACTATATATAAAAGTGGCTACAGAGAGAAACTTTATCTATCCATTTTTCCCTCCAAATTTTTAACATATGCCTATTTTACCTAATTCTATTGGATAGATGGGAGTAGGGGTGTAAAAATTTTCGGGTCGGGTCGGGTCATCCGCGTTTTTTTTTTTTTTTTTCCTCGCCTTCTTGGTAGCCCAGTATTCAATTTCATCATATGTATTATGCAACTTTCCCCTATAAGCTTTGTTTAACAAAACACCTCCACGTCTCCCAATCAAATCCATTTTCAAGCAACCTGAATACAAAGTACAAACACCATTTTCAAGCAACCTGAATACAAAACACCATTTTCAAGCAACCTGAATACAAACACCATTTTCAAGCAACCTGCAGTGCAATATATCCATTGCTTTAGCTAAACATGGCTGTCTTTAAAGGTTATTGACTCCAAAGCTTCAATTATATAATCATCAGCCTAATCTAACTCATCTTTTCTGCAGAAGATCAGAATCCTCATGTGAAATTTTGCTCAAAAACGCCACTAGAAAACACAACTCCCCACCCCCACATTGGTAAAACAAAGATCCAGCAAGATTGCCAACAAAAACAAAACCAAAAACCATACAGAATACGAAGCTCTGGCTTGATTTTCACTTCAGAGCTGCAAATTACATATCATTATTATAATCAAGCATGCCTTGCCTGGAAATCCTTCATGAAAGCAACCAATTTCTCCACTCCAGCCAATGGCATTGCATCGTATATAGTTCTCGTTTCTGCAGTGTAAGGCTAGTCTACATTCTTGCAGACTTCCATCTTCGTTTTCTTAAAAATGGACTTTCTATCAAAATTATATTGAATCCGATTCCTCTTTAAATGAAACCACTCATGCTGAACACATCCCAAGTCCCAAGTTCCCACAAATAATTACAGCAAAGAAACTTAAAGCTTAAAACAGAGCACGGAAAATAGCAAATGTTTCACAAATGAATGAATGAAAAAAAAAAAAACAGTATGAGCATATCATAAACATTTTTGTTTCACTTGAATTCATACATAATCCAGTTCCCATAATGATTTCTAATTCTCATAGATTTTAGGCTTTGTAAACAAAGATTAAAAAGAACAACAACATTCCAGATTTTACACAAAATTTCTCACATATTGTTGAACTATAATAACACAAAAACACAGCCTAGTCCCGAAGAAAAATTAGAAAAACACAGCCCAATATTGGAAGCCATAGTCCCGAAGCAATTTCCAGAAAACCCAAATCATAAGAAGGGGAAAAGAACAGAAGGAAAGAGGGGAAACAGAGAGAAAGAACAAAAATGGTTAAAATAAACTTGAAACGAAGGACGACATTAAGGAGGAACCAAGACGACCGTTCCAGCGCAAGTTCGATAGAGGGAACTGAGATTGAAGCCTAATGGAGGAACCAAAACGATCCTATTAGAAATTCGAAAGCTGTGAAGAAAGACCAAGAAGACTAAGTAAAGAAAGTTACCCAAATCCGGCAAATGGATTGAAGAGCGAGAATCAGATCGGCGCCGACGGCACAGCTTCGACGGCAACGGAAACCCAGAAACAAAACTACGACTGTGAGGACGAGCACGAAGAAGATGCGACAGCAAGCACGAGAGGAGATGAAGCTCCAAAGGCGGCGGCAAGCACGAGAGGAGATGAAGCTCCGAAGATGGCTGCGACTACGACTGTGAAGAGTGAAGACCGAAAAAGAAAATCGAGGAAAGAAGATGTGACTGCGCTGAGGTTTTTAAGAAAAGTAATAAAAAAATCAGAAAAATTTAGAAAATAAAGGTACTATTTACAGAAATCAAATGTCGCGCTTGTCCAAGAAGCGCGACACACTGCAATTGTCCTTTTTTTTTTTAATTTAAATTTATTTATTTATTTATTTATTTATTTATTTATTTTATTATAATAATAATTATTATTTTTATTTTTATCATCAAATTAAGTTAATTTTGTTTACTGATTATGTTCTTTTTTCCTATTTATTTTTATACATATCAGTTTTTTCTTCTTTTTCTAAGTGATAAATCTAATGATTATATTTTTTAATGATTGATTTTTTTTACAATTTTAAAGTTTGCATTTTTTTAAATATATATCTACCATTTACTTGTTTTGAAGTTTGCATTTTATTTTTGTCTATATAATTTTTTTTAACATAAAACACCACATATTAAATTCAACTCATGCTACGAATAGATTTTTCGAAAATTATTGTACATTTGTTTCAAGAATTTTTCGATAAAACTTTATATAGTTAAAACATAATTAAATATATGTATACATAGAAAACACAATTATGTTTTAAAAATTAATGGTGCGTTTGGTTGGTGATTCGAAAACGGAAATTTGAAAACAGAAATTAATGGTGCATTTTTAATATGTTATATTATACAAATTTTAATTTCAAAAAAATGAATTGAGTTTATAACATGAAATACGGACAAAGTTCACCAATAATGTAGTTAAAAAAACAAATGACAAAATTAGAGTAGTTTTGAAAACATTAATTTTAATAATGTAAATAAAAAAACAAATTATAAATTTGAGGTAAGAGAGAAAAGTATTGACAAATGTAGAGTAGTTGTTGCCAGCAATGAACTCGTGTACCACGTACGCGATTTAGGGTGGTCTACGTGGCGGTGATGAGGTGGTAAAAATCGTGTACGTCCTACACGAGTTTGCAAAGAAATTGTACACGATTTCCATATTTAGAAATCGCGTACCACGTACACGAATTCCATATTTGGCAATTTCTATATTTAGAAATCGTGTACCACATACACGATTTCCATATTTGGAAATTCCTTTTTTAATAAAAATATTTTTTCCTTTTATATCTATAATATGTTATATATATTTTTTTTATATATTTGTCTGTGTAAAATTTTTAAAAAAAAAAGATAAAAAATTAACTAATTTACAACGGTGTTCAACCCTCACTAAACATTAAAATAAACATATAGATCATATAGTGTGTGTATATATATATATATATATATATTTTGCAAATTTTAAATAATATATAAAACTAATGATAAATAAAAAAAAGGGAAAAAAAAGAGCAAATACCAGTTTTGATCTCGACACTCTAGAATCTTTGTTAATATTTTAGCCACTGAACCAAAAGAATACTTTGAAGTATGAGTTTAAAAATGTTATACTTATTCTTACCGAACTTGTATACATGTACACGAGTTCGACGTGGAACTCGCGTACCCCGTACGCGAGTTTTGTGTTTCTGGTGTGTATTTCTATAAGGTGGCACTACTTGGAGACGTGTCATGTAAATCGCGTACACGGTTCGCGATTTACACTTGGAATCTGTACCAAGTACACGATTTAGCAAAAGCGTGACCAATGTACACGATTTAGTTACCCCAAATTTGGAATTAGTTTCTAAGCTACCCTAAATTTGTTTTTTGTTTTTTAAATTACATTATTTTAAAAAAAAATCCCATGAAATACTATATTTATTAAAGTTTTTTATTTTTTTAATCTAATTATGCATTTAAAAATTTTTAATTCAAAATCTGAATACAATGAAAACATTAAAAAAAAATGTTTTTAGAATTTTCACTATTTGGATCACATAATCTGAAACAGTTTAAAAAAAACATATATGCCAAACACATATTCACTGAATTAAAGCATAAAACATAATCTAGATTGTCTACCAAACAGGCCTTAAACATCCTTAAACATCTCCAATTCAATTTTAAGTACAATTAATTTAAAAATAAGTATATGAAGTTTTACTTGTATTTAAAATAAATATATATGGATTTATAATCCAATGCAATGAATTGCTAATCTAAATTAATTTTATAGTTTACTAAAATTGCTAGTCAATAATGATTTTTTTTTAACAGAAAGAAAAAAAAAAGTTGTTATTGTAGAAATTGATAATCTAATTATTGAGATAAAGTTAAAATATTTTTTTTAAAAAAAAAGTTGTACTTAGAATTGGAGATGTTTAAGGATAGTTTTTAAAACGTAATTGTGCTTTCTATGTATAAATAAATTTAATTATGTTTTAACTATATTAAGTTTTATCCAAAAAATTCTTGAAACAATATAATACTTTTTGAAAAGTCTATTTGTAGCATTAGTTGAATTTAATATGTGGTGTTTTGTGTTAAAAAAATTAAATAGACAAAAATAAACTGCAAACTTCAAAACATGTAAATTGTAGATATATATTAATAAAATGCAAACCTTAAAATTGTAAAAAAAATCAATCATTAAAAAATATAATCATTAGATTTATCACTTAGAAGAAAAAACTAATATGGTATAAAAATAAATAGAAAAAAAGAACATAATCATTAAACAAAATTAACTTAATTTGATGATAATAATAATAATAATTATTATTATTATTATAATATAATAAAATAAATAAATAAATAACTGGGTAAATGCAGTGAAGAAGCGCGACACTTGATTTATGTAAATAATTTAGAAAGTGCCTTTATTTTCTAAATTTTTCCAATTTTTTTATTACTTTTCTTAAAAACCCGACTGCGCTGCGATGGAACCCTAACTCAGCTAGTGTATCAGTTCTGGTAAATAATTTGTGAGGACCGGTTCGGTCACTAATAAAGCTGAAAACCAAACCGAACCGAACTGAACTGAACCGGTTCGGTTCCTTACACCCCTAGATGGGAGATAGGCGGACAAAATGCAAGATGGAAAAGAGAAAGCGGGTTGGGTCAAGATAGTTGTCCCACAACCCCACCAAGCTAACTTTTCAATTTACTATACATTATTAATTAATGTACCCCTTTATTTTTATTACACAAAAACCTATGAACTTTTCTCTTTCCAAGTACCATACATTAGAGAATTTCAAGAGACGACTTTGATTTTCAAAAAATGACTCATTGGATTCATACAAAATAATCTACGTCTATTATAATCTTATTTTTATAACACAAAAACCTATGGACTCTTCTCATTCCAAGCACCATTCATTAGAGAATTTCAAGAGACAACTTCAAATTTCAAAAAGTGACTCGTTGGATTCATACAAAATAATCAACGTCTATTATAATCTTATTTTTATAACACAAAAACCTATGAACTCTTCACATTCCAAGCACCATTCATTAGAGAATTTCAAGAGACGACTTCAATTTTCAAAAAACGACTCATTGGCTTCCTATAAAATAATCAACATCTATTCTAAACTTATTTTCATTTTTATGTTTTTTGATAAACATCTATTATAATCTTATTTTTATTACACAAAAACCTACGAAATCTTCTCATTCCAAGCACCATTCATTGGAGAAGTTCAAAAGATGACTTCAATTATAAAAAAAAAAAAAAAAAAACAAAAAACAAAAAAAAAAACAAAAAACAAAAAACATAAACAAAAACAAAAAAGACTCATTGTCTCCCTAAAAATATATTTTAATTAAATAACTCATCAACATCTATTACAATCTTAATTTTATTACACAAAAACCTATGAACTCTTCTCATTCCAAGCACCATTCATTAGAGAATTTCAAGAGACAACTTCAATTTTTGAAAAACGACTCATTGACTTCCTACAAAATAATTAACATCTATTACAATCTTATTTTTATTACCCAAAAAAAAAGGAAAAAAAGCTATGGACTCTTTTCATTCCAAGGACCATTCATCAAGAGAGTTCAAGAGATGACTTCAATTTTCAAAAAGCGACTCATTGGCTCTCTACAAAATATTTTAATTGAATAATTAATCAACATCTATTACAATAACCTATGGACTCTCTTCATTCAAAGCACCATTCATTACAGAATTCCAAGAGACGAGTTCAATTATCAAAAAACGACTCATTGGCTCCCTACAAAACATTTTAATCCAATAACTCATCAACATCTATTATAATCTACCATCAAACTAAGTCCTAATTTGAGTTGACTGATGGAAGGGAGAACAATTCACAAACAAATGCAATACCTTCGATATGGTTTGATTTTTTCCAATCCAATTCCTTTTCTCTCTGCCAAAAAATGCAGTGTCTTCTGTTGTCAAAAAAAAAAAAAAAAATGCAGCCTCTCAAAACCATCTTTCCATCGTATATGTACCAATTGTGCCCTCTAGAACAATCTCCCGTTTTTGTTCCCGTTTTTCTGTTACTATTCAGCTATTGCTATTATAAAAAAGAAAATCAAACAACTCCTCTATTCTTTGATTACACAAGTTCTAATATGTGTTTTTAAAGTAACCAAAAAGACATAGATGGAGATTGAAAAAATACCAATGACGGCAAGGGAGTAGAAAATCGAGGGAGGCTACGACGGAACGAACGAAAGAAAGACGACGGTGGCGGCGGCACGAGCAGAAGAAAGACGATGGTTGCGTCAGCAGTGAACGGGAGAGAGGCGGCGACGACACTAAGCTGCTGAAACGGAGGAGGAAACAGCGAGAAGAAGAAGAAGAAGTGGCGTGAAAGAGCTGCTGAGACGGCGACCACACTCAGGGTTTCCTTCTTCTTTTATTCACTTTAGGCTAAAGAAGTGGGCTGAGCTTTTTTTAAAAAAAAAATAAAAACAGACATGTTATTGCTTATTGCGGGTCGGATAGTTTTTTTTTTGTTCTAACTTTTTTTATTTATTTATGTTAATTTTCAATAATATGTATAAATCTAAGGGGCAACCAGATAAATGGCCAAATAAAAATAGCTGTTTTGAAAAAGGGCCATTTGGATTTCCAATTTGATAAATGGCCAAAAGCTATTTTTAGTAAACTCTTTTGGCAGCAAAGTGGACAAAAATACCCCATCTAAATCTTAATTCAGAAAATAAAATAAACCAAATACACTATAAACAAGGGAGAGAATCTAGCTTCCTTACCGATTAATTCATCTAGCAAATCAATAACAGAAATTCAAACTAAAATGGAATATAAATTTGGCAACTGATAGCGAGCATAGCTAGCTAGTTTTCCCTAATTAATTTAGCTAGTCTTTTATAATTTATTGGCCAAAATTATGCATTTATGTGTTGTATTTGTAGGAAATATAGTTTTGAGCCAATTGGATGTTCGGGATGCGAAAAGAAGCTGAAGAATGAAAAAAGAATCAAAGTTGGAAGATTGAAGATAGGCCCATCTGCAGACCAGCGTCGAGACACTGCTCTTTGGGCGTTTCGACGCTGACATTCTATATTTGGAGTTTTCATTCTTAAAAAAAAAAAAAAAAAAAAAAAATAGCGTCGCGACGCTCTCGGCGAATTTTCCAAATCCGCAGTATCGCAACAGCGTCTTGACGCTGTCGGCAGATTTTCTACATCATTTTGTGCTACAGATTGGGGGAGTCCAATTGGTTAGATTTTAGCCCTAATTTCGACTAGAGACCTTTGGTGGGAGCTGAAGCAAGGCCAAGGAGTGGGAATCAAGTGAGAAGAGTGGAGATCGTGATGGGGACCTGCCGGTTTCGACGGATTCGAGTTTTCCTTTCTCTTTCCCTTAACTCTTGTAGTTTTTATGGCTTTTCTTTCAATTAGTGTTTGTGGTTTAAAGACTATGAATTGCTAGTTGTTTGTCTTAGGGTTTGATGTAGTTGTTTTTAGGTTGTTGGATTGATTTTTGGGATGAATGTGCCTTTATTTTATTCTTACAATTTTGTGTAATGCTTTCAATTACTTGATCACTAATTGAATGATTTGAGTGTTGAATCTAACTCGGGAGAGAGGATTTGGCCTTAGACTTACCTTGTTTAATTGCATGACTAGAATAGAAATTCTAAGTTTGTGACGGGATTTGGAATATCTCTAGAAGTATAACAAGGACTAAACCGAATAATGCCTTGCATGTTAATGAACTTAGATAGGGATATCAAGTTAATTATATGCATGAGAATCAATTATACTCGGGAGAGGTAATCGTGATAAAAGTTTCCTTGGCTTGTAGAATAATTGCACGATCAATTCATTCCTATTAATCAATCCTCAATCTTAAATAATGAAATCAATTCCATAAGAGTCTTTCCATTTGAGTCTCCACCCTTTATTTTATGTTTTTTGTCTTTAGATTTATCTTTTTCATTAAGTTTTGCTCCCTAAATAAAATTGAACAAAAGTATTCACGGAATTTAATTTGCTAGAAAACCAATCCAGAGGACGACACTCGTTTAATCACGAAAACACTATATTATTACTTGACCCGTACACTTGCGGTATGCAAATTGCGCATCAGCAACCTAAATTTAAAACAAGAGATTTGAATTCAAAAACAGAGAAAAAAAATACGAGAACTTAAATTTAAACCCTGTATATCCGAAAAAAGTAAAAAGTTTACCAGTTGCAACTAAGATTCAATAACAATGAAGAACAACTTCAACTAAAAAATATTCCAGACACCAAATCAAAGAAGAAAAAATGAAATCACGCATTCTGCTTGCATAAATAGATATTCACCTGGGATGAACACCTAAAACATCAAATCAGAATTAAAATACAGGGGAGAGAATCTAGCTTCCTTACCGATTAATTCATCTAGCAAATCAATAATAGAAATTCAAACTAAATGGAATATAAATATGGCAACCTAAATTTAAAACAAGAGATTTGAATTCAAAAACAGAGAGAAAAAATAGGACTTAAATTTAAACACTGTATATCCGAAAAAAGTAAAAAGCTTACCAGTTGCAACTAAGATTCAATAACAATGAAGAACAACTTCACCTAAAAAATATTCCAGACACCAAATCAAAGAAGAAAAAAATGAAATCATGCATTCTGCTTGCATAAATAGATATTCACCTAAAATATGGGATGAACACCTAAAACATCAAATCAGAATTAAAGTATAATCAGAAAAAAATGAAAAAATTGATACCCAATTTCAAAGAAAACATTCATACTTCTTCCATCATTCGATCCTTCGAGAGAAACCCTTCCGCTTCTTCCATCGTTCTTCTTCTACATTCATCGATTCTTCCATACTTCTTCACAGATAGACCAAATCCCCTTCAAGCTTCGTCTCATAACCAAGATCCTTGAAAAGCTTACACTGTATCTACACGGACAACCGAAGAACATTCAGAAGCTCGAGTGAGTTTTGTCGACATCCCGGGTAAGCATGCTTCAATCTCTACTAATTTTTTCTGTTTATATAGATATGGAACATTTTTTACTTACAAATAGGACCCACCGTTTAATAAGAAAATGAAAAACGATAAAGTAGGGATGTCGACAAAACGATAAATGGTAGAGAGAGAGAGTTGATCCTGTAACTAAAAATACCTTGATTCATGGAATGAGACGTTATAGAATTATTTTTGAAAAAAAAACTAAACAGATACGGCTGCACAAATATAGGATAGACGTGGGGGTTGGCTGAAGGGTAAAAATGTAAGTTTGTATCGCACGAAAATAGGCTGGAAAAACCGGTTTGACCATTTTTCATTAAAAAATACGGTTTGGCCATTTTTCGAAACTACACAGTAATTTCTAGCCATATCTGAGGATTTCCCTAAATCTAATCATCTTTGAAAATTTAATTTCTTTATAAGAGAAAAACTCTGCCTATTTTGTTCCGCGTTTTCAGTTCGTTTGAAATTGTTTTTTAAATTAAATAAATATTAAAGTTAAATATAATTTATTTTTATTTTTATTTTGTGCCTCAGCTTAATTGGATATTTATATTTTTTTATCTTCCTTTAAAAAGCCACAACTTGTTTCCTATTAAAAAAAAACAATAAGGAGAAACTTTTTGTGCAAAGTTTATCCCTTCATTGTAATTTTTGTGTATTCTTTTGTCTTAATTTTTGAAATTACATTAAATTGAATTTTTCATTATCGAAGAAAAATGATCTACATTCATAAAACACTGTGATTGATTTTGTCTTAATTTGTTATCATTTATCTATACAAAATCTAAACCTAATTAATTAATTTTTTCTATTTTTTGAAAGAAAAACCATTTTTCTTTTAAATGATGCCAGAGATCTTTTAGACGAAGAGATAGATTTTCTAGAAAGCATATAAGTGAGGACAAGGCATTTTCAATGACTCAATCGTAAGAACTCCAAAGTTATATGCATACCTATAAATGTGAACCTTCATTTTCAATGATTCAATTGTAAGAACTCCAAAGTAAAATGTATTTGGCGTGGTGAAATCATATGTTGGATGACCTCGTGAGAATTTTTCTTAAGAAACATATGAGTGAGGACAAGGCATGCTGAAAGGATCTATGTTGGTTTATGACGACAATCTTCACTCCTAAAAGCAATTCAAACAAGTAGGTAGTGTAGTTAAGATGCAAGGGAATGTTGGGTCCATCAAGTATCGAATCTTGGACTTGAAACATTACAGATGGTATAGAGAGAGACCTCTCCTCTCTCAGTATGATGTGATATGGGGACAAACTAAGACGAAAGTTGGTAGGGCATGTAACACCCAAGTAAAGAAGAGATACATGAATTAACTAAACCCACATCAAATGAAAGGGATCTTAAGGATACACAAATATGAGAAAGACTAAAAAGAAATTTTAGTTACTATTTATACCATATCAACAAGGTGCACTTTTATTTTTTATGGCTCAATTGCAAAAACTTCAAAGTTAAGTATGTTTGGCTTGATGAAATCCTGTCGGATGACCTCTTATGAATTTTTCTATAAAACATGTGAGTGAGAACAAAGTATACCAAAAAGATTTGTATTGGTTTGTGGGGACAATCTTCACTCTTAAAAGCAGTTCATACATATAGGTAGCAAATGTCAATGCCATCAGGTGCCAAATCCTAATTTCAAATCCTAGGCCTAGGGCGTTACAATAAAATTCAAGTCATTGAACGATAAATTTTAAATTTACCAAAATGACCATAACCAACATAAAGCATATATTCTCGACTATGTGATCAATGGTTTGAATCCTCCACCTCTAAACTAATAGTTGTATCGATTAAACTTTAAACCTTCATAAGTGAATAAATTCAAATTATTCATTAATGATTTATAGATATTCGATCACTTGATTTCATTTAAACTCAGCTCAAAATCACCTAAATAAAGTTCTTCTTCTCCCAAAATCCTATAAAAGTAGCAAGATATATCATCATACAAATTCTTTCCAAACAAGCAGAGAAAAATAGAGGAAGATGAAAGAATGAAAAATCGCTCATACTAATGAAATATTTGTATTGTCTATTTGATTCCAACATCTCTCTAATTTACGTTAATCCTTGCATGTAAGGAAGCGTTTATACAAAGGTGAAAGTTATACATTCTCAATTTTTTTTTTTTTTAAAAAAAGAGAAATCTAACATAATGTCTAAATTGATTCACTGATGAAAGTTTAGAGTTTAAATTGATACAACTATTAGTTTCACGTTTTAAGTTATACAACCACCAAAGTTTAGGAGTATAAATCGATCTTTTCTCTAGTTTCTTTTTCCACTTTAGAGTTTGAGCTGACCAAAAAATGGTGTCTTGTATTTGCATAGCTGCCAGCAAAATGTTGAATTCTGATAACATAATGGAACAGAATTACAAATCACAAATTAACTGCCGAAGTTGGCCCCTATATCTTCATCTTGAAGCAGTTAGAATGGGCACATCAAAGCTGAATAAATCCTATTATCTCTATCAAGATAGCTAACATAAGCTCCATATTTGCAGTTAGAATGGGTCCAGATGTGAGTTTGGAACTTGGGAGGCTGTAGCATAAATGGTGCTAGGCAATAGAAGTGAAGTAGTTTTGGTCTAGTGTACTACCTAATTTCTACATATAGAAATATACTGATTACTAACAATCAACTGCTGGAATTCTATCGTACCGATTAATGCGGTAACGTCGGTGTTGCTACAACAGCTACTCTTTCTAATGAACATCTATTGTCACCATGGCCTCCCTTTCCCTCCCAACCGGCGTGCCAGTTCAAAATCCTTTTTCACCGCATAGAAGGAACAAAGGAAATGGATAACATTCAGAGGATCAATAAGAACAACTGGGAAGATGACAAGAGAATAAGGTCACAGTGGTATTGTAATGTACTGTCCAAGTCCAACTATTTTACAAGACAAAAGTTACTGATTATCGAACCTGGGAGTGTTCGGTTCTAATGTACAAACAATCCATAATCATTTCCTAACACATGAAGCAATTTAAAGAAGCATCATGTTCTTGTCAAAAAAAAAAAAAAAAAAGCATCATGTATTTTAAGTAAACAGTCTTGGTTTTTTCTTTTTTCTTCTTAATCTTTTTCGGTTAGAAACTTGGGACATCCAAACAAAAGTGTCCTTTCACTATATTATTGAATGACTTGTGTTCTCTTGTCTTAATCACACTATAGATTTCATTATTCTTGCTTTTCTTAAAGTAATCTCTTTGTAGTACAGGTATAAAAGATAATATCATCCAAAAATGTACAAAGAGAAAGCTGGTGCAGTGGCGATGAGACTGTTAATGTTTAGCACTCAATTTTTTACACACACACACAAATCTAATTAAATAATTGTTTTTAATAAATCAAGGAATATGAGAGAATAATTACTTGCCTATTTTCATTAGAATGAAATGGAACTTTATACACCAAAGAATGCACAGAAAAGGAAAGAACATTTACATCAAAATTACAGCAATTAAGGGCATAAATCAAGCCAAATAATAATGGGAAAATATTCTCTAATATGCCCCCTCAAACTGATGACCGAAGAGAAGTCAGAAGTTTGTCTCGAAATGTCAAGAAGACTGAAGATGACAATGGTTTGGTGAATAAGTCAGCCAACTGATCCTTTGAAGATATGAACTAAATGCCTTACGAGCAACCTTTTCACGAACAAAATGATAGTCAATCTCAATGTGTTTCGTGCGAGCGTGAAAAACTGGATTATTGACAAGGGAAATAGCTGAAATGTTGTCACATAGTAATGTAGGCAGACTGGATAAGGTGACGTGGAGATCACGAAGAAGCTGTTGTAGCCAATAAAGATCTGCTGTTGTAGTCGCAAGAGAGCGGTATTCAGCCTCAGTGGAAGAACGTGAGATCGTAGGTTGCTTTTTGGCTGACCAGGATATCGGACTGGAGCCAAGAAAAGCAATGAAGCCAGATGTGGATCGTCGGTCAGAAGTGTCACCAGCCCAATCAGGGTCACAAAAGGCAGTGTGAGACAAATTGGCACGTCGAAACAGAATGCCAAGTGGTTTGGAGCCTGAGAGATAACGTAAGATACGTTTGACAGCAGAGAAATGAACAACTGTAGGTCGATGCATGAATTGACTTACACGATTCACTGCAAAGGAAATGTCAGGTCGTGTAAAAGTAAGGTACTGAAGAGAGCCAACCAGTTGACGATAAAACGTGGCATCGTGAAATAACGGTGCAGAGATGTGGAGATCAACTGTAGTGGACATGGGTGTTAAGCATGTCTTAGCAGAGGACATTCATGCAGTGTGAAGTAAGTCAGTGAGATACTTAGCTTGATTGACAAAAATGCCATCAGTGGTAGTGTGGACTTCCAGGCCAAGGAAGTATTTCAATGCACCAAGATCCGATATCTGAAACTCTGTTGCCAACTGCTTCTTTAAGACTGATAGATATGAAGAGTCTGGTCCAGTGATAATTATATCATCAACATAAAGTAACAGATATGTCAAAGAAGATCCAACCGAGCGAACAAATAAGGATGAATCAGCAGCAGAAGCAGTAAATCCCAAGGTGAATAGATATGATGTAAAGCAATCGAACTAAGCTCGGGGAGCTTGCTTTAGACCATACAGACTCATATGAAGGCGACAAACATGATGTGGACTAGATTTGTCAAGAAAGCCAGGAGGTTGAGACATATAAACTTCTTCCTTTAAGTGACATGTAAAGAAAGGCATTCTTTACATCCAGTTGAGTTAAAGACCACTGATAATGAGCAACGAGAGCGAGGATAACTCTGATTGTGGGATTTTTAACAACTGGACTGAAGGTTTCAGTAAAGTCAAACCCTTCGACCTGATGATATCCTTTTGCAACTAATCGGGCTTTATATCGAGCAATAGTGCCATCAGTGTTATATTTGGTCCTAAAGACCCATTTGCAACCCACAACATTCATGAAAGGTAAACGAGGTACTAAGGACCACGTACCTTGTTCCTGAAGAGCATTAAATTCCTCACACATGGTGGATCTCCATTCTGAATACTTCGAAGCAACAAAATATGAAGTGGGATCTGTTGGAATTGAAGTGGTCATGGTGGAGACAAACGCCTTTGGCTTAAAAATTCCTGACTTAGCTCGTGTTTGCATCGGATGATTATTGACAGTGCTTGCAGGAATGTGAACATTTTGAGATACTGAATGCTCATGAGATGACTCAGCTGTCGGTAAATCTGCAATATTAGAAGATGAAACATGCAAAATCTCTCGAGGAGAAGAATTAGTGTCAACAGTGGATAATTGGGTAGGTGGGGAAGATGAAGATGGGTTTGGAGATGTATGTAAAAGGGTGAGTAAGGGTGTTATGTCTGGATGTGAAGGTGTGGCAAGGTTTGGAGAATCTAAAGGTTTGGCAAAAGGAAAAGTTGTTTCGTGAAAAATAACATGGCGGGAAACAATTGATTTTTTGGTGATAGGATTGTAACATATATATCCTTTATATTCTAGAGTATAACCAAGGAAAATATGTTGAGAGGTTTTTGGTTCAAGTTTATGCTTGGTATAAGGTTTTAATAAAGGATAACATGCACACCAAAAAACTTTTAAATGATGTAAATCAGGAGTGTAACCATAAAGTTTCTCAAAAGGAGATGACATGTTGAGAGAAGAAGTTGGCATACGGTTGATTAGAAAAACTACAGTTCAAAAGGCATAAGGCCAAAATTCTAAGGGAACAGAAGAATGAAAAAGAAGAGACATTGTAGTTTCAACTATATGCATTTTGTTCAGGTGTGTTTGGACATGATTTTTGATGTAAAACGCCTTTAGATTGAAAGAAAGACAATGTAGAAGAATTGCAAAATTCTCCACCCCCATCAGAACGAAAATTTTTTAATTTGGTAGATAATAAATTTTCTACAAAGGGAACAAATTTTAGGATAATAGCATGAACATCAAATTTAGAAGAAAGAGGAAAAAGCCAAGTAAATTTGCTAAAATCATCTATGAAACTAACATAATAACGATATCCATTAATAGAAGTAATAGGGGAAGGGCCCCATACATCACTATGAATAAGTTCTAAAGGTGACATGGAAAAGGAAAGAGACATAGGAAATGAAAGTTTAGACATTTTAGCTTTCAAGCAACTAATGCATTCGCAAGTAGAAATAGAACTAGATAAAGAAAGACCAACACGAGATAAACTAGAGCGTAATATTTTGGGAGTGGGATGACCAAACCGATGATGCCACAGAGACACTCCTGTTTTGCCATAAAATTAAAGTTTTTGGGGTGCAAATAAGAAGATAGCGTAGATGGACTTGGGATGGGATAAAGGCCATTGATGCTTTGACCAGTGTATAAGATTTTGCCAAAGACTTTATCCTGAATTAGGAACCAGTCAGTATCAAAAACAAAAATACAGTTATTATCAAGGCAAAATTTATGAACTGATAAAAGGTTTGCTGCAAGTTCGGGAGCATGAAGAATTTTGGAAAGATTAAAAGTATGAGAGGAGGTAGAAAGTGTACCACTGCCTGTGTTTTGGATATTTAAAGGTTGGCCATTACCCACTGTGACCGATTCTTCACCATTATAATTGTTGGAGAGATTGAGATTTGCCAGGTCGTTTGTCATATGAACATTGCAGCCACTGTCAGATAACCAAAATGCATTAGAACTATCATTCGGAGAGTGTGAGTTCATAGAATTTACCGCCATAACAGCCAATTGAGCTGGTGGATGACGACCCTAATAGGAAAAATTCATCCTATTGTAGCAATCCAGAGCGCCATGTCCAGATTTGGAACAAATTTGGCAGAAAATTCGACCAGAACTGAAATCAGAATTGGAATTTGGACCAGGCTCGAGAAGGCTGCCAGACCCGTATGCAGAACCAGACCCACCAGGTGAATTGGGCCCGAAATTAAAACCAGAACTGTGAGTACACAGGCTCGAAGTTGAACCCGTTTCCAGATCCGTTGGCGGACCCATGCGCGTGTGTGGATTTGGACCGCCTGAAGAGTTTGAGTGAAATGGGCCTACTGCATTAAAAGAAGGATTGGGCCCATCAATATTCTGTGGAAAACGAGAAAACCCATGACCACCACGGGGTGATTAAGCAAAACCTTGGTCGTGTCGTCCTCTTCCCCTAAAATTAAGGTTTGGTTGCCGCACAGCAGCCATTGCTGTAGGAGAGGGGTCGACACTATGTTGAATCGATTTTTCTTCAACATCTAACAAGATGTGGAGTTCTTCTAAGGACAGCTTATCACTTCGCGTTCGAATTGATGTACGGAAGGCATTAAAATCAGTGGGTAATCCATTCAAGGTATGAACAAGAATTTCTTCATCCTCAATCTTAACAGAGACAGCAGCAAGTTTATCAACAATTTCTTTAATACGTCAGGTATATTTTTCAATGGATTCAGAGGAGAGTTTCTTGATTTTATACAAGGCAGATCGTAAATCAAGAACACTAGATCTAGCAGTAGAGGCATAGCATTTTTCTAATGAAAACCATAAATCCTTTGAAGAAGGAGAGCCAACCACATGTGCAAGGGCAAATTGAGATAAGGTAGCATTGATTAGGGTGATTAGAGCTTGATCTTGAGACACCCATTTAATATAATTGTTACTGACCTCTGTTGTGATTTCACCGGTAGGAGAACGAACATATTGCGCCGGTTTTGGAGTTGATCCATCGATGTGCCCAAATAAGGAATGGGCCTTCAAAATAGAGGAGACTTGGAATTTCCATAATATGTAGTTGGTTGAATCCAAGCGGAGCGGTACGAGGTTGCAGATGTTGGACAGAAGAAACAGAGGTGATGGCATTGCAGAGGAGGATGAATCTGATGTATTTGCCATTGGAGAAGGTGATGAAGCTTGATTTGAGCAAACAAAATGCTACAATCGAAAAATGGCAGGAAAAAAAAAACTTGTTGGAGAAGAAGAATGCTTGCAACGGAAATGGCATAAACAAACTTGCTGGAAAAAAATGGTAAGAGTTTTATTTTTCGCTCTGATACCATAATAAATCAAGGAATATGAGAGAATAATTGCTTGCCTATTTTCATTAGAATGAAATGGAACTTTATACACCAAAGAATGCAGAAAAGGAAAGAACATTTACATCAAAATTACAGCAGTTAAGGGCATAAATCAAGCCAAATAGTAATGGAAAAATATTCTCTAATGGTTTTGACATGTGAGTATGCCACTTGGAAAAAATAAGTTTTGATGAGGGTGAGTCAAATTTTAAGGATAAATCAATCCAATTGGACTCATGTATCAAATAACATTCAAGTGTCATCTATATGTGTCTAAATATGTTAATAAAACAATAATTTAATGATCAATCAATGTTCTCTTGACAAATTTAAACAACTTTTTTAACAAAGGACCTAATTGAGAATTTTCAAAACATTCAAGGCAGAGTTGAGAATTTTAAAAGATTAAGGGGCAAATTAAGAATTACTCAAAAGATTAGGGACTATTGTATATATTTTTCCTAAAATAAATAATACTTTGACGGAGAAAGTAGATTCCATAATCAAAATTAGATTTGGAACTAAATTCAGACATGCCCAGAATTAACTTACTGATAGTTACACGCTTGGCATGAATAGCACATAGCATTGTATCTTCAAATAGATGAACCAAGTAATCTTCTGCCGCCTACAAATGAGAGAAACACAAGAAGTTTAATAGTACAGTTTTACTTGTGTTGATGCCAAAATCCGGACAGAGGACTCACTTGACCTTCACGTGACACCAACAGTGAATTTGTAGAAGCTAAGGAAGACGTGACCAGCAAACCAGCAAAAACTGCACACCGGTGTAGTGCTTGCCACACACGCTCCAATGCCTAAGTCAGTGATCGGAGAGCATCCGGCAAAACAATAGTCATTCTGTAAAAGTTTGGAGTTGGGAATTCAGATTTCGAACCTAGCATATTAGGGTTTTCAGGCGTTGGAAGACGATTCGGGCTAAACCAAGTTGAACCGGGGTAGCCAAAAGACTTCAGGGACCGATCGGAAGGGAGGAAGCTCGGCCCGCACAAGCGGCCATGGGTCGGCCTCGACCATGGGCCGAGGGCGAGCGGGGTTGGGCCAAGGCCCAATCCCTTCGGCCTTGGCCCAACCCTATGGCCCCTTTCCCCTTTGGGGTCCGTTTTCATGTTGTGTCTTGGGTCTCGGGTCGCATTGTCCTCGACTGCTCCATGGATTTCGGGATGATCCAAAATTACCTATAACATTAAGCCCCCACTCTTGAATTGGGATTCAGGTGTGACTTATTGCTATAGGTTGAGTTCCTTAAGCCCGATTTAAGAGTATTGATCTTCCTCTCGTGCCGATTCATATGTTGACTTCTCGTCGTCCTACAAGAAAGAAAAAACAGTAGACAAAACAGAGGCTCCCTAGATAGGGGTTAGGTAAGCTAAAGATGAGAGAAGTGTGAGATTGTAGGGACGACTGGACAAGCCTCAATTTCGGTCTCGGCCTCAACCTCAGGATTTCGAGCCCTTCTGTCTTTCTTTTGGACGTCCCTTTCTCATTTCTTCATCCCATTCCTCTAGTTTAAAGCCCCCTGTGTGAGTGCTTCTTTCACTTAACCGTTTATGTGGCTCCCATGGTAAGACCATAGGGTCGGTCTCAGCCACTCTCCATGTTACTGAAAATATTGAGTTCCTACATCAAAATATTAGTTTCTACAACAGAAACGTTAGTGACGAGGATAGGGTCAACCTTGGCCTCAATCCTCCATTAGCTCAAACTGTAGCTCCCTGCACTCATACATTAGCTTATGCAAAAGAAAAACGAGGGAAGAGGATAGGGTCGACCTCAACCTTTTATACTCCTGTAAAGAGTGATTAAGCAAAACTGATTACCATAAAGATATGAGCACTTAGAATGTGTTTCACCTGGTCGGCCTTGAGCTTATGCCTTAAGGTATGGAGAATGACACTCTTGCATAAACAAGGTATGGGCATGGCCTGGTCGGCCTCGGTCCTATTCCTGTAAGAATATGGTATTGGCATGGCCTGGTCGGCCTCAACCCTATTCTTGTAGAAATTTGGTAAAACACTTAATGCCATGCATCAGTTAAGCAGAATAATGAAATTTTAGTAAAATAATAACATAGGTGTGACTTGGTCGCCACAGCCTTTTATCACAACAATTTTAGCATCATTTTTCCTGCAAAAAGCACATAGGGCACTAAACAAGCACTTGGCCTAGTTGGCCTTGAGCTCGTGCCTAGGCAAACAGTTACCAATTTGCGACAGAAATATCATGAGCATGATTAAGATTGACTAGCCACAATAGCATATACGATAAAAGATAACAAGGAAAAAGTAATGACTTAATCCAGCCTGGTCGGCCTCGGCCATCTAGATATATTCTTTCCAGACAAGCTTTAATCATCACCTAACCGATAGTCTCCCCCCCTCAGCCCCCTACTCAAGTGTTATTTTGAATTTAAAGATTATACTTGAGTAAAGGATATTCAGAAAGTAGCTCATCATACCTCAAAGTTTTAGTGTCTCTGCACCTTCTCTATTGGCATATGTTCCCAGTCGAATTATTCTACTAACCTGATAGGGCCCTTCCCATGCTGGTCCTAGCGCCCCCGCTTTGGGATCTTTGGTGTTCTGCATGACATTTCTCAACACAAGATCCCCCTCTCTAAAACTGTGTTGTTTTACTGTTGCATTGTAGTACCTTGCAATTCTGTTCTTGTAATCTACGACTCGAAGTCGTGCTGTCTCTCGATGCTCTTCTAACAGATCCAAATTCAATCTCATCGCCTCCTCATTCTCGTGAACACTAAACTGTTCCACTCTAGGGGAGGGTAAGTCAATCTCTACCGGAACCACTACTTCTGCCCCAAACGAGAGAGAAAAAGGTGTTTCTCCCGTTGAGGTCCGAGCTGTAGTCCGATATGCCCACAAGACACTAGGAAGTTCTTCGGCCCACAACCCTTTTAAACCTTCGAGTTTCGTCTTCAAATTCTGTTTGATGATCTTGTTTACTGCCTTTACCTGTCCATTAGCCTGAGGATGGGCTGGGGAGGAGCACCGATGAACAATATTTAGATCTGAGCAGAACTTTCTGAATGCCATATTGTCGAATTGCCTGCCATTATCTATAATGATTGTATTAGGAATTCCGAATTGACATACTATATTCCGCCAGAAGAAATCAGTGACCATCCTCTCTGTGATAGTCGCTAGTGCTTCAGCTTCTGCCCATTTCGTAAAATAGTCTACTGCCACCACTGCATACTTGGTCTGCCCTTTTCCCTGGGGTGAAGGCCCAATAAGATCTATTCCCCACTGTGCAAAGGGCTAGGGACTGATGACATTGGTCAAAGGCTCTGGTAGTTGCCTCGGGACTGGTGCAAACCTCTGACACCGGTCAACAGCTTTCGTAAAATCTTTGGTATCTTGTAACATTGTTGGCCAGAAGTAGCCCTGTCTAACGATCTTATGACATAAAGACCTTGCCCCTGAATGATTACCACACACTCCTTCATGTATTTCTCTCATCACGTATTCTGCTTCTCTGGGTGGAAGGCACTTTAGCATGGGCATTGAGTAACCTCGTTTATACAACCTGCCCTCTCTCAGCACATAATGCGATGCTCGCCTCTGTAACCTCTTGGCCTCAGCTCTGTCTGTAGGTTGATCCCCATTCTCTAGATATTTCACCAATGGATCTCCACGAGCCCTCCTCGTGGTCAGCCTCGGCCTGGTCTGCCTCTGCCTGGTCGGCCTGGGCCACAGGGGTTTCGGCTTCTGTCCTGACTCGACCCCCCACGGAAACTTGCTCATCTACCACTACTATCTTTTTTCCACATACTGTTGGCTTGAGCAAAACCTCAACTGGAACTGTTCTATTCAGTTCTGTTTCGTAAGCTGCTGCCAACCAAGCTAATGAATCAGCATTAGCATTTTGGGATCTCGGAATTTGCCTAACCTCACACTTTTTGAACTTGGCCAATAACTCTTTAGCCTTGGATAAATATTCAACCATCCTCTACTCTTTAGCTTGATACTGGGCTGTCACTTGCTTCACAATTAACTGTGAATCACTCTGAACCAAAAGGCTCGAAACTCCAACTTCCCTGGCTAACTTCAGTCCTGCAAGGAGAGTCTCATATTCTGCTTCATTGTTTGAGGCTCTAAAATTGAATCTCAAAGCATACTCAAATCTCTCTCCCTCTGGGGATTCCAACAATATTCCTACTCCACATCCCCTTGTGTTAGAGGATCCGTCGACAGAAAGGGTCTAGGTCTGGCTTGGTTCCTCCAAACCCAAGTAATTGACCTTAGACTCAATCCTGCTCTGGTCGGCCTCGGCCTCGGCCTTAGCAGGTGTCAGCTCTGCCACAAAGTCTACAACCGCTTGCCCTTTCATTGACGTCCTCGATTTGTAGTGGATGTCATATTCACTCAACTCAACTGCCCACTTCATGAGACGCCCCGACATTTCAGGTTTCTGCAGTACCTACCTAAGGGGAAAATTAGTCAAAACCGTGATTTTATGGGCTTGGAAATATGGACGCAGCCTCCTCGCTGTTGTGACTAGTGTGAGGGCAAGCTTTTCTACTTGGGGATACCTTGTCTCTGCTCCAACCATAGTCTTACTCGTATAGTACACCTGTCGCTGAAGGTTACCTTCTTCCTTTATCAATACTGAACTCACAGCTGTTTCTGAAGCTGCCAAATAGAGCAACAGTTCGTCCCCTGGTTGAGGTTTAGCTAAAAGCGGGGCAGAAACCAAGTACACTTTCAATTCCTTGAAGGCTTTCTCACATTCTGTAGTCCACTCAAATCGCAACCCCTGTCTCAAAATTTTAAAGAAAGGCAAACATTTATCAGTAGCCCTACTAACAAACCTGTTTAGTGCTGCAACTTTCCCATTCAGGCTTTGAAGCTGCTTGAGATTGGATGGAGAGGACATTTCTAGGATCGCCCTTATCTTGTCTGTGTTAGCTTCTATCCCTCTCTGATTCACCATAAATCCCAAGAATTTCCCTGAAGTTACTCCAAAAGCACACTTACTTGGATTCAATTTCATTTGGTACTTTCGCAGTATCTGGAATGCCTCGCTGAGATCGGACTCATGACACTGCGATTTCACACTTTTTACCAGCATGTCATCCACATAAACCTCCATGTTCTTTCCTAATAACGGAGAAAACATTTGGTTTACCATTCTTTGGTACGTAGCTCCTACGTTCTTCAATCCAAATGGCATGACTTTATAGCAGTACAACCCCCTATTGGTAATAAAGGAGGGTTTTCTCCTAGTCAGGCCCGTACATCCTGATCTGGTTGTAACCCGAATAGGCGTCCATGAAACTCAACATCTCATGCCCAGCTGTTGCATCCACCAACTGATCGATCATTGGCAAGGGATAACTGTCTTTAGGGCAGGCCTTATTCAAATCAGTAAAATCAATGCACATTCGCCATTTACCGTTTGCTTTCTTCACCAGCACCACATTAGACAACCATTGGGGGTAATGGACTTCTCTAATGAACCCAGCCTTGAGTAGGTCTTCTACCTGTCCGACTATGATCTCGTTCCTCTCTGGATTGAATGCTCGTCGCTTTTGCTTTATTGGCTTAAAGTCTCTATCTGTATTCAGTCGGTGCACCAAGATTTCAGGATCAATCCCCGACATATCTTCATGTGACCATGCAAATAAATCTGCGTTGGCCCTCAGGAAACTAATCAACTTCTCTCTTTGTTCAGCCCTCAGTTTGGTGCCAATACTCACTTTTCTTTCCTCAGTCGTCAGTGACACAGATTCTAATTCTTCTGCAGGCTGCCCTCTCAAATCGCCTTCAACATGGCCTAGGCCAGGGTCGACCTCTTTCCGATTGTCTAGGCCATGGTCCGCCTCTTCCTTCCCGAGGTCGCCCTCTTTCTGACTGCTTAAGCCGTGGTCCACCTCTTCCTTCACGGGGTCGGCCTCGGCCTGTCCCTTCTTTTCTCGCGCGCATCCATAAACTCCCACAGGTTCATGCATCATCTCACTAAAAAAACCACAATCGATATACAGTTTTTACTGGCAAGCCTTCCTCCCCACAGACGACGCCAACTGTTGATGCCAAAATCCAGACAGAGGACTCACCTGACCTTCACGTGACACCAACAATGAATTTGTAGAAGCTAGGGAAGACGTGACCTGCAAAACCAGTAAAAACTGCACACCGGTGTGGTGCTTGCCACACATGCTCCGATGCCTAAGTCTTGAAGAACGGTATTTATACCTGGGTTAGCATATTAGGGTTTTCAGGCGTTGGAAGACGATTCGGGCTGAACCAAGTTAAACCGGGGCAGCCAAAAGACTTCAGGGACCGACCGAAAGGGAGGAAGCTCGGCCTTGGCCCAATCCCTTCGGCCTTGGCCCAACCCTATGGCCCCTTTCCCCTTTGGGGTCCGTTTTCATGTTGTGTCTTGGGTCTCGGGTCGCATTTTCCTCGGCTGCTCCTTGGATTATGGGATGATCCAAAATTACCTATAACAACTTGATCTTAGGAAAACTTAACGGCAAGCTGATTCTGAAAAAACACAATCAGTATTCATAGAAACAGGTGATGCAATTTGAGATTGCACAAACAGCATAACCTGAATCAGGTCGGTAAGATGTTCGTTGCAGAAAAAAAAAGGAGACATTTTCTATAGAACAACAAAAACTGAAGAAACTAACTCCAACAAAATTATTCACATAAAAGTGAATAAATATTATGGTAACTAACTCACTCATAATATCTCATAAATAACACTAAATATTTAAGCCACAGGCTGGCAATGAATAGATATACCAGTGAGTCGATGATCAATAAGAACAAGACAAGAAAAACTTAAGATTAAGAAAAATTGACAACGAGATAAAGCTTGTTAAACATACTTTAAATGCTTGTAGATAGAAAAGTCGAGGGAAAAGGTTCTAGAAGTCCAAACCAGAACTTCAAAGGAACCATGAGAAGGTTTGATGTTTTCACATCTTTCTCATCTTTAAGAAACAATGTGATTCAAGTTGTTAAATGGAAATAGAATTTACAGTTACAGATAGTACAAAATCCAACCATCTGAGCTAGATGAGAACAAGACAAGCTTAAAACTAAACTGCCCAAGTACTTGCTTGGGTTCCTAGAGGCACATAGTTAGATATTGAAGTAAAGTCATGACACAAACACACAAGACGCTTTAAACCACTAGTCCAAAATATTAAACTAAAACCACCAACATTTCTACTATGTTCCTTAAAAGAAAGTTTTGGAGAAACAAAAGGTATTTTCTAAGTACTAAACCACCGCACCAAAAACTTTTAATAGAAACCAAGAATTAAACAATAGCTAGTGGGGAAACACACACTCACACAACAAAGAACATTCTCATAAAGGAAGCTGTTATAGGTAATTTGGGACCATCCCGAAATCTAAGGAGTAGTCGAGGACAATGCGACCCGAGACCGAAGACACAACATGAAAACAGACCCCAAGGGGGGATTGGGCCATAGGGTTGGGCCAAGGCCGAAGGGATTGGGCCTTGGCCCAACCCCGCTCGGCCTCGGCCCATGGCCGAAAATGATATGAATCAAAGCAGCTCTGATACCAAAATGATATGAATCAAAGCAACTCTGATACCAAAATGATATGAATCAAAGCAGCTCTGATACCAAAATGATAAGGCAACCCTAATTTTCAGCCCAAAGATCCAAGCTTTTGTGGAGCAAGAACCCTTGAAACAAAGAGATTAACACCTCCTTACACAAATTAGAACCAACCAAGAGAAAAAGGCTAGAAATTGATTACCTCTTATGATCAATGATCTAGAAGCAAGATTGGAAATCTTGTTCTAGATTGAGTCATTCCACAATCAAACTTGATCAAGGCCGGATTGAATGGCTCAACATGCAATCTATCACAAGAATTGCAAGAATCCTAGAAAAGGGATTTCTAAGAAAAGTCTCTAATATGAGAGATCATATTTCATTCATCTTCAACTTAAACTTCAAATGACAAATTTCATCCTTATTTATACTAAATCAAAAGACACCATGAAAGGACACAACCCTTCATCTATGTGGTCTAAATTCAATCCCTAACTTTTCAAATCCATGCATGAACCTTCATAAATACAAGTTCATGAATTCACAAGATACATAATACATTAAATATGTGAATGAATATGAATTTCTAGATTCATTGTGTCTTTTGGTTGAATAGGTGCCTTTGTGAATCTTGAAAGGATGCAACTTTTCACCATAATAATTGGATTGAGCTGGTGGGTCACTTATTTCATATATTCCAATCAGCAACCTCTAAAGTTTGTAATCATCTTGGGTTCTTGTAGCTTGATTAAGACACTCGATTCATATCACCGACCCAGCGGGCCGAGCTTCCTCCCTTCCGGTCAGTCCCTGAAGTCTTTTGGCTGCCCCGGTTCAACTTGGTTCAGCCCGAATCGTCCTCCAACGCCGGAAAACCCTAATATGCTAACCCAGGTATAAATACCCTTCTCAACGACTGGAGAAGGGTTCGAAATCTTAATTCCTAAACACGTTACTTTGACAGTTTGACTATTGCTTCGTCGAATTCTCTCCGATCACTGACTTAGGCATCAGAGCGTGTGTGGCAAGCACCACACCGGTGTGCAGTTTTTGCTGGTTTTGCAGGTCACGTCTTCCCAACTTCTACAAATTCACTGTTGGTGTCACGTGAAGGTCAGGTGAGCGCTTGGCCGGATTTTGCCATCAACAGTTGGTGCCGTCTGTGGGGATAGAGGCTTGCCAGTGAAAACTGTATATCGATTGTGGGTTTTTGAGTGAGATGATGCGAGAATCTGTAGGAGTTTTTGGACTCGCGCAAGAAAAGAAGGGACAGGCCGAAGCCGACCCTATGAAGGAAGAGGCGGGCCACGGCTTAAGCAGTCGGAAAGAGGCCGACCCTAGCCTCGGTCGTGACGAAGGTGATCTGAGAGGGCAGCCTGCAGAGGAATTAGAATCTGTGTCACTGACAACTGAGGAAAGAAGAGTGAGTATTGGCACCAAACTGGGGGCTGAACAAAGAGAGAAGTTGATTAGTTTCTTGAGGGCCAACGCGGATTTATTTGCATGGTCACATGAAGATATGCCGGGGATTGATCCTGAAATCATGGTGCACCGATTGAATACAAATAGAGATTTTAAGCCAGTAAAGCAAAAGCGACGAACATTCAATCCAGAGAGGAATGAGATCATATCTGGACAGCTAGAGGACCTACTCAAGGCTGGTTTCACTAGAGAGGTCCATTACCCCCAATGGTTGTCTAATGTGGTGCTGGTGAAGAAAGTGAATGGTAAATGGCGGATGTGCATTGATTTTACTGATTTGAATAAGGCCTGCCCTAAGGACAGTTATCATTTGCCGATGATCGATCAGTTGGTGGATGCAACAGCTGGGCATGAGATGTTGAGTTTCATGGTTGCCTATTCGGGTTACAACCAGATCAAGATGTATGGGCCTGACCAGGAGAAAACCTCCTTTATTACCAATAGGGGGTTGTATTGTTATAAGGTCATGCCATTTGGACTGAAGAACGCAGGAGCTACGTACCAAAGAATGGTAAACCAAATGTTTTCTCCGTTATTAGGAAAGAACATGGAGGTTTATGTGGATGACATGCTGGTGAAAAGTGTGAAATCCCAGTGTCATGAGTCCGATCTCAGCGAAGCATTCCAGATACTGCGAAAGTACCAAATGAAATTGAATCCAAGTAAGTGTGCTTTCGGAGTAACTTCAGGGAAATTCTTGGGATTTATGGTGCATCAGAGGGGGATAGAAGCTAACCTAGACAAGATAAGGGCGATCCTAGAAATGTCCTTTCCATCCAATCTCAAGCAGCTTCAAAGCCTGAATGGGAAGGTTGCAGCGCTAAACAGGTTTGTTAGTAGGGCTACTGATAAATGTCTGCCTTTCTTTAAAATTTTGAGACAAGGGTTGCGATTTGAGTGGACTGCAGAATGTGAGAAGGCCTTCAAGGAATTGAAAGCGAACTTGGGTTCTGCCCCGCTTTTAGCTAAACCTCAACCAGGGGACGAACTTTTGCTCTATTTGGCAGCTTCAGAAACAGCTGTGAGTTAAGTGTCGATAAAGGGAGAGGGTAGCCTTTAGCGACCGGTGTACTATACGGGTAAGACTATGGTTGGAGCAGAGACGAGATACCCCCAAGTAGAAAGGCTTGCCCTCGCACTAGTCACAGCAGCCAGGAGGCTGCGTCCGTATTTCCAAGCCCATAAAATCACGGTTTTGACAAATTTTCCCCTTAGGCAAGTGTTGTAGAAGCCTGAAACGTCGGGGCGTCTCATGAAGTGGGCAGTTGAGTTGAGTGAATATGACATCCACTACAAACCGAGGACGTCAATGAAAGGGCAAGCGGCTGCAGACTTTGTGGCAGAGTTGACACCTGCCAAGGCCGAGGCCGAGGCCGACCAGGCTGAGGCTGACCAGAGCAGAATTGAATCTAGGATCAATTTCTTGGGTTTGGAGGAACCAAGCCAGACCTGGACCATTTCTGTCGACGGATCCTCCAACACAAGGGGATGTGGAGCAGGAATATTGTTGGAATCCCCAGAGGGAGGGAGGTTTGAGTATGCGTTGAGATTCAATTTTAGAGCCTCAAATAATGAAGAATAATACGAGGCTCTCCTTGCAGGACTGAAGCTAGCCAGGGAAATTGGGATTTCAAATCTTTTGGTTCAAAGTAATTCACAGTTAATTGTGAAGCAAGTGACAGCCCAGTATCAAGCTAAAGAGCAGAGGATGGTTGAATATTTATCCAAAGCTAAAGAGTTATTGGCCAAGTTCAAAAAGTGTGAGGTTAGACAAATCCCGAGATCCCAAAATGCTAATGCTGATTCATTAGCTCGTTTGGCAGTAACTTATGAAACAGAACTGAATCGAACAGTTCCAGTTGAGGTTTTGTTCAAGCCAACAGTATGTGGAAAAGAGGTAGTAGAGGTGGATGAGCAAGTTTCCATGGGAGATCGAGCCAGGACAGAAGCCGAAACCCCTGTGGCCGAGGCCGACCAGGCCGAGGCCAACCAAGAGGGGGGCTCGTGGATGGATCCATTAGTGAAATATCTGGAGAAAGGGGATCTACCTATAGACAGAGCTGAAGCCAAGAGGCTACAGAGGCGAGCATCGCATTATGTATTGAGAGAGGGCAGGTTGTATAAACGAGGTTACTCTATGCCAATGCTAAAGTGCCTTCCACCTAGAGAAGCAGAATACGTGATGAGAGAAATACATGAAGGTGTGTGTGGTAATCATTCAGGGGCAAGATCTTTATGTCATAAGATCGTTAGACAGGGCTACTTCTGGCCAACGATGTTACAAAATACCAAAGATTTTACGAAAGTTTGTGACCGATGTTAGAGGTTTGCACCAGTCCCGAGGAAACCACCAGAGCCTTTGACCAATGTCATCAGTCCCTGACCCTTTGCACAGTGGGGGATAGATCTTATTGGGCCTTTACCCCAGGGAAAAAGGCAAACCAAGTATGCAGTAGTAGCAGTATACTATTTTACAAAATGGACAGAAGCTGAGGCACTGGAGACAATCACAGAGAGGAAGGTCATTGATTTCATCTGACGGAATATAGTATGTCGATTCGGAATTCCTAATACGATCATTACAGATAACGACAGGCAATTCGACAATGTGGCATTCAGAAAGTTCTGCTCAGATTTAAATATTGTTCATCGGTGCTCCTCCGTAGCCCATCCTCAGGCTAATGGGCAGGTAGAGGCAGTAAACAAGATCATCAAACAGAATTTGAAGACAAAACTCGAAGGTTTGAAAGGGTTGTGTGCTGAAGAGCTTCCTAGTGTCTTGTGGGCATATCGAACTACAGCTCGGACTTCAACGGGAGAAACACCTTTTTCTCTCTCGTTTGGGGCAGAGGCAGTGGTTCCGGTAGAGATTGGCTTACCCTCCCCTAGAGTGGAACAGTTCAGTGTCCACGAGAATGAGAAGGCGATGAGATTGAGTTTGGATCTGTTAGAAGAGCATCGAGAGACAGCACGACTTCGAGTCGCGGAGTACAAGAACAGATTTGCGAGGTATTACAATGCTACAGTGAAAAAGAGCAGTTTTACAGAGGGGGATCTTGTGTTGAGAAAGGTCATGCAGAACACCAAAGATCCCAATGCGGGGGCACTAGGACCAACATGGGAAGGACCCTATCAGGTTAGTAGAATAGTTCGGCCAGGAACATATGCTTTGGTCGATGGAGGTGGGAAGCCGCTCCCTCATCCATGGAATGCCGAACACTTGAAGATTTACTACCAGTAGCTTCGACAGAAGTGGAGCACCGCCAAGGCCAACCAGGCCGAGGCTCGTATGCAATTTCTTTAAAAACAATTTTGGCTTGTTGTTTAATTCAGTACTTTTGTTTACTTTAACAAGTATATAGTGTTGAGTGAAAAACGCTTGAGGTGCTAATCTTAATAAAAGTTATACTTTCTTTTTAGTTCTGTTATTGCAGATGATTTAATGTTACAGACGAAAATGTCTTCGGTGGGGTGGCAACGCCTATACTCCGAGGCAATCGACTTGTGGAAATGTCCTTGTAGGAGTGGCAATGCCTATACTCCCAAGGCACTCGATGGAGTGGCAACGCCTATACTCCCTGAGGTAATCGACTTGTAAAAATGTCCTTGTAGGAGTGGCAATGCCTATACTCCCCAAGGTAATCGACTTGTAAAAATGTTCTTGTAGGAATGGCAACGCCTATACTCCCCGAGGTAATCGACTTGTAAAAATGTCCTTGTAGGAGTGGCAACGCCTATACTCCCAAGGTACTCGGTGGAGTGGCAACGCCTATACTCCCTGAGGTAATCGAGTTACGGAAATGTCCTTGGAGGAGTGGCAGCGCCTATACTCCCCAAGGCAAACGACGACTAGCGGACCCTCGGGAACGGCGCCGTATCAATAGAAGAAGGTGCGGGGGCTTTAAGGCTTCATGGTGTGGTAAGTTATACTCAAAGCATCTTTTACTCAAGTATAATTTGTCAATTTAAAATAACACTTGAGTAGGGGTCTGAGGAGAGGAGATTGTCGATTGGGTGATGACAAAAACTTGCCTGGAAAGAATATGTCTGGATGGCCGAGGCCGACCAGGCAGAGGCCGACCAGGCTGGATCAAGTCATTACTTTTTCCTTGTTATCTTTTATCATATATGCTATTGTGGCTATTCAATTTTAATCATGTTCATGATAGTTCTGTTGCACATTGGTAACTGTTTGCCTAGGCACGAGCTCAAGGCCAACTAGGCCAAGTGCTTGTTTAGTGCCCTATGTGCTTTTTACAGGAAAGACGATGCAGAAATTGTTGTGAGAAGAGGCTGTGGAGACCAAGCCACACCTATGTTGTTTTCTTACAAAAATTTCGTTATTCTACTTAACTGATGCATGACATTAAGAGTTTTACCAAATTTCTACAAGAGTAGGGCTGAGGCTGACCAGGCCATGCCCATACCATATTTTTACAAGAGTGTAAGGTTGAGGCCGACCCTATCCTCTTCCCTCATTTTTCTTTTGCAAAAGCTAATGTATGAGGGCAGGGAGCTACAATTTGAGCTAAAGGAGGATTGAGACCGAGGCTGACCCCATCCCCAACACTAACGTTTCTGTTATAGAAACTAATATTTTGATGTAGGAGCTTAATATTTTCAGTAGCATGGAGAGTGGCCGATACCGACCCTATGGTCTTGCCATGGGAGTCACATAAACGGTTAAGTGAAAGAAGCACTTACACAGGGGGCTTTAAATTAGAGGAATGAGATGAAGAAATGAGAAAGTGACGTCCAAAAGAAAGACACAAGGGCTCGAAATCCCGAGGTTGAGGCCGAGACCGGAACTGAGGCTTGACCAGTCGTCCCTACAATCTCACACTTCTCTCATCTTTAGCTTACCTAACCCCTATCTAGGTAGCCTTTGTTTTGTCTACTGTTTGTTCTCTCTTGCAGGGCGACATGAAGTCAACATATGAATCGGCACGAGAGGTAGATTGGTACTCTTAAATCTGGCTTACAGAGCTCAACCCATAGCAATAGGTCACACCTGAATCCCAATTCAAGAGTGGGGGCTTAATGTTATAGGTAATTTGGGACCATCTCGAAATCTAAGGAGCAGTCGAGGACAATGCGACCCGAGACCGAAGACACAACATGAAAACGGACCCTAAGGGGGGATTGGGCCATAGGGTTAGGCCAAGGCCGAAGGGATTGGGCCTTGACCCAACCCCGCTCGGCCTCGGCCCGCTTGTGCGGGCCGAGCTTCCTCCCTTCCGGTCGGTCCCTGAAGTCTTTTGGCTGCCCTGGTTCAACTTGGTTCAGCCCGAATCATCCTCCAACGCCGGAAAACCCTAATATGCTAACCCATGTATAAATACCCTTCTCAACGACTGGAGAAGGGTTCGAAATCTTAATTCCTAAACACGTTACTTTGACAGTTTGACTATTGCTTCGCCGGATTCTCTCCGATCACTGACTTAGGCATCGGAGCATGTGTGGCAAGCACCACACCGGTGTGCAGTTTTTGATGGTTTTGCAGGTCACGTCTTCCCAACTTCTACAAATTCACTGTTGGTGTCACATGAAGGTCAGGTGAGCGCTTGGCCGGATTTTGCCATCAACAGAAGCTACTGTTCAATAATCTTAGTGAATTACAACGACAAAGTCCAGTAAAGAAAGCAAGAAACCAAAGAAAAGGGAATCAGGAAGACTCTATTCTTCATAGAAAAACTTAAAACATACTTAACAAATAACAGAAATACTGTCAGCAAACCGTTGGTCATGATAAAAAAAATTATTAAAAAAAAACTATAAAGGAAGAGAAGCCGCTTCCTAGTATATAGGAAACGAAACACACAATCCTTCTGATTAGTGTAGACAGATATAGCAAGGCTCACTCGACCAAACCATAGAAAAGAAGCAGTTACTTCCTGAAGAGCTAGTAAAGCTTCAGCTTACTAACGCCTAATCTGTGGAGCCAACTGGTAGCTTTACTTCTCTTACCTACAAAGGTAAATATTACCATCACGTGATCAAATCTCCAAAGCAATACATATGAAGTAATTACAAAATGAGCAAGTAATATATTCTTGCTCTTTTTTTTTTTTATTATTATTATTTTTTTTTATAGGAAACATATACCATTTCATTGATGTATGAAATAGATACAAAAGAAGATAATCATGAAGACCCTATCAAAGATAATTACAAAAAACATCTCCAATGAGATAATAATGTAGATAAGCTACAATTACAGGGGGGGGGGGGAAAGACTACTCCAAAATATAGCTAAGTATGTAGTGGATTCAACAAACACATGGATATTTTGAGACTTATTGGAGAAGATTCTTGCGTTTTGTTCCAACCAAATGCTCCAAAAAAAAGCATATATGAAGTTGCACCAAAGGATCTTCTTTTCTTCTTTAAAAGGATGCCCCAAAAGAGAAGATTTTAGGAGGGTGAAAATGTCTCCCGGTCTAGCAGTGTACCACTCGAAGGCTTGTTGAAGAGTGTCCCAGAAGGCAATCGCATAGGGACAAAAGCTAAAGAGGTGAATTTGAGTTTCTGGAGCTTTTATACAGAGATTGCAACAGCTTGATGAAAGGGACATCATTGGCAGCTTGCGTTGGACAACATCAGCGGTGTTTATGCAAGCGTGGCTAAGCTCCCACATAAAAAACTTGACCTTTTTGGGCACAGGTCCCTTCCAAAGTTGTCTGTACAAGTCCACATTTGATATATTTTTACTAGAGGCCAATTCTTTAGTGAGAGAACCAGTGGAAAATGTTCCTGATTTGTCAAGGGACCAAGCCCATTGGAAGGAGAAGGTGGATAGAAGATGGGATAGAATGGCCCATTCATTAAACTCATCTTCATTCAAATTTCTTCTAAGATGTAAGTTCCAAGCTTTTGTGGAGGGGTTCCATAATTCATCGATGAGGGCATCTTTTTTGAGAGAAAGATGATAAAGATAGGGAAATTGAACCCGAAAGCTTGTGGAACCAAGCCAAACCTCCTCCCAAAATAACGAGTTTTTTCAATTGTCCACTTTAACAACAATATTATTGAAGATCAGGTTCTTCAAATTGTGAATAGCTTTCCAAGGGCCCTTAGAAGAATTCAAAGATGATTTCTTAAGAAACATATGAGTGAGGACAAGGCATGCTGAAAATAACTCTTAAAGTGTAACTTTTTTTTCTTTTTTTTTTAAAACCCTTAAAATGTAACTTAACTATTTCTTAAATTTAATTAAGATATCAACGTAAAAGATATTTTTGTTGACATGGTTGGGGATGTAGCTCAGATGGTAGAGCGCTCGCTTAGCATGTGAGAGGTACGGGGATCGATACCCTGCATCTCCAAAACGTAATTCATATTTTTGCTAATTTCTCTTATGTGAAGCTGCTCGATATTCTTTGGGCCGAAAAAATCATTTTGAATATTAAAAGGGTATTATTAAGCCAACATGAAAATAGATGCATAGCTTGTACTAATACAAATGATTAAAAGGTCTGTGATTCAAATCCCCTGTCCCACATGTATTAAAATATATATATATTATTCAAAATTATCACCTTTGGGATAGGGCTAGTTTGATTACTATTATTTATTATTACAACTCAAACATAGTTGAGTAGTTAAGGCAAAGATTTGCCAACAAGAGCATAGCTCAACTGACATAAAAATGTATTGATAACCACGAGGTTTGTGGTTCGAATCCCCCACCCCCCATATTGTAAAAAAAAAAAAAAAAAAGTTAAGGCAAAGATTTATACTCTAAAGTTTTTTTTTTAAAAAAAAATTTATTTATGTTTTATTATTTATAAATAAAATAATGTATTGATTATTTTATTTTTATGTTCAATATATATTATTCATTTTACGTGCAATAACTTATTCTTTATCTAAGTAACGTGTGTCTAGCTTAAACCTTAGAGTTGAGATCAAATAGATTGGGCTGGTTGCAAATGTAGCAAATTGGCCCAAAATAATTGCAAATGTAGCGGCCCGCAAAACAAATTGCAAAAATGGAAAAATCTCAAGGTCTGGAACAAACATTTACTAAAATACCCCTCCCTAAAATCTGATGGTCTGATAGAATTTTTTTCTATCACTGATAGATTCTATCAGTGATAGAAAGATTTTTTTATCACTGATAGATATTTTTCTATCAATGATAGAAAATTTTCTACATCTTCTATCAGTGATATATATTTTTTTATCAATGATAGAAATATTTTCTATCACTTCTATCAGTGTTCTCGATGTTCTATCATTGTTTGGTTGTTGTTGTTTAGTTTTCTATCAGTGTTTGGTTTTTGTTTTCCAGTGTTTGATTTATATAACTGTTCGTTTTTGCTTTATTTTTCAGTGCCATCAAGATTTCTATCACTGATAGAAAGTTTTTCTATCATCGATACATTCTATCAGTGATAGAAATCTTCTATCAACAATAGATTTCTATAAGTGATAGAAAGATTTTCTATTAGTGATTGAAAGCTTTCCTATCACTCATAGAAAGTTTTTGGGGCGGTTGCATGTATAACATATCCGGACAAAATAATAGCATATGTAGCAACTTTATAAATTAATTTGCATATATATCAAATTTTGTTGGAAAAGACCAAAAAACCCCTCTAGTACAATTAACCCGATTTTTTTGGCCCATCAAATCCAAAAGGCCCTACATTTCAGTCACGACTCACGAGAAATCCGTTTGTCTTTTCGAAAAATCAGCCCTAATCGCTTCGTCAATTACACAATGATGTAATTTTGTCAATTGAACATTTTTGTTGATAGACATAATCATAAGACTTTGTTTACTATTTGTGATTCATTTTTTTGTTATGGGTATTCACTGTGATATGGATATATCAGCTTCTATCAATGAGACACATTTGTTTGTGATATGAATATATCAGATTCTACCAATGAGACACATTTGTTTTTGTTTTATGTATATTATACTTCGATATGTATAGAAATGGATAGACAAAATGATTTTCCAGTAATTAATGGATTTCTATCTGCAACACTGATAGCTTGGAATTTAACTATTTTCTATTAATGATAGAAACTGATAGACAAAATTTCTATCAGTGATAGTTTCTGATAGACTTGATTTTAACCATTTTCTATCAGTAATAGATATTGATAAACCTGAATCAATCCTATTATGTTCTTTTTTCTATCAGTGATACTTGAATTAACCTGATAGACTTCGATTAATCAGATTCTATCGATGATAGTCAATGATAGAATTCAATTAATCGGAGTCTATCACTTGATAGACTTTGATTTTATAAAAGTACTTACCTTTTTCCCTTTCAGATCATGTTTTTTTTTTTCATCCTGTTTTCCCCATTTTCTTCATCTTCTGACCTTTTATCATCTTCTTTCTGATTTTCCTCCTCTAGCCTTTTATCATTTTCTCCATCTTCTTTTGTTTCCTTTTCTCCATCTTCTTTTGTTTTCTTTTCATTCTCCATTCGAACTTCAACTTCATTTTCATTGGCCTGTCATTTAATGTAAAGATTAATCATGATGTTGTGAATATAAGATTTGGTATTTCATTGTCTATCAATGTCTATCACTGATACTCACTGATAGACTTTGATTAATCAGATTCTATCAGTAATTATCATTGATAGAAATACTCACCTAAACAACCTGAAAAACACATTAATATATCATCTCATTGTCTATCAATGTATTAATATAGATTGATTCCTTGTATTTCATAATCTATCTATTATTGTCTGTGATAGACTTCGATTAATCAAAGTCTATCAGTGATAGACAGTGATAGACTTTGATATACCTATACAAACACTCACCAAAACTGCTATTCTTGTTTTCTTTGTATTTCATTATCAGTCCGTGATAGACTTCAATTAATCGAGGTCTATCAGTGATAGTCAGTAATAGACTACGATTAACCGGAGTATATTAGTAATATACTTTGATATAACTATACAAACACACTCACCAAAATTGCTATTTTTGTATTCTTGGCATTCTTGAATTAAAAAGAAGAAGAAAAAATCATAACAATACCTCAACATCATAAAAAGCAAAGCAAATCAAAAAAGAAGAAAAAAATGCACAACCTAATAAACTGCACATGAACAAAACAGATGTTAAAAAAGCATATTAATCACACAAGAGGGAAATCATGCTATATATAGGTATTTAGAATTCTTGAATTAAAACAATAGACAAAGAAATCATAATTAAACTCCAACCTCATAAATGCACAGAAAATAAAAAATTAAAAAAAAAAAAGAAGAGGAAGAAATCACACAACCTAATAAATCACACAGAAGAAATCATAACAGAATTTGAAATCAATTTGAAGAAATCAAATCCAAGATAGAATAGAACATACGAGCAGAAGATGTCCAATCCAAATATTTGCGGCAGAAGAAATCAAATTCAAGTTCCAGTAGAAGAAAACGTGAGAGGGGAAGGAATCCAATCCAAGATGCAGTAGAAGAAAACGTTCGTGCGGAATGAATCCAATCCAAAATTTCAAAATACACAAGAAATTTTGCCTGCGAGCAGAAGAAATCGTGCGACAGAAGAAATCGTGTGAGGGAAGAAAGGGAAAACGAAAAGCGATCAGAAAGGGATTTGGTGCGGCGCGAAAGAGGAGAAAGAGGACTTCGCGGGAATAATATTTCGAAAAACAATAAGGGTAAAACGAGAATTAAAAAAAGTATTCTAATTTTTTTTTCCATATTTACAATTCTTTTTACTTGGTGTTAAATCTTCTATTATAGATAATTAATTTGCCACCCACTGCAATTACTCAAAGTTTTTCTATCACTGATAAACTCTATCAGTGAAAGAAAGTTTTTCTGTCAATGATAGAAAGCTTTTCTATCACTCATAAAAAGTTTCACTATCAATGATAGAAAATTTTTCTATCACTCATAGAAAGTTTTTCTATCAATGATAGAAGTTTTCTATCACTAATAGAAAGTTTTTCTATCTAATCAGTGATAGAAAGATTTTCTATTACTGATAGACATCTATCAGTGATAGATATTTTTCTATCAATGATAGGAAGATTTTCTATCACTTCTATCAGTGTTGGTTTTCTATCACTGTTCGGTGTTCTATTAGTGGTTGTTATTGTTTGGTTTTCTATCAGTGATAGATATTTTTCTATCAGTGATAGAATAATTCTATCACTAATAGAAAGTTTTTCTATCACTGATAGATTCTATCACTCATAGAAAGTTTTTCTATGAGCGATACTGATAGAAAGTTTTTCTATCACTGATAGATTCTATAAGTGATAGAAAGTTTTTCTAACACTCGTAGAAAGTTTTTCTATCAGTGATAGAAGATTTCTATCACTGATAGAAAGTTTTTCTATCATTGGTAGACTCTATCAGTGATAGAAAGATTTGTTATCATTGATAGAAAGTTTTTATCAGTGATAGAAAGTGATTCTATCACTCATAAAAAGTTTTTGTATCACTGATAGATAGAAAGTTTCTATCACTGATA
Source organism: Luffa aegyptiaca (assembly GCA_017139565.1). Lineage (NCBI taxonomy): Eukaryota > Viridiplantae > Streptophyta > Magnoliopsida > Cucurbitales > Cucurbitaceae > Luffa > Luffa aegyptiaca. The sequence continues at coordinate 19,136,357 of CM029405.1, read as the reverse complement.
GAATGTTTTTCTATCACTGATATAAAGATTTTCTATCAGTGATAAATAGAAAGTTTTTCTATCACTGATAGATTCTATCAGTGATAGATAGAAAGTTTTTCTATCAGTGATAGAAGATTTCTATCACTAATAGAAAGTTTTTCTATCTATCTATCAGTGATAAAAGGATTTTCTATCATTGTTAAAAGATCTTTCTATCACTAATAGAAAGATTTTCTATTACTGATAGACATCTATCAGTGATAGATATTTTTCTATCAATGATAGGAAGATTTTCTATCACTTCTATCAGTGTTGGTTTTCTATCAGTGTTCGGTCTATTAGTGGTTGTTGTTGTTTGGTTTTCTATCAGTGATAGATATTTTTCTATACTTATAGAAAATCTTTCTATAAGTGTTTCTATCACTGATAGAAAATCTTTCTATAGTGATAGAATAGATTCTATCAATATATATATATATATATAAAAAGAAAACCAGACGAGGAAGAAGAAGATGAGCGCGCACCAATCAGGGGCAATTTGGGAATATAAAAAATTCATTAAAAAACTTTGCCATATTTGCATTTATTTTAAAAACTTGCTATATTTGCCATTATGCACCCTAATTTTGCCACCCATTACAATTATCCAAATAGATTTAGGAGTTTTAGTGTTTGAGAATTAGGAGTTCACATACCCAAAAGGTTCTTCATTCTAATTTACTAGAGTGTTTATATCACCTATCCTATTAACACTATTGATACGTGATGTGTACTTTTCCTACCGCAAGCGCACGGGTCAAGTAATAATATAGTGAATGTAATTCGAATGTCGTCCTCTGGATTGGATTTTTAAGCAAATCAAGTATTGTGAATTATCTTGCTCAATTTTATTTAGGGATCAAAAAGTGATGAATAGATGATATGAAAACTAAATCAAAACAAGTAAAAAGTGTGGAAATTCAATTGGGAAAAACACTTAGGGAATTGATTTCGCCGATTTAGTCTAGGATTGGTTTTAAGGATTAAGTTATTATGCACAATGAAATTATGAACCTAAGACCCTTTTATCACAACTACCTCTCCCGAGTATAATTGATTCTCTTGCAAATTAATCTACTTGATATCCCTATCTAAGTTGGTTAACATGCAAGGCAATGAGATCTTTTGACCAATTCTAAAGTTAATCTAAAACCGTCACGAATTAGAAAATAAACTTTAGTCATGCAATCTTGAGTAAGTCTATATTAAATCCCCTCTCCCGAGCAAGAATCAACACTTAAATCATCCAACTAATGGCCAATTAATTGAAAGCATTAAATCAAGATTACAAACATAATAACCATTGCACAACTTAAACCATAAATTCAATCCATAAACTTAATCAACTACATCAATCCCTAAGCTACAAGTTTAGCTACTCATGAATAGAATTACAAGCTCAACTAAACATGTAAAAGCCATAAAGTCTAGCTAAAGAAAGGAAAAGGGAAGGAAAAACTCAATGTAGGCCGAGACCGAGCGTCCCCGTCACGATCCCCACGAACGATGGGTTGATTTCCCCCTTGCTCCCTTTCTTCAGCCTTAATCCTCTCTGTTTCTGCTCTGTTTACGGCTCCCAGAAGTCCCAAAATTGAATCCCCCCAAAACCTAGTCGAAAAGAACTATAAATACTGATTTTTCGTCGTAGCGTCGAGACGCTGTAAAGACAGCGTCTCGACGCTGCCTCTAATCACGCGTATTCTGGAAAGGAAATTACGCAGCGTCGAGACGCTAAGGTCGCAGCGTCTCGACGCTGTGACCTTTTTGCGCCTATTCTGATATGGAATGCCAGCGTCGAGACGCTCAAGGGATGGCGTCTCGACGCTGGTCAAATGTTGACCGAATGTTGACTTTGTTCTCTTTGATTCTTTTTCATTTCTTTGCATCTTTTCACGTCCCGAGCATCCGATTAACTCCAATATTGCGCTATAGCTCCAATCAACCATTTCCTACAAAATAAACAATAAAGTGCAATAAAATGGCCAATAATCATCAAAGACTAGCTAAATTAAATAAGTAAAGATAGCTAGCTATGCTCGCTATCAATACGATCACTTTGTAAAAGTTAAAAATAATTTGATCCTAGTCGTTCATGTAAAGATATGTTAATGAGAGTTTTATATACAATGAAATTAAATAAACGAAGAAGATGATATATATGCAATTCCATCTCAATCTAATTGAGTTTTAAACTTAGGGCATCTTTGATTTATATGGATGAAAGTAGCTTGTATAGTTTGTTCAATAAGCCTACCATTAACGATATGATTGCATGGAGAGTCGGGGTGAGTAAGTAAAGTCAAAAAACGAGTCGATCCACCGAAACCAACCAAACCGACGTCGGTCAGTTGGGGTCGGTTTTACGTAGAGTAAAATTGACCTGTCGATCGGTCGGCTCGCCCAAAATGGCAAGAACCGACCAAACCGACCAAATTTTTTTTTAAAAAAAGTAATTGTACATGTATGCACTGCTGCATATTGTAGCAGCATAAGTAGGCATCACATCACAGCCTGAGGCGATTGTCTTCCCAACGATACATTAAAAAAAAAAAAATTTAATCTCTCTCATGTCTTTTTTCCCCTCATTTCTTTACTTTTTTTTTTGTTTTCTTTCTATCTTCTTCGTTTGTCTCTCATTTTTTCCCTTGCTTCTCTTCTTCTTTTATTCTTCTTTCTTTTCTTTTTCTTCTTCTTTTGGTTTCATTTCTTTTTTTTTTTCTTTCATCTCCGTATGCTTTCTTTCTTCTTCTTTTTTTTTTTTTTTTTTTTATCTTCTTCTTCCTTTACTTTGTCTTTTTTATTTCTTCTTTTTTCCGTTTTTTTTAATCTTTTTCTTCCTGTACTTTCTTGAAATAGCTTCCTTCCTCATTTTTCCTTTTCTTCTTCTTTCCCTTTTTATTAATTTTCTTTTATCTTCTTCTTCATTTTCGCCAAAATCTTGAAACCGATCATAACCGACCCATTGTCGGTGTGATCGGTTGGTCGGCGTAACCAACCACTCCCAAACTAATGAAACCCGACCGTCGAAAACCGTCATGTCAATGGTCGACGTTGGTTTGAGCCAAAAACTGACTCTGACCGACCAATGATCACCTCTAATGGAGAGTTGAGAACATAATCTCGTAAGATGAAATTCACTTCTTTCCAAATAGGAAAAGTGTATATGAGTAATTCCCTTGAATGAAAATTTCAAGACTTATGGAGCATTCCCTCTCACTTGCCAAAAGGGACTTAGATTTTAATTGGGTCATAAAAAAGGTATATGGTAAGGGAGTGGTGATACTTAAGGTAGATGAAATAATTAATTTCTAAATTGTTTAGAGATCAAAATATTCCTATGCAAACTCTAAAAAAAAAAAAAAAAAATGAAAAACCACCGGTGTGGTGGTAACAATTGTACAAATTTATAAAAATTAAATTTGGTTGTGGTAACAATTGCATCCCTAAACTTTCAGGTGTTAAAATTAAACTCTCCAATTATGATAAAGGTAAAAAATGGATATCTTCTTGTAATTAGACCCTAATATTTGAACTATAAAAAAAACCCAATATTTTAACATGACAAATTGGATCATCAATTAGAGTGAGCCTCTTGTAAGTGTTAATATGAATAATACGGAAGCAATTTTGGATCTTAGGCACATAATTTCATCAATTTTATCAATTAAAGCATGCTGTCCAAAGTGACCGAAAACAGAGTTCAGTGCACCTACCTCTTGTAGTTTAAAATTGTACTGTTTAGTTTGTTGTTTCTCATCTCCAATGGATCACAAACCACCACAAGTGTCTTTCTTGCTATTCTCAGGTCTTGGAACGGATTGTGGGATCCTTTGCGATGGGAATTTAAAGGTAAAAGCTTAAGAGTTCAAGTTGTTTTGAGAGTTTGAGCCAAGGATGTTCAATATTCAAATTGACAACATTTCAGGTTGGAATTGGTTGAATATTTCCATCATTCTAATCCTTATCTACAGAGGATTAACATGCATCTTTGAATCACCAAAAAGTGACAGCAATTGGAGACTAATTTGAGAATGGGATTAGATGGAACAAGAAGGCTAAGTGCATGTGGTTAGTCACTAAGCACCACCCTCTAAAATTGCTTGAATTTTTTAATTTCTTTAAATGCAATTTTGATTTCTGAATTTCTAAAATTCAGATTTCAATTTCTAATTTGAATTAAAATTAAAATCTCTTTTACAACTTTGTAGCAATCTAAGGCATTATGATCGAATTTATGGCATATTTGATAGTGAACCTTGTTGGAGAATTGAGTAGTCGACTGAGCAGAGGACTGGTTGGAAGAAGAATTATGATTAGAATTGGAAAACTGACCACAACCACCAGATCCACGACCACCATTGCGATTGGAATCAAACCGTCCTCGTCCGCCATTACCAGATCCTCTATTACCACGCCAATTCCCTCGACCTTGCGAATCAAAACTTGCTGCCATCGCAAGATTAGGAAGAGTATTCGATTCTTCCAGTTTAGATTGCTTCTCCATGACAGATTCCTCAGTTTTCATCAGAATATGAAGTTCGTCAAAAGTAAGACTCTGCGATCGCGTACGAAGAGAAGTTTTGAAGACATTGTAAAGTCGACGGTAATCCATTGAGAGTGTATATAATGAGATCTTCAGAATCAATAACTACCGAGACTGTAGCAAGGCGATTGACAAGATCTTTGACTCGCTGTACATACAGATAAACAGTCTCAGTCGGTTTCTTGATAATACTTTGCAACTCAGTCTTGAGACCTACGATATTCGTCCATGTTGAGGACGAAAAGTGTTGCATGAGTTTCTCCCAGACTTCCTTCGAGGTTTTGCAGCCAATTACATAAGAAAGAGCAGTTTGAGTGAGTGTAGCATTGATGATGAGAGTGATAAGAGCTTGATCACGCTCATACCACTCCTCATACTCAGGATTGATTTTCGTTGGTTGTCCCTCAATTCGTCGCTTTCGGAGCCGCGAGTGTGCCATCAACATACTTGTAAAGCTTATGAGATTTGAGAAGCGGCGAGATTTGGAACTTCTAGAGAACGTAATTTGTGGAGTCAAGACGAACGGAAACCAAATTGCAAATATTATTTAGCAACGACACAGAGGTATTCGAAGAATTTGCAACAGAGTTCAAAGTAGAATTCGAAATTTGAGCTTGATTATCTGATGGCGTTGTCATGATCTCAGGGAGAGAAAAAGGAAGAGAGAAAAAAAATCACGTGGAGAGAAAAGATTGTGACAGCTAGTCAGAGTGCTCTGATACCATAAAGACTTTCACAAATGGCTGAATATTTTCCCTCCCTTTATTAATAATAATTAGTATAGTGTTACAAATACACTGTATATGTATTTATAGATATCCATTTATAGGGCATTCAACTCGACTATTTTAGGGCTCTCCCCATGACTCTCCTTAACTTTAGGCACAAGGCTCTCTCTCCCTCTCCTATTTTAGGTCTTTTAAGCTATAACCATCCCTATTGTATTAGTATAAATAGGGAGGTTTATGAAAGGTTGAACAACAACACAATTGAATGCAATTCATTTGCTCTCTTCTCTCTCTACCTTTTCTCTCTCAATTTCTCTTAAGTGTGTTCTTGTTATTGTTGTATAACATATAGCTATTTATAGACTTTTTACAAAGAAATAGCTTGAGAATCAGCCTAACTGAATAACAAATACAGGGAAATAATAATAATAGAAATAATAACAAAACTAACAGTATATACTATTATAGTTAAAGTTTTTAAAATTTGTTTACCTTATTTTTTTTAATATTTCATTTTTGCTCCATTTATTTTTAATTCTTTTTGTCCCACTCTAAAAGTTTTTTGCCCCTCGTCTCTAACTTTTTTTTTTTTTTTTTAATAATAATAATTGACCCTTTCCTTGAGTTCTCGATTTTTTCTCTCTTAAATTTTTATTTCCCTCCTGATTTTTTCATCACTCTATAACTTTTGCTCTAGTTTTTTTTTCTTCTTTCTCTCTCTCAAATGTAATGCCTTTGATAATTTTGATAATTCACTTTTAAAAAATTAATCTTGAAAAAAACTTTTAATTAAGAAAAAAAAATCTCTTTTACAAAGTTGTGGAATCAAATTTTAAAATAATATATAATTAACTAATCTTACAAATTTCATTTAGGCTTTAAACACTTTTTTTATTCCAGCGTCATCCCAAACATCTCCTCAATTATTCAAAATCACATTTGTTTGTATGAAAATCACTTCTAAAAGTATAGAACCAAACAATAAAATGAATATATAAAAATCAATTTTCAATAAATCACTTATATAAAATAACTCCTAAACATAGCTTTGCAAAAATAAAATGTTACTTGAAGAACAAGTGAACTTATGGGCCACAAAATTTCCAAGTGAACGGGCCCAGCTAAGGCCCATATCTTCTTATTGGCCCGTTTTATTTTCCAATTTTCTTTCTATGATTTTGAACAAAATTCTAACGATCTTCAACTTTTTTTTTTTTTTTTTTTTTTTTTTTTTTTTTGGAGTTGTAACAATCTTAACTCTACATCAATAATTTCTAAACTTTTCAAGGCTAACGCTATGTGAAAAACATAATTAATAGAGTTGTAGGATCCAACACCACCCTTTCATTTGTTTAATTGTTTTGACCTTTACAATAATTTTATAATCTTAGAAAAAAATAATTGCCAAAGTACTTCCTTCCGCTCCTATTGCGAGCTATGTGATGTGACCTAATACTCATTTGACACGAAGAAAGTGAACTTACTAAAATAAAATTGTTTCAAGTTTAGGGGAGTGTCTTCCATAAAATTGATGTGAAAAAAAATCAAAGATAAACTATAAATTAGATTTGCATTTGGTCACGTGCTTGGCCGTAGGTTTTTCTGTTGTAGGTTTAATTCGTCATATTGTATTTTGTGTTTATAATGTAATAATCTATAACAAAATTTTATGGTGTTATATATACATTTTTTTTTCTTTTGATAAAAATTTATTTGTTTTTTTTAAACAGTTCAGTACAGTTTTTATATGCTAAAAATGACAAATTATTTGTAGATGTGACAAATAAGTTGTTAGAATATGAAAGATGTCATATATACTAAATATATCATTATTGTAAAAATAAAATTACTATCAAAAGAATAAATAAACCCAACAAAAGTACACTGTCTGACTAAATAGATCATTTCAGAAGATCCAAGCAACAAAATTTCGCCGAGCAAATTGAACTTCAATTAAAGTTGATGGAGAGAGGACAACAAAAGTCCAAATCTTTTAAGGGCAAATTGCAAAAACCACCATGTTTGTAACAATTACACCCTTAAAGTTTCAAGTGTAAAAATTAAACCATCCAATCTTCAAAAGTGTAAAAATTAGATGTCTTTGAATGTTAAAATTAAACCTCATAAATGTAAAAATTGGGTTAATCTCATATTTCAGGTTCTCTCGTCTTTCTACTCTCTCTGTCCTTTCTCACCTCTCCATCCCTTGGATCACCATGTTCTAGTGAAGCGGCTTGGAATGGAGAATTGTCCTGCACTAAGAGAGAGATTCTCGAATGAACTCTTAAAGTTAGGGTTAGGGCTGTTATGGATATTAGTTATTTTGTTATGGATTTTGGTTATTATTCCATAATCTTCTCCTTTTTGTTATTTTATGTATTTTTTATATTTTGTATTATGTTATTCCTTGTGTATAAATAGGGATCAATTGTAATCTCACACTCACTCAATGAAAACAACATTTTCATAATCTCTGAAAAGTTTCATGGTATCAGAGCTCTAAAAGACTCACGTCTTTTTTTTTCACGCTTCCCTCTTTTTGCAGAGAGCAAGGGGAGATGCTCGTGGTGTATGATTATTTAGCAGAAGGCCTTTTGAGCCCACCAGCTTTTCCACCATGACAATAGAGCCCTTGCAATGGTGTCATAGATACAATACAACATCATCAAATCTCTGGCTTCTGCAATTCTTTATCTTCATCTCACCTCATCGGCTGTCATTCTTGATCTTGATCTTAACCCAAGGCGGAGTTCAGAGTCGTCGTTCCTAATTAACAAGAAATGAGCACGACAATCATCATGTAACCATAGATAAAAGAAAGTCAGTTCGTGGGATTTTCGGGTACATGTCGCCACGCCAGAGTATTACTATTTAGACTCTGGGGATGCACTGGCGACGACACCTGACCTGATATATACAGCTTTTGAAGGAGAGAGAGGAAAGAGGAGAGAAGGATATAGGATTAATTAGTCTTAAATATATAATTGAGTATAACGTAGTATGGACGTTAATTTTAGCCAAAAATACTTGTCAACTTGGATTTTGTTATTTTTACTAATAGTATGATGGACGTCTAGTTAATTTTAATATCTAACAAACATAAAATCATAGTGGCTTAACTTAATTTTAAAAGAAAATAGTCTTAAAAATGCCAAAGCTAGTATTCCCTATCTTCTCTTATCGTCTTATTTGTGTTCGAAAATTTAAGATTATCTTGTATTTAGTTTATTTATTTTATTAAATAACTTTCAATCAGTCCGATGGTGGTTCCTCCTTTTAAGGAGAGAAGTTAGCGTGGAAGGTGGATCTGGCCAACTGTTTTCTTCTTCACGATAAGGATCAGTTTTTTACCGAGATCAGGGCAGAACATCTGAAATACGTTTTCCTACAAACAGATTAGAAATCATTTTATTTTTCTGAGCATACAAGTCAACGGGGAGTCGTAAGAAGGCTTAGCTGCACACAAGCTTTCTTGAAGGGAGTTGTATCTTGGGAGTGGAGTGCCGAATAACTCAGTGCAAGTGGGGGCACGTCTTCTCTAAGGACAGGGTTCTGCAACGCGCCACGACCCAAAACAACAGGCTTTCTTAAACCCTATCTTCTCTAATTAATATATTTGATCTGTTGGTTGTTATTATTTGTTCTGTATTCCTGCCCTGTCTTTTTGGTTAGTATATAATTTTTCCAACAATTTGGTAGTTCAAAATGAATGAATTAAGATATATATGTTATTTGAGTTGTTTTATTGTCATGAGTTGGATTGCGTGGAGTCATACATAGGAAAAATCAGATAAATAGTCCAACAAATGATAATGAGAAATAACATTCTATCATCCCCTCGCAAGTGAAACTGACCATGGATGGACTGTGAGATTGGTTCTAAGATTTTGAAATTGAGCAGTGGCAAGAGGTTTGGTAAGAATGTCTGCAAGCTGATCTTCAGAAGGAACAAAACGCACAAGAAGCTGCTTACGTAAGACTTTCTCCCTTATAAAATGATGGTCTATCTCTATATGCTTAGATGCACGAAGAACTGGGTTGGCAGCAAGATAAGTGGCACTGATGTTGTCACAAAGCAAGAGGGGAGGAAAAGACAGCTAAAAACCAAGTTCTGAAATTAACGATTGAATCCATGTAAGCTCGGCTGCGACATTAGACAAACCACGATATTCAGACTCTGCAATGGACTGTGAGACCACCTTTTGCTTGGCTGAGGACCAGGACACTAGATTGGAACCAAGGAAGACACAATAACCGCTAGTGATGCTCTTGTCATCAGGGCAATTGGCCTAATAAGCATCTGTGTAACTTGTGAGAGAGAGCACCCCAGAGTTTGTGAATGAAAGATCGAGATTTCCAGTGGTCTTGAGGTACCTGAGGGTCGTTTTAACAAGATGTCAGTGAGCTGAAATTGGAGCATGAAGATATTGACAAGCCTTATTCACAACAAAACTCAAGTCAGGCCTTGTCAAGGTACAGTATTGCAATGCTCCTACAATGCTCCTATATTGTTTAGGATCGGGAAGAGGATCTCCATCACTGATCGAAACTATAATGCTTGTAGCCTGTTGAAATTCAAGGAACAATGTAAAAGAAAAACATAGTATAGAGGAAGAAAAAACACTCAATTTATAGTGGTTCCACCTTCAAGGTGTATATCCACTTTAGAACATCAGAGGGAGAGGATTTTATTAGCTTCAAAAGACAGAAATCTCAAAGGGAATACAAAGGAGATCGATTACAAGAGTTTCACTCACAAGCCTCACAATGTTTTCACCCACTGCACAAGCTTTATTGATGAGTTTAAATACTCTTTTGTCACATGCAATGCACGTGCTTATTTATGAAGAATAACTACCAACTACCAAAAAGAATAGTTGGCTCAAGATTCCAACACAGCAGTCTGGAGTTTAGGTAGAATGAGATTATCAAAGTACCAACAAATCACCCTCTTGATAGCATATTCTGCTAAGACAAAAAAACCAACGACACCCTCTCCAACTAATGCTGATAAGTCTGGTTTATCTATACTGATTATCCATGATCAAGCTTCAGTAACTCATAGAGGTATTCAAAACGATTTCCAGGCAACGGTTTGGTCAACATGTTTGCTGGATTAGTTTGCGTACTGATCTTAACCAATCTGATGTTATCGTCTTGTGTAGCTTGCCTCATATAATGAACTGGACATCGATGTGCTTCGTTCTATCATGGAACGTGGGATTTTTGGACAAAGACAAGGCACTTTGACTATCTCCGTATATTTTTACATCAGGAACTTCATTACACATTGTTGAAATGCTACCTTTCAGCCACACTACCTCCTTGAGAGACTCAGCCAAGGCTATGTATTCGGCCTCAGTCGATGACAAAGCAACTACACTCTGTAGGGTTGATTTCCAACTAATTACATTTCCAAAATGGGTGAAGATGTAACCAGTTAAGGAGCATCTTTTATCTAAGTCAGCGGCATAGTCAGAGTCAACATAGCCAGTGATGTTCTTTTCAAGTTGATCTGCTTTTGTGTAAACCAAACCTTTGTTTGTTGTCCCTTTCACATATCTCATGACCCACTTTGAGGCCTCCCAATGGATTCTACCAGGGTTACCCTTATATCTGCTGATTACTCTAAGAGCATGAGCAAGATCTAGTCTGCTACACACCATAGTATACATTAGGCTCCCCACCAAGTTTACATAGCGTACTGACTTCATATCCTCAACTTCTTCTTGAGTAGTTGGAGATTGTGCCATAGACAACTTAAAATGTTGTGCTAGAGGTGTCTTGACTGCTTTGGAGTTTTCCATATGGAACTTCTGAATAATTTTCTTGCAATATTCAGGCTGTGCAATCACCAAAGTGTTCCTCACACGATCTCTCAACAGCTCCATTCCTAGTATCTTCTTTGCACTGCCAAGGTTCTTCATATCGAATTCTCTACTGAGGGATGCCTTAAGCTTTTCTATTTCACGCTTATCAGCAGAGGCAATTAGGATGTCATCAACATAAAGTAAAACTAGAACAAAAACATTTTCAGAAACCGTTTTTCGATACACACAGCTATTAAATGGACATTTTGTAAATCCTTGAGAAAGAATGAACGAGTCAAACCTTTTATTCCACTGTCTTGGTGATTGTTTCAAGCCGTAGATGAATTTCTGTAGATGACATACCATATCCTCCCTTCCATTTTCGAAGAATCCAGGAGGTTGCTTCATAAAAATCGTTTCATCAAGGGTACCATATAGAAAAGTTGTTGTGACATCCATTTGTTCTAACTCAAGGTCAAATTGCACTACAATAGGCAACAAAATACGGATTGACGTGTTTCTAACAACTGGCGAGAAAACCTCAGTGTAATCAACTTCTTCTATTTGGCTAAAACCCTTAGCTACCAGCCTGGCTTTATACCTTGGTTTATCATTATTCAACCCTGGTTTTAGCTTGAATACTCACTTGCAGTCAACTATTTTCTTCCCTGCAGGTCTCTCAACCAATTTTCAAGTTTTATTTAGATACAAAGAGTTCAATTCATGCTTCATAGCAGACAACCAAAGTTCACTATCCTTTGATCTAATTGGTTCAATGTAGGTTGTTGGTTCTATGCTATAACTATCAGTATAACAGTTAAAAGCATAACCTACGAAATTAGAATCATCAAACCTTGTAGGTCTCCTTATGGTTTGTCTACTCTGTCTCGAGCAAGTTGATAGTCTGCAAGTGTTTCTACTCCACTGGTAGATTGTTCTGTAGCTTCTTGGGGTTCGAAGGTCGTTTCTTCGGGTTCAAGAGGTTCAAAAGTTTCATCATGTTGTTCCTCATCAATATTAGCATGATTTATAGCTCTAGTTGTTGTGTCATCTGATTGTAACTCAATTTCGAAAGACTCTACTTCAGGCGAGTTGTGAACTTTATTGACCTCCTTCCACAACATTAATTCTTCATTGAAGGAGACATCTCAGCTGATAATGCACTTGTTCTCGCCAGGTTCAATAGACCAAAGTCTATAGACCTTTATACCTTTCGGATAGCCAAGGAATATGGATCTCTTTGCTCTTGGCTCTATCTTGTCTTGCCGGATGTGTGCATAGGCTGCGCAACCAAACACTTTTAGGTGTTTTAAACTTGGCGGTTGTCCAGTCCAAAGCTCTTGGGGTGTTTTGAAGTTCAAAGCTGAGGATGGGCTTCTATTTATAATGTATATGACAGTATTAAAAGCTTCTCCCCAAAAGCTCTTTAGTAACCTTGCATTTGAGATCATACAACGCACCCTCTCAAGAATTGTTCTATTGAACCTTTCTGCCAAGCCATTTTGATGTGGGGTATATGGAGTTTTCAAATGCCTACTCATATCGGAAGTCTTGCATGAAGGGATAAAAGCCCTACGCAGCGGAAAATTTAACAGAACCTACACTGTGTTTATATTTTAACCGAAATACCAATACAGTTTGGAACAAAATTACAGCAGTAAAATCAAATAAAAACTACTGTAAAAGGCTATAGAAACATGCTGAATTTATATAAAAACACCTAGATCTAATCTAGATGAGATCCTAATGATCAAGGTTCAAAAGACACTTACTATTGGAAGAAGCCTTGACTGATTTCGCCTTTTCCTTGTCGTAGTACAGAAAATACAGTAGCCAAAGAAACACCTTCTTGCTGGATATTTCACCACGAACACCACCAAAAAAGGATACACCGGTATTCTCACTAGGATTATGCGTTGGTTGCTTGTGGGAGAAAGAAGCACTAAGGGATTGAGAAAACTCTTCTCTGTGACTGCAAAAAAGATCGAGAGAGTCAGATAGTCTGAGAGAATAATCGATGGAATGAAAAAGAAGGTAGTGTAACATCCTCCTTAATCCTATCCTCCAGACGTGTGTAGGGCTGTTAGTGGGAAAACCACTATTATCAGTTAGGAAAACTGATAATATGATTAATTAATAAATAAAAATAAAATTAATAATTAATCAAATAATTAAATTAACAATTAATTTAATATTATTTATATAAATCATATTTATATAAATATCCCACATAACCTATAGTTTTAAAACAATTTAATTAAATCAAATTAAAACAAGCAATTAATTAATTCAATAATTAATTAATGCCATAATTAAATATCATATATTTAATTATTTCTCTCTGATATAATCTATAGTATTAATGTGCAAGCAATGCGCATTAATTTTAACCTATAGTTTTAATATGAATCCAATTCATATTTTAAACTTAATATTCGAACCCCTTCGAATATTTAATTCTCCCTTAGAAATTTACCTCAACGTCCTAAGTGAGCTACCGGTGGGACCTAATGGACCTACAAATCAGAAACTCCAACGATATGAGATTAATTGGCTAAACTCATTAGCCAAGTTAATCAATGTTGGAAAATTTTGGGATAGTCGTATGTATGTCGTTATGCTGTCGAAATTTTTGGAGCACTCGGTTGGTTCTCGGTTAGAAGTTAGTAATGTCTCTAGGTTAGTTTAAAAAAAACCTGGGGCATTACAAAACCACAGTTAACGAACATTGATTAACTTGGCTAATGAGTTTAGCCAATTAACCAATGTTCGTTAACTGTGGTTCTGTAATGCCCCAGGTTTTTTTTAAACTAACCTAGAGACATTACTAACTTCTAACCGAGAACCAACCAAGTGCTCCAAAAATTTCGACAGCATAACGACATACATACGACTATCCCAAAATTTTCCAAGACCTGATAAACAAGATAAGCACTTATATATAACATTCTCAACAACCCACCATGCCACAACACAACAGAACTCCAGAGAACAAGCGAGTCCGGTCCCGCCACAATATAAATCAAATAAGTAGGAACATCCACAACTAAAACTCAACTAAGCACAACCAACTTCTCTCAAGCTATTTGGAACAACTAACTATTATTAACTGAAATGAGAGATATAAAGTTTATCAGAACTAACACAACCAAAGCTGAAGTTTCAGCAACAATAATTTCAGAAACTAAACCTAACAGGACAACGACTATCCAACAATAATAAGCAACAACTATCCTGCCAACAGAAATAAAAAGGAAACACAATGCTAGTTAGCTATGGTCCTTCCTCATATGCCTCCTCTACATCACCATGGTCAGCACAGTCCTCATAACCTGCATAATCTGGGAGTTGGGGGGAAGAGAGGGGAGGGGGTCAGTACAACCATGGTACTGGTAAGCAGCCCCTACTTGAGAAGCCATCAAACAGCAACCAAGCAACCAACATGCTTTTCATGCGCAAACAACATACTTCTCAAAGCTATAAACACAACGACATGCTTAAAAGCAAGTAAAATGAATGACTCTCCTAAGTCCAACCTCATGCATCTCTCTATGCAACTCACAACTAATCATCAAACGTATTTAGCCCTCACTTGGCTCTCCAAGACTAACCCTTCGAGTCGCACTGTCCCCTGACCATTTGTACCCAGGGCCACAATGCTCTCTACGGAGCTCAACGTTCGACCCTTGACCATTTGTACCCAAGGCCTCGAACTGTGCATCGCCCTTTGGCCATTTGTACCCAAGGTGCACCGATGCTTTCAAGACTCATCACACCGATCCCTGACCATTTGTACCCAAGGCCTCGATGCTCCTCTTAAAACGACGGGTGACATGCCACCCCTCGACCATTTGTACCCGAGGTGCACTGACATTCACCCAACTTGCCTTTCTTTCATATTCAGGTCCCTGACCTCTTTATTACAACTACCTAGAATGCATATGCCCTGCAACATGCCTCTAGACTCATGTACTATGCCCACCAAGCATATACATACCACAACGCAAGCTCACTCCATGCATAACTCAGGAATGCATAACAAACTATCATGCTTTACAACCAAACGTCACACAACAATAGTTCATGCTATTCGAAGATCTCATGTATACATATCATCGGAGCAAGTAACACTTTACATGTATACATAAGCATAGATTCCAGAAGCAAGCAACAAGTGAATAGTTATAAAGCATAAATAAAGCGAGTAAACATACAACGTGCATCATGCAATCAAACAGACTTCAACAGATAGAAACTACTTACCTATAAAGCGCTCTTAAGCGATCCTAAACCAACCAACGAAGCCCCTAAACAACAAGATAAATGCTACGAGTCAGAATGAAGCTCAACAACTCAATTCAGACTAAGGAATGCTTAAGGAGGACTTCTTACCAAAACCAAACTTGGATTCAAGCCTATAGGCTAGCTCGACAAACAGGAGCAAGATTAAATCCTTCTAAGCTCCACCAAACAGAATTAGTACCTTACTGGAAATAACCCGTATAAGCTTCAGTCGATCCCAAGATACAATCAATACTTTCTAGCATTAGGGACTAATTAGCAGAGCTTAACCAACTTCAAACAAGGTTAAGAAGCTCTAGCACTTACCAAACTACGCTATGGGATGAGATGCTTGATGGAACTGGCCGACCAGCACAAAATCTCCTTGAATATGCGCTGCCCGGGATTCGAATTTGGTCCAACTGCAAGTTAAGATCACACCCATGGGTTATAGGCTATTCAAAAGCCAACATTATTGAATTACAAAGGTCTAAGGACGAGGAAACTTACCGAACAACACCTAAACGACTTATCAAGGAAATAGAGAGTGTTAGAATTTACCGTTCAGCCCACAAATGGTCCTGAACACGCGCAGTCCAGCGATCAAAAGGCTTTGAAACCTCAAATCTGAGTCCCCTAGCCTATGAGCATTCAACTCCAAGATTGCTCGGCTAGTGGTTATTCGAAGATAGCCAAGTTTAAGCCCAGAATGCTGCTGGTTGGCGCTCAAGGAGCTTAAACCTGCAAATTCAGAGTCTAAGGATTGGGTAACATGAAACTAACACTTTTAGAGAGTGGGTAATCCAAATTCAAGTTCGAAAGAGCATGGGTAAACCATATCAAGGCCATTTGGGTCATGGGTAACTCAAATTCGAAGTTTAAAGAGTAAAGGCTCAAGCGAAAGCTTACCAAAAACGTCCAAACGACACTGAGAGGGCTGAAATTGCGGATTTGCGCCTGAGAGGGAGAGACCCGACGCTACTACACGCGATCGAGGCAGCTACAATGTCGAACGATGCTGGAGCTGCGAGTTCTTGCCGTGGAAGGGAGAAAACGGGACTGAGAGAGACAGAAGGAGAGAGAGAGAGATGAAGAATTGCAGTATTTCTGAACGAAAGAGAGAAAACAAGAGAGAGGAAGACTTACCTAAAGGAATTGAATCCTCTAGCGGAAGCAGTTTTCACCGTTTGTGATTTAATTTCTAATTAGAATACCGATACGTTGGGCAAAATAAAAATAGAAACGATCTCTATTTAGATCTATGTTAAGCATGCAGAAAAATAAAATCTAAAACTATTTTAGATCTAAGAAGAACTTACATGGACTTGAAGAACACAGCACAATGCTCCAATATACGTTCTTCTTCCTCCCAACGAACACCACCACGACGAATCACCCACTATGACTCTTGGGACTCAAGATTGGCTTGTGGAAACCCAAAAATAGTCTTGGAAGGAAAAAATTCCAGCAAACAAGTTGCTGTAATTTGGTAGAGAGAAGAAGAGAAATTAGAGAGAATAAAACTTCTCTGTTCAGCGTTAAACTGAGAGAATGAGGGAGACCGTATGGGTAACCCCTCTCCACCATACGATAAGTGGGGAGGGAGTTATTACCCTACTTAATCTCGATCGTTGGATCTAATCCAAACGATCTTGGCCGTCTATTAATTAAATAATAATAATCATTTAATTAATTAATTAATTATAATTAATTTAATTAAAACAATATTAATTAAATCAATTACAACATAAGGTATTTAATTCAATTTGAATCATATTCAATTGAATTAAATTGGCCATTCAATTAATCTCATTAATTGAATCCATATTAATTAAATATCAAATATTTAATTAATTTTATAATTGAATCATATTCAATTTTATCTCTCTCATTTAACCTATAGTTTTAATGTGCATCATAATGTACATTAATATAAACTATAGTATTAATTTGATTAAATCACATTTAACCAAACTAAATTAAATTAATTAATTCCCAATTAATTAATTCATGAATTAATCAAATATCACATATTTAATTAAATTCATAATTCTCTCTTTAATTAATTTTGAATCACATCCAAAATTAATTTTACTATAAAGTTTAATTCAATAATTAAACTTATACTATAATGTATCTCCATACATTATATTAATTGTATCAAAATAAAATTAACTTAAATTCCCTTTGATGTCAAGACTATATTATCTCAAAACCCGATATGAGCTAGCAGGTGGACCTAATGGACCTACAGATCAGAAGCTCCAACGATACGAGATTGATCAGCTAAACTCATTAACCGAGTCAATCAACATTCGTTAACTGTGGGTCACTCCACTAAAGACCCACAGCTGCACTCTTCTCACTGTAGAATATTTCTGTGTCCACGGAGCGTGTGTTCGTAACACCAGCTGGGTCAAATTACCGTTTTACCCCTGGGTTATCTCTGGATCCTTAAGTACCACTGATCCCTTTAATGAACAACCTGTTTAGGGTCCAACCACTAAACAGAAATTCCTCTCGAACCAGGAGAGGACAACGTGCTTTTGTTCAAGCCCCGGAATCAGCTCTTAAGGGAACACACATCTACTTGCCCCAATAGGGGAATGAGTGAATTCCATCTTGTACTGTTATGTTCCCAGCCCCCATTCGGTCTTGCCCCTGAAATGGTAGGAATATTGAGTCGACGAGCAGGCCACTCTCACCCATACAAATCTAAGGACAATCCCTCCTGAAGAGGAGTTCATAACAGACTCAGGATTGAGATTGAGTTACCTAGGTCATCCTATTGAAATAGAAACCTAAACTAGTTAACGGCGTTACATCTAGTGGTTACTATTTCACGGTCCGGTCTTATGCAAACCCATTGCATAGGATACCCCCACCCGCATGTCTACTACATGGATGCTTTGGATCATTGCATCTGTATCGGATACAAGATGGACCGTATCACATAGTGTCACCAGGATAAGGTACCCAACCTTATCCCTATACTATAGACCATTTAGGTTGTTACTTGAACACTGATCCTCGTATGTCCCTACATACTAGTCCAAGTTTCATTTAAACAACCTTGGATCTTAGTTTATTGGATTTAGGGTTTATTAATGCAAACTCGATTATTCAATAACCAAATTACTGAATCACTCAAATAACGATTTATTGAGATCGATTAATTTGTTTCATTTACTATCTAAGAGTTTTAGGGCATAAAACCCAACATTACCAAGCTGCATAACTCACCGTTCACGCACATGGACGCTCGCCGAAGAGAGGAGCTTGCTGTAAGGAAGCGACTCTACGGGAGACAATGACGACGCATGAGATACGGGCTTCATGAGTCTCTGGTTGCTGATGGTGAAGACGAATGAGGGAGAGAGAAGGAGTACTTGAGACCTGCTACTCGAGGAAGAATGAAAAAAAAACGTAGAGAAGAGGGGACTTACGCGCGGGGAAAAGACTGCCGGCGAGAGGAGCGATGCGAAGAGGGAATCGAGGGGAGAACGCTGTAGGTCTGCGTGCGAGGAACGGAGAAGACAAGTCATGGGTCTCCTTGCAGCTGGCCGACGACACGAAGAGAGGGAGGGAGTCGCCGGTGGAGAGAAAAAAATGAGAGAGAGGGAACGCCTGCGGGTTTCAACGTGGAAGGGAAGAAAAAGCTCACGACTGTTGGGGAGGGGTTTTCGGCAAATCGCAACACGAAGAGGGGGGGGGGTCTTGGAGGCTAAATCATGAAAAAGAGAGGGAAAAGATGATTTAGGGCTTTAGGGTTTTTTTTTTTTTCTTTTTCTTATTTTCTTTTAAAATAAAACCCTAAGAAGAAAACCCAATTAAATAGGAAATTAGATCTTACCTAGTGATATGGATTCAATCAATAATCCATTGCATGTACCTGTAGGACCAATTACAAGAAGCAAGGCAAAGAAGATTCAAGAGGCATTCACACTACATCTTTAAAAACTAGCAAATTCACAAGACCCGACGGATAATTTTGAGGCCAAATTTTTATATAATGTTAGTTCAATGAGTCAAGAAGAGAATGGCAAGAAGATGGCACGGGAAAAGTCCAATAGTTTAGAAGATCACACGGTGATCAAAAAAATTGTGCAGATTTTGTGAAGAAAATGCTGTCAAGTGTGTACTGCATGGGAAAACGTGATGTCAAACCTTGTCAAACGTGCTCATCTACTTTTCCGCCTTCTAGAAGAGATATTTAAGACAATTTGGAGACTTTCTACATTTTTAGTTATGTCTTTTGACTTATAATTTAGTATGCAATTAATTTTCAAGTTCCTAGGTGTTATTTTCTACAATTTGCAATTAATTGTATTTGAAAGACTTTTGAGTTTCTTGGTCTATCCACGACCATTTGGCCTATAATATGGCTTGTAATGCTCTTAAAAACTCAGATTATCAATTTTGAAAAGCTTGTGCTTATTCAACCCTTTAGTGTTGTCTTTTCTTTCAAAACTTGTTTCAGATTTGATGTTAAAATCAATTCATTGGATTAGTCTTGATCAAGCTAATTCTGGAGTGAGTTGTCTTAGGATTTAAGAGTGACCATCATAGATTCTAAGTTTGATCTAAGTTAGCTTTCTTTGTGAGTGTTTGCAAGGATCCTAGAAGGACCTCTAGCTTTGCATCTAACAAGCATTGCAGGCGCTTATCATTTGGTATCAGAGCATTTGGTTATCGTTCTTGGCCGACTCTAGAGGTTTTATCTTTACTTTATTTCAATTTATTTTCGTTTCAATTCTTTTTTTTTTGCTCCAAAGTAATTGCTTACATCTTGTAATACAAGACATACTACAACTTGTCTTGAAATCTGCTATTGGATCATAAAAAAAAAAAGAAAAAAAAGAAAGAAAGAAAAGAAAGAAAAGTAGCAAAAGAAAAAAAAAAGAGAAAAAGAAATCAGCAACAAAAAAAAAAAAAAAAAAAAAAAAAGAAAATCAGATTTGTTTTTGAGTTGTTGATCCTATGTTTGAGTTACTCTAGTCTTAGTTTGTGAGAGTTGATCATTTTTAATTGGTTTTCATCAAACTTTAGTAAGATTGCACCAAAAAAAAAAAAAAAAAATTAAGCCAACCCTTACATCTTTGACCTAGTACCAAAAGCCTACCCTTGAGTGATAAACACGAGTGTCCTTAAGTGAAATTTGTGAGAAGTGAGGTGAGGTCCTTTTATTTCTAACTTTAAAATGTCACACGACGATGGAGTACCACAAGTACAAGATACTAATATGGCTATTCTTCAAGCCATTCAAGGCATGATGGAAATGATGAGGGAAGAAAGGTTAGAAAGGAGGGCACAACAACAAAGAGAAGAACAAGTCTTACAAGAAGATGAAGAAGTGATTGATTTAGTTGAACAAGGAAGACAAGTTGGAGGAAGAGGAAACATGAGAGGAAGAGGAAGAAATAATTTTATGCAACCTAGAAGAGGAGAAAGAATCCATGAAGATAGGGATAGCGGAGTCAAGCTCAAAATTCCACCATTCAGTGGAACGGCGGATGTGGAGGCATACTTGGAATGGGAAAGGAAGATAGAACATGTGTTTGATTGCAACACATTTAGTGAAAATAAGAAGATGCGACTTGCCATTGCCAAATTCACTAACCATGCTGGAAATTGGTATCAACATCTCAAATCTGAGAGGAGGAGGAAAGAGGAGGATCCCATTTTAACTTGGGAAGAACTTAAAGAAGCCATGAGAAAGAGGTATGTTCCAAAATATTATGAAAGAGATTTGAAAACTAAATTGCAAGCTTTGTGGCAGGGAACAAAAAGTGTGGCTGAATATTATCAAGAGATTGAAACTTTGATGGAAAGAGCAAACATTCGAGAAGAAGAAGAAGACACCATGTCTAGATTCCTTGGAGGTTTAAATCGAGAAATTGCTCATCTCGTTGATAGGTATCCACAACTTTACTTGGAAGATATGTATCATTATTCCAATCAAAATTGAAGAACAATTCAGAGAAGAAAAGGAGCATTCCAAGAGGTATAATTCAAAAACTAATACCTTTTCAAATTCTAATGTTTGGAACAAGGATGGTTTTGTGAATAGGAGTGTAGCAAAAGGGAAGTTTGTGGCTGCCAAAAGAGTGGAGGCCGGAAGCTCCAATACTAAAAAAAGTGAAGCTTCAAAGGAAGTGAAGGAGAAGTCTAGTTCTATTCAATGCTGGAAGTGCAAGGGGTTTGGACACATGAGCAAGGAATGTGTCAATAAAAAGGTCATGGTGATAAGAAATGGAATATTAGATTCAGAGGATGAATGTGATGAACAAGATGCGCCACTAGAGGAAGAATTCGAAGCATATGATGAGGAGTGCATCGAAGAAGGTAACTCCATATCTTTAGTTGCAAGAAGAGTACTTAATGTGCAGATCAAGGAGGAAAAAGTTGAAGATCAAAGGGAGAACTTATTTCACACAAGATGCTTGATTGAAGGAACCCCATGTAGCTTGGTGATTGATAGTGGAAGTTGCACAAATGTAGTAAGTAGTTTTCTTGTAAAAAGACTCCAACTCACTACTCGTCCACATCGAAAACCATATAAACTTCAATGGTTGACAAACAAAGGAGAATTGAAGGTAAACTCCCAAGTTCTTATTTCTTTTACTTTGGGAAGAGATAAGGATGAAGTTCTTTGCGATGTAGTACCTATGCATGCGGGTGATATGTTATTGGGCCGACCTTGACAATATGATAGAGAAGTCACATATGATGGATTGTTGAACAAGTACACATTTACTTTGAATGGGAAGAAGTTTACTTTGCTGCCATTGTCTCCATATGAAGTACAATGTGATCAAGTGAACTTAGTAAAGAAAAGAAAAGAATTTGAGGATCAAGAGAGGAGAGAAGAAAGTAAGTTAAAAGAGAAGAGCGAAAAAAGAGAGATAAGTGAGGGGCAAAGGGTGAGTGAAAATCAAGAGAGAAAAAAGAGTGATTTTGAGGAAAAAAGAAAGAATGTGAGTTTGGTTATGAGAAAAGGAGAAGTGAGAAATATGTTTTCATTCAAAGCACCAAACTTCGTACTTATGTGCAAAGGAAAGTGTTTAGTAATTGTACCTATTTGCCTAGTGCTTTTAAATCTCTTTTGCAGGAATTTAATGACATGTTTCCACATGAAGATGCACCTACGGGTCTACCTCCTTTAAGAGGGATTGAGCACAAAATTGACTTCATACTCGGGGCAACTCTTCCAAATATGGCGGCCTATAGGACCAACCCAACCGAGGCCAAGGAAATTCAAAGGCAAGTGGAAGAACTCATGGATAAAGGTTATGTACGACAAAGCATGAGTCCTTGCTCGGTTACGGTGATTTTGGTACCCAAGAAAGATGGTACATGGAGGATGTGTGTTGATTGTCGAGCTATCAACAAAATAAAGGTAAAGTATCGACATCCTATTCCTCGATTAGATGACATGTTAGATGAATTACATGGTGCTAATCTGTTTTCAAAAATAGATCTTAAAAGTGGTTATCATCAAATTCGTATGCACGTAGGAGATGAATGGAAAACGGCTTTCAAAACAAAGTTTGGGCTTTATGAGTGGCTTGTTATGCCATTTGGCCTTACTAATGCACCAAGTACTTTTGTGAGGCTCATGAATCATGTTTTGAGGGAATACATTGGAAAATTTGTGGTTGTATATTTTGATGATATCCTTGTTTTTTTTTTTTTTTTTTTTTTTTTTTTTTTTTTTTTTTTTTTTTTTTTTTGAGTACATCAACATTTGGGGGTGGGGGGATTCGAACCTCTGACCTCATGGTCGAGGATACATGCCAATTACCGCTGAGCTAAGCTCGCTTTGGCGATGATATCCTTGTTTACTCAAAGGGCTTGAATGATCATATTTTGCATGTTAAAACAATTTTACTTAAACTTAGAGAAGAGAAGCTTTATGCCAACTTCAAAAAGTGTAGTTTTTGTCTAGAACAAGTAAATTTCCTAGGGTTCATTGTTGGGAAAGATGGAGTGAAAGTTGATGAAGAAAAGGTAAAGGCTATCCGAGAATGGCCAACCCCTACCAATGCATCCGAGGTAAGATCCTTTCATGGTTTGGCTAGTTTCTATAGGAGATTTATTAAAGATTTTAGTAGCATAGCCTCACCATTAACTGAATTTGTGAAAAAGCATGTGAAATTTGAATGGAAAGAAAAGCAAGAGAATGCATTCAATGAGTTAAAAGAAAAATTGACCAATGCACCTTGCTTGCTTTACCTAACTTTGATAAATCTTTTGAGATTGAATGTGATGCAAGTGGGATAGGTATAGGGTCTATTTTGATGCAGGAAAAGCTACCAATAATGTTCTTTAGTGAAAAGCTAAATGGAGCTCAACTCAACTATCCAACATGACAAGGAGCTACATGCGCTTGTATGGGCTTTGAAAGTTTGGCAACATTACCTATGGCCAAAAGAGTGGGGGTATCTTGTGCAATGAGTTTGGTTAAGACCGGACCGCGAAATAGTTGACCACTAGCTGTAACACCGTTGACTAGTTAGGTTTCCATTTCTCTAGGATGACCTAGGCAACTTGGTCTCAATCCTGAGTGGGTTATGGACTCCTGTTCACGAGGGATTGTCCTTTGATTTATATGGGTGAGAGTGGCCTGTACGCCGACTCAATAAGCCTACCATAGGCAACTCATTGCGTTTGTATCATAATACAAAGCGGGCCATATCCATAGTGTCACCAGGATAAGGTACCCAACCTTATCCCTATACTATAGACCCTTTAGGCTGTAACTTGAACAACGATCCCCGTATGTCCCCACATACTAGTTCAAGTCTCATGCTAACAACCTAGGATGTTTAGTTTATTGGATTAGGATTATTAAGACAAGATTACACAATACAAACAAAATAAATGAATAATACATCATTTTATTAATGTTCAGTCTAATGTTACATTTACTATCTACGAGTTTTAGGGCATATAACCCAACATTGCACAAATCAGTAAACCTCTCATTCAAGTATTCCAAGCCGTTGTCAGTCCTTAGGTACTTTATTCGCTTCCCAGTCTGGTTCTCAATCCTTGTCTTCCATTCAAGGAAGTAGTTGTAGACTTCATCCTTGCTTTTCAGCAAGAACACCCACAACTTTCGTGAAAAATCATCAATGATTGTAAAAAAGTATCTTTTTCCTCCATGAGTTTTAACTCTAACTGGGCCCCAAAGATCTGAATGAATATAGTCTAATTTTCCTTGAGTGGTATAGGTGCTTGCCTTGAAGCTATTCCTTATAGCTTTGCCGAGAGCACATGTTCACAAAATGAGAGTTTAGGAAGTTGCTTATCTCCAAGAAGTCCCTGTCTGTACAAGTAATTCAGCCCTCTCTCACTTATGTGCCCTAACCTTTGGTGCCATAATTGTGTATTCTTCGCAGCTGAATCCATGACAACATTAGATTTTCCAATCAAAGTGCATCCCTGCAGTACATACAACCCATTTGACAGTTTGCCTGTAAGTTTCAACACACTATCTTTGTAGACTCTTAGAATACCATTTTCTGAGCTATAATAGAAACCAAACTTATCTAATGTTCCAAGGGAAATGAGGTTTCTTTTCAGCTCTGGAACATATCTTACTACTGTCAACAGTTTATGAGAACCATCATTCAATTTCAGCGTTATTGTACCAACTTCTTTCACGAAACACTACTGATTGTTGCCCATCACAACTTTTCCTCCCTCAAATTCACTTAATTCAGAGAAAAATTGTTTGCACGGGGTCATATGGAATGTACATCCGGAATCAAGGATCCATTCATCAATGCACTCTTTATCAGTGACCATCAAAACTTCGGCAGACTCATAACCATCGTGCAAGTTCACTGAGTTTTTGTTTTCAGATTTCATTGCTTTGTTTGCTTTCCTCTTCAATTGTGGACAATCCCACTTGATATGTCCCTCCTTATGACAATAGTTACACTTAATAGGATCTTTATCTCCAGGTTTTTCGCTTGAAGAAATCTTATTAGTGTTCCTATTGTCTTTATGTTGGTAACTTTGAGTCCTTCCTCTATTGCTGTTGTAGACACCGTATTTGGTCCGATTTAATTTTTAGTAATAAAGTTTGATTTTCTCCAAAGTTTGATGTTGAATTTTATTTCATTTCATTTTATTTTTCTTTTTGGTTTTCATTATTTATTTTATTTTTATTTTTATTTTTATTTTATTTTATTTTATTTTTATTTAATTTTAATTATATATATATATATATATATATATATATATATATATATATATATATATATATATATTGGTTTTGGTCTTCTCCACTTCCTTCTTCCTCTCCCCCTATTTCTCCCCCTCTTTATCCACTTCCCTCTCCCTCTCCCCCTCTTTCTCAACCTCCCTCAACTCACTCCCCCACTCTCTCCAACTCCCTCCCCTTATTTCTCAACTCTTTCTCCAAGCTCTCCTATAAAATGAGAGCTGGTGGAGGATAGTGGAGGCAACAAAACAAGAGCAAAGAAAAAAAGAGTGAGAAAAACACAAAAAAAAAAAAAAAAGAAGAAAAGAAGGGATTGGAGAGGAGGAACTCATGGGAGGTGAGAGGTAAAAGTAGGGAAGAAATTCGAGAAAGAGAGAAAAATTTAGAAGAAGTTTGGGGAGATTTCAACAAACTCCCAACTCCATCGCCGCCACTTGAAGACCATTGCCGCTGCCAGTTCCGTTCGACACCTTTAGTTCTGCCGCCCACACTACCGTCATTCTGAGTGAGGAGAAAGAAAGAATGTGAGGATGAAGAAAAAGTTTGGTGGGCCCATCTCTATCCTTTATCATTTTTCCCTTTTTTTAACCATTTTCTTTAAAATGAGTTTTCAAGTTTTTTTTTCCTCTTTATCTTCCAGTATGATTTTAACTTAAATTTTCTCATATGAATTTTCCAATCAGTTTTAAGTTAGACTTTAATTTTAAGATCTCAAGTCAATTCCAATTTAGTTTTAATTTGAAATTTTGGTTTCAATTTGAATTTGATTTAATATGGATTTCTAATTCAATTCATTATTTTTAATTGATTCCATTTCAATTTGATTTTAAATTTGGTTTCCTAAATCAATATCAAATTACCTTTACTGTGCCATTTCTCGAGTAAATTTCATTTTAAATTCGATTTTACATTGAAATCTGCAAATTCAATTTCAATTAGGTTTGAATTTATAACTTTTAGTTTCAACCTAAAATTGCTTTTAATTTGGAGTTTTTCAATAAATTTCAATATGTTCTAATTGGAATTTCAAAATCAATGTCTATTTGGTTTTATATTGAAAATAAATTTCAATTTTAATTAGATTTGAAATCAGTCAATGACTATGGTTCTTAAAATTAAATTGGAAATCAATTTCAATTGTTGAAAGGTTAAATCAAATTTCAAAAACATTATTTAATATTTTGAATGGTTAAAATATATTGGTTATGAAAACTTTAATGCTAATTTTGTCTAAGAACGGGTACTTAAGCTGACCAAAAGAGAACACCCTGCCTGGAAATTAGCCTAAAGTTTAACTAGTCAATTATTTTGGCAATCAAAATTTCAATTTGATCTTAATTTAGAATTTTTCAAATCAACTTCAATTTACTTCTAAATTGGATTTTCCAAATGAATTTCAAAATAGTTTTACTTTGGTAATTCCAAATGAATTTCTAATGGAATTTGATTTAAAAATGAAAAAATATTTTTTCCATTGAATGGTGTCATACCACTCATGATTATTAATTCACATTTTATTTTTGAAATGTGAAATAATAGATATGAGACAAAATAACTCATGTACAACCTATGACGATGTTGAGATAATTTCTCAAATTCTTGAGGTGACAAATTTTCTTTAATTAAAAGAAAATTCCAACATGACAATTAATTATTGGGTAACCCCACTCACTATATCATACCCTTACTTTATTTGTTAAAGCTAAGGTAAGATCAAGTGGGACATTTGTTATTTATTTCTTTTATTTCTTCAAAATAAAGGACCGTTTCATGTAATAAAAGGATAATTTTTAAAATAAAATGTGGTAACCGTTTTTAAACGGGTGTTGTATGGGTGCTAACACCTTCCATACACTCGCAACTCCCAACTTCTTCTCTCGAAAGAGACCCATCGGGAAGGACGTCGGCCGTTCCGCGTCGCGATGACGTTGCGACAGCTGTTATCATGTTGACCCCGATTTTCACGGCCTCTACTTGATCCTCCTCTTCCTCTTTGGGGTTTGTTTCTGTCCCTTACAAAAAGAGCTTCAGACTCTTTCTTCTCAGATTTCATTTCCATAATTGATTAAACATTTCCATAATTGATTAATCACTTCCATAAGTGATCAATTACTTCCATAAGTGATTAATCATTTCCATAATTGATTAATTAGAATTAATTAATTATCCAATTAAATATTATATATTTAATTTCAAACCTTTAATTAATTAATTAATTAATTACCCAATTAAATATCATATATTTAATTTCAGGCCTTCAATTAATTAATTCTATAATATTAATCAAATTCATATTAAAATTTGAACTCCTTCAAATTCTCTTATATCCTATAAATTTAATATAAATAAAGTTCATATTAATATTTGAACTTCTTCAAATATTTATTTCTCTCATAATTTATAGTTTAATTAAATCATATTTAATTAGACTAAATTGAATAATTAATTAATTAATATACTAATAAAATATCATATACTTAATTAGTCATATATTTGAACTCCTTCAAATATATAATTCTCTCAATTAATAAAGTTTATTCTCAAATTAAACTTTATATTATAATGTACCACCATTAATTGTATATCATACTATTAATTTGATTCCCATAATCGATTTGAAGAATTCAAATTCTTATCAAGATAAATTGTTCCTAATTACTCTTTACGAGCTAGTAGGGGGACCTAATGGACCTACAAATTAGAAGCTCCAATGATATGAAGTTAACTGACTAAACTCATTAACCAGGTTAACCAATATTCATTAACTGTGGGTCATTCCACTAAAGACCCACAGCTGAACTCTTCTCACTGTAGAACATTTTTGTGTCCACGGATATAGACCTATACCGGTAAGTCAATCCTTCAAGAGTGTCCATAATCACAGCTGGGTCAAATTACCGTTTTACCCCTATGTTACATCTGTCTCCTTAAGTACCACCGCTCCTCTAATGAACAGCCTGTTTATGGTCCAACTATTAAAAAGAAAGTCCCTCTTGGGCTAGTGAGGGGGCGGGATCCCTTTGTTCAAGTCCCGGAGTCACCACTTAAGTGAACACTCATCTACTTCTCCTAGAAGTGGGAAGGAGTGAAAGGACAATCCCTCGTGAGAAGGAGTTCATGACACACTTAGGATTAAGACTTAGTTACCTAGGTCATCCTATTGAAACAGTAACCTAACTAGTTAACGGTGTTACAACTAGTGGTTGAATATTTCGTGCTCCAATCTTAATGCAAACTCATTGCATAGGATACCACCGCTTGCAAGTCTACTACATGGAAGCTTTGGATCAATACGTCTGTATCAAATACAAAACAGGTTG
Source organism: Luffa aegyptiaca (assembly GCA_017139565.1). Lineage (NCBI taxonomy): Eukaryota > Viridiplantae > Streptophyta > Magnoliopsida > Cucurbitales > Cucurbitaceae > Luffa > Luffa aegyptiaca. The sequence continues at coordinate 19,107,420 of CM029405.1, read as the reverse complement.
TATCACATAGTGTTACCAGGATAAGGCACCAAGCCTTATCCCTGTACTATAGACTTTTTATGTTGTTACTTGAACATTGATCCCCGCATGTCCCCACATACTAGTTCAAGTTACATACAAACAATCTTGGATCTTAGTTTATTGGATTTGGATCATATTGTGCAATACTTATTGTCACAACGTCATCGCGACGCGGAGCGACCGACGTCCATTCCTAAGGATCTCTTTCGCGGTTAAAGGTTTGGAGTCACCACCAATCATCTTGAGGTATGATTAGTCACCCGTTTTAAAAAATAAATTGGTCTTTGAAACCAAAATTAGGTTCGGGGGTCAGCTGTGTGTAGGGAAGGTATTAGCACCCTACAACACCCGTTTGAAAACATTTTATTTATAACTCAAATTCATTAATCAAAGGTCCATATCTTAATGAAAATACATAAATCAAAATTTAAAAAAATGAAAATTAAATGTCTCACTAATTTCACCTTATCTTTAAATAAAGTAAGGATTTAATTTTGTGAGTGGGGTTACCCATGGCTTTATTATCATGTAGAAATTCCTAAATTAAAGGAAATTCTTTACCACAAGAATTTGAAAATTATTTCAACTCTATCATAGGTTCTACATGAATGATTTTGTCTCATATTTATTAATTTACACTTTAACAACAAAATGTAAATTAACAGTTATGAGTGGTAAAACCATTCAATAAGGAAAAACATTATCTAATATTTTGAAGCCTTTCTGAAATTTTAATTTAAAACCAAATTAAAACAAAATTGACATTCAATTCAATTTCCAAATTAAACTCATTCCCGCTTTATGAAATGAAATTCAATTTTGAAAAGAAATTGAATCCCAAAGCAAAGTAAATTGAAATTAATTTCAAAAAAAAATTTAGGTTAATTTAAAAAATTTAGGCTAAAAGTTTAATAATCAATGTTCTTTCTTTTCTCTCTCTTGCCATTTTGTCAAAAAAAAAAAAAAAAAAACAATTTGAAATTAGCTTGGAAAGTGAAAGGAAATTTAATTTGAAACTCCAAACTAAGTTCAATTTGACATTAGTTTGAGCATACAAATCAAAATCTAATATGAAAATCATATGAACCTTCCAAATTAAAATCCAATTTAAGATTTGTTTAGGCAATAATGCCAAATTAAAAGATATTTCGAAATGAAAAATTGGGATTCATGAGTCAACTTAAAATTCCAAATTGAAATTTTAATATGAATTTCAAATTTTAGGCCAATTAAACAAGACTAGAACTTTAATTGAAAATTGAAAATCAAGACTAAAGAAAGGAAAAAAAAAAAAAAGAAATTAAAACAAAAAGAGGAAAAAAAAAACTCAGGTTTTTTAAAAAATAAAAGTAATAATAATAATAAATAATAACAAATCATAAATAAAAAATGAAATAAAAATAAAATGAAAAAGAAAATAGAAAGTGAGACCTACCCATCACTTACTCTTTCTCTTTCTTTCACCCTCTTCTTCTTTCTCACGATTCCTTCCTTTTTTTTTCTTTTAGCCCTTCCATTTTTCCTCCTCTTTTTCTCTTAAACCTCACTTAGGAATTTCACTGGAATCAGCGGGCAGGCAGCAACAAGATGCGGGGCGACGGCTGCAGTGGTGAGTGACGGCGGCGATGAGCTTAGGTCTTTGAAAATCCTTCTAAAATCTCTACTTTTCCCTCTCAAACCCACTCTCTCTCTACAATTTCTTCACTTTCTCTCAAAACTTCCTCTCAAATTTCTTCCCTCTTTCAAGCTCTTTGTGTTCTCAAACTTCTTGCTTCCTCTCCTCTTCTTTTTTTTTTGTTCCCTTCTCATCCCAATTCCTTCCATTTTATAGTTGAAGAGAAACTAAAAATGGAGGTAGTGGGGAGCTTCCCAAGTCTTCTTTCATGAAGCTCCCCATTGAATAGGAATGAGAGAAAAAGGGAGAAGAAGGGAACGTGGGAGAAGAAGATGAGAGAAAAAAAAGAAAAAAGAAAAAAAAGAAAAAAAAGAAAAAGAAAATAATAATAATGATAGAATAAAAATAAAATATAAAATAAATAAAAATAAAACAAAAACAAAAAAATAAAAAGATAAAAAAATAAAAATAAAAAAGAATAAAATAAATAAATAAATAGAATAATAATAATAAAATGAAATGAGATAAAAAAAAATTAAAAATAACAAAAAAAATAACAAAAAAAGAAAAAAAATTAAAAAATTAAAAAAAAAACAAAACTATATAAAAGATAAAAATAAAAAAACTAATGAGTTACATTACAATAAAGTACATTCCAGTCAAGGCCCCGAATTCGGGATTAAATTTCTCCAAGTTTAACTTGGAGAAATCATAAACTTTATTAAAAATCGAGTCGGACTAAATACGGTGTCTAGAGTTTGCCCCCCTTTGTAGATCCTTGAAGGATTGAAAGGGTAGACAAAGGAATACAACAGAGTATTGGAGAGGCGAAGATTTTTAGTTAAAAAAAGGGTGTTTCATGCCTACCAAGTAGAAAAGAGAATAAACCCAACTCTGACCAGACTTCGACCTCTACTAATGAGCAAAGTTCGATTTAACCCACCAAGTGAAACAGGAAATGAACCTGACTTTGATCAGGCTTTGACCTCTAAATAGGAACAGGGTTCAATTTAACCAAAAGGAAAAGGAAAAGGAAATGGACCTAACTCTCACTAGGCTTCGACCTCTACTGACTAGCAGGGTTCGATTTAACCCAAAAAAAAAAGGAAATGAACCTAACTCTGACTAGGCTTCGACCTCCCTGTGGGATTATTAACTGTACCATTTTTGGAGAATGTCAATAAATTCCAAAATCCATTTCGTCGTCCAGAGGAAAATCCGTCGACTTTAAAAATCGTGAGGGTTCAAGTCCCTCTATCCCCAAAACCCTAAAAAGGCCCGTTGGCCTCTTTAATTATTTATTATCCTTTCATTAGCAATTCACAATTCGTTATGTTTCTCATTCATTCTACTCTTTCACAAGCGTATCTGAGCGGAAATTTGATTTCTGAATCCCAAATAATTCGATTCGGAGTTAGGACACAAAGATTTAAGGTCATTTCTTCAATTTGCTCTCCATTTCAGCACACTCTTTGTTGTTACTATGGAGTTTTGAAGCACAAGGAGATTTTACTCGTTGGTGTCAATTAGGTGGTCTGTGGACTTTTGTTGCTCTCCACGATGCTTTCGGACTAATAGGTTTCATGTTACGTCAATTTGAACTTGCTCGATCCGTATTTTGGGTTCCTATCTATATATATATATTTATTTTTTTCACTATAGATCCACATAATATACAAAGATAATCTCAGGAATAGAATTCTTACCAGGTCAATCATAGAAACATGGGCTTCTTCATATTCAAAGCCCTTCCCCCAATAGGGTTTGATTCTTTGTCTTTTCATGGGTTGTTGATTGATTTCTTCTACTTCAATCTTTTTCCCACATTTTTCTTCTTGTTCTCCAAGTAAATCTTCCAATGTTTCTCCTTGCATCATTTCCCGAAGAGTAGATCGGGAAAGTTCATCAATTTCATCAATCATGGAACACTCCTCAAGATATCCTGGATATTTCATTGCATTCATCACATTGAAAGTGACATGCTGGTCATTGACCCTCATGGTTAACTCTCCTTCCTGTACATCAATTAAGGTCCTGCCAGTTGCTAAGAATGGTCATCCTAAAATGATTGGCACGTCCTTATCAGCTTCACAATCCAAAATGATGAAGTCTGCTGGGAATACAAATTTGTCAACCTTGACTAACACATCTTCAATTTTTCCAATAGGTTGTGTTAGTGACCTGTCAGCTAACTGTAAGGTTACAGTTGTTGGTCTTACTTCTCCTATCCCCAACTGTTGAAAAACTGAGTATGACATCAGGTTTATACTCGCTCCTAGATCGCATAAAGCTCTGCCTAAGTTCCTTCCTCCAATGGAGCATGGAATGGTGAAACTTCCTGGGTCCTTGAGTTTGGGAGGGATCTAATTCTTGACCAGTGCACTGGAACATTCAGTAAGTGCAATGGTTTCGTATTCTCCCAACCTTCTTTTCTTTGATAGAATATCCTTCAGGAACTTCTCATAGGTAGGCATCTGTTCAAGCGCTTCTACCAAGGGAATATTGATATGTAGCTGCTTCAAAACATCTAAAAACTTTTTAAACTGTGCATCCTGTGAAGCATGTTTAAATCTTTGAGGGTATGGAGGTGGTGGTCTATATTCTGGATCTATAACAAACTTTTTAGGTTTTGCGGTCGTATTCCCCTGTTTTTTCTCTGTACTTGGACTTTCTTTTTTTTTTTTTTTTCTTCCAAGGCTTCATGCTCCTTGGTCTTTTCATCATGTTCTTTATTCTGTATAACTTCTGAGATAACTTCTGCTTTCTTTTCTAAAAACTTTTCTTGAGCTTCTTCTGGGATCTTTACTTCTTGATTCACTGCGTATTTTGGACCATCGTACTCTAGTCCACTTCTCAAGGATACTGCCTTGCATTGCTCCTTTCCTTCTCTGTGAGGGATTTCAATCTTGCTGGGCAACGTCCCTTGTGGTCTGTTTTTAATTTCTTGAGCAATCTGTCTAATCTGTACTTCCAAATTTCTAACTGCAACATCATTTCTTGCCATGTACTCCTTCATAAGAGTCTCTAGATTTGACTCTTGCTTCTGCACTTGGACTAGTTGAAAGTTCTTTTGCGGCTGCTGCTGTGTAGGAGGTTTCCCAAACTGATTTGTATTGGAGTTACTTGGACCGGCTTGTCCTCCCCAAGAGAAGTTTGGATGTTGTCTCCAACCTGGGTTGTACGTGGCCGAGTATGGATTCCATCTGTTCTGGTTCCCTTGTTGACCTACATAAAAGACAGACGCGGGATTTAGTGGACAGTTATCAGCAGTATGTTCCTCACCACAAATTTCACAGCAGGGAGAAGAAATAACATTGGCAAGGGCTATGTTTGCTTGATTGTTCATAGTCATGCCCATCATCATGCTATGGATAGCCTTGATTTGAGCTTGCATGGTAGAATTAGCCTCTGTCTCCACTGCTTTAGCTGGATTTTTCAAGGTTGTTGTTGGCTCAGTTTCTCCCCAATGTCTATTGTTTGTGGCTATGGTGTCAAGAATAACATGTGCCTCATTTGCAGACTTCTTCAAGAAGGATCCGTTTGCAGATGCATTGACTAGTGCCTTCGAAGCTTGATCTAATCCACTATAAAAGTGCTCTAAGATGATGCAAGCAGGCAATCCGTGGTGTGGACACTTCCGAACCAACCTTTGAAATCTTTCCCAGGTTGCATCCAGAGGTTCATTGTAAGATTGTCTAAATGTTGGCATTTTTATTAGAAGGAAAAAAAATCTCTAAGAATTTCTCAGCCAAATCGTTCCAAGAAGTGATGGAGTTTGGAGGGAATGAGTCCAACCAAGCTTCAGCATCTCCCTACAAAGAAAATGGAAAAAGCTTTAGTTTCAAAGTATCTTCAGGCACTCCTGTAACTTTAAAAGAATTGCAAACTCTAAAAAATAGCTTGATGTGTTTATGTGGATCTTCATTTGGAAGTCCAGAGAATTGGCCCATGGTATTCAACATTTGGAACATCACTGGTTTGAGTTCAAACTGTGGAGCATTTATCGACGGCTCCAAAATTCCTGGATTTGAAGTCTGAAAAACAGGTAAAGCATAGTCCCTTATTGCTCTATTGCAGTCTTCAGCAATATAAATTGGATTTTCTTATTGTGGCATCGGTGAAACTGGAGGAACTGGAGGAATTCTCCCACCATTTTGCTCCCTCCCACGATTCTGTGGATCAACTTGAGGATCAACTCCAGGTGGTTCCATTGGAAACTCTTGTATGTAAGAAGCTTATTCTAGAGGTTCCTGTGCGCTCAACTCTTGTTGTTCCCTTCTCTTTCGTCTTTGTTCTTTCCTACGTCGATGAAAGGTTCTTTCTATCTCAGATCAATGTCAAGGAGTGGACACCCCTTGTTCATGCACTAACTCAACCTGCAAAAAGAAAAACAGTTGCAAATCACAGTCAAATTCCCTTTGAGACAGAAATGCGGTCGCAATCCAATCGCAATTTCAAATAAAAAAAACTAGTTTCACTTTTGGTCCCTGGCAATGGTGCCAAAAACTTGGTGCGACAGAGGCTGAATGATGGATGTGAGATAAGATGATAGATACTAATAAAGATAAATTCAACCAACCTTAGTGCAAGTATACACTATGGCACGTAGTAATAAAAACCTTAGAAGTATTCCAAGGGTATCGATCCCACGAGGACTAAATTGGAAAACACATATTTGAAGAAGAAACTGCTCAAATGATTGCTTAAAATAGGTAACCAAAGAAATAGTTGATGATTGGTTTTTGGAAGATAAATAAAACAAATAAATAAAGGAATAACAACAATAAACAAAACGAGGTATTCAATATAGTTTCATCCGAAAGGTCAATAACCTTAATCATAGATTATTCAACTTAAGCCTAATCAATGCATTGGGTCAGATTTAACTTCTATTTGGCCTTGCTCCCAAGAACCGTTAGAAGGCTAAACGAGTACCGTTATGCACATTTTTGTGACTCGACTCCGACATAGATAATTCACAAATGCAGTCTATAACCCTATAGTTGATATAGGGTGCCTTAGGCAACTTGCCCTATACCACCGAACAATCTCTTTCGAGCTTTTTTTCCTATATCACCTTTATGAGAACCGATATCGTCTGTCCTTTTCGAGATCAAACTCACATAGCATGCAAAGTCTAAGTGATCAATTTAAACTCAGCAAGATCAGAATGATAATCAATAAATAATGACATGCATTGAATAGAAACTTAAGCGAATAAACACTTTCAAGCTATTGACCCATAAGGGAATTAACCATATTGAATCCCTCAACGAAATTTAGCTAAGCATGGTGGGATAAAGTGCAAATGAACAACTTTCCATTGAAAATAGAATGTAAAGAATACAAAAGAATGAAAAGTGCCAAGTGCTGGAAATAATGGCAGTAGCTAAATACTAGGGTTTTTTCTTTTATCCAATCCTTCTAGAGTTCGCTCGACACTCCACTCTCTCGCTTTTACAAGTGGAAATGGGTTAAAATCCCTACAAACCCTAAGGTTTGATGTCTAACTAAGGTTAGAATTCAGTCTTCTAAGAAGGACCTCGGGCATCCCTACTCATGGGCGTCTACTAGGGTTCTGTCACCACCCTCTTCTTCCCAGTGAGTTCTGCTTGAATTTAACTTCGAATCACAAGCTTATATAGTGTTGGAAGTGGTTAAGGAGCCACGAAATAGGTGCTAGTAGGTAGCCCAATCATTTTCGGGGTCAAAACGACCGGTTAGGTGCTCAAAAGTCTCATTCAAAACGACCCACGACGGACTCGGAACGACCTCTGTTTTTTCAAAATTGCGGTCGCATTTGATTTTGGCCTTCCGTGCAAATTCCAGCTTTCCTCTGTTTTCCTGCACAACACCAAATTGGGTCAAATTCATATCAAATTGAGTCTTTTTAAGCACAAATAAGCATAATTTGACAAATGTGACTCTCAACTCCCTAATTCATCAACTTTAACATAGTTTGAGCTCAGGAATAGTAAAATCGATCTAAACATGCAACTCTTGACAAGGAAATGAGCTAAATATAAGGGTAAAATAGGTATATTTTTTACCCTTATCAGCTAGCTTAGCCAATGCATCCGCTATCCTATTATTCTCTCTTGGGGAATAATCAAAAGTAATTTGATCAAGCTGCTGAGATAATCTTGTTATAAGTTGCTTGTAAGGCAATAATTTAGCATCTTTGGTTTCCCATTCTCCTCTTAGCTGATGAATTACTAGCAAAGAGTCCCCCAAGACTTGGAGCCTTTCAACCTTCATATCTAGAGTAGCTTGAATGACTATTGAACAAGCTTCGTATTCAGCCATGTTGTGCGTACAATCAAAACACAGCTTAGCAGTGAGAGGGAATAATTCTCCTCGAGGTGATATTAATATTGCGCCTATTCCATGACCCAGTTCATTCGAAGCCCATCAAAGAATATGGTCCACATATCTGGATTTGATATTTCTTTCTCTGTTGCTACAGTGAGAATATGCTCATCAGGGAAGTCGAACTTCATCGGCTCATAATCCTCTATAGGTTGTTGTGCCAGATAATCAGCTAGAGCACTCCCCTTTACTGACTTTCGAGTCACATAAGTGATGTCATACTCGGATAAAAGAACTTGCCACCTCGCAATTCGTCTCGATAAATATGGTTTCTCGAAGATGTATTTCACGGGATCCAATTTTGAAATAAGCCATGTCGTGTAATACAACATGTATTGCCTTGAGCGACGTGCAGCCCAAGCTAGAGCACAACAAGTTTTTTCCATCGAGGAGTATCTGGTTTCACAACTGGTGAACTTCTTGCTCAAATAGTATGTAGCTCGCTCTTTTCTACCAGAGTCATCATGCTGCTCCAGTACACATCCCATCACACTTTCTGTTACAGTGAGATATAGGATGAGCAGACGTCCAGGCACTGGTGGTATGAGGATCGGTGGGTTTCGTAAATACTGCTTAATTTTATCAAATGTTGTTTGACAATCTTCATTCCAAATGTCATCGTTGTTTTTGCAAAGCAACTTGAAAATAGGCTCACATGTTGTGGTCAATTGCGCTATGAACCTGGCAATATCATTTATCTGACCCAAAAATCCCCTAACTTCTTTCTGTGTTTGCAGAGGCGGCATTTCCAAAATTGCTTTGACTTTGTCAGGGTCAACCTTGATACCTTCTTGGCTAACACAAACCCTAACAATTTACCAGAGGTTGCCCCGAATATACATTTGCTCGAATTGAGCTTGAGCTTGAACTTTCTCAATCGATCGAACAACTTGCGAAGAATGGTTGTATGTTCTTCCTCCTCCTTCGACTTGGCAATCATATTATCTGCATACACTTCAATCTCCTTGTGCATCAAATCATGGAATAAAGTAACCATGGCTCGCTGGTAAGTGGCCCCAGCATTTTTCAAACCAAACGACATAACTTTGTAGCAAAATGTTCCCCACAATGTAATAAATGTAGTTTTTCCTGATCTTCAGGTGCCATTTTTATTTGATTGTAGCCCGAAAAACCATCCATAAAAGAAAAGGTAAAGAAATCAGCAGTGTCTACCAATACATCAATGTGAGGGAGTGGAAAATTATCTTTAGGGCTTGCTCTGTTTAAATCCCTATAATTCACGCACATCCTAACTTGTCCATTCCTCTTTGGCACAGGAACAATGTTTGCAACCCATTCAGGGTAATTGGACACAGTAAAAAATCCAGCATCAATTTGTTTTCTGACTTCATCCTTTATCTTAATTAACATGTTCGACCTCATCTTTCGCAACTTTTGCCTTACTGGTTTACACTTAGGTTTGAGTGGTAAATGATGCATTACAATATTTGTGTCTAGCCCAGGCATGTCCTGATAAGACCAAGCAAAAATATCAACATATTCTGTGAGCAAATCAATAAGCTTTTTGCGAGTTTATGTAGAGACATTAGTGCTAATTTGAACCTCCTTGACTTCCGCTTGTGATCCCAGGTTAATAATCTCTGTTAACTCTTCATCGGGACCCAACGTTTTTTCCCCTTCCTCTATCATTTCTAACAACTCAGCACTAGGTTTAGAATCTCCTTCTTCCTCGTCAAACTCAACATTGTGTATAGGAATATCAAGTTCGTATTGAGAATCATCTGCACATTCAATCTCAGTATTACTACTTAAGATGTTGATAATTTGACACAGAGAGAAAAGAAGAGTAAATATTTTGCCATGGAGAGTGTAATATGTAATAGTAAAGGAAAATGAACTAAGATCTTCATTGAATGATGAAATGTATTTGAACACGTAAAAGGAAATTTGGAAAATGAAATGAGTAAAATGACTAACCTAACTTGAAAGTGAAAATTTAAATTGCAAAAGCAATAAAAGTGGTCAATTACTTTGACATCTTAACAACAAATGATGGTAATTCAATAACACTTCAGTTGTTGAGCTCGAAGTTTTCTGGGCACGGGTAGATCCATGGATCCATTTCTTCTTCTTTAGTCACTACTGCAACTGCAAAATCTCTTGCACAAATTATACTAGCACTTTCAAACGAGTGGTAGAGATGAGGAATGACTTTTTCTCCATATTCTGGTTCGCAACTTTCAAATCTAGCCAAACGCCTCTCTTTTTCTCGCTTCTGTACCCTGATCGTGTCTGCTTTATCCGGCTTATACCCAAGCCCAAATCTTTTTGTATTTTTGGATAGACTTAAAACATTATCTAAACGTTTGTTGCTTTCTTTGAACGTCATGACTGAAGATCGAGATTTAGGTTTATTTCCTCCCCCATATAGCATCGTGGCACTTGCCACCCTCGAATGTTTGAAACGATGACTCAAAAGCTTCCTCTGCTGCATCAATATATGAGATTGAAGCTGGCCTAGAAACCAAGATATCCTCTTGACCAAATACAATTACTAGGCTCCTTCCAATTGAAAATTTGAGTTTCTGGTGCAACGATGATGGGACAGCTCCTGCAGAATGTATCCAAGGCCGCCCTAATAAGAAACTTTAAGCAGAGGGGATGTCCATAACTTGGAAGGTTATGTTAAATGTGCATGGGTCGATTTGTATTGGAATCTCAATGTCACCAACCACTTGACTGCGTGCCCCATCGAAGGCCCTTACTACTACGGTACTTGGTCTCATATGGGATATATCAACTGGCAATCTTTCCAGCGTTGATTTTGGCATTATGTTCAAAGAAGACCCATTATCCACTAGGACTTTTACTACTAAAAAGTTTTTGCACTTGACTGAAATATGAAGTGCCTTCGTGTGTCCTGTGCCTTCAGGCGATATCTCATCATCAGTGAAAGTTATGGTGTTGTGAGCAGTTATATTCCCCATGATATTATCTAGACCATCTGAAGTGATGTCCTTGGAAACATATGCTTGATTCAAAGCTTCCAATATCGTGTCTCGATGCGAATCAGAGTGCAACAAAGATAATATGGAAATCTTAGCAGGTATATGAGCTAGCTGTTCCACTACTTTGTATTCACTTTGTTTAACCAACTTTAGAAATTCTTGAGTTTCTTATTCAGACACAGTCTGTTTGCCCCTTGGTTTCTTCATTACTGTTGTTTCTTTGGGCTTGACATTGTTATCTGTATTACTCTCAACCTTCTCATTCTTCTCTTCTATTATATTCTTTGAGCACTTCAATGACTGATCTGGAGCGTAGCATTTCCCACTCCGTGTTACGCCTCCCGTTCCAGAAATGTTGTCAACTGAAAGTGGTGGCGTTTCTGAATTAATAGTTACTTTGTACTCATAACTCCATGGTATTGCCTTGGAACTCTAATACTTGAAAGGAGCCGGCACCTGAATGGTGATCGACTTTGGATCATGAGTGGTATTCTCACAGTAATAGATCGTGAGTGGCTTCAGTTTGAAAGATGGATTCAAATTTTCTTTAGGCAGCAATTCTTCCACGGCGCCTATTTCATTATCCTGGAGATGGGCTTGGGTAATGATAACTCTCCAAAAGGGAGTTATTTAGGCCTTAGTTCTATGGTGTTTTGTGTGTCTTTTGTGCTAAATAGGGTTGCTTTTAGATGAATATTATATGTTTTAACCCCTTTGGAAGAATGGATGCTTGGGAAGTTATTTTGTGCAGAATATATTGCTGAGCGACTTGAGGGAGCAACATCTGTGATCCAGCAAAGCAGGGAGCAAAACTGCCACGTAACAACTCGTAATCCATTTTAATGAGCTGAAGTTAGTTGAATTATTTTCGGATCTAAGAAGCTTGGAGAGCCTTCCACGTGTACAATTTGACCTAATTAGGGTTTGATCTCACTCTATAAAAGGAAGGAGCCGTCTCAAGTCAAAAACATTCCATTCTTGGTGAATTCCAATTTTCATCTTTGGAAGCCGAATAGAGGAGGAAAGATTGGAGACTTCAAGAAGACCATCAACTACGAATCTAATCAAGGGAATTAATCTTTTCTTGTAATTTCTTGTAGTTATGGATGCACATACTCAGATTGTAGTGTGTGTTGTGATGAACCTTATGAGCTAAATTTGCTTAGGTGTTAGTTAGGGATTATGTAATTGTCGTGCTTTATTCTCTATGCAATATATGTGATTTGAGCATCTTGATTATTTGTTGTGCATATTTCTATTTTGTGCCCGCCTGGCCAGCCGGTATGAATATCACTTCTTAGTTTCAGGGATGATTTGAGAAGTGTGTGACATTTAATCACACTAGACCATTATGTGTTGGTGAACGCCAGTGACTGAGTTAGGGATAACCAGTTGCCTTGTGCTTGGTCGGTTGTACGTCATTGGAGTTGAAACACATTCCAAAAAATCCAGAGTTCCGGAAGGATCCTGCTAATAAGACTGCTAGAGAATTGCCTAATCAATAATATTGCTATAGCATCTTTTAAAACAATTACTAAAATCCTGACCAACGTTTGTTTTCAATATGTCTGCTTTATTTTTTTTACTTTTTGTTCTATCATTTCTTTTTTTTTTCAGGATTTTATCAAAATCAATCAATTTAACAAACCTTGAAACCATTAAAAAGTTACACAAGATAGGTAAAGTGAGAGCTGTTCAGCCCCGTGGATACGATAAATTACTTATCACTTGCTGCGGATTATGTATGCTTGCACAATATTCTAGAGCTTATTTTAACTATATTTTTACCCCACTCTAGAAGACAACAGGTAACCACAAGAAATTTTGAGTCCACCAGTTCTTGGACCCTCTTATGAAAATAATGACATTGTTCCAAAGAATGACCCTTTGCCCCAGCATGAAATAGGCAAGTCAGATTATCATCGTATTCCTCATGAACAAGGTCCTGATGTGCATACCCGATCGATGCATATCCGTTAACGAGGAGAATCTCAAAAAGCTTCTCCTTGGGAGTCATGATCTTTGTAACATCTGTCTTCTTTGTAATATCCTGACACTCTATTGCATTCACCTGATGATTTGGTAAAGGATTATTATCAACATTGGGCCCCTCCTCTTTTTTAAAGTTTAACCATCCCGCTTTAATGAGCTCTTGCACCCTATACTTCAAAGCAGTGCAATTTTCTGTAGAATGCCCAACAACACCTGCATGATAATCACACCTTGCATTAGGATCATACCATCTTGGATAAGGAGGTTGCAGTGGAGCAACAAACTTGGGTGCCAACTGATGGTTCTGGATTAATTGAGGCAAGAGCTTAGTATATGTCATCGGAATCGGATCAAATTGGGCTTGCTTATAAGGCATTCGATTATTTTGTTGACCTGGAGTGACTGCTTGTTGTTGTCTACGAGACTGAAAATTCTGATTCATTTGGGGTCTGGTATTTTGGCCATAAAATGGGGAGTACTGCGCTGATGTATTATTCACCTGGTGAGGATAGTATCCGTATGCAGGTAAATAATTCGAAGGATATTGTGTCATGGGTTGGTGGATTTGTCGATGGGACTTATCCACTTTCCCTATCATCTGTACTTCTCCCACCTTTTTTGAAGTGTTTCCTTTCTTCGTGTTTGAGGATTCAACGGTTTTGGCTATTCTACCATATTTGATCCCGTACTCAATTCTTTCCCCCTATTGTCATGATATCAGAGAAATTGATCGACGCACTTCCAACCATATGTTCATAGAATGGGGACGTTAGGGTATTGATGAACATGGCAGAAAGCTCGTTGTAGACACCGTACTTGGTCCGGCGAGTTTTTAATAATGTTCAAGTACCTCTAATATGTAATTTTAATTTCGTTTCTCTTTTAAAATGAAACTATAGCATATAAGGTTTTAATTCCATTCTATATTTTAATTCTAAAGTTTGGTTTTAATTTTAATTTTTTTATTTATTTATTTAGTTTTATTTAGATTTTTTGTATTTATTATTTATTATTTATTTTTCCTTTTTTTCCTTATTTTTTCTTTTTTTTCTTTTTCCCTCCACCCCACTCTCATTCTTCTCCTATTCTTTCTCCTCATCATATTCAAAGGGAGCTCTTTCATGGCTACCCATTAATTTCTCACCCATAATCCCTTCCCAAGTTATAATATTTTCAAGTATAAATAAGAGGAAGCAAGATGGAGAAGAGGAGGGAAAAAAAGAAGTGAGTTTAGAGAGCTTGCAAGAGTGACTTAGAGAGTCTTGAGAAGAAATTTTTAGAGAGAGGAAGGAAAGAAGGAGAAAGAGGAAAGTCAAAAAGATGGGCTCCACCCATTCCATTTTTTTTTCTTTTTTTTTTTTTTTATTTTTAAATTAAATTTTTATTTTACTATTATTATTATTATTATTAATCCTCCGCCCTTTTATTTCATTTGCACTTTACCAACCTCATTCTTTTTTTTTTCTTTCTTATTTTTAATTAAATCTTTATTTTACTATTATTATTATTATTAATGTCTCTCTCACATTTACACTTTGCCAATTTCATTTTATTTTTTTTATTTTTGTTAACTTTCTAATTTATTTGTTCTTTTTTTTCCTTTTTATTCTCCAATTTGCTTTAATCCAATCTCTTTTTCTTAGTCAATTTCAATTATTGTTATCATAATTGTTTTGAAATTAATTTTCTTTTCAAAGATGATCGGAACTGAGTAATGTGCCTTCGTGGAGTTCAACTCCCGTGCAGGCGTATGAGAATTCTTATTTTCCCTTTAAAAAAGAATTTACTCTTTGAATAATTTTCTTCTTTTACATCTATTTGTTTTTTTTTTAAAAAAAAATTATTTATTTGATTATTTTTAATAAACGTAATCATGTATAGCCTATGATGGAGTCAAATTCAATTCTTGAGGAGCAAATTTCCTTTAATTAAAAGGGAAATTAGGCATGATGTATATTAAATTGGATAATCCAACTCAAAATGTCTAATCCTTGCTTTATTTCTAAAGTTAAGGTAAGAACAAATGAGACATCTAGTGTTTATTATTGCATTTTGGTTTTATTTTCATATTTATCTATTTTTTTAAAGGAAAAAATAAAAATGAAGGATTGTTTTTATTCATTTAATTGGACAATATAAGATATTGTGGTAATCGTTTTTTAAACGGGTGTTGTACGGTGCTAATACCTTCTCTACAGTCAAACGACTCCCGAGCCTAATTTCTGGTTTTCTTAGACTGGTTTTTATTTTATTTTAAAGGTGACCAATCACACCTTCAATGATTGGTGGCGACTCCAAGTTTCTTCTTAAAAAACTCAAAAGAAGACGTCGGCCGCTCCGCGCCGCGATGACGTTGCGACAACTTGGCAAATTCGCTGGGGACTTTTGAGGATCAAGCCATGGATATATTTATTGTCCTTTAATTGAATTTTTCTTTAGGTCCCTTCGTTATTATTTTTGTTATTTTTGTTATTTATTTGTTTTCCCTTACTTTATAATATGATTTGTTTGACATATTGTTATTCACTTGTCTATTACCATCTTTTTATGTTGTAATTGTACTTTATCTTAGTTATGTCATTCATTTTCATGTCATCTTATTAATCATGCATTTCACACACTTTCACTAGCCTCCTACCCGGGCTCTACCATAGGACTAGACTTGGAGACTGAGTAGTGTGACCTTCGTGGAATTTCGATTTCCGTGCAGGCGCAAGAAATTCTCCACTCAAGCCAACTACATCTTTAAACCGGTGGGTAAGCTTGGGAACCTTTTCTAGGATGCCTTAGAGTTAAACTCCACTCATATAGTTCTAGAATTTGACTTATTACATGCATTATTGCCAAAGTTTATTTATTTATTTATTTATTTTATTTTTTTTCCCTTGTATCTTATATCAATTTTCAATTTTCGCTCAATGAGAATATCCTTTAAAATCTCTTTTAATGTAGTTAAGAAAATTGTGCAAATTGAATTAACAGAATTTTCGATTATTTACATTGGCAGAAACTAAAGTATGAGTAAAATAAAATCACCCCCTCCAATACAAGAAATGGGTATAGAAGATCAAACAACAGTACGTCAATGGTCAGAAAATGTACAACAAATCCACGGAGATTCTTTAGTAGAAAATGTTATTTCTCAATTTAAGGATGTCAGTTTTCCAGAAAGTGAATTAGAAACAGTGAAACAGGCTTGAGAAAATTTAACTGTAGATAGGAAGGCTAAATTTACAAGAAAATATGGCCATCTAGCTCAGCTCATGTATGTACAAGTCAATTATTCTGTGTTAAAAGCTTTGGTTCGACATTGGGATCCAGCCTACAGATGTTTCACAATTGGCTTAATCGACATGACTCCTACAATAGAGGAATATCAATCCCTTCTGCATATGCCAGCACGAACAGAGGTTGAAGCTTATTCTTACGATGAAGAGTTTACAATGAAAAGAGCATTATCTACTCTCCTTGGGAAGATTCGTACAAACGAAATTAAGAAACAAGTAAAAATAAAGGGAGAGAACACATGCCTACCCGTGGACTACATCCTTACTCTTCGACAAAAATTTGCAAATGAAGACAAGGAACTAACTTTACTGGCGTTGTGTATCTTTAATGTTGTTTTGTTTCCTAAAGTGTGCGGATATGTTGAGGAACGCGTGGTCAAGTTGTTTGCTAAGATAGAAATAGGAGTTGATCCCATTATTCCTATATTGGCAGAAACTTTTCGCTCATTAAATTATTGCAGAACAAAAGGAATAGGAAGATTTATAGGGTGTGCACCATTATTGTACATTTGGGTCCTTAGTCATGTGAAGTGTCCACCAAAATTCAAATGTCCAGAGATCAAATTTTCAAGTTCCTGGAATAAGCTGCAAAATCCCATTTCAGAGTTCGTGCAATTAGGTTGGAGTTCGTCCTCCCTTGAAAGGAGCGCTTGGGAAGCCTTTTTCTCAGAATTAAAGGTAGAAGAGGTAATATGGAGAGCCTATTGGATGTCAACTAGGCCAATGATCTATAAATGTGGTAAATTTCAAAGTTTACCTCTTTTGGGTCATTGGGGATGTATAACCTATGCTTCTTTATTTGTAGTATGCCAAATTTGGGTCCGACAATTCATCCCTGCTACGCATGAGTTGAAGGATTTCAAATTTGCTTATGATAAAGGCTTCTGTAAAGATAGAATTCAGAAAATTGTGAAAACATGGAAAATGATCACTAAAATCCAGAATGGTCAGTTTCATGATGATACCACGGAGGCGTACAAAACATGGCATGCGAACAGAGCTAAAATCGTGCTTGTGTCACCAAACATTAAACCCAAGATAAAACTTAATGCAAAGGTGATACCAGATCAACAGACAGAACAAGTAGCACGCGAAAAAGAATGTGATGAGTTGAGAAAAGCAAATTCATCACTGGTTCAAGAAAATGAAAGGCTGCAATTAGAGGTAAAGCAAGGTTTGTTGCGCAATGCTGAACTAGAAAAAGAGTTGAATCGATTAAAGGGCAGTGTCAGCAAACAAGAACAGTTAGAAAAAGAAATTTCAGCGTTAGACACAGAGGCCCGTGACTTGAACAGAAGAATGCATCGATTGAGAAGAGATAATGAAGTCTCCCAAACAACTCTCAAGTTAAGGAATGACCAAGTTTCGAAGCAACAATCTGAGATTGCCTCACTCCATGAGTTGATGAATGAGCTCGAAGATTGTATTAGTTTGAGGAACCAAACGATTACTGAGGTAGAAGAAAAAAATGGAACGCTATGTCGAACAGTTGACGACTTGCAGTTAACACTCGGGATTAGAGAGGATCAACTAGGAGAACTCATCAATGACAACAAGGGTCTGAGAGAGTCTGTTCAATCACTCAATGTCCGCCTCAGTAAGTGTCAGGATGCCACTGACAGATTAATGAAGGACTATACCTATCTAAAGGAGCAGTAGGACAGATTGAGTGATGATTTCAGGTTTGTGAGACAGAATCACGTGACACTGCGAAGTAAAACGGAACATATGCTCACTTAGATTAGGAGAGTCACTCGAAGGGCAGATGAACTAGCAGAAGATGCACGTACTCTCTCTAAAGTCATTGCACCTACACAGCTGAATAGCAAGGATGTGCTCAAGTTAATGGGAAAGCTTTGTATAAGTTTAGAGTATTGGGGGCAATTTTATTAACTTTTTACTTTAGTTTATGTTTTTTTTAGATAGTTGAAATATCTTGTAATTCAATTTTGCACAAATTTTGCTACTACATTGTTTTATCATTTTCCAATTTAATATCATGGCCATTTTTATTTTTATTTTTCTTTTCCTCTTCAATTTTTTAAATGTTTCGTTTTGTCTTTCTCTTTTCTTACACTAAAATCTCTTTTCATTAAAAATATAAACATAGTCATAAGATAGCTCGGTCACCTCGAATCCACCGCACCTACATCACAAGATACAGGACAAGGATCATGGAAGAGCAAAGTACTGAGCTGGAGAAAACGAGAAAAGATATTGAGGAGTTACGAGAAAAAATGGATGTCATTCTTGTTGCCTTAGAGAAAGGCAAAATAATAGCTGATATTGCTCAGTCCAGCAATACAATGAATGGCCCTCAAATCCGGCAATCAACAGAGAGTACTACTCCAAAATATCATCCATTGTACAATATTCCAGTAGAGCAGCACCCATTTCCATTTTTCAAGAATGAGCAAGTGCCTGTGCACCATCAACCTGGATTTTCACTGCCCAAGGAAGCACCTCCCAAGGTTACCATTACGGTTCCCAATTTAGATGATCCTGAAATCAGGAAAGAGCTAACGAGAGGTGAGAAAGCCTCTTCTAGTGAAAAGCTCGAAGTCTTGGAGGAGAGATTAAGGGCAGTAGAAGGAACAGACGTCTTTGGAAATATAGACGCGACCAAGCTATGCTTGGTACCAAATGTAATCCTCCTTCCAAAATTTAAGGTGCCCGAGTTTGAAAAGTATGATGGAGCATCCTGTCCTAAAAACCATCTCATCATATATTGCAGGAAAATGGCAGCATTCTTCCAAAATGACAAATTGTTAATTCACTACGTCCAAGACAGTCTTACTGGTCCAGCATCTCGATGGTATATGCAGTTAGAAAGCTGTTGGATTTCCAGAGTGGGTAAAAATGTAGTAAGAATAGACTCTAGAACACTGTGCAAGCATACACAATCCGCAGCAAGTAATAAGTATTTATCGAATCCATGGGGCTGAATAACTCTCACTTTATCTATTTTGTATAACTCTTTAATGGTTTCAAAAGTGGTTAAAATGATTGATTTTGATAAAATGCTGAAGCAAAAGAAATGACAGAACAGAAAGTAAACAAATAAAGTAGACAAATTAGAAACAGGCGTTGGTCAGGATTTAGTAATTTTTTTAAAAGATGCTCTAGCAATGTTATTGACCAGGCAATACTCTTGCAGTCTTATTAGCAGGATCCTCCCGAAACTCTGGATTTTTTGGAATGTGTTTCAACTCTAATGACGCTCTACCGATCAAGCACTAGGCAACTGGCTATCCCTAACTCAGTCACTGGCGTTCACCAATACACAATGATCTAGTGTGATTAAATGTTATACACTTCTCAAATCATCCCTGAAACTAAGAAGTGGTATTCATACCGGCTGGCCAGGCGGGCACAAAATATAAATATGAACAACAATTAATCAAGATGCTCAAATCAACATATATTGCATAGAGAGTAAGGCACGACAATTACATACTTCCTAACCAACACCTAAGTAAATTTAGTTCATTAAGCTCATGGTAACACACGCTACAATCTGAGTATGTGCATCCATAATTACTAGAAATTACAAGAAAATACTAATTCCCTTGGTCAAATCCGTAATTGATGATCTTCTTGAAGTCTCCAATCTTTCCTCCTCTATTCGGCTCCCAATGATGAAAATGAGAAATGATCTCTTCCCCAAAAGTGGAATGTTCCTCCCAAGAAAGGAATGAATTTGACTTGAGACGGCTCTTCCTTTTATAGAGTGATAGCAAGCCCTAATTAGGTCAATTTGGACACGTGGCAAGCTTTGCAAGCTTCTTAAATCCGAAAATAGCTCAACAAACTTCGGCTCATTAAAATGGATAACAAACTGTGACGTGGCAGTTTTGCTCCTTGCTTTGTTGGATCACTGATTTTGCTCCCTCAAGTCGCTCAGCAATATATTCTGCACAAAATAATTTCCAAAGCATCCATTCTTCCAAATGGGTTAAAACATATAATAATCATCTAAAAGCAACCCTACTTAGCACAAATGACACACAAAACACTATAGAATTAAGGCCTAAATAACTCCCTTTTGGAGAGTTATCAACAGCACTCATATATGTTCATGGAAGAATCTAGCCGATTCATTTTTAAAGCAATATAAGCACAACATAGATATGACTCCTGACCGCCTAGACCTCTAGAGGATGGAAAAGTAGAGCACAGAAAGCTTTAAGGAGTATGCCCAAAGATGGAGGGATACTGCTGCTTAGGTGCAACCACTTTTAGCTGATAAGGAGTTGTCAACCATGTTTATTAATACTCTCAAATCTCCTTTCTATGACAAGATGATTGGGAGTGCCTCTACCAATTTCTCTGACATAATGACAATTGGAGAAAGAATCGAGTACGAAATTAAGCATGGAAAGATAACTGATACGACCAGATCATCAACAGTGAAGAAGGGGGTTCCATCAAAGAAAAAAGAGGGAGAAGTTCAGATGATTGGTTTCAATTCAAGACAACAACCATACCCCAATGCCGGAGTGCCACAATACCATTATCCACCTCCATATGCTTACCTTCAACCCTATATCAATAATACGTCAGCCCAATATTCCTCTCCTTACGTTCAAAATCCCCGTCCTACTCAAAGCTACCAGCCTCGGAATCAACAAAACTCTCCTTATGTCCAAGGACATCAAAACAATAAAGGGGTCTGTAGACAGACTCATTTTGATCCAATTCCAATGACGTATATTGAACTCTTACCCCCAACTTTTCCAAAACAATCAGTTGGCACCTATGCTAATGGACCCAGTACAACCACCTTACCCAAAGTGGTATGACCCAAATGCCCGTTGCGATTACCATGCAAGAGAAATTGGACATTCCACCGAAAATTGCACTGCACTCAAACATAGGGTGCAAGCATTGGTCAAGGCAGGATGGTTGAACTTTAAGAAAGAAAATGGTCCGGATGTCAACGATAATCCTCTGCTGAACCATCAAAATCCACAAGTAAATGCGATAGAGGTTCATGGAGCTGATTTGAAAAAGAATGCTGAGAATGTAGTGACTCCCATGTGAGAACTATTCGAAATATTATTCAGTAATGGATACATTGGAGTAGAATGCCTCCAACCGGATTTGGGTGTCAGAGCATACGATGACAGTTTGATGCGTTCTTATCACACTGGGGAAAAAGGGCATTCTATCGACCAATGTCCTCATTTTCGTCTGAAGGTGCAGGAGTTGTTAGATTCACATTTTTTAACAGTTTCTCAAAAGATAGCTCAACTTCCTCAGTATGGGGAAGTTGATATTATAGAAGAATGCTCAAGGTTTTCTCTCAAGCCAAAACCGTTAACAATTTCTTATTGCGAGAAGCCCAGTACCAAAAATTCCAAGCCAAGATCGATTACCATCCAGATTCCGACTCCCTTTGAATATAAAAGTTCAAAAGCAGTACCTTGGAACTATGAATATAAGGTAACTGTTGGTCCTGAACCCCTCCCAATCCATAATATCAGTGGAATAGGAGGTCTAACACGAAGCGGGAAATGCTATACACCAAAAAACCTGTTGAAACCCAAGGGTAAAGAAAAGGGAAAAGCCAAGATCACTGAGGATATCAAGGAGAAGATAGAAGAGCCCATTGTGGTGAAGAATCTAGATGTTAGACAGTCAGCATCTGAAGAGGACATCCAAGAATTTTTGAAGCTAGTTAAACAAAGTGATTATAAAGTGGTTGAACAGTTAGGTCGAACCCCTGCAAAGATTTCCATACTGGCTTTGCTATTGGCTTCAAATACGCATCGTAAGACCTTGTTGGACATATTGAATCAAACTTATGTTTCACAGGATATTACGGTGGACAATTTGGATAACATCGTTGGAAACATAACTGCATCCAGTTCAGTGACTTTCACAGATGATGAGTTACCACCAGAAGGCACCAGACACACTAAAGCCTTGCACATTACAGTTAAGTGCAAAAATTTTGTCGTGGCAAAAGTCCTAGTTGATAATGGTTCCTCCTTGAAGATAATGCCTAAATCCACGTTGGAGAAATTGCTTGTTTATATGTCTCATGTAAGACCCAGCACTATGATCGTACGAGCCTTTGATGGGGCACGTAGTGAAGTTGTTGGAGACATAGAAGTGCCCATCCAGATAGGTACGTGCACTTTTGATATAACCTTTCATGATATGAACATTAATTCAGCCTACAGCTTCTTGTTAGGGCGTCCCTGGATTCACTCAGCTGGAGTGGTCCCATCATCATTACACTAAAAACTTAACTTTGTGGTCGACCGCAAACTAGTGATCATATCTGGACAAGAGGATATCTTAGTGTCAAGACCTTCCTCAATGCCCTACATAGAAGTAGCAGAAGAGGTTTTTGAGTCATCATTTCAAGCTTTTGAGATTGCAAATGCCACAACTTTATACGGAGAGATAGGAAAAATGGAGCTGCAACTTTAAAAACTCTCCTTAACAGGAAGCAACCAAAGCCTCGACAATTTGCTGAATATGTCAAAAAATATGAAGAGGTTTGGTTTGGGATATAAACCAAGCAAAAAAGATATGATTAAAACACACAGGCAGGAGAGAGAGAAACGACTGGCTAGATTGGAGAACCGTAAGCCAAAGTATCAAATGAATATCATTCCTCATCTTCATGTTACCTTCATCTTGTTGGGTTTTATGCCCTAAAACTCGTAGATAGTAAATGTACATTTGACCGAACATTAATAAAAGTGATGTATTATTCAATGTTTGTATTATATCATGTCTTTATCAACCCTAATCCAATAAACTAAACATCCAAGGCTAATAGAATGAGGCTTGAACCAGTATGTAGGGACATACGGGGATCAATGTTCAAGTTTTAGCCTAAAGGGTCTGTAGTATAGGGATAAGGCTGGGTACCTTATCCTGGTGACACTATGGATACGGCCCGCTTTGTATATTGATACAAACGCAATGATCCAACGCGTTCATGTAGTTGACATGCGAGTGGGGGTATCCTGTGCAATGAGTTTGCACAAAGATCGGATCGTGAAATAGTTAATCACTAACTGTAACACCGTTAGTTAGCTCGGTTTCTATTTCACTAGGATGACCTAAGCAACTTGGCCTTAATCCTGAGTGGATTATGGACTCCTGTCCATGAGGCATTGTCCTTTGATTTGTACGGGTGAGAGTGGCCAATTCGCCGACTCAATAAGCCTACCATTTTGGGGACAAGACCGAGTGGGGAGCTGGGAACATAGTCTTACAAGATGGAATTCACTCCTTCCCGATATTAGGGTAAATAGAGGTGTGTTCCCTTAAGTGGTGTCTCCGGGGCTTGAACAATGGGCCCTACCCTCTTTATGGCACAAGAGGGATTTCTGTTTGTTGGTTGGACCTCAAACAGGTTGTTCATTAGAGGAGCACTGGTACTTAAGGACCAAGAGGTAGCCCAGGGGTAAAACGGTAATTTGACCTAGTTGGGGTACGAACACATGTGAAGGGCTAACTTGCTGTTGACGGTCGATATCCGTGGACACAGAAATATATCTGCAGTGAGAAGAGTGCAGCTGTGGTTCTTTAGTGGAGTGAACCACAGTTAACGAATATTGATTAACTTGGTTAATGAGTTTAGCCAACTAATCTCATATCGTTGGAGCTTCTGATCTGTAGGTCCATCAGGTCCCATCGGTAGCTCTATAAGGGCGTTGAGGTAAATTTCTAAGGGTGAATCGAGTATTCGAAGGGGTTCGAATATTAAATTGAAAAAATATGAATTTGATTCATATTAAAAACTATAGGTTATAATTAATACACATATGATGTATATTAATTCTATAGTGAATTTGAGAGATATAAATATATAATTAAATATATGATATTTAATTATGATGTTAATTAATTGGTGAATTAATTAATATTTTGGTTTTAATTTTAATTAAATTTGATTTAATTAAGCTATATTAAAACTATAGGATAAATGAAGTTTATTTTGTATAAATATGTTTATACAAATGATATTTAATTAAATTAATAGTTAATTTAATTAAAGGTTTAATTAATATTATTAATTAAATTATTTCCCATCAGTTAGGGTAACTGATGGGAACGTGTGCTCCCTTTTTCCTCAATCTTGCGTGAATGGGAGGGTTTTAAGGGGGTGGTTGTGCATTTTACGGTATGCTCTCCATCATTCAGTTTGGCTCTCTGAAAAAGGTTCACGCAGAACTCTCTCAACCTCTCCCAATTCTAAGAAATCTCTCTGCAATTCTCTCCCAAAAAGAATACAGAGAAATTTTTCCCATAGAATCCTTAGAGATTGTGCTCCCACAAGTCCCTAACGCGCAACCTTCAAGAGAATACCGGTGGATCTTTGGTGGTGGTGATCGTGACTATTTTACAGCGAAATCAAGGTCTCCTTGCTGCTGGTATGTTTTTCTTTGATCTAGGATCAATAGGATCCAAATTAGATGAGATCCAGTTTATATTTTTCGGATTATAGCATGTTTTATATCAGTATTACAGCATGTTATTTTTTTTTCTGCTGTAAATTGGTTTGCCGTCGTATTGGTATCCCAATCGGCGTTTTTATTCGAAAAAGTCTCTGACGTCTTCCGCTGCCTAGGGTTATTTATCCCTTCAATTGGTATCAGAGCTCTATCGAATTTTAAACGTTGTTTTGGGATTTGCGATTGACTTTGATAGGTGGGATTAATTGCATTTTGAATGTATTGTTTGCGATAAACTGTTTTGGTTTGATTTGGCCTTAGATTTACAGCTTTTTTAATTGATATGATCATGTAAAGGCCCCTGCGTTTTGGGCATAATTCTGTAAATCGAGTCTGTAAAGTCTGGGTCTAGGTTTCGCTTGAAGATCGGTGAAAATCGCAGCGGGATTGCATCAATTTGGTGAAACACAGCCGCGGTTTTGCCCAGAAAACAACCCCAGACGCAACAGCGTCGGGACGCTGTGCGTCTCGACGCTGTCGCGATTTCACGCTACGAATTGTTGAAATCGCGCCAGCGTCGGGACGCTATCGCTAAAGCTTCTCGACGCTGTCGCGTTTTCATGCGGCAGTTGGGATTTTCGTGCAAACGTGGGTTGAAACCCTAATTGGCCGGTTCGGTTCGTGTGAAACGGTTGAGCTGGGACTGGTTTGGTCCGGTTCAACCCGGTTTGGGCACGGTTCGATATTTTCAAGTCCGGTTCGAAGTGGTTCGGGTCGGTTCGTGGATTCTAGACCAGTTTTGGAGTTGTATATTATGTAATAGGATAGTTTTAAAGCTTTAATTAGAGTAATTTTTGCTTTAATTATCCTAGGGGCCAATTAAACCGGTTCATTCGCTATTTAAATGTTTTGTGGATGTCATTTAAATCATAATCCCACCTTAGGATATAAAGCATGTTCATGCATTATGTATGTTATAATATGATTATGATGTATGGAATAATGCATGGATTTTCATGATTCATTTAATATATAGTTAAGTTATATTAAATTCATGAAAATGGAAAAGTATGATGCATGCAACTATATAGTTTTAATATAAGAGTTATATTAAAAACGAATTGTTTGCAGCATGCTAATGTGATTTACCATTTTTGGCAATAATTAATTGTTAATTTATTAAAAATGGAAATCAAGTTGCATTGAGCATGAAACATCCATAGGTTAATATAAAAGTTATATTAATTTTCATGCTATGCAAAGTTGTATAGTTTAAATTTGATTAATTTGAATATGATTGTTAATTGATTTAAACTATAGTATGCATGATTATAGGGCTAATCATTAAAATTTTGAAATAGTTTAAAATTTATGATTACAAACCGTCAATCTATAATCAAGATATGCATGCTCACATAGGATCTTAGGTTAAAATGAATTAATTTTAATGAGTTAAAATTAGTTAGACCTAAGATCATTTTCTAATAGGATTAGAAATTCTTACTTAGTTTTAAAATAGTTTTAATGAACTAAGTAGGACAACATTCCTATGACTATAAGGGAACTCTACCAGTGAAGTTTTGTCTAAGGATTGGGGGTATTTAAGTTGACGGTATACGGAACACCTCCTACCTGGGAACTGATCTGGAATACCGGAGTTGAATTAGTCACAGGTTAATGTTAGAATAATGTCGCTAGGTAAATTAAATTTGTTTAATACACCTAGACATTAGGTCTTATTATAATAGTTATAATAGGACTAGACTTAGATAAATGACTTAGCCGGATTTATCTAGGTCTAATCAAACCCTAAAATATCCAATAGGTTACTTTAGTGGGAGGAAAATTACAAAACTTGATTTAAATCGAGTTTTGCTCCTGCGTCCCTCTATAGTTCACACCGTGAGATCCATGCTTGGCTTCGTGTCGTCGTAGAGCGGCCTCCCTTCCGAAAGTGTTTGCATGGGTCAATACCAAGGTGAATGGGGAAAGTGACTATAGTAAGTGGGAGCGGGACACGTGTCAACGTATCCTTCGGTCTCCACCCCTAGGTCACACCGTGAGAGTCCTATGATCCGCCTGCGTGTTGCCCTGGAGCAACCATCCCTTCGGAGGGCCTGATCATAGGATTCGGAACACCGTGAACTCCTGAATAGGATAGGATCGCTTAGGCTAATTACCAACAATTGTCTTTCCTAACGGTAGCCTGTTGGTCCGTGCCTCTGAGATCTGAAAGTGGGAGGGTAACACTTACGGGGAGGAGTTAATTTGTTAACAAATCCTTGACCGAACAACGGTGGTTAATATCTAATAGAATATGAGTTATTCTGGTATTAGAAATTGACTGAGAAGAGTCTCATTTTAGAGGAGGAACAACTGATCACCCTTCGGTGGCTGTTCTTCTAAACCTCTAAAGCATCGTTGCAAAACACAATCATAGTTTTATTAGGGTTCTTTGGTTGCTTGTTTGCAAAATTGATTGGATGTATGCAATTGTTTGTATTGCTTGTGTGATGGGTTAAGGCAAAGATAACTAATACGGTCGATTGTTTGTTTTTTCAGCAATGTCTTCCTCTATTATCTCCTTGCTTAAAAACGAACAACTAACGGGCGAAAATTTTCCACAATGGAAATTGAATCTAAATACCATTCTCGTGGTAGAGGATCTAAGGTTCTTCTTAATGGAAGAATGTCCTCCCGTTCCCCCTCGCACTGCCACTCAGGCAGTAAAGGATGCCCATGAACGCTGGACTAAGGCCAATGAAAAGGTCAAAGTCTATATACTGGTCAGCTTGTCTGAAGTGTTGGCCAAGCGTTATGAAAACGTGGAAACTGCCAGGGAGATTATGAATTCCCTGCAGGAGATGTTTGGACTCCCGTCCTATCAGCTCCACCACGATGCCTTGAAGAACGTCTTCAATGCCAAGATGCAAGAGGGTCAGTCTGTTCGGGAACACGTCCTGGACATGATTAACCAGTTCAATATTGCTGAGGCAAATGGCGGGGTAGTCTGCGAGATAAGTCAGGTTGCGTTCATCCTTCACTCGCTTCCAGCGAGCTATCTGTCTTTCAGGACGAACACGAGCATGAATAAGATTCAGTTCAACCTGACTACCCTCCTCTCGGAGTTACAGATTTATGAGTCCTTGCAGAAAAGCAAGGGCAAAAATGTGGTAAAATGAGAGGCCAATGTGGCCCATTCCAAAAAGAAGTTCCTGAAGGGTTCATCCTCAGGGACTAAATCTGTACCTCAGGCTTCTTCATCGAAGAAAATCCAGAAGAGGAAGGGAGACAAGGGGAAGGCTCCTGCACAGGCTGTGCAAGGTAAGGGCAAGGCCAAGGTCATGGCCGACAAAGGCAGATGCTTCCACTGCAATGCAGATGGTCATTGGAAGTGCAACTGTCCCCGTTACCTCGCAGAGAAGAAGATAGAAAAAGAAGGGAAATGATTTCCAGCAGCTGGCAGATGGTGAAATGACTCTCAAAGTTGGAACAGGAGAGGTCGTTTCAGCTCGTCCAGTGGGAGCTGCAAAATTATTCTTTGGAAATAAGTTTTTTGATTTTAGAGAACTTGTTTTTGGTTCCTAGAATTAAAAGGAACCTTATTTCTGTTTCTGCTTTGTTAGAACAAGAATACTCTATTTCTTTTCAGCTTAATGAAGCAATTATTTCAAGAAATGGTATTTTTATATGTTCTGCTCAGCGTGAGAATAATTTATTTGTGTTAAGACCTACTGATGCTAAGGCTATTTTAAGTCATGAAATGTTTAAAACAGCCGAAACGCAAAACAAAAGGCAAAAAATTTCTCCTCTAAGTAACAATACGTATCTTTGGCACCTTCGTCTTGGTCATATTAACATCGATCGGATCGATCGTTTGGTTAAAAATGGACTTCTAACTGATATAGAAGATACATCTTTACCACCCTGTGAATCGTGTCTCGAGGGTAAAATGACCAAGAGGCCTTTTACTGGAAAAGGTTATAGGGCCAAAGAACCACTTGAACTGATACATTCGGATCTTTGTGGTCCAATGAATGTAAAGGCTCAAGGTGGTTATGAATATTTCATCTCTTTCATAGATGATTATTCTCGATACGGTTACTTATACCTGATGGGCCATAAGTCTGAGGCTCTTGAAAAGTTCAAAGAGTTTAAGGCTGAGGTAGAAAACCTATTGGGAAAAACAATTATAACACTTCGATCAGATCGAGGTGGAGGGTATTTGGATCAAAGATTCCAGGACTATATGATAGAACATGGAATCCAATCCCAACTCTCTGCACCTGGTACACCTCAGCAGAATGGTGTACCAGAAAGGAGAAATAGAACCTTGTTAGACATGGTTCGATCTATGATGAGCTATGCTCAGTTGCCTAGTTCGTTTTGGGGGTATGCAGTAGCGACTGCAGTACACATTCTTAACAACGTTCCCTCAAAGAGTGTTTCTGAAACTCCTTTTGAGTTATGGAAGGGGCGTAAACCTAGTTTGCGTTACTTCCGTATCTGGGGTTGTCCTGCACATGT
Organism: Luffa aegyptiaca; assembly: GCA_017139565.1. Classification (NCBI taxonomy): domain Eukaryota; kingdom Viridiplantae; phylum Streptophyta; class Magnoliopsida; order Cucurbitales; family Cucurbitaceae; genus Luffa; species Luffa aegyptiaca. The sequence continues at coordinate 19,078,220 of CM029405.1, read as the reverse complement.
GTTAGTGACTAATCCTAAGAAATTGGAACCACGTACGAGAATGTGCCAATTTGTTGGATACCCGAAAGAAACGAGAGGTGGTCTTTTCTACGACCCTCAAGATAATAAAGTATTTGTATCGACAAATGCAACTTTCTTGGAGGAAGACCACATTCGAGATCATAGACCACGAAGTAAGTTAGTATTAGGAGAAGCTACAGAAGGATCAACAAGAGTTGTTGATGAATCTGGTCCTTCAACAAGAGTTGTTGGAGAATCCAGTTCTTCTCGTCAATCTAGTCCTCCTCACGTAGTGGGAGAGCTTCGACGTAGTGGGAGGGTTGTGATACAACCTAACCGCTACTTGGGTTTAACGGAAACACAAGTAGTCATACCTGATGACGGCGTAGAAGATCCATTGTCTTATCGTCAGGCAATGAATGACGTAGATAAGGACGAATGGGTCAAAGCTATGGACCTTGAGATGGAGTCTATGTACTTCAATCAAGTTTGGGAACTTGTAGATCCACCTGAAGGGGTTAAACCCATTAGGTGTAAATGGATCTATAAGAGGAAAAGAGATACTGCTGGGAAAGTACAGACTTTCAAAGCGAGACTTGTAGCAAAGGGTTATACCCAACGAGAAGGGGTGGACTATGAAGAAACCTTTTCTCCAGTTGCTATGCTTAAGTCCATAAGAATTCTCTTATCCATTGCCACGTTTTATGACTATGAAATATGGCAAATGGATGTCAAGACAGCTTTTTTGAATGGCAACCTTGACGAGAGTATTTTTATGTCTCAGCCCGAAGGGTTCATAACCCAAGGTCAGGAGCAAAAGGTTTGTAAACTGCATCGATCCATTTATGGGTTGAAACAGGCCTCCAGATCTTGGAATATAAGATTTGATACAGCGATCAAATCTTTTGGCTTTGACCAGAATGTTGATGAGCCTTGTGTATACAAGAAAATCAACAAGAATAAAGTAGCTTTCCTCGTACTTTATGTTGACGACATCCTACTCATTGGGAATGATGTAGGGTATCTGTCTGACGTAAAAGAATGGCTAGCGGCCCAATTCCAAATGAAAGATTTGGGTGAGGCCCAATATGTTCTCGGCATCCAGATTATTCGGGATAGAAAGAACAAAACGCTAGTTCTGTCTCAAGCAACGTATATCGACAAGATGTTGGCCTGATATTCGATGCAGAACTCCAAGAAGGGCTTATTGCCTTTCAGGCATGGGGTTCACTTGTCTAAGGAACAGTCTCCTAAGACACCTCAAGAGGTTGAGGATATGAGATGGATTCCCTACGCCTCTGCAGTGGGTAGCTTAATGTATGTTATGCTATGCACAAGGCCTGACATCTGTTATGCTGTAGGGATTGTCAGCAGATATCAGTCAAATCCAGGGTTAGACCACTGGACCACCGTTAAAGGAATCCTCAAGTATCTAAGGAGAACGAGGGACTACATGCTGGTGTGTGGGGCTAAAGAGTTAGTTCTCACTAGATACACCGACTCTAACTTCCAAACTGACAAGGATTCTAGGAAATCCACGTCAGGGTCAGTTTTCACCCTTAACGGGGGAGCTGTAGTTTGGAGAAGTATAAAGCAAGGATGCATAGCAGACTCCACAATGGAGGCTGAGTATGTAGCTGCTTGTGAAGCAGCGAAGGAAGTTGTTTGGCTAAGGAAGTTCTTGACACATTTGGAAGTTGTTCCAAATATGAACTTGCCCATTACGTTATACTGTGACAACAGTGGGGTTGTAGCCAATTCAAAGGAACCTCGCAGCCACAAACGAGGTAAACACATAGAGAGGAAGTATCATCTGATTCGTGAGATTGTGCAAAGAGGAGATGTGGTCGTGACCAAGATCGCTTCCGAGCACAACATTGCTGATCCGTTTACGAAGGCCCTCTCGGCTAATGTGTTTGAGGGTCATCTAGAAAGGCTAGGTCTGCGAGACATGTATATAGCGTAATCTAGGGCAAGTGGGAGATGTGTAATGGGTGTAAGGATGCCCTAGTTTATTGTATTTTGTATATTTACTTTTCATGTAATGTACAACATACATGTACCATTTCCAGCTTTGGATTATATTGTATATACTTTCCCTGTAACTTGAGTTTTAGTTCAAGTGGGAGTTTGTTGGGTTTTATGCCCTAAAACTCCTAGATAGTAAATGTACATTTGACCGAACATTAATAAAAGTGATGTATTATTCAATGTTTGTATTATATCTTGTCTTTATCAACCCTAATCCAATAAACTAAACATCCAAGGCTAATAGAATGAGGCTTGAACCAGTATGTAGGGACATACGGGGATCAATGTTCAAGTTTTAGCCTAAAGGGTCTGTAGTATAGGGATAAGGCTGGGTACCTTATCCTGGTGACACTATGGATACGGCCCGCTTTGTATATTGATACAAACGCAATGATCCACGAGTGGGGGTATCCTGTGCAATAAGTTTGCACAAAGACCGGACCGCGAAATAGTTAATCACTAACTGTAACACCGTTAGTTAGCTCGGTTTCTATTTCACTAGGATGACCTAGGCAACTTGGCCTTAATCTTGAGTGGATTATGGAATCCTGTCCATGAGGGATTGTCCTTTGATTTGTACGGGTGAGAGTGGCCAATTCGCCGACTCAATAAGCCTACCATTTTGGGGACAAGACCGAGTGGGGAGCTGGGAACATAGTCTTACAAGATGGAATTCACTCCTTCCCGATATTAGGGTAAGTAGAGGTGTGTTCCCTTAAGTGGTGTCTCCGGGTCTTGAACAATGGGCCCTACCCTCTTTATGGCACGAGAGGGATTTCTGTTTGTTGGTTGGACCTCAAACAGGTTGTTCATTAGAGGAGCACTGGTACTTAAGGACCAAGAGGTAGCCCAGGGGTAAAACGGTAATTTGACCTAGCTGGGGTACGAACACACGTGAAGGGCTAACTTGCTGTTGACGGTCGATATCCGTGGACATAGAAATATATCTGCAGTGAGAAGAGTGCGGCTGTGGTTCTTTAGTGGAGTGAACCACAGTTAACGAATATTGATTAACTTGGTTAATGAGTTTAGCCAACTAATCTCATATCGTTGGAGCTTCTGATCTGTAGGTCCATCAGGTCCCATCGGTAGCTCTATAAGGGCGTTGAGGTAAATTTCTAAGGGTGAATCGAGTATTCGAAGGGGTTCGAATATTAAATTGAAAAAATATGAATTTGATTCATATTAAAAACTATAGGTTATAATTAATACACATATGATGTATATTAATTCTATAGTGAATTTGAGAGATATAAATATATAATTAAATATATGATATTTAATTATGATGTTAATTAATTGGTGAATTAATTAATATTTTGGTTTTAATTTTAATTAAATTTGATTTAATTAAGCTATATTAAAACTATAGGATAAATGAAGTTTATTTTGTATAAATATGTTTATACAAATGATATTTAATTAAATTAATAGTTAATTTAATTAAAGGTTTAATTAAATTATTTCCCATCAGTTAGGGTAACTGATGGGAACGTGTGCTCCCTTTTTCCTCAATCTTGCGTGAATGGGAGGGTTTTAAGGGGGTGGTTGTGCATTTTACGGTATGCTCTCCATCATTCAATTTGGCTCTCTGAAAAAGGTTCACGCAGAACTCTCTCAACCTCTCCCAATTCTAAGAAATCTCTCTACAATTCTCTCCCAAAAAGAATACAGAGAAATTTTTCCCATAGAATCCTTAGAAATTGTGCTCCCACAAGCCCCTAACGCGCAACCTTCAAGAGAATACCGGTGGATCTTTGGTGGTGGTGTTCGTGACTATTTTACAGCGAAATCAAGGTCTCCTTGCTGCTGGTTTTTGGCGAGTTTCTAGGAGTTTTGGTGAAGTCAATCGAGAATTTCTACGAAGGTATGTTTTTCTTTGATCTAGGATCAATAGGATCCAAATTAGATGAGATCCAGTTTATATTTTTCGGATTATAGCATGTTTTATATCAGTATTACAACATGTTATTTTTTTTTCTGCTGTAAATTGGTTTGTCGTCGTATTGGTATCCCAATCGGCGTTTTTATTCGAAAAAGTCTCTGACGTCTTCCGCTGCCTAGGGTTATTTATCCCTTCACATCTTTGCTGGAATAATTCATCCGGAATCTCAAGACCCTGCAGTTATGGATATAATCGAAGAGAAGAAAGAAGCTGGTCCCTTGGTTTATCTGTGCCTAGAAGACTTTGAACTCAATAATTGGACAGTAATGGAGCTACCATCATTTGTTAATGAGATATCAAAGTAATTGTTAAACTTTTTGTTTGTTTTTTGTTTTGGTGATTTATGTATTCTATGTCAATATTTCATTTGTCAATGAAGAAGCATTTATTTTTCTTTTTCTATCGTCCAATGAATCTCTCTTATCTCTACTTCTTTTAGCATTGATTTCATTTATTCCATTCCTTCCTTTTATCTTCTTTCATCACACTGAATAATCGCTCTCTTAAACAGGGATATTGGGATTGTAAGCGTTAATGATCTTAAATACGAACTTGATTCTCCTACATACGATGTTGAGTCCGATGAGAGAACAAGTGGTAATGAGGAGGATCTAGAACTTACTCCTGAATTGTTGAAGAATGATTGAAGAAGAATAGAGGATATTGGGACCACATGAAGAGTTGATAGAGACGATTAACTTGGGATCTCAAGTAGAGATTAAAGAAGTTAAAATCGGGACCAACATGTCTGCTGAAAGCCGTCAAAGGTTAATAGCATTGCTTCACGAATACATTAATGTTTTTGCCTGGTCTTATCAAGATATGTCTGGTTTAGACACAAGTATTGTGGTGCATCATTTGCCACTTAAGCCTAAATGCAGACTAGTGAGACAGAAGTTACGCAAGATGAAGCCAGACATGTTAATCAAAATAAAAGAGGAAGTCATGAAACAGATTGATGCAGGATTCTTAACAGTTGCTAATTATCCAGAATGGGTAGCTAATATTGTGACAGTACCTAAAAAGAATGGACAGGTCTGAATGTGAGTTGATTATAGAGATTTGAATCGAGCAAGCCCAAAGGATAACTTCCCACTTCCTCATATTGATGTACTGGTAGATAATACAGCTGGATTCTCAACTTTTTCCTTTATGGATGGATTCTCACATTACAATCAAATCAAGATGGCACCTAAAGATCAAGAGAAAACTACATTCATCACATTATGGGGAACCTTTTGTTATAAGGTCATGTCATTCGGATTAAAAAATGCTGGGGCAACATACCAATGGGCCATGGTTACTTTCTTCCATGACCTAATGCATAGGGAGACCGAAGTGTATGTTGATGACATGATTGCTAAGTCAAAGCCAGGGGAAGAGCACGCAACCATTCTCCAAAAGTTATTCGAGTGATTGAGAAAATTCAAGTTGAAACTGAATCCGAGTAAATGCACATTTGGGGTCACTTCTGGCAAGTTGTTGGGTTTCGTTGTAAGCCAAGGAGGGAATTAGAGTTGACCCAGACAAAGTCAAAGCCATTCTAGAAATGCCTCCACCACGTACTCAAAAAGAAGTAAAAGGTTTCTTGGGAAGATTGAATTATATTGCAAGATTCATATCACATCTTACAGCAACATGTGAACCAATCTTTAAGCTACTTCGTAAGGACAATACGGGCATATGGAATGATGATTGTCAAAAAGCATTTGAAAAGATCAAGCAATATCTGCAGAGCCCTCATGTCCTTGTACCTCCAACTCCAAATTGTCCACTTATCCTATATCTTATAGTGACAGAAAATTCAATGGGATGTGTACTAGGACAGCATGACAGTTCAGGCAGAAAAGAGCAAGCCATATATTATTTAAGCAAAAAGTTCACTGATTGTGAAACCAGATATTCTCTTTTAGAAAGAACTTGTTGTGCTCTAGCTTGGGTCGCTCGCCGTTTGAGACCATATATGTTGTATTACACAACATGGCTCATCTCAAAGATGGATCCTATCAAATACATATTTGAAAAGCCGTCTTTGTCTGGTATAATTGCTAGATGGCAGGTTCTTTTATCCGAGTATGATATTGTCTATGTTACTCGAAAGTCAATAAAAGGAAGTGCACTAGCCAATCATTTGGCCGAGCAACCTATAGACGACTATGAACCAATGAATTTGACTTCCCTGATGAATTTGTCTCCACTATAATGGTGGAAAAAGAAATATCATACTTGGGAACATGAACCATGTTGTTTGATGGGGCCTCCAACGAGTTAGGTCATGGGATAGGTGTTGTATTAATATCGTATGAAGGAAAGTTGCTCTCTCTCACCGCCAAACTAAGTTTTGATTGTACTCATAATATGGCTGAATATGAAGCTTGTTCTATGGGTATCCAAACTGCATTGGATATGAAGATAAGAAAGCTTCGAGTCCTGGGAGATTTTATGCTGGTGATTCACCAATTGAGAGGAGAATGGGAAACAAGAGACACTAAGCTACTGCCCTACAAAAAGCTTATATTAGACTTGTCTCATAAGTTTGAAGAAATCACTTTTGACTATTTACCAAGAGAAAGTAATCAGATAGCAGACACCTTGGCTACACTTGCAGTCATGTTCAACATAGACCCCAATCATGAGGTACAACTTATCAAGATAGGAAGGCTAAATGTTCCAGCCTCCTGCATGAATATAGAAGAAGAGTTCGATGATAAACCTTGGTACCATGATATCAAACGTTATATTAAATGTAGTGAGTATCCACTGAATGCCTTAGAAAATGACAAGCGCACACTTAGAAAGTTAGCAATGAAGTTCTTCTTACATGGAGAAATACTTTACAAAAGAAATCATGATATGGTACTTCTAAGGTGTGTAGATATAAATGAAGTCAACACGATTATGAAAGAAATTCATGAGGGAATTTGCGGCACCCATGCAAATGGACACATGATGGCTAAACAGGCATTAAGGGCTGGCTATTACTGGTTAACCATGGAAGCTGACTGTATTAAATATGCGCGAAAATGCTACAAATGTCAGATTTACGCAAATAAAGCTCATGCTCCAGCATCTCAATTGCACGTTATGACGACACCATGACCATTGTCCATGTGGGGAATGGACGTTATAGGCCCTATCGACCCAAAAGCCTCAAACGGACATCAATTCATCTTGGTGGCAATAGATTATTTTACAAAATGGGTAGAAACAATGTCCTACCGAGAGGTGACGAAAGGTGTTGTAATCAAATTCATCAAGAAGGAGATTATATGTCGTTATGGACTTCCTGAGACCATAGTATCTGATAATGCACGAAATCTGAACAATAAATTAATGACTGAGTTATGTGAGTAATTCAAGATCAAACATGTCAACTCAACTCTGTATAGGCCAAAGATGAATGGAGCAGTGGAAGCTACCAATAAAAACATAAAAAGGATCGTGCAAAAAATGACGTTGACGTATAAAGATTGGCAAGAAATGCTTCCTTTTGCATTGCATGGATATCGCACATCGGTTTGCACTTCAATTAGGGCAACACCATTTTCATTAGTTTATGGTATGGAAGTTGTTCTTCCTATTGAAGTAGAAATTCCATCATTAAGGGTCCTCATGGAGACTAATTTGGAAGAGGCTGAATGGGTCCAAAACCGCTATGAGCAGCTCAACTTTGTTGAAGAAAAAGATTGACAGCATTATGCAGGGGTCAACTTTACCAAAGACGAATGATGAAAGCCTATGATAAGAAAGTGTGTCCAAGAGTATTCATAGAAGGAGATTTAGTATTAAAATAAATTCTTCCTTTTCTGAAAGATCATCGAGGAAAGTGGACCCCAAACTATGAAGGACCATTTGTGGTGAAGAAAGCTTTCTCTGGAGGAGCTTTAGTCTTGACTAACATGGATGGTAATGAGCTGCCAAGTCCAATTAATTCAGATAAGGTTCAAAGATATTACGCACAGGCTACTTGTGTATCAAAGGATTCGACAAAGTTGCAGAAATTCAACAAGTGTCTAGGAGAAGTACGCTTCAATTTCTATATCATGTTTAAGAGGTTACTTTTGTCTCAAGTTCTAGAACCTTAACATTGACACATATGTCTATTGAATTTTAGTCATAAATCGAAGCTCCTTTCTTAAAGCATGACATATCTTGCCCATTTTTCTCCCTCTCCATAATATTTCCTTCATTATGAATGTTTGGCATGTTTACCTTTATTATCATTACAATTGAATAAACAACAAGTTACATAAACGCGATATTTCAAATCAATGGTGGTAACTTTAAACGATTCGATGTGAAATACATATATCTAAAGAAAGAATCCAAAGGCAATATTTTTCCAAGAGCGTCGTGATCATGAAGGTTGATGGAATGTCATCATGGAGGACAAAACCGTCATTTCAACATGACAGAGTCTTAAACTGGGGCAAAACCATTATTATCACAGGAGCAAAGTCGTTCTGGATACATTTTTGGTCATCAAACAAAGAGCAAGTTGTTTAGCGAGTTCATGATCCAATTAAGGTCTATTACCAAGGGTGATGTGAATGGGGTGCCCGAGCTATGAAATATCTTTTAAAGAAATTTGTATCATAGTTTTCAGATAGTGCTAAATCCACATCTCATGCATTCAAGAGTTCAAGTTTAGCATGCATTGCAAAGAAAATTTATTTTCAATCAGTTTTCTCTCAGATAAATCGAACTCGACCATTCAGTCGAGGTCGAAGCCTGTGTCAATCTAGGTCCATTTCCAGTTTTCTTTCGGTTAAATCGAACCTGACTATTCAGTCAAGGTCGAAGCCTGTGTCAATCCAGGTTCGTTTTCAGTTTTTCTTTCTGTTAAATCGAACCTGACTATTCAGTCAAGGTTGAAGCCTGTGTCAATCCAGGTCCGTTTTCAGTTTTTCTCTCGGTTAAATCGAACCTGGCTATTCAGTCGAGGTCGAAGCCTGTGTCAATCTAGGTCCGTTTTTAGTTTTCTCTCAGTTAAATCGAACCCGACTATTCAGTCGAGGTCAAAGCCTGTATCAATCCATGTCCATTTTTAGTTTTTCTTTCGGTTAAATCGAACCCGATTATTCAGTCAAGGTCGAAGCCTGTGTTAATCCAGGTCAGTTTTTCAGTTTTTCTCTCGATTAAATCGAACCCGGCTATTCAGTCGAGGTCGAAGCCTGTGTTAATCCAGGTCAGTTTTTCAGTTTTTCTCTAGGTTAAATCGAACCCGACTATTCAGTCGAGGTCGAAGCCTGTGTCAATCCAAGTCCGTTTTCAGTTTTCTCTCGGTTAAATCGAACCCGACTATTCAGTCGAGGTCGAAGCCTGCGTCAATCCAAGTCCGTTTTTCAGTTTTTCTTCCGGTTAAATCGAACCCGACTATTCAGTCGAGGTTGAAGCCTGCGTCAATCCAGGTCTGTTTTCAGTTTTTCTCTCGGTTAAATCGAACTCGACTATACAGTCGAGGTCGAAGCCTGTGTCAATCCAAGTCGGTTTTCAGTTTTTCTCTCGGTTAAACCAAACCTAACTATTAAATTGTGGTCGAGACCTTATTAAGTCAAGTTCATTTTCCTTTATAAATTCAAAATTTTACCAAACAAATCTTCGCCTCCCTAGTACTTAGTCTCTTTCCTTTGTCTACCCTTTCAATCCTTCAAGGATACACAAAGGGGGGCAAACTGTAGATACCGTACTTGGTCCGACGAGTTTTTAATAATGTTCGAGTACCTCTAATATGTAATTTTAATTTCGTTTCTCTTTTAAAATGAAACCATAGCATAAAAGGTTTTAATTCCATTCTATTTTTAATTCTAAAGTTTGGTTTTAATTTTATTTTAGTTTATTTATTTATTTAGTTTTATTAGATTTTTTTGTATTTATTATTTATTATTTTTTTTTCCTTTTTTTCATTTATTTTTCTCTTTTTCGTTTTCCCTCCACCCCACTCTCATTCTTCTCCTATTCTTTCTCCTCATCCTATTCAAAGGAAGCTCTTTCATGGCTACCCAATAATTTCTCACCCATAATCCCTTCCCAAGTTAGTATATTTTCAAGTATAAATAAGAGGAAGAAAGATGGAGAAGGGGAGGGAAAAAAAAGAAGTGAGTTTAGAGAGTCTTGAGAAGAAATTTTTAGAGAGAGGAAGGAAAGAATGAGAAAGAGGAAAGTCAAAAAGGTGGGCTCCACTCATTCCATTTTTTTTTCTTTTTTTATTTTAAAATTAAATCTTTATTTTACTATTATTATTATTATTATTATTATTATTATTAATCCTCCTGATGGAAGAGATTGTCGAGGTCTCTTATCAAATAAATTTATAATCCTCAACCTCTAAAGCTAACTTGTAGCAGTAGCGGCCGGGGTCGATCACACAGAGTCTATGCAAACAAATCTTAATTTTCTTATTTGTTTTAGGCAACAAAAAATGAGGGGTTTTATATTTGGAAAGAAAACTAATTATGGAAAATATTGCAAAAGGAAAGTAAGAGAATCAAATTAAGGAAAGAAATCAATACCTCAAAGATCATGCAACCGGGTTAGTCATGGTAGGTTCAATTCAATTAAATCATCAATTTCACTAATGAGTCAAAACAAGTTTAAGCCCAGCGTATTCCGGCAACAAACCGAGAACCATGATCCAACTATCACAAACATGCAAACGCTAAGTTTGATTCTAGTTTAAACTAATTAAATGGCCGATTAATTAACCTAAACCGCAATGGGATCTAGTCGAGTTAATTCACATGCAACGGGAAACAAACCACAATTACAATTGATTAAATCATTTAGTTCTAGGGACACATGTGTAATAACATAACGTTAACCTATTTGCTACTAGATTTTAGCAAGTAAATTTAGAGAGGACGCGGTCAAGGTTGTCAATCTTTCCTACCACAATCTAAACTTATATAAAAAGAACTAAAATCACATAAACATGCTTTGATAATTCAAACAAGAAATTTCATTAAAAGAATATGAACTTACACTTTGACACCCCGGTTACATGGATGAAGAGTTTAGCCTCTCATGGAGCAAGAGCAAGCTTGAATCTTCATTGAATACATAAAGGAAAGCAAGAAAGACTAAAAACTAAGAAGAATGGTGGAAAAGGGGGAGAGAGATGGACTACAATGTTGTAGTGAATTGTGTGTTGAGGGATGATTCTAAACCTACACCAAGGCCCTCTATTTATAGTGATTCAAATAAGGAAAATTTCCAGCTAAAATAGGAAAAATTTAATTCTGGAAAACTGCCTAGCGTTGAGACACTAGGACACAGCATCGCGACGCTAGGCCTTCCAATTATGGAAATTATTCTGCGGATCAACACAGCGTCGAGACGCTATGGTGGCAACGTCGAGACACTGTAACTTCAGCTTCACGCCCAAGTCTTTTCCTTATTTGAACAGCGTCCCGACGCTACGATGATAGGGTCTCGATGCTGCGACGGCTCCAAGGGCAGAATAGTCATTGTACGCTCCGGTTTCACTCATTTAAGCCCTGAATCGCTTCTAAAGCTCCGGTGAGGACCTATAAACATATTATACTCATTTTAAAGCATTTTTCACAAGGAATTCAACTAAGATAAGAAAATTGGGAGATTCTAAGTGTATAACAAATTGGACTTATCACCTCCCCCTTTTATTACATTTGCACTTTACCAACCTCATTCCTTTTTTTTTTCTTTCTTATTTTTAATTAAATCTTTATTTTATTATTATTATTATTATTAATTTCTCTCTCACACTTACACTTTGCCAATTTCATTTCATTTTTTTTTTATTTTTGTTAACTTTCTAATTTATTTGTTCTTTTTTTCCTTTTTATTCTCCAATTTACTATAATCCAATCTATTTTTCTTGGTCAATTTCAATTATTGTTATCATAATTGTTTTGAAATTAATTTTCTTTTCAAAGGGATGATCGGAACTGAGTAATGTGCCTTCGTGGAGTTCAACTCTCGTGCAGGTGTATGAAAATTCTCATTTTCCCTTTAAGAAAGAATTTACTCTTTGAATAATTTTCTTCTTTTACATCTATTTGTTTTTTTAAAAAAAATTATTTATTTTATTACTTTAATAAACGTAATCATGCATAACCCATGATGGAGTCAAATTCTATTCTTGAGGAGCAAATTTCCTTTGATTAAAAGGGAAATTAGGCATGATTTATATCAAATTGGATAATCCAACTCAGAATGTATAATCCTTGCTTTATTTCTAAAGTTAAGGTAAGAACAAATGAGACATCTAGTGTTTATTATTGCATTTTGGTTTTATTTTCATATTTATCTTTTTTTTTTAAAGGAAAAAATAAAAATGAAGGATTGTTTTTATTCATTTAATTAGACAATATAAGATACTGTGGTAATCAATTTTTAAACGGGTGTTGTAGGGTGCTAATACCTTCCCTACACTCAAATGACTCCCGAGCCTAATTTCTGGTTTTTATTTTATTTTAAAGGTGACCAATCACACCTTTAATGATTGGTGGCGACTCCAAGTTTCTTCTTAAAAAACTCAAAAGAGAACGTCGGCCGCTCCGCGTCGCGATGACGTTGCGACACTCCTTATCCGTTGAAGGGGGTTGGACCTGAGCTGCCGTATCCCGCCACCTTTGGGCATAATCCTTGAAGCCTTCAGTACTCTTTTTTTCCATTCTCTGTAAGTCCAGACGGTCGGGAGCTAAATCCATATTGTGCTTGTACTGCTGGAGGAAAGAATCAGCCAAGTTCTTCCATGTGCCAACATGTGAACTATCTAGTTGCATATAGCAACGAGCGACTGGACCTTTTAAGTTGTCTTGAAAGCAATGTATGAGCAGCTTATCATTATGAACGTGTGGTGTCATCTTTCTACAGTACATGACAATATGACTTTTAGGGCATGTCGTCCTGTCATATTTTTCAAATTCTGGCAATTTGAATTTTTGTGGGATCACAACGTCTGGAACCAAGCATAATTGAGTGGCATCCATGTTCCCAAAAACACTAGTGCCTTTGACCCTTCCTCAATCTTTCCTCCAAAACTTCAAGTTTTTCATTAGAGGGTGCGGCTCGCTCCTTCTCCACTTTTGGATCAGCCAAGTTAGGGACTGCAAAAGGTATTTTTGAAACTTCTAGCTTTAAATAAGAAGCACCAGCTTGGCTAGCCATGGGGATTTGGCCTTCTTTAAATAGTGGAAAATGGTATTGCCCAACAGGTATGTCATATAAGGGATTATAGGTAGTATGTTGTGGCATTAATGCTTCTGCTGTCGTGCTAACATGTGAAGCGAAACTAAGTGGAAATGGTAGGCCAGCTTGAGGATTTTCAATCGGAGTGTCTGGTGCAGTCATATTTGCCACCATTTTGCCCTTTTCTGAAGCAGCAATGATTGCATCAACCTTTTCCCTGATTTCCTCAATGTCCCGCTTAGTCTTCCCTTGTTCAACCCTTTCCTCCATAATCTTCGTTCTACACCTAGTGTTGTAAGCGTGGTAGATTCTCGTTGAACGAGCTATTTTATTGTTCTGTTTTTATTTTCTAAAAAAAGAAAGGCCTTAGAATAAGTAAAAGAAAGGAAATAGAAGAAAGAACAATATGAGATGCATGAATGAATGAAATTTTATTATTGAGGAAAAAAATGAATATATCTACAAAATGAACAATCGGGAATTGGAAAATGTGGAGACAGGGAACATTTAATGAAAATGACCAAAGTACCCAAGGTACATACGAATCATCCCTAAAAACTCAAACAACTCCTCTGCATTAGAAGCCATAGGTGAAGTACTCTCTCGTAGATCCCTTGCCCATTCTGCAAATCCTCCGGCTCTCGTAGCCATGATCTTGATAGTGTTCATGTTTCGGTTTACCTTCCCAAGAACTATTTGCATGCCGTCTCTCAAAATGACATAATCTCCCCTTAATGAGGAGTATTTCTCTTCTAGTTGTCCTCTCTCTAGCGACAACTGTTCGCTTGCTCTTTGAAATGCTTGTAGCTGACGTTCTATCGAGCTTGCATAACTTTTTAAAGCTTCAGACTCTTCTGATTGAGCCTGCATATTCACACGTAGATTGTCCAACGTTCGCCGTAGAGCAGTATTGGCTTCTTCAAACTCGATAAGTTGCGTTTTCTGCTTGTTGATGGTCTCGTTTAATTCTGCCACTAACTCTAAGAGAGTCTCTTTGCCTCTTGAAAGGTCTTTGATCCTATCCTCTTGTGAACGAGTTGCTCTTCGTAGTGTAGTATTCTCATTTCTCAGAGCATGATTCTCTTTAATCAACCTTTTATTCTCCTCGTCCAGTATGTCATACTGTAACATCCGTAATTTAAGGTAAAATTCAAATTTATTTAGTTTGGGAGTTAATTTGGAGTTGGAGGGAAATTAAAATATTTGAAAATTGGTGAAAATTTAAAATTAGAGCTGGAATGGCAATATCATAAATAAGTTGTATTTTTAGCCAAGCCCAAGCCCAAGCCCAAGCCCAAGCCCTCCTCTTTAAATTAGTTGCACGCAGCCTTAGGAATTTTTATTTATTTTTTTTTCTATCTTCATCTTCTTTCCAACCCACGACCAGCAGCCCCTTCTGTTTTATTTTTCTTCTTCTTCGACCGACAGCACCTCCCCATCGACGGCGGCGTCACCAACGGCTCTCCGACGACAGCACGCAACGGCGGCACACGTCTTCTTCACCAACGAGCAGCCCACGCGAGAAACGATGCCACTCCTCTGACGGCAGCAACCTTAATCGCCGAACACCCAGACCCACAACGCTGCAACGCGCAAACGGACAGCAGCTGATCTGGTTGCTTGCATATGTCGGATGATTCTATTTTGGTCTATCTTGGGCAATGGATGCTGAAGGAGCCTCAACAAATAATCAAATCGTCGAATAATTTTGGGGCTGTTTTATCTAGACGGCAAGATACAAGGAGATATCTTGTCAAGTTGGCACCATTAGCAGTCGCCAGTAGATGTGATACAGATGCTGGAGTGCCATGCTTCGCTAGAATTATGTCTTCAAAAGCTTCAGAGCAACGTGGACAAACTCCATCTGAGGTTTGTGTTCAATTTGAGTTTGTTTAACATTTAAAAGGGAGTTCTGAATTTCAAGTTCAAATACTGAGTTTTATTAGAAGGCACTTTGATTGGATGTAGGTGTGGTGTTTGTGTCTCAAATTTATACATTCTCAAATGCGATGAAGGTGGCAATTAGCCATTCTTAACCTCCTTGTCATCTGAGACAAGAATGCTCATATCTTATATTACCTAGATGTAATAAGGCAAGGACATGAGGTAAAAAAATATTGCAATTGGAGCAAATTAGAAGTCCGTCCAGCAAGCTTGAAGTCTGTTACGGAATCAAATCCGTTTATTTGAGGTCATCGTTGACTTGTTGCTAGAGTTAAATTGAAGTTTTAAATTAAGTAGTTATAAGTCAAGGTGAGTGAACTTATTGTTGGACTTTTTATTTGGGTGCGTGTGTTTGATTTCCAAAATTCATGTGTTTTGTGAGTTGTTTGATTATGTATACTTTTATGGAAAATTGTTGAAAGCGTGAAAATTTATTATTATTGTTTCCAATAGTTGATGTTTGAAATATTTGAGTTGGTGGTCTCTTAAAATTTCATTTTATGTATGAGTTTTAAATATTTATGAGTTTTGTTAAACTTTATAAGTGTACATGAAATTGATGTACATTCAGAGATGCCTACACAGGACTTAGGGACATGCAATTGATGTACCTAAGTCGAGGTTTGTGAGATTGACGACCTCGAGGTTTCGTGAAAGTGACGACCTCCATAGGAGACACATGAAATTGATGTGTCTAGGATATGCATGAAATAATTGATGTATATCCTCCTTAATTAAAGTTTAAGAATAAAGTTTAGAGCCACCAAAAAGATATTTGTTTTTTATTTTTAAAACGTGTTTAACCGTGACCCAACCTCAGCAGTAGGGTCACTTACTGAGTATTTTAAATACTCATTCTTTTCAAAAATAATTTTTTTTCAGGTAAAGACAAGGGCAGGTGCAAGATGACTGATGAGAATTCGTTAGGCAGCCATGAGGGAACCAGGGACTTCATATTTTATTTTTCTTCCGCTTTAGGAACTCTGTTTTACTTTATTTGATTTGTTAATTTGTTTGAGAATTTTTTTCTAGAGGCCATGTACATTTATATTTTAGAAATTATTTAAGAATATTTAAAACTTTTAAAATTAGGGATCCTGAAAAAAAGTTTTGTTTTAAAGTTTCTACTTAAATTAGTATTTATGTTTCAAAATATATTTATTTAAAAAGGCCTCCAAAGCATGCATTGTCGTAACGGTCCCGAAAAGATTATTTAAGAAGTCGGGTCGTTACACATACTCTTTTTCTCGCTTGGCTCGTTTTTTTGACACCCTCTCTACTTCTTCGAGTTTGCCATTAGCTTGAGTGACTTGGTCCATCAAACGTTTGACCTCTTGCTGTAATTTTTCATTTTTTAGTTTCAATGTTTGATTTCTTCCCACTAACTCTTTCTGCTCTGTCACTAGCTGGTTAGACTTATCTACTGCTCTATTAGAAGATTCTCCCACATTATCACAAGTCGTAATTGAGATCTTGCTCCTCTTGATGCGCCACTGCAAATATTCTGGAGTAACTCCCTCAGAATGATTGTTACCATTTATCCTTCTAACTGTTCTCCAGGAAGTCAGCACTTGTCGCTTCTTTTCGTTAGAATCCTCGCAACTATAGGAAAATTCTAATTTATGCAGACCATGAGTTGCTGGTATGAACTGCTTAAACCAACTTTGCCGCAAGGCCAACAACAGAGCATAATGGACGCATCCCCAAGGGCCTACTAGATGAACTGTGTGGAAGCTCACACATCTATAGATTAAGGCCTTTAAGGGCATCCAATGTGCTTTCCAAATTACAGCTCTAATTTGGCATCTGAAAAGAATGACATCCTTGCTTCTTTTTTCGAAAAACTTGAATTCCATGGGGTTGTGCCAAATTCTACAATTGTACTTCGTGTTAGATTCTAGGTGTTGTTGAAGTTGATTTTTGGACAGCCAAAATCTTCTGGGAACTTAAAATGACTATGTACCCAAATATACAGTAAGGGAACACAACATCTCAACTTCCCGCCTTTGTTGGACTTACAATAATTAAACGCCCGAGCTGTTTCTGTCAGAAGAGGTATGGCTGGATTCACCCCTTGCTCAATGTTGAAGAAGAGCTTCAAGACATTGCCATCCACATATTCTTTTACTCTGGGATATAATATCATCCCATAAATGCACAAAGCTAATAGAACCAGACCCTTTTCTTCATTTATGTGTTTGCGAGCGAATTCTATTAGATAATCTACAGATATAGACTCTTTAACCCCCTTCACTTTCACATTTTTCTGCACTTCCCTCAGGTGTATAGCTAGAAATTTGGATAAAGCTCTCTTTGCAGTTAGTTGTGGGTTGAAACAATAGATCATCTCTCCGCCTTTCCCTTCAACATCCAGCATTGTGTGGTACTCCTCAATGGTCGGTACCAACTCAAAACCTTGAAATGCAAAACACCTGTAGGCGGGGGCCTAAAATCCTAATAAAGCCTGGATGGTGAACCGGATAACCGGGATATACATGAGGTCTGCAATATGGGTCGTATCTCTTTGAAAACAGAAACCTTCGCTCTGGTGTTAAACCTTCCCAAATAGCCTTCAGCTCCCCTAGCTCATTAGGAATGATTTGAACTTGACTTGAGAGGGATGATGACCAGATGCTTTTATAAGGCAGACTATCCCCATGCTTCAGTTGTGTCTTCTCTACCCATTGTAGCACAGTACTCAGCTCGTCATATTCAGAGGAAGATGATTGTATCGACTCTATGGGTACATTGGCATTCATTTTGTTCCCTTTTGGAAGAAAAGAAAATGTAAGGAAAGAATAATTAACTACCGCTTTAAATTAAAATAGATTTTTCATGCGCCTACACGGGAGCATTCACAATCCCCTCGAAGGTCGACATTACTTCATCTAAAAAAGGTAAGATAATGCCATGGAGAAACGAATTTAATTTTAAAAAAAAAAATGTGAGAAAACTACTTTAATGTTATGAAAAATGGGGAGGACCTTTCATGCGCCTACACGGGAACATTCACAATCCCCTCAAAGGTCGACACTACTAATTCCAAAACATGATGCATGGCTAAACTACATACTAAATTCAACTTCAAATGGAGTAAGAAAGGAAAGAAAGAAAAAAAAAACAATTGAAAAGGAAAGGGGAAAAACGCTCCTTGGGATAGATTCCTTTTTAGGAAAAACAAAGATCGAAAAGAAGAGAAAAGGAAAAAATAGGAAAAAATAAAAATCTAAAATGAAAAGAATGTAGGGATAACTTTTACTTCTCAACTTCAACAAAATAAAAAGACTTTTTTTTTAAAAAAAAAAGAAAACAAATTTTCCCTTTCTAAAGAAAGTTTCTTGTTTTGGTAAGACTTAAATTTCTTAAAAATCTTTTTTTTAAAACAAAAATTGAACTCTTTAATTTTTTTTTTTTTTTAAATATCCTCTTTGTCTTGACAAAATTTAACTCTTTATTAGAAAACCCCTTTTTTTTTAAACAAAATCTAAACTTTAGTTTTCAAAGAATTTTTATTCTTAACAAAACTTAAATCCTTTAAAAGAAAGTTTTTTTTTAAACAAAATCTAAGCTTTTTCAAAAAAAAAAATTTATTCTTGACAAAACTTAAATCCTTTAAAAGAAAGCTTTTTTTAAACAAAGTCTAAGCTTTTTCAAAGAATTTTTTATTCTTGGCAAAACTTAAGTTCTTTAGAAGAAAGCTTTTTTTTTTTTTTTTGTTAAACAAAGTTTAAGTCTTTTTTTAAAGAAGAAATGAAGAACAAAAAAACAAGTGACACTAAGAAGAGCGGACTTTGAAACCTAGTTTCCATGATTAACCCTTTTATTCAAACTAATGATGACAATACAAAGTGATGACATGAGTATGAAGTGGGGGTAGAGAAATTCTAACTCTAATGAATAAAAAGGTCCCCAAATTAATCCAAATGTTATAAAATAACAAGTGAACTAACTTGAGTGAGGATTTTTCATGCGCCTGCACGAGGGTAATTATGTCCCTTCAAAGGTCGACACTACTTCATCCTCGATCCTAATCCTAAAGGTAAAGCCCGGGTATAGAGCTGTGGTTGTGTGTGATATGCATGATAATATATAATATGAATTAACAATGCATTCATTAAAGCACAAAGCATGTTCACACAAATCACTCCAACAATAACTACGCAGAAAATAAGATGGACCACACAATAAATAAATAACAAAATGAATCGAATAATTAAAAAAATGAAAACAGCTTTGACCCTCTTAAGATCTATCCCCAGTGGAGTCGACAAGTTGTCGCAACGTCATCGCGACGCAGAGCGACGACGTCCTTTCCTAATGATCTCTTTCGAGGTTAAAGGTTTGGAGTCACCACCAATCATCTTGGGGTGTGATTGGTCACCCATTTTAAAAAATAAACTGGTCATAGAAACTAAAATTAGGTTCGAGGGTCAGCTGTGTGTAGGAAAGGTATTAGCACCCTACAACACCCGTCTGAAAACATTTTATTTATTACTCAAATTCATTAATCAAAGGTCCATATATTAATGAAAATACATAAATCAAAATTTAAAAAAAGGGAAAAATACACTTTTGGTCCCTGAGGTTTGGATTAGGTTTCATTTTGGTCTCTGAGTTTTCAAACTCAACAATTTTGTCCCTGAGGTTTGAAATTTGTTTCATTCTAGTCCCTCCATCCAATTTTCCGTTAGTATTTAACGGACTGCTGATGTGGCATTAATTTTTTATTTAAAAAACAATTTTTAAATTTTTAAAATAAAAATAATATTAAATTAATAAAAAAATTATTATCTTTTAATATTTTATTTCTTTATCTTTTCTTCCTTCTTCTTCTTTACCCACCTACCCACCACCCCTTTGACTATCGGCAGCAACACCGGCCACCGCCGCTTGTCGGAGGCCGCCGACCGGCAACTATTTTTTTTTCTATTCTTCTTCTTCCTTTCTTTTCTTCTCCTCCTTTTGTTTTCTTTTCCTTCCTCTTCTTTTCTTTCTGTTTTTTACTTTGCTTAAAAGAAAAAAAATTAAAGACCCAGATCTAAAACCCATCGATAGATGTTCGATAGTTTTGACAGTGAAGGCCACAGATCTATAGACCCAAAGCGAAACGGAGCCTGAAGCTTCCTTCTTGTTGCTATCAATATCAGCAACGTCGTTTTTGGGATTATCGAAGCTGGAAGGGACGATGGTGTCGGGTGCAGATTCCGTTTGGTCGCCGGAGCTTTGTCGGAAGAATCTCCCATGCTCTTCGAGATGCCCTGTCCGTGAGTGACGTTAATCTTAAGGCTCACACAGTTTCGACGGCGGAGACAATTTCTTAAAAAAATAAATTAAAGACCCAGATCTAAATCAGAGACGGGAAGCCGACAAGTTAGAGATCTGGGCGCGGTAGTGGTAGCCCAGCCAAAGGCGCCGTTCAACTGCTGCTCGGCCGCCGTAGTCGTCCGTCCGTGCTCCTCGCGCCGGCAAGAAATCTTGTCTTCTTCTTCCTTCCTTCGATCCCCAGCTTCCAAACCCACCAAAAACCTCCCCTTAATCAATGGCTCGGATCCCTCCCAGCCCCACTCGCTCACACTATTTGAGAGTTTTACAGAGTAAAAAAAAATAGAAATAAGAAAGGGAAGGGAAGAAGAGGGAAGAAAAAAGAAGAAAGAAGGAGGAGAAAGACGAAGAAAGGAAGAAAGGAGGAGGAAGAGAAAAAAAAAATGTTGTCGGCGGCGAGCGGCGGTCGGCGGCAACAGGTGGTGGTGGTGGTGAGAAGAGAGTTGGTGGAGATGGTGGGTGAGGAGGTGGAGAAGAAGGAGCAGGGGGAGAGAATAATAAAGAAATAAAATTAATATAAAATAAAATTTTATTATTATTTTAATATATTTATATTTTTAAATTTTTAAAAATAATTTTTTTTAATAAAAAATCAATGCCACATAAGCAATCCGTTAAATACTAACGGAAAATTGGATGGAGGGACTAGAATGAAACAAAATCCAAACCTCAGGGACTAAATTGTCGAGTTTGAAAACTCAGGGACCAAAATGAAACCTAATCCAAACCTTAGGGACCAAAAGTGTATTTTTCCCTTAAAAAATGAAAATTAAATGTCTTACTAATTTCACCTTATCTTTAAATAAAGTAAGGATTTAATTTTGTGAGTGGGGTTACCCATGGCTTTATTATCATGTAGAATTTCCTAAATTAAAGGAAATTCTTTACCTCGAGAATTTGAAAATTATTTCAACTCCATCATAGGTTTTACATGAATTATTTTGTCTCATATTTATTAATTTACACTTTAACGACATAATGTAAATTAACAATTATGAGTGGTACAACCATTCAATAAGGAAAAATATTATCTAATATTTTGAAGCCTTTTTGAAATTTTAATTTAAAACCAAATTAAAACAAAATTGACATTCAATTCAATTTCCAAATTAAACTCAATCTCGCTTTATGAAATGAAATTCAATTTTGAAAAGAAATTGAATAAAAACTCTCAAAGCAAAGTAAATTGAAATTAATTTCAAAACAAAATTTTAGACTAATTTCAAAACTTTAGGCTAAAAGTTGAATAATCAATGTTCTTTCTTTTCTCTCTCTTGCCATTTTGTCAAAAAACAAAAACAAAAAAAAAAAATTTGAAATTAGCTTGGAAAGTGAAGGTTAATTTAATTTGAAACTCCAAATTAAGTTCAATTTGACATTAGTTTGAGCATACAAATCAAAATCTAATATGAAAATCATATGAACCTTCCAAATTAAAATCCAATTTAAGATTTGTTTAGGCAATAATTTCAAATTAAAAGATAATTCGAAATGAAAAATTGGGATTCATGAGTCAACTTAAAATTCCAAATTGAAATTTTAATATGAATTTCAAATTTTAGGCCAATTAAACAAGACTAGAACTTTAATTGAAAATTGCAAATCAAGACTAAAGAAAAGAAAAATTAAAAAAATTAAAACAAGAAGAGGGGAAAAAAACTCAGGTTTTTTTAAAATAAAATTAATAATAATAATAAATCGTAAATAAAAAAAATGAAATAAAAATAAGGGATAAGTACATGATTAGCCTATAAATGGATCCTATATTTCGTTTTTGTTCAAACCTACCATTTTTTACGCAAATAGCCTAAGAACCTAGAGTTTTTACATATCAGTTGTTATTCAATTACATTTATGCCCTCTTTCATATTTTTTGTATTTAAAATAAACAAAAATCATAAAAGGAAAAACCATATTTTATTCTTTCCTATTAAAAAAATTCAACCCATTAATTCACTCTCCAATTTTGGAAGAATCCCTAAAATCACTCACCATCTTAAAAAAAATTGCGACTTTATTTCATGCATTTTTTCCTTCTATTGTATTCAATTACCAACAGATTTTCCTTCCATTCTCGTGCTCTGGTTTGGTCTAAACGATTTTTTTTCAAGAATTTTTCATTTTATAAAAAAAAAATGTTGATATTCGTTTATAATTTCATATATACCTTATATAATTTCATGTATACTTTATATATATCATGTATGTATGTGTGTATATATATATAAAATACGGAGCTTATACAATACGGAGTTCAATGAGAAGTCACATGGTTGTCAGGGAAGAGAGTTTTGAAAAATAATAAAGTTTATATATATATATATATATAGTTGTATATTTGTTTCATACCATGGTGTTTTTTTATACATATAATTGTATATTTGTGTATATATTTCCTGATGTAGTAGTATATTTAATAATATGAGGGATATATTTTGTATATAACTTTAAATGTGGAAAAGATATATATCTGTGTATATATTTATGCAAATGAGTGGTAACGAACAAATATATGGAGTATATATTTGCAAATAACGGAATATACTGAGTGTATTTGATGAAATCCATAATAGGGGAAGATTTATTATTATTATTTAAAACAGTAGAGTTTTTATGGTTGTATATTGGTTTTTCCAATATCAATGTAAGTGTTCTATTTTATTTATTTTTTAAATATAGGGGTATATATATATATATATATATATATATATATAACTCGGGTATATGTGGCTACAATAATGATTTAAAAAAATAAAAACTTATGTACATAGTATATATAAACTGGTATATATGAATATAAATGTTTTCCTCAAAATGCAATATATATATACACATACATACATGATATATATAAAGTATATATGAAATTATATAAGGTATATATGAAATTATAAACAAATATCGATGTGTTTTCTTTCCTGAGAATATATGATAACGAGACATAAATACTAAACTATTATAAATTGTATATTAATAAGAATATATAATAATCAATGAAATATATACAGCGATTATAACTTGTACATTACTGAGAATATATGATAACCAAAATAGTTACGTAAGGAAATTGAATATTAATGGGAATATATACACATTTTAAAGATATATATATTATATACATGAGAAAATGACTTGAGATGGTATTACGTATTCTTTCACGATATACAGTAACACGTTTCATGGAGAAATGAAAATGAAATCTATCGCATGAATCCAACATATATATGAAAACGTACCAATCTCGAAAATAGAAATAGTTGCAGGAAATGAAAAAGCGGCAAGCAGAAAATCTGGAAAAACCGTGAAAAAATGGAAAATGAGACTGATTTCTGTTGTCGGGAATGAAGAAAAAAATGAACGAAAAGCTGCTGTCGGAACAACCGAAACCCAAAGCTGCTGCCGTGAAACACCAACCAAAGAATGAAATGGGAGGAAATTGCCGGTAATTGAATGAAAGGAAAGGAAAAATCGTGAAGCACCAAATTAGATGGATTCATTATGACATAAAATAAAATTTCTACAATTATATTTCCCTAAAATTAAGCAATTTGTTTAGATAATATCTTATAAAAATTTTTCTCTTGTAATTTAAATGGAAGAGAGATAATGACAAAAAGGGTATAATGGTAAGAAAAAATGATGGGAAAACTAATCTTGTCAATCTTCAAATCTATTGACATATATGAAAATATGAATCTAAAACAGGTCATCCACCAAAATTTCTCTAAAAATAAAAGGGAAAAGACAAAGGAAAGTGGGACCCACCCATCACTTACTCTTTCTCTTTCTTCCACCCTCTTCTTCTTCATCACGATTCCTTCCCTCTTTTTTTCTTTTAGCCCTTCCACTTTTCCTCCTCTTTTTCTCTTAAACCTCACATAGGAATTTCGTCGGAATGAACGAGCAGGCGGCAACGGCGAGGTGCGGCGGCTGCGGTGGTGAGCGACAGCGGCGGTGAGCTTAGGTCTTTGAAATCCTTCTAAAATCTCTACTTTTCCCTCTCAAACTTACTCTCTCTCTCTACAATTTCTTCATTTTCTCTCTCACAACTTCCTCTCAAATTTCTTCCCTCTTTCAAGCTCTTTGTGTTCTCAAACTTTTTGCTTCCTCTCCAATTCTTTTTTTTTTTTTTGTCCCCTTCTCATCCCAATTCCTTCCCTTTTATAGTTGAAGAGAAACTAAAAATGGAGGTAGTGGGGAGCTTCGCAAGCCTTCTTTCATGAAGCTCCCCCTTGAATAGGAATGGGAGAAAAATGGGGAGGAAGGGAACATGGGAGAAGAAGATGAGAGGAAAAAAAAGGAAAAATAAAAAAATAAAAAAAAAAAGAAAAAGAAAAAGAAAATAATAATAATGATAGAATAAAAACAAAATATAAAATAAATAAAAATAAAACAAAAACAAAAAAATAAAAAGATAAAAAAATAAAAATAAAAATAGAATATAATAAATAAATAAATAGAATAATAATAATAAAATGAAATGAGATAAAAAAAATAAAACATAGAATAATAAAAAAATAAAATAAAGATAGAAAAAAATAAAGATAAACAAAACTATATATATAAAAAAAAAAAAAAAAAAAACTAATGAGTTACATTACAATAAAGTACATTCCGGTCAAGGCCCCAAATTCGGGATTAAATTTCTCCAAATTTAACTTGGAGAAATCATAAACTTTATTAAAAATCGAGTCGGACTAAATACGGTGTCTACACTTAATAATAACACTTTATTGTAGAAACTCAATAACACTTTATTGAAACAAGTATACAATTTGTTTACATTCACTATCTACGAGTTTTAGGGCATAAAACCCAGCAAGGCGTGTATGGACAAAAGACACGATGAAGTATACCATGTTGTGAAAGAAAAGATGAGACACGACAATATTCCACACCCCAATCTGTTTGGAGACATTTAATGTTTCTATCGAATTGAACCTCAACCATCTTTTTTAAACGAAGAAAATAGGAGAAAGTTTCATCCTTTGACTTTAGTAAGTACAACCAAGAAAAACGAGTATAATCATCGATAAACAACAAGAAATAATGAGCTCCATTAATTGAAATTTGAGGGGAAGGGCCCCATACATCCAAGTGAACTAATTGAAAAGGTTCACTAGTTTTAGTTTCAGCTAATTGGAAAGGTAAACGATGGCTTTTGGTCATTTGACAAGAGTTACAAAAATCACTAGAACTAGAAGAAGAAATGCCACAAAGAGACAAGACATGTTTCAAAATTCAAACAGCAGGGTGCCCCAATCGATAGTGCCAATTTGTACCAGTTTGGACCGAGGAAACAAAAGCAACAAGAGACTTAGAGCTCGAAGACACATTGGTGAAAGGAGAAGACAACTTGTAGAGACCATCCTCAAGCTTTCCCTTGAGAAGAACTATCTTGGTTTGGAGGTCATTAACAAGAAAAAAAAGTAGAGTAAAATTCAACAAAGGCTTTGTTATCTTTGCATAAACGAGCAACACTCAATAATTTCTTTGTAATAGCAGGGGAATGTAAGACATTATGAAGAACAATAGGCTTAGTAGGAGAAGAAATACAAGAAGAACCAATGTTAGAGATAGGAAGTTGCTTACCATTGCCAATCGTGATTTGCTCACCACCATTGTATGATGTTGGATTGCATAGATTTGATATATTTGGTGTCATATGATGTGTAGCACCTGAGTCAAGAAATCAAGACTCATCTGGATGGGAAAATTCAGGAGGAACAACCGATGAAGTATCAGAAAAGGATTGGGAAGTAAATTGGTGATTTGAAGAAACAGGGGACTGTGTATAGTGAATGAGAGCTTGAGGCTGTGTAGTTGGAGGGGGGTTTGGTATGCAAGGTTAGTCCTATGATGGTAAATAAGAGCAGTGTGCCCAAATTTACCACATATTTGGCACTGTGGTTTAGAGTTGGACTGTCTTGATTGCCACGGAGCAGGGGATTGAGGTTTACCTAAAATACTAGATTGAAAGTTGTGTTGTTGGGACACTGGTGGGGAAGAGAAGGAGGACTTGGAGAAATGATTAAATTGAGGAGATGGTTTAGAAAATGAGCAGCGATTATTAGGATGAATAGTAAGAGAGCTAAGATTAGCTTGAGCCAAATTTAGTTGATCAAGAGAGGATTGTTTCTCTAGTCTTGCTTCATAAGCCAATAATAAGCTAAGTACATCTTCTAACGATGGACTATCAGACCTATTCTGAATGGTAGTAACAAAAGCATTGTATTCACTAAACAAACCATCTAGGATATGAGCCAAGTGATCCCTATACGAAATAGGCTCTCCAATTGCCGCAAATTTGTCTGTTATTTCCTTAATTTTAGCAAGGTATTGACTAACTGATAACCCATCTTTCTTTATCTTTTGAAGCTGTATTTGCAACCCCATTATCCTAGCAGTAGTATTAGAATCATACGATCGAGTTGAGGAATTCCAAATATCAGCAGCGGAAATGAAACTAGCGATCTCGCCCATCTTTTCTTCAGACAATGATGAGTAAATCCAACACATTATAAAGCAATTGTACCTTTCCCAGTCGAGGTAGTTAGGATTGGGTTGATTCTGATCATGATCAAGAAACTTCAGAGGAGCTGGAATCGAGCCGTCGAGAAAGCCGAATAATCCATTTGCTAAAACAACATTCAACAACTGGTTCTTCATAGTAAGAAGTTCGAGTCATTGAGTTGGTGTGAAGAAATTAGGTTGAGGAAATGATTGAGGTTGAGGAGGCTGAAATAATGGTCGTGGATAAAATTGTTGGGGATTAGGAAATTGAGGCGATTGGGGATAATAAGGTTGAAATTGAGGGTAAAAGGGTTGGGGAAAGTAAGAGGGGTTAACATTTTGATTAACATTTGGATTGAAGTGAGGGAGCGGTTGATGGTTGACTAGGTTCTTATTTCGATTTTGGTTGATAGCAGAAGGACGAACAGGGGTGGTAATGGGAGGATTTTGGATTGGATTCTGAACTAGAGTGACGATGGGAGTAGTATTTGGAGTAGTAGGAGTGACGACAGGAAGGTTTTGTTGATAGGATGATGTAGAAGATGATCCTTCTTCGATAGCCATTGGAAGAAAAAAAATGAGCTATTATAGCTCTGATAACATAAACGACAATAGAAAAGAGAGGAAGAACCGTACATCCTTTATTATGGAAAGGTATTTTCTTCTTACAATACCAGAGGACAAACATAGCATAAATAGCAAAAGGAATGACAGATAGAATAAGCTAATAGGCTACTCAATAACAAACTTTACATAGGAAAAATCAGATAAATAGCCCAACAAATGATAATGAGAAATAACATTCTATCATAATTATTCAAAATCAATTTCATGTTTGATTTTACACTTTTAAACGTGATTTTCATATGATCAAAACTGATTTTGAATTATTAAAGGCATGTTTAAGAGTGATTTCGAATACGACAAAAATGGTTTAACCATTTCAAAATCACTACCAAACATGGACTAAAAATAGCAACACTTTTAGAGAAATTATGTAGGATGGTCATTTGATATATTGTAACATTTTATGTATTTTTATTGTGTTTAGTTTGTTTTCTCCATGTCAATTTAATGACATTAAATATTAAATATTGATTGTACCACTTTTAACCAAAAATATTGATAGATTCAAAATAAAAATAAAAAAAATACTCACTTCATGAAAGAAAATCAAGCCAAATTGTAAGAGAGTGGAATTGTAAGAGAGAGCTTGTATTTGTTGATGCAACCATTTCAAATGAGAGACAAAACTCTCTTGTAAAACTATTCTGCATTGAATAAGGGCTCGTTTTGAAGACCTTTTAGTTGAAGTATTTTTCAAGAATGCATTTTTCTTTAAACATTTTGAATAAAAATTGTTTAGAATTTAAACACTTACATGGTTGGTTATATTGCCTCATAAGTGTTTCTATACCCAAGTTATTACATACTTGAAAACTCTTTTTAAAAAATTTGCTTTCAAGTGTTTTTCCCAAAATCATTTATTTCTAAATCTCATTTTATAATAAGTCATTTTTAGTGGTTGCCAAACACTAGAATTTTTTTTTCAAAATGATTTTTTTTCCAAAATTAAACATTTGAAAAGTTAAACCAAACACACCCTAAGTATTTTAGTAAAGTATTTATACGTTTGTCAATAAGCTTAACAAACTCATAACTAAACTGAAGTGACTCATAACTTAATTGATACAAGTACAAATAACAGCTTTCGAGAGGGTAATTGTTGGGAATGACTTGGATATTTCCTTAGATATTTTGGCTTTTTCATGGATTACTCTACATTTGTCCCACATGGAAATATTTGGAGTTGGGAAGAGTGTTTTTATACAATCACTCTTCCTTACCTTTGTAAAAGTGGTTAAGAGTGGTATTTAGACCTCTTCCCACACGCGTGTGCCGCCGTCGCCGGTTGGTCGGATGTTCGGGTTTGGGTTTGGGTAACCGTGCTTGCGCGTAATAAAGAGATGGGTTTTACTTTTTGGGCCAAAATATAATTTTCCTTTATTTATTTTTCATTTATCTTATTCCCGCCACCCACGTGTCACTTCTATTTCATCACCATGTGTCGTCCGCTGACCAAGCCTGTCTACTGACTTCACGTTGGTGACCGAGGCTGGTGACCAAGTTTCACGTTGTCGTTGCGAGCTGATCGAGTTGACCGAGCTTCATGTTGCTGACCGACACGTGGCGTCCTCTCGTCCACACATTCTGTTGATCGCTCCTGCAGTGACACGTGGCGCATCTTTTGTGGGAAATTTGTTGGTCTCCTTCGCTATAAAAGCAGTTCTGAGCAAAGTGGAAGATCACTGAATTCATTTCAATCTTCCTATGTTTTCCTTTCATTTCAATCATTCTCTCTCGAGTGCACGAACGAGGAGGGTGTGGTGTTACCTTGGGGAGCAACCGGCGTAAACGATTTAGCACCGTGGTCGTGCCGAAATTGCTTTCAAGGTAGTGATTCTCTCCACGACACAGCAATTGTTTTTCTCAATTTCTTCCTACAAGTTGAAAGCAATTTGAAGATTTCCATCGAATTCGGGAAGGTGCTTCCAGATCTATCCAAGCTAGAACCTCTGGATGGTTCTAACCACCGTCACTGGTCTCAGAAGCTACTCATCTTCTTCGAACAACTGGAGGTCGACTACATTCTGACCACTGATTATGTGGAGAAATTAGCAGCACCCGCAGCTGATCTGGAAAAATCCAAGGAGGTCCAGCCTGATCCACA
This sequence comes from Luffa aegyptiaca, assembly GCA_017139565.1. Taxonomy (NCBI): domain Eukaryota; kingdom Viridiplantae; phylum Streptophyta; class Magnoliopsida; order Cucurbitales; family Cucurbitaceae; genus Luffa; species Luffa aegyptiaca. Next base: position 19,048,563 of record CM029405.1, on the reverse strand, counting down.
CAGTTCTAAGGAGGTTCAAACAATTCCTCAAAAATCAAAGGGCGGTCATGCCATTGATCTAGAAAAATTTGAGAAAGACAATAAGATGGTTCACGGTCATCTTCTCAACCACATGAATGACTCATTGTTCGACCTGTTTGTTGTTCACAAGTTGTCGAAGGTAATCTGGGACACTCTGGAGTCCAGATATGGTGGCAATGAACGCAGGCAAAAAAAAGTACGTGGTCGGCAAGTGGTTGCAGTTCCAAATAGTGGATGACAAACCAGTGATGGACCAGGTTCACGAGTACGAGAATCTGGTGGCAAATATTCTGACAGAGGGTATGAAGATGTGCGAGATTCTCCATGCGAATGTCTTGCTCGAAAAATTTCCTTCTTCATGGAGCGACTACCGCAACCATTTAAAGCATGAGAAGAAGGATCTGACGTTACAAGAGTTGATTAGCCACATGCGAACTGAAGAAGCCAATAGGCAAAAGGATAAGTTGCATTCCCAGTCTTTAAATTCCGTTAATGCTAACTTGGTTGAATCTTCTGTTGCATCAAAAGACAAGTTTAAAAATAAAAACAAAGACAAATCCTCGCAGAAAAAGAACCAGCAATTCAAGTCTCCTAGCTGGAAAATAGAGAAGGAGAAGTCCTAGATGATTTGTTATGTTTGCGGAAAACCAGGACACAAATCCTATAAGTGCAACCAGAGGAAAGGGAAACCAGATCGGAAGCCTGCTGGTGCACAAGCCAACGTTGTTGAAACAGACGACATCATCGTTGCAGTGGTGGTGGAGGCAAACTTGGTGGAGAACAAATCAGACTGGATTCTTGACACTGGCGCCTCGAGACACTTCTGCTCAAATCGAAGTATGTTCCACGAGTTCCAGGACACTGTTGATGGCGAATGCATATACATGGGGAACTCAGCCACGACTGGGGTACTTGGGAAAGGGAAAGTTCTCTTCAAACTTACTTCTGGAAAAACTTTATCTTTGAATGATGTGTTGTATGTCCTTTCATTGCATAGGAATATGGTGTCTGGAAGTCTGTTGAACAGGGCGGGACTTAGAATTGTGTTTGAAGTTGACAAGGTTGTCATCACTAAAAATGGTGACTTTGTTGGTAAGGGGTATTTAGTTGATGGTCTGTTTGTTTTAAATACTGTTTCTATTCCTACTGAAATGAATGAAAGTACGTCTCGTTCTGCTTATATTGTTGAATCTGTTGATGTGTGGCATGGTAGACTAGGTCATGTGAATTTTGCATCTATTAAAAGGCTTAAAAAATTGCATCTTCTTAATGTATCTGAGACACCTAAAAATAGTAGATGCTCTGTATGTGTAGAGGCAAAATTTGCTAAAAACCCTTTAAGCCTGTTACAACGAGATGTACTGAACTGCTTGAATTAATACACTCTGATCTTGTTGATTTCAAAAACACTACTAGCAAAGGTGGCAAAAATTATTATATATCTTTTGTCGATGACTTCTCCATATACACGAAAATATATCTTCTGAAATCAAAAGATGAAGCTAGTAGCATGTTTAGGAAATACAAAGTAAAAGTAGTAAACCAACTAGATAAAAAGATTAAAAGGTTAAGATCTAATAGAGGAGGTGAATACAGTGACAAGTCCCTCAAGGAGTTTTGTGAATTAAATGGTATTATCCATGAGAGTACTGCACCATATTCCCCTCAACAAAATGGCATAGCTGAACATAAGAATAGATCATTAAAGAAATTATGAATGTTATGTTACTAAGTTCTGGATTGCCTAACAGTATGTGGGGGAAAGCTGTGCTTTCTGCCTGTTTCGTTCTTAACAGGGTTCCTCACAAAAAACTAGATAAGACACCATATGAGCTTTGGAAAGGATATTCGCCGAACCAGAGCTATCTGAAGGTATGGGGGTGCTTAGCTAAAGTTGCATATCCGGTATTCAAGAAACCTACGTTAGGATCTAAAACCTTTGATTGTGTGTTTATTGGGTATGCTCATAATAGTGTTGCATATAGGATTATGTGTTTAGATGATAATTCAATCTGTGAATATAGAGATGCTGAATTTTTCGAACACATTTTTCCTATGATTAAAAATGAGCCAGATAATATCTCACGATCTAGTCAGGTGTCTGTTTCTTCTCCATCTACTGCTGATATTATGCATGAATCTGAACCTAGGAGAAGCAAAAGAAAGAGAACTGAGAAACACTTTGGATCGGATTTTTTAACTGTTTTTCTTGTTGAAAACTCAAATAAAATAAACGATCAATTTGCATGCATGTATCTAATAGATGAGGATCCTAAAACCTACCAAGAGGCCTTAAAATCTGTAGATTCTAGTTTCTGGAAATAGGCAATTAAAAGTGAACTGGATTCTTTAATTATGAATCAAACGTGGAACTTGGTAGATTTACCTAAGGGAAATAAACCTATTAGGTGTAAATGGATTTTTAAAAAAGAAAATTAGACCAGATGGCTCAATTGAAAAATTCAAAGCTAGATTAGTGGTTGTAGGCTATCCACAAAAACAAGGTATCGATTACTTTGATACTTATTCTCCTGTAACTAAAACAGCTACGATTAGATGTCTAATCGCTCTTTCAGCTATTCGTGGGCTGTTAATACATCAGATGGATGTGAAAACAGCATTTCTCAATGGAGATTTAGAAGATGAGATATATATGATACAACTTGAAGGCTTTGTAATTTCTGGTCAAGAAAACAAGGTATGTCATCTTAAAAAATCTCTTTATGGTCTTAAACAAGCCCCCAAACAAAGGTATGAGAAATTTAATAATACCTTAGTAAACAATGAGTTTAGGGTGAATTCTTCCGACATACCTCGAAATTGTTTGGTGTTGATTATGTGATTATTTGCTTGTATGTTGATGACATGTTTATTTTCGGTATGAATTTAGAAGTAATAAATGATACCAAGTTATTTTTGTCCTCACACTTTGAGATGAGAGATTTAGGTGAGACTGATGTGATACTTGGTGTTAAGTTGAGAAAACCCGAAAATGGGTATTCATTGAGTCAATCACACTATGTTGAAAAGATGCTAAAGAGATTTGATTGTTTTGATGATATACCTGTAAGAACACCTTATGATGCTAGTATGAAACTTAAGAAAAATAAAGGGGATAGTATCTCTCAATCTAAATATGCAAAAATTATTGGTAGCGTAATGTACCTGATGAATTATACTAGACCTGATATTGCATATTCTGTGAATAGATTGAGTAGGTATACACATAATCCTAATAAAGATCATTGGGATGCACTTCGCCGTTTGTTGAGGTACCTTAAAGGTACAATAGATTACTGTTTGCAATTTAATAAATTTCCTGCAGTATTAGAAGGTTATTGTGATGCAAACTGGGTAACTGATAACGACAAAGTAAGTTCAACTAGCGGGTATGTGTTCGTTTATGGTGGAGGAGCTATATCATGGAAATCTGCAAAGCAGACATGCATTGCGCGATCCACCATGGAGTCAGAGTTTATAACTCTTGAGCTTGCAGGGCAAGAGGCGGAGTGGTTGAGAAGTTTACTTCAAGACGTACCACTGTGGGGGGCGTCAGTGCCAATCTCCTTGCATTGTGATTCACAAGCAGCCATAGGAATTGTCAAAAGCAGTGTATATAATGGTAAGAGAAGGCATATACGCCTGAGACATGGAGCTGTGAAACAATTGTTGAAAAGTGGAGTTATATCCTTGGAGTATGTGAGGTCTGGGAGGAATTTGGCAGATCCTCTCACCAAAGGCCTTACAAGGAGAGTAATTCTAGAGTCCTCAGCATGTATGGGACTCAAACTGTTGAAATGAGTCCATAGCCCTTTATTTTGGTGGTCCAAGTACGAACGTGATGGGCACATTTTGAAAAGTCTTTGTAGCTCAAGATTTTGAGTGGTTTGCTGTGGTAGACTTGATGAAGCATGACGTGATTGTGAAGGTGTGGCCACCTTCTATGAAAGAGTGTTAAGCATTCTCTTTCTAGAGCTTTCACGATGACCCAAGGTTTGTGTGCAAGGCCTAAAATTGCACTTGTTCTACTATTGTATCACGGAATCTAGGGAAACATGAGGATACAAACGTTTTGTGGGGGTCCAAACCGTGACTATAGAAAGTTCAAAAGGTAACTTACTTTCTCTATGCTGGTTATTGCCTTACTTCACTATGCATTAATTCAAAACGAAAGATATTAATGCTTAAGTTTAATTTCCTCCTTTGCTCAGAAAAATATCGCTTACCGTCATTCGTGGGGGATTGTATGGAATGACTTGGATATTTCCTTAGATATTTGATATTTTGGCCTTTTGATGGATTACTCTACATTTGTCCCACATGGAAAGATTTGGAGTTGGGAAGAGTGTTTTTATACAATCACTCTTCCTTACCCTTGTAAAAGTGGTTAAGGGTGGTATTTAGATCTTTTCCAACACGCGCGCCGCCGCCGCCGGTCGGTCGGACAAGCGGGTTCGGGTAACTGCGCTCGCGTGTAATAAAGAGACCGATTTTACTTTTTGGGCCAAAATATAATTATTCTTTATTTATTTTTTATTTATCTTATTGCAGCCCCCCACGTGTCACTTCTATTTCATCGCCACTTGTCGTCCGCTGACCGAGCCTGTCTGCTGACCGAACTTTGACCGAGGCTGCTGACCAAGTTTCACGTTGCCGTTGCGAGCTGACCGAGCTTCATGCTGCTGACTGACACGTGACGTCCTCTCGTCCACACATTCCGTTGACCGCTCCTGTAGTGACACGTGGCGCATCTTTTGTGGGAAATTTGTTGGCCTCTTTCACAATAAAAAGCAGTTCTGAGCAGAGTGGAAGATCACTGAATTCATTTCAATCTTCCTACGTTTTCCTTTGATTCCAATCCTTCTCTCTCGAGTGCACGAACGAGGAAGGTGTGGTGTTAACCTTGGAAAGCAACCGGCGTAAACGATTTAGCACTGTGGTCGTGCCGAAACTGCTTTCAGGGCAGTGGTTTTTTCCACGACACAGCAATTATTTTTCTCAATTTCTTCCTACAGTAATAACTTAACACAATTAATCATAATATTATTACACACTAATATGTTTCCTCAAACTGATGGAGAGCTCTTGAGAAGTTTGATTGAAAGCTACTGAAATACTGCACTTGAAAGTGGTTTAGTAAACAAATCAACAATCTGAGAGGATGAAGGTACATATTGAACTTGAAGATCTCCACTAACAACCTTTTCCCATATAAAGTCGTAGTCTATTTCAATATGTTTACTTCTAGCATGGAAAACTGAATTCTTAGGGCCCATTTGGTAACGTTCTCGTTTCTTGTTTCCGTTTCTTCATTTTTAATAAAGAAAAATAGAATCTCATGACCCTAACACCTATACATTCAATAATAATAAACCTATATTCTTATTTATGTTTGGAAAAAATTGGAAACGGGAACAAAAAAGGAGAAACTAGTTTTAGTTGTTCCCAAAAGTTCTATACAAATTTTGGGAGTGTTTCTAAAAAATGAGAGACAAGAAACATACATAGTTATTAAATGCTTAGATTTATTAATAAAATTAGAAACAAGAAATAAGAAACGGGAACGTTACCAAACGGGCCCTTAGCAATTCATTGTTTTTTTTTTTTTTTTTTTTTTGAATTGCTAAGAATTCAGTTTTCTTAGCAATTCATTGTTGTATATGAGATGTGTCAGATGAATGATGAGCATTCTTTTACGAAAAAAAAAAAGTTAAGGTGTTTAGTAAATTAATATTCTAAATTGTTGCAGTTTGATTATAATATAACTAAAATAGGTATAATTGTTCAATTGATATTTAATTTCAAAGTTTTTATAAGATAATTTCAAAATTAACATTATAAGATAATTGTTTTAAATTTCATATGATTTAAAATATAATATTGTGTTTAATCTAGGATATTTTTATATTTTGATAAGAAATACAATTTTCCATAAACAAGTCATATTGAAAAACAAATATACTCCAATTTAAATAAAAAAATAAAGACAAATAATTCCATGTAATAAAAGGAAAGAAATTAACTTAATTTTTTTTTTTAAAAAAAAGATTAATAATGAACAACCGTGTACCGTTAAGAAGATAAATAGTTAGTTACAAAGGAGATTTTCAAGAAAGCTAAATTGAGAAGCTACTCTTATTAGATTTTGAAAATCAATTTGGTTTGAAAAGTACTTTCATTAAAATTAATTTATAATCATTTTTACTAATCGGTAAAAACGGTTAAGATGAACTCAAAAAAGAAAAAAAAATGGTTACGATTTTTTTTTTAATCACTTCTATATGAAAAGTGGTTATAATTTTGATAGAGAGAAAAATGTTTGAGGTGCCGACAAAGTAAAAGCCCTAGTTGTAGCCGTACGTAAAAGCTCGTAATTGAAGTCGCATTCGATTTTACGTAGTTGATGGTTGAAATAGGTTGGTTAAGAGTCCTTCAATCTTTTGAAATCAAAGAGAGAAGATGATTCAATTGTTGGTATGCTTTGCTGACTAAGATATTTTAGAGATCACTCATCAACTAAGATTAATTTTATTCACTCTTTAAAGCATATAGGCAATTCATTGATTCATGAAGCAACTTGATTGGCAACAAACAAAGAAATCAAAGGAATTTGAAGAGACAATAGTTATCACATTTTCCGATGGTTCTATTATGTATTTTGATATTTCATCGGTTTAAAAAATATATATATAAATTTGAAAAAAAAAAACCCAAAAAATATTTTAAAATACTGAATAAGAGTAGAAAACTAATTTTATGTTTTTCTTGTTTTTGTTTTTATTTTTTAAAATAAACTTTTATGCTTTGTAAGACATCAAAGGGGATGTAGCTCAGATGGTAGAGCGCTCGCTTAGCATGCGAGAGGTACGGGGATCGATACCCCGCATCTCCATAATTTATTTCATCATTTTTCTAATTCTTTGCGAAGCTGCTCACTATTTCTTGGGCCGCCGATTTCTCGGGCCAATTGAACCCGGGCCAAGCCTTCTTATGGGCCTACTAATAAGGGCTTGGTCCTCACTGGACATTCTACCTATAACTTTCAGCATTCTTTTCAAGAATTTCCCTTCTTATTTTTCTTTTCAAAGTGGCATTTTTTTTCTTTTTTCTTTTTTTTTTATTTAAAAAAAAAAACTGGAAATATGGTCTAACAAGTTCTTTTCAAAGATATAATATCTTAACCAATTTAGCTATTCTTCACAATAAACATAGCTATGCAATAATTGGGGTTAATTGGAAAAAAAAATTTGGTGAAACCACGGTCTTTTGAAAAAAATTGACAAAAACGAGCATATTTTTTGTCTGCTTGAATCCGTGACTTAATCCGTGACTTGAAGTCACGGATTCATCTCATTTGACTGGTCAATTTGACTAGTGAGTCAGGATTGTCTGAATCCGTGGCTCAGCTTTTTCAGATTTTTTTTTTTTTTTTTTTTTTTTTTTTTTTAATTTCAACTTTTATGTTTCAACTTTTTGTTTTAAAATTTTCATTAAGTTTTTTTAATCGTGGCTCCCTTTCATCCGTATTGCTTTTTTTTTTCACAAATTTTGAAAATTAATTTTTTATTTTAGTATTTTTTTTTGTTTTTATTCTGTAAATTAAATTATTGGAATATTATAATCGGTAACATACTTATAATTGGAAAATTAGCCATCTAAATTTACAACATTATTGATACATTTTCAATCATTCACATTCCGATTCATAATTTTTACCAACTATTTTTTTTTTTTAAGAAATTAATCTCAAGAAAAATTGGAGTAAAAAAGAATAAAAATAGATTTTTTTAAAAAATCTAAGAATATAAACACTATCATTTTTAAAACAATTGGGCCCTTTTTTTAATACATTTTTTTAAGGGTGCAACAAGAAAAGTGGCTAAAAATAAATAGGTGGCTTGAAAAATGGCTACACAAGTTTATAAATAAAATAGATGGCTAATTGATTTTATGATTAATAAATTCCTATTTGTAGAAGACAAAAATGCCCCCCAACAAACTGTCTAAGGTGTTCCTAACGTTTAAAATTAAAATCAGAGTTTATGAGAGAGAAAATACCCCTAAAAAATTTAGAGAAATTCTAGAAAGCTTGAAATTCAAAAAAATCCAGGAACCAACCTACCTAAAAAAGTTTGAGAAATTCTAGGAAGCTTGAAATTCAAAAAATCCAAGGAACCAACCTACCTAAAAAAAGTTAGAGAAATTCTAGAAAGCTTGAAATTCAAAAAATCCAAGGAACCAACCTATTTTGAAAATCTAGATGTGGCATCTTCTTAGTACTTAAGAACTGTTTTCTGGAAAAAAAAACACACGGGACAAACTCAAGAATCGATACCTTTATTAGGAGGAAACATGTAAAATTCAACCCCCTTCAGCAGGAGAAACACCTTTCAAATGCGTCAATTGAAAAATCAGCCCTCTCAATCAGAAGATATACCCCCTGCAAAATGCGTTAAAAATGCCCCAAATTGGAAACAACTAAGAAAAATGAACTTAAATGGTGCAATTATGACAAATCAAATCAACACAAACCCTCCACCAAAACTGCCTCATGCATTTCCTCCCCACGCCTGTGCTCTTCGTCTTCCACACCTTGCAAACTTGAGAGCCAAAACCTAAGGAAACCTCCATTTCCCACCTCATCTGGTGCAATCCCGTTAGGAACCTTCTTCCCAACCCAGTGTATCGTGTTTCCTACCTCCTACACCGCGCCGACGAACCACTTCCGCCGTGCCGACAAGCTTCTCCCGCCGCGCCAACGAGCCTTCTACGCAACTCGCAAGCTCCATTGAGTCTTCTTCTCCCACAACGACTATCACCAAAAAATTTAAAATAAGATATGTAGATAACGGCTTCATTCCCCTTATATTTGCAACAACCGTATACATAATCCCCCGATTTTAGGGATTCATTTTTTCCTTCCAATCCGCGATTATTCCGCTCTATTGTAAGACGAAAAGCACGAGCGTGGGGAGGAAATGCATAGAGGCAGTTTTGGTGGAGGGTTTGTGTTGATTTGAACTTAAATGCTAAACCCGCCAGAGAGGTATGTACTGATAAATTCCATTTCATCGTTATTGCAACTTCTCTGGAAAAAGTGTGCTTGTGGTATACTCATATGTATGTGTGCGCCCCCCCCCCCCCCCCCCCCGGTTACATTATACACATTGGCATGTCTAATAGAAAAAATGCTTTGATTTGTCTGTACTATTATATACATCCATGGAATGGTCTGATGTGTCTACTTGTGTGTGTGTGTGTACACTTAATCCCCCCTGTATTTGAGTTAATCACCCCCTGTATCGTGTATGTTTGGAATGCCCAATAAAAATACACTCTGTCTTTGTTTGTGTTGCTATATGCAACCATAATAACCCCCTCGTACCATGTTCACCTAGATGCAAATACCTGATGAATGCCATAACTGATATCTGTTTATAGTATTACATATATACGTGTTCCGCATGCATCTTGTGTGTATGCATACTTACCCCAGTCCCACCCCCCATATGAGTTATATATACGCTGCAGTTTATATGCACTGTCTGTCTGTGTATAAACTGCAGCGTATAAATCGGGATTCATTCATCTCGAAAAAAGGGGAGAGAAAACTGAATGAAAACCAAAAAATCTATTAACGACGTTTGTCTATAGTCGTATATACTAGGGGTAAAAATTTAAAAAAAAATCTGAAAAACAGTTCCTGAAAATGCGGTAGCCACCCCTGCGAATTTTGAACTCCCATAACCAAAAAACAAGAAGGTTTTTTTTTCTAGCTATTCAGCACAATTTTCCTTTTTTTAAAGTGCATTTTTTTTAAGTTACTAAATGTTATATTAAAAAGATGATCTTGTAAATGCTATAATTACAAGTTGTAGTCTTATCTTTTTCTTTATTTTTTAATTACAATTTTTTTTTATTTAATTTATACTCAATATTTGTGCTTGATTATTTTGTTTTTATTTAATTTTGAATCTAACAATTTTACAAGTTGTTGTTTTTTCTTTTAAATAAAAATTTTTGTTATTGTTTTTTTAAAACCCATTAAATGATTTTTTTTTACAAGTTTAGGCTCAAAATTAAATAAAACCAAAATAAGTAATATCAACTTTTGAGTATAAATTAAATAAAAAAAAATTATAATTAAAAAATAAAGAAAAAGATAAGACTACAACTTGTAATTATAGCATTTGCAAGATCATCTTTTTAATATAACATTTAGTAACTTAAAAAAAAAGGGGGTACTTTTAAAAGAAAAATGTATTAAAAAAAGGGCCCCAATTGTTTTTAGAAATGAGAGTGTTTATATTCTTAGATTTTTTTAAAAAATCTATTTTTATTCTTATTTACCCCAATTTTTCTTGTCTCCTAATTTTTGATATATCAATTTTTATTAGCTTAATTTTTTTTTTAAAAAAATAGTTGGTAAAAATTATGAATCGAAATGTGAATGATTGAAAATGTATCAACAATATTGTAAATTTAGATGGCTAATTTTCCAATTATAAGTATGTTATCGATTATAATATTCTAATAATTTGATTTACAGAATAAAAACAAAAAAAAAAATACTAAAACAAAAAAATTAATTTTCAAAATTTGTAAAAAAAAAAAAAAGCAATACAGATAGAGGGGAGCCACGATTAAAAAAAATTAATGAAAATTTTTAAACAAAAAGCTGAAACATAAAAGTTGAAATTAAAAAAAAAAAAAAAAAACTGAAAAAGCTGAGACCGTGGCTCAGACAATCCTGACTCACTGGTCAAATTGACCAATCAAATGAGATGAATCTGTGAGTTCAAGTCACAGATTCAAGCTTAATGTAACGCCCCGCGTTTCAAAGTCGAACCCTGTTGGTATATGTTGAGCGTTTTATTCTAATTTGAAAAATTAGAATTTAAGCTTAGCCTCGGGTCATTAAACTAAATTTCTAAAATTTAGGGGAAAGAGATTTTTAATTAAATCTTTAATTCGTGAAGTTTGGAGGTTTAAAATTTGATATTTATTTTAAATATCGAAAGACCCAAATCCCAAATTAATTGGGCTATTTTCTTTCCCAAATATTTTAAGGAGATAAGTTTGGGATTTTAAATAAAATCCTAGATAAGACCTTACTCCTAATTAAATTGGGATTTCTACTCTTAGGTCCTTTTTAAAAGAAAAGAATAAGGAAAAAGGAAGCAAAAACCCTAAAGCATTCTAATATTCCCTTCTTCTTTCTTCTTGTGTTGAAGCCGCCGCCAGCACCCCCCCTTGCGATTTTTCCTTCAGCCGACCAACACCCACGCAAGAACACTCTTTCTTCCTCTTTTCTTCTCGCGTGCAGCTGCCCCTTCCGATTCTGTGTGTTGTCGAAGACCCATCCCCACACGCATCGCAAACCTACGAAGCCGACCCTTTCAATCCCTCTCCCTCGTTGACATTTGGGTTGAGTAGCAGGCCGTCGACGCTCTTTCTCTCTCCCTCTCTCCCGTGTGCCGCCACTGCCGGCAGTAGACCGCGCCGCCCTGCAGTTTTCATCCTCGCGTGCGTCGGCCAGCACCTACGGTTTGGGTTCTTTTCCTCCAACTCGAGGTGTAAGCCTTCTTCCCTATCATTTTCCTTTCAGTTTCGACAACAATAAGCATGATTTTTTTTCTTCCTTTCGTTTTCGGCCAGACTCGTGGGTAGAAGGTCGATCTTTTCTCTCCCTCGCGTTTTGGGCGTGATTAGGTTGGTTTAAGGGTTCTTCAGACGTGTTCAGACTCTTTTGGTAAGCTTTCATCATTACCCATGGTTTATTAACCTCAATATCAAATTACCCATTCTTGTTCAGCTTTAAAATTGAGTTTTATGATGGATTTCTTGATTTTCCAGTGCTGCGCAGAGCCGTCTTGGACTCGAAACCATCCTTGGCTTGTGACCCATCATCCGTTTGGCCTTAAACTCGAACACCCACTGTCTAGGGAATCTAAACAAGTGGTTTCAAATCACTTAGTTCGTTGGACAGCAAGTGTTTGGGGCCTTTTGGACGCTGAACGGTAAATTCCAGCACCTTTCGTTTCCTTTATTAAGTCTCTTAGGTGCTTTAAGTCGATTCCTAACCTTTTGAGAGCCTTTGCTTGTCTTTTAGGCTCAATCGGATACTTTCGATCAAGACCCAAGCCCTTAAAGTAAAGTTAAGGCGGTAAGAGTGTGTTTAGGCCCTTTTGAATTTAATTTAAGTAATTTAGAATGGGTCCTAATCCTTGGAGCACTTTTGCTGTAGGTTTGGGTTGGTATTAAAGCGTTCGAGCTGAGCTTTAAGATCTGGTTCCAGGTGATAATTTCCTTCCCTTAGCATTCTTTAGTTTTAAATAGGTTCTTAGCTTTGAGTTCTGTTCCTTTAGCGATTATTCTGTTATTTAGGAGCTCAGTTGGACTCTTTAGGATCGCTTGGGAGCTCATTAGGTAAGTAGTTCCTATCTAATGTAGTCTATTTGACTGTATGACGCATGCTGAATGTTTACTCGCTTTATAACTATTCTCATGTTTCTTGGTTCTCTGAATGTATATGTGTATATACGAATCGTTGAAGAGCATGAACTGTTGTTGCGTGTTGATTGGTTGTAAAGCATGTTGGTTCTGTTTTGAATTCGTGAGATAAGCGTGAGTTGAGAGCATGTGATCACATGTATATGCTTGGTGGGCATAGTACGTGAGTCTAGAAGCGTTGCAGGGCATATGCATTCTAGATAGAGGTGAGATAGAGGTCAGGGACCTAAAATGTGAAAAAGGGCTAGATGGGCGAATGTCAGTGCACCTCGGGTACAAATGGTCGAGGGGTGACATGTCACCATGGGTTTAAAGAGGACTAGCATTGTGATTGAGATATCAGGGCCTCGGGTATAAATGGTCGAGGACTGATATTGTTTCGAGGAAAGTAAAGTGATTATCAGGGCCTCGGGTATAAATGGTCGGGGACTGATATATCATTATTGGATGTCGATGCCTCGGGTATAAATGGTCGAGGGTCGATATGCCAATGTTAGATAAAGAGGATCATCGAGGCCTTGGGTATAAATGGTCAAGGATCGGTGTGATGAGTCTTGAGGCAAGTATTGAGGCCTTGGGTATAAATGGTCAAGGGTCAATACGTTGCTTAGTCATCGAGGCCTTGGGTGTAAATGGTAAAGGGTCGATGCACAGTTCGAGGCCTTGGGTATAAATGGTCAAGGGTCGAACACCGAGCTCTGTAGAGAAGTGTCGAGGCCCTGGGTATAAATGGTCAGGGGTCGGTGCAACTCGAAGGGTCAGTCTTGGAGAGTTTTGCGGAGCGTGACGCGGAAATCACGTGTGGGGAGCCAAGTGAGGGCTAAATAAGTTTGTTGAGTAAGCTTGTGGAGCATGAGTGGTTAATGAGTGCATAGTGAGATGCATGAGGTTTGACTTAGGAGAGTCATTCATTTTACTCGATTTGAGCATGTTGTTGTGTTTATAGCTTTGAGAAGTATGTTGTACATGTTGTGTTTATAGCTTTGAGAAGCATGTTGTTTGCGCATGAAAAGCATGTTGGTTGCTTGGTTGCTATTTGATGGCTTCTCAGGTAGGAGGGGCTACTTACCAGTACCATGGTTGTACTGACCCCCTCCCCTCTCTCTCCCCCAACTACCAGATTTTGCAGGATATGAGAACTGCGTGGACCATGGTGATGCAGAGGAGGTGCTTGAGGAAGGACCGTAGCTAGTTCGCGTTGTTCTCTTTTATTTTCTTTGGTTTAGGTTAGGGTAGTTGTTGCTTGGTATTGCTGGATAGTTGTTGTTTCGTTTGGTTAGTTCTGAAATTGTTATTGTTGAACTCTAGGACTGGTTGTGTTGGTTTAAGGAACTCCATCTATTCATTTAGTTTTTAATAAATAAGTTGATTCGAATGAATAATGTTATAAGCTTTATTAAAAGTTGTGTTCCTGATTAGTAGTTGATTTTGCGAGACCTGACTCGCAGTTGGTTCTGAGGAGTTGTTGCGTTGTAGTTTGGTGGTGCAGTTGATTATGTTATATTGAAGTGTTTTGTTCTTAGCATATTATAGAAAAATTTTGAGTTAGTCCTATGTATGTCGTTATGATGCCGAAATTTTCGGTGCACACGGTTAGTTTTGGGTTAAGAGATAGTAATGTCGCTAGGATAGCTATTAAAATCCTGGGGCGTTACACTTAAAGACAAAAAATGTGCTCGTTTTTGTCCAATTTTTTTTAAAAGACCGTGGTTTCACCAATTTTTTTTAAATGTATTTTTTTTTCAATACTCCAATAATTGACATGTATTCACAACCAAAAGGTTAGAGATTTGAATCTCCTCACTTTCAAAAGTTGTTGAACTAAAAAGGAAAAATAAATAAATAAATAAAGCAATTCAGTTATTTTCAAATTGACTGAATATCTTAAATTTGAATCATAGGTATATTATAACCCGTTGATATTTGCTTAGGAGGGTTTGAAGTAGTAATATAATTGTATAAGATATTATTTGATAATGATACTTGTCTATTGCAATATAGCAAATATGCTTTAAGTTGTGTATGCATAAATAGCCTTGATTGATTGATTTTGGTTAACTATTGTCTTTTATTATCCTATTATAATGAATATATTCTTATTAATTTAAAATGTTGCTCTATAAAAATGAAAACTTGTTGATCCATTAAGAAGCTTTGTTTTTAGATGATCTTGTCTAACCTAATACCTCAACAAGTTTTTGTTTGTTGTTTAGTTTTTCACAAATTGCAAAAATATGCTCCTTTGAGCGACAATAACATCGAACAATAAGTAGACGGGAGGAATGAAAGTGAAAGAATAAAAACAATTATGCCATCACCAGTTAATTTTAGGGAGGTACCCTTGTAATTTTTTAAACTTTTTTATTATTAAAATATAGGTTAAAAATCACTTTTGGTCCCTGAACTTTCATGAAAGTAACAATTTTAATCTATGAACTTTGATTTATAACAATTTAGTTTCTATACTTTCAATTTTGTAACAATTTAGTCCTTGAACTTTCATATTTAACAATTTAATCGCTGCACTTTAAAATTTGTAACGATTTAGTCCCTATCATGAAAATTAATGTTAAGATTTAATAAAACTTCATACATAGATAGATTAATAAACTAATTTGGGACTCAATATGTTTATAAGCTACAAAGTCTAATCGACGTTTTCAAAAAAAAAATAATAAAAATCGACATTAATTTTAATGAATTGTTTTGCAACAAGGATTAAATTATTACTTATTAAAGTTCAGGGACTAAATTGTTACAAAATTGAAAGTACAGGAACTAAATTGTTACAAATCTAAGTTTAGGGACCAACTTGTTAGTTTTACAAAACTTCTAGGACTAAAGTGATTTTTAACCTAAAATAGATTACTATTATATTTGGTTATTGCAATCATGGTAATATATTTTAATAAAAAGTTTTAAAAATTACAATATTATTAATTTTTTTTTTTAAAAAAAAAACCTTTTTTTTTAGTTCAACAACATTTGGAGATGAGGAATTGAAATTTTTGACATCTTGGTCGAGTGTACATGCCAATTACCGCGTTGAGCTAATGCTCGCTTTGGCAAAACCGTAGAGGTAGAGACAATTACGAAATCACAAAATTTATAACATTTTTTGACTATTATGTTCATTTTTCCCTTTCTTAATTTACAAACTACACCATTTGATGATTAATTATGATCAGTAAATTAATTAATTAATTATCAATAATAAAAAAATGGACTATAGATAGCTTTCAGAAAAGAAATTGATTATAAATAATAATAAATGTATAGATTCTGAAAAGTTGAAATGTAACCAGTTTTGTCATTTCATTTGTTTCCCACGTATTAAAAGATATTTTCTTTAATTATAATTAATAATTTAATTTCAAAAGTTTTGAAATTTTAGAAGTTTTGGAACTTTTAATGTAACGACCCGACTTCTTAAAAAACCTTAAAGGGACCGTTACGACAATGCATGCTTTGGAGGCCTTTTGAAATGAAAATAATTTGAAAACACTAATTTAAAACAAAACTTTTATTCGGGATCACTAATTTCAAAGGTTTTAAATAAGCTTAAACAAATCCTAAAACATAAATGTACAAGGCCTTTAGAAATTTTTCTTAAAACAAACTTACAATACGAATAAAGTAAACAGTGTTCTTAACGCGGAAGAGCAAAAAAAAAAAATATGATCTCAAGTCCTCCCATGACTGTCTATCGGATTCTCATCAATCGCCTTTCATCTGCCCTTGCCTTTACCTGAAAAAAATATTTTTGAAAAGAATGAGTATTTTAAATACTCAGTAAGTGACCCTACTATTGAGATTGAGTCACGTTTTAAAAACATTTTCAAATCAACAACAATTATAATTTTGGTGGCTCTAAACTTTATTTTAAACTTTAATTTAGAGAGAAGATATACATCAATTTCATGCATATCTTAGACACATCAATTTCATATGTCTCCTACGGAGGGCCGTCAATTTCACGAAACCTCGAGGTCGTCAATTTCACAAACCTCGACTTAGGTACATCAATTTCATGCCCCTAAGCCCTGTGTAGGCATCTCCGAATGTACATCAATTTCATGTACACTAATTTAAAACTCATTCCTTTAATGGAATTTAAAAAGACCACCAACTCAATTATTTTAAACATTAACAAATACCAACAATAATAATAATTTTCATGCTTTCAATAACCTTTCATAAACTCGTGCATAATGAAAAATATAAATTTTTCATGCATAATTCTCATGCTTTTAACCAATAATAATAATTTCAAGAATAACTCATAAACACGAGAATTGTAGAAAAGATCAAACACGCGCACCCAATTAAAAAGTTCAATAGTAAGTTCACTTACCTCGGCTTAAATACTCTGAACAAAACTAGATTAATTCTTTTAACTCCAAAGTCCTTAACCACACAAAACGGAATGTCGCTTGCTGAACATAACTTTAATTGAGCGAAAAATCCACAATTATGAACTCGAAATTGGATGGGCAACACTGAAACAAGTCCCAAAAGGAATGGGTAATTTTTAGGAACTAAATTAAACTCTAACGGAGGCTAAATCAAGAAGAAACTTACCCAAAACCGTCTCCTAACGCTGCTGGTCGGGTTCTAAAATTGCCTAAATTCGACGATTAAACCTCCAAACGTTATGGGTATCTTGAAAAAGAGAGCTAACATCAATGGGTATTTGATTAAATGCGATAAACACCCAATACAACCTTCAATCTAACTTACCCAATGATGAAAACGCCCAAAAACCCACTGAAAACGCCCCAAATATGCTGCTGTCCGCAACCCACTTCACCCCTCGTCGGAGAAACACGAAAACCAGCCACTTATGCCTCTAAATTCGCTGGAAAACGCCCAAGGAAGAGGGCTCACACGGAGACGCTACTGGTCGAGCAACACCGGTGATGAAACTTGCCGGAAACAACCGTTTTTCGCGCCTAACAGCTACAACGAACCACCTACGGACTGCTCACCGCCCACCACGCCGGAGAACTCCTCACTGCCGCTGGAAAATCGCCGGAGGATGGATGCTTGGAGGCGAGCGTGAGAGAGGAGAGGCGGCTGAATTAAAAAGAAAAACAAAGAGGAGATGGGAGGGGAGGAATCGTGACTAAGGGAGGGAGAAGGAAGAAGATGAAGGGGAGCCTAGGGTTGGGTGCAACCTTTTAAAGAAAGGCTTGGGCTTGGCTTCAAAATCTCAATAATTACAAAAATGCCACCTTTCATCTTTTTCTTTAAGGAAACACAAGATCAAAATAAATCATATTTTCCCACTAATTTCCAAATCTTTAATCCAAATTAACTCCAAACTAATAAAATTTGAGATTTAACTCAAATTACGGGGGTTACAATCTTCCCTCCTTATGAACTTTCGTCCTCGAAAGTTGTTGGTCCTGGAAAGACCCTAACCCTTGATTCTCATCTCTTTTAAACACCACCATGCCCACTTATTTGCAAAGTAAGCATGAATCACCAAAAGGAATATGCTACACTGGATAAATGTAATGTCCCAAGTTCTATACCCAACTTAGCGACATTACTTAAACTTTTGTCTTAATATTAGTCAAATGCTCCGAAATTTTGGAAGCATAATGACATAAATCACAAGCTACTGCTAGAAGAAGAAAAGAGACATCAATTCAAACATACTTTAATCATCTCATTACTATTAATCAAATGCAACGAATAGTAGGGAAAAGATCCGCTATCTACAGGTTCAAACTTAATACTTGAAACGACAAAATCCAAGCAAACTAAAAGAATGAAATTAAATGACTAGAGTCTCATCTTGACAAATAAAGCAAATAAAACAAAAGTAACTACTGAGGTCTTTCTTCCAAGGTCTTTCTTCACGAGCCTCCTGTTTTCTTCTGAGGGCAGTGATAGCTCTTAGAAATAAGAGCTATTGGCTCTCTCTTAGGCCTAAAAGACTCTATTTTTTATGTATTTGAGCCTTGGTTTGTGCATGAAATTGAGCAATCTTTATTGAACATCTTTACATATCATTAGGCCAAGCTTTGTTTGAAATTGGTGTAGACTTTCTGTTTTTCAAGCTGATTTTCTGGTATATGATCACTCAGGTTGTGCTACAGCAGCTGATTTCACAATAGAAGGCAGAAAGTCTGAAAATTAAGTGACTGCACGTGCTGTACCCGTGGGAATTTTCATTAATTGAGCTGGCAGCCATGTGGAGCTGAGTTGTACTATCTTAGCCAATTGGGGAAGATCCATGTGGAAGCATATGTCCAATCAGCCTTGAATTCAATGCAAGGAGCTGATATAAATAGTTCTTTGGCCCAAAATGAGAGGACATTCAGCTGGAGAAGTTGACCTAGAAGTTGCTGCTAACGGTGAAGGGGAAAAGACAAGGAGGCTGCTGTTTTGGAGGATTTCCAGCTTGGGAAAGTTGGAATCTCCCTTGGAAGCTTCTTTTCTTCATTCCTCTTCTTTTATTCTTCTTTCTCCTAGTGCTTAGTTGGTATTTAAGGTTGTAATCATGACTGATATGGTAGTTTGCTGCTGTATTTTCATTACTTTCACCTTGAACATGAGCTAAATCCTCTTAGGTGAGGATTAGGGTGCTTAAGCTTGAACTTGCTGTTTTTTTTTTGTGGAACTTTATATTTTGCAACTTAAAGTAAAGTGTTCTTCATGATTAAAGCTAGAATTTCGTTTGGCCAACCATTTTCTAGCAATGTTATTAAGTGTTTGGGAAAACAATTGATAACCGATTACTTTGCTTTACCTTAGCCTTTTTAGGTCATGAAAATGAGTGGGTATTTAGGGATAAATAACCACCTAAGGCACTAAATCAGTTGAGCTAAAAAGAAGGGGTTAAATGGGAGTTTAATCACCTAAACATTAGGAGAATTGGAAAATTCCCGTAGAAAAAATCTTGGGTGAGTTGTGAATACAAAGTTCTGCTGCAGCAAACAGCTTATGAGAGTAGACAACCCCTAATCTGAACCTTGCCTTCTCTGTGTTGATTCACTGTTTTTATTGAAATTTACTTAAGTTCTTGTCATTTTAGCTTGTTTACCATTTTAATCTCTTGCACTTAGTTAAAGAAAAATATTTGGTCCTCGGTTACGTTGAATTTCATTAAAAATCAAGCTTGGAAGTAGTAAAAATTCCCTAAATCAATCCCTGTGGAGAACGATCTTAATTTACTTATCACTTGCTGCCATGATGTGTATACTTGCACGTTTTTTAGCTATTTGTGAAGATTTCTTGCATATCTAGAATCACTTTGCACAAGGCAACAAGTTTTTGGCGCCGTTGCCGGGGATTGAGTTGATTTTTGCTATTTTTAAGCTGAAATTTGGTGAAATTGGTGCTAAAACAGCTTCTAACTTGGTTGTTTGATTTTGCAGGTGCTAGTAGCTGTGTATGAACGAATTCCCTAACTTAGAATTCAATTTGGACCCTGAAATTGAAAGGACTTTTCATAGAAGGAGAAAGGAACAAAGGGAGATAAACAATAGGATGGATCCACCACCTCTTTTACCCCCTGTACCTCCTGGAAATCAAGAAAACCAAAACAACCAGCAGCCTAATCTTGAGATAAATCAGCAACCTAGAGTAGAAAACCAAGCTGAAAACCCTGTCCTTATAGCCAATGATAGGGGAAGAGCTATTACAGCCTATGCCGTCCCTACCTTCAATGAGTTGTACCCTGGGATAGCTAGACCCGAGATACAGGCACAAAATTTCGAAATGAAGCCTGTCATGTTCCAAATGTTACAAACGGTGGGACAATTTCATGGATTACCTTCAGAGGACCCACACCTACACCTTAAATCCTTTTTGGGAGTGAGTGACTCATTTAGAATTCAAGGAGTTTCTCAAGATGCTTTGAGGTTAACCTTGTTTCCTTATTCTTTGAGAGATGGTGCCAAGGCTTGGTTGAATAACTTTGCCCCTGGCTCTATCACTACATGGAATGAGTTAGCAGAGAAATTCCTCATTAAGTACTTTCCTCCCACAAGGAATGCCAAGCTTAGATCGGATATAGTGTCTTTTAGACAATTTGATGATGAATCTTTTAGTGAAGCTTGGGAAAGATTCAAAGAGTTGTTGAGAAAATGCCCTCACCATGGTCTACCCCATTGCATTCAAATGGAGACTTTCTACAATGGGTTGAATTGGGCTACTCAAAACATGGTAGATGCTTCAGCTAATGGTGCTTTATTATCCAAGACTTATGATGAAGCTTATGCCATTTTGGAGAGAATTTCCACAAATAGTTGCCAATGGTCTGATTCTAGAAGTGTGGCTGGGAAGAAAAATAAGGGTATGCTTGAGGTTGACACTGTTACATCTTTTAATGCGAGGTTTGATTCAATGGAAAGCATGATGAAAAAGTTAAATTCAGGCTTTGAGAATTTTCAGTTGATGAATTCTAGTGCAAACCAGTCTGCTGCAACAATCAATATAAATCAGAATGCAGCAGATTCATGTGTTTACTGTGGAGAGGATCACACTTTTGAATTTTGCCCTGGAAATCCAGCCTCAGTGTGTTATGTAGGAAACCAAAATGCCCCTAGGAATAATCCCTATTCCAATACCTATAATCCGGGTTGGAGAAATCATCCGAATTTTGCTTGGGGGGGGGGGGTCAAGGAAATAATTCCAACACCCAACAAGCTCAACAAAAGATGAGTGGACCTTCCGGATTTGGGCAACAAAATCAGCAAAATCAGTTCCAAAATACCATGAAACAACATGCCACTGGAAGTTCTTTAGAGAGCATGTTCAAGGAATATATGGCTAAAACTGATGCTGCAATTCAAACTCACCAAGCGTCATTAAGGAATTTGGAAGTTCAAATGGGCCAAATTGCTAGTGAGTTGAAAGTTAGGCCACATGGTAAACTTCCCTCGGACACTGAAAATTCAAAGAGGGAAGGAAAGGAACAAGTCCAAGCTGTGGAACTAAGAAGTGGAAAGCCTTTAGTTGAGAAAAAAGGACCAAACCAACAAAAACCAGCTGGACAACAAGCTGAAATGCATGCTGATATGAAAAAAACAACAGAGGAAAATGTTGAAAAATCTGCTGGAATTCAAGTGGAAAAAAGTCCAGAGAGTTAGGAAATTGAAGAAATTCCTAGAGCAGCCCCTGTAGCTCCTCCTAAGTCAATTCCTAGACCTTCCCCTACATTTAAACCACCCCCACCACCCTTTCCCCAAAGGCTAAAACAGAAAAATCAAGAAGCCAATTTTAAGAAATTTCTTGAGGTCCTAAAACAGCTTCATATAAACATCCCACTAGTTGAGGTTTTGGAACAAATGCCCAACTATGTGAAGTTCCTCAAGGATATTTTGACAAAAAAAAAGGAGATTGGGTGAGTATGAAACCGTAGCATTGACTGAGGAGTGTAGTGCAATTTTGAAAAATAGGATTCCACCTAAAGTGAAAGGCCCTGGAAGTTTTACCATTCCTGTTTCTATTGGTGGTAAAGAGTTGGGAAGAGCTTTGTGCGATCTTGGAGCTAGCATAAACCTTATGCCATTATCCATTTACAAGAAATTGGGAATAGGAGAGGCTAGGCCAACCACTGTAACTTTGCAACTTGTTGATAGATCAATCACCTACCCTGAAGGAAAAATTGAGGACATCTTAGTTCAAGTGGATAAGTTTATCTTTTTAGCGGATTTTATCATTTTGGACTATGAAGCAGACAAGGATGTCCCAATTATCCTAGGGAGACCATTTTTGGCTACAGGGAGAGCTTTAATACATGTTCAAAAAGGTGAATTGACTATGCGAGTACATGATCAAGAAGTTAAATTTAGTGTGTTTGATGTCATGAAATGCCCAGCTGAGATGGAGGAGTGTTCTGTGATTAATGTGTTGGATGAGTTGGTAACTCATGATAGCGAGCATAGCTAGCTAGTTTTTCCTAATTAATTTATCTAGTCTTTTATAATTCATTGGCCAAAATGATGCGTTTTTGTGTTGTTTTTGTAGGAAATAAATATTTGAGCTAATTGCGTGTTCGGGACATGAAAAAGGGCTAAAAGATCGAAAAAGGATCAAGTTGGAAGAAGTCAAATTCAGCCTAGCTGATTAAAAAAAAAAAAAAAAAAAAAAAAAAAAAAAAAAAATTCATAGCGTCGCGACGCTCTCGACAAATTTTCCAGATTCGCGGTATCGCGACAGCGTCGCGACGCTGTCTATAGCGTCTCGACGCTGTCGGCAGATTTTCTATAAATTCATCATTTTGTGCTACGGATTGGGGGAGTCCAATTGGTGAGATTTTAGCCCTAATTTCGACTAGAGACCTTTTGTGGGAGCTAAAGGCAAGGCCAAGGAGCGGGAATCAAGGGAGAAGACGTGGAGATCGTGACGGGGACGTGCGGTGTCGGCGGATTCGAGTTTTCCTTTCTCTTTCCCTTAACTCTTGTAGTTTTTATGGCTTTTCTTTCAATTAGTGTTTGTAGTTTAAAGACTATGAATTGCTAGTTGTTTGTCTTAGGGATTGATGTAGTTGCTTAAATTGTTGGATTGAATTTTGGGTATGAATGTGTTCTTATTCTATTCATGCAATTTTATGTGTAATGCTTTCAATTACTTGATCACTAATTGAATGATTTAAGTGTTGAATCTAACTCGGGAGAGAGGATTTGGCCTAAGACTTGCTTTGTTCAATTGCATGACTAGAGTAGAAATTCTAAGTTTGTGACGGGATTTAGAATATCTCTAGAAGTATAACAAGGACCGAACCGAATAATGTCTTGCATGTTAATGAACTTAGATAGGGATATCAAGTTAGTTATATGCATGAGAATCAATTATACTCGGGAGAGGTAATCGTGATAAATGTTTCCTTGGCTTGTAGAATAATTGCACGGTCAATTCATTCCTATTAATCAATCCTCAATCTTAATCAACGAAATCAATTCCCTAAGAGTCTTTCCATTTGAGTCTCCACCTTTATTTTATGCTTTTTGTCTTTAGATTTATCTTTTATCATTGAGTTTTGCTCCCTAAATAAAATTGGACAAGATTATTCACGGTACTTAATTTGCTAGAAAACCAATCCAGAGGACGACACTCGTTTTACACGAAAACACTATATTATTACTTGACCCGTACACTTGCGGTAAGCAAATTGCGCATCAAGTTTTTGGCGCCGTTGCCGGGGATTGGTATATTTAGTTAAATTAATATTGTGGAAAAATTGTTCGGTCTTAGTTTAGGGTGTATTTTATTTTTTTGTTATTTTTGTTAGTTTTTTTTTTAGGTAGATTGCATTTTTTTTCCTTTGTTGGTTTGTTTTTCATATTTAGATTTTTCCATATTTGTTTGAGTTTTCCATAGATAGAATTTTTCTTTTTAGTTTTTTTCCTTTTTAGTATAGTTTTTCCTTATTTACTAGTTTCCTTATTTGTTTTTGCATTCCTTATTTTTATTTTGTAGATAGATTGCTTTTCTTTTTCCTTATTTGTTTTCTTTCCATATTTGTTAGTTTCCTATTTTAGTTCTTTCCTTACTTGTTTGATTTTTTTCCCTTATTTGTCTTTCCCTTATTTGCTTTTGTTTTTTTTTATTTATTTTTTTCTTTCTTTCTTTTTTTGTTTGAGTCTTAGTCCTTTGTTCTTGTTGGGTTATTATTTAATTGGAAGCCTAATATTCATTGTTGCTTTAATTGATTTGAATGACTTTTTATTCAACTCCATATTCCAATTTTTCATCTTCAAGTTTTACCCCTTTAAAAGAAAATTCTTCCTTAGAAAGCATAGTTCAAAATTATATTGCGGAGTCTAGAGCGAGAAGTCTAAAATTTGATGAAATTATAAAAGGACTTCAGACCCCAAAGGAAGTTAGTGAGGAGGGATCCACTTCCATAGGATGTCTAGTGAGTCATGTGGCCGATGATTCATTGGCACCTATTCAGGAGCGTATTTCTTTCAATCTTGTTGAGGATGAGCATTTAGGGGTGAGTTGCATGAACAGTGGGGAAGAATTGGAGAGTTGTAGCACCTTTCAAGAACACGTTTGTGAGGAAGAAAAAGAAAATGAGCTTGCAGTGACAGAGGAAGTTCAGGAGGTAGAGTTTGAGGTTGATCAACCTTCGTCTGTTTTATCTTCTTTATCCTTTGTTGAATATGATTGTTCTTTTTTCTATTCTCACGAGTCAGTTTTAAAGTCAGAGTCTCTTTATTTTGATCTTTCTCCTTTGATGCTTATTTTAATCAAAAATTCCAAAAATAGTTCTGTTTCAGGGGCCCATGAGAAGCTAGTAAGCTTGCTAGCGATCGTGTGTTTTATTGATTCAAGGAAGAAGGGCCCGAAGAAATACGAGAATTTTTATGTGCCTTGACAGATTACACGAGCACGTCGAGCTAAAGACGATAAACAAGCGCTTATGGGAGGCAACCCAAGTTATTTTTTTTTTTCTCTTTCTTTGTTTTTATGTTGTTGTTGTTTTTGCTTTGTAGGAGTTCCTGGGCTCTTGACTTTGCTAGCAATCATGAAAGGTCATCATTCCAGGGCAGTATTGTTCACCCCTTCCATTCTTTATTTGTTCTCATGCTTGATTATGCCTTATTTTCGTTATACATTGAGGACAATGCATGCTTTAAGTTTGGGGGTGGAATAGCATGTTTGTGGAGCCCTTGAGCATCTGAGTTCGGGCTATAGTTTTGAGCTTTCTTTGAATTGAGCATATGGTTGTTTTCTGGATGCTATTTTTGCATGACTATGATTTCCTAGGATAGGTTTTCTTGTCAATCTTTAAGCTTTCGATGAGTTGTAAGCATGAGTGCCCAAAAAGGGAGATTTTTTTAAACTTTTTCTAGGAGATGTCTTGCATGAGTAGAGTATTTGTCTTGGCTAGATTTGGATTTGAATGCTTAGGAGCGAATTATTAGGTTCATATGCTTGTTGTCACCTCGATAGGTGTAGGGAAGAGCTAAAGAGTTAATTTTTTGCAAATTAGCATGTTTGATCTTGCTTAGGAGGAAAGAAAAGAATATATGCTTATCATGTTCATAAAGAAAAATCATTCTTGTTGTTACTGTTGAGAAAAAAAATTATGCCATGGCTTGTGCACAGCTTGCAATGAGTAATAAAGATTTAGGCAAAAAGAGCTACCCCTGTTGTGATCAGTTAGGCCAACCAGAGAAAACTCAGGTTAAGGGTCCCTGCAACAGGTGTGTGAAAGCTAGTGCCACATATACATGCTTAATTTAATTGTTAATTATAAGCACCTAAGTATGGAGGAAAACAAACTAATTTGTTCCATTGACTCGTTAGTGAATCCTTAGTGCCAGTGTAGAGGGAAGATGAGTTGAGAGTTTAGTAATCCAATCCCGGGCTAGTAGAGTCTGATCTCGTTAAGTTAGATCTCGCTTGTGCAAGTTAATTTTGGAAAACTTTTGATTTGTCTCCCTTATTGGTCCTTATGTGCATGTCTCTTGATTGCTTGATTATTGACTTTTGAGCCTTGAGGATTGAGTTATGTTTGTTGCATCCATTCTTCTATTGTATGCTTGATTTTTAGTTTGCTCGAGGACTAGCAAAAGCTTAAGTTTGGGGGTGTTTGATAGCGAGCATAGCTAGCTAGTTTTCCCTAATTAATTTATCTAGTCTTTTATAATTCATTGGCCAAAATGATGCGTTTTTGTGTTGTTTTTGTAGGAAATAAATATTTGAGCTAATTGCGTGTTCGAGACATGAAAAAGGGCTAAAAGATCGAAAAAGGATCAAGTTGGAAGAAGTCAAATTCAGCCCAGCTGATTTAAAAAAAAAAAAAAAAAAAAAAAAAAAAAAAAAAAAAAATTCATAGCGTCGCGACGCTCTCGACAAATTTTCCAGATTCGCGGTATCGCGACGCTGTCTATAGCGTCTCGACACTGTCGGCAGATTTTCTATAAATTCATCATTTTGTGCTACGGATTGGGGGAGTCCAATTGGTGAGATTTTAGCCCTAATTTCGACTAGATACCTTTTGTGGGAGCTAAAGGCAAGGCCAAGGAGCGGGAATCAAGGGAGAAGACGTGGAGATCGTGACGGGGACGTGCGGTGTCGGCGGATTCGAGTTTTCCTTTCTCTTTCCCTTAACTCTTGTAGTTTTTATGGCTTTTCTTTCAATTAGTGTTTGTAGTTTAAAGACTATGAATTGCTAGTTGTTTGTCTTAGGGATTGATGTAGTTGCTTAAATTGTTGGATTGAATTTTGGGTATGAATGTGTTCTTATTCTATTTATGCAATTTTATGTGTAATGCTTTCAATTACTTGATCACTAATTGAATGATTTAAGTGTTGAATCTAACTCGGGAGAGAGGATTTGGCCTAAGACTTGCTTTGTTCAATTGCATGACTAGAGTAGAAATTCTAAGTTTGTGACGGGATTTAGAATATCTCTAGAAGTATAACAAGGGCCGAACCGAATAATGCCTTGCATGTTAATGAACTTAGATAGGGATATCAAGTTAGTTATATGCATGAGAATCAATTATACTCGGGAGAGGTAATCGTGATAAATGTTTCCTTGGCTTGTAGAATAATTGCACGGTCAATTCATTCCTATTAATCAATCCTCAATCTTAATCAACGAAATCAATTCCCTAAGAGTCTTTCCATTTGAGTCTCCACCTTTATTTTATGCTTTTTGTCTTTAGATTTATCTTTTATCATTGACTTTTGCTCCCTAAATAAAATTGGACAAGATTATTCATGGTACTTAATTTGCTAGAAAACCAATCCAGAGGACGACACTCGTTTTACACGAAAACACTATATTATTACTTGACCCGTACACTTGCGGTAAGCAAATTGCGCATCAACTCATAATTGGGAGGAAGAACTGCTGCAGCACCACATTCAGCAGTTTGGTGAGATAAGAGTGGAAGACTTGGAAATTTTGTGTGTGCAGCAGAATCTGGAAGTAGTTAATGAAGCTCCTAACTTTAAGAGAGCTTTTGAATCATTGGAGTTGACTGATAGGAAAATTAAACTTATGCAGCCCTCCATTGTAGAGCCTCCTAAGTTAGAGCTGAAGCCCTTGCCCAACCACTTGAAATATGCTTACTTGGGGGAACAAGAAACATTGCCTATTATAATTTCAGCAAGTTTGCTCCCTGGAGATGAACAAGCACTGTTGGAGTTGTTGAAAAAGTTCAAAAAGGCCATTGGTTGGACTCTAGCTGACATTCAAGGTATAAGTCCATCCTTTTGTATGCACAAAATTAATTTGGAGGAAGGAAACTTCAAATCGGTTGAGCAACAAAGGAGGCTTAACTCGGCCATGAAAGAAGTAGTGAAAAAGGAGATAATCAAGTGGCTAGATGCTGGAATTATATACCCTATAGCTGATAGTAATTGGGTTAGTCCGGTCCAATGTGTGCCTAAAAAGGGAGGTATGACCGTGGTGATGAATGAGGCAAATGAGTTAGTTCCCACTAGAACAGTGACAGGATGGAGGGTATGTATGGATTATAGGCACTTGAACAAGGCCACAAGAAAAGACCATTTCCCTTTACCTTTCATTGACCAAATGTTGGACAAGCTAGCTGGGCAAGATTATTATTGCTTTTTGGATGGTTACTCGGGATATAACCAAATCACCATAGCCCCTCAAGATCAAGAGAAAACTACTTTCACTTGTCCCTATGGTACTTTTGCATTTAGGAGAATGTCATTTGGTCTTTGTAATGCCCCTGCCACTTTTCAAAGGTGTATGATGGCCATTTTTTCTGATTTAGTGGAGACAATAATGGAAGTATTCATGGATGACTTTTCGGTTTTTGGGGAGTCATTTCAAGCTTGCCTCACTAATTTGGGAAAAGTATTGCAAAGATGTGTAGAAACCAATTTGGTGCTCAACTGGGAGAAATGCCACTTTATGGTCAAAGAAGGCATAGTTCTTGGGCACAAAATCTCAAGGAAAGGCATTGAAGTTGATAGAGCCAAGGTAGAGATCATTGAAAAGCTAGAGCCTCCAACTACAGTGAAAGGAGTTAGAAGCTTTCTTGGGCATGCTGGATTTTACAGGAGGTTTATCAAGGAGTTTTCAAAAATTTCCAAGCCCCTTTGCCTATTGTTGGAAGTGAACCGCCCATTTGAGTTTGATGCTGAGTGTTTGAAGGCTTTCAACACCTTAAAAACAGCATTAGTCACTGCACCTATCATCTTCTCACCCAATTGGCAATTGCCATTTGAGTTGATGTGTGATGCAAGTGACTTCGCTGTTGGGGCTATGTTGGGACAAAGAATAGGGAAGCTGATCCACCCTATCTACTATGCTAGCAAAACTCTAAATGAGGCCCAAAAGAATTATACCACCACTGAAAAGGAGCTTTTGGCCGTAGTGTTTGCCTTTGAAAAATTTAGACCTTATTTAGTGGGAACGAAGGTAACAGTTTTCACTGACCATGCTGCCATTAAATATCTTTTGGCCAAGAAAGATGCTAAACCAAGGCTAATTAGGTGGGTGCTTTTGCTCCAAGAGTTTGATTTGAAGATTAAGGATAAAAAGGGTTCTGAAAATCTTGTTGCTGATCATTTATCAAGACTGGAAGGTAATGAAAAACTGCTACAGCAGAGTGAAATTAAGGATTCATTTCCTGATGAGCAACTACTTACAGTAGCTCAAGTGAAGGAAATTGACACTCCTTGGTTTGCAGACTTTGAAAATTACCTAGCCTGTGGAGTTGTGCCCCCTGATATGACCAAACAACAGCTAAAAAAATTCCACTCTGAGTTGAGATTTTATTTCTAGGATGAACCATTCTTGTATAGGCAGTGTGCAGATGGAATTTTTAGAAGATGTGTTGCTGAAAGTGAAGTTCAGTCCATATTAGCTCATTGCCATTCATCCCCTTATGGTGGACATTTTGGTGGTCAAAGAACAGCTGCAAAAGTGTTTCAGTCAGGTTATTATTGGCCCTCAGTGTTTAAAGATGCTCATTTGTTTAGTAAAGTGTGTGACAAGTGTCAAAGGAAGGGAAATTTGAGCCAAAAAGATGAAATGCCTCTCACCTACATTTTAGAGGTAGAACTCTTTGATGTTTGGGGTTTAGATTTTATGGGACCTTTCCCACCTTCCTTTGGGAATTTATACATACTTTTGGCTGTAGACTATGTGTCAAAATGGGTGGAAGCTATTGTTTGTCCCTTAAATGATGCCAAAACAGTGTTAAAATTCTTGCACAAGCACATTCTTCCTCGTTTTGGAACTCCTAGAGCTTTAATAAGTGATGAGGGGACTCATTTCGTGAATAGAATGATGAACAACATGTTGGTCAAGTACAATGTTAAGCATAGAATCTCAACCCCTTACCATCCACAAGCTAACGGGCAAGCCGAGATCTCCATAGGGAAATTAAAAGCATTTTGGAAAAAATGGTCAGTCCAAATAGAAAGGATTGGTCTATTAGGCTTGATGATGCATTATGGGCTTATAGGACAGCATTCAAAACTCCTTTGGGCATGTCTCCATATAGGTTAGTTTTTGGAAAATCTTGCCATCTGCCTTTGGAGTTGGAACATAAAGCTTTTTGGGCTATTAAAAAGCTCAATTTTGATCATAAAGCAGCAGGTGAGTTGAGGAAATTCCAACTTTTGGAGATGGAAGAATTTAGGCACCTATCCTATGAAAATGCAAAGTTATATAAAGAAAAAACCAAAATTTGGCATGATAGGAAATTGGTGCCTAAGCAGTTTGAAAGGGGGCAAAAGGTTTTGTTGTTTAACTCTAGGCTAAAGCTTTTTCCTGGTAAGCTTAAATCTAGGTGGTCGGGACCCTTCACTGTGTTAGAAACCTATAGTCATGGGGCTGTGTTGTTGAGGGATGAAAGTGATGGAAGAGAATTTAAGGTCAATGGTCAGAGATTAAAACACTACTGGGGTGAAGAATTCCAGAGGTGTTTTGCCTCTTGCAAATTGTTGGAGAATTGAGAAATGGAAAGAAAAAAATAGGGACAATATGTTTTAATTTCTGTTGAATATTTTTGGTCCCTAAAGGTGGTAAAGTGTGTTCAAATTTTCTGTTTTATTTAAATTTGCAGCAGTTTTTAGCTTTTAATTTTTTGTCTTTATTGCATTCTGTTTTAATTGTCGTTGGTAGTGTTTAATTGTAGCTAGTTGTTGTTATTTTGTTCAATTTATTGTGTCTTTGATTTTAGTATTTAGTTGCTGATATTTTAGTTTCTCTTGTGCAAGCAAGCTTTAATTTTGTAGGTGTTTTCATGCAAAGGTGGAGTAAGAATCTTGGAAAAAGATTTTTGGGCAGTGAGCTTGCTGGTTTTGGGAGAAAAATCAGCTGATGGGATTGCTATTATCAGCTTTGGAAAGATGGATTTGATGGGAATTAGCAATCAAGATGTTGTTTGACTCAAAAGAAGAAATCTGGAAGCTACAGCAGAATCCTTGCAGTCCCATAGCAGCAAATTTTGTGCAGCCATTGTAGCAGATTTTATTTTCGGGCAGTGAGCTAGCTGTAGCACTTTAAGGCCCATGATTCCCCTCAACCAACCTGATTTTTTTCATTCAATGAGAAGATCCTTCATGGCTTATTTAAAAAGGGAGGGGTAGTCTTTCAAGCTCATTCAATCTGTAGCATTTCTTCTAAAAAAGAAACTGCTTTCCTTCCTAAACTGAGGCTTGCTTCTCTTTTGTCTATGGCTCCCAAAGTCCTCAAAAAGTTATTTAGGCCAAAGGTTGCTGAATCTTCAGCACCAACAAACAAAATGCAAGATAAAGAAGTGGTTGTTTTACGTGAAGAGGTTCAATCAAAGGCCACTAGAAGGAGTCCTAGAAAGAAAGGGAAAGGAAAGCAAGTTGTTGAACAAGAAGAGCTTCATGAAGAAGTGGTTGTGGCTGAAGTCCAAGAGGAGGAAGTTGCACCTCCCCCTAAAAGTCCTCCAGCAAAGAAAAAGAGCCAAAAGAAGAAAGGGAAAGAGCCAATGCTGGCGATTAGTGAGAGCCCCAAGGAAAAATTCGTCAATGTCGCTGCCAAGAAAAAGTTTGAGGAAATGCTCCAAAGAGATCCTCTTCCTGAGAGAGGATTTGAGGCAGACGTGGAAAAGCTCCCCTTGTTTGTTTCAGCAGTGATCATCAAGCTTGGTTGGGAAATACTTTGTCAAAAGTCAGAGCCGGCTGTTGTTCCCTTGGTAAGGGAATTTTATGCTAATGTTCAAGACAATGAACTCTTCCAAACCAAGGTGAGGGGAAAATGGATAGATTGGTCACCATCGGCTATTAATGAGTTTTACAACCTTCCTAATTTCCCCCATGCGGTTTTCAACTCTATGGAGATTGCTCCATCTAAAGAGCAACTCCAATCAGCTCTAGAAACATGTGCAGTTGAAGGAGCAAGCTGGAAAATGTCAAGGAACTCCATCCGAACACTGTTGGCAGCTTACCTAAAGCCCGAGGCAAATGTATGGCATACCTTTGCAAGGAGTAGGTTGCTCCCTACCACACATGACACCACTGTGTCCAAAGAAAGAGTTCTTTTGGTTTTTTTCCATCTTGAAGATTCTGAGCATTGATGTGGGGAGGCTTTTGGCAAAGGAGATTTTGGCGTGTGCAAAAAGGAAGGTAGGAAGGCTATTTTTCCCAAATCTTATTACAGCTTTGTGTTTGAAGGCTCAAGTTCAAGTGGATGAGGATGAAGAGATCTTAATGGACAAGGGTATAATTGATTCAGCATCTATAGCAAGGTTGCATGGGGAGAGTAAAGGGAGGTCAAGCACAAATATGGTTTGTGGGGTTGAGGAGATTTTGAGGCAGCAGAGAAGAATGATGAGGCGAATGGAGCATAGTGAAAATCAGCAAAAGGCCTACTGGGAATTCGCTCATCACAGAGACTCTGCCATGGAAAAGACATTTGAATATGGCTTTGAGGAACTTCCTCAGCCATTCTCTCAATTCCCCGTAAGTTTATTTGATCCATGGTACCCTTCCCCATCTCCAAGTGGGAATGATGATGATGCTGATGCTGATCAAGAAGATTGATGAAGATTGAAGGGGAGTTGGTTGCTGTTGCTTGTTTTCTGCTTCTATGTTGTTTGTTTTTATGAAAATTAAGTTTGTTGTGTGGTTTGCTGTTGGTTTGTCGTGTTGTCTTTCTCGCTGCTGTTTAAGTCTGCTGTGTTTATCTTTTGTTTTTAAGTGGCTTTGTTAGAAGTTATCTGGGAAGAAAAAAAATGTGCTTGTGCTAAGAGTTCAATCAATGAACATCATATATTTTTTTTTTATATAACAAATGTTTGTGTGTTGATTTCAATTTTATTTTATTTTTTTCTGAATTTGTACCTTTGTGAGTATTCATTGTGGCTTAATGCTTGGCGTGGGATTCATTCTTGAAGAATTTAGTAAATTATCCCCTATGAAGTATCATCACGCTTAAGGGATAGAAGTTGAAATTAAACATAGTCCTAGTTGTCTTTGCAAGTTATTAGCCGCTGTGATAGTGTGTAATATTTCCATAAGGTGCAAAATTTTGGCTAGCAATGTTTCTAATAGCTATCTAGCTCGTGCAAGCATCTGATATGCTAAATGGGGACTTTTGTGTTTACTTGAGCCAAATGGAAAGACAATGGTAGTGTGAGCATGAATTCAGCTTGCCTAGGCGCTGTTTTAAGGCTTAGTTGTAGCTCATAGTTGTTCTTTTGTGTAAAATGCCTCTTTTTGATGTGCAACAACACTGATGCTTGGTAAAAGAATTATGTTAGAAAAAAAAAATTGAAACCACAGTGTTCTGTTATTTTCCTAGACACTTAGCCTATTATACTTAATGAAAATATCTTTTATGGAGTTGTTGGAATGGTAAAAATTTGCAATTGGGCAATGGTCCATTGGATTTTGTCTTATTGCAATTTGTTGGCTGCTGTGATGATGTGTCATTAATTCTTAGAAAGTGTCATTTTTGCTTGGAAGGCTAAATGAGCTAGATTAGTCATCTGGTGCATGATTATTAAATTTTCTGCTAGAAAATTTTGAGTTAATGATTTTGAGCATGCTGCAGCTTGTCTATATCGTTTTTGCTCCAGTATATGGGCTGTCCAGCTTGTTTAGAATTAATTTAGGGCCTAGCTGTAGCTCTTGACTGTTCTTTTGGTTAAGCCCAACCTTGCTGAATGCTGCAACAGCAGTTGTACTTGGTAAAAAGAAAAAAAATATATTTTAATATGCAAAAAGAGTGTTTTGTCTTATGATCCTTAGAAACTTAGCCTATTTGCTTAGTTAGATTATCTTATTGTGCTTTAAGTCCTTAGGTAGATGGGAAGCTTCCTAATTTTCCTCCTTAGCTTAGCTCAAATCTTAGGAAAGCT
Organism: Luffa aegyptiaca; assembly: GCA_017139565.1. Classification (NCBI taxonomy): domain Eukaryota; kingdom Viridiplantae; phylum Streptophyta; class Magnoliopsida; order Cucurbitales; family Cucurbitaceae; genus Luffa; species Luffa aegyptiaca. The sequence goes on along the minus strand of CM029405.1, from coordinate 19,014,730 downwards.
TGTTCCTAGTCCTTTGCCCAAACCTTATAATCTTCCTAAGCAATAAGCCGTAGCTTCTCTAAAAATAAGTTTGGGGGTCCTTGCCTTGCTTTCTCATTCATTGGGGACAATGAATGGATTAAGTTTGGGGGTGAGGTATCCTTGGTAAAAAAAAAAACATGAAAAAAAAAATTAGAAAAGACAACTTAGAATGCATTCCTCTTTGTTTTAGTTTTGCCTAGGATGCACTCCTCTCCCTTTTTGGAAGTTGTCCTTTTCCTTGAGCTTGCCTAGTAACCAGGGGGATTTATGATACCCATAGTTTGCCCCTGCGTCAAAAAGTAACTCAAGGGAAGAGGAAACAATTAAAAAAAAAAATGAGCAGAAAAGAAAAGTACAAATGAGATGGATAAAGGGATGAGTGTTAGCTTGAAGGTTACAATCTTCCTCAGGGCTTAGGTGAGCTTCACCATAAAGTGTTGCCACTCTGAGAAGCAAGGAGGTAGTTGCTAGAAAGCTATCTTAGGCAATCTTAAGGGAAATGAATGTAGTTCTCGTTAGGTGATGAGCTTAGAGGCTAGGGTGAGTTTCACCATAAAGTGTTGCCATTCCTGGACCAAAAAGCTATGACCCATGAGACTTTCTAAGTTGGTAAAAAAAAGAGAATAAAAGTTAGAGAGAAGTTTTAGGTTGAGCTTAGAGGCTTTAGAGGTTGGACAAAGAGACTATAGGATTGCTTTGCAAGCTTTAGGATTGAGGTTTAAGCTAAGTTTAGGCTTGAAGGTTAGTGGCTTCCTTGATGTCAATAGGCTGGTATAATGTGATATGATGACTTTTGTAAATAGGCTAAGCTAAAGGATCATTAGAAGAGCACTAAAAACTTGAAAATGACAAGTTGAAAGGGTATTGTAAAAGAGTAATGCTTTGTTGAGTAGTTGTATGCATTCAGAGGTGTAAGCTTGTCAAGAAGTACCTAGGTGCTTTAGTTAGGCCATTTTGATTGCAAGCTGGATATGGGATGATGAGTTAGAGTTTTTGTAGGCTAGCATTGCTCAGGGACAAGCAATGATTCAAGTTTGGGGGTTTGATAGCTCTTAGAAATAAGAGCTATTGGCTCTCTCTTAGGCCTAAAAGACTCTATTTTTTATGTATTTGAGCCTTGGTTTGTGCATGAAATTGAGCAACTTTATTGAACATCTTTACATATCATTAGGCCAAGCTTTGTTTGAAATTGGTGTAAACTTTCTGTTTTTCAAGCTGATTTTCTGGTATATGATCACTGAGGTTGTGCTACAGCAGCTGATTTCACAACAGAAGGCAGAAAGTCTGGAAATTAAGTGACTGCACGTGCTGTACCCGTGGGAATTTTCATTAATTGAGCTAGCAGCCATGTGGAGTTGAGTTGTACTATCTTAGCCAATTGGGGAAGATCCATGTGGAAGCATATGTCCAATCAGCCCTGAATTCAATGCTAGGAGCTGATATAAATAGTTCTTTGGCCCAAAATGAGAGGACATTCAGCTGGAGAAGTTGACCTAGAAGTTGTTGCTAACGGTGAAGGGGAAAAGACAAGGAGGCTGCTGTTTTGGAGGATTTCCAGCTTGGGAAAGTTGGAATCTCCCTTGGAAGCTTCTTCTCTTCATTCCTCGTCTTTTATTCTTCTTTCTCCTAGTGTTTAGTTGGTATTTAAGGTTGTAATCATGACTGATATGGTAGTTTGCTGCTGTATTTTCATTACTTTCACCTTGAACATGAGCTAAATCCACTTAGGTGAGGATTAGGGTGCTTAAGCTTGAACTTGTTTGTTTTTGTGGAACTTTATATTTTGCAACTTAAAGTAAAGTGTTCTTCATGATTAAAGCTGGAATTTCGTTTGGCCAACCATTTTCTAGCAATGTTATTAAGTGTTTGGGAAAACAATTGATAACCGATTACTTTGCTTTACCTTAGCCTTTTTAGGTCATGAAAATGAGTGGGTATTTAGGGATAAATAACCACCTAAGGCACTAAATCAGTTGAGCTAAAAAGAAGGGGTTAAATGGGAGTTTAATCACCTAAACATTAGGAGAATTGGAAAATTCCCGTACAAAAAATCCTGGGTGAGTTGTGAATACAAAGTTCTGCTGCAGCAAACAGCTTGTGAGAGTAGACAACCCCTAATCTGAACCTTGCCTTCTCTGTGTTGATTCACTGTTTTTATTGAAATTTACTTAAGTTCTTGTCATTTTAGCTTGTTTACCATTTTAATCTCTTGCACTTAGTTAAAGAAAAATATTTGGTCCTCGGTTACGTTGAATTTCATTAAAAATCAAGCTTGGAAGTAGTAAAAATTCCCTAAATCAATCCCTGTGGAGAACGATCTTAATTTACTTATCACTTGCTGCCATGATGTGTATACTTGCACGTTTTTGAGCTATTTGTGAAGATTTCTTGCATATCTAGAATCACTTTGCACAAGGCAATAGGCAGTTATTAGCCATATGCCCTTCCTGGTGACATTTGAAACACACACCTTTCCTCGCCATGCACTGGCCCCAATGATGTCTTCCACAAGAATTGCACTTTGGTTTCTCACCTCCATTGCCCTCTTGTTTGTCATGCTGAGTTTTCTGTCTAGAACTTTCGGATGAGGGTTGAGATCTCTGGAGATTGGTAGTTGTCTGCTCGTGTTTCCTCTTCTGTTCTGCGTTGGGCTCCGACTCCTTGGCTACTGGAGTTGCGTTAACAGTTGGCATGCCCATAAAGGTGGCCGCCCGAAGGGCCGATGCGTAGTCCCCTGGGCCAAGGGCTCCAACAACCCTCTGGACGTCATCTCCGAGGCCCGCGATGAACCGCTTTGTCTTCTTCGCCTCTGTATCCACCGCTTCAGGGGCGAACCGGGACAGTCGGGTGAATTCCAGCTCGTACTCTTCTACTGACTTTTCCCCTTGCGACAAGGTTAGGAATTCCCTCTCCTTTCTGTAACTGATGATGGCCGAGTAATATTTCTGAAAGAACGCCTCCTTGAACTGCAACCAAGTGACCGGACCAGAACTCACATCAATGGATCTCTCAGCCGATCTCCACCACAACAGGGCATCATCCCTTAGCATAAAAACCGCGCACGGCACCTGTTGTGCCTCAGGGCATCCCATATAGCGAAAAATCTCTTCAATTTTGGCAGTCCAAGCTTCGGCCTCTGTGGGGTCCACAGTCTTGCCGCTAAACATCGGTGGGTCATACTTCTTAAAATCCTTAAGACACCGAGCTCCCGCAGTTGAGCCTACCTGACCCTGGTTCTCATTTTGATTCACCTGGGGTGCCTGATTGGCAACAACATTATTTAGAAGCGCCTGGAGAGCCTCCAGAGTCAGAGTGACAGTCTGCGCCGGTGCTGGAGGTGCAGGAGCTTGCTCGTCAGGAAAATCTTCATCATACTGATCCATAGGAGGATCTACTTGCTCCGGGAGTGCCAGACCTCTGCCACCCCTACCGCGACCACGTCCGCGTCCACGTCCTCGACCTTGTCCCCGAGGAGGCATACTTCAAGTTTCTACACTCATACTAAGCCTAATCAATTTCTTAACTAAAAACTAAATAGCAAGGAAAATCATGCATCTCATGGAATAGTAATTTCTTAAACATATAATTATTTAAAAAACAATTTATTACAAGGGCATACCTGGCGATGATGAGAATCTTTGTTATTTAGCCATGAGAACACATAAGCTTACGATGTAAGCAGTCTACAGAACCATTAACTGGGCTCTGATACCAACTGTAACGACCCGACTTCTTAAAAAGCCTTAAAGGGACCGTTACGACAATGCATGCTTTGGAGGCCTTTTGAAATGAAAATAATTTGAAACAGAAACACTAATTTAAAATAAAATCTTTAAAACAAAACTTTTATTCGGGATCCCTAATTTCAAAGGTTTTAAATAAGCTTAAACAAATCCTAAAACATAAATGTACAAGGCCTTTAGAAATTTTTCTTAAAACAAACTTACAATACGAATAAAGTAAACAGTGTTCTTAACGCGGAAGAGTAAAAAAAAAAAAAATGATCTCAAGTCCTCCCATGACTGTCTATCGGATTCTCATCAATCGCTTTCCATCTGCCCTTGCCTTTACCTGAAAAAAATATTTTTGAAAAGAATGAGTATTTTAAATACTCAGTAAGTGACCCTACTATTGAGATTGAGTCACGTTTTAAAAACATTTTCAAATCAACAACAATTATAATTTTGGTGGCTCTAAACTTTATTTTAAACTTTAATTTAGAGAGAAGATATACATCAATTTCATGCATATCTTAGACACATCAATTTCATGCATATCTTAGACACATCAATTTCATATGTCTCCTACGGAGGCCGTCAATTTCACGAAACCTCGAGGTCGTCAATTTCACAAACCTCGACTTAGGTACATCAATTTCATGCCCCTAAGCCCTGTGTAGGCATCTCCGAATGTACATCAATTTCATGTACACTAATTTAAAAGTCATTCCTTTAATGGAATTTAAAAAGACCACCAACTCAATTATTTTAAACATTAACAAATACCAACAATAATAATAATTTTCATGCTTTCAATAACCTTTCATAAACTCGTGCATAATGAAAAATATAAATTTTTCATGTATAATTCTCATGCTTTTAACCAATAATAATAATTTCAAGAATAACTCATAAACACGAGAATTTTAGAAAAGATCAAACACGCGCACCCAATTAAAAAGTTCAATAGTAAGTTCACTTACCTCGGCTTAAATACTCTGAACAAAACTAGATTAATTCTTTTAACTCCAAAGTCCTTAACCACACAAAACGGAATGTCGCTTGCTGAACATAACTTTAATTGAGCGAAAAATCCACAATTATGAACTCGAAATTGGATGGGCAACACTGAAACAAGTCCCAAAAGGAATGGGTAATTTTTAGGAACTAAATTAAACTCTAACGGAGGCTAAATCAAGAAGAAACTTACCCAAAACCGTCTCCTAACGCTGCTGGTCGGGTTCTAAAATTGCCTAAATTCGACGATTAAACCTCCAAACGTTATGGGTATCTTGAAAAAGAGAGCTAACATCAATGGGTATTTGATTAAATGCGATAAACAACCAATACAACCTTCAATCCAACTTACCCAATGATGAAAACGCCCAAAAACCCACTGAAAACGCCCCAAATATGCTGCTGTCCGCGACCCACTGCACCCCTCGTCGGAGAAACACGAAAACCAGCCACTTATGCCTCTAAATTCGCTGGAAAACGCCCAAGGAAGAGGGCTCACACGGAGACGCTACTGGTCGAGCAACACCGGTGATGAAACTTGCCGGAAACAACCGTTTTTCGCGCCTAACAGCTACAACGAACCACCTACGGACTGCTCACCGCTCACCACGCCAGAGAACTCCTCACTGCCGCTGGAAAATCGCCGGAGGATGGATGCTTGGAGGCGAGCGTGAGAGAGGAGAGGCGGCTGAATTAAAAAGAAAAACAAAGAGGAGATGGGAGGGGAGAAATCGTGACTAAGGGAGGGAGAAGGAAGAAGATGAAGGGGAGCCTAGGGTTGCGTGCAACCTTTTAAAGAAAGGCTTGGGCTTGGCTTCAAAATCTCAATAATTACAAAATTGCCACCTTTCATCTTTTTCTTTAAGGAAACACAAGATCAAGATAAATTATATTTTCTCACTAATTTCCAAATCTTTAATCCAAATTAACTCCAAACTAATAAAATTTGAGATTTAACTCAAATTACGGGCGTTACATTTAATCTTTTACCACTATAAAAAAGATAAAGGGCTTTCTCTCACCATTTTTCCACTAATTTGAGGTTTTTCCTACATTTGTATTTCTAACTTATTTTGGTTCAATTAATTTTCTTTAAACTTATACTAATTATAAATAACAAAACAAGATTCATTTGTAATATATATATATATATATATATATATATATATATATATAATTTATGAACTTATTAAAATTTTAAGATATATATTAATTTTGTGAGATGTATTATTTTTAAATGAACATAATCAAATTTATTTTAGATTAAAATATCATTTTGATCTTTGTACTTTAGATTTCATTCAATTTTAGTCATTGTAGTTTCAAATTTCTAATTTTAGTTCATGTATTTTCAATAAATCTTAAAATGAATCTCTATTAATTTGGAGTCATTTTTTTAAAAAAAATTGATTAAATAATAATAATAATTTTCATGCAAAAAAAGACGCAATGTGATCATACTTCTAGACTTGATAGAAAGAAGGATAATAAAAACTAATTTTTTAGGGAAAAAATCCATTTCGACTCTCAACTTGTCAAGTTGTATCAATTTGGACAATAAATTTTCAATTTCATCAAATTGCACCTCAAACTTAAATAAATATTATAATCTTAACCTTAAACTTTAAAAAAAATGTTGCAATTTCAATCCTCTAATAAGTTCTCGGTCTGAATATGTTTATAAAAAGTTTTCTCTTATATGTGTCCAATGAATTATAAACCATTTGTTTGATATGAAATTGTTACAGAGTTTTAGAGAAAAATGATACTAGAGCTAGCTTCTTTTTTTTTTTTTTTTTTTTTTGTTGAATTTATGAATTTTTTAAAGTTATTTAAAGGTTAACTTGTGCATTGATTACAAACTTATCTTCGAGCAAAGATTTATTTAGTTGAAATTAATCAGTTTATGAAGATTTTTACTTCTTTTTTTTGTTAAAATTAATGGACGTTGAATTAGTGGAAACTGAAATGAGGATGAAATTGCAACACATATTTAAGTTTAGAAGTCAATTTGATGAAATTGAGAGTTTAGGGTTCAAAGGAAATCTAAAATAAATAGACTAAAATTATATTTCAACCTTTATTTTATGATAAGATCAAAGATTGAAATGTCGAGGTCCATATTTTATGGAAATGTTGATGGAAATTTCGGGAAAATTTACGGAAATTGTGAAAATTGATGAAAATTGTTTGGATTAGTCAATAAAACTTTAATTGTAGCTTAATTAGACTATATTTGACCCTTTTTATCATCATATCTAAAAAATAAGACAATATTTAAATGAAAATGTTGATTTAAATGTCGATACATTCAGAAATTTTGAAAACAATATGGAAATTGATGAAAATTGTTTGAATTATTAAATGCAACTTTAATTGTTATTTAATTATATTAAATGTAATTTTATCAAATGCAATATGGAAGTTGATGAAAATTATTTATAATATTTATATTAACATGTCGATAGGATGTCATTGTTAATTAAAATTATGTTAATTGATAGAAATTATTTGAATTATAAAAAATGGAATGAAGGTAGTTATAGATGGTAAAAATAGTAAAATTTAAAATTAAAATAATTAATTAAAAATAATTTTTGTGGAAAAAATGAATTTGGGATTTTGTAGAGGTTTGATGGGAAATTGATGAGAAAATTGATTAATGAAAAGTAAGAGAAGAAGGTAAAAAAAGTTTATAAAAACGTGGGTTACAAATTAAAAGAAATAAATATAACAATTAAAAAAAATTTAAAAATAAAAATAAGTTATTATTTGGGAATTTGTAAAGTTTTGATGGAAAATTGATGTGAAAAATGATAAATGAAAAGTAAAAGAAAAAAGGCAAAAAAGTAAAAAAAATGTGGGTTAAAATTAAAAAAAAATAAATATAAAAGTTAAAAAGATAAAACATAAATAAATAAATAAGAATAGCATTCATGGTCGGACTTCATCACACACTCTAGCATTTGATATGATGCCACCTTATTTATTAAGCCACGTAGAGATTTTGTATCATTGTTCAAAACAAAGAAAAAAAAACGACATTAAGACATGTTGTTGACATCTCGACATTTCGAAATGTTGATGACATATCGTCGATATGAAAGAAAATCGACATTTTCCTCTAACAAGATGTCACTTGACATTTTATACCCAACATAAGATGAAAGTAACAGAAACTACAACCTAATGCACGTGCTAATAAATTAATACTAAAAGTAATAATATTGTGCATTGCACTTGGAAAGTAAACATAAGTCTTGCCGTTACTCAAAATTGGACCTCTTTTTTGCACTTTTTTTTAAGACAAAAAAGAACAAACAAACAAATTTGGTAGATGAAAAGTGTTCGTAGGTGAGCTAACATGGCAATACTATGTTAAAATTTAAAGTTGATTGGACCCAATTATGAGTTATGTGACATCCCCTTCTCTCTCTTTTCTCATATCTCCTTTGGTAAACCTTGCAATAGTAGCACCCAACTTTTCACTAGTAAAAGAAATCAAAACTCAATTAAGTTCAAGGGCCATTTAGAATTATTTTACAAATCTTAGAAATAACTAAAGTATCGTACCTTTTGAAATGTTAAGAACTAGATAGAAATCATACTCGCAAACCCACATTATGTTGGACTATATTTAGTTATTTACACGTTAGTACATATAGTAGTCTAGATTTATGCATCAAATTTATTACTGAGAATTGGAAGAAAATTGGAGAATCCAAGAACTATTTGAATAATATTAGTGCCACTAGTGCCTTACCTTGGCACTTTCAAAACAGATCAACTTTACAAAGAACCTAGCACTACATGATAGAAATGAACGATTCACTTGTAGTAAAAGACTATGATGTCTAAATGATTTAGTGATCAACTTTCATATGGACTTTCATTTATTTAAAATTAAATAAAAATACAGAAATCATATATAAATACCTCAACGAATTGAATCTAATCAAATCTCTAAGCTTCTTGTGTGCTCCAGTGAATTGAATATTAAATCGAATCTCCACAAGATTTTCCTCGCTGTTACTCGAACGTAGGACAAAGACTTGTGAAAACCACATCTGGAAAGAAATCAAATAGGGATTTGAGAGGAAAAACTTAAAGAGAATTATGGATCTTCTAGCTCCAAAGAGGATATGTGACTTTTACTCAACCCAAGGGTCCTATTTGGGAGATTTACTAAAATAGGACAAAATTTTGGACCCAAAAACCATTTAGGATAGTTTTAAGTTTAATAGACAAATAGGCTTTTGAGTGTGTGAAAAGACTATTTTATCTTTTGGAGTAAAAACACTCATTTATTTTCAATACCCATTTCTTTTATTTCACTCTTTCATCGTAGTTTCTCTCACCCTCTCTCTAGATTCTCTCAACCTCTCCATGCTCAAACATCTCATCTCAATTCTTCAAAATTTATAGCATCTTCAAGTTTCTTTCAACCTCATTCTCTCTTTCTCTCATAGGTAAGATTTTACATTTGGGTTCTCATGCTTATTTTTTCTCTTGTGGTCTTTTTTTCAACCACACTCTCTTGTTATGTTGGACATTTTTGTAATAGATTATTATATATTGTTTTCAACAAATTTTGCATTTGTTGGGCATCTTTTTTTCTTTTTAAAATTTTTGCAACGTTTTTTCCATTACATCTTTGTTTAATTTTCTCGCACTTTTCTTATTACGAGAAGGTGCGAGAAAAAATTACAAAGCATTAATTTTAAAATTTTTCTCGTATCTTCTCGTTGGAAGAAAGTGCGAGAAATGTTACAACATCTTAGGGTCCGTTTGGAATACATTTTAATTTAAATGTTTTTCAAGAATGCATTTTTTAAAAAACATTTTGTATAGAAATTGTTTAGAATTTAAACACTCATATGTTTGGTTACGTTTCCTCACAAGTGTTTTTGTACACAAGTTATTGTATCTTTAAAAACTCTTTTTAGAAAAAGTGGTTTCAAGTGTTTCTCTCAAAATGGTTTATTTTTCAATTAGTCATTTTTAGTGGTTGTCAAACATGAGAAATTTTTTTCAAAATGAATTTTTTGCAAAATTAAACACTTGAAAAGTTAAACCAAACACACCCTTAATTTTCAAAGGGTTAAAAAATTTTTCGCACTTTTTCACTGCGCAGAAGTTGCGAGAAAAAATTACGAAGCATTAATTTTGGAGGTGTTAGAATTTTTCTCGCATCTTCTCACTACAAGAAAGTGCGAGAAAAGTTAGAACACCTTAATTTTCAAAGAGTTAGAACTTTTCTCCCACCTTCTCACTACAAGAAGGTGCAAGAAAAAATTACGAATTATTAATTTTGGAGGTGTTAGAATTTTTATCGCATCTTCTCGCTGCAAGAAAGTGCGAGAAAAGTTAAAACACCTTAATTTTCAAAGGGTTAGAACTTTTCTCACACCTTCTCGCTGCAAGAAGGTGTCAGAGAAAATTACGAAGCATTAATTTTGAGGTGTCAGATTTTTTCGTGCATGCTACAAGAAAGTGCGAGAAATGTTACAACACCTTGATTTTCAAAGGGTTAAAATTTTTCTCATGCCTTCTCGTTGCAAGAAGGTACAAGAAAAAATTACGAAGATTAATTTTGGAGTTGGAATTTTTCTCGTACCTTCTCGCTGCAAGAAAAATTACTCGTTGTAAGAAAAATTACAACTAATTTTTAATGTGTCAGATTTTTCTTCTTGTAACTTTCTCATGGTTAACTATTCTCTTTATTTTATTTATTTTTTTTTTGTAGGAATTACAAATTTTGTGATAAAGGATTACTCAAATTCGTGTTTTAGTTCGTTATGGTGGAGTATGAGATCACAAACAAAGAAAATATGAAGGAGGCATTTTGAAAGGTATTGTTGGAAATGAAGGTCTTCCCTCCTAAAGTACTGGCAAGGATTGGTCGATGCCAAAAAAAGAGAATCTGATTCGTTGGTGAAACTTCGAGAATGCATAAATGTGGTAGATGTGACAAAGTAGACCATAATAGATTAACATGTCGTAATCCTATCGAATACATTGAGAAGTCAATTGTACAAGATTAATGGGAACACTTGTTTGTTGTATTGAACACTTTAGTTATTTTATTTTAATTGTTGTTTGAGATACTACATATTTTTGTTATTCTAATGTAATTGTTGTTACTAGTGAAATGGAACCACTCAAATTCATGTTAAATAACTTGTCCAAATAAATTCCATTACGGTGAATTGCGTATGTAGCTTATCTTACACGTTTTTGCTGCGAGATATTGCGAGAAAAATTCTAGCACTTCAGAGAACCATTTCAACACTGTGTAGAACTATTTTTGTAGTTTATCTCACACTTTCTTGCCGCGAGATATTGCGAGAAAAATTTCAGCACTTCAAAGAACCACTTCTGTAGTTTATCTCACACTTTCTTACTGCAAAATATTGTGAGAAAAATTCCAGCACTTCAAAAAACCATTCATGTAGCTTATCTCACACTTTCTTGTTGTGAGATATTGCGAGAAAAATTCCAATACTTCGAAGAACCATTCATGTAGTAATCGCACTTTCTTGCTGCGAGATATTGCGAGAAAAATTCCAATACTTCAAAGAACCATTAATGTACCTTATCTCGCACTTTCTTCTGCGAGATATTACAAGAAAAATTCTAGCACTTCGAAGAATCGTTCTTGTAGCTTATCTCCAACTTTCTTGCTGGGAGAGTGTGAGATTGGTTTTAGTAATTTGAAAGTGTGAAAAAAATTTCAATATACACAAATTTTTGCAAATTCAAACCACAAAAACTTTATATATATGTACATGAAATTACTATCTAACTTCTTTAATACATTGGAGTATTAGCCCATAATTAGAAGGCTAACTGTTTCCTAAAGTATTACATATTTTTTTACATGAACGGTCAAAATTAAAGTTAGTTACAAGATATTCAAAATATTTAATGGTAAATACACTACAATCACTAGCTTTATCTTGTACATGGGGGTTTTTAAATGTCATGGGATACTTCCTAAAACATAACGAGAAAGACAAAACTAAACCAAGTAAGAACTTATGTATTCAAGCAACCAACTAGCAATTCATAGATAAACAATCCCAAAAAATCCCAAACAACAATGAGAAAAGTGAAACAAAACTAAAGAAGAAGAAAATTTGTCCTAGTTTTAGATTTTGAACATTAAGTTTTGTGTCTTCCAATGTCACGCACTTGCAAGACAATGCGAGAAATTATGTAGTAAAGCAAGCAAGCAACCAACAATTCATAGAAAAACATCCCAAACAGCGATAAGAAAGGCGAAACAAAACAAAAGAAGAAGAAAATTTGTCCTAGTTTTAAATTTTAAGCATTATGTTTTTTGTCTTCCAATGTCTCATACTTGCAAGACAATGCGAGAAATTATGTAGTCAAGCAACAGACCAACTAACAATTCATAGATAAACATCCCAAACAACAATAAGAAAGGCAAAACAAAACCAAAGAAGAAGAAAAATTGTCCTAGTCTTAGATTTTGAGCATTATGTTTTTTGTCTTTCAATGTCTCGCACTTGTAGGAAAATGCGAGAAATTATGTAGTCAAACAACCGGTCAACCAACAATTCATAGATATATATCCCAAACAATCCCAAACAATCCCAAAAAACAATAAGAAAGTGAAACAAAACCAAAGAAGAAGAAAATTTGTCCTAGTTATAGATTTTGAGCATTGTGTTTTTTGTCTTCCAATGTCTCACACTTGCGAGAAATTATGTAGTCAAGCAACCGACCAACCAAAAAATCATAAATAAACATCCCAAACAATCCAAAACAACAATAAGAAAGGCGAAACAAAAACAAAGAAAAATAAAATTCGTCCTAGTTTTAGATTTTAAGCATTGTGTTTTTTGTCTTCCAATAATGTCTCACACTTGCAAGACAATGCGAGAAATTATGTAGTCAAGCAACCAACCAACCAACAATTCATAGATAAACATCCCAAACAACAATAAGAAAGACAAAACAAAACAAACGAAGAAAATTTGTCATAGTTATTATGTTTTTTTTTCTTTCCAATGTCTCACACTTGCAAGACAATGCGAGAAATAAAGTAGTCAAGCAATCAACCAACAAACATTTCATAGCAAACATCTCAAACAACAATAAGATAGGGAAAACAAACACAAGAAAGAGTAAAATTTATCCTACTTATAGATTTTGAGCATTATGTTTTTTTTCTTCCAATGTCTCGCACTTGCAAGACTATGCGAGAAATAATGTAGTCAAACAATCAACCAACAAACATTTCATAGAAAAACAACCCAAACAACAATAAGATAGGGAAAACAAACCCAAGGAAAAATTAATAAAATTTATCCTACTTATAGATTTTGAGCATTATGTTTTTTTCTTCCAATGTCTTGCACTTATTGTAAAAATTTCACAATGACTACATAAAAGTAGGCAGTGCAAAAGCCAAGAACGCTAAAAGCTGAGAAACATATTCTAAGAAATCCAAGATTATTCAAGTGATAAACAAAAAAAGTGAGTGTTTTTTTTGGTGTTGCCATCACCCAACAAGTGACATATCAATCTTTGACCATTTGCACTCAAAGCCCCGATATATGCACCCAAACTTTTTCTTGTCTCACACATGAGTCACTAACCCTTTTTCACCGATTACTCACAACTCTTCCACCTTTAGTAAATGCTACAACATGCTTTCTAAATAATGTTTCTCACGGGCCTTTTTTCAAGCAAACATTCTCACAAGGAAAAGATCCCCATGCTTCCCAGTTCATATATTTCAACCAACAATTATCATGGATAATATTGTCTAGAAAACTTTAGAACACAATATACTTGAGCTACAACACAACACATACAAAAGTTAAATAAGAAAGCCTAAACAACTCCAACATGCTACTAACATGTATCAACTCATCTCAATCATTATTCAATATATAAATAACAATAATTATTAATATTTAATATTTATCAAAGAATAACAAATATTCAACACATCCTAAACAAGAGAGATGATTTATAAGTGTTAGGTTCTAAATCAGAATATCTAGACAAACTCAAATGAAGATTTTAGACAACCCACCGCCGTCAAGGAGTAGGTCCGCAAGTAATAGCTATGAAGAAATGGGGAAAATTGGAATCATCCCCTACTCAGCAACATGTTGTAAGTTTGAAAATTGTTCGTGTTTCTCTTCACGTACTTGTTGTCGCCACCGTTTGGAAAAAAAATCGTGTTTGCCTAGCCTTGTATTCAGTTTTCGTCCTGGAAATCGTGAAATTGTGCCTCACTTGGTCTCACGAAATCTGGTGAATTCGCGTTGGCTACCTCCTAAAATTTTGTGGAAAGATGAACGGTGGTATTAGATTTGGAGCCTTTATGTTTTAGAGTTTTTTAAGAAGGGATATATTAGTCATTTCACATACTCCAATATCCTATTTGTCTATCAAAATAAAAAGTGGACTAAATGTCTTTGACTCCTTTTTTTTATCCTATTTTTGCAATTTTCACAATCATATTTATAGGGACATGTGAGTTCCCTTAACTAACTTTATGATGATGTCATATAGTAATTTTCATTTTAGTCAAATATCTTTCTCATAACAATTTTCCAATTCCTAACTTACATATTCAACACTCACTATACAAGAGCATATAGAACATAACAAATATCACATAAACAATTTCTAATACGTTCATCATACTCAGAACATGTTAACACCCAACAATTTTACAAATAATATAATAGACTAGAGAATAAATTGTCCAACTTTCTGATAGGGGAGCCACTTACCTTGGCTTATTAACTCTTGATTTATATTACTCCAATTAACTCGATCAAAACATCGACCTAACCTTAATTAATGGTTTGGTTCTAAAAATCAAGGTTCCAAAAATTAAGAGAATTTAATTTGATAATTTCACTAATATCCAACTTGGTTTAAAGAGAGGTTGACACTCATGACCAGTCCATATATGGTATACAATTTAATGCTAATCCAATAATCATGCTACATAATTAAGAAACACTTCAACCCTTAATCCAATTGGCATCGTACCCAAGCCAAGCACCTATAACCAACAATCGGACAGTCCCATCATGCTCTATAATAAACAAGAAATGTAGGACCCGTTTGGTAACGTTCTCGTTTCTAGTTTCTTGTTTCTAATTTTATTAAGAAATTTAAGCATTTAATAACTATGTATATTTCTTGTTTCTCATTTTTTAGAAACACTCCCAAAATTTGTATAGAACTTTTGGAAACAACTAAAACTAGTTTCTCCTTTTTTGTTCTTGTTTCCAATTTTTTCCAAACATAAATAAGAATATAGGTTTATTATTATTGAATGTATAGGTGTTCGAGTCATGAAATTCTATTTTTCTTTATTAAAAATGAAGAAATGGAAACAAGAAACGAGAACGTTACCAAACGGGCCCATAATCACCAAACATGCAAATTTCATACATTGAATCCAACTCCAACTAGTTACCTACACAACGCTAGTGATTGAAATTTCCATTTATCATCCAAAACATGTTTACTTTAAATCCAAGGCTAAATTGAGATCGAGTCCAAATTGCTACTTACAACAAGCTTAAGAAGGTTTTAACCAACTTCTTAAATCTCAAGTCCTTAGGCAAAAAAAAATGGAGTCTCCAACTTGCTTGACAAATCCTTAATTTTGGACAGATTCACACGAATTCGACGTTGAATTTGAATGGATATCACTGCAACAAGTCCAAATGGTCATGGGTAAATTTCTATTACCAATTAGATTGCTAATAGAGTTAAAATGGGGAAAGATACTCACCTAAAACGGATCCTTGGCTTGCAAGATTGATTCTAACTTCGATCCAATTTTGGTGACTGACGGGACTTGTCGAAGGTCCGAGCCAAATAAATCTATAGTCCACGGCACTACAACTATTTTGTAGAAATAGTGGCCGGGGTCGAACACAAGGAAGGGGACCTAGTAGGTGTAGAATTTTGCACTTAGAAAACAGGGAGGATTTTGGGAAAGAAGGACAAGCAACAATAAATAAATATTGAATTTAAAAGAAACAAAATAAAACATGCAGAAGAGAAATAAGATGAAAACCAATAACATAAAAGGGATCGCTGGATTTGGATTTCTTATGCTTGATTCTATTTCGATTGGCTTCCTAGTTTTCTCTAATATATATTTTATGCTGATTTCATTAGTCCGGTCGGCTTCTAGGTTACTCGGAGGACCCCCCTACACTAACCTGTGCTAATTAACTTGCTAATCGTGAATTCTGCAATTAACAAGATTAATTAATATATTCTTTATCGCTCGCCACCCCTCATACATAAAATAGCAACCATCCGAGACCTCGCAACGGTCACTAAATTATATCTAACTAGTTTTAGATTAAGCAACTTCACAATCACCTATTTAAACTAGCCGCTTTGGGATCGTGGGTCCGAAATTGTATTAACTAAATTCAAATATAATTCGAATATAATTCCTACAACCTTTAACATGCATCCTAGGCCTATCAAGGATCGTCTCGCGTAGAGTGTGGTTTGCCTCAAACCTAGTGGCTATCTAAAAATAACTGATTGAATACACAATCGGTAATCACATAGGATCATCAATCCTAATAGACTAGCCTCATGTATTGGTTTAAACGGGATAACATGCAAAACGTAATGAAAAGACAGCAAGAACAGTACAATAAAGTCCAGAAAACTCAGCCAATATGAATAGAAATCAAAGCATAATCTCAATCCAACATTCTAAATGCGATTAGCTATTCATAAACGAAGTATAAATACAAATAGACATGAAAAAATCTATGAAATATGATCTAAAAAGGTCTACAACAGTACTGAAACGTAAAAGAGGCAAAAGAAATCGTAAAATGACCATATTTCTAACCTAACGGCGGACTAAACCGAGGCTACGTATTTATAGAAAACTCATCGGCGTCGAGACGCTAAGGGTAGTGTCTCGACGCTGCGAACTTTACATTCCGGATGAAAATCGCGTCGGCGTCTCGACGTCGTCCCTAATCCACGCCTTGCTGTTTATTTTCTTGGTCATGTCTCGTTTCTTCTCGGTACGGGGCTTCAATCTTCGGCTTTTGGTGTCATTCTTCAGGCCCGCTTCAGCACAATCGGTTTTTTCACCTTCTCGCCGTTCAAGACACCGAGATGGCTCCAAAACTCTGTAATTGGCCCGAATTAACACCAAATTAGCGTGATCGGCTCCCGACACTGCCTAAGCTCAAAGATCCTGTACATAAGACAAGTAAAGCATAAAATAACTCTAACAAGCTTAGACTAGAGGCGATAAAATAGGACTATTTAGGTCCTATCAAATACCCTCAACCTAAATCTTGCTAGTCCTCGAGCAAGGCATACACAGACCAAAGAATAAGACTTTGTGCATATAATTGAAAAGTGACTTAATCCTCAAGACTCAAATGCTCCAAAAACTAAAGCAATCAAGTGACATTCGCAAGAGAGACAAATGAGGAGACAAATCAAAATTTTTCAAAGATTATCTTGCACAAGAGAGTTCCATCCCACCTAAAGAAGACTTTACTAGCCCGGGATTGGTTTACTTGACTCTCATCCTATCTTCCCCCTACACTGGCACTAAGGTCTTGCTAAAAGGTCCAAATGTAACAAACTAGGTTGCTTCCTCTTGCTTAGGTGCCTGATCAAGGAATTCCTTTTTTTTTTCTTTTTCTTTCTCTTGTGTTTCTTTTTCTCTTTTTTTTTCTTTTTTTTCCTCTTTTTTTTTCTTCTTTTTGCATTTCTTTTGGATGTGGCACTAGCTTTCACACTATAATGCAGGGACCCATAACCCGAGTTTAACCCCTGGTTGGCCTGACTGATCACACTGTAGGTAGCTCTTTTTACCCCTAAGCATTTAAGCTTAATGCAAGCATGCTTTTTCTTTCAAAAAAAAAATGACGAGCATATGATTTTTCTTTTGGCTTGCGCTCACTGACTTATTTTTCCACTCTTTTTTTTTACAGACGTATTTTCTTTTTCTCTCATAGGCAAGACCCCACACATTATTTTGCAAAAAATTTAGACTTCCTCACTTAACCTTACACCTATCGGGGTGACAACAGGAATATGAGCTAAGTAACTCTCTCCTAAGTATTCAAGTCCTACTTTAAAGCAAGAAAGACACCCAACATGTGCAAGACATATCCTAGAAAAGTTTTAAAAAGACTCATTTTTTTAACACTCTCAGTCACAACTCATCAAAAGCAATAAATTTTCGAAAAATTTTGAGTCAGTCCTAGGAAATCATCATCACTTAAACTAGTATATACACAACAGGCATGCAAGGCATTCATTAAGCACAAACGTTGTCCTGACGCTCAGATGCTCAAGGCCCAACAGGAATATAAAGTAAATTAGAAAGCCAAAGATATAGACACAATCACGAGGGATAATTCTAGGGTATTGATTTCATTAATTGGATTTTTAACTACTTAATCAACTAGTTAATTAGGATTAATTAAGCAGCCAAATCATCAGCCTAGAAGCCTATTAACAAGGAATCTCCTATTGGTCTACTTCTATTCTCATGCATATTTAATTAACCTACGTGTTCATAACCTTAATTAACTAAGCATGGTATTAAGAACCTTCATTAACAACCTCTAATGCCTATTTTATTAACCCTATTGTCACTCATGTAAATAAACATTAGTCATGAATTCAGTTCTAAACTAAGCTTCTCTCCATCGAGTTTTCATTTAGACAACAACTCACTTAATCATTAAGCAAGTGATTAAAAGAATTAAGCATAAAATGCACAAATGAAAGCTTTAATAACTAATTATTTAAGTAAAAGTCCAACTATTAAAATCAACCCCATAAAATTTAGGAATTAACTACGCATAATTGCTAAACATCCAAAAATTCCTATCTACACACTAATCTAGATTCTAGAAGTAAAGGAAAAGGGAAGAAATTGCTCAAACTAATGTCGATCCTTCGTTCCCGTGGCAATCTTCATCAACCCCAAGCTCCAAGATCTTCAATGATGCTCCAACTCTTCTCACAAACTCCCAATTTTAGTGTTGAATCAAGATTAGGGTAAAAGCTCCGCAAATTTGGCTAAGAAATGAAACATTTAAGACCAACTGAATTGCAGCATCAAGATGCTACAGATGAAACAGATGTGTGCTCACTAGGCATCATCGAGACGTTGTTCCCTCGAGTATGTTCATCTAGCGTTTTGACGATTTCCACAGGGTTAAGTACTCTCTTAGCCAATTTTGTCCAATTGAGGCTTTCATCCATACTTAACCTCTTCAATAGCTCTTTTAAGCTCTTTTAACATCATAAATCTCCCAAATTCTTCGGTTTTGCTCTTTTATCGTCCAAAATCTACAAAATTAACAACAATCAACATCAAAGAACACAATTTAAGTACAAAAACTAGCTAAAATAATAGGAAATAGATAGCATATTTGCATGCTATCACTTCTCCCTCTAAACCTCCAGGGTCAAGATGGTTTGTCAATTTGATAGGAATGAACTCTTCATCCACAGCGGAAGCATTGAATCATCTCTGATTTATTTAGAACATACAAGGTTAGCAAACTTATTCTGTCGGGTCTTTACTTCGTGTTCCAACGAATCTTGAATCTCCATAAGATCTTTCTCGCTATGACTCAAACACAGGACTAAGGCTTGTGGGAACCTCTTAAAAGAAATTCTAGAGAATTTTTGGGTCCTATTTATATAAGCTTTAGGATAAGACATTTGCCAAATTCAGATTATAATATCTAATATATTATATATTTAATCTATTTGAATCTCATTCAAATATTTGCTGCAACATATATTATCCATTTGAATCTTACTCAAATTCAAATATTTGTATTATTCTCTTATAAATTTAATATATCAAATATATTAAATATTAATTTGAACATTTCAAATATTTCTTTCAAGTAAATTGATCATTTTAGCATTACTATGAGCTAACAATGGGATCTTATGGACCTATAGATTATAAGCTCCAATGATACAAAATTAATTAATTAGACTTTTTAATCAATTAATTTTCATTAATTAACTCTAAGATCACTCCATTATAGACCTAGAGTTGCCCTCTTATGCATTGTCGCACAAATTGTGTTCATGGATATAATCACTACATGTAAGTTGATCCTTCACAAGTTGCTCATAATTACAGCTAGGTTAAAAATTCATTTTATCCCTATAGTTACATCTTATACCTTAAACAACATTGATCCTCTAATGAACAATTTGTTTATAATCCAGCCCATAAACTAAGTCCCTCTCGACCCATAGAGGGTAGGACCCTATTGTTCAAGTCTCGAAATCAACACTTAAGGGAACTACTCATCTACTAACCCTGCATGGGAAGGAGTAAACTCTATCTTGTGAGATTATGTTCTTAGCTCCCTTGGTAAATTCTCCAAAGTAGTAGGCTTATTGAATTGACTACAAAAGTCACTCTCACCTATGCAAATCAAAGGACAGGCTCTCACTGGTAGGAGTTCATAACTCACTCAGGATTAAGATCGAGTCGTATGTAATCATCCTATGAAATATTAATCTTCTCAATTAACCGATTTATAAAGAGAGATTACATATTTTATGGTCCAATCTTATACAAACTCATCGTATAATATATATACCTACTCACATGTGGATCAAATCATTTGTAATCATTACAAAGTGGGTCGTATCAATAGTGTTACTAGGATAAGGCACCTAACCTTATCCATAGATTATAGACCCTCTTAGGTTATTTCTTGAACAAGGTCCTCCCATATGTCAACTACATATTGTTCAAGATTACACTAATAACCTTAGACTTTTATGGATAATATTATATAGTAGATAAAATAATCAGAATTATTATTCATTATTAAATAATAAATCATTAATTACGAGGCTTGAGGACATAAACCCAACCTTTCTTAAACAATGTTGACAAACCTAATAATAAATAAGAGTGTTTCTGTAACGCCCCAGGATTCTAGTAACTATCCTAGAGACATTACTAACTCCTAAACCAAAACTAACCGTGTGCATCGAAAATTTCAGCAGTATAACGACGTACATAGGACGATCCCAAAATTTTTTCTTTAACCTGCTATGCATAAAACACTTCTATAAAGCAGTATTAAACGACTCCCCACTCCACAACTCAACAGAACATCCACAGAACCAACAGACAGGCAGATCTCGCATTATCAACTACTAACTAGAAACTCAACTTAAACAAAGCTTATAACATCAATTCATTCGAAACAACCTTAATTATTAGCAACTAATCGAATAGGAGTTCTTTAAAACAAAGACAACTAGACCTAGAGTTAAACGAGAATAATTCGGAACTAAACCAAACAGGACAGCAGCTGTCCAACCAAAATAAGCAACAACTATCCAACATGAAAATAAAATGGAAACAGCGCAGACTAGCTAAGGTCCTTCCTCATATGCCTCCTCTGCATCACCATGGTCCACGCAGTCCTCATAACCTGCAAAATCTGGTAGTTGGGGGGAGAGAGAGGGGAGGGGGTCAGTACACTAAGGTACTAGTAAGCAGCCCCTACCTGAGAAGCCATCAAGCAGCAAACAAGCAAACAACATGCTCTTCATGCGCAAAAAACATTCTTTTAAAAGTGGTAAACACAACGTCATGCTCAAAAGATAGTAAAACAAATGACTCTCCTAAGCCATATCTCATGCATCTCTCTATGCAACTTGCTAACCACTCAAGCTCCACGAGCTCACTCAACGCTCATGTTTAGCCCTCACATGGCTCTCCAAGACTGATCCTTCGAGTCGCACTGTCCCCTGACCATTTGTACCCAGGGCCACAATGCTCTCTACGGAGCTCGGCGTTCGACCCTTGACCATTTGTACCCAAGGTCCCGAACTGTGCATCGCCCCCTGACCATTTGTACCCAAGGTGCACCGATGACTTAGCAAAGCATTGGCCCTTCCCCAGGCACCCAACACTTGCTTTCTAGACTCATCACACCGACCCTTGACCATTTGTACCCAAGGCCTCGATGCTCCTCTTAAACCAATGGTGACGTGCCACCCCTCGACCATTTGTACCCAAGGTGCACTGACACTCACCCAACTTTCCTTTCTCCACATTTTAGGTCCCTGACCTCTATCACACATCTATCTAGAACGCATATGCCCTGCAACGCTTCTAGACTCACGTACTATGCCCACCAAGCATATACGTATGACCACGTGCTCTCAACTCATGTCTGACTCACTAATGCAAAGCCAAACCAACATGCTTTACATCCAATCAACGTGCAACAACAGTCATGCTTTTCAACGATTTCATATATATATACATATATTCAGAGAAACAATAATCATGAGAATAGTTTTAAAGCGAGAAAACAACCAGCATGCATCACACAGTCAAACAGACTTCGGCAAGTAAGAACTACTTACCTAGCTTACGAGCGCTCCTAATGAACCCCTTAACAGCTCTTAAAGATCCAGATAAAAACCTAAACAACAAGGATAACTCCTAAAGAATTAGAACTAACCTATAGATCATTAAACAAGCTGGAAAGGGTTTAAAGAGACTTAATACTTGCTAACTCCACCAACAAATCTGTCCCATGCTGGAAGTTACTTAAAACAAGCTCTAATCGAGCCAACGCTCCAAGTATATGACTTCCAAAGTTAGGAAATTGATTTGAAGAGCCTAGCAAGAGATCTAACAAGATTAAAAACTCTAAAACTTACCAAACACCACTAACGAGGTGCGATGTTCGCTGGTATTCGATGAACAACACTAGAGCTCCTTGAATACGTGTTATCCGATATTCGAGTTGGTTTAGAACTGAAACTAACGAGACACCCAAAGGTTAAAAGCTATTCTAAAACCAACCTAACAAAATTATAAAGGTTTGAGAGCATCGAAACTTACCGACCGGCACCTAAACGGCCTTGAAGCTTGCTGTCCAGTGGTCAAAAAGCTCCAAAAACAGCAATCTAAAGCTATCGAACCATGGGTAATCTAGTTCAAGGTCGATCGGCTTGTGGGTAATCCTCCAAAGCCATCACTAGGCCCAATTGGTCGATGGACAGCCGTTAAACGAGGCTTAATTCTGCAATTTCGAAGCCGATAACGAATGGGTAAACCATAACCGAACTCCAACAAGCATGGGTAAACTGAATTCGAGATTCATAAGCCATGGGTAACATTGAGAGCTTACCGAAAGAGCCTAAACACGACGAAACGATCCTTAAATCAGCCCGAACGCACCTAAAACGCCAGAACAACGAGGCTTCGATCCTATACACACTATTCTTGCCGAAAACAATAGGAAAATAGATCAATTCAGGTCGGGCTATTGAAATCGAACAAACACAGGGGAAAAAGGAACCTTACGTCGCGAGTTTGAAGGAGAAAAACAGGAGTTGTGGGTGCTGGCCGACGCACGCGAAGACGGCCTCACTGGTCTGCTACTGTCGGCGTCAGGACACGGGAGAGAGAGAGACGTCGGAGGATGAAGAGCTTGACAAAAAACCCACGACCGCGACACTTGCTACACGCGAAATGAAGAAAGGAGAAGGAAACGAAGAGGAAACGAGAGAGCGAGAGAGAGGTTGACGGAGACGAACCCACGGCTTCAGTGACTGGAGAAGAAAACGGGAGAAGCTGGCGGCTGGGACTGGTAACGCACGAAGAGAAATGGGATTGAGAGGGGGGGCGGCTGCTACGAAAAGAAGGAGGGAGAGGGAGATTATTCTAGGGTTTTCTTCCTTTTTCTTTTCTAAAATTAAAATAAATGACCTAAGCCTCATATTTAAAGACTTAATTAACGTCTCTAAAACCCGAATCAAATCTTAGTAAATCTATAAGGACCTAAGCACATTTTTAAATTTAATTCTCGAAGGAAAAAGAATTTATTTGGCTTAAATAAAATAACCCACTCCAAGCAACCACCAAAAATAAATAACTTTTAAGCAGCCAAACAGGAACTAAAACTCCGAATTAATTATAATTTAACAGAGTTATTCGTACCTGAAAAATGCGGGGCGTTACAGTATCCCTACAAATTACATAAAATTTTCTATTTCAACCCTTATAATAATAATGACTCATCAATCATAGTGATAATTGGACTGACGTGTCTTCTAATTTTTCGTTATGTTTAAACTTATTTTTTCAAAATCTACTTTTAAAATAAGATCACAAGTCTAATCAATGAAGTTGAAGTTTCTACAACCCAATAAAGGGTCCATGAGCTGTTTTCCACTACCATTTGCATAACTTGATATGATCCAATCATCTCCCAAGTAAATGGGAATCATTCTCACATCCTCTTCCTCAAAGTAGGCTAATTTATTTTTCTTTTTGGAAGTGCTTAGCTTGCATAAGGGTGTCATCTTCTCCCATTTTTACTTTTTAAATTACATATTTGCTTCAATTAAAGAGAGTGGTGTCTCTAATTACACCTCTCATTGATGGGAACTTTCAATCCCAAACCTGCAAAGATACAAGTTAGAAACGTAGGGTACATAGTTAAATTTTAGGCTAAATTATAAGTTTAGTTCTAAACTTTTAAGATTGTGGCTATTTTGGTTCGACTTTAAAAGGTGTCAAATAAATCTTCAAACTTTCAATTTTGTATCTAATAGGTTCTCAAACCTTAAAAGATATCTAATAGATCCTTAAACTTTTACTTTTTGTGTCCAATAGATCCTTCAACTTTCAATTTTGTGTCTAATATGTTCTTGACCAACTGTTTGACTTCTTTTTTTAAAAATTCACGGCCCTACAAAACACAAAATTTTAATTTTATATCTAATATATTGATTAGTTTTTAAAAATATTAAATATATCAATGACCTATTAGACACAAAATTGAAAGTTTATGGTGCATTTGGTTGGTAATCTGAAAACAGAAATTTGAAAAAAAATGGATTCAATAAAAACATAGTTGTATTCCATGTTTTCATATATGTATTTGGTAGCAGATTCAAAAATTGGATCCCAACTTAAATAATTGTTCAAAATGTGTTTGATAATATATTTATAAACCATAAACTATTTGTAGTTATCAACTTCATACTAAGTTGAATATAAACTATTATTAATTAATTTATAAACATGTTATAGGTTATAAATTTTTTATAATTATTATTTTATAATATCGTATAATTTATAATACATTATATTATACAAATTTTAATTTCACAAAAATAAATTGAATTTATAACATGAAATACTATATTTATTAAAGTTTTTATCTTTATTTAATTTAGTTCTAAATTTAAAAATTTCAAATTACAAAATTGGATACAATGAAACCATAAAAATGTTGTTTTTCAGAATTTCCACTATTTGGATCACAGAATCCAAATACAGTTTTCAAAAACACATTTGTTAAACGCATATTCACTAAATTCAGTGAATCCGAAAACATAAAACAAAATCTGGATTGCCTACCAAACATGCCCTTAGGGATCTATTAGACATTTTCAAAGTTCAAAGACCTATTAGACACAAAATTAAAAGGCGAGAGACTTATTATATACACTTTTTAAAGTTTAAAGACCAAATAGACACAAGTCTAAAAGTTCAGGGAAAAACTTGTAATTTAACTTGAATTTTATTTCAATCTCTGTTGATGGCAAAATCTGGACAAGGAGAACTCACCTGACCTTCACGTGCAACCAACGGTAGATTTGTTTGAGAGGGGGGAAGACGTGGTCTGCAAGACAGTAAAACCTGCACACCAGTGTGGTGCCTGCTACACCGCCTCCGATGCTTACGTCAGAAAGCTGAAGGAAGAGAGGAAGAGAGCAAGAGAAGGAGTAGGGTTCAGAGAATGAGTTTCGGGATCCCTTCTTCAGTGACCAAGAAAGATTAAATACCTGTTTCTGCTCTAGTGTTTTTCGGCATTCAGAGGCGATTCGGGCTGAACCAAGTGGAACCGGGGCGACTGAGGGCACCAGGGACCAAACGGAGGCGGAAGAGCTCGACCCACGCAAGCAGGCCGAGCAGGGGCCGGGCCAAGGCCCGGTCCCTCTGGCATGTTTCACCTCCGGAGTCCGTTTTCTGGTCCTATTTTCGAACTCGTGTCGGGTTGTCCTTGTCAGCTCCTTGTACATCGAAGTGGTCCGAAATTACGTATAACATTAAGCCCCTATTCTTGAATTGGGATTCAGGTGCGACTTGCTGCTATAGGTCGAGCTCCTTGAGCCCGATTTAAGAGCAATGATCTTTGCCTTGTGCTGATCTATGTGCAGATTTATTGTCATCCTGCAAGATTGGATAGAAATAGACAAAGTAGAAGCTTCCTGAATAGGGGTTAGGTGAAATGGAAATGAGAAAGGTGAGAGATTACAGAAATGGTTGTAGGGCTTCATACTTTAAAATTTGGGGTCGGCCTCGGCCTTCTGAGGGTCAGTCTTGGACCCATTTGCTAACCTTTTTTGGTCCTCTCCTCCGAATTATTGAGTTTTTACCTCCAAACTTGCTTTTTGTTTGACAGGGAGTGCATATCCCCTCTTGCTTTTTGTTTGAATGGGAAGCATATCCCCTCTTGCTTTTTGTTTAACAGGGAGTGCATATCCCCTCTTGCTTTATGTTTAACAGGAAGTGCATATCCCCTCTTGCTTTTTTCTTAACAGGGAGACATATCCCCTCTTGCTTTTTATTTGATAAGGAAGCATATCCCCTATTGTTTTGTGCTTAAAAGGGAGGCATATCCCCTCTTGCTTTTTGTTTCATAGGGAAGCATATCCCCTCTGCAACCTCTTTGAAAATGTTCTAAATTTTCTTCAGGCGGAGACATACGTTTGAACTCGAGCTTCCCAAATGTGTAAGCAAAAGTAAAAAGGAATCTTTCCATTTAGAAGGGAAACATTACATTTGACCTTGAATAGAAATCTAATTCTACTTACCCCATTGAATGAAAAAACATAAACAAAACAATTAACAAAGAAGGTAACAAAAAATGAACCACTGAATGCATCTAAATAAGTACTATAATTCCAAGGTAGGGTCGGCCTCGGCTTCGGCAAGGGTTGACTTCTGCCTTGAATCTCTTCCGCTGTGCTTCAAAAGATAGTTTTGATCTCTAAAAGGGGTTCATCATCTCCTCGGCCTCGGCCATCCTTGGTCGGTCTCGGCCTCTTCTGGTTTTCGTCTGCAACAAACGCTTTCAGGAATTTAGGGCGGATTAGTGTTTCGATCTCATCTTTAAGCTAGATGCAATTTCGGGTAGAGTGTTCGTGGTCTCAGTGAAAAAGATAGAACTGACTTTTATCTCTCCCCTCTGGACCTGTCTTCATTTTTCCAGGATGTCTTAGGAGATCTGTATTTGTAATCTCCATTAATATTTGCTCTTGTGGAAGAGAGGTAGGGGTATATTCCTTGAATTTACCCACGAGGTTCGTTCGCCCTCGACCTCGATCGTTGTCATGTGATCTCCGTCTTTTGTGGTTGTGGTCTCTATCTATGTCCTGGTCATATGACGAAAGCTTTACGGATTCCTGTTTTGTTGTTTCCTTCTTTGACTTGAGCAGCTCTTCTGCATTTATGAACTTTTGTGCCCTAGAGACAAACTCAGCATAAGTGCGAGGCTAGCTCTCACCGATGGAACTCAAGAGCTTCTCATCCTGTAGTCCAGCTATGACGGCGATTAGGACTACTCTGTCATTGTTTCCCTCAACCTGAAGGGTTTCATTGTTGAAACGTGATATGTAATCACGCAAACTCTCTTTCGGTCCCTGCTTAATAGTTAGCAAGTTGAATTGAGGCTTACGCTGGTCTCTTGCCCCTAAAAATTGCGTGACAAAAGCTCGAGACAACTCTTTGAATGAATTTATAGATCTCCTTGGCAACTTTCCAAACCATCGCCTCGCCGCTCCTGTTAGAGTGAAAGAAAAGGCTCGACATTTGATGGCCTCGGAAGCTCCATGAAAATCCATCCAAGACATGTACGTCTCTAAGTGGTGCCTAGGGTCTTTCTTACCGTCATACTGCTGCAAGGTCGGGATCTTGAACTTGTGTGGTATTTTAGCCTTCATGATTTCATCAGTGAACGGCGGATCCGCCTGTCCAATTAACTCTTCTAGGTCTTCATCATATGTTTCTTTCAACTACAATTTGGCTTCGGTCTCGGCCTTGATCTTGGCCTCAGCCTCGGCCTCGGCCTTTTTGCGTTTTTCTGCGATCAGGTTCCGTAAGTATGTCTTTATCTCATGACTACTGTCCTAGGTTGATTCTGAGCCCCTGATATCGTATAACCTCTGGATTTCAGCCCCTTGACTCTACTGGTCGCGCTATCAGTATTATCTTCCTTCGATCTTGATTTTGACTTCATTGGTTCTTTCCCCTTCCTCAGATCCCTAACAGGATTTTCCCCTAAAACTTTGGTGTTAGGGCTAGGCTTGTCTAAGATACGCAATATTCTAGACAAATTCTGATCCATTCTACTGACCTTGTCTTCTAGGGCGGCAATCTTGACGTCGGCCTGCCTTTCTTGGGAAAGAGGTCGAGGAGACCGAGGTCGAGCGTGGCTTCGATCATGCGACCTCTGCTGGTGGTAGTTGCTTTTTGAACGCTCTGCGCCCGTCTTCTGGTTTTCCTTTTCCATCCTCTTAGTCGCTAGGTTATCGATGTGCAAACTTCACTGGCAAGCTTTCCTCCCCACAGACGGCGCCAACTGTTGAAGGCAAAATCTGGATAGGGAGAACTCACCTGACCTTCACGTGCCACCAACAGTAAATTTATTTGAGAGGGGGGAAGACGTGGCCTGCAAGACAGTAAAACCTGCACACCGATGTGGTGCTCGCCACACCGCCTCCGATGCTTAAGTCAGAAAGCTGAAGGAAGAGAGCAAGAGAGCAAAAGAAGGAGTAGAGTTTAGAGAATGAGTTTCGGGATCCCTTCTTCAGTGACCAAGAAGGGATTAAATACCTGTTTTTGCTCTAGGATTTTCCGGCATTCGGAGGCGATTCGGGCTGAACCAAGTGGAATCGGGGCGACCGAGGGCACTAGGGACCAAACGGAGGCAGAAGAGCTCGGCCTTGGCTATGTGGGCCTCGACCTCGGCCCAAGGTCGAGGTCGAGCAGGGGTCAGGCGAAGGCCCGGTCCCTCTGGCCTTGGCCCGACTCTCTGGCCTGTTTCACCTCCGGAGTCCATTTTTTGGTCCTATTTTCGGGCTCGTGTCGGGTTGTCCTCGTCAACTCCTTGTACATCGAAGTGGTCCGAAATTACCTATAACAATCTCTTTATTTTATTTTCGTACTTGTATTTTTTTTAATAATTTATTACCTTTTTCCAATTTATATGGGAGTATATACAAATCTTTAATGTCAACCATAGTTCAATTCCTCAAGGTATATATCTTCGTCGAGAAGGTTTGATGTTATGTTAGAATCAAGGTGTTATTGAATTAAATAAGAAAAAGAAAAAATCTTAAACAATTTTCTCAATTTTAATTCATGGGACTTAAAACTAATTTTATATAATCTCAAACAAATATGTGCTTTAATGGATTATGAAATTTTAATAACGATTAAAAATAATTGATCTTCAAATAAGGAGATGGGGATACAATATTTGAAACAAAGAAATAAATGAAGTGGAATAATATTTATGAGGAATCTTCTATCTAAAGGATTTCAAGAAGTGGAAAATTAACTCTCAATATATCAGCCCATCTTTATTACTTGAGATAACAGAGTATTTATACAGCATGAGAGCTTCTAACTAAAAGGAGAGTTTACAACCGAGATATAACTAAATAACAGAAATACTTTAACCAATATTAATACAATATATCACACTATTATGTCCCCTCAAACTGATGAAGATCCCTTTAGAAGTTTGTGAGATAGTTGTTGAAAACGAGCAGCTGCAAGGGACTTAGTCAGTAGATCTGCAATCTGATATTGAGAGGAAATATGTTGAACTTTGAGATCCCCACGAATGACCTTCTCCCGAACAAAATGGTAATCAATTTCGATGTGTTTATTGTGAGCATGAAATATTGGATTCTTGGCAAGAGCAAGAGCAGAGGCATTGTCACACCACAGTACAGGAGGTTGCAGAAGGAAGATATTTAAATCGCAAAGGAGTTGTCGAATCCAATAGAGTTCAGCTGTTGTTTGGGCCAACGGCCAGTATTCTGCCTCAGTGGATGACCGCGAGACTGTGGTCTGCTTCTTAGCTGACCATGATATGGGAGAGTTGCCAAGAAAAACTACATACCCAGTAGTTGAACGTCGATCAAGTGTGTCCCCGGCCCAATCGGCATCACAATAGGCATTTAGATCAAGTTTACCCTGAGAAAATAAGATGCCACTGTCCTTTGTACCATTGAGGTATCGTAGGATTCTTTTTACAGCCATGAAGTGAGCTTCAGTGGGGCTTTGCATAAATTGGTTGACTTTACTAACAGCAAACATAATATACGGCCTAGTGAAAGTTAGATACTGGAGGGATCCAACGACTTGTCTATACAGATATGGATCAGCAAAAGCAGGGGACTGGCCATAAAATTCATGAGCCGAAGATATGGGAGTGTTACAAGACTTTGCATCAGTTAAGCCAGTCTTTTTGAGTAAGTCATTAAGGTACTTGCCTTGACTTACATGATAACCAGCAGCACATTTCTTAACCTCAAGACCAAGAAAGTATCTTAGGGAGCCAAGGTCTGTAATCTGAAACTCAGTGCCAAGACATGATTTCAACTGAGAAATATAGATAGAATCTGAGCCCGTGATTATTATATCATTTACATACAGTAATAGGTATGTGCAAGAATGACCTTCAGACCGAACAAATTAAGAGGAATCAGCAAGCGAGGCAACAAAACCAAGTGTTAGTAAGTAGGTGGTGAAGCGTTCAAACCAAGCGCGAGGGGCTTGCTTTAAACCATAGAGGGACTTGTGAAGCTTGCACACATAAGAAGGATGAGAGGAATCCTTAAATCCCGGAGGTTGTAACATGTATACATCCTCTTTGAGAAGGCCATGTAGGAAGGCATTCTTGACATCTAATTGCTGTAAGTCCCAACCAAAATGTGTTGCCAAGGTAAGAACTATACGTACAGTGGTTTTCTTCACTATAGGGCTAAATGTTTCATCAAAGTCTATTCCCTCAAGTTGGTTATAACCCTTGGCTACCAAACGTGCTTTATATCTAGCTACAGAACCATCAGGATGAAACTTAGTTCTGAACACCCATTTACAGCCAACGATATTCATATCACTAGTTGGCAATACTAAGCTCCATGTGTTTTGACCTTGAAGGGCAAGAAATTCATCCACCATGGCTTGTCTCCATTCAGTTACTTTGGATGCAGCAGTATATGAAGTTGGTTCAGGTATGGGGCTGGGATTGGAAACAGAGAACACTTTCTTTTTTACAATACCTGATTTGGATCTAGTGGTCATTGGGTGATTATTTTTGGGTAGGTCATTAGATGATATTTGGTTTGGTATTTGAGATGGCTGGTTCAATGGTGGTTGAGTAGAAGTAGGAGGTAAAGGACAGATTGGGTTAGATGGGCTTGGTATTTGGTCTGATAAATGAGGTTCTATGGTTGAAAGGCAAAACTGCATAGAAGGTTGATTGGACTGTGTAGTAGGTAAGTGTGGTTGTGTAGTATGTGGTTGGGATTGAGTAGTAGGTTTTTCAAAAAGAGAGAGAATGAGAGCAGGATTAGGACAATGATAATGAGGATTTGGAGCCATAAGCTCAGAGTTGGCTACTGGTGCAAGATTGGCGAAGGGGAATATATTTTCATGGAAAATTACATGTCTGGATACTAGCATCTTTTTGGTTTGAATGTTGTAACAGAGATAGCCTTTATATTCAAGGGTGTATCCCATAAAAACATGTTGCGTGGTTTTAGGTTGGAGTTTATGAGTGTTATATGGTTTTAAGGAGGGATAACATGCACATCCAAAGACCTTAAGGTGAGACAAGCTAGGAGCATAGCCATATAGCTTTTCAAATGGGGTCATAAAGTTGATGGAGCTAGATGGGAGTCGATTTATTAAGAAAACTGCTGTAGCAAAGGCATGATACCAGAAATGCAAGGGTACCGAAGCATGAAACAATAAGGACAAGGCTGTGTCAACAATGGACCTATGCTTTCGTTCTGCCACTCCATTCTGTTCCGAGGTATAGGGACATGACTTTTGATGCACAACTCCTTTACTAGAGAAATACTCAGACAGAGATTTATTCACAAACTCACCCCCTTCATCTGATCGAAATACTTTTAAAGAGCAAGACAGTCTATTTTCAGCAAAGGGCACAAAGGTTTTGACCACATGGGACACATCAGACTTAGAGACCAAGGGAAAAATCCATGTGTATTTGCTAAAGTCATCAATCATGCTCACATAATATCGAAAACCAGAAGCAGAAATAACAGGAGACGGACCCCAAACATCGCTATGTATTAGTTCAAGAGGTTTATATGAAACAGATGTAGATAATGCAAATGGAAGCTTTGTCATCTTGCCTTTTAAGCAACTAACACAATCACGGTTATGCAGTTTATTATCACATGAAATTGAATAAGCAGCCAACACTTTGTTCAAAATAAAAGCAGAAGGGTGACGCAACCGAAAATGCCACAAATCACTGTGAGACACTTTAGAAACAATAGCAGAAGCACATACAGGTCTAGAAGGCAAACCAGAAACTTGCCTTGGCTTTGGAACATTATCAGCAGTGATGGGATATAATTCGTCCTTACTCTTGCCCTTGTAGAGTATTTGCCCCGTATCCTTGTCCTGAATAGAGAACCAATCAGCATCAAACACAAACACACAATTGTTATCCATATAGCACCGAGAAACAGAGAGGAGATTAGTGGACAGATTAGGGACACATAATAAGTTTGATAGTTGTAAGGAACCCCGAGAATGTGAAATAGTACCAAATCCAGCCTGAGTGATAGGAAGTCCCTGTCCATTTGCCACTGTGATGGCATCCTCCCCGTTGAAGTTTGAATTCAGATTTAGGTTGGCAGCGTTAGGAGTAACATGTGTGTTACAGCCACTATCAGCGAGCCAAGTTGCTGTAGTAGGTGTAGTATCATACGTGAGTGCCATTGCAACTAACTTTGAAGGAGGGTGACGCCCTTGATAGGATAGGTTGAGACGATTAAAGCAAACTAGTGCACCATGTCCTGGCTTAGTGCAGATTTGGAAAATAACTTTTCCTCCTTGATTTCCACCAGCTGAGGTAGTGGAGGAATTTCCATTGAAATTCCCTCGATTCTGAGTGCACTGATTAGTTTGGCCAAAATTTTGAGGTCTGTGACCTCCCTGATTTCCTTGATTCTGAATCGACGGAGAGTTTGATCCACGACTGCCTTGATAAAAACCACGACCTCCTTGATTTGTTCGTCCTCGACCACGAAAACTTTTTTTATTAGATCCTCCACCTCGGGCAAACATTGCGGTAGGATTGAAAACAGGAGTAGCAGTGGCTTTGTTTTGTTGCTCAATGAACTTAGCTTCTGATTTCAACAAGGAATGGAGTTCATCTAAAGTTACAGAGTCACTTCTTGTGCGAATGGAGGTGCGAAATGAGTTATACTCAGCCGATAGACCATTAAGTGTGTAAAGTAAGACATCTTCATCATCGATTTTCACAGAGACCGTAGAGTGTTTATCGACTAATTCCTTTATGCGAATTAAGTAATCATCAATCGACTCAATTGAGCCTTTCGTAACAGTATGTAGGGCTGATTTCAGTTCATGAATGTGAGATCTAGTAAGGGATGAAAAACGTTTTTCTAAGGCAGTCCATACCTCCTGAGAAGACTTGCAGCCAATTACAAAGGAAAAGGCCACCTTAGACAGCGTAGCATTGATCAGGGTGATGAGAGCGCGATCCTGAGCTATCCATTGCGAGTAAGCAGGATTGACTGTGGTCAGAAGATTACCATCGCCATCACGCAGAAATTCTGCAGGACACTTATTCGATCCATCAACGATATCGAAGAGAGAATGTGCTCGCAACATTGATTCAACTTGGAAACGCCAGAATAGATAATTAGAAGAATCCAAGCGTACCAGAACAAGGTTACAAATGTTCGACAAAAGAAAGATTGAGGTATTGGACTGAAGTGATCCACCAGATAGGGCTTCAGTAGTGCTCGAAGAAGAAGAAGTCATTGACAGTTAATCAAGAAGCTCTGATACCATAAAGGATTTCAAGAAGTGGAAAATAAACTCTCAATATATCAGTCCATCTTTATTACTTGAGATAACAGAGTATTTATATAGCATGAGGGCTTCTAACTAAAAGGAGAGTTTACAACCGAGATATAACTAAATAACAGAAATACTTTAACCAATATTAATACAATATATCACACTATTACTATCATATTGAAAAGCAGAAATGAAGTTACGAAGCCGAGATTACTATGAATCTTCAATTATTGGTGTTTGATAAAAAGAAATTCAATCCAAAAATAATGATTATTCTTTTACATTATACCATTTAACTACCTTGATGTATGAACCCATAATGATTTTTTTTTCTAAAAAAAAATGGATATCTCCATTTTCTTAAAAGATTACAAATATATATTTTTAACAAAAAAAAATGCAAATATAACATTTTTAAAAAATTATAATAATCAATTAACTTAAATAATATTATTTTTATTATATATTTTATGTGATTGTTACTTATTAACATAAATCAACCATTAATCTCGATATTATATCAAAAATTAATTAATCTAGATATTGATTAACCTAATAATACCTATAATAATCATTTATTTACGTGTTCAAATTTTTACCATATTTGTAATTATTTTTAGACGTTAATTTTATAATCATGTATTTAAAGGCTAAATTTATATTTTAATTCCAAAGATTTATTTCTTTTTTAATTTATTTCATATTGTTTAAAAATTTTCATTTCGTTGCCTTGTGTTTTAGTAGTTTTTAATTATACCCTTTCCCTGTGGTGATGTTTAGCTTAAATTTGACAATGATACTCATGAATTGGTAGTAAGAGGTCACTTAAAAGAGAAAAAGTTGAAATTTACCAATTTCTTAGAAATTTGGGGAAGAAATTAAAAGGTTTTATCTCCTAACTAGATTTAATGGTCGTTTGGAATACATTTTAGTTTAAATGTTTTCAAGAATGCATTTTTTAAAAAACATTTTGTATAAAAATTGTTTAGAGTTTAAACACTTGTATGTTTAGTGACATTTCCTCATAAGTGTTTGTTGAAGGAGAAATTTTGACCAATCACAAATTGCCACGTCATTACATGAAATTAATAATGAAATTATAATTAATTAAATTTGGGACCAATTATAAATTGACATGCGTCCCAAATTTAATTTGAAGACAAAGTTGACCAATTATAAATTTATAAAGCCAAATTTCTATTTGATCAATTAATTAAAATTAAATTATTTTGATCAAATTAATTAATTTGACCAATTAATTAAAAAAATAATTATTTGGATCAAATTTGGGTCTTTTAAATACTTGGGTCATAGGGTTTTGGGTCAAATATGAACCAAACCCAAAACTGAATAGTTGAGCCCAAGACCACTAAAGCCCAAGCCCAAGTTGCTGGCCCAAAAGTCATCAGGGCCCATCCAGCGAGAACTCTATAAATAGAGGAGTTCTCTTCCATTTGAGGGGGAGGCAGAAAGAAAGGAAGAAGAGAAAGCTCTTAGAAGAAACCGAAGATTGAAGCTCATTCTGCAAAACCAAAGATCGAAGCTCAAATCAAATCCAGCTGCAAAACTGAAGAACAAGGCTCCGATCATCTTCAAATCTCAACGCAGAATTGAAGAACGAAGTCCAGATCCTCTTCAAATCCCGCTGCAGAATTGAAGATCAAAGCTCAGATCCTCTCCAAATCCTGTTGCAGAATTGAAGAACGAGGCTCCGATCATCTTCAAATCCCACTGCAGAATTGAAGATCGTAGTTCAGATCCTCTTCAGCTTCTCCTGCCAAACCGAAGACTGAAGCTCAGAACATCTCGCAGACCTGAAGACTGAAGTTTACCTCAATTCATCTAGAAGAACTCAAATCCTTCTGAAGAACAAACCTTCAAGACTCTGAAAGACTAAAGCCTCTTAAAGACTTCCAGAAGATCAAAAGACTCCTCCTTGAAGCTCACGAAGTCCTTGATACAAATCTCAAGAACAAGCTGCAAAGCCCTTGAGACAACTCCAACCTCAAGAACAAGCTGCAAAGCCCTTAAGACAACTCCAACCTCAAGAGCAAGCTGCAAAGCCCTTGAGACAACTCCAACCTCAAGAGCAAGCTGCAAAGCCCTTGAGACAACTCCAATCTCAAGAACAAGCTGCAAAGCCCTTGAGACAACTTCAATCTCAAGAATAAGCTGCAAAGCCCTTGAGACGACTTCAAATTCAAGAACAAGCGCTCCAGCCCTCGAGTGAAACACATTCACACACAAGAGAGAGAATCAGAGGATTATGTATTAGAGATTGTACGAGATTGTACACCCACGTGCATATTATATCAATACAAATCAAAGTTTATTCCACGTGTCCTCATCCTTCGAAATTACGTGTGAACAGTGTTTTTATACTCAAGTTATTATACACTTGAAAACTCTTCTTAAAAAATTTGCTTTAAAATGTTTCTCTCAAAATGGTTTATTTCTCACTTTCATTTTTTAATAAGTCATTTTTAGTAGTTGTCAAACACTATAATTTTTTTTAAAATGTTTTTTTTTTCAAAATTAAACATTTGAAAAGTTAAACCAAACATACCCTAATTATTCCCTTAAAATCATGTTATTTCATGAGTATGGGTAAGTTTATTTATCAACCAAATTTAACATTGACCTATGAAAAATGTATAATTGAAAAAAGTTTTGAAGGGGAGGGATTAAATTGGAAAAACCCCTGAACACTATTGATCAAGACATATAATTAGTCGTGTTTAAATCATAAGTTGAACAATAAGTTAAGTGCTCTCACTTTGCAGTTTATATCTAATAAATCTCTCAACTTTGAAATGTGTTTAATGTAACATCAGTAATTCAAGACTACGAAATTTTGTGTCATGCATGGTTGATGATCTTATGTGCATTTTCATGTATTATGATGTTTGATATGGGACCCCATACATATGTATGTTTCATGAAACTAAAAGAACCATGTTCATGGCAATTACCTTAAAAGGAAATTGATGTACATCTAGAGGAACTCGAGGTAACTTAGGTGATATGGGACCCCTCTAACTAGGTGCCAACTGACTACTAGATGGGACGCATTCTCTAGAGGATGGCTACTTACCTCTTAGTTGGGAGAGGAACTAAAGGAAAGGTAATTGTCCATGGTAAGGTCTTAAAAGAAACTCATAATTCAAAGGAAAGAGGAATAGGGTCCCATCAAATAAGCATGAACCATGTTGTATGTGTTTGCATATTTGACCCTAGTAGTGGGGTTACTTACTGAGTATTTTAAATACTCATTCTTTCCATGAATGTTCTTTTTCAGGTAAAGGCAAAGGCGTTTGATGGCGATAGATGAGGATTTGTTAGGCAGCCATGGGAGAGACTATGACTCATGGATTTCTTATTTTCTTCCGCTTTTAAGAACTATGTTTATATTCTCTTATTTCCTTTATAAAATTGTTGAGAACTTTTCTTTGAGGCCATGTAAAACCGTTAGTTTGGATTTATTTGAGAATATTTTGTTCTTTTTAATTTGGGATCACGAATAAAAGTTGTTTTTACATTGAGGTTTTACTGAAATTATGAGTTTATGCTTTTAAAATGTTTTATTTAAAAAGACACCCATAGCATGCATGTGGTAACGATACCGAATAGGTCTACATTAGAAGTTGGGTCGTTAAATGTTTCTAAACTCTAAAGGTTATGTCTAATAGATTTCTAAACCTTAGAAGTGTCTAATAGATTTCTAATTTTTCAATTTTACATCCAATAGGTCGTTAAACTTTAAAAGATAATTCATAAGTCAAAGATCTATTCGGCACAAAACTAAAAGTCCAAAAGCCTATTAGATACTAAAGCAAAAGTTCATGATCCAATTAGACATACTTTAAAGTACTTGGATTCATAGGCACAATATTGAAAGTTTAAAGTTTAGTATTATTAGACATTTTTCTAAATTCATGACCTATTAAATACTATTAAAGTTCAATATATAGAACAAGCTAAATATAAGGTAACCTTTTTTTTTTTTTTATTGAATTAATCATAATATAACCTAATTTTGTAAGAAAATATTTTAGCCTAAATTATATTATATTGTTAATAATCCTGATAAAATGTATATAGATAAGAGTCGATCTCGAGTTACATGATGGATAAGGCTAATCAATCTAAAAATTTTATAAAGTTAGTCCCTATTGAACGATTTTTTCATCTCTTTTTTTTCTTGAAATAACGATTTTTTCATCTCTAGAAGTCCTTCAACATGTGTTTTCTTTAATATGTGGATAAAAATTTAAACCACTAACTTGGAGAGAAATAATAATAGAAATCTTAATCTCCAAACCACACTTATGTTGGCAACCATGGTTTCCTTAATATGGCCTTATGTGATCAATCTCTATCATGCATTATGATGCCTCACCAGCTGACTCAATAATTTTATTTAAATCCCACAATATATATATTTTTTAGTTTAATCTCACAATATCCTTAGTGCTTTTAAATTGACGGAACTGTTTATTTATTTATTTATTTCCTCGACAGAACTGGGGACAGTTAATGTAGTGGGTAGTTTCTTATTGATCATAAAAAACAGAAGATTGCTTTGGTTGATTGCCATTTTCTACATAAACGTTCTTCCATATTTTTTTAGGTAAGTTAAAGTACTTTTGTTTTGTCGTCTTCTTCTTCTTGTTGATGGATTGTTTAATTTTTTTTTTTTCCTTTTTTTATTTTAATTGTGTTGCCTCTTTTCTTCTTCTTCTTCTTTTTTTTTTTTTCTTAGGCCTTTTCTTATCTTTTTTATATTGTTTTAGAATGAGATTTGGATGGAAGAAATTATTCAAAGAGACGTAACAATATAAATAGGAATTTTGCGGCTTTGGATGTATGAGAGATAAATTTGTTGATGCCAAAATTCGGACAGAGGAACTCACCTGACCTTCACGTGACACCGACGATAAATTTGTTTAAGAGGGAAAAGACGTGGCTTGCAAGACAAGGTAAACAAGCACCACACCGCCTCCGATGCTTAAGTTAGCAAGAAGAACAAAGATGAGCAAACCAGAGAGTTAGAGGAAGAGAGGAGAGTTTAAAGACTAGTTTCGGGATCGCTTCTTCAAGGTTGAAGAAGGGTTTATATACCTTCTCGTGTGTTTAGGGTTTTTCCTGCCTTCGGAGGCGATTCAAGATCAAATTCGGTCAAACCGGGCTCAACCTAAACTCCAGGGACCAAGAACAAGTGAGATTGGGTCAAACCTAGGCTTGCGCCTGGGGTCGGCCTGGTCGGCCTCAGCCTTGGTGGCTAGCGATTGGGCCTCGACCCTCTGTTTCCCCGATGGTTGGGCTCTTGGTTGCGTTTCAGGTTGATGCTGCGCTGGCTCTGTCAATTCCTCAATTTTTGAAGTCATCTAGAATTACCTATAACAAAACTAAAAATATATTTCGAATTTATCATGCGAATTACCTTTGAACTTTGGTCACTTTGGCAACAAAAAATATTAATACATAAAATACTAAATTACAACTTTTCAAACAATAGAAATTAAATTATTAAAAAAATATATTATTAAAAACCATATATTTAGTCAAAATTAAGATAAAATGGATATAATAGAGCAATTGCGTCATAATCAACTAAAGGTTTAACCAACGAGTCAAAAGTTCGAACTATAAAAAATCGATTTAGCCATTTTTCATTGAAAAAATCTGTTTGACCATTTTAAAAAAATACAGTATTTGACTTTTTAAGGATTTCTAAAAAAAGTAAGGGCAACAAGAAAAATGACTAGATTTAATAGGGTAATTTGAAAAATGGCTAAACATGTTTAGAAATTAATAAATAGTTAAACGTGATATTAATTAATAAATTTCTAATTGAAATAAACAAAATTGCCCCTAACTTACCGTTTAGACTTTTTTGAAAGACAAATACAACTAAATCAAAACAGAAAAAGAAAATCTAATTTTAACACTAGATTAACCAACTAAATCAAAATAGAAAAAGAAAATCTAATTTTAACAAACTAACCAACCAAATCAAAACAAAAAAAAAAAAAAAAACGAAAGAAACAACTTGTAAGGGGAGAGAAACTGAATTTGACATTAAGATTTAACAACCTTGCATTAAATCTAAAATCGTAATTAACATCGTTTAAATAAAAAATTAAAAAAAAAAACTTATGTTGAATTATCAATATACATTTTTCGTACAAAATCACTCAATACTTATGTGTATATAATAACACATACATGAAAGAATTTAAGTATTTGTACAAATACACCATAAGCATAACAACATATATATATATATATATACAAACAAACATCATATTCAACGATTCTATCAATTGCTCGCATATGGATAAGGGTATATATCTTTGAAGTCTCTATGTACCTAAGAATATATACATATAATTAATACAGTAACTAAGCATGTAACGCCCCAGGTTTTCCAACCTCTAGCCTAAAGACGCTACTACAACTCTCAAACTATTATCCACAGATCTGAACCACTTTAGACCGGAAGTACCGAAAATTTCGGCAGCATAACGGCGTAAAATGGTCTGACCCAAAATTTTTACACCTGATAAACAAGTAAAACACTCCAAAGCAACCAGCTCAACTCCACCAACTCCATTTCAGATTCACAACCTACTTCTCTATACGAGTCAGGCCTCGTAGCAACATGCATTAAATAAAACATGCACAAACCAGATTACAGATTCAATTTTTATTAACACTAGCTACTTATCCCAAAAGAATACTACTAAACAACTTTATTCTTTAAATGTTAAAACAAAGGAACTCAACTTTCAGTTCATAATCATAAACAACACAACTCAAAACTGACCATAACAGATCAATAGTTAACAACTAAGCTACTACTCAAGCGAAGCAAAACCAAACCAACAACGGCCTAATCCAACAAAACAAGGAAATGAAACTCGAACTCCCTAAGGTTCCTCCTCGAAGTTCTCCTCTTCCTCACCAAGGTCCAGCTCGTCATCCAAACCTGCAACATCTAAAATGTTGGGGGGAAGATGGGAAAGGGGGTATCAGTACAACCGTGGTACTGGTAAGTAACTCACACTTCCCTAGCCACAAACACAACCAATACACTCAACATGCTTAACACACGCATCCAACAGGGTTACACAACCATGACACACAACATGCTACAAACTAACAACGTGCTTTTAAGCTACACACTAATCACATGCTTAAAAACAACCAACTCATGCAAATGCACCACACGCTATGCCACGCACTAGACTCCACATGATTTCCATGCTCCGCAACTACATGATTTCCGCATCATGCTCCGCTACTTACATGATTTCCGCGTCATGCTCCGCTACACATGAATTCTGCGCCATGTGCTGCGCTAGTTACATGATTTCCGCGCCATGCTCCGCACCTACCCCACATGAATTCCGCGCCATGTGTTGCGCCACTCTTACGTGATTTCCGCGTCACGCTCCGCACTCACACCCACGTGATTTTCGCGTCACGCTCCTCTACACATGAATTACGCACCATGTGATGTGCCTCACACCCGACTTATGCTACACATCCCCCATGCAACATGCAAGCCAGACTCAAAAGCTAAACTCAACATTCACCATGCTCAAGACAACACTCATCATGCTTAAACACCTTAAGCGTATACAACTCAAGCAACACAGTAAACAAGATTCATGATTAACACAACCATTTCAGCGTTTACAACTCAACAGTTCATGCATAGCAATTTCATACTCAGTACAAATATAAGAAAATCAGATAAACAAACGATCATGCTTCATACAGTCAAACAAGCTTAGTAAATAGAAACTACTTACCTATAGCGCTTCCAAGGCAACCTTAGTAATCCAAGGTAGTCCAATAAAGCCCTAAACAACAAGGATAAAACCTACTGAATTAAAACCAACTTAAAGCTACCCTAAACATGCTTAAAAGGTCTAATTTAACTAAGAGAAGATATATTTCCTTGCTGGACAGCCACTCAAGATCTTACAAATTAAAAACCCAAAACCTTTAGACCATGGGCAACCATGTCTAAGGCTCAACAGGCAATGGGTATTCACTAAATGACAATGTTCAAGGCTTTTCAGCCGCTGGACAGCAAGTAAAAAGTCACATGAATGACATTCTAAGAACTCCTAAAACTTAGGCAATGCAACCAAGGCGTTAATTAATGAGACTTGATCTAGCATGCTTTTTAAGCCACGAACAGCAAGCAAAAGCTCATTTAAACCATGCTCAAAGAACCTATAAGGGTCGGGCAAAGCTACATAGGCGACGAGACTAAATGGCATTGATGAACTACATGATTTAAACTAAAACAACTCATTAATAAGCATATTCTAGGACTTATGAAGGTTGAGCAACACCTTCGAGCCTAGATAAACCATGGGTAACGACCAACACATGCTTCTAAGGCTTAAACAACTAATGGGTAGCAAACTACAACGTTATAAACCAAGGGACAGGAAGGAAACTTA
The DNA here is from genome assembly GCA_017139565.1 of Luffa aegyptiaca. Lineage (NCBI taxonomy): Eukaryota > Viridiplantae > Streptophyta > Magnoliopsida > Cucurbitales > Cucurbitaceae > Luffa > Luffa aegyptiaca. Next base: position 18,972,284 of record CM029405.1, on the reverse strand, counting down.
CCCAAACGAACCCGTTTCCACGCTAGGCGGGTTATTCTAACCTCTATCAACGTGCTAGAATGGTCCTTGGGCAGTGGGTACTCGAGTTGAAGTGTATCGAACTCAATCGAACACTTAGGCGGCACTGCAGATCAGAAAATCAAACATAATCTTAATTTTCCAGCACCTAAAACAAATGGGTATTTAATCCTAAGCACCAAGCGAACATGGGTAAGCATTTAAACTTACCGGAATAGTCAAGCGGTGCCGAAAACACCCGAAAACACTGCTGGACAGAGGCGGAATTGACTGAAACGAGGTCGATGGGGCTCCGAATCACTAGACACGCGAGATCCAACCACACTAAACCGAGAGAAACTTAGATCAAGCCTTAAACCACATGGAAAATGAAAGGGAAAAAGCTTACCCACGATTTTTAAGGCTGAAACACGGAGGAGACGGGGCTTCGAGCTGCTGCCCGCGTGAGATCTAAACAATACAGACACGAGGGAGTTAGATCGGGCCTTAAAACACCTAGATCGAGAGAAAGAAGACTTACCCACGACGTTTCCTTGCTAAAAACGGAAGGAGAAGAGAGTCCCGCATGAGAAGAGAGCCTACACGACGGCGGCGGTGGCTGGTCACGGCAGCACGAGAGGGTGAGGGACCGACGAGAGAGAGAGAGAGCTCACGGAGAAAGGAAGAGACGGCGCAGAGAGAGAGGGAGATTCGCGCAACTCCACGGCGATTACACGGAGGAAGAAACCCACGAAACCCACCTGAACAGCGAGACGGACGTGCGACTCGGGTTGGGTCCTCACGGCGGCGGCGCGACGAGGAAGACCGACGACTGCGAGGCGGCGGCGACTGTAGTCTCAAGGGGGGGCTTTCACGATAGGGAGAGAAAGAGATGGGAGAAGAAACTTTAGGGCTTTTCTTCTTTTCCTTGTTTCTTAATTCTTTAATAAAAAACCCAATAATAGGATTCTAAGAATAGAACTCCAACTAAACCCCTTTGATTAGCATAAACTTTTCAACACTTAGGTTTTCTTGCAACCAACATTGGCTTTAAAAATATATCAAGCCTAAGGGAGAGATTTAATTTATGTAACGCTCATATCCCGAGAACAAATGTCCAATGCCTTGGTATTAAATTATAAATCCATATCAAAAGCCCAAATAATAAATATATTTTCATTCGACTTTATCCATGGAATTTAAATAACACCCAAAAAGTACGGGGCGTTACAAAACATTACCCAGTTCTCGCCATCTTTCTTGACAATGGATTCCTTATCATTTTTCGCTTTCTCTTTTTGTTTGCTCAATGGAGACTTGAAATTGATGATAATTATTGATGAAATATATTTTTTTTTGTTTAAAGACACTTTTATGAAATCCAAAGCTTGCTCGTAAAAGGCTTTAAAACCTCGTTTTGAGGACCCTATTTACACAATCCAAAATTTTCTTGTAAGGACTATTACTCAGTTACAATATGTATTTAACTATATATATTAGTGTAAAAATAACATCACTTACAACTGAATTAAGGAAACAAACATCATCCTTCTCTGATTTGCATTCCTAAGTGGATTTGGTCCAACACTGCCTCTGTGTATATTGGTATCTATAGGCTCAACATCCACATCGACAACAAAGTTACTATAATGTATTGATATGTACACTTACATGAAATTCTTCCTGTTTGATTGTGTTTTCCGTTGAATTCAGACTTGCAACATCCCTCCAAATACTAGTATCCACACTTTCAGCATATACAACAAGGCAACAATCATGGTACATCTTGTTACATACCCCAGCGAGCATCCTGGCAAGATCTTTGTTCTAAAAAAAGCTTACAATCTGAAACTTGTCTTCACCATTACTGAAAAGGGAGATCTGTGAAATTTTCTTTCAAACATCAAGCCTAATAAGGTTTGTGACGAATTCGGTGAGATGAGAAAGGGTCGAGTCATGACTGACTACCACTACGCTACACTTGAAAATACTGTAGGAATTTTCCTCTCCCAAACGCTATCGTGCAAAAACATGGAGATGAAATTTGAATTATATAAATATTGGAATGTTCAGGCAAAGATTGGAATGTTCGATCGTAAAGAGACGAGTGAAAATGTAGAAAAACTTGAAAAATTGTTGGGACTGAGAAAATATAGGATAAAATTATAGTTTTTTAAAACATATATTGAGGAAAATCCAAGATTTTGCGATTGAGAGAGAGAATAAAACGGAAATATAAGAAAATCTTTTTTGACAGGGAGAAGAAAACGAATTCCATGGAATTCGGTAAATGAATCTCGGTGTATAACGACGTCTGTCTATACAAGTATATACCAGGGGTAAAATGGGAAAAAAAAGATCGATTGATTGTTCCTTGATTCACGGTAGTCATTTCTCCAAATACAAAACTATTTTAGCCACACAACAAAATGGTTTTTTTTTGGGAAAAATAAACTTTTGGTCCTTGAGGTTTGGATTAGGTTTCATTTTGGTCCCTAAGTTTTCAAACTCAACAATTTAGCCCCTAAGGTTTGGTTTTAGTTTCATTTTAGTCTCTCCATCCATTTTTTCATTAAAAACTAATGGTTTGCTGACGTGGCACTATTTTTTTATTAAAAAAATTATTTTTGAATTTTTTAAATATAAATATATTAAAAATAATAAAAATATATTTTTTTTTATTTATTCTCACTTCTCTCTCCTCACTCCTCTCCTTCTTCAAGTTCTTCTTCTTCATGTTGTTGTGTTCTTCTTCAGCATAACTCCCAGTGGCCGACAGCCACTACTTGCCGCCGGTGACTTTTTTTTCTTCTTCCTTTATTCTTCTTCTCTTTTCTCCTTATTCTCCAACTGTTCTTTCTTTTTTTTAAAAAAAAAAAAAAGAAACAAGGAGGGTTCCATTCCGAATCTGGTTCAATCGCCGTTCGTCTGTTCGTCCTCACGCACATCGTTCGTCCTCCCTCGTTTCTGGGTTTCGTTCGTCCGTTTGCCGTATGGGTTTCGTGCCACCGTTTCTTTCTAGATCTGGTTCGTCCTCCTTACTTCTTTCCGAATCTGGTTCGGCTTCTGTTCATCTATTCGTCCTCGTGCACGTCGTTCGTCCTCTATCGTTTTTGGGTTTCCTTCGCCTCCATATCTCGTTCGCCGCTGCACACCATTTTTCCTCGTTGAGATCCTTAAGTTTTTTTTTAAAAAAAAAAAGAGGATAGAAGGGGGGCTTCCCCCTTCAAATCGCGACTGGACATTCTAGTGGCGACTCGAAGGGGAAGCCCCCTTCAATATATATATATTTTTTTTAATAGTGAGTTTGGTGGAGATTTCCGGCGAGGACGGAGGCTGAAACGAGGAGTGAGTTTGGGGGAGATTTCCGTCGCCGCTTTGCTGTTGCCGGAGAAGAAGTTGCTGGCTTCGAAGCACAAACCCTCCTTCGATTTTTTTTTTTTTTTACAAAAAAAAAAGAAAGTTGAGAAAAGCAGAAAAGAGAAGAGGAGAAAAAAAAGTTGTCGGCCGGTGATCTGAAGAAGAATAAGAAGTTTATGAAAGAGAGAGAAGAAATAACAATTAAAAAATAATATATTTATTATTTTAATATATTTTTATTTTAAAAAAATAAAATTTAATTTTTTAATAAAAAACAATAGGGCCACATCAGCAAACCGGTTGTTTTTAACAAAAAAATGGATGGAGGGACTAAAATGAAACTAAAACCAAACCTTATGGGTTAAACTGTTGAGTTTGAAAACTCATAGACCAAAATGAAACCTAACCCAAAACTCAGGGACTAAAAGTGTATTTTTTTTCTTTTTTTTTTGGGCAAAATACATTTTTGGTCTCTGAGGTTTGAGACTGATGTCTATTTGGTCCCCGAGGTTTCAAAAGATACACTTTAGTCCCTGAAGTTTGAAAAATAGTTTTAAATGGTTCCTAGGTTAATTTGACCGTTAATTGACTAATGGAAAAATGACGTGCAATGTTGAGGTTAGGGGTGAGCAAGAAAAGCCGAAAAATCGAGCCGAACAATCGAAACCGACCGAACCGACGTCGGTCGGTCGGTTTTTTCATAAATTCGGTCGGGGTCGATTTTTCAAAATGAAAAACCTACCTTTCGATCGGTCGGCTCGCCCAAAAGGGGCGAGAACCGACCGAACCGACTGAAAAAAAAAATGAAAACACGTATGATGATGGTTGACGCTGCTACAAGCAGCATTAATGCGCTGCCTGCAACAGCCCTTGGGAAGACCATCGGTCATGGTCTTCCCAAGGTAAATAATGAATTCTTTTTTTTTAATTTGTTTTTCAATTTCGTTTTATCTCTGAGACTCTCACATTCTTCTTTGATTCTTTTTATGTTTTTTTAACTTCAAACCCTCTCATATTTCTCTTTATTTCATCTCCCTCTTTTTTTTTTTCAATTTCGTTTTATCTCTCAGACTCTCACATTCTTCTTTGATTAATTCTTTTTATTTTTTTTTAACTTCAAACCCTCTCATATTTCTCTTCATTTCATCTCCCTTTTTTTTTTTTCAATTTCGTTTTATCTCTCAGACTCTCACATTCTTCTTGATTCTTTTTATTTTTTTATAACTTCAAACCCTCTCATATTTCTCTTCATTTCATCTCCCTCTTCTTTCTTTTTCAGATTTCATCTCCCTTTTCTTTCTTTTTCAGCTTTCTCTTTTCATTCTCTCAGTATCGGCCATCAACAAGCATCTTCACCTCGCCGGAATGACGTCCTTTCTTCACCGGAGCTTAGCGCCACATGGACCGTTGTGTTTTTTTCTTCTCAGTTCTTTCTTTCTCCTTCATCTCTTTCTCCGTCCTTTATTCTTGTAAGTATCGCCCTCATTTCTCTGTTTTTCTTTCTCCTTCACGTCGCCGGAACAACGAAGCAATCCCTTCACCGGAACTTCCAAAACCGACCGAAACCGACCAATTTTTGCTCGTGGTCGGTCGATCGGTTCCATCAAACTTCCAAAACCGACATCCACCGACCGACTAAAACCGAGGTATCGGTGGTCGACGTCGGTTTGAGTCCAAAACCGATGCCGACCGACCGATGCTCACCCCTAGTTGAGGTGGATAAATTTTATTATTTTATATTAAACATTTTAGATTACATGTCATTTCTTTTTTTTTTTCTTTTTTTCCTCCACCATCCTTCATCTCCATTTTTTTTCTCTCTAAAACATCCACTCTTCAAATCTCTCTTCCTCTTCCCCAAGTCTCTCCCTCTTCCAAATCTCTCCCTCCTCATCTATCCGTAACAAAATATCATGAAATCAACCAAATTCTTAAAATTTTGAGAAAATGAATGATCTCTCACTTCTCTTCTCTCTGTAACAATCCATCTCCTCCAAAATCTCTCAGTAACAAATGACCAACAATTTCAAACTTAACGATCATGAAAGATTTGTTAACGTTTGAGTGCCTATACAGTCCAAACCGAACTCTGTTTCTGTGAAAACCGGCTAGAAGAAGGCTGATAATTTTGAAGCGAAGAAATGTGATGACAATAAAACGTTGGGAATTGGAAGGAAGATCATGATTGTGGTTGATTCCAGCTTTGAAGTTGAAGGAGCTCTTCAATGGGGTCTCACACACAGAATCAAGACAAGATTCTTCTTCTTCCATGTCACCGGACCTTCAGAAAGAGGTCCAAATCTTCCATCCACATCGATTCATTTTCTCAAAATTTTAAGAATTGGATTGATTTCATGATATTTTGTTACGGATAGATGAGGAGGAAGAGATTTGGGGAAGAGGAAGAGAGATTTGAAGAGTGGATGTTTTAGAGAGAAAAAATGGGGGATGAAGGATGGTGGAGGAAAAAAAGAAAAAAAAAAAAAAAGAAATGCCATGTAATCTAAAATGTTTAATATAAAATAATAAAACTTATCCACCTTAACATGCCACGTCATTTTTCCGTTAGTCAATTAACGGTCAAATTAACCGATTAGAAGTCTCGGAGACCAAATAGACATCAGTCTAAAATCTTAGGGACCAAAAATACATATCTTTTACAAGTCCCGAAAAGGTATATCGTCTTAAGTGCGTGTATGGCATTTATGAAAAGTTGGTAAGGAAGGCCCATTATACTGTGAAAGCCCAAAATGAAATATCGTCAACTCTGTGACGGAGGTGACGAATCTCTCTATCAGTCATCCCGACGACTACCCGCCACCAGTTCTTTCTCATATTCCCCAAATCCGATTCAGATTCTCCATTTCTTTTTGGTTTTCCTCTTTCTTTCTCCTTCAATTTTGACACACTCCTCTTCTCAACGCTGGCCCCTCCTCTCTTCTCTCTTTCACTTTACCGCTTTCAATTCCACCAAAATTCACGCTCCAAACATCGCCCTTCCTGCTGAATCGCCATCGCCATCGCCATCGCCATCATCGCGATATGGTATCCCCCGAAGCCACCAACTGGCTCTTTGATTATGCGTTAATGGACGATATTCCTGTTGCCGATGCCAATTTCTCTGCACCCACTACCGGTTTCTCTTGGTCCATTCCACCCTTGAACGCCTCCTCCAATGTCAGGTTTTATTTCTCTCTCATTCGGAATTCATTTTGTTTCATTTTCCTCTTCTATCCCTTCACAATCATGTATTGCTGCTCTCAACCCTGCTGGCCCTTTACTCGGATTGTTATGTGTGTGAAAATTCCCTCGAGTTTGCTTGTGTAGGCTTCTAATTGTGATCTAGGATTCGACCACGAGCAGAGGCTCTGTTGGGATTTGAGATGGTGGTTTGTTTTCTATCTATGGCTCAAAAGCAGTTGCTACGCCTTTTTGTTTTTGTTTTTGTTTTTGTTTTTTTTTTTTTTTGAAGAAAAAAAAAAACTGTAGGTCTCAGGTCCTATCTCATCAGGTGAGCATTAATTTTTCTTGCATCATCTGATTTGGAAGTTGAAGGCTTAAGATTTTGACCTTGCTACTTCGAGTTTGATAATCTTCAGCTTTCCTTTTCTGTGTAAACTTAGTACTAATTTATATAGATAGAAGTGTTTCCTTGTGGCACCATGAAAAGAGAACACGGAATTACATGTTTGAGAAAAGTTGAGATCTCTATCTGGTTTCTTCGTGTTGTTTGCTTTCTGGTTGAAGCTTGTAGGTTGTAAATTTAAATGGGTGGGTTTAAAATTTTCTCTATAAAGTACTTATTTCATCTAACAGACACATTTTCACCCTCGAGCTTGTTTAAAGTCATTTTCTCTAGTTGACTAAATAAATAATAAGAAATTTCCCCTTACAAGTACTGTTCCAAGCCATTTCCCCCCTCTAATTTGGGAAGTAACTGGCCAGTTCTCTTTACTTTGAAATTTGTTTTTAAATTCTTTAATATTAACTGTTGGACATTCCTTTGAATTAATTATTTATTGAAGCTAAAATGACTACACACTATGTCATAAATAGCCTTAAATATAATTATTTTAAATAAGAGAAACTTTATATGACCTTTATTTTGATTTTTTTTGAAATGTAGCTTTCATAGTCTGTACTCTTTTCATGTTAGACATGAAGTTCTTTATTACTTTCTTTCACTTTGGAGTCTTTTACCTTCTAAATGTATACTTCGAGGAAAGATAATTTGATGAAAGTAGAGGGTCTGTCTTGTTTAACTAACCTCAGGAGAAACTTGCAATTTACCTGTCTTTCAAAACTTCATTTTGCTCAGGTTTATTTACCAAATTGCTTGGCCATCAGCATCTATGAATTAAAGGAAGATTTTCAGATCTGTTCATGAATATAACTTTTTGCATGTTTAAATTATTTTTGTTTTTAATTTTGTTTTAACATTAACTCTGCTGGTATGTTAAGAGAGAGAGTGTCAATGCACTTATGCAGTTCTTCCCTTGATTGTGCCTCTAGCCTTTGATATGGACCATTGACCTAATCCTTTGGTAACTGTATACATTTTTGGAAATATGTTAATGCATTTAATAAAAACTGTGTGTGTGTGTCTCTCTCTCCTCTCCATCATCTTCTGTTATATTTTCTCATTTTCTCTGTCTGTTTAATTGTACTATTTCATAAAAATCTGCTTTTTGATGGTGGTGGTTGGTAGGGGCAGGGGGCTATCATTTTTGCATTTACTCATTAAACGTTTTGCTCCATTTTTTACTAGCGCGGAAATTGAAGGATCAATGTTGGAATCGGATGGCCTGAAGGAGCCTGGTTCAAAGAAGAGGTAAGTACCAACCTCTTGGGTCTTAAAGATTCTTTGATTGCTAGTTAGTTCCCTTCCTTATTGTAATCCTATTTCAGACTTGCACTTTTCATGTTCTTAAGCCTCCAAGATTAGAGATACATCATGATTGAAAAAAAGGGAAATGAACATGATAACAAGTTAAAACTTGAATGTGACAAGTGGGTAAGCTCCAGATTGTGTATCATTTAGAAGAAGGCATTACACCATTATCCCTTGTGAACATTTAAGGAATTGCACTTTAAGATACATATAGATATAGAAAAAGAGCTATTGCAAATTGGTAAGCAATAAGCTCTTAAGATATCTTCTTTTGGGGAGAATTTTTCATATAGCAATTGTATTTATCTTTTTAGTCGATTACATTATTAGAGTCGAAGGAATCTATATTGGCGATTGTAAAGATACATATAGAAACCATCTATCTCCTTGAACAAATTACTCAACATCCCATTCCTCCCCCCACTTAGGGGAGGGAAAAGGAGAATAAATGACAAGCAAACAAATAAATTGCTGCAGGGTCAGAACCGAATCAAGTTGTGCATCTAGCTCAAAAGCATGTAGGGAGAAGCTGCGGAGGGACAGACTAAATGACAAGTAACCCTAACCCCCTTTTTGTTTCTCTCTCACACATTCATTCAACATAATGCATATGCATGTAGCGAGATGCATATGTTTTATTTCTATTAGGAATGAGTATATGTGAAATTTGACAGGTTTCTGGAATTGGGTGCTATTCTGGAGCCTGGAAAGCCACCAAAGACCGATAAGGCTGCCATTTTGATCGATGCTGTTCGAATGGTTTCTCAGTTTCGTGGTGAAGCCCAGATGTTGAAGGACTCAAATACAAGTCTATCAGAGAAGATTAAAGAGTTGAAGGTAAGCGTTCTACAATTATCTGACCAAGAAGAAGCTTACACTAATCTCTGAGCATCATATCTCTTTATTTCCATCACGTTATGGTACTCCACTTGAAAGATTCTTACATACTACAACATTAGTGATGTGAGGATGTTGATCTGCATGCTCACAATATCTCAAATTTTATCTTTTTCCTCTTTAGGCTGAGAAGAATGAGCTTCGTGATGAGAAGCAGAGGTTAAAATTGGAGAAAGAGAAGTTGGAACAGCAACTAAAAGCCATGAATTCACAACCTGGCTTCTTGCCTCCAGCCATCCCTGCAACTTTTGCTGCTCAAGGCCAAGCACCTGGAAACAAGTTGGTTCCTTTCATTGGCTACCCAGGAGTTGCCATGTGGCAGTTCATGCCACCTGCAGCAGTCGACACCTCGCAAGATCACGTGCTCCGCCCTCCTGTTGCTTAATTAGGCAGCCAGAAAACATTCGGGTGATTTGGGACTGCATATTTCATATTTTGACCCAAACATTTGTACTGATTCTACCATTGTTCTTGACACTTGTTTCAGAACCTTGTTTAACTGGATGATATGGTGGATATATCTCGACTGTATTTGCAACTTGTAGACCTTTTATGGAATCAATGCTGGTTTTTACATGTAAAAATGTGAATAAGTTAATCCAGCATGTGAATGTTCATGAGAATAGGCAAATGTGATGTTTGCCTGCAATACTGCTAGAGAGACTGAATTTTCTTGGATGGCTAGTGAAGTGTACATATCAATTGCAGCCACTCATGAGAATATCTTTTTCTCTTTTTCTTTTTTCTTTTTTTTTCCCTCCTTTTTCATCTCACCTGAAAATCATCTGCTGCCATTTCTTAGTACAGAAACATTTTGTGTGAACCATTGATTTATTTGTAATTTGGTGTTAATGGTCTTGGGGATCTTTACTCCAGAATGAAATAAAGATTCAATTCATTCGTCTTGATTCTGATTGATGTTGATTTTGCTGGTTTCAATCTTACATTTTATTCGTTTTATAGTACTCATTTTTAACTCCATGAAAATGACAAAATAGCAAATAGAAATAACCGTAAGACCTCATATGTAATATTTGAAAAGTTGCACAACATTACATTTGAATCTAGTTGAGTGTGTTAACACATATTTGTGATATAATATTCTTTAGTCAAATGGTAAGTTATTTAACTTCAAATTTTTAATTTTATCAAGTGTTCTATTGATATTTACACAAATTAAATTAGAAACTTGACCATAAACCGACTAATGAAGAATTAAAATTTTGACTGATAAAACACTTCATGGTTAATACTTTATTCATTTCAAATTCAATTATGAAGATAAAAATTATATCATTTCAATATTCAAATTCAATTATGAAATACTTTATTCTAGCTACAAAATCAAGAAGATAAGGAATGCTCTTAGCAACAAAATTATAATTCAACTAATTAAAAGTGACAAGTACAATGGAAAGAACCAATACCTGCAACTTTAAAAAAAAAAAAAAAAAAAAATCAATACATGCAAAAGTAGTCTTGTTCAACTATTCATGGTTAATCACAAATATTAAAAAACTAGAAAACTAGGGTGCGTTTGGTTGGTGATCTGAAAACAAAGTTGTATTTTATGTTTTCAGATATGTATTTGGTAGCAAATTTAGAAATTGGATTTCAATTTAAACAATTGTTCAAAATGTATTTGATAATATATTTATAAACCATAAACTATTTGTAGTTATCGACTAAATATATTAGGTTGAATATAAACTATTATTAATCAATTTTTTTTTTAGACATATTATTAATCAATTTATAAACCTGTTATATGATATGAATTTTGTATAATTATTGTTTTACAATATCATATAATTTATATTACATTATATTATACAAATTTTAATTTCATGAAATATTATATTTATCAAGGTTTTTATCTTCTTTTAATGTATTTCTGCATTTAAAATTTTCAAATTCAAAATCTAGATACACTGAAAAAAAATTGTTTTCAAAATTTTCACTATTTGGATCACAGAATCCGAAAACAGTTTTCGAAAACGCATCTGCCAAACACATATTTACTAGATTCAGTGAATTCGAAAACATAAAAAAGAATCTGGATTGTCTGCACCCTAATTACTTGAGGGCATTAATTGCACCCTTTATATAAAATGGAGATTTTAAATCTAGGTAAATGAAAGTTTAAGTTTAAAATTGATTGATGACTTTATTTCAAAAAATAATAATTGACTCGTGATTTTTTTTTTTTAGTTCAACAACACTTTAAACAGATTTTTCCACCTAAATTTTAATTTTTTTAAAGTTCAACAATTGCAGAAGTGCGAGATCAAACCATAGACTTTTGAGATGGTAATTGGTGTCTTATCTATTAAGTTATGCATGGATTGACCTTAAATTTTAATGTATAAACTTACATATCTATCTTGATTGACTAAATACATGAAATGGTCCCTCAACATTTCAATTAAGAAAATGTTCCATTTATTAAAATAAAACAGATATTTCAATGAATTATTATTTTATTAATAAATTTGAATAAAAAAAAAAACTAGTACGTTAAAGAATAAATTGAGAATTTTAGAAGTGGACAAAAATTAAAAATTAGGTTAAATTGCATATGTATTATTGCTTATGTGAATAGATTTGAACACATATGTGGAAAAAACAATAAAAATATATGCAAATACATCTTTTTTTTTATCAATAAAATTAACATACGTGGAAAAAAACAATAAAAACATATGCAAACACATAATTTTTTATCAATAAATTTAACGAAAAATGTCTCCAAAGATAGTTTTGAAACAAACTTCAAACTTCAATGACTAAAATGAAACTTTCGAAAATTCAAGGTATAATTAAAACCAACCGATAATTTAACCAACAACTTTCAGTAGCTCATTATGTGCGGCGGCGGCGGCGGTCCTTGAGAGTATGAGGATTGCGAGCCAAATGGGTGTTCACCAATTGACCATTTTCTCAGATTCATTAACTTTGATATCAATTCTTCTGCAGACGGAACGGTGTGCGGTGGATTGTGCCACGGTCATTTGGGATATCGAGCGCCTGTGTGGTTCGTTTCATGAGATTAGATTTTATCATGTTAATCGCAAATTTAATTCATTAGTTGATGCACTAGCCCGTGCCGGGTTGTCTATTCAAACTATCCAGAATGGATAGTAAGGCTAGCTCACGGTGAGCAGCGTTTCTTTGTATCCCTTCGGGGAGTTCTCTCGTTTTAGTATAAAATCTCTATTATTCAAAATATATTAAAAAAAAAAAAAAAAACTTTCCTCTAATCACTACTGTTTCCAAAATTAACGTTCACCAACAAAACCAAAGAAAGAAATATCCGTTTGCTAACTTTTCACCCTGCCAAGCAATATTATCCAGTTATGGCTGGAACTTGGAAGAGCAACTGGCTTCTCATTTTCCTGTTGTTTTCTCTCATCAGATGGCCACCAATCTTCTCAAATTTCACTCTCTAATCACTGAAGCTGCTACTCCCCCGTTCCAAAATCCATTGCCCACCAAAAATTTCTTCGCTCTTCTTCCAATTGCGGCCTCTCAGGTCCTCCCAAATCGCCATTTCCAGGTCTCCTTGTATTCTTCTCATGCAACTCACGAATTAAGAAGAATCCCTTTTACAGTTCATTCTTCTCTGTCTTCTTCAACCCCACCCACCTCAAAAGAAGATGCCATTTCGCAGGCCAAAACCTGCCTCTGTACCACACTCGAAAAGCCCCTCAACAACATTAGATTTTCCGGCAGGATCATCAAGAAGGCAAAGCAACCCAGATTTCGGGTGGAGATTCCAGTCATTGATGAATCGGTCAGGTCGCTAACCGAGCTCGCTTTTGAGGTGTTTGGGGACCTACCCATTAAGAGAAAAGGGTCCCCTGTTAAAATTCTACTCCTCTGGCCAAGCCCCACCTTAGCAGGAGCGGCTAGTAAAGCCTTTCAGTCTTGTTCTTCGGACCAAATTGAACAAATAGACATTTCCTCAGTGGATGGATTGGATGCTAGAATTCTGAATTCTAGTGATGTGGCAGTGTTTTTGGGGCCAGAATCTTCCCAAATTCAAATTGTAAAGACTGTTGCAGATGGCTTTTATCCCAAGCCTGTGGTGATTTTCAACCCCAGATGGGCATTTGAGGAGGAGAGTGAATTTGGTGAGCTGAGTGGATTTGTTGGGTCTTTTGAGGTGATTTATTCCTTCATGGGGTTGGAAGTTCAAGGGATTTTGAACAAGAGAAAAGGGGTGATTTTCAAGTGTGTGAGAAATGGGGTTTTGAGTGGTGAGCTATGGAATGTGCTTGTTGAAGAGGAAGGAGGAGAATTGAAGGCGGTTTCAAAGTTCAAGGCGCGGCCATCGATCACAGAAGTTGAGAATGTGTTGTACAATTTGATGGCAATGAACTCGCCCATCACCAAGTCTGCAAAGTTCTTGAGGGACTTGGTGTCAAATGTAACTGGGAAAAAGTAAGTTTTGTTGAACTACTGAGATCTGATTACATGTCTTACACATCCTGTGTTTGCCTTAGGTCTGATCTAGACCAAATGTACTTGCCTTTGGAATGATCATTTTAGTTTTGCAATCCCTGTCGTTCCAAAATCACTGTCCATTTTGAAAATGCCCATGAAGTTTGGATGCACAATAAAACTAGTTTACTCGTGTACTTTGGCTCTTGAAAATGTTTTAATTCTTATACTTGTGTAACTGTTAAGTCTTTGAGTCAATTTTTTTAATTAAAAATTTGATTGAAAAATAACCTATGCGGTATATATATGCAAGTAAATGAAGCTGACAGATCTCCAAAGGTGGTTCAATTGTCTGCCTATTTGTATACCCCAATTACAATAAGATTTTTAATGTTAGAAACTCAACCGTAGAAATTAAATTGTTACAAAAAGAAGTACAATCACTAAAATATTACAGTAGCCAAAGTACAAGCACTAAAATATGTATGAACTATTTCACATTTCGAAATCTTGGAACAAAGATTGGATGAGTTATGTAGAAGGGTCTGTGAGACTCTTGAAGTATTAGCAAGCAGGGAATAATCTTCTTTCTAAAAGTCAGCAATTGGTTAAGGTTTCCTGGGTTTATAATTGGTTCAATTTTTTACTTTTAGTTGTACTTAAAGAGTAAAGTCTAAGATTTTGGTTTTTATTGTGCATTGTTTTCTAGATGGACAACATTGTGTAATCTGTTTCCACTGAACCATTATATAATTCCTATGCAATTGGCTTCCAGTAATTTCTGTTCCAATTAGGCCTGATTGTCATAACTCATGACTCCATTTATAATAGAGTTTTCTTTAGGAATTAGTAGTTTAAGTAGAACTGTACTTTCTTAAGACTAGTCGTCAACAATGTTATTCTCAGCTTTCAAAGCCGTATATTTTCAATCTTGTAACATAACAAAAGCACCTAAATCTACAAAAATTTGGAAATGATATACGGATTTTATGTGTATAAGGAAACAAAATGTTAATAGTATTGAAAGATGGGAATAGAGAAAAAGATGAAGAGCAAGCAGGATCCGAAAGTAAGAGGTGCAGCTATCATCTCATATGCGGTATCAAAGAACTCTCTCATTTTTCTTCTTTGCATTTACAAGTACTTCTTTATCATCATATAGTTGGAGAAAATTTCTTCCCCACCTAGGAAGCTCGTATATGGCAGCCCTTGATAAATTTATCAGAGAAGTTGATATATTTTGTCCACAATGGCCGAAGCTGTGGAAAGGCTATCTCAAGCCATGGCTTCGCTCGGCCATTGAAGTGGATGACTCCAGCAGTCTCTGCATCAACAAAACTTGTATTCTCTTGATACCCTAGGCCGAGCATATGCCAAAATGGGTCGATGATATGAACATGACCATGAAATGCTATCAGGCCAGGAGGCAAAGTCCCAAGCTGCCATAAACTTAGGTCTGATTTCAAGTTCTGCATAGGAAACAGTTTCCATTCAGCCAAAATACGATTTAAAATGTAGGTTAAGTAATGTAGCACAAACTGTGGAATTAAGTTTGTGTTAACTGTAAAACAAGTGGAATTTCAATTCATTATTCAATTGAGCCTTACCTGTTCAAGCCAGTGATGATATGTGAGGCTTATGTTGGTCTTTCTCCAGGCCTCAAGATCAAAGATGTTCATCCCATAAGCCCATGCACATTCATTAGGATCAAAATTTTCTGCTATTGAAGGATGTGAGAAGTTCAGATAGCTCTTTAATCGCTTTGACATTACAAATTTATCTTCTCCTCTACATGTTTCCACTGCTCCATTAACCTTCCCATTCATATCAATGTCCCACAAAGGTGAAAGGTCAGTTTGAATCACAATGTCGTCGTCCAAGAACACCACCTTATTGAGACTTGGGAACAACTGCATGGAGAATGTGATGGCATGAGAATTTACATAGTAAAATATGAAAGATAGGGCTTATCGGAGTTTTGATAAAAAAAATAAATATTTAATAGTTTCTTGGCATTTTCCAAGAAAGATTGGAAGAAAATCCTCTTTCAGAAAGAAAGAACGTAAGGCGTAAATTATGTTTTGTAGACTGAATTCCTTTACCTCTGGTAAATGGATACGAATGTGATTCATCACAGAATTATATTTGGGACTCAGTGCCTGCAACTTTGCTGCAATGATATTAGGTTTTTCAGTCTCATTTGCAACAATGGCAGATGACCCTCCTCTGAACTTTGACCGGACCTTCTGGTCTTTCTCCATTGCTTCCAAAACTGGGACTTTACCCTTTGTAAACCAGTCAAAGTGATGCAATGCCTTAACCTCAACAATTGCAGGTGATAAAGAGTGAAGGGAAAACCATGCTTGCATAGGGAAGTAAGTCTTTCTATCGGTGATTATATGGAGAATGACTTTCTGTGGGCGTAAAGCATTGTGGACAAGAGATTTGGCAACGACAGATGCAGCAAGCACATTGTCAGTGGCGAGGACAAAGTGAAAGTAGGAATTGTCAACAAGGGCCGGTACAAGTTCTGCTGAAGGAAGCTGGAGACGAGCAGCTGCATTGGTTGAGTGCTCATTGGCAAGCCTGAGGGCAAGGCAATGGAGCTGCTTTGGTATGCTGCTAGATGCTACGTGCCTGTACAAGTATTCTTGGATTTTGGCAGTTCTGGTTCTTTGTTCCATAAGACTGACCTGCAAAATACACGTGACGTTCAAATTAACACCTTATAATGATGAAACCTGAAAAATATCAATACCTTAGTTAAAATGTTCTTAAGCATTTTAAACAATATGGTTGTGAAAGTGGTGATTTGTTTCTTAAATGATTGTGATAACTCCTTGAGATTGGAGTAAAAACTTTTGAATTCTGTTTCACTTCATTATCCTCACACACCTAACTCTAACATAATTGGATTTTTTAGGTGAAGGGTATGTTTCAAGAGGTTGAAGGATAACAAACAATAATAAATAAAGAGATGGGGGATAATAACCATTTCTCTGAGTTTGAGAGCAAAAGTTTTTGCATCTGGTTTGCTTTCCTTGATCTCAGCCATAAAATCTTCTAAAGTCTGAGGAATATTGTCTAATCGTCCTTGCAGTTCATCTTTGCTCATGGGTTTATCCAATATTCGATACATAACATCTGGAACCTGACCCAAAAACAAACAAAATAAAGAAAGTTTTAGTTGAAAGTTCATTAACAGTACCTACACAGACAATGAAATATGCCTTTAGAGCCGAGGTTTGGAGATTACTGTTGATTCCAATCTGCTCCCCAAAAGCCTTGGGCCTAATTTTTTCCCCAGACAACCTACCATAAGATCAAGAAGTTTAGACTATTAGCTGCCATACTTTATTTCAAGCCATGTCGCTGATCCAATCATCCTAAATTCCTAATTTATTTGTCATAATCATGCCATTAATGTTAGAAGAGAATAAACTTGTTCAGCTGTTAATTTAAAATTTCATTTTAGTTTCTTGGGTTGAACTAAACTTCTAATACGAGGAAATCTCAAATTAGTAACTCTAGTAAGATGCCTTACTTTCCTATTGTTTCTTGGAAAAGATATTGAAGGTAAATCTGATGAGGTAAAGTGGTGGGAAGTTGATTTGGTTTTGAAAGGTATACGCCCCAAACAGTTTCAAAAGTTGGTATGCTTGTTGGGTGCTGGAAGGTTTAAAAGATAGAACAGTAGACAATGGTGGGTCATTGAGAAAGTGCAAAGGGAAGAACTTCTATCTTATGCTTCTAAAACTTGCTTAGCCTGCACGTCTTAAGGAACCTTCTTCTTCTCTCTGTCTCTCTCTGTCTCTCTCCCCCAAAAAAAAAAATAAAGATGGAGAATTTATCTCATGATAATTTGAAAGGTAGAATTCCTTTTATAGGATATATATCCCTTGGTAATTCTTTTTTTGGGGTCTATCTCTCTCTACTGTAGTTTCTGCTATTGCTGTTTTTAAGTTTATTGATAGTAAGGCATCCCAGAAAAGAGGAGCAAATATGTACTGATATGATTTGCTTTCATTCCTTCCTAAAACAAATAATACTAATAATATTTATCTATCTTAATTAGGAAGAGGATAATCTATCTTAAGAATAATCTATAATGGATCCCTTTTGTTTTGATTATTTCACTGAATGGTTAACATCTGTATCTTCATCTCCCTTAGCCATTCTATTCTTATTTTGTTTTCCTTCAGGCTAGAAATTGAGGATTAAAATATTTAGGCTTTGAGAAGCTTCTTGCAGACATCCTTCAGAAATCTTTTTACTGTATATGCAAATTTTTCTGCCACTTCTCCTTGGCCATTCTTCTCTTATTTTGTTTTCCTTCAGGTGAGATATTGAGGATTAAAATATTTAGGTTTTGAAAAGCTTTTTGGACATATTCTTCAGAAATCTTTCTACTGTATATGCAAAATTTTCTGAGATAGAGGAAGAGAGAGAAGTTGAGAATGAATGTACCTAGAGTAGAACACTTGCTTTCTCCATCAATGGTATCAACTGCTGTCAACACGAACACAAACCGGAGAAGAAAGGTGAAGAATAGAAGCGAATAGATAAGCATTCGACATGAAACCCGTCTCGATGCAACCTTCACTTTGATATATTCTCTAACACCTTTGCCTGGAAGCACTGTGACATGCCTCAAACTTGGTGATATATGAAGCTGCATTATTTTCTAACAGAAGAAAGCAACCCCACTATGGCTAAAAACACAAATACAAACAGCAAAGCAAAGCGAAATCCAGATCCTCGCAAAGCTGGCCAGCTTAGAGTTCTTCCTTGAGACAGTTATTTCATTTGACAATCTCCCAAAGAAGAACTGAATTTCAATTGCAAGATCCAAGGAATAGATATGCTGTTTTTGATGGTGTTTAAGGTTGCTATCTCTTACCTAACCTTGCTTAGCATTT
Organism: Luffa aegyptiaca; assembly: GCA_017139565.1. Taxonomy (NCBI): domain Eukaryota; kingdom Viridiplantae; phylum Streptophyta; class Magnoliopsida; order Cucurbitales; family Cucurbitaceae; genus Luffa; species Luffa aegyptiaca. Next base: position 18,953,777 of record CM029405.1, on the reverse strand, counting down.
GGGCTAGATGTTTCAGCTTTCTTCAGTATGTTTTTTTCAATTCAAAGGAGGGAGAAGGGGTTGTTAAGAAGAAAGAGACATGGGACTGATAAGAAGCCATGTTTGTTTTACTGGTTTCTTTTCATTTTCCTTCATTTTCAAGAAGGGAAATTTAGAAAGAACAGAAAAATATATATAATACAACTTCAAACTTTTTTTAGAAGGAAAAAGAAAATTCAAATGAGAAACAGGGATGGGGGAGGGGTTGGTGTTTGGCTTGGCTTTGCCTTCACATGAAGTTTACAATGTAGTCTACAAAGGGTTTGCATTTGAAAGAACATAGTTTCTAAACAGAAAAGGACTTCTCCTCTCTCTCTCTCTTCTGGAGGTTTGGTTGGTCTTTTGGCTGTTGGAGTGAAAATGCAGAAACCTTTTTTTTCTTCTGTTGCATGTTTGCCTTGAGATTAAGTTAATCCAAGCTATCACAGGTCCCTTAATTTTTCCCTAATCAAACTAATACTCATGATTACTCCATTAAATTTCTCTTGAAAAGTGATTGATCATTCCATGTTTTGATAATCACTTAGGGAACTTCAGATTGGATTGTTCCTATCATCAATATTATGTTGTACTTTCTCAACCACCAAGCTTATTATTAAACTCACTTCATTGGGTTAGAGAGAGTAAAAGGCAAAGTTTTCTACAAAATCACAATATATACTCTTCCTTGATTTGTATTCAGCCTTTTTTTTTAATCTACTTTTACCACTATGTGTATTAAATTAGTATGCCCATAATTGTATCAACAAACTTTCCACTTTAATGAACTTTTATGAATAAGGCTTGAAAAGCAGGTATGCACCAGATTTATCAAAATTCTGGATGTTGGGAAAGAAAATTCTCATGGAACTTAGAATTTTGCAGCTATGAAGCAAGGTTCGTTAATGGTGTTTGTTCTGTTTTTATTCTCATAAAGGAACTAGTAATCTCAAGGTGAGAGTAGGTATAAAATCTTTATGCACAAGTCTATATGACATCGATACAACATAAATACTAATAATATCAATTTTAAAATTAAAAAAAAAAAAAAAAACATAATTCGAGATTTTCTTTTTCCTGTCGAACCAAACACAGATGAATGGAATTCACATTCATAAAGCATATGAATGGTCAAACAGAGACCAGCTGAAATTCAAAGGGAAAAAAGAAAAAAAGGGGAAACAGAGATCAAGCAGAACAATCATTCGTACTCTATCAGAGAAATTTCATAACCCCCAAAAATAAATTCTGAACTGAAGTTGAAGAATTGGCAATGGAAGATTCATATTTTTATTGCCATTAAACAACTCTGTAGAAAACAGATCCATGATAATCTTTAAAAAATTTCTCCGTTGCACTCAAATTCAATAAAAGGGGTTCTGAAATTTGACCGCAAAACAAAAAAGAACCACCGCCATAGAATTCAAACGGCAGTCTCGAGGTCGTCCCTTCCAGATTGCGAAGAAGGATTAGGTTTCTTTAGGGAGCAAGAAGACTTGAAGGCCTGTATTTGAGACTCGCACTTAATACGATCGCCATTGTTTTCCTGCAAACATTTCCTGAGAGCTTCAACATCGCATGGCGATAGATTATTCGTCACAGCCCTAGATTTTTCCGTTTTAGCATCCATCGAGTTCCAACAAGTAAGAGGAGAAAGCTGATCGTCAGACGCGAATGAAATTCAAATGGAGAAACCGTATGAAAGTCAATTGAATTTGGGGAAGAGATAGAGAGCAAATCAAAGTATCAAACACATTCCGCAGTCGGTCGATGGAGCACCGGCGCTCGAGCTAAAGAAGAAGAAATGTGATAAAAAGATGGGGGAAAATCAATTTTAACCCTAAGTTGTATCAATTTTGATCCAGACTTTCAATTTCATCCACTTGCATAAGTGTTGCAAACTGGTTTAACTTTTCATTTAAATGGTTAAAACATGTGATTGACAATTCCCTCTCTTTTTTAGATCCACATTGAGTTGATTTCTAGTAAAAAATTTGTTGAATTACCTCATTATTGGAAGAAATTGAATACTTAGACAGATTCTTCTCGTTATTATTAGTATTCTTCCTAAAAAAACTCACAAAATTATTAGCAATAAGAAAAATGAGATTTTTGTACAAATGGCCCTCTAAAATAGGCGAAAATGATAAATGTCTCACCTTTTCAAAATAATGATATATGCGCTTTCGCTTGTGTCACCATCCTAGTAAAATTACCATTTTACTCTCTACTCTAATCTCGCTCTCTCTCACTACTCTCTCCTCGCTCTTTCTCCAATTTCTCTCTCCAATCTCTCACTCTCTCTCCAATTTCTCTTTCCAATCTCGCTCTTGCTTCTCGCTCTCACTCTCCAATTTCTCCCTTCAATCTCCTACTCTCTCTCTCATTTCTCTCTCCAACCTCGCTCTTAAATCTTGCTCTCGCTCCAACCTATCGCTCTTAAATGCCTTAAATGTGTGTTTTAATATAGAGAGTAAAATGATAATTTTGTTAGGATGATGACGTAAGTAAAATGACATATATCCTTATTCTGAAAATGTAGAACATTTTTCATTTTGACCTCTCAAAATGGGTCATCCACGCAATTGTTTCTAAGAAAAATCTAGTAAATAAGAGGAAAAAAATTTGTTTTGCTTTTTGTTTCCTACATTTGCATGTTATTCTAATTAGTGGTAGAAAAAAAAAACAAAAGAAGAAAAAAAAACCCACAAAATTCTTAGCACCAAGAAAAGAACAAAACTTCCCTGCATACCGGTATGTAGGTATCTCCCTACATACCCCATTAAAATCTTGACAACTAAGAAAGAGGAAGGGAGAAAATGAGAAAAAAAAATTATCTCTCCTAGTTGTCAACATTTTAATGGTGGTATACAGGGACATCCCTACATACCGGTATGCAGGGAAGTTTTTTTCCCAAGAAAAAGCAGCAACAACAAATATTTGAAGAAAAAAAAGCATTCAAAACTATTTTGCTTTTGTAATACTAGAGAAAAAAAAGTTCTCAATAACAAGAAAAAATCCTCTAAAATGAAAAGAAAAAACATAAAATTGTTTTTCTATCATTTCGTCGTTGCATGTTTTTCTAAATAGCTAATAAAAAGGAAAAAAAAAAACTTACAAACATAATAAGAAAAAAAATTAGAGAAAACTCATGTACAATTTCTCGGTAGCAAAAGTTTCTTCAAATAAAAAATTTCTCCAATAATTGTTTTTACAAGAAACCAATTCAGGTGCAATATAATTTTTTTAAAAAAATGAAATAGAATTATGTGCTCTAACAATGGTTCAAACAGAAATGTAACTGATTTACATTGCAACACTTGCATAAGTTTAGGGTTAAAATTGTTACAATTTGCTAAGTTTTGGGTTCAATTTGATGAAATTAAAAGTTCAGGGTTAAAATTGATAGAACTTACTAAGTTTAAGGTTCAATTTGATTGAATTAAAAGTTCATGATTGAAATTGATACAACCTCTAAAGTTTAGGGTTTTCTTTCCCTACCATCAAAATTCAATTAACCCTGAGTTTAGCGGTCAAATTGATTTTTTCCCAATAATTTTGAAGTAAAAAGTAAAAAATAATAAATGATATTTTTCTTTTTTTTTTAAAAAAAAAATAAATAATATTTTTCTTTTTATTTTTGCTTATTTGTCCCCTTTGATTATGCATAATTTAAAATTTTGGACCTTTATATGGGAATGAAGTTTTCGATACTTTCCTTCAATCTCGAAAAAGAGCACAGATCCCAAAGTGTCTTCTTCGGTCCCTTTTTCATTAATCCTCAATTAGTTTTGAGAAACTCATGTATTTTTATCAAATCTAATTCATTATTATATGATGCTAATTTTATTTTTCAAAGTTTTTTTTTTGGAAGAAAACCTCATTCAACTATTATTAGAAAATGGCATCAGCCCCCAAATGGAAAACACCTGTGAGACAGGCCCCCCACTAATGTGATAAGAAACACACTTATCTTCAACGTTACAAGATAGAAGCTAGTTTGGAAAATCATTAGACTAGGACTTAGAATTATTAAGTTCACACGTTACTTATGCCAATTTGTGGGCCATAGAATTATGAAGTTGAGGGATATGCACAATGGAATCAATGTGTAGTAAAGACATTAGGGCTTAGGCTTCTACAACAAACTTCCCTAGATCTGTAACATCTTGTTCTTTCTGTGATAGAAGTCGAACGATCTGCAACGTATCCATTTCTATTCGCATTTTGGAGGAGTTCAACAAAATGGCTCGCAATCCCTCACAAGCCGCAAAAAGCCTCCATCCAACTAATCCTCCATTGTCGATCAATACTCTTGTAACCAGTAGTCACTGGAGAGACGTGATAGCGTGCATAGCGAGCTATTTTTTCCGGTTAATTTTAGTTAGTCTTTGAGTATTATTTGGCCAAATTATGCATTTTAATATTTATTTTGTAGGAAATTGAGTTTTAACATGAATTGGAGAAATTGGAGTTGATCGGGTGATCGGGACCTAAAGAAAAGCAAAACAAGCAAAACAGACTCAAATTTAAAGCTTATCAAAAGTGGAAAACCCGAAAGGTAGCATCGAGACTTTGCTTTCTTAGTGTCTCGACGCTACAAAGTTTCCATATCTAATTTGGACGGTAAAGAGGACAGCGTCGAAACGTTGTCCCTAGCGTCTCTACGCTGTCGCCAGATTTTCTATAAATACATCTTATTCTTGCACGGCCAAGGGGAGTTCAATTTGAGAGTTTTTAGACCTAAAATCGACAAGGGACCTTTTGTGGGAGCTGAAGCAATGCCAAAGAGCAGGAATCACTCAAGAACGTGTGGAGATCGTGACGGGGATGTGTGGTTTTCGACAAAATTGAGTTTTTCCTTATCTTTTCCTTATCTCTAGTTAGTTTTTATGGTCTTTTCATGTTTAGCTTATATCGTAACGCAATGTATGAGTAGCTAGACGTGTTTTTTAGGGATTAATGTAGTCTTTTAAGATTATGGATTGATTATTGGGATGTTTGTGCATTTATTTTATTCATGTGATTATGGTTAAATGCTTTCAATTAATTGGCCACTAGTTGAATGATTTAAGTGTTGAATCTTGCTCAGGAGAGAGGATTTAGCTTGGACTTTACTAATTGCATGACTGAGGTAGAATTCTAAGATCGGGAGATTTAGAATAACTTTAAAAGTTGTTAAAATAACTAAACTCAAAACCTTGCATGTTAATGAACTTAGATAGGGATATCAAGTTATTGTATGCATGAGAATCAATTATGCTCGGGAGAGAGATAGTTGTGATTTACGGTTCTTAGACTTATAAAATAATTGCACATTAACAATTCATTCCCTTTAATTAATCCTAATCTAAATTGATGAAATCAAATCCCTGTGAATTCTTCCAGTTGAATTTCCATCTTTTAATTTGCATTACCTTTTGATCATAGTTTTCATCCTAGTGTGATCTCTAAATAAAATTGGGCAAAAGTATCCGCGGTAATTAGTTTAACTAGAAAACCAATCAAGAGGACGACATTCGATTTTCATATCACTATATTATTACTTGACCCGTACGCTTGCGGTAGCAAAATTGCGCATCAAGTTTTTGGCGTCGTTGTCGGGGATTGGCATATTTAGTTAGATTAATATTGTGGAAAAATTGTTTGGTCTTAATTTAGGGTGTACTTTTATTTTTTTTTTTAGTTAGTTGCATTTTTTTTCCTTTTTTGCTTTCTTTCCATATTTGTTTTTTTCCTTTATTGTTGTTTTTTTTATAGTTTCCTATTTTAGTGTTTTCCTTATTTGTTTTATTTTTTTCCTTATTTGCTAGGGTAGGTCTCTTGTTTTTATTCTTTTCCTTATGTATCTTAGTGCTTTCCTTTTTTGTTTTGAATTTTACCCTATTTGTTGTTTTCTTTATTTGTCTTTGATTTTTTCCTTTTTTGTTAGATTTTTTCCTTGTTGGTTATTTTCCTTAATTTATCTTCTTTTCCCTAATTTATTAGTATTTCCTTTCTTAGTTTATCTTTTCCTTTTTTTTTGTTTTAATTGTTCCATTTTCTATTTTCTTTCCATTTCTATTATTCATTTTTAGGTTAGGTTAAATTGTGTATGCGAAAGGATAGAGATTTGGTCTTATTACCTTTGAACCCGAAAATCGAGAAGACAATTAGTAGACTTCGAAGGGAAACTAAAGAATCTATCCTAATGGTCGATCAAAATCCACCTGAGGAGCCTAAGCCCATTAGAGACTACTTTGAGCCTGTGTTTCAGGGGCAACAGTCGGGGATTGTCCCCCGATTAATGCCAACAACTTTGAGCTGAAAATTTGTCTCATTCAAATGGCTCGAGATTGAGCTTACAAAGGATCGCCCATAGAAGATCCAAATTCTCACTTGAAATCTTTTCTAGATATCTGTGGGACGGTAAAAATTAATGGTGTTATTGTTGGGGTTTATGTCCTAGAACTCAAGTTTTGTTATCCTTTATATAAATAAAGATGTTATTCAGTGAAATTGTTTATTTATAACTTATAATCCAATCAAAACATCCATGGTTATAACATAAGATACTCGAACTATATAGTGAATATGGACAGGGATCAAGTTCGAGTATATAACCTAAATGGTCTATAGTAAATGAATAAGGTTTGGTACCCTGTTCTGGTAACACTATGGATGCGGCCTACTTTGCAAATAAGGTAAACGACGTGATCCTGGATCGTTCATGTAGAGACATGCGAGTAGGGGCATCCTGTGTAAAAGATGTTTACACAAGACAAGACCGAGAAATAAGTCACTCTTACTTTATAACGTCGTTTACTGTTAAGACTGATTATTTCATGCGATGACTTAGGTAACTCGATCTTAATCCTTACTATGAACTCCTGTTCGTTTAGGGTTATCCTTTAATCTACATAGGTGAGAGTGGTCATAAAATTCAGTTCAATAATCCTGCCATTTTGGGAATAACACTAGATGGATGGCTGGGGACATAGTAATGCAATATGGAATTCACTCATACCCTATTCAGGGATAGTAGAGAGGTTGTTCCCTTAAGTGCTGAATCCAAGGCTTGAACAAGGGGCACCACCCTCTCATTGGCCCGAAAGGGATCTTGTTTAATGGTTGGACCATGAACAAAATTGTTCATTAGAGGACCAGTGGACTTAAGGAACTAAGATGTGTTATAGGGGTAAAACGGACTTTTGACCTATCTATAGTAACGAACGACCTGTGAAGGATTGACTTACTAATCATGGTTACATCGAGTGGCAAAAATATATCTACAGTAAGGGGAGTTCAACTACTAGGCTATAGTGGAGTGTCTCGGTAGTTAACGGATGTTGGTTGACTAGGTTAAAAGAGTTTGACTAGTTTAACCTCGTACCGTTGGAGCCCATGATCTGTAGATCCGTTAGGTCCCCTTGCTAGCTCGAGACTAACCTTTAGAACAATATGATGGATAAAATATAAATTACTTTAAGTTCATGTTGAGAAATATGAGTAAAGGTGATAGGCGTTGTCGATACGTCGGGTTTTTGTGAAAACTGTTAGGTGAGTATTTAGTATTTAAATATGATTTAAATACCGAAAACATGAATAGGGATTCATGATTGAAAATAACATTTAGGAAATGTTCGGGATTGGTGGAAAAATATTAATTTAATATTTAATATTAATTTAATTATTTAATAATTGTTTTAAATTAATTTTGAATTAATTTAAAATTGAAAAATTGAAATTGAAATTTTAATTTTTAAGATTATTAGAATTCAAATAATTATGTAACTAATTAAGGATAATTATGGATTTAATTAAATTAAAAAAGAATTGAATTTTTGGAGGTGGAGTGCATGGTGACTAAACCCATGCACACACCTCATGTTGGACACCGAAATTCCCACTAATTTTTGGTTAATTAAGTGTCAATTGTTGGAGCTTTCCTTCATCTCTAATCCCTCTATAAAAGGCAAGGAGATGGCTGAAGAAATTAAGCTTGAAACATAAGGAAATGCTGCCAAATTGAAAAACTCACCAAAACCCACCTTGCAAGCTTGTTCTTCAAGCTTTCTCTCTCAAATTCCATCACTTGAGGATCCCACAATCCGTTCTAAAGGCTTGAGGATAACAAGGAAGATCCTTTGGTGGTTCATGACTCGTTGGTGAAGAAAAACAACAAAGAAATCCAACCAATTTCTCCATTGATTCAAGGTTGGTAAACATACTCTGTTTTTCTTTAAATGGACAACATGCAATGTTTGATCAAATTGAACAAATTATGTGCCTAAGATCCAAAATTTCTTCCGTTTTTTAGATACTAACTCTTTTAGTTACTGAGGATGTCATCCGCTTATGTGTTTTTTCCTTTTTCATTGCAGGATAAAGCACAAGATTGGTTGTAGTCTATTCCCCCTAGAAGCATCACCACCTGGGATGCTTTGGTCCAAGCCTTTTTGAAGAAATTCTTTCCTCCTACTAAGACGATCAAGTTGAGGACGAAATTGGGACATTCCAGTAGCAGTTCGATGAGCAACTGTTCGAGGCATGGGAGCGCTACAAGGAGCTGCAGAGGAAGTGCCCTCAGTATGGATACCCCGACTGGTTGCAGATCCAACTCTTTTATATTGGTTTAAATCCTAATACTAAGACTATTGTTGATGCAGCTGCAGGTGGGACTCTGTTATCCAAGACCGTGGAGAATGCACGAACCTTGCTAGAGGATATGGCCACCAATAGCTATGAGTGGCCATCTGAGTGGTCTACACCAAAGAAAGTGACAGCTGGGGTGTTTGAGATCGATAACGTAAGTGCTTTACAAGCTTAAATGTCCTCCCTTGCTAATGCTTCCTTAAGTTTTTAGGTACTGGGAGCGCATAGTCCATCGAGTCAGCTGCTGCTATTGCATCTCAATCTCAGAGGAGACCACCATGGAATAGGTTCAGTATGTATCAAATTCTAATTTTAAGGGATATAATAATTCTACACGTACACACTATCACCCTAACAATAAGAACCATGAGAATTTTTCGTATGCCAATAATAAAAATGTTTTAAATCCTCCTAGTTTTGCCTCTCAAAAGCAAGAAAATAAACAATCTCTTGAGGTTCTTGTTGGAGCCTTTATTACAGAATCAAGTAACAGGACCAATAAGCTTGAGGAGGCAGTGATCGCCATTAACACCACGGTGACTAGTCATAGTGCAACAATAAAAAACATTGAGACTCAGCTGGGACAATTGGTAAGTGTTGTAAACACTATGCAGAATGGTAAGACCACAACTGAGCAGGAGAGACCTCAAATGCAGTACTGTAAGGCCATCACTAGCACTAGGTGGAGGAGATTGAAGAAGTTAAGGAATCTGAGATGGAGGTGCAGAAACTACTGAACTAGAAGGCCCCACTAGAGAAGTTGAAGAGAGCACATCCTCAAACGAAGTTGAAAAGCTTAACCTTGAGCCCCTATCCCTTCTCCTACTGTTTTGTCCTAAAAAAGAAGAAAAACAATCAGGTTCAGTTTGAAAAGTTTATGAATGCTTTTATGAATTTAAATATTAATATACCTTTTGTAGAAGCATTGGAGATGCCTCAGTACAACAGGTTCATGAAAGAATGGCTCTCAAAGAAGAAAAAGGAAAAGAAGATAGACACAGTGTACCTCGCCTCGACATGCAGTGTCCGATTGCAGCAGAAAGTACTTGATAAATTAGCAGATCCAAGGAGTTTTTCTATTCCTTGTAGCTTTGGAATTTACTCTTTTCGTGCATTGTGTGATTTAGGTGCTAGCATTAATACCATTCCTGAAGGATTGGAATTCCGTAATTCCATAAAGCGGAAGCGTGATTGGGATCGATTCGTAATTAATTTTGTTTAATCTAAAATACCAATACATTGGCAATAATCTTAGAACTATTCTAAATTTATATTAAGACTAAGCATACAAAAATATTAGATCTAAATCTAATTTATATAGTAACAAATTACTTACTCTCATTGACGACTTAGATTAAATTCACCAACTGCTTGTGAAATAATCACGAACTACTGCGAACACCACCACTGTGGCTACACCGATATGACTCTGAGACTTCTAGAGGCAGGAGACTGGTGGGAGTCTAGAGGGAGCCTTCAGGGAAATTCTCTAAGAGTAGGAGAATGAATGAGATGTCTTTCACCCCACTCCAGGGGTCCTATTTATAGGAAAAAGGCCAAGACCTTTTCCTTATAGGAAAAGTTCATGAATAAGATCTAATCAAATCTATTATCTTATTCATATTTAATTTAATAAATAATTAATTAATTCCATAATTAATTAATTACCCAATTAAATATCATATATTTAATCTTAGGGATTTTATTAAATTATTTATATTAATATGAATCCAATTCATATTAATTATTTGAACTCTTTCAAATATTTTCTCTCAAGAATTAATTTTGAAATTAATTCAAAATTATATTATAAAGTTTCATAAACTTTATATTATAATGTATCAATATACATTATATGATTCCCCTAAATAAATTGAACACTTCAATTTACAATCTATACTTAATTGCCTCAAGTCTCTTTACGAGATACTAGTGGGACCTAATGGACCTACAGATTAGAAGCTCCAACGATACGAGACTAATTGGCTAAACTCATTAACCAAGTTAGTCAACATTTGTTAACTGTGGGTCACTCCACTAAAGACCCACAGCTGCACTCTTTTCACTGTAGAATATTTCTGTGTCCACGGATATCGACCAATGCAGTAAGTCAATCCTTCATGTGTGTTCGTAACACCAGCTGGGTCAAATTACCGTTTTACCCCTAGGTTACCTCTGGTTCCTTAAGTACCACTGATCCCTCTAATGAACAAGTTGTTTAGGGTCCAACCACTAAACAGGAGTTCCTCTCGGGCTAGGAGAGGACGTCGCGCCTTTGTTCAAGCCTCGGAATCAGCCCTTAAGGGAACACACATCTACTTATCCCAATAGGGGAAGGAGTGAATTCTATCTTGTACTGTTATGTTCCCAGCCCCCATTCGGTCTTGCCTCTGAAATGGTAGGATTATTGAGTTGGCGAACTGATCACTCTCACCCATACAAATCTAAGGACAATCCCTCCTGAAAGGGGTTCATAACAGACTCAGGATTTGAGATTGAGTTACCTAGGTCATCCTATTAAAATAGAAACCTAAACTAGTTAACGACGTTACATCTAGTGGTTACTATTTCGCGGTCCGGTTGCAAACTCATTGCATAGGATACCCCCACCCGGATGTCTCCTACATGGATGCTTTGGATCATTGTATCTGTATCGAATACAATGTGGGCCGTATCACATAGTGTCACCAGGATAAGGTACTGTTGGGTTTCTAGAAAAATAAAATATAAAAAGACTCTAGAACTCTGTGCAAGTATACACAGTCCGCATCAAGTAATAAGTATTTATCGAATCCAAGGTCTGAATTGGCTTCCACTTTATCTATTTTGTTTAGCTTTTCAATGGTTTTGAAGGTGGTTAAAATGATTGATTTTTATAGAAATGCTGAAGGAAAAGAAATGACAGAACAGAAAGTAAACAAATAGGCAGACAGATTAGAAACAGGCGTTGGTCAGGATTTAGTAATTGTTTTAAAAGATGCTCTAACAATATTATTGATCATGCAAAACTCTCGCAGTCTTATTAGCAGATTCCTCCCGGAACTTCGGATTTTTTGGAATGTGTTTCAACTCCAATGAAGCACTACCGATCAAGCACTAGGCAACTGGCTATCCCTAGCTCAGTCACTGGCGTTCACCAATACACAATGATCTAGTGTGATTAAATGCCACACACTCCCTAAATCATCCCTGAAACTAGAAAGTGATATTCATACCGGCTGGCCAGGCGGGCACAAAATAGAAATGAGCACAACAATTAATCAAGATGCATCAAATCAATATTTATTGCATAGAAATTAAGCACGACAATCACATGTTCCCTAACCAATGCCTAAGCTACTTAGTTCATAAAGTGCATAGAGTCACACGTTACAATCTGAGTAAGCATATCCATAATTACAAAATAATGCAAGAAAATATTAATTCCCTTGATCAGCTTGCAATTGATGGTCTTCTTGTAGGACTCCAATCTCTCTCCTCTATTCGGCTCCCAAAGATGGAAGTAAACTTTCCAAGAGTGGAATGTTCCTCCCAAGGATGGAATGAATTTGACTTGGGCGGCCATCTCCTTTTATAGAGTGATAGGAGGATTGAATTAGGTTGACCTAGACACGTGGATGACTCTCCTTGCTCCTTTATCCCGAGAATAACTTAACAGAATTCAGTTCATTAAATTGGCTAACGAGTTGTGACGTGGCAGTTTTGCTCCCAGCTTTGCTGCAGCACAGAATTTGCTCCCTTAAGTCGCCCAGAAACATATTCTGCACAAAATAATTTCCAAAGCTTCAATTCTTCCATATGGGTTAAAACATATAATATATATCTAAAAGCAACCCTATTAAGCACACAAGACACACAAATCCCTATAGAAATTAGGCCTAAATAACTCCCTTTTGGAAAGTTATCACACCCCCAAACATGAACTATTGCGCATCCCGAGCAATACTAACCAACCTTCCCTTAAGAATTCAAAACGTTAGACAAAGCATAGCTCAACCAAAACAGATAATCCAACACTACCTTCAACCTTTACCTGAGCATTCTGCAAAACCAAGCTCTGCTGCAGCAAAATAATTCTTCCGGCATGGACAAATAATCACCACTTTTAACTCAATTCTAAGAACTTGCCACAGCCTAGCTCTATTATCAGACATATTAAAACACATTTTTAAGGGGTTTATATTTTTGTTTTTCAGACTTAAAGCAGCCCTACAGTCATAAGCTCTTAAGCATGGGATGACCCACTTAATGGTGAAGTATACCCTTGCCTCAAACTCATCACCAACTAAGCTAAATACTCATTGTAAAGCTAAAAAATCCTTAGTTATTCTATCTCTTGCCCCTCAGAATGGCAACATTTTATGATGAAGCTCACCTAAGTTCTGGGAGACAGAAAAACTGCTGGATTATCATTCATCCTTCAAAACTTTTGCTCCATGAATTTTCTCAGCAAAATTTTCAACAATCGATTTTTTTAGCAAATAATTTTTTCATTTTTCCTAGGTCATCTTTTGACGCGAAGAAAAACTGTGGGTATCACAAATGTCCCCGGTTACTCAATAACCTAATAAATTATTTAATGAAGGAGAGGAATGCTCGAGCAAAACAATTGGAGTAGCAAAAAGTCCCCCAAACTTAAATTATTCATTGTCCCCAATGAATCATTAATTTTGTGAACTATACCCCCAAACTTAAATTTTTCTATCTGAATTTTAACTCGAGCGTGGGACTAGAACTAAGCTTAAAGTGGATCATATAAGTCAACACTACCTCAGAATCTTCTTTGCCGCAACAACGACCAGGCTAGAAGAAATGCTCAAGCAAAAGGTTTTTGGAGATCAGAATACCTTGATCTAATTAAGCTTAACCAGTCCAAGCTTAAAAAATTCAGAAGAAAATTAGTTAAGTTAGAGTTACTCAGTGCTCATAGAATAGAAACAACTTCGGAAATTTCATTAAAAATAAAGCAAAAAGATTACAAAGCAGAAGATTTGATGGCCTAGAAAAGTAAAATCATAGAAACAGAAATTTAAAACATTCAAAGAAAATGAGGTTAGAAAATGCGCGAGCAAACAAAAATCTCAGAACAAAAATTATGCTCGCTCAGGGCCACTTCATCCGTCAGTCCTCCTGACCCTGCTCATTCTCATCACCCTCTTCTTCTCTTTCCATCGGTGGGGGTGGAATCCAGGGGTTCAATAAATCCTCAGGGAATGCTGGAAGGGCTGGATATGGTTTGGAAAAATTCTCCTGTAGCGCCTTCTTTAGATTGGCATCACGACTTTTAACATAGTTTCAGAAGGTTAAAGCTTGCCTCTTGGCAAACTCTTGCCTGCTGGCCGACAGTGCAAGTTGTTCTAAAATCGTGTTGATGGCATAGACAAGCCCACCCTGACGTGCCTCTTGGGTACGCTGAAGCTGTGCCAAGTTAGGCGTATCGATGATTCCCTTGTCAAATAATATGACATCTCCTTCATTCTCCGGAACCCCTACTTGCTTGCAAAGCATTGTGATTGTATTCGGGAAAAACAATTTCCCCACTTTCTTCTTCAGCAACCAGATATTTCACTCGCAATAATCTTGCCCACATCAATACTGAGAGACCTTAAGATGGCGAAAGCCAACAGAGCCCGTTCCCTAGAAACCGTCGAGTCGTGAGTCGTTGGAAGCAACCTCTTTTTGATAAACCCCATCCATGTATTTGCTTCCCTCTTCAGATAGGCTGACTGAAACGTCCTTTTCTCTGTTTTTGAAAGCCTCCACTGCGCCCCTTCAATACCAACTTCCCGCACAGCATCGCTCAGCTGCTCATTAGATGGCGCCACAACCATCTCATTGTATCCTGCGTGGGGGAAATTTTGAAGGTTGTACAGGGCATTTATAGCACTAGGACTCTAGTCGACTTCGACACCTCGAACGATAACTTGGAAACCTTCCTCCTTGTCAATATTCGCATAAAATTCGCGCACTACCTGCGCGTTCACAGATTCAGGCTTTGAACAGAATGATTCCCAACCGTGGTTCGTAATGCCGGCCCTCAGAAAATGCGGAAGATCACCACCGAATCCTCTCTCAAACAGGAAGTCTCTCTTCAGCAACTCAGCATACTTTGCTCTAGCAAGGTTGTTGACGAAGCGGACATACGGCAACTGTGGCTCTTCTGTTTCGTTAGGTTCCTCCGATGCTGCCGCAACACTTTTGCCCCTGTCTGCTCTTCGTTTAAGCAACCTTTCTTCTTCAGCCTTCTTCTCTGCTTCCTCTCTTCCTTTTTCCTCGGCTTCTTTCTTCTCCTGCTCCTCTCTCTCTGTATTCTCTCTTTCAGAATCAGTAGTTGGAGGCGAGGGGGTATCAGTTCGGACTACCTTGACGTGGCCCGCTTTTCGCTTTATGCGGCGACGTTTGGGCACTTCCGGCATGATCACCTCTACTCGAGCCTCCTACACTGGCTCATTACCTTCTTCAGGCGCAACCTCTGCCTGTTCTTCATGCACATCCTGAGTCTGCTTTTCTTGAACCTCCTCTGTATTCTCCTCTCGCACTTCCTCTGTATCCGCAACTCTCGGCTCAGTCTGCTCTGGATTTTGTTCTTTTGGTTCCTTCGGGTCTTATTCAACCACTGTGGCAGCAACATCTTCCACAACCTTCAGTACAACTTCTTGATCCTCAGCCCGTTGTTGCATTCTCCTTCTTTTGGCTTCTTTTTCCTCCGGCGTTTTCTTCTTCTTCGTTTTCACTTTATGTGCCTCGGGGGTAACAGGTACCTCTTCTTCCTCATTATCCCTCTCTTTCCTTGCTCTCATTTTCGCCATTGAAGATTCAAAGGATTTTACCGCACACAGAAACACAGAAAGAAGAATACGAACGACAAGGGATGAACAAGAAGATGAAGTGAGAAGAACTTACCAAAGGCTTGTGAATAAATAGGGCGTCAGCAAAAAGAATCATAACTGAAAGATTTTGCCCCTCATTAAATGGAATTACCGTTCAAATCTCATTTAATTTGTAAATTAAATCCATCAAAAGTAAAATCATGAATTTCAATCGCCCATGGTAAATAATTATGTGCTGTCAAACGGCTAAACCGTTGGATTACCCTCGTGCGACACGTGGCAGCATCCATGCAATTAATCTGCCCACAGGAAATTCAAAATCAAACGGTAACAGTAATTAATTCACAATAAAACCCTTCCTATTCGGACGGAAGATTTGCTTCAGCCATAACTTTGCCGCAACAACCTTCTGAACAAAAGATTACCTGAAGAATCTTGGATACGGAAAATTCAAATTCAAAATAGAAAAATCAAATCAGGAAATTTAAATTTAAATTAACCGCTCAAATCAAATCTTATCTTTTATTTTTATTTGAAGCCGAATAAATCAGAAAAAAAAATCTTTATTAAACCTAATCTAAACAGAAATTAAAATAACTGAAAATAAAATCTAAATATAATCTAATCTAATCGGAATAAATAAAATCTAAATTACCAGAAATAATAAAAATATTCAAAATCACCATAAAATCTACTGAATTAAATATAACAACGAACTTAAAATAAATCATGCAAAACTTAAACAAACCAAATCTAAAATAATTCAAATTAAAATCATATCATATCAGTGAGTAAATAAAAACAAACACTTGGAGCTCAAAATATTGCTCTGCGAAATGCTCCCACAAAAATCTCGCTCTCTCAATCAACCAGCTTTAGGGAAGGATATTTCGTCTGAAACTCCTCTCCCCAATAATGTTTCACACGCTGTCCATTCACTTTGAAAAATCTCCCATCTTTTTCATCATGCAAAGTAATTGCTCCATGGGAGAAAACTTCAATCACAATACATTTAGATTTTAGCTTCCCAGGAAATAATTTCAATCTAGAATTATAAAGCAAAACTCTCTGACCTTTGACAAACTCTTTAGGCTTAATTTTCTTGTCATGCCACAGCTTAGTCTTCTCTTTATATATTTTTGGATTTTCATAAGAAAATTGGCGAAATTCCTCTAACTCATTAAGCTGCAGCATTTTTATTGCCATTGCATGACTCAAATCAAAATTTAACTTTTTCAAAGCCCAAAACGTTTTATGCTCAAGCTCTAATGGTAAATGGCAAGCTTTCCTATATACTAACCTATAGGGAGACATACCTAGAGGAGTCTTATAGGCTGTCCTATAAGCCCAAAGAGCCTCATCCAACCTATAAGACCAATCTTTCCTAGACGGATGGACTACTTTTTCTAAAATAGATTTAATTTCCCTATTGCTAATTTCAGCTTGACCATTTGCTTGCGGGTGATAAGGGGTAGCTATCCTATGCTTGATTCCATACTTAGCTAACAGCTTAGTTAAGATATTATTAACAAAATGTGTACCCTCATCACTCACTAGAGCTCTAGGTGTCCCAAACCACACAAAGATGTGCGATTGAAGAAACCTTGATACTGTCTTGGCATCCTTCTGGTGCCATGCGATGGCCTCCACCCACTTGGACACGTAATCAACTGCCAATAAGATATAAACATTGCCATTAGAAGGGGGAAATGGCCCCATAAAGTCAATACCCCACATGTCGAATAATTCTACTTCCAAAATGTAAGTAAGAGGCATTTCATCTCTAGGCCCTAAGTTTCCTCTCCTTTGGCAAGCATCACATTACTTGTAGAACCAATGGGATCCTTAAATAAGGTAGGCCAGAAGAATCCACAATGCAAAATCCTCATAGCTGTCCTCTGACCGCTGAAATAGCC
Source organism: Luffa aegyptiaca (assembly GCA_017139565.1). Classification (NCBI taxonomy): domain Eukaryota; kingdom Viridiplantae; phylum Streptophyta; class Magnoliopsida; order Cucurbitales; family Cucurbitaceae; genus Luffa; species Luffa aegyptiaca. The sequence goes on along the minus strand of CM029405.1, from coordinate 18,936,379 downwards.
TCCATACGGCGAAGAGTGACATTGCTCCAGGATTTCCTTTGCTTCATCACCTGAAACACACCTACGAATAATACCATCAGAGCATTGTTTATACATAAATGGCTCATCCCAATAGAAAAACTTCGCATCATGCTTAAACTTTTTCTTCTGCCTCCAATCCATATCAATAGGAGTGACTCCCTTTACCAAAAAGTTAGCAATATCAGCATACCAAGGGACATCCTTGACTACCTTTACCTCAACAGCAAAGAGTTGTTCATCTGGAAAAGAATCTGAAATGGCAGATTGCTTCAGCAAAGATGATGATGGATCAAGACGAGACAAATGATCTGCAATAACATTTTCTGATCCCTTCTTGTCCTTTATCTCCAAGTCGAATTCCTGCAATAATAACACCCAACGAATTAGTCTAGGCTTTGCATCTTTCTTAGACATTAAATACCTTATTGCTGCATGATCCGTGAACACTGTGACTTTGGATCCAACCAAATATGGCCGGAATTTCTCAAAAGCAAACACAAAAGCTAACAACTCCTTTTCAGTAGTTGTATAGTTGACTTGTGCCTCATTTAAAACCCTGCTTGCATAATATATAGGATGGATAAATTTGCCCTGCTTTTGCCCCAGCATAGCACCACCTTATTGCTGCATGATCCGTGAACACTGTGACTTTGGATCCAACCAAATATGGCCGGAATTTCTCAAAAGCAAACACAAAAGCTAACAACTCCTTTTCAGTAGTTGTATAGTTGACTTGTGCCTCATTTAAAACCCTGCTTGCATAATATATAGGATGGATAAATTTGCCCTGCTTTTGCCCCAGCATAGCACCTACTGCAACATCACTTGCATCACACATTACCTCAAATGGTAAATTCCAATTAGGTGCACAAAGAATGGGTGCTGAGATTAAAGCAGCCTTTAAAGTTTCAAAAGCCTTCCTACAATTTGCATTAAAGTCAAAAACATGATCAGTGCACAATAAGTTACAAAGAGGTTTACTAATTTTTGAAAAATCCTTTATGAACCTTCTATAAAATCCAGCATGACCTAGAAAACTCCAAATCCCTTTCGCTGAGCTCGGTGGTTCTAATCTCTCAATAACCTCAATTTTTGCTCGATCAACTTCTAGACCATTCTTAGAAATCCTATGACCTAACACAATGTCCTCCTTTACCATGAAGTGGCATTTCTCTCAATTAAGAACTAGATGGGTATCCTCACATCTCTTTAACACCTTACCTAAATTATCCAAACAACTCTGAAAAGACCCTCCAAAAACTGAAAAATCGTCCATAAATACCTCAACAATGGACTCAATCATATCAGAAAAAATTGCTAACATACACCGCTGAAATGTTGCTGGAGCATTGCAAAGGCCAAAAGGCATTCGCCTAAAAGCAAACGTCCCATAAGAGCAGGTGAAAGTGATTTTTTCCTGATCCTCAGGAGCAATAGTAATCTGGTTATACCCAAAATAACCATCTAAGAAACAGTAGTAGGCTTGACAAGCCAATCTATCCAACATTTGGTCAATAAATGGTAGAGGGAAATGGTCCTTACGGGTAGCTTTATTAAGCCTCCTGTAATCCATGCAAACCCTCCAGCCAGTTACTATCCTGGTTGGGATCAACTCATTGTCTTTATTGCTCACCACAGTGACACCTCCTTCCTTAGGAACACATTGGACAGGGCTTACCCAATTGCTATCTGCAATTGGATAAATAATGCCAGCATCCAACCATTTAATCATCTCCTTTTTAACAACCTATTTCATTGCAGGGTCAAGCCTTCTCTGTTGCTCAATACTCCTAAAGGATCCCTCCTCTAGAGTGATTTTATGCATACAGAAAGACGGGCTAATTCCCTGAATGTCAGCCAATGTCCAACCTATTGCTTTGCGATATTGCTGCAGCAACTTTATTAAGGCCTCTTCATGCTCCGACATTAAATCTGATGCAACAATAATGGGCAACGTCTCACCTTCTCCAAGATACACATGCTTTAGATGATCCGGTAAGGGGCTTCAAATCTAAAGTGGGTGCCTCATTCAGGGATGGCTTAATAGGAGGAGCTTTTCTTTGATCTAAATCTAAAGACTCAAAAACATCCTCACACCTAAACAACTCTTTTTCATTTTTTCTTTCTAAAGAACAAACTTCTAAATCCTCTACACTAACCTCTCCATGATCTTCCAAATGTTTGTTTGCCGAATCCTGTATTGCTGTCTCAACAATTGTGTTTTCCAGAATCCTAATGAAAGAGCAATCTTCCATTTCGTCTGGATACTTCATGGCCTTAAACACATTAAATTTCACTTCCTCATTATAAACTCTCATTGTTAATTCCCCTTTTTGAACATCTATCAATGCCCTACCAGTAGCCAACAATGGACGACCTAGAATAATTGGGACATCTTTATCAGCCTCATAGTCTAAAATAATGAAATCAACAGGAAATATGAATTTATCTACTTTCACTAAGACATCCTCAATTTTACCCTCTGGATATGTGATAGACCTATCAGCTAGTTGGAGTGTGACTGTGGTAGGCCTAGCTTCACCAATACCTAGCTTTCGATAGACCGAAAGAGGCATAAGGTTAATGCTTGCACCTAAATCACAGAGTGCTCTACCTAACTCTTTTCCACCTATTGACACAGGTATAGTAAATGATCCTGGATCCTTAGCCTTGGTTGGTAGCCCATTCTTAAGAATAACACTACATTCCTCAGTAAGAGATACAGTTTCAAACTCACCCAACCTCTTCTTTTTAGTTAAAATATCCTTAAGAAATTTAGCATAATTAGGAATTTGCTCAATAGCTTCTACTAAAGGGATATTTATATGCAATTGCTTAAGAATCTCTAAAAACTTCTTAAATTGACCATCCTGATTCTTAGGCCTTTGCCTTTGTGGAAAAGGTAGAGGTGGTACATAAGGTGGGGGCGGCACATAAGGTGGTTCCACATCTGGAACAGAACCAGATGCTCCAGCATCATTATTGCTGCCTCCAGCACCCTGATAAGACTCCAACTCTTTCTCAACAGCAACGTTTTTATCACAATTCTTTTCTATATCCTGGGTTTTACTAGGCTCTTTTCTTTCCTCTAGTGGCTTACCACTCCTAAGAGTCACTGCCTTTACCTACTCCTTACCTTCCCTTCTAGGGTGTTCAGTATCTGAAGGAAGTTTCCCTTGAGGACTTGCCTTCAGCTCATTAGCTAGTTGACCCACTTGCAATTCCAGGGCTCTCATTGAAGCTTGATTACTTTGAATTGCGGCATCTGTACGAGCCATATATTCTTTCATCATTGCCTCGAGAGAACTATTCGAATTTTGCTGGGGCAAAGCCTGCTTATTTTGCTGGGGCAATACCTGCGCTTTAGCAAATCCCGATTGGTTCACCTTTTGCTGTGCTTGCACATTACTTCCTTATCCTCCCCATGAGAAGTTGGGGTGGTTGCGCCAACCTGGATTATAAAAGTTAGAATAAGGGTTATTCCTCTGATTACCTACAAAAAACATAGAAGCTGGATTGCTTGGGCAAAACTCGTAGTTGTGCTCTTCACCACAATAGACACATGCTTCCTCTGCAACTTGGTTCACCACTGCAGTAGGCTCCACTGCTGGTGGCTGCTGATGACTAAACACTGTCACATTTTTAAGAGCGTTAGCTAACATTGCAATATTAGCCCTAATGGTGGACACACCATCAACCTCTAACACACTCTTAACCTTTTTATTTGTGCCTCTAACATCCGACCACTGACAACTATTAGTAGATATTCTTTCTAAAATTTCATGGGCTTCATTAAAAGTTTTTGCTAGAAGGGCCCCTCCAGCCGAAGCATCAACCATACCTTGGGTTGCTCCATTTAACCCATTGTAAAATGTTTCCATTTGGATATAATGTGGTAAACCATGGTGGGGACACTTTCGCAAAAGCTCCTTAAACCTCTCCCAAGCCTCACTAAAAGTCTCATCTTCAAGTTGCCTAAACCCTACTATTTCACTCCTCAATTTAGCATTCCTATTTGGTGAGAAATATTTACTAAGGAATTTTTCAGCTAATTCATTCCATGTCCTAATTGATCCTGGAGCAAAAGAATTTAACCATGCCTTTGCTCCATCTCTAAGAGAATACGGGAACAAAGTTAATCTAAGGGCATCTCTAGGCACTCCTTGAATTACAAAAGAACCGCTAACTCCTAGAAAATACTTAAGATGCAAATGAGGGTCTTCAGATGACAAACCATGGAACTGACCCACGGTTTGCAACATCTGAAACATTACCTGTTTCATTTCAAAATTTGATGCCTCAATTTGAGGACGTGCAATTCCTGGATTTAACTCATCAAACATTGGAAAAGCATACACTCGAATGGCTCTGGCCCTATCGTTCGCTACCAAGATAGGATTCTCAGTCTGATTATTTTGCTGCTCATTTTGCTCCAGCGGCTGGTTTTGCTGCAGCAAACAATTCTGCTGAGGGTTTGCTAGATTTTCAGGACCTTGCGGAAGACGCGACACGTTATCCATTTGATTTTGCTGTCTACGCTGCTCTCTCCTTCTTCTCCTGAATGTCCTCTCGATTTCTGGATCAAGCTCGAACCTTACCCCAGGCGGATCGCTCATGCACCAAACTCACGCCTGCAAAAACAAAAGAAACAATCAAAAAGTTCTAGCACTAAACCACTAAAACACATACACAAAACAGATCAGATAAAAACTTATTCAAGTTCCCCGACAATGGTGCCAAAAACTTGTTGGGTTTCCAGAGTGGGTAAAAATAAGATATAAAAAGACTCTAGAACTCTGTGCAAGTATACACAGTCCGCATCAAGTAATAAGTATTTATCGAATCCAAGGTCTGAATTAGCTTCCACTTTATCTATTTTGTTTAGCTTTTCAATGGTTTCGAAGGTGGTTAAAATGATTGGTTTTTATAGAAATGCTAAAGCAAAAGAAATGACAGAACAGAAAGTAAACAAATAGGCAGACAGATTAGAAACAGACGTTGGTCAGGATTTAGTAATTGTTTTAAAAGATGCTCTAGCAATATTATTGATCATGCAAAACTCTCGCAGTCTTATTAGCAGATTCCTCCCGGAACTCCGGATTTTTTGGAATGTGTTTCAACTCCAATGAAGCACTACCGATCAAGCACTAGGCAACTGGCTATCCCTAGCTCAGCCACTGGCGTTCACCAATACACAATGATCTAGTGTGATTAAATGCCACACACTCCCTAAATCATCCCTGAAACTAGAAAGTGATATTCATACCGGCTGGCCAGGCGGGCACAAAATAGAAATGAGCACAACAATGAATCAAGATGCATCAAATCAATATTTATTGCATAGAAATTAAGCACGACAATCACATGTTCCCTAACCAACGCCTAAGCTACTTAGTTCATAAAGTGCATAGAGTCACACGTTACAATCTGAGTAAGCATATCCATAATTACAAAATAATGCAAGAAAATATTAATTCCCTTGATCAGCTTGCAATTGATGGTCTTCTTGTAGGACTCCAGTCTCTCTCCTCTATTCGGCTCCCAAAGGTGGAAGTAAACTTTCCAAGAGTGTAATGTTCCTCCCAAGGATAGAATGAATTTGACTTGGGCGGCCATCTCCTTTTATAGAGTGATAGGAGGCTTGAATTAGGTTGACCTAGACACGTGGATGGCTCTCCTTGCTCCTTTATCTCGAGAATAACTTAATAGAATTCAGTTCATTAAATTGGCTAACGAGCTGTGACATGGCAGTTTTGCTCCCAGCTTTGCTGCAGCACAGAATTTGCTCCCTTAAGTCGCCCAGCAACATATTCTGCACAAAATAATTTCCAAAGCTTCCATTCTTCCAAATGGGTTAAAACATATAATATATATCTAAAAGCAACCCTATTAAGCACAAAAGACACACAAATCCCTATAGAAATTAGGCCTAAATAACTCCCTTTTGAAGTGTTATCAGGTACCCAGCCTTATCCCTATACTATAGACCTTTTAGGTTGTTACTGTAGGGATAATAACCCTAGGCAGTGGAAGACGTCAGAGACCTTTTTCGAATTAAACGCCGATTAGGATACTAATACGACGACAAATAAATTTACAGCATAAAACAAAATTTAACATACTGTAGAGCACTAATAAAGCATGCTTAAAATCATTAGGAAGAATCTAGATCTAATCTAAATTGGATCCTAATGATCCTAGATCAAGAAATACTTACTCTCGAAGTCGTTCTTGATCGTTTCACCGAAATTCCCTTGAATCCTCGCAAAAAACAGCAGCAAAAACTTCCTTTTCCTTGCTGTAAATTTGTCACGAACACCACCACGGAGGTTGTTGATGTGGAATTTTCCTACCGCAAGCACACGGGTCAAGTAATAATAAAGTGATTTTGCAGTCAAGTGTCGTCCTCTGGATTGGATTTTTAATCAAATCTAATTATCGAAAATAATCTTGTCCAATTTTATTTAGGGAACAAATTTTAGTGGTAAGGAAAGTAATTCTAACACAAAGAATAAGAAAAAATGTGACAAACAATTGATGACAACGGTCTTAGGGAATTGATTTCACCAATTGGGATTATGGATTAATTCATGGATTAATGACATGCTATGATTCATAAATCTTGGGAAACTAAAATCACACATATCTCTCCCGAGCATACATGATTCTCCCACATGCAATGAACCCGATATCCCTATATAAATTCATTAAACATGCAAGGCATTAAGGTTAACCTTTTTAACGATTTCTAGAATTAACTATTATCTCCTGATTTCTAGCTAAATCCTAGTTATGCATAATGATTTCTAAGCTAAATCCTCTCTCCCGAGTTAGATTCAAGCACAAACAACAATCAATTTATGGCCGGTAAATTGAAAGCATTAAGAACACAATTATGCATAAATGACATCGATAGCAATAAAACCATTAAATCAATCCATAAAGTGCCCAACGGCTACATCAATCCCTAAGAAATAAACTTTGCTACACATAATCCGCGTTACGATATAAACTAAGTCTAAATAAGCCATAAAAACTACTAAAGAAAAGGGAAAAGAGAAGTAAATGCTAAGTAGGCCGAGACCGAACGTCCCCGTCACGATCTCCACGAACAAAGCCTTGAAATCCACTTTTCTACACTTGCTTCAGCCTTCACAGCAACCTTTTCTCTCTGTTTTACGACTCCAAAGTCACCAAAAAAGTCCCCCCAATCAGTCCTAATCGCAATCCTTAAATAAGGCAAAAATTGGTCGTAGCGTCGCGACGCTGTGGGGGTAGCGTCGCGACGCTACCGTGATTTTTCGGATTCTGGGATTTTCAACCGAGAGCGTCGCGACGCTATTTTTTTTTTTTTTAGATTGAAAACTCCATTTGACTCAAATTGCTCAATTAAGCTTCAAATACATACTTCCTACAAATAAAACATATAAATGCATAAATTTGGCCAAATAATTGTAAAAGACTAGCTTAATTAATTACAGAAAAATAGCTAGCTATGCTCGCTATCAAACACCCCCAAACTTAAGCTTTTGCTAGTCCTCGAGCAAACTAAAAATCAAGCATACAATGGAAGAATGGATGCAACAAACATGACTCAATCCTCAAGGCTCAAAAGTCAATACTCAAGCAATTAAGAGACATGCACATAAGGACCAATGAGGGAGACAAATCAAAAGTTTTCCAAAATTAACTTGCACAAACGAGATCTAACTTAACGAGATCAGTACTAGCCCGGGATTGGATTACTAAACTCTCAACTCATCTTCCCTCTACACTGGCACTAAGGATTCACTAACGAGCCAATGGAACAAATTAGTTTGTTTTCCTCCATACTTAGGTGCTTATAATTGAAAATTACAACATGCATTTTTATGTGGCACTAGCTTTCACACACCTATTGCAGGGACCCTTAACCCGAGTTTTACCCTTTGGTTGACCTAACTGATCACAACAGGGGTAGCTCTTTTTGCCTAAACTTTATTAAACATTGCATTGCGCGTATAAGTCATGACTTTCTTTTTTTTTTCTTTCAAATTGTAACAACAAGAATGATTTTTCGTTATGAGCATGATAAGCATATATTCTTTTCTTTCCTCCTAAGCAAGATCAAACATGCTAATTTGCAAAAGATTAACTCTTTAGCTCTTCCCTACACCTATCAAGGTGACAACAAGCATATGAACCTAATAATTCGCTCATAAGCATTCAAATCCAAATCTAGCCAAGACAAATACTCTACTCATGCAAGACATCTCCTAGAAAAAGTTTAAAAAGTCTCCCTTTTTGGGCACTCATGCTTACAACTCATCGAAAGCTTGAAAATTGACAAGAAAGCCTATCCTAGGAAATCATAGTCATGCAAAAATATCATCCAGAAAACAACCATATGCTCAATTCAAAGAAAGCTCAAAACTATAGCTCGAACTCAGATGCTCAAGGGCTCCACAAACATGCTATTCCACCCCCAAACTTAAAGCATGCATTGTTCTCAATGTATAAAGAAAACAAGGCACAATCAAGCATGAGAACAATAAAAGAGTAGGAGGAGTGAACAATACTGTCCTGGAATGATGATGTCCTTTTTTATGGAAGCATGGAAGCAAAAGAGAAACTGGAACCAAGACCTACAAAACAAAAACAAACAATAAATCAAAAGCAAAAAGAAAACCACAATTGAACTTACTTGGGTTGCCTCCCATAAGCGCTTGTTTAATGTCAATAGCTCGACGTGTTAACCGTATAGGCATCAAGGTGGTCTAATGTCAGGTATCCCATCAACCGTGCTCTTCCTAGCACCTTTCCTGTAACCCACCAACATGGTCTCTGATGTGTTCTTAGGGTCCTCAAAAGCTTTTAGGATCTCCTTCTCTTGTTGGACTCTAATGATTAGCTCCCTGCGCTCAATGTCAATTATAACCCTCCCTATAGCAAGGAATGGTCTCCCTAATATAATAGGCATGGTAGGATACTCTTTAATATCTAAGACAAAGAAATCAACAGGAAGGAAAAATCTACCTACTTTAATCAGAACATTTTCCACAATTCCATAAGGACTAACCACAGACTGGTCAGACAACTGGAGCCTAATAGTAGTAAATTTTATCTCTCCTATATTTAGCTTTTTGCACAATGATAATGGAATGATATTTATGCTAGCCCCTAGATCACATAGTGCTCTACAAGAATAAGTACCAAAATTTCAAGGAATAGTAAAACTCCCTGGATCAGTCAATTTTTCTGGTACTTTCTGTTGGACACGAGCATTGCATGTCGATGCTAAGTATACAGTTTCCATCTGCTTTTCCTTTTTCTTCTTGATGAGCCATTCCTTCATGAACTTCCTGTAATGAGGCATTTGCTCCAGTGCATCTGCAAAAGGAATATTAACATTCAAACCTGTAAAAGCATCAAGAAACTTATTAAACTGAGCCTTAGAATTTTTCTTTTTCTTATTCTTTGACTTAGGAACTAAAATAGTAGGAGAAGGGATAGAGGGCTGATAACTGCCCAAAAGGTAGTTATTTAGGCCTCATTTCTATATTGATTTATGTGTCTTTTGTGCTTAATAGGGTTGGTTTTAGATATATATTACATGTTTTAACCCATTTGGAAGAATGGAAGCTTTGGAAATCATTTTGTGCAGAATCTGTTGCTGGGCGACTTGAGGGAGCAAATTCTGTGCTGCAGCAAAACTGGGAGCAGAACTGCCACGTCACAGCTCGTTAGCCAACTTCATGAACCGACTTCGGTTGAATTATTTTTGGGATAAAGGAGCAAGGAGAGCCCTACACGTGTCCATGTTGACCTAATTCAAGCCTCCTTTCCTTCTATAAAAGGAAGTAGCCGCCCAAGTCAAGAGTATTCCAACTTTCCTTGGAAGCCGAGTAGTATAGAGAGATTGGAGATTACCAAGAACACCATCATCCGCAAGCTGATTAAGGAGATTATTATTTTCTTTATTATCTTGTGTTAATGGACATGCCTATTCAGATTGTAATTCGTGTTTCCATGCTTATTATGAACTAAGTAGCTTTAGGCGTTGGTTAAGGAATATGTAGTTGTTGTGCTTCATCTCTAATAATATTTATTGATTATTGCATCTTGGTTAATTGTTGTGCTTATTCTTATTTTATGCCCGCCTGGCCAGCCGGTGTGAATACCGCTCTCTAGTTTCAGGGATGATTTAGAGAGTGTGTGGCAATTATCTACACTATGATCATTGTGTATTGGTGAACGCCAGTGACTGAGCTAGGGATAGCCAGTTGCCTAGTGCTTGATCGGTCGCACTTCATTGGGGTTGAAACACATTCCAAAAGATTCGGAGTTCCGGGAGGAATCCGCTAATAATACTGCGAGAGTTTGCATGATCAATAATATTGCTAGAGCATCTTTTAAAACAATTACTAAACCTAACCAACGCCTGCCTCTAATCTGTCTGCCTATTTGTTTACTTGTTGTTCTGTCATTTACTTTGCTTCGGCATAATTCTTATAAAACCCAACCATTTTTTATTACCTTGAAACCATTAAAAGATTCATACAAAATAGATAGAGTGGAAGCTAGTTCAGGCCTTGGATTGACAAATACTTATTACTTGCTGCAGACTGTGTATACTTGCACAGGAATTCTAGAGTCTTTTCAGATCATAATTTTACTCACTCTAGGAACCCAATAATTCAACAGAAGTCGGTTCATGAAGTTGGCTAACGAGCTGTGACGTGGCAGTTCTGCTCCCAGTTTTGCTGCAGCACAGAATTTGCTCCCTCAAGTCGCCCAGCAACAGATTCTGCACAAAATGATTTCCAAAGCTTCCATTCTTCCAAATGGGTTAAAACATGTAATATATATCTAAAACCAACCCTATTAAGCACAAAAGACACACAAATCAATATAGAAATGAGGCCTAAATAACTACCTTTTGGGCAGTTATCACACCCCCAAACTTGAACTATTGCGCGTCTCGAGCAATACTAACCAACCTTCCCTTCAAGAATTCAAAACATTAGACAAAACACAGCTTAATCAAACCAGACAATCCAACACTACCTTCAACCTTTACCTGAGCACTCTGCAAAACCAAGCTCTGCTGCAGCAAAATAATTCCTCCGGCATGGACAAATAATCACCACTTCAAACTTAATTCTAAGAACTTACCACAGCTTAGCTTTATTATCAGACATATTAAAACACATTTTCAAGGGGTTTATATTTTTGTTTTTTCAGACTTAAAGCAGCCCTACAGTCATAAGCTCTTAAGCACGGGATGACCCAGTTTATGGTGCAGTATACCCTTGCCTCAAACTCATCACCCACTAGGCTAAATACTCATTATAAAGCTCAAAGATCCTTAGTCATTCTATCTCTTGCCCCTCAGAATGGCGACATTTTATGATGAAGCTCACCTAAGTTCTGGGAGACAGAAAACTGCTGGACTATCATTCATCCTTCAAAACTTTTGCTCCATGAATTTTCTCAGCAAAATTTTCAACAATCACTTTTTTCAGCAAATAATTTTTCATCATTTTTCACATTTCCTAGGTTACCTTTTGACGCGAAGACAAACTGTGGGTATCACAAATGTCCCCGGTTACTCAATAACCTAACAAATTATTTAATGAAGGAGAGGAATGCTCGAGCAAAATAATTGGAGTAGCAAAAAGTCCCCCAAACTTGAATTATTCATTGTCCCCAATGAATCATTAATTTTAAATGACACCCCCAAACTTAAATTTTTCTATCTGAATTTTAAAACTAAGCGCGGGATTAGACCTAAGCTTAAAGTGGATCATATAAGTCAACACTACCTCCAGAATTTTCTTTGCCGCAGCAACGACCAGGTCAGAGAAAATGCTCAAGCAAAAGGTTTTTGGAGATCAGAATACCTTGATCTAATTAAGCTTAGCCAGTCCAAGCTTCAAAAATTCAGAAGAAAATTAGTTAAGTCAGAGTTACTCAGTGCTCATAGAACAGAAACATCTAGTAAATTTCATTAAAAACATGAAAGGAAATTACATAAGCAGAGATATATTTTTCTTTTCTTTTTTTTTTCAAAACAAAAAGAAACAAGCAAACAGAACAGTAAACAGGGTCAAACATGCGCGAGCAAACAAAAAGATAGGAACAAAAGAAATGCTCGCTGAAGATCATCTCATCCATCAATCTTCCTGACCCTGCTCTTCATCATCTTCCTCTCGTTCAACAGGTGGGGGTGGGATCCAGGGGTTCAGTAGGTCCTCAGGGAATACGGGTAAGGCCGGGTATGGTTCGGAAAAATTTGATTGCAAGGCCACCCTTAAGGCGGCATCCCTTCTCTTTACATAGTCCCAGAAAGTCTGAAACTGCCTTTCAGCGAATTCCATTCTGCTGGAATGCAGTTGCAACAGTTCCTGAATTTGTTGGATGTCGCACACCAAACCCCCTTGGCGTGCTTCCTGCGTTCTCTGAAGCCTAGCCAAATTTGGCGTATCAATTATTCCCTTATCTGGTAATATCATATCATCCTCACTCTCTGGCACCCCTGCCCTTCGGCATAGCATCGTGATAGTGTTGGGGAAAAACAGCTTCCCCACCTTTTTCCGCCAGCAGTCAAGAATCTCAGACGAAATTATTTTTCCTACATCAATACTCATTGAACGAAGAATAGCAAAGGCAAGCAATACCCTGTCCCGAGATACTGTGGAGTCATGCGTAGTTGGTAGTAAGCGCAACTTAATAAAACCCATCTAGGTGTTGGCCTCGCTTTTCAAATAAGCTGCATGAAATGTGCGCTTCCGCGTCTGCGACAACCTCCATTGGGCCCCCTCAATGCCAACCTCTCGGACAGCCGTACTTAACTGATCGTTAGATGGGGCAACCACCATCTCATTGAAGACTGCATGCGGAAAATCCTGGAGATCAAACAATTCATTAACAGCTTCTGGGCTCTAATCCACTGAGACTCCTCGAACTATAACCTGAAATTCTTCCTTATGGTCAAGATTCGCGTAAAATTCCCGAACAAAGTTGGAATTCACAGGCTCTGGTTTCGCACAAAATTGGCTCCAACCGAGGTTTCCTATTCTAGTCCTCAAGAACCGTGGCAACTCATTTCCAAATCCTCGCTCGAACAGAAAGTCCCGTTTCAGCATCTCCTGGTATTTTGCTCGAGCAAGGTTGTTGACGAAGCGAATAAAAGGTAACCCTTGTGCCTCAACCTCGTCAGCCGCACCTGATGCCTTGGCAATACCTTTGCCCTTGTCTTCTCTTCGCTTGCGCAAAATCTCTTCCTCAGCCCTCTTTGCTTCTTCTCGCACTTTTTCCTCAGCTTTTTTTTTTCTCTCTTTCCTCTCGCTCTGCCTTCTCTTTCTCAGAATCCGACGATGGTGGTGATGGGGTATCAGTCCGAATCACCTGAACGCGCCCAGCCTTCCGCTTGATGCGGCGATGCTTTGGTGGTTCAGGCATTATGACCTCAACATGAGCCTCCTGCACCGTTTCCTGTTCATCCCCTTCCTCAGGCACAACCGCAGCCTGTTCGTCTCGAACTTCTTCAGCTTGTGTTTCTTGATTCTTCTCAACATTCTCCTTTTGCACCGAATCTTGGACTATCGTTTCTACCTCAGGATTCTGAATTCTTTCCGTATCTGGGTCATTCACTGGTCCTTCTTGGATAGCCTCTTGCTCCGCAGCCCTCTGCTGCCTTCTTCTCCGTTTAGCTTCTTTCTCTTCTGGCGTTTTCTTCTTCTTGGTTTTAGCTTTCTGAACTTCAGGGGTAACGGGCACCTCCTCCTCCTCACTTTCTCTTTCTTTCCTTGCTCGTGTTTTTTCCATGAAGGATTCAAGGATTTTTCCAGAGAATGAAAGGGAAAAAGAAAGAATGCAGAAAGATTGAAACAAGAAGACGAAATGAGAAGAAACTCACCAATGTCTGTGAATAAATAAGGGTCCAGCAAAATGCAATCTCAACCAAAAGGATTTGTCTGCATTAAATAATATTACCGTTTTAATCCCATGCAACCGGAAAATTTGAAACCAACAACGGTAAAATCATGAAGTTCAATCGCCCACGGTAAATCACTATGCGCTGTCCACTATCAAAGCCCTTGTATGATTGCTGCGTGACACGTGGCTTCATCAGATGACGCTTGCAAATTTACCTGCGAAAATTCAAAGAAAATCCCAACGGTAAAAATAATAAATTCTCAACGAAATCCCTTCTAATTCGGATGATTCTGCTCCAGCCATAACTTTGCCGCAACAACCTTCTGACCCTGAAGAATCTTAGATACGGAATTTTAAATTTCAAAATAGGAAAATCAAATCTTTCAAATTCAAATTTAAATTAGCCAATTCAACTCAAATCTAATTCTTTTTCAAGCAAAGCCGAATAAATTAGAGAAAATCTTTATTAAATTAAACTAGAATTCAAATAACTGAAAATAAAATCTACATAAAATCTAATCTAACTAATTAAAAGATAATTCAAAGATAATTTAAATAAATAACCCGAAAATAAAATAAAATCAAATTCAAAAATGAAATAGATAAAATCTAAACTACCAAAAATGATAAAAATACTTACAGATAAAATCTAGTAAACCATGCAACATTTAACCTAATCGAAAAATAAATCAGCGAAAAATAAAATCAATACAAACTCTGGGAGCTCAAAATTTTGCTCTATGAAATGCTCCCGTAAAAATCCTGCTCTCTCAATCATCAACCAACTTTAGGGAAGGATATTTCATCTGGAACTCCTCTCCCCAATAATGTTTGACACGCTGTCCATTCACTTTGAACATTCTCCCATCCTTCTCGTCTTGCAAAGTCACTGCTCCATGGGGGAAAACCTCAATCACCACAAACGGACCTGACCACTTGGATTTTAGTTTCCCAGGAAACAATTTTAATCGAGAATTATAAAGCAAAACTTTTTTACCTTTGAAAAATTCTTTAGGCCTAATTTTCTTGTCATGCCACAACTTAGTCTTTTCTTTATATATTCTCGCATTCTCATAAGAAAATTGGCGAAATTCTTCCAATTCGTTAAGCTGCAGCATTCGCATTGCTCCTGCACTACTCAGATCAAAATTTAACTTTTTCAAAGCCCAAAACGTTTTATGCTCTAGCTCTAATGGTAAATGACAAGCTTTCCCATATACTAACCGATAGGGAGACATACCTAGAGGAGTCTTATAGGCTGTCCTATAAGCCCAAAAAGCCTCATCCAACCTAAAAGACCAATCCTTTCTAGATGGATGGACTACTTTTTCTAGAATTGATTTAATTTCCCTATTACTTATTTCAGCTTGACCATTAGCCTGTGGGTGATAGGGGGTAGCTATCCTATGCTTGATTCCATACTTAGCTAAAAGCTTAGTTAAGATATTATTAACAAAATGTGTACCCTCATCACTTATTAGAGCTCTAGGTGTCCCAAACCGCGCAAAAATGTGCGATTGGAGAAACCTTGAAACCGTCTTGGCATCACTCTGATGACATGCAATAGCTTCCACCCACTTGGACACGTAATCTACTACCAATAAGATAAAAACATTGCAATTAGAAGGGGGAAATGGCCCCATAAAATCAATACCCCATACATCGAATAATTCCACTTCTAAAATGTAAGTAAGAGGCATTTCATCTCTAGGCCCCAAGTTTCCTCTTCTTTGGCAAGCATCACATTGCTTGTAGAACCAGTGGGCATCCTTAAACAAGGTAGGCCAAAAGAATCTGCAATGCAAAATCCTCATAGCTGTCCTCTGTCCGCTGAAATGGCCTCCATACGGCGAAGAGTGACATTGCTCCAGGATTTCCTTTGCTTCATCACCTGAAACACACCTACGAATAATACTGTCAGAGCATTGCTTATACATAAATGGCTCATCCCAATAGAAAAATTTTGCATCATGCTTAAACTTTTTCTTCTGCCTCCAATCCATGTCAATAGGAGTGACTCCTCTTACCAAAAAGTTGGCAATATCAGCATACCAAGGGACTTCCCTGACTACCTTTACCTGAACAGCAAAAAGTTGTTCATCTGGAAAAGAATCGGAAATGGCAGATTGCTCCAGCAAAGATGATGATGGATCAAGACGAGACAAATGATCTGCAATGACATTCTCTGATCCCTTCTTATCCTTTATCTCCAAGTCGAACTCCTGCAATAATAAAACCCAACGAATTAGTCTAGGCTTTGCATCTTTCTTTGACATTAAATAACTTATTGCTGCATGATCCGTGAACACCGTGACTTTGGATCCAACCAAATATGGCCGGAATTTCTCAAAGGAAAACACAACAGCTAACAACTCCTTCTTAGTAGTTGTGTAGTTGACTTGTGCCTCATTTAAAATCCTGCTTGCATAATATATAGGATGGATAAATTTGCCCTGCTTTTGCCCCAGCATAGCACCTACTGCAGCATCACTCGCATCGCACATTACCTCAAACGGTAAATTCCAATTAGGTGCACAAAGAATGGGTGCTGAGATTAAAGCAGCCTTCAATGTCTCAAAAGCCTTCCTACACTCTGCATCAAAGTCAAAAACATGATCAGTGCACAATAAGTTACAAAGAGGTTTACTGATTTTGGAAAAATCCTTTATGAACCTTCTATAAAATCCAGCATGTCCTAAAAAACTCCGAATCCCCTTCACTGAATTCGGTGGTTCTAATCTCTCAATAACCTCAACTTTCGCTCTATCAACTTCTAGACCATTCTTAGAAATCCTATGACCTAACACTATGCCCTCCTTCACCATGAAGTGACATTTCTCCCAATTAAGAATGAGATGGGTATCCTCACATCTTTTTAACACCTGACCTAAATTATCCAAACAACTCTGAAAAGACCCTCCAAAAACTGAAAAATCGTCCATAAAGACCTCAACAGTGGACTCAATCATATCAGAAAAAATTGCTAACATACACCGCTGAAATGTTGCTGGAGCATTGCAAAGGCCAAAAGGCATTCGCCTGAAAGCAAACGTCCCATACGGGCAGGTGAAAGTGGTTTTTTCCTGATCCTCAGGAGCAATAGTAATCTGGTTATACCCAGAATAACCATCCAAGAAACAGTAGTAGGCCTGACCAGCCAATCTATCCAACAACTGGTCAATAAATGGCAGAGGGAAGTGGTCCTTACGGGTGACTTTATTAAGCCCCCTGTAATCCATGCAAACCCTCCAACCAGTTACTGTCCTAGTTGGGATCAACTCATTGTCTTTATTGCACCACAGTGACACCTCCTTTCTTAGGAACACATTGGACAGGGCTCACCCAATTGCTGTCTGCAATTGGATAAATGATGCCAGCATCCAACCATTTAATCACCTCATTTTTAACCACTTCTTTCATTGCAGGGTTAAGCCTTCTTTGTTGCTCAATACTCCTAAAGGATCCCTCCTCTAGAGTGATTTTGTGCATACAAAAAGATGGGCTAATCCCTTGAATGTTAGCCAATGTCCACCCAATAGCCTTGCGGTATTGCTGCAGCAATTTTATTAAGGCCTCCTCATGATCCGGCATTAAATCTGATGCAACAATAATGGGCAACGTCTCTCCTTCCCCAAGATACACATACTTTAGATGATCCGGCAAGGGCTTCAAATCTAAAGTGGGTGCCTCAATCAAGGATGGCTTAATTGGGGGAGCCTTCCTTTGATCTAAATCTAAAGACTCAAAAACATCCTCACACCTAAACAATTCTTTTTCATTTTTTCTCTCTAAAGAACAAGCTTCTAAATCCTCTACACTAACCTTTCCATGATTTTCCAAATGCTTATTAGCCGAATCCCGAATTGCTGTCTCAATAATTGTGTTCTCCAGAATCCTAATGAAAGAGCAATCTTCCATCTCGTCTGGATACTTCATGGCCTTAAACACATTAAATTTTACTTCCTCATTACAGACTCTCATTGTTAATTCCCCTTTTTGAACATCTATTTACGCCCTACCAGTAGCCAAAAATGGACGTCCTAGAATAATTGGGACATCTTTGTCAGCCTCATAGTCTAAAATAATAAAATCAACAGGAAATATGAATTTATCCACTTTTACTAAGACATCCTCAATTTTCCCCTCTGGATATGTGATAGACCTATCAGCTAGTTGGAGTGTAACTGTGGTAGGTCTAGCTTCACCAATACCTAACTTTCGATAAACCGAAAGAGGCATAAGGTTAATGCTTGCACCTAAATCACAGAGTGCTCTACCTAACTCTTTTCCACCTATAGACACAGGTATAGTAAATGATCCTGGATCCTTAGCCTTGGTTGGTAGCCCATTCTTAAGAATAGCACTACATTCTTCAGTTAGTGATACAGTCTCAAACTCACCTAACCTCTTCTTTTTAGTTAAAATATCCTTAAGAAATTTAGCATAATTAGGCATTTGCTCTATAGCTTCTACTAAAGGGATATTTATATGCAATTGCTTAAGAATCTCTAAAAACTTTTTAAATTGACCATCCTGATTCTTAGGTCTTTGCCTTTGTGGAAAAGGTAGAGGTGGTACATAAGGTGGGGGCGGCACATAAGGTGGTTCCACATCTGGAACAGAACCAGATGCTCCAGCATTTTTATTGCTGCCTCCAGCACCCTGACCAGACTGCAACTCTTTCTCGACAACGACATTCCTATCACAATTATTATCTATATAATGGGTTTTACTAGGCTCTTTTCTTTCTTTTAGTGGCTTACCACTCCTAAGAGTCACTGCATTTACCTGCTCCTTACCTTCCCTTCTAGGGTGTTCAGTATCTGAAGGAAGTTTCCCTTGAGGCCTGGCCTTCATCTCATTGGCTAGCTGACCCACTTGCAATTCCAGGGCTCTCATTGAAGCTTGATTACTTTGAATTGCGGCGTCTGTACGAGCCATAAATTCTTTCATCATTGCCTCGAGAGAATTCCCCGAATTTTGTTCGGGCAAAGCCTGCTTATTTTGCTGGGGCAATACCTGCGCTTTAGCAAATCCCGGCTGGTTCACCTTTTGTTGTGCCTGGCACTGCTTCCTTGACCTCCCCATGAGAAGTTGGGGTGGTTGCACCAACCTGGATTATAAAAGTTAGAATACGGGTTATTCCTCTGATTACCTACAAAAAACACAGAAGCTGGATTGCTGGGGCAAAACTCGTAGTTGTGGTTTTCTCCACAATAGACACAAGCTTCCTCTGCAACTTGGTTTACCACTGCAGCAGGCTCCACAACTGGCGGCTGCTGATGACTAATCACTGTCACATTCTTCAGAGCGTTAGCAATCATTGCAAGATCAGCCCTAATGGTGGACACACCATCAACTTCTAATACACTCTTAACCTCTTTATTTGTGCCTCTAACATCCGACCACTGACAACTATTAGTAGATATTCTTTCTAAAATTTCATAGGCTTCGTTAAAAGTTTTTGCCAAAAGGGCCCCTCCAGCCGAAGCATCAACCATACCTTGAGTTACTGCATTCAATCCATTGTAAAATGTTTCCATTTGAATACAATGTGGTAGGCCATGGTGGGGACACTTTCGCAAAAGCTCCTTAAACCTCTCCCAAGCCTCACTAAAAGTCTCATCTTCAAGTTGCCTAAACCCTACTATTTCACTCCTTAATTTAGCATTTCTATTAGGTGGGAAATATTTACTCAAAAATTTTTCAGCTAACTCATCCCATGTCCTAATTGATCCTGGAGCAAAAGAATTTAACCACGCCTTTGCTCCATCTCTAAGAGAATACGGGAACAAAGTTAATCTAAGAGCATCTCTAGGCACTCCTTGAATTACAAAAGAATCACTAACTCCTAGGAAAGACTTAAGATGTAAATGAGGGTCTTCAGATGCCAAACCATGGAATTGACCCACGGTTTGCAACATCTGAAACATTACCGGCTTCATTTCAAAATTTGCCGCTTGAATTTGAGGGCGTACAATCCCTGGATTCAACTCATCAAACATTGGAAAAGCATAAGCTCGAATGGCTCTGGTCCTATCGTTCGCTACCAAAATATGATTCTCAGCCTGATTATTTTGCTGCTCATTTTGCTCCAGCGGCGGGTTTTGCTGCAGCACACGATTCTGCTGGGGGTTCGCTAGACCTTCAGGACCCTGCGATAGATGCGGCACATCAGCCATTTGATTCTGCTGTCTACGCTGCTCTCTCCTTCTTATCCTG
Source organism: Luffa aegyptiaca (assembly GCA_017139565.1). Taxonomy (NCBI): domain Eukaryota; kingdom Viridiplantae; phylum Streptophyta; class Magnoliopsida; order Cucurbitales; family Cucurbitaceae; genus Luffa; species Luffa aegyptiaca. The sequence goes on along the minus strand of CM029405.1, from coordinate 18,916,216 downwards.
AATGTCCTCTCGATTTCTGGATCAAGCTCGAACCTCACCCCAGGCGGATCGCTCATGCACCAAACTCACACCTGCAAAAACAAAAGAAACAATCAAAAAGTTCTAGCACCAAACCACTAAAACACACACACAAAACAGATCAGATAAAAACTTATTCAAGTTCCCCGGCAACGGCGCCAAAAACTTGTTGGATAACCTAACAAATTATTTAATGAAGGAGAGGAATGCTCGAGCAAAATAATTGGAGTAGCAAGGGCTCAGGTATAGGCTTTTCAGCTTCGTTTAAGGTGGTGCCCTCCTCAACTTCTCTAGTGAGTTCTTCAGTTTCAGTAGTCTCCTCCTCCTCAGCTACTTGAGTCTCCTCCTCGTGATGCACAGAGACGGCCTTGCAGTATTCCAATGAAGATTTCTTTTGTTCAGTTGGGGCTTTACCTTTATTCATGGTGTTGACAACACTTACCAGTTGTCCCAGCTGAATCTCTATGTTCTTGATGGCTGCAGAATGACCATTGACAGTGGTGTTTATGGCAATCACGGCCTCCTCAAAGTTATTTGATCTGTTACTTGATTCTGTAATAAAAGCTCCAACGAGATCCTCCAGAGATTTTTTACTTTCTTGACTTTGAGGGGTAAAGCCAGGAGGATTCAAAACATTCTTATTATTTGCATACGAAAAATTCTCATGATTCCTATTACTAGGGTGATAATGTGTAGGTGTAGAATTATTATTGTACCCCCTAGAATTAAAATTAGAGACATACTGAACTTGCTCGAGATTTTCCTCCTGAGTCTAGGATGCAAGGGCAGCTGCAGACTCAATCGATTGAGCACTCCCTATACCTGAAAACTTTAAAAATGCATTAGCAAGGGAAGACATCTGGGCCTGAAGTGCACTTACGTTGTCAATCTCGAACACTCCAGCAGCAATCTTTTTCGGTCCCGACCGCTCAGATGGCCACTGATAGCTATTGGTGGCCATTTCCTCTAGCAAAGTCCCACCTACAGCTGCATCAACGATAGTTTTTGTACTAGGAGTTAAGCCATTATAAAATAATTGAACTTGAAGCCAGTCGGGGTAGCCATGCTGAGGGCACTTCCTCAGCAACTCTTTAAATCGCTCTCAAGCCTTGAACAGCTGCTCATCAAACTGTTGCTGGAACGTCCCAATCTCGGTCCTCAGCTTGACCGTCTTGGTAGGAGGGAAGAATTTCTTTAAAAACGCTTGGACCAAAGCATTCCAGGTGGTAATGCTCCCAGGTGGAATTGATTGCAACCAGTCACGAGCTTTATCCTGCAAGGAAAAAGGAAATATACGTAAGCGAATGGCATCTTCAGAAACATCATTTAATTTTACCGTCCCACAGATGTCTAGGAAGGATTTCAGGTGAGAATTTGGATCCTCCATGGGTGATCCTCTGTAAGCACAATCTCGAGCCATTTGAATAAGACCCGTTTTCAGCTCGAAATTATTAGCATTGATCGGGGCATAGACAATTCCCAACTGTTGCTCCTAAAAGACCGGCTGAAAATAGTCCCTAATGGGCTTAGGCTCCTCGGGGTTAGGATTGGCCATTTGGATGTGATTTCCTTGGTTTTCCCTTCGAAGTCTATTAAAAGTTCTTTCTATCTCTGGATCAAAGGGAACTAAGGCCAACTCCCAAACCTTTCGCATACACTGACAAAACTAACCTAAAAAGGAGAATAAAAGAAAAGGAAAGAAAATAAATTAGGAAAGAAACTAGAAAAGGAAATAACTAAATCTAAATAAGAAAAATATAATCTACAAAAGGACAAGATAAATAAATAAGGAATGCAAAAACAAATATGACAAAAACAAATAAGGAAACTAACAAATAAGGAAAAACTAATCTAAAAAGGAAAAAACTAAAAAGAAAAATTCTATGTATGGAAAATTCAAACAAATATGGAAGAAAAAAAATCTAAATATGGAAAAGAAAAACAATGAAGGGAAAAAATGATATCTACCTAAAAACAAAAATAACAAAAAATAAAATACACCCTAAACTAAGACCGGACAATTTTTCTACGATATTAAATTGACTAAATATGCCAATCCCCGACAATGGCGCCAAAAACTTGATGTGGAATTTTCCTACTGCAAGTGCACGGGTCAAGTAATAATAAAGTGATTTTGCAATCGACTGTTGTCCTCTGGATTGGATTTTTAATCAAATCTAATTATCGAAAATAATCTTGTCCAATTTTATTTAGGGAACAAATTTTAGTGGTAAGGAAAGTAATTCTAACACAAACAATAAGAAAAAGTGTGACAAATAATTGATGACAACGGTCTTAGGGAATTGATTTCACCAATTGGGATTATGGATTAATTCATGGATTAATGACATGCTATGATTCATAAATCTTGGGAAACTAAAATCACACATATCTCTCCCGAGCATACATGATTCTCCCACATGCAATGAACCTGATATCCCTATCTAAATTCATTAAACATGCAAGGCATTAAGGTTAACCTTTTTAACGATTTCTAGAATTAACAATTATCTCCCGATTTCTAGCTAAATCTTAGTTATGCATAATGATTTCTAAGCTAAATCCTCTCTCCCGAGTTAGATTCAAGCACAAACAACAATCAATTTATGGCCAGTAAATTGAAAGCATTAAGAACACAATTATGCATAAATGACATCGATAGCAATAAAACCATTAAATCAATCCATAAAGTGCCCAACGACTACATCAATCCCTAAGAAATAAACTTAGCTACACATAATCCGCGTTACGATATAAACTAAGTCTAAATAAGCCATAAAAACTACTAAAGAAAAGGGAAAAGAGAAGTAAATGCTAAGTAGGCCGAGACCGAACGTCCCCGTCACGATCTCCACGAACAAAGCCTTGAAATCCACTTTTCTCCACTTGCTTCAGCCTTCACAACAACCTTTTCTCTCTGTTTTACGGCTCCAAAGTCACCAAAAAAGTCCCCCCAATCAGCCCTAATTGCAATTTTTAAATAAGGCAAAAATTGGTCGTAGCGTTGCGACGCTACCACGATTTTTCGGATTCTGGGATTTTCAACCGAGAGCGTCGCGACGCTATGATTTTTTTTTTAGATTGAAAACTCCATTTGACTTCAATTGCTCAATTAAGCTTCAAACACATACTTCCTACAAATAAAACATATAAATGCATAAATTTGGCCAAATAATTGTAAAAGACTAGCTTAATTAATTACAGAAAAATAGCTAGCTATGCTCGCTATCAGTTGCACCGGTATTCTCTTGAAGGATAAGCGTTAGGAGCTTGTGGGAGCAATATCTCTAAGAGATTAGGTGAATTTTAGTCTCTGTACTCTTTGGAAGAGAAGTGCAGAGAATTCTTGGGATTGAGAGAGAGAATTCTGCGTGAGAGTTAGAGAGATCTAGCAACTGAATGAAGGAGTTACCGTAAAAATGCCAAAACTACTCCTAAAAAGCCTCTCAACCCACGCAATTTTTGAGGATTTAAAGGAAGACACGTTCCCATCAGTTAACCTAACTGATGGGAAAAAGAATTAATTACTATTAAATAATATTAATTAATCTTTTAATTAAATTAACTCTTAATTTAATTTAATGTGATTTGCATAAACATATTTATACAAAACTTCCATTTAACCTATGGTTTTAATATAACTTAATTAAATCAAAATTTAATTAAATTAAATTAAAACTGAAATATTAATTAGTTCACCAACTAATTAATATTACAATTAAATATCATATATTTAATTATATTTCTCTCAAATTAAATATAGAATTAATATACATCATATGCGCATTAATTATAACCTATAGTTTTTAATATGAATCAAATTCATATTTAACTTAATATTCAAACTCCTTTGAATATTCAATTCACCCTTAGAAATTTACCTCAACGCCCTTGTAGAGCTACCGGTGGGACCTAATGGACCTACAGATCAGAAGCTCCAACGTTGTGAGATTAATTGGCTAAACTCATTAACCAAATTAATCAATATTCGTTAACTGTGATTCACTCCACTATAGAACCACAGCTGCACTCTTCTCACTGCAGAAATATTTCTGTGTCCATGGATATCGACCATCAACAGCAAGTTAGCCCTTCACATGTGTTCGTACTCCAACTAGGTCAAATTACCGTTTTACCCCTGGGCTACCTCTTAGTCCTTAAGTACCAGTGCTCCTCTAATGAACAACCTGCTTGAAGTCCAACCAACAAATAGAAGTCCCTCTCGTGCCATAGAGAGGGTAGGGCCCATTGTTCAAGACCCAGAGACACCACTTAAGGGAACACACCTCTACTTACTTTAATGTTGGGAAGGAGTGAATTCCATCTTGTAAGACTATGTTCCCAGCTCCCCACTCGGTCTTGTCCCCAAAATGGTAGGCTTATTGAGTCGACGTGCAGGCCACTCTCACCCGTACAAATCAAAGGACAATCCCTCATGGACAGGAGTCCATAATCCACTCAGGATTAAGGCCAAGTTTCCTAGGTCATCCTAGTGAAATAGAAACCGAGCTAACAAACGGTGTTACAGTTAGTGGTTAACTATTTTGCGGTCCAATCTTTGTGCAAACTCATTGCACAGGTGATAACTCTCCAAAAGGGAGTTATTTAGACCTTATTTCTACATTGATTTGTGTGTCTTTTGTGCTCAATAGGGTTGCTTTTAGATAAATATTATATGTTTTAACCCATTTGGAAGAATGGAAGCTTTGGAAATTATTTTGTGCAGAATATGTTGCTGGGCGACTTCAGGGAGCAAATTCTGTGCTGCAGCAAAGCTGGGAGCAAAAACTGCCACGTCACAGCTCGTTAGCCAATTTAACAAACTGAATTCTGTTAAGCTAATCTCGGGATAAAGGAGCAAGGAGAGCCATCCACGTGTCTAGGTCAACCTAATTCAAGCTTTCCTCATTTCCACTTTTGGGGACGAGTTCACTCTCATTTACACTTTTGGGAGCCGAATAGAGGAGAGAGATTGGAGACCATCAAGAAGACCATCATTTGCAAGCTGATCGAGGAGATTAATATTTTCTTTTATTATCTTGAGATTATGGATATGCTTACTCAGATTGTAACGTGTGTTTCCATGCATTTTATGAACTAAGTAGCTTTAGGCGTTGGTTAGGAACATTTAATTGCCGTGCTTAATTTCTAGTAATAAATATTGATTAATGCATCTTGATTAATTGTTGTGCTCATTTACATTTTGTGCCTGCCTGGCCAGCCGATATGAATACCTCTCTCTAGTTTCAGGGATGATTTAGGGAGTGTGTGGCATTTAATCACACTAGATCATTGTGTATTGGTGAACGCCAGTGACTGAGCTAGGGATAGCCAGTTGCCTAGTGCTTGATCGATAGTACTTCATTGGAGTTGAAACACATTCCAAAAGATCCAGAGTTCCGGGAGGAATCTGCTAATAAGACTGCGAGAGTTTTGCATGAGCAATAATATTGCTAGAGCATCTTTTAAAACAATTACTAAATCCTGACCAGCGCCTGTTTCTAATCTGTCTGTCTATTCGTTTACTTACTGTTCTGTCATTTCTTTTGCTTCAGCATTATTCTTATAAAAACCAATCATTTTTACCATCTTTGAAACCATTAAAGAGTTATACAAAATAGATAAAGTGGAAGCTAGTTCAGGCCTTGAATTGATAATACTTTTTACTTGCTGCGGACTGTGTATACTTGCACAGAGTCTAGAGTCAATTTACATCTTATTTTTACTCACTCTAGGAACCCAACAAGTTTTTGGCGCCGTTGCCGGGGACTTGAATAAGTTTTTATCTGATCTGTTTTGTGTATATGTTTTAGTGGTTTGGTGCTAGAACTTTTTGATTGTTTCTTTAGTTTTTGCAGGTCTGAGTTTGGTGCATGAACGATCCGTCTGGGGTAAGGTTCGAGCTTGATCCAGAAATCGAGAGGACATTCAGGATAAGAAGGAGAGAGCAGCGTAGACAGCAAAATCAAATGGCTGACGTGCCGCGTATCCCGCAGGGTCCAGAAGATCCAGTTGATCCTCAGCAGAATCGTGTGCTGCAGCAAAACCAGCCGCTGGAGCAAAATAGACAACAAAATAATCAGGCTGAGAATCCTATCTTGGTAGCGAACGATAGGGCCAGAGCCATTCGAGCGTATGCTTTTCCAATGTTTGATGAGTTAAATCCAGGGATTGCACGTCTTCACATTGAGGCAGCAAATTTTGAAACGAAACCGGTAATGTTTCAGATGTTGCAAACCGTGGGTCAGTTCCATGGTTTGTCATCTGAAGACCCTCATTTGCATCTTAAATCTTTTCTAGGAGTTAGTGATTCTTTTGTAATTCAAGGAGTGCCTAGGGATGCCCTTAGATTAACTTTGTTCCCGTATTCTCTTAGAGATAGAGCAAATGCGTGGTAAAATTCTTTTGCTCCAGGATCAATTAGGACATGGAATGAGTTAGCAGAAAATTTTTTGAGTAAATATTTGCCACCAAATAGAAATGCTAAATTGAGGAGTGAAATAGTAGGGTTTAGGCAACTTGAAGATGAGACTTTTAGTGAAGCTTGGGAGAGGTTTAAGGAGCTTTTGCGAAAGTGTCCCCACCATGGTTTACCACATTGTATTCAAATGGAAACATTTTACAATGGGTTAAATGGAGCAACCCAAGGTATGGTTGATGCTTCGGCTGGAGGGGCCCTTTTGGCAAAAACTTTTAATGAAGCCCATGAAATTTTAGAAAGAATATCAACTAATAGTTGTTAGTGGTCAGATGTTAGAGGCACAAATAAAAAGGTCAAGAGTGTGTTAGAGGTTGATGGTGTGTCTACCATTAGGGCTGATATTGCAATGTTAGCTAACGCTCTTAACAATATGACAGTGGTTAGTCATCAACAGCCACCAGCTGTGGAGCCTGCTGCAGTGGTGAACCAAGTTGCAGTGGAGGCATGTGTCTATTGTGGTGAAGAGCACAACTACGAGTTTTGCCCCAGCAATCCAGCTTCTGTGTTTTTTGTAGGTAATCAGAGGAACAACCCGTATTCTAACTTTTATAATCCAGGTTGGCGCAACCACCCCAATTTCGCATGGGGAGGACAAGGAAGCAATGCGCAAGCACAACAAAAGGTGAACCAGTCAGGATTTGCTAAAATACAAGTATTGCCCCAACAAAATAAGCAGGCTTTGCCCCAGCAAAATGCAGAGAGTTCTCTTGAGACGATGATGAAAGAATATATGGCTCGTACCGATGCCGCTATTCAAAGTAATCAAGCTTCAATGAGAGCCCTGGAATTGCAAATGGGCCAGCTAGCTAATGAGCTGAAGGCAAGGCCTCAAGGGAAACTTCCTTCAGATACTGAACACCCTAAAAGGGAAGGTAAGGAGCAGGTGAAGGCAGTGACTCTAAGGAGTGGTAAGCCACTAGAAGAAAGAAAAGAGCCTAGTAAACTCCAGGATTTAGAAAAGAATTGTGATAAAAATGTTGTTGTTGAGAAAGAGCTGGAGTCTGGTCAAGGTGCTGGAGGCAGCGATAAAGATGCTGGAGCATCTGGTTCTGTACCAGATGTGGAACCACCTTATGTGCCGCCCCCACCTTATGTACCACCTCTACCTTTTCCACAAAGGCAAAGGCCTAAGAATCAGAATGGTCAATTTAAAAAGTTTTTAGAGATTCTTAAGCAATTGCATATAAATATCCCGTTAGTAGAAGCTATTGAGCAAATGCCTAATTATGCTAAATTTCTTAAGGATATTTTAACTAAAAAGAAGAGGTTAGGTGAGTTTGAAACTGTATCTCTTATTGAGGAATGTAGTGCTATTCTTAAGAATGGGCTACCAACCAAGGCTAAGGATCTAGGATCATTTACTATACCTGTGTCAATAGGTGGAAAAGAGTTAGGTAGAGCACTCTGTGATTTAGGTGCAAGCATTAACCTTATGCCTCTTTCGGTCTATCGAAAGCTAGGTATTGGTGAAGCTAGGCCTACCACAGTTACACTCCAATTAGCTGATAGGTCTATCACATATCCTGAGGGGAAAATTGAGGATGTCTTAGTAAAGGTAGATAAATTCATATTTCCTGTTGATTTTATTATCTTAGACTATGAGGCGGATAAAGATGTCCCAATTATTCTAGGTCGTCCATTTTTGGCTACTGGTAGGGCATTGATAGATGTTCAAAAAGGGGAATTAAAAATGAGGGTTTGTAATGAGGAAGTAAAATTTAATGTGTTTAAAGCCATGAAGTATCCAGACGAAATGGAAGATTGCTCTTTCATTAGGATTCTGGAGAACACAATTGTTGAGACAGCAATGCAGGATTCGGCTAGCAAACATTTGGAAGATCATGGAGAGGTTAGTGTAGAGGATTTAGAAGTTTGTTCTTTAGAGAGAAAAAATGAAAAAAAAGTGTTTAGGTGTGAGGAAGTTTTTGAGTCTTTAGATTTAAATCAAAGAAAAGCTCCTCCTATTAAGCCATCCCTAATTGAGGCACCCACTTTAGATTTGAAGCCCTTGCCGGATCATCTAAAATATGTGTATCTTGGGGAGGGTGAGACGTTGCCCATTATTGTTGCATCAGATTTAATGCCGGAGCATGAAGAGGCTTTAATAAAATTACTGCAGCAATACCGCAAGGCAATAGGTTGGACATTGGCTGACATTCAGGGAATTAGCCCGTCTTTTTGTATGCACAAAATCACTCTAGAGGAGGGATCCTTAAGAAGTATTGAACAACAAAGAAGGCTTAACCCTGCGATGAAAGAGGTTGTTAAAAAGGAGGTGATTAAATGGTTGGATGCTGGCATTATTTATCCGATTGCAGACAGCAATTGGGTAAGCCCTGTCCAATGTGTTCCTAAGAAAGGAGGTGTCACGGTAGTGAGCAATAAAGATAATGAATTGATCCCAACCAGGACAGTAACTGGCTGGAGGGTTTGCATGGATTACAGGAGGCTTAATAAAGCCACCCGTAAGGACCACTTCCCTCTACCATTTATTGACCAGATGTTGGATAGATTGGCTGGTCAGGCCTACTATTGTTTCTTAGATGGTTATTCTGGGTATAACTAGATAACTATTGCTCCTGAGGATCAGGAAAAAACCACTTTCACCTGCCCTTACGGGACGTTTGCTTTTAGGCGAATGCCTTTTGGCCTTTGCAATGCTCCAGCAACATTTCAGCGGTGTATGTTAGCAATTTTTTCTGATATGATTGAGTCCACTGTTGAGGTATTTATGGACGATTTTTCAGTTTTTGGAGGGTCTTTTCAGAATTGTTTAGATAATTTAGGTAAGGTGTTAAAAAGATGTGAGGATACCCATCTAGTTCTTAATTGGGAGAAATGCCACTTCATGGTGAAGGAGGGCATTGTGTTAGGACATAGGATTTCTAAGAATGGTCTAGAAGTTGATAGAGCAAAAATTGAGGTTATTGAGAGACTAGAACCACCGAATTCAGTGAAGGGGATTCAGAGTTTTTTAGGTCATGCTGGATTTTATAGAAGGTTCATAAAGGATTTCTAAAAAATCAGTAAACCTCTTTGTAACTTATTGTGTACTGATCAAGTTTTGACTTTAACGCAGATTGTAGGAAGGCTTTTGAGACTTTAAAGGCTGCTTTAATCTCAGCACCCATTCTTTGTGCACCTAATTGGAATTTACCATTTGAGGTAATGTGTGATGCGAGTGACGCTGCAGTAGGTGCTATGCTGGGGCAAAAGCAGGGCAAATTTATTCATCCTATATATTATGCAAGCAGGGTTTTAAATGAGGCACAAGTCAACTATACAACTACTGGAAAGGAGTTGTTAGCTGCGGTGTTTGCTTTTGAGAAATTCCGGCCATATTTGGTTGGATCCAAAGTCACAGTGTTCACGGATCATGCAACAATAAGGTATTTAATGTCTAAGAAAGATGCAAAGCCTAGACTAATTCGTTGGGTTTTATTATTGCAGGAATTCGACTTGGAGATAAAGGACAAGAAGGGATCAGAGAATGTCATTACAGATCACTTGTCTCGTCTTGATCCATCATCATCTTTGCTGAAGCAATCTGCCATCTCAGATTTTTTTCCAGATGAGCAGCTCTATGCTGTGGAGGTAAAGGTAGTCAAGGATGTCCCTTGGTATGCTGATATTGCCAACTTTTTGGTCAAGGGAGTCACTCCTATTGATATGGAGTGGAGGCAGAAGAAAAAGTTTAAGCATGATGCAAAGTTTTTCTATTGGGATGAGCCATTTATGTATAAGCAATGCTCTGATGGTATTATTCGTAGGTGTGTTTCAGGTGATGAAGCAAAGGAAATCCTGGAGCAATGTCACTCTTTACCGTATGGAGGCCATTTCAGCGGTCAGAGGACAGCTATGAGGATTTTGCATTGCGGATTCTTTTGGCCTTCCTTGTTTAAGGATGCCCATTGGTTCTACAAGCAATGTGATGCCTGCCAAAGGAGAGGAAACTTGGGGCCCAGAGATGAGATGCCTCTTACTTACATTTTGGAAGTGGAGTTATTCGATGTATGGGGTATTGATTTTATGGGGCCATTTCCCCCTTCTAATGGTAATGTTTTTATCTTATTGGCAGTTGATTACGTGTCCAAGTGGGTGGAGGCCATTGCATGCCATCAGAATGATGCCAAGACGGTTTCAAGGTTTCTCCAATCGCACATCTTTGCGCGGTTTGGGACACCTAGAGCTTTAGTAAGTGATGAGGGTACACATTTTGTTAATAATATCTTAGCTAAGCTTTTAGCTAAATATGGAATCAGGCATAGGATAGCTACCCCTTATCACCCACAGGCTAATGGTCAGGCTGAAATAAGTAATAGGGAAATTAAATCAATTCTAGAGAAAGTAGTTCATCCATCTAGGAAAGATTGGTCTTTTAGGTTGGATGAGGCTCTTTGGGCTTATAGGACAGCCTATAAGACTCCTCTAGGTATGTCTCCCTATCGGTTAGTTTATGGGAAAGCTTGTCATTTACCATTGGAGTTAGAGCATAAAACGTTTTGGGCTTTGAAAAAATTAAATTTTGATCTGAGTCGTGCAGGGGCAATTAGGATGCTGCAGCTTAATGAATTGGAAGAATTTCGCCAATTTTCTTATGAAAATTCGAAAATGTATAAGGAGAAGACTAAGTTGTGGCATGACAAGAGAATTAAACCTAAGGAGTTTTTCAAAGGTCAAAAAGTGTTGCTTTATAATTCTAGATTAAGGTTGTTTCTTGGGAAACTTAAATCTAAATTGTCAGGGCCATTTATTGTGATTGAGGTTTTTCCCCATGGAGCAATTACTTTGCAAGATGAAAAGGATGGGAGAGTGTTCAAAGTGAATGGACAGCGTGTAAAACATTATTGGGGAGAGGAGTTCCAGTCGAAATATCCTTCCCTAAAGTTGGTTGATGATTGAGAGAGCAAGATCTTTGCGGGAGCATTTCACAGAGCAATATTTTGAGCTCCCAGTAGTTGTTTCTGATTTTATTTCTCGCCGATTTGGTTTGATATTATTTTGAATGATTTTAGTTTTGGTTTGTTTAAATCTTGCATGATTTATTTTAAGTCGTTGTTGTTTTTAATTCAGTAGATTTTATCTTTGAGTATTTTTATTATTTCCGGTAGTTTAATTTTTATTTATTCCGATTAGATTTAGTTAGATTTTAAATTTAGTTTTTATTTTCGGTTATTTGAATTTCTGTTTAGGTTTAGATTTAATAAAGTTTTTCTTGATTTATTCGGCTTCAAATAAAAAAATAAAAGAGATTTGATTTGAGCGGTTAATTTAAATTTAAATTTCCTGATTTGATTTTGTTTTGAATCTGAATTTTCCATATTCGGGATTCTTCCAGAAGATAATCTTTGTTCAGAGGGTTGTTGCGGCAATGTTATGGCTGAAGCAAATCTTCTGTCCGGATGGAAAGGGTTTGTTGTGAATTAATTACTTTTATCGTTTGATTTTGAATTTTTTGTGGGCAGGTAAATTGCATGGATGCTGCCACGTGTCGCACAGGGGTGATCCAACGGTTTAGCCGTTTGACAGCACATAATTATATACCATGGGCGATTGAATTTCAGATTTTACCGTTGATGGATTTAATTCTCAGATTTGCATGAGATTTGAACGGTAATTCCATTTAATGAGGGGCAAAATCTTTCGGTTACGATTTGTTTTGCTGAAGCCCTATTTATTTACAAGCCTTCAGTAAGTTCTTCTCACTTCATCTTCTTGTTCATCCCTTGCCATTTGTATTTTTCTTCTTTTTCTGTGTGCAGTAAAAATGCCTTTGAGTCTAAAAATGGCTAAAACGAGAGCAAGAAAAGAGAGATATAATGAGGAAGAGGAGGTCCCTGTTACCCCCAAAGCACCGAAAGTTAAAACGAAGAAGAAGAAAACACCAGAAGAAAAATAGGCTAAGAGGAGAAGAAGACAGCAGAGGGTTGAAGATCAAGAAGCTGTTCAGAAAGCGGCGGAGGATGTTGTTGTGGAAGAAGATCCGAAAGAACCAGAAGGATAGAATCCAGAGCAGACTGACCTGATAGTTGCGGATACAGAGGCAGTTCGAGAAGAAAATGCAAAGGAAGTTCAAGAAAAGCAGACTGAGAATGTGCAAGAAGAACAGGCAGAAGTTGCGCCTGAAGAAGTTAATGAGCAAGAACAGGAGGCTCGTGTGGAGGTGATCATGCCGGAAGTGCCCAAACGTCACCGTATAAAGCGAAAAGCGGGCCGTGTTAAGGTAGTCCGAACTGATACCCCCTCGCCTCCAACTACTGATTCTGAAAGAGAGAATGCTGAGAAAGAAGAGCAGAAGAAGAAAGAGGCCGAGGAAAAAGCAAGAGAAGAAGCAAGGAGAAAGGCTGAAGAAGAAAGGTTGCTCAAGCGAAGGGCAGACAAGGGCAAAAGTGTTGCTGCGGCATCGGAGGAACCTGACGAAATAGAAGAGCCGCAATTGTCGTATGTCCGCTTCGTCAACAACCTTGCTAGAGCAAAGTATGCTGAGTTGCTGAAGAGAGACTTCCTGTTTGAGAGAGGATTCAGTGGTGATCTTCCGTATTTTCTGAGGGCCGGCATTACGGACCACGGCTGGGAGTTGTTTTGTTCAAAGCCTGAATCTGTGAATGCGCAGGTGGTGCGCGAGTTTTATGCGAATATTGACAAAGAAGAAGGCTTCCTAGCGATCATTCGAGGTATTGAGGTCGACTGGAGTCCTAGTGCTATTAACGCCCTGTTCAACCTTCGCGATTTCCCCCACGCAGCATATAATGAGATGGTTGTGGCGCCATCTAATGAGCAGTTGAGTGACGCTGTAAGGGAAGTTGGTATTGAAGGGGCACAGTGGAGGCTTTCAAAAACAGAGAAAATGACGTTTCAGTCAGCCTATCTGAAGAGGGAAGCAAATACGTGGATGGGATTCATCAAACAGAGGCTGCTTCCAACGACTCATGACTCGACAGTTTCTAGGGAAAGGGTTCTTCTGGCTTTCGCGATTTTGAGGTCTCTCAGCATTGATGTAGGGAAGATTATTGCTAGTGAAATTTCTGGATGTTGGAAGAAGAAAGTGGGGAAACTGTTTTTTCCGAATACGATTACCATGCTTTGCAAGCGTGCAGGGGTTCCAGAGAATGAAGGTGATGTTATTTTATTTGACAAGGGGATCATTGACACGCCTACCTTGGCGCGGCTTCAGCGTACGCAAGAGGCACACCAGGGATGGCTTGTCTACGGCATCAACAGGATTTTAGAACAACTTGCACTGTCAGCCAGCAGGCAAGAGTTTGCCGAGAGGCAAGCTTTAACCTTCTGGAACTATGTTAGAAGTCGTGATGCCAACTTGAAGAAGGCCCTAGAGGAAAATTTTTCCAAACCTTATCCGGCCTTACCCATATTCCTTGATGATCTACTGAACCCCTGGATTCCGCCACCGCCTGTCGAGAGAGAATGAGATGAAGAAGAAGATCCTGGTCAGGAGGATTGAAGAAGGAAACTTTGAACGCGCGAACTTTTTGATGGATTAATTTTGTTGCTCGCGCATTTCTGACCAAATCTTTTTCTATCTTTGCTTGTTTTGTTGTTCTGTTTGATTTTAATTTTTCTGCTGCTGGATCATCGAGAAAATATATATCTGCTTATGTAAATCTTTTTCTAGGTTTTTAATGAAATTTCCAAAGTTGTTTCTGTTCTATGAGCACTAAGTAATTCTAACTTAATTAATTTTCTTCTGAATTCTTGAAGCTTGGACTGGTTAAGCTTAATTAGATCAAGGTATTCTGATCTCCAGAAACCTTTTGTTTGAGCATTTTCTCTGACCTGGTCGTTGCTGCGGCGAAGAAAATTCTGGAGGTAGTGTTGACTTATGTGATCCACTTTAAGCTTAGGTCTAGTCCCACGCTTAGTCTGCGAATTCAGATAGAAAACTTTAAGTTTTGGGGTATACTTTCAACTGTTAGTGATTCATTGGGGACAATGAATAATTCAAGTTTGGGGGACTTTTTGCTACTCCAATAGTTTTGCTCGAGCATTCCTCTCCTTCATTAAATAATTTGTTACGTTATTGAGTAACCGGGAACATTTGTGATACCCACAGTTTGTCTTCACGTCAAAAGGTGACCTAGGAAATGTGAAAAATGATGAAAATTATTTGCTGAAAAAAAAAGGTTGATTGTTGAAAATTTTGCTGAGAAAATTCATGGAGCAAAAGTTTTGAAGGATGAATGATAGTCCAACAATTTTTTGTCTCCCAGAACTTAGGTGAGCTTCATCATAAAATGTCGCCATTCTAAGGGGCAAGAGATAGAATAACTAAGGATTTTTGAGCTTTACAAAGAGTATTTAGCCTAGTTAGTGATGAGTTTGAGGCAAGGGTATAATGCACCATAAAGTGGGTCATCCCATGCTTAAGAACTTATGACTGTAGGGCTGCTTTAAGTCTGAAAGACAAAAATATAAACCCCTTAAAAATGTGTTTTAATATATCTGATAATAGAGCTAGGCTGTGGCAAGTTCTTAGAATTGAGTTAAAAGTGGTGATTATTTGTCCATGCTGGAAGAATTATTTTGCTGCAGCAGAGCTTGGTTTTGCAGAATGCTCAAGTAAAGGTTGAAGGTAGTGTTGGATTATCTGTTGTGATTAAGCTATGCTTTGTCTAACGTTTTGAATTCTTGAAGGGAAGGTTGGTTAGTATTGCTCGGGACGCGCAATAGTTCAAGTTTGGGGGTGTGATAACTCTCCAAAAGGGAGTTATTTAGACCTTATTTCTACATTGATTTGTGTGTCTTTTGTGCTTAATAGGGTTGCTTTTAGATAAATATTATATGTTTTAACCCATTTGGAAGAATGGAAGCTTTGGAAATTATTTTGTGCAGAATATGTTGCTGGACGACTTCAGGGAGCAAATTCTGTGTTGCAGCAAAGCTGGGAGCAAAAACTGCCACGTCACAGCTCGTTAGCCAATTTAACAAACTGAATTCTGTTAAGCTAATCTCGGGATAAAGGAGCAAGGAGAGCCATCCACGTGTCTAGGTCAACTTAATTCAAGTCAAATTCATTCCACTTTTGGGGACGAGTTCACTCTCATTTCCACTTTTGGGAGCCGAATAGAGGAGAGAGATTGGAGACCATTAAGAAGACCATCATTTGCAAGCTAATCGAGGAGATTAATATTTTCTTTTATTATCTTGTGATTATGGATATGCTTACTCAGATTGTAACGTGTGTTTCCATGCATTTTATGAACTAAGTAGCTTTAGGCGTTGGTTAGGAACATGTAATTGTCGTGCTTAATTTCTAGTAATAAATATTGATTAATGCATCTTGATTAATTGTTGTGCTCATTTACATTTTGTGCCCACCTGGCCAGCCGGTATGAATACCTCTCTCTAGTTTCAGGGATGATTTAGGGAGTGTGTGGCATTTAATCACACTAGATCATTGTGTATTGGTGAACGCCAGTGACTGAGCTAGGGATAGCCAGTTGCCTAGTGCTTGATCGGTAGTACTTCATTGGAGTTGAAACACATTCCAAAAGATCCGGAGTTCCGAGAGGAATCTGCTAATAAGACTGCGAGAGTTTTGCATGAGCAATAATATTACTAGAGCATCTTTTAAAACAATTACTAAATCCTGACCAGCGCCTGTTTCTAATCTGTCTGTCTATCCGTTTACTTACTGTTCTGTCATTTCTTTTACTTCAGCATTATTCTTATAAAAACCAATCATTTTTACCATCTTTGAAACCATTAAAGAGTTTTACAAAATAGATAAAGTGGAAGCTAGTTCAGGCCTTGGATTGATAATACTTATTACTTGCTGCGGACTGTGTATACTTGCACAGAGTCTAGAGTCAATTTACATCTTATTTTTACTCACTCTAGGAACCCAACAACAGGATACCCCCACTCACATGTCAACTACACGAATGCGTTGGATCATTGCGCTTGTATCAAAATACAAAGCGGGCCGTATCCATAGTGTCACCAGGATAAGGTACCCAGCCTTATCCCTATACTACAGACCCTTTAGGCTAAAACTTGAACATCGATCCCCGTATGTCCCTACATACTAGTTCAAGCCTCATTCTATTAGCCTTGGATGTTTAGTTTATTGGATTAGGGTTAATAAGACAAGATATAATACAAACATAGAAAAAATGAATAATACATCACTTTTATTAATGTTCGATCAAGAGTACATTTACTATCTACGAGTTTTAGGGCATAAAACCCAACAGTTACTTGGATATCGATCCCCGTATGTCCCCACATACTAGTCCAAGTTTTATTTAAACAACCTTGGATCTTAGTTTATTGGATTTAGGGTTATTAATGCAAACTCGATTATTCAATAACCAAATTACTGAATCACTCAAATAACGCTTTATTGAGATCGATTAATTTGTTTCATTTACTATCTACGATTTTTAGGGCATAAAACCCAACAATTCCTTTATCCTTATGCAAGAAATTAAATATAGGTGAGATTAAATCTACTTTTGTTAGGCTCTAGTTGGCTGACCAGTCTGTGGTTAATCCATATGGAATTGTAGAAAATGTTTTAATCAAAGTAGGTAGATTTTTCCTCCCTATTGATTTGTATGTTATGGATATTATGGAAAATCCTTTAGTACTTGTCATTCTAGGGAGACCATTCCTCGCTACTGGGCGAGTTATTATTGACATTGAGCGCAGGGAGCTCACTGTTAGAGTCAAGCATGAAAAAGAAGTATTCAAAGCTTTTGTGGACTCTAAAGATCGTTTTGAGGCACTCGTGATGGGTTACAAGAAAGGTGCAAGCAAGAGCACCTCTGGTGGATTCACTAACAAAAGACCTCCTTAATGCATACATGGTTAACACGTTGAGCTAAAGACGTTAAACAAGCGCTTATGGGAGGCAACCCAAGTGAGTTTGTTTTTGTTTTTATGTTTTTTATGTTTTTGTTTTGTAGGTGTTCCTGTGCTCTTGTCTTTGCTAGCTCGTATGAAAGGTCATCAATATTCCAGGGCAGTATTGTTCACCCCTTCCATTCTTTCCTTGTTCTCATGCTTATTTAGGCTTTAGTTTTCTATACATTGAGGACAATGCATGTTTTAAGTGTGGGGGGTGGAATGCTTTGCTTGTTGAGCCCTTGAGCATTTGAGTTCGGGCTATAATTTTTGAGCTTATTGATGACTATGGCATATGGTTGTTTTTGGATGCTGTTTTTGCATGATTATGATTTCCTAAGACAGGCTTTATTGTCAATTTTTAAGCTTTTGATGAGTTGTAAGCATGAGTGCCCCAAAAGGGAGACTTTTTAAAATCTTTCTAGGAGATGTCTTGCTTCAGTAGAGTATTTTCCTTGGTTTATAATTGGACTTGAATGCTTAAGAGCGAATTATTAGGTTCATAGGCTTGTTGTCACCTCGATAGGTGTAGGGAGGAGCTAAAGAGTTAATTTTTTTTACTAATTAGCATGTTTAATCTTGCCAATTAGCATGTTTAATCTTGCCTTGGAGGAAAGAAACGAATATATGCTTACCATGATCATAAAGAAAAATCATTCTTGTTTTTACATTTGAAAGAAAAATAATGACGTCATATGAGCTCAATATGCAATGTTTAATAACATTTTAGGCAAAAAGAGCTACCTCTGTTGTGATCAGTTAGGCCAACCAAGGGTTAAACTCGGGTTATGGGTCCCTACAATAGGTGTGTGAAAGCTAGTGCCACTTAAAAATGCTTCATTCAATTCTAATTTAAAAGCATTTAGGTATGGATAAAAAAACAATCTAATTTGTTTCATTGGCTCATTAGTAAATCCTTAGGTGCCAGTGTAGAGGGAAGATGACGGAAGCCTGTCGCGGGGCTCGCCAAATAAATTTATAATCCACGACACTACAACTATTCTGTAGAAATAGTGGTCGGGGTCGAACACAGGGAAGGGGACCTAGCAGTTGTAGAATTTCGTGCTTATGAAAATGGGGGGATTTTTTAAATGAATGACAAGCAAAAGTAATAAAATAATTAAATGCTGAAAATTAAAAGACAGAAAACTAAGCATGCAAAACAGAAATAAGACGGGGATCAATAACATAAAAAGGGATCGTTGGATTGGGATTTATTATGCTTGATTCTAATTCGTTGGCTGCCTGATTTTCTCTAAAAAAAAATTGTTCTAAGCTGATTTCATTAGTCCGGTCGGCTTCTGGGTTACTCGGAGGACCCCCTACACTAACCTGTGTTAATTACTTGCGAACCGTGAATTCTGCAATTAACAAGATTAATTAATATAAGCTTTATCGCTCGTCACCCCTTATACATAATTTAGCAACCATCTGAGACCTCTGCAACGGTTACTAATTATATCTAACTAGCTAATTAACAAGCAATTTCGAAACTACCTATTAAAACTAGCCGCTTTGGGATCGTGGGTCCGAAATCGTAAGAACCAAATTCAAATGCAATTTAAATCTAATTCCTACAACCTTTAACATGCATCCTAGGTCTATCAAGGGTCGTCTCGCGTAGAGAGTGGTTTACCTCAACCTAGTGGCTATCTAAAAATAACTGATAGAATACACAAGCGGTAATCACATAGGGCGTCAATCCTAATAGACTAGCCTCATGTATTGGTTTAAACGAGATAACATGCAAAACTTAATGAAAATATAGTACGAACAACAAGTAAAACTCAGAAAACTCAGTCAATCTTATTAAGAATCAAGACATAAACTCAATCCAACGATCTAAACGAGATTAGCTACGCATAGATGAAGTAAAATCAACAATAGACATGAAAGAATCCATAAAATATGACCAAGAATGGTCTACAACAGTGCTGGAATGTAAAAGGAACAAAGGAAATCGTAAAGAGACCAAAATTCTAACCCAACGGTGGACTAAACCGAGGCTACCTATATATAAAAAATATGGCGGCATCGAGACGACAAAGGCAGCGTCTCGACGCTGCGAACTTTTCACTCCGGGCAATTTTTGCTTCGGCGTCTCGACGCCAAACTCAAATCTCGACTTGCTGCTTTATTTCTCAGTCTTGTCTCGCTTCTTCTCAGTACGGGGCTTGAATCTTTGGCTTTTGGTGTCATTCTTCAGGCCCGCTCCAACACGATTGGGTCTTTTCACCTCCTCGTCGTTCAAGACACTGAGATGGCTCCAAAACTCCGTAATTGGCCTGAATTAACACCAATTAGTGTGATCGGCTCCCGACATAGCCTAAGCTCAATTATCCTGTAAATAAGACAAGTAAAGCATAAAATAACTCTAACAAGCTTAGATTAGAGGCGATAAAATAGGACTATTTAGGTCCTATCAGAAGATGAGTTGAGAGTTTAATAATTCGATCCCGAGCTACAATCTAAGTAAGTTAGATCTTTCTTATGTAAGTTAATTTTGGAAAAATTTCGATTTGTGACATGCACGGCGTGACAAAGCTGAAGGATTGGAATTCCGTAATTCCGTAAAGCGGAAGCGTGATTGGGACCGATTCGTAATTAATTTTGTTTAATCTAAAATACCAATACATTGGCAATAATATTAGAACTATTCTAAATATATATTAAGGCTAAGCATACAAAAATATTAGATCCAAATCTAATTTATAAAGTAACAAATTACTTACTTTCGTTGACGACTCAGATTAAATTCACCAACTGCTTGTGAATTAATCACGAACTAGTGTGAACACCACCACTATGGCTACACCGGTATGACTCTGAGACTTTTAGAGGCAGGAGACTTGTGGGAGCCTTTGGGAGAATTCTCTGAGAGTAGGAGAATGAATGGGATACCTTTCACCCCACCCCAGGGGTCCTATATATAGTAAAGGCCAAGACCTTTTTCCTAATAGGAAAAAGTCTCTAATTTTAATTCCATAATTAATTAATTTCCCAATTAAATATCATATATTTAATCTTAGGGATTTTATTAAAATTAAAATTAATATGAATCCAATTCATATTAAAATTATTTGAACTCTTTCAAATATTTTCTTTCCTAATAGGAAAAGGTCTCTAATTTTAATAAATAATTAATTAATTCCATAATTAATTAGTTTACCCAATTAAATATCATATATTTAATCTTAGGGATTTTATTAAAATTAAAATTAATATGAATCCAATTCATATTAAATTTATTTGAACTCTTTCAAATATTTTCTTTCCTAATAGGAAAAGGTCTCTAATTTTAATAAATAATTAATAAATTCCATAATTAATTAATTTACCCAATTAAATATCATACATTTTATCTTAGGGATTTTATTAAAATTAAAATTAATATGAATCCAATTCATATTAAATTTATTTGAACTCTTTCAAATACTTTCTCTCAAGAATTAATTAATTCAAAAATTATATTATAAAGTTTCATAAACTTTATATTATAATGCATCAATATACATTATACGATTCCCCAAATAAATTGAACACTTTCAATTTACAATTTATACTTAATTGCCTCAAGTCTCTTTACGAGCTACCAGTGGGACCTAATGGACCTACAGATCAGAAGCTCCAACGATACGAGACTAATTGGCCAAACTCATTGACCAAGTTTAGTCAACATTCGTTAACTGTGGGTCACTCCACTAAAGACCCACAACTGCACTCTTCTCACTATAGAATATTTCTGTGTCCACGGATATCGACCAAGCAGTAAGTCAATCTTTCACGTGTGTTCGTAACACCAGCTGGGTCAAATTACCGTTTTACCCCTAGGTTACCTCTGGTTCCTTAAGTACCACTGATTCCTCTAATGAACAAGTTGTTTAGGGTCCAACCACTAAACAGGAGTTCCTCTCAGGCTAGGAGAGGACGGCGCGCCTTTGTTCAAGCCCTAGAATCAGCCCTTAAGGGAACACACATCTACTTACCCCAATAGGGGAAGGAGTGAATTCCATCTTGTACTGTTATGTTCCCAGCCCCCATTCGGTCTTGCCCCTGAAATGGTAGGCTTATTGAGTCGGCGAACTGGCCACTCTCACCCATACAAATCTAAGGACAGTCCCTCCTGAAAGGGGTTCATAACAGACTCAGGATTGAGATTGAGTTACCTAGGTCATCCTATTGAAATAGAAACCTAAACTAGTTAACGGCGTTACATCTAGTGGTTACTATTTCGCGGTCCGGTCTTATGCAAACTCATTGCATAGGATACCCCCACCCGCATGTCTCCTACATGGATGCTTTGGATCATTGCATCTGTATCGAATACAAGGTGGGCCGTATCACATAGTGTCACCAGGATAAGGTAACCAGCCTTATCCCTATACTATAGACCATTTAGGTTGTTACTTGGACACTGATCCCCATATGTCCCCACATACTAGTCCAAGTTTCATTTAAACAACCTTGGATCTTAGTTTATTGGATTTAGGGTTTATTAATGCAAACTCGATTATTCAATAACCAAATTACTGAATTACTCAAATAACACTTTATTGAGACCGATTAATTTGTTTCATTTACTATCTACGAGTTTTAGGGCATAAAACCCAACAAAAGCACGCCTTGCTGCTCAAGTGCAAGTATACACTATCAAGTAATAATTCAAGGCTATCAGTTTCTATCCATCAGTTTAATTTAAGTCTATCAGTGATAATCACTATTAGAAAACCGTTTAATTCAAGGTTATCAGTTTCTATCACTGATAGAAATCAATTCAATTTTAATTCAACCATTGATAGAAATCAATTCAATTCAAGACTATCAGTTTCTATCCTTGATAGAAATCAGTTAATTATCAATTAATTGAAGTCTACCAATGATTGTTACTGATAGATATCAATTTAATTGAAATCTATCAGTAAGGTACTTTCCATTGCAATCATCTCGGTAATTAGAAACTCATCCAAAATTATTATACTACAATCATAAATTGAACAAAAAATTTAAGTCTCTTGTGGTAATTAGAACATAAAATCCAAAAATAACCATTACGAACAAGCGACTCTTAATCAACAATATAATTTTTAAAGCCTAGCACACAAGCTCCGTGACCACCACCATAAAATTGCTATTCTTGTATTCTTTGTATTTCATTATCTATCAATTATAGTCCGTGATAGACTTTGATCAGTGATAATTAGTGATAGACTACGATTAACCGGAGTATATCAATGATATACTTTGATATACCTATACAAACACTCACCAAAATTGCTATTTTTGTATTCTTGACATTCTTGAATTAAAAAGAAGGCCAACAAGAGCTTAGCTCAATTGACAAACAGAGGGAAAAAAAGCATATTAATCACACAAGAACTCCAACCTCATAAATGCACAGAAAATACAAAATTAAAAAAAAAATTGTGCGGTAGAAGAAATGGTGCGGAGGGAAGAAGAAAGAAAAAAGAAAAAAAAAGAGAAATGGTGATGCGAGGGAAGAAATAAAGAAAAAAATGAAGAGAAATGGTGCGGCAAATAAAGAAAAAAGAAAAAAAAGAAAAAAAAAAAAAGAGAAATGGTGCGGCAAATAAAGAAAAAAGAAAAAAAAAAAAAAAAAAAAGAGAAATGGTGCGGCAAATAAAGAAAAAAGAAAAACAAAAAAAAAAAAAAAGAAGGGAAATGGTGTTGATTTTTTTTGCCAAAAAGCTGTTTAAGGGTAAAAAGGGAATTATTAAAATGTATTCTAATTTTTTGCCATATTTGCAATTCTTTTTAACTTGTGCTAAATTTGCTATTATATATAATCAATTTGCCACCCACTGCAATTACTCTTAATATAATGTATGGTGATACATTATAATACAAAGTTTAATTTGTGGTTAAACTTTATTAATTGAGAGAATTATATATTTGAAGGAGTTCAAATATATGACTAATTAAGTATATGATATTTAATTAGGAAATTAATTAATTAATTATTCAATTTAGTCTAATTAAATGTGATTTAATTAAACTATAATATATGAGAGAAATAAATATTTGAAGAAGTTCAAATATTAATATGAATTTGATTCATATTAAATTTATAGGATATACGAGAATTTGAAGGAGTTCAAATTTTAATATTAATTTGATTCATATATATAGAATTAATTAATTGAAGGTCTGAAATTAAATATATGATATTTAATTGGGTAATTAATTAATTAATAGAAAGCATGAAATTAAATATATGATATTTAATTAGGTAATTAATTAATTATAGAATAAATTAATTGAATAATTAATCATTCATGAAAATGATTAATCACTTATGGAAGTAATTAATCATTTATGGAAATAATTAATCAATTATGGAATTGATCAATTATGGAGATGATTAATTATAGAAATAATTAATCAATTATGGAAATGATTAATCACTTATGGAAGTAATTAATCATTTATGAAAATAATTAATCAACTATGGAATTGATCAATTATGGAAATGATTAATTATAGAAATGATTAATCAATTATGGAAATAATTGATTATTTGTGAATATTTTATTCATGACCTTTTTCCTAAAAATAAAACACTAAACCAAGAGTTTAGGTGATACACATTACACAACCCTAAGGCCACAAGAATGCACTCTTGCATTCTCTCTAGCCTCTCTAGCCACTCTCTCATATTCTATCAACCAAGAACAAAAAGAGGAATTTTTCCTCTTGTGTTTTTCTCATTCAAGATTAGGTAGTCCCACAACTACGTTCCTAATCTTAGAGTCATAGCGGGGAAGATCAATTGGTGGTGTCCCAATTGTTGATGTTTGGTCCCTATGAAATCAAGAAAGGCGTTCTTGATATTTCAGAGACGACAATGACGATATGTATGCTTCTCCCCTTTAGAATAGTTCTAAGGTTGTATGCTTAGCCTTAATAAATTGATTTAGAATAGTTTTCTAATTTTTTGCCAATATATTGGTATTTTGGTAGAAATAAAATTAACTACGAATCGGTCCAATTACACTTCCGCTTTACGGGATTGGGGAATTCCAATCCTTCACGGATATCGTACCCAAGGGAGATGGTGACTAGTTGAAACACTCAATTCTATAAAACAAGAACCTCCTCTAAATTTGCAACCGAGGATGGTAACCAAAGGAATAAATTGATTGGGGATTTTGATGGGAGACAAAAAGATAAAATAAAGAAAGAAAGTGAAAGCTGTAAAGATATATGAGATAAGCGGGGGATTCAAATAGCATCAACCAAAAGTAGTAAATTGTGCCCACCTTTGCGCTAGCAACTTGATAACTCTCCAAAAGGGAGTTATTTAGGTCTTAGTTCTGTAGTATTTTGTGTGTCTTTTGTGCTAAATAGGGTTGCTTTTAGATGAATATTATATGTTTTAACCCATTTGGAAGAATGGATGCTTTGGAAGTTATTTTGTGCAGAATATATTGCTGAGCGACTTGAGGGAGCAAAATCTGTGGTCCAGCAAAGCAGGGAGCAAAACTGCCACGTCACAGCTCGTTATCCATTTTAATGAACTGAAGCTAGTTAAGCTATTTTCGGATCTAAGAAGCTTTGAGAGCCTGCCACGTGTACAACTTGACCTAATTAGGGCTTGCTATCACTCTATAAAAGGAAGAGACATCTCAAGTCAAAATCATTCCATTCTTGGAGAAGAAAGTCATATTCCATTCGTGGAGGCTTACTTTCCATCTTTGGGAGCCGAATAGAGGAGGAAAGATGGGAGACTTCAAGAAGACCATCAATTACGGATTTGACCAAGGGAATTAATCTTTTCTTGTAATTTCTTGTAATTATGGATGCACATACTCAAATTGTAGCGTGTGTTATCATGAGCTTTATGAACTAAATTGCTTAGGTGTTGGTTAGGAGTCATGTAATTGTCGTGCTTATTTCTCTATGCAATATGTGTTGATTTGAGCATCTTGATTAATTGTTGTGCATATTTTTATTTTGTGCTCGCCTGGCCAGCCGGTATGAATATCACTTCTTAGTTTCAGGGATGATTTGAGAAGTGTGTGGCATTTAATCATACTAGATCATTGTGTATTGGTGAACGCTAGTGACTGGGTTAGGGATAGCCAGTTGCCTCGTGCTTGATCGGTAGAGCATCATTGGAGTTGAAACACATTCCAAAAAATCCAGAGTTCTAGGAGGATCCTGCTAATAAGACTGCAAGAGTTTTGCCTAATCAATAATATTGCTAGAGCATCTTTTAAAACAATTACTAAATCCTGACCAACGCCTGTTTCTAATCTGTCTGCTTTATTTGTTTACTTTCTGTTCTGTCATTTCTTTTGCTTCAGTATTTTTATCAAAATCAATCATTTTAACCACTTTTGAAACCATTGAAGAGTTATACAAAATAGATAAAGTGAGAGCTATTCAGCCCCGTGGATACGATAAATACTTATTACTTGTTGCGGATTATGTACGCTTGCACAGTGTTCTAGAGTCTATTTTTACTACATTTTTACCCACTCTGGAAACCCAAAAAGTTTTTGGCGCCGTTGCCGGGGACTTGAATAAGTTTTTATCTGATCTGTTTTGTGTATGTGTTTTAGTGGTTTGGTGCTAGAACTTTTTGATTGTTTCTCTTGTTTTTGCAGGTGTGAGTTTGATGCATGAGCGATCCGCCTGGGGTGAGGTTCGAGCTTAATCCAGAAATTGAGAGAACATTCAGGAGAAGGAGAGAGCAGCGTAGAAATCAAAATCCAATGAATAACGTTCCGCATCTCCCGCAGGTTCCAGAAGATCCACTTGATCCCCAAAATCGTGTGCTGCAACCAAATCCACCGCTGGAGCAAAATGGACAGCAAAATAATCAGGTTGAGAATCCTAACTTGGTAGCAAACGATAGGGCCAGAGCCATTCGAGCGTATGCCTTTCCAATGTTTGATGAGTTGAATCCAGGAATTGCACGTCCTCAAATTGAGGTAGCAAATTTTGAAATGAAACCGAT
The DNA here is from genome assembly GCA_017139565.1 of Luffa aegyptiaca. NCBI lineage: Eukaryota > Viridiplantae > Streptophyta > Magnoliopsida > Cucurbitales > Cucurbitaceae > Luffa > Luffa aegyptiaca. The sequence continues at coordinate 18,889,871 of CM029405.1, read as the reverse complement.
AATGTTTCAGATGTTGCAAACCATGGGTCAGTTCCATGGTTTGTCATCTGAAGACCCTCATTTACATCTTAAGTCTTTTCTAGAAGTTAGTGATTCGTTTGTAATTCAATGAGTGTCTAGAGATGCCCTTAGATTAACTTTGTTCCCGTATTCTCTTAGAGATGGAGCAAATGCGTGGTTAAATTCTTTTGCTCCATGATCAATTAGGACATGGAATGAGTTAGCGGAAAAATTTCTTAGTAAATAGTTTCCACCAACTAGGAATGCCAAGTTGAGGAGTGAGATAGTAGGGTTTAGGCAACTTGAAGATGAAACTTTTAGTGAGGCTTGGGAGAGGAACTTTTGTGAAAGTGTCCCCACCATGGTTTACCTCATTGTATCCAAATGGAAACATTTTACAATGGGGAGCAACCCAAGGTATGGTTGATGCTTCGGCTGGAGGGACCCTTTTGGCAAAAACTTTTAATGAAGCCCATGAAATTTTAGAAAGAATATCAACTAATAGTTTCCAATGGACAGATGTTAGAGGCTCAAATAAAAAAGTTAAGAGTGTGTTAGAGGTTGATGGTGTGTCTACCATTAGGGCTGATATTGCAATGTTAGCTAACGCTCTTAAAAATGTGACAGTGGTTAGTCATCAGCAGCCACCAACTGTGGAGCCTGCTGCGGTGGTGAACCAAGTTGCAGAGGAATCATGTGTCTATTGTGGTGAAGAGCACAACTACGAGTTTTGTCCCAGCAATCCAGCTTCTGTGTTTTTGTAGGTAATTAGAGGAATAACCCTTATTCTAACTTTTGTAATCCAGGTTGGCGCAACCACCCCAACTTTGCATGGGGAGGGCAAGGAAGCAATTTGCAAGTCCCTCAAGCACAGCAAAAGGTGAACCAGTCAGGATTTGCTAAATCACAGGTATTGCCCCAGCAAAATAAGCAGGCATTGCCCCAACAAAATTCAGAGAGTTCTCTTGAGGCAATGATGAAAGAATATATGGCTCGTACAGATGCCGCAATTCAAAGTAATCAAGCTTCAATGAAAGCCCTGGAATTGCAAGTGGGCCAGCTAGCTAATGAGCTGAAGGCAAGGCCTTAAGGGAAACTTCCTTCGGATACTGAGCACCCTAGAAGGAAAGGTAAGGAGCAGGTACAGCCAGTGACTCTAAGGAGTGGTAAGTCACTAGAAGAGAGAAAAGAGCCTAGTAAACCCCAGGATGTAGAGATAAATAGTAATGAAAATGTTGTTGTTGAAAAAGAGTTGGAGTGTGGTAAAGGTGCTGGAGGCAGCAATTATTGGTGAAGCTAGGCCTACCACAGTTACACTCCAACTAGCCAATAGGTCTATTGCATACCCTAAGGGTAAAATTGAGGATGTCTTAGTAAAAGTAGATAAATTCATATTTCCTGTTGACTTTATTATCTTAGATTATGAAGCAGATAAAGATGTCCCAATTATTCTTGGTCGTCCATTTTTGGCTACTGGTAGGACATTGATAGATGTTCAAAAATGGGAATTAACAATGAGGGTTTATAATGAGGAAGTGAAGTTTAATGTTTTTAAGGCCATGAAGTATCCAGACGAAGAGGAAGATTGTTCTTTCATTAGGATTCTGGAGAACACAATTGTTGAGACAGCAATACAGGATTTGGCAAACAAGCATAAGGTCATGGAGAGGTTAGTATAGAAGATTTAGAAGTTTGTTCTTTAGAAAGAAAAAGTGAAAAAGAAGTGTCTAGGTGTGAGGATGTTTTTTAGTCTTTAGATTTGGATGAAAGGAAGGTTCCTCCTATTAAGCCATCCCTGATTGAGGCACCCACTTTAGATTTGAAGCCCTTGCCGAATCATCTAAAGTATGTGTATCTTGGGGAGGGTGAGACGTTGCCCATTATTGTTGCATCAGATTTAATGCCGAAGGATGAAGAGGCCTTAATAAAGTTGCTACAGCAATATCGTAAAGCAATAGGTCTGACATTGGCTGACATTCAGGGAATTAGCCCGTCTTTCTGTATGCATAAAATTACTCTAGATGAGGGATCCTTTAGGAGTATTGAGCAACAGAGAAGGCTTAACCCTGCAATGAAGGAAGTTGTTAAAAAGAAGGTGATCAAATGGTTGGATGCTGGGATTATTTATCCAATTGCAGATAGCAATTGGGTAAGCCCTGTCCAATGTGTTCCTAAGAAAGGAGGTGTCACAGTAGTGACTAATAAAGATAATGAGTTGATCCCAACCAGGACAGTAATTGGCTGGAGGGTTTGCATGGATTATAGGAGGCTTAATAAAGCCACCCGTAAGGACCATTTCCCTCTACCGTTTATTGACCAAATGTTGGATATATTGGCTGGTCAAGTGATAGAGAGCATAGCTAGCTAGTTTTCCCTAATTAATTTAGCTAGTCTTTTATAATTTATTGGCCAAAATGATGCGTTTTTGTGTTGTATTTGTAGGAAATAAATATTTGAGCTAATTGCGTGTTCGGGACATGAAAAAGGGCTAAAAGATCGAAAAAGGATCAAGTTGGAAGAAGTCAAATTCAGCCCAGCTGATTTAAAAAAAAAAAAAAAACAAAATCATAGCGTCGCGACGCTCTCGGCGAATTTTCCAAATCCGCAGTATCGCGACAGCGTCTATAGCGTCTCGACGCTGTCGGCATATTTTCTATAAATTCATCATTTTGTGCTACGGATTGGGGGAGTCCAATTGGTGAGATTTTAGCCCTAATTTCGACTAGAGACCTTTGGTGGGAGGTGAAGCAAGACCAAGGAGTGGGAATCAAGCGAGAAGACGTGGAGATCGTGACGGGGACGTGCCGGTTTCGACGGATTCGAGTTTTCCTTTCTCTTTCCCTTAACTCTTGTAGTTTTTATGGCTTTTCTTGCAATTAATGTTTGTGGTTTAAAGACTATGAATTTCTAGTTGTTTGTCTTAGGGATTGATGTAGTTGTTTTAGTTGTTGGATTGATTTTTGGTATGAATGTGTTTTTATTTTATTCATGCAATTTTGTATAATGCTTTCAATTACTTGATCACTAATTGAATGATTTAAGTGTTGAATCTAACTCGGGAGAGAGGATATGGCCTAAGACTTGCCTTGTTTAATTGCATGACTAGAGTAGAAATTCTAAGTTTGTGATGGGATTTGGAATATCTCTAGAAGTATAACAAGGATTAAACCGAATAATGCCTTGCATGTTAATGAACTTAGATAGGGATATCAAGTTAGTTATATGCATGAGAATCAATTATACTCGGGAGAGGTAATCGTGATAAAAGTTTCCTTGGCTTGTAGAATAATTGCACGATCAATTCATTCCTATTAATCAATCCTCAATCTTAAATAATGAAATCAATTCCCTAAGAGTCTTTCCCTTTGAGTCTCCACCTTTATTTTATGCTTTTTGTCTTTAGATTTATCTTTATCTTTAAGTTTTGCTCCCTAAATAAAATTGGACAAGATTATTCACGATACTTAATTTGCTAGAAAACCAATCCAGAGGACGACACTCGTTTAATCACGAAAACACTATATTATTACTTGACCCGTACACTTGCGGTAAGCAAATTGCGCATCAAGTTTTTGGCGCCGTTGCAGGGGATTGGCATATTTAGTTAAATTAATATTGTGGAAAAATTGTCCGGTCTTAATTTAGGGTGTATTTTTTTTTTATTTTTTTTTAGGTAGATTGCATTCTTTTTTGTTCCCTTTTTTGTTTTTATTTCCATAGTTGTAATTCTCCTTTTTAGTTCTTTCCTTTTGTGATTGATTTTTTCCTTATTTGTTTTTGTTTTCCTTTTTTCCTTTTCTTTCCTTTTTTGTTTGAGTCTTAGTCCTTTGTTCTTGTTGGGTTATTATTTGATTGGAAGCCTAATTATCATTGTTCTTGTTGGGTTATTATTTGATTTGAATGGCTTTTTATTCAACACCATATTCCAATTTTTCATCTTCAAGTTTTACCCCTTTAAAAGAAAATTCTTCCTTAGAAAGCATAGTTCAAAATTATATTGAGGAGTCTAGAGCGAGGAGTCTAAAATTTGATGAAATTATAAGAGGACTTCAAACCCCAAAGGAAGTTAGTGAGGTGGGATCCACTTCCATAGGATGTCTAGTGAGTCATGTGGCCGGTGATTCATTGGCACCCATTCATGAGCTTAATTCTTTCGATCTTGCTAAGGATGAGCAGTTAGGGGTGAGTTGCATTAATAGTGGGGAAGAATTGGAGAGTTGTAGCACCTATCAAGAACATGTTTGTGAGGAAGAAAAATAAAATGAGCTTGCAGTGACAGAGGAAGTTCAAGAGGTAGAGTTTGAGGTTGAAAAGCCTTCGTCTGATTTATCTTCTCCATCCTTTGTAGATTTTGATTGTTCTTTTTTCTATTCTCACGAGTCAGTTTTAGAGTCTGAGTCTCTTTACTTTGATCTTTCTCCTTTTATGTTTATTTTATACAAAAATACTAAAAATAATTCTGTTTCAGGGGCCCATGAGAAACTAGTAAGTTTGCTAGCGATAGTGAGTTTTATTGATTCAAGAAAGAAGGGTCCAAAGAAATACGAGAATTTTTATGTGCCTTCACAGACTGCACGAGCACGTCGATCTAATGACGTTAAACAAGCGCTTATGGGAGGCAACCCAAGTAAGTTCAGTTGTGTTTTTCTTTGCGTTTTTTATTTATTGTTTGTTTTTGTTATGTAGGTCTTGGTTCCAGTTTCCTCTTTGCTTGCAAGCTTTCATGAAAAGGTCATCATTCCAGGGCAGTATTGTTCACCTCTTCCATTCTTTATTTGTTCTCATGCTTGATTATGCCTTATTTTCGTTATACATTGAGGACAATGCATGCTTTAAGTTTGGGGGTGGAATAGCATGTTTGTGGAGCCCTTGAGCATCTGAGTTCGGGCTATAGTTTTGAGCTTTCTTTGAATTGAGCATATGGTTGTTTTCTGGATGCTATTTTTGCATGACTATGATTTCCTAGGATAGGCTTTCTTGTCAATTTTCAAGCTTTCGATGAGTTGTAAGCATGAGTGCCCAAAAAGGGAGACTTTTTAAACTTTTTCTAAGAGATGTCTTGCATGAGTAGAGTATTTGTCTTGGCTAGATTTGGATTTGAATGCTTAGGAGCGAATTATTAGGTTCATATGCTTGTTGTCACCTCGATAGGTGTAGGGAAGAGCTAAAGAGTTAATTTTTTGCAAATTAGCATGTTTGATCTTGCTTAGGAGGAAAGAAAAGAATATATGCTTATCATGCTCATAAAGAAAAATCATTCTTGTTGTTACAATTTGAAAGAAAAAAAAAAAAAAGAAAGTCATGACTTATGCGCGCAATGCAATGCTTAATAAAGTTTTGGCAAAAAGAGCTACCCCTGTTGTGATCAGTTAGGCCAACCAAAGGGTAAAACTCGGGTTAAGGGTCCCTGCAATAGGTGTGTGAAAGCTAGTGCCACATAAAAATGCATGTTGTAATTTTCAATTATAAGCACCTAAGTATGGAGGAAAACAAACTAATTTGTTCCATTGACTCGTTAGTGAATCCTTAGTGCTAGTGTAGAGGGAAGATGAGTTGAGAGTTTAGTAATCCAATCCCGGGCTAGTAGAGTCTGATCTCGTTAAGTTAGATCTGGCTTGTGCAAGTTAATTTTGGAAAACTTTTGATTTGTCCCCCTCATTGGTCCTTATGTGCATGTGTCTTGATTGCTTGATTATTGACTTTTGAGCCTTGAGGATTGAGTCATGTTTGTTGCATCCATTCTTCCATTGTATGCTTGATTTTTAGTTTGCTCGAGGACTAGCAAAAGCTTAAGTTTGGGGGTGTTTGATAGCGAGCATAGCTAGCTAGTTTTCCCTAATTAATTTAGCTAGTCTTTTATAATTTATTGGCCAAAATGATGCGATTTTGTGTTGTATTTGTAGGAAATAAATATTTGAGCTAATTGCGTGTTCGGGACATGAAAAAGGGCTAAAAGATCGAAAAAGGATCAAGTTGGAAGAAGTCAAATTCAGCCCAGCTGATTTTAAAAAAAAACAAAACAAAAAAACAAAACAAAAAAAAACAAAACAAAATCATAGCGTCGCGACGCTCTCGGCGAATTTTCCAAATCCGCAGTATCGCGACAGCGTCGCGACGCTGTCGGCAGATTTTCTATAAATTCATCATTTTGTGCTACGGATTGGGGGAGTCCAATTGGTGAGAGTTTAGCCCTAATTTCGACTAGAGACCTTTGGTGGGAGCTGAAGCAAGGCCAAGGAGTGGGAATCAAGCGAGAAGACATGGAGATCGTGACGGGGACGTGCCGGTTTCGACGGATTCGAGTTTTCCTTTCTCTTTCCCTTAACTCTTGTAGTTTTTATGGCTTTTCTTGCAATTAGTGTTTGTGGTATAAAGACTACGAATTTCTAGTTGTTTGTCTTAGGGATTGATGTAGTTGTTTTAGTTGTTGGATTGATTTTTGGTATGAATGTGTTTTTATTTTATTCATGCAATTTTGTTTAATGCTTTCAATTACTTGATCACTAATTGAATGATTTAAGTGTTGAATCTAACTCGGGAGAGAGGATTTGGCCTAAGACTTGCCTTGTTTAATTGCATGACTAGAGTAGAAATTCTAAGTTTGTGACGGGATTTGGAATATCTCTAGAAGTATAACAAGGATTAAACCAAATAATGTCTTGCATGTTAATGAACTTAGATAGGGATATCAAGTAAGTTATATTCATGAGAATCAATTATACTCGGGAGAGGTAATCATGATAAAAGTTTCCTTGGCTTGTAGAATAATTGCACGATCAATTCATTCCTATTAATCAATCCTCAATCTTAAATAATGAAATCAATTCCCTAAGAGTCTTTCCCTTTGAGTCTCCACCTTTATTTTTTGCTTTTTGTCTTTAGATTTATCTTTATCTATAAGTTTTGCTCCCTAAATAAAATTGGACAAGATTATTCATGGTACTTAATTTGCTAGAAAACCAATCCAGAGGACGACACTCATTTAATCACGAAAACACTATATTATTACTTGACCCGTACACTTGCGGTAAGCAAATTGCGCATCATCAGGCCTATTACTATTTCTTAGATGGTTATTCTAGGTATAACCAGATTACCATTGCTCCTGAGGATCAAGAAAAAACCTCTTTCACCTACCCTTATGGGATGTTTGCTTTTAGGCGAATGTCTTTTGGCCTTTGCAATGCTCCAACAACATTTCAGCGGTGTATGTTAGCTGAACACAAACTATGCTAACTTCAGTGATCAGTTTAGGCTAACAATGAAACCTAAACTTTCAGCAAAAACAAACAATGCTAAGAGGAAGCAAGGTTGCCTTTGTGTAGGTGAGGCTTTCTTCTACTCAAGGTATCCACATATTTGAATCCCGAGAAGAAGCTTAGCTCATTGAGGAAATTAAAATGCAAGACTTAAAGTAAAGATTGCACAAAGTAAAGGAATAAATTAATTTCATATTAAATAAATGAAACGAGTACAAGAATAAAAGAACTTACAACTGAAAATTGAATTAAAACAGAAAAGTACGGTAGCTTAAACAAAAGACTAAACAGAAAATAAAACACAAGACTCAACTAAGGATCTTTCCCCACTCTATCTAGCTTGCTCTTAACCTTTTTCAAGGGGAGACAAGCCTTTCTCTTCTTCTTCTTTCGAATGGAAAAGTCGACAGAGACTGGAAGATCCGAAACTCGGAGTGGTTACAAGATGAGAAGAAAGAAAAACTAAAGAAAACTATCCTAAGGACGAATTTTCGAGCTCTCTTTGCTTCTTGCACCTTGGTCGCCTTTTATAGACCTTGGAAGGTAGGGTTGGTTGCCGAGATCAGTGTGAGAGAGCCCTTGAAGGAAAAAAAAAATCCACGATCCTTGGAGTTTTGATACGAGATTTTGGATTTTTGGATGATTTTATGAAGATCCCGCGAATCTCAAAATTCTGTCGGAAAGCCCAGTTGTGGCCGCAAAGTCGGGCACAAATCTTTTGTGCACTGCCTTGACACTTCTGTCTTCAGCTGGGGCTACTTTTCTTTTAAGTTTGCAGGCGCATTTCAATCCAATTTCCACATCTTCAGGACCAAATGTGGGCGCAAATCTTCAACTTTTACTCTTTTGCTCCGCTAACTCTTTCTCTCCAGTTGTAGACGCATTCCCTTGTAAAGTCCTCTGCACAAAAACATTAACTTTAGATAAATTCTTGCAAAAGCTATCTCTTTTTGTACATTTTAAGCATAAATTCTATATTTCTAAGATTTTCAATATGATTCTAAGACTTTTGCTAATTTGACTAAAAAAGATATAATTTTAAGGAGATAATTGCGTGGATGACCCATTTTGAGAAGCCAAAATGAAAAATGCCCTACCTTTTCAAAATAAGGATATATGCCCTTTTGCTTACGTCATCATCCTAACAAAATTACCATTTTACTCTTTATATGAAAACGTGCATTTAAGGCATTTAAGAGCGAGAGGTTGGAACAAGAGCGAGATTGGAGATGGAGCAAGAGTTGGAGAGAGAAATTAGAGAGAGAGTAAGAGATTGGAGGGAGAAATTGGAGAGAGAGAGTGTGAGTGAGAGCGAGAAGCGAGAGTGAGATTAGAGAGAGAGCAAGAGATTGGAGAGAATTTGGAGAGAGAGTGAGAAATTGGAGAGAGAGCGAGAAGCTAGAGTGAGAGTAGCAAGAAAGAGCGAGATTAGAGTAGAGAGTAAAATGGTAATTTTACTAGGATGTTGACGCAAGCAAAAGAGCATATATCCTTGTTTTGAAAAGGTGGGGCATTTATCATTTTCACCTATTTTAGAGGGTCATCCGTACAAAAATACCAATTTTAAGCACAAAGTCCTTACTTTCCTAACATTAGCCTAAGTTTTAAGGCTAAATAACGCACATAAATGAGCGTTATCACACCCCCAAACTTAAGTCATTACTTGTCCTCAAGCAATTTCAACAAAATCAAAAGAATCAAGAAAGAAAATAGGGAAAAATACACTTTTGGTCCCTGAGGTTTGGGTTAAGTTACACTTTGGTCCCTGAGTTTTCAAACTCAACAAAAATACCCCTGAGGTTTGAGATAAGGAGCACTTTGGTCCCTGCCGTTTATTTTTCTGTTAAATACTAACGGTTGCTGACGTGGCACTATTATTTTAATAAAAAAATTATTTTTTATTTTTTTAATAAAAATAAATAAAAACAATAAAATATTATTAATTTTTATTATTCTATTATTATTTTAATTATTATTCAAAATTTCTTTCCTCTCCCCCTCTTCTTCCCCTCTTCTTCATCTCTTCCCACCTTTTCCTTCTTCTTCTTCAAGTCTCCGGCGACTGGCGACCGGTGACCGACGACCGGCCACCGCTCGCCGCGGCCGGCGACTCTTTTTTTTTTTTCTCTTCTCTTCCCCTTTCTTCTTTCTCTTACCCCATTTTTCTTCCTTTTTAAAAAAAAAAATAGAAGAAGGAGGAGGGACCTCCCTCCTTCGTTTCTGGCCGGAAACAGAGGAGGAAGGAGATCCTCCTCCGTTTCTGGAAAAAGGAAGAAAAATGGGGTAAGAGAAGAAAAAGAGTCGCGGCGGCGGCAAGCGGTGGTCGGTCGTCGGAGACTTGAAGAAGAAAAAGGAAGAGGTGGGAAGAGATGAAGAGAGGGGAAGAAGAAATAGATTTTGAATAATAATTAAAATAATAATAGAATAATAAAAAATAATAATATTTTATTGTTTTTATTTATTTATTTGAATAAATAAAAAAAATAATTTTTTAATTAAAATAATAGTGCCACGTCAGCAGCCGTTAGCATTTAACTGAAAAATGGACGACAGGGACCAAAGTGTTCCTTATCTCAAACCTCAGGGGTATTTTTGTTGAGTTTGAAAACTCAGGGACCAAAGTGTAACTTAACCCAAACCTCAGGGACCAAAAGTGTATTTTTCCCAAGAAAATATGTGCATTTCATAGGTAAGTTTAGTTCGTGAAGGAGCCTTTTAGGAAAGAACTTAGCTCCTAACACTCTAAGCTACCAACAAGATTTTTCTAACACTAGGCCTTCACTCACTCCTCTCAAGATAAACCATTCTCACGCATTCCCACCTCTACTACTTGTTATTCCACCTAACCTTTATTCAGAGTTTGGTACCTAATCCTGGGGACACTATGGATAGGGTTGGGGACACTATGGACGCGACCCACTTTGTATATAGTACAAACGATATGATCCTGAATTGTTCATGTGGGGACATGGAAGTAGGGGTGTCCTATGCAATGAGTTTGCATAAGACTGGACTGCGAAATAAGTCACTTTCATTTTATAACGTCGTTTACTGTTGAGACTGACTATTTCATGCGATGACCTAGGTAACTCGATCTTAATTCTGAGCTAACTATGAATTCATGTTTATTCGGGATTATCCTTTGATCTGCATGGGTGAGAGTGGTTCGACTTCACCGACTCAATAAGCCTACCATTTTGGGGATAAAACCGGGTAGATCGCTGGGGACATAGTCCTACAAGACGGAACTCACTCTTACTCGTTTTAGGATAGTAGAGAAGTTGTTCCCTTAAGTGTTGACTTCGGGTCTTGAACAAGGGGCCCCACCCTCTCATTGGCCCGAGAGGGACTTGGTTTGATGGTTGGACCACAAACCAATTGTTCATTAGAGGATCAGTGGAACTTAAGGAGCAAGAAGTAACTTCAGGGGTAAAACGAACATTTGACCCAGCTCCAGTTTCGAACAACCTATGAAGGATCGACTAACTAATCATGGTTTTATCGAGTGGACAGAAATATATCTACAGTGAGGGGAGTGCAGCTATTGGGCTACAGTGGAGTGTCCCAGTAGTTAACGAATGTTGGTTAGCTAGGTTAAAGAGTTTAGTCGGTTAATCTCAGATCGTTGGAGCCCATAATCTTTAGGTCCATTAGGTCTCCCTGCTAGCTCACATCGGACTAAACCTTAGAACAATGTGATGGAAGAGTTTGAATCGTTCATATTCAATTTAGGGAATTAATGTCAATTATATATGATATTATTGACATAATAGTTTAATTATGAATTAAACTATAATTTGAGAGAGTCGGATATATTTAAATATGATTTAAATATTGAACGTATGAATAGGGATTCATACTCGAGAAATCAGTTTTGAGAGAAGTCGAGATTAGGTGCAAAATGTTAATTTAATATTTGATATTAAGTTAATATTATTAATTAAATTGTTTAATTAATTATTTAAAATTAATTATTTGAATTAAATTTATTTAAATATTAAATTTAGAAAACAATTTTTGAATTTAAAGAAATTCAAAAAGAAAATGTTTTTTGGAGGTGGTGGATTAACATGAGTAATCCCATGTTTAACCATATCTCTCCACCTAATCCCACTCCCAAATTCACCTTGATCTTGTGTCATTTTGTGGTGATTTTGAATTGCATGTTTTCCCCTTTATATAGAGGATTGAAAAATAGGAAATGGATGTTGATTACATTAGAGTTATACTGTCAATTTGATCTCTCAAATCAAACTCTCAAACTCTCTTCAAATCTTGAACCTCCAAAAATTTCCCTTCCAATTACCATCATAATTGGATCCCACAATTCGTTCTAAGGCCGGAGAATAGCGGGGAAGATCCTAGCGATGGTTTTGTGATCGATTGCTGAACAAAAACAACCCTCGGTGTGCATCAATTTGGAGCTACATCAAGGTTGGTAATTCTGTCTCTGTTTTTTAGTTATAGAACAAACATGCTTAATGTCTAAAATTGATGTAGTTAGAGTGACTTAGATCCTAATTGCTTCTGCATGCTTCATATTAACACTTACACGAATGTCGTATATTCCATCTAATGCTGCCTCGACTCTGAGATTCACTTCAGAAAGCATCGCAATTAAGCTTCTAGAGCTCTGCTAAAATTGGTATCCATCTTGCTGGGAGGATCGAGTCGTTCAATACTGAAGGAGGAGCATCACTCAGGTTAGTTTCTTCGTCAATCTTGAGCTCTGTAAAGTATCTTTGTATTTGGCCCTTTAGTGTTCACATCCGGTGTGTGGTTGCTGTGAATAACTTCATTCTTGTATGTCCATATCTACCAACAAATCACAAAGCTTTTCTTGCAACTGAGAGCATTGATCATATCTCCCACTCTTTCTTTCCACATTCTTTCACAGACATCCGATAAGGTCCATTCGTTCCTGTCACCAAAACAAAATCTGTCAGGTGTAGGGATGAAAATTGTCCACATTCTTATAGTGATTTTACAATCCCAAAAGAGATGAGTGGTAGTTTCTGGTTTCTCCCTACATAACAAACAAAGAGGATTGAGATCCAATTTAGCAAATGTAGGTAGAATATTATGATAAAGTTTCCAGCCACAAATTTTTATCTTAGAAGGAATATCATTCTTCCAGAAACTGTTCCCAAAAGTTTCCCTATTGAGCAGACAAGATGTAGAAGCATCTTGTAAAGATTGGCACTGAATTCCCAATCTATAAGCACTCTTGACTGTGAAAAAGCCTTTCGGATCGAGGTTCCAAATTATCTCATCTTCCTCATGCAAAATACTCAAAGTAATATTCAAAATAGCACTCACATTAGCCTAAAAAAAGAACTCCTAATAAGAGGTTCATCCCAAGTTTCCCTGTTAAGAAACAGCTGAGCCACTACAAAGTTTTGAACCCTTGGAAGGGCTAATATAGGCTTGCAGGTTCCCTCATTGGGAATCCAAGGATCAGACGATGTGACCACCTTAAGACCATTCTGAATGAATTGAATCCCAAGCGGAAGCGAATTAAATCGATTGTAAATTCAATTTTAATTTCAGAGAATACCGATACATTGTGCAAAATTCAATTCAAAAACAATTTACATGAATTTAGATTAAGCATGCTTTGATTTCTACTATGAAAGATTTAGAGATTTATGAGAGCACTTACTTGTGTAGAAAATTACTGCACTATGCTCCTCAATTGTCAAGATCTCCAAGAACACCACCACTGTGTTCACCCGCTATAACTCTTGGATGGGATTTGGTTGGTGGGAACCGGTAGGCTTGGAGAAGGAAACAAATTTACAACAGAATGTTGCTGTAAAATCTTGAGAGAATTCGTGAGAGAGAGAGAGTTCTAGGGGGCGTTTTTTTGTAAGACTGATCGATAGCATGAATCAGTCTCTAAACTCCACTTACACGTACGTGAAAGATGGGAAGGAAGTTACCCATAACTTTCCTATTCAATCTTGGCCGTTGATCTTAATCAATAAAGATCTGGACCGTTAACTATTATCAAATAATAATTAATAATCCAATTATTTATAAAATAATTTAATTAAACCAAATTTAATTAAATTAATTATAATATAAAGTTTTTAATTCAATTAGATCATATTCAATTGAATTAAATAGGTCAATCAATTAATTCTTAATTAATTGTTTCCCACATTAATTAAATATCAAATACTTAATTAATTTTACAATTGAATCATATTCAAATGTACCTTTCTCATTTAACTTATAGTTTTAATGCGCATCAAATGTACATTAATTATTAACTATAGAATTAATTTGATTAAATCACATTTAACCAAATTTAATTTAATTAATTAATTCTCCAATTAATTAAGTTATGAATTAATCAAATATCACATATTTAATTAAATTCATAATTCTCTCATAAATTAATTTTGAATCACATCCAAAATTAATTTTATTATAAAGTTTAATTCTCTAATTAAACTTATACTATAATGTATCTTCATACATTAATTTCCTTAAAATTCAAGACTAATTAATCTCAGTACTCGTTACGAGCTAGCAGGTGGATCTTATGGATCTACAGATCAAAAGCTCCAATGATACGAGATTAACTGGCTAAACTCATTAACCAAGTTAATCAACATTCGTTAACTGTGGGTCACTTCACTAAAGACCCACAACTACACTCTTCTCACTATAGAATATTTATGTGTCCACGGATATCGACCAAATACAGTAAGTCAATCCTTCACGAGTGTTCGTAACACCAGCTGGATCAAATTACCGTTTTACCCCTAGGTTACCTCTAGATCCTTAAGTACCACTGATCCCTCTAATGAACAAGTTGTTTAGGGTCCAACCACTAAACAGGAGTTCCTCTCGGGCCAGGAGAGGACGGCGCACCTTTGTTCAAGCCCCGAAATCAGCCCTTAAGGGAACACACATCTACTTACCCCAATAGGGGAAGAAGTGAATTCCATCTGTTACTGTTATGTTCCCAGCCCCCATTCAGTTTTGCCCCTGAAATGGTAGGATTATTGAGTCGGCGAACTGGCCACTCTCACTTATACAGATCTAAGGACAATCCCTCCTGAAAAGGGGTTCAAAATAGGCTCAAGATTGAGATTGAGTTACTTAGGTCATCCTATTGAAATAGAAACCTAAACTAGTCAACGGCGTTACATCTAGTGGTTACTATTTCGTGGTCCGGTCTTATGCAAACTCATTGCATAGGATACCCCCACTCGCATGTCTCCTACATGGATGCTTTGGATCAGTACATCTGTATCGAATACAAAGTGGGTCGTATTGTTGGGTTTTATGCCCTAAAACTCGTAGATAGTGAATGTAAACAAATTGTATACTTGTTTCAATAAAGTGTTATTGAGTTTCTACAATAAAGTGTTATTGTTAAATATTGCACAATTTGACCAAAATCCAATAAACTAAGATCCAAGGTTGTTTACATGTGACTTGAACTAGTATGTTGGGACATACAGGGATTGGTGTTCAAGTAACAACCTAAAAGGTCTCTAGTACAAGGATAATGTTGGGTACCTTATCCTGGTAACACTATGTGATACGGCCCGATTTGTATTCGATACAGACGTATTAATCCAAGGCGTCCATGTAGGAGACATGCGAGCGGGGGTATCCTATGCAATGAGTTTGCATAAGACCAGACCACGAAATAGTAAACCACTAGATGTAACACCGTTAACTAGTTAGTTTACTGTTTCAATACGATGACCTAGGTAACTCAGTCTTAATCCTGAGTGTGTCATGAACTCCTTCTCATGAGGGATTGTCCTTTGATTAGCATGGGTGAGAGTGGCCAATACGTCGACTCAATATGCCTTCCTTTTTGGGGACAAGACTGAGTGGGAGGCTGGGGACATGACAACACAAGAAGGAATTCACTCCTTCCCACATCTAGGAGAAGTAGATGAGTGTTCCCTTAAGTGGTGACTCCGGGACTTGAACAAAGGGATCCCGCCCTCTCACTGGCCTGAGAGGGACTTTCTGTT
Organism: Luffa aegyptiaca; assembly: GCA_017139565.1. Classification (NCBI taxonomy): domain Eukaryota; kingdom Viridiplantae; phylum Streptophyta; class Magnoliopsida; order Cucurbitales; family Cucurbitaceae; genus Luffa; species Luffa aegyptiaca. The sequence continues at coordinate 18,874,606 of CM029405.1, read as the reverse complement.
TAATGGTTGGACCATAAACAGGTTGTTCATTATAGGAGCACTGGTACTTAAGGAGACAGATGTAACACAAGGGTAAAACGGAAATTTGACCCAGCCGTGATTACAAACACTCGTGGAGGATTGACTTACCGGCATAGGTCTACATCCATGGACACAGAAATGTTCTACAGTGAGAAGAGTTCAGCTGTGGGTCTTTAGTGGAATGACCCACAGTTAATGAATATTGGTTAACCTGATTAATGAGTTTAATCTATTAACCTCATATCATTGGAGCTTCTGATCTGTAGGTCCATTAGGTCCCCCTGCTAGCTCATAAAGAGTAATTAGGAACAAATATATCTTGAGAGAATTTGAATAGTTCAAATTCATATTGGGAATTAAGTTAATTGTACGAGATACAAATTAATATAATGTATGGTGATGCATTAAAATATAAAGTTTAATTTTAGATTAAACTTTATTATATTGAGAGATTGATATATTTGAAAGAGTTCAAATATATGTCTAATTAAATATATGGTATTTAATTAGAAGATAAATTAATTAATTATGAATTAATTAATTATTCAATTTAGTTTAAATTAAATGAGATTTAATTAAACTATAGTCTATGAGAGAAATAAATATTTGAAGAAGTTCAAATATTAATATGAATTTGATTCATATTAAATTTATAGGATATAAGAGAATTTGAAGGAGTTCAAATTTTAATATGAATTTGATTCATATTATAGAATTAATTAATTGAAGGTCTCAAATTAAATATATGATATTTAATTGGGTAATTAATTAATTAACTAATAGAAGGTCTGAAATTAAATATATGATATTTAATTGGTGATTAATTAATTAAAGAATTAATTAATTGGAAATTAATCAATTATGAAAATGATTAATCACTTATGGAAGTAATTAATCATTTATGGAAATGATTTAATCACTTATGGAAGTGATCAATCATTTATGGAAAAGATTAATCAATTATGGAATTGATTGGTCATGGAATTGGTTGGTTATGGAATTGATTAATTATGGAAAAGATTAAATCAATTATGGAAATAATTGATTTTAAATGAATATTTTATTCATGGCCTTTCTCCTATAAATAGAACACTAAACCTAGGGTTTAAGTACAACAACATAAGGCCACAAGAATGCACTCTTGCATACTCTCTAGCCTCCCTCTCATATTCTCTCAACTCAGGAACTTTAGGGAGAATTTTCTCTCTAGAGTTTTTCCCATTCAAGATTAGGTAGTCCCACAACTACGTTCCTAATCTCAGAGTTATAGCGGGGAAGATCAAATGGTGGTGTTCTTCGTTGTTGCAGAACAATCAAGAATCATCCGTTGAAGTATTCAGAGTCGTCAACGGAGGTTTGCTTCTCTTTTCTTTATTATAGATTTAGATCTAAATTTTGTATGCTTAGCCTTAAGTTTCTATAGAATTTGTTCTATGTTTTAACCAATGCAATAGTATTTTTGGATAAACAAAAATAACTACGAATCGGTCCCAATTACGCTTCCGCTTTAACGGAATTGGGGAATTCCAAATCCTTTCAATTGGTATCAGAGACGATCGTAGATTTAATTTCGTTTCTCTAAAATTAGCATTGGTTCAATGGTGGGTATTTTAATTTCATATATGTGATATTGTTTTAATTTACAAAATTGATTATTTAGGCATATTTGTTGGCATTAGATTTATACTTTTGATTAGATCAATTGTAAATGCCAAAAAGGAAAATATTTGAAGACCAAGATATGTCTTGGATTTAAATTATTGTAATTTAAATTGCTTTCAATTTCTTAGGATATACCAAATATGTCGGTCAATTTTGGTACTTTTAATTTAATTATGCATGTGATGTATGTATTAAATTAATTGATTGTTGCATAAAGTATGTCATTTAGCTTAAAATCCCACCATAGGTTAAGCATATTCGTGCATAGTTATTATTATAAATGTTATAATGTATGAAATATGTATGAATTTTATTTTCATGAGTATTTAATATAAATTGTTAAGATTAAATGGATGAAAATTGAGAAGCATTGAGCATGAAATTACTTTAGTAAATAATATAAAGAGTTATATTTATGAAAGTAATTTATATGCTTATTTATTTTCATGAGCAATTAATATAAAGTGTTATGTTAATGTATGAAAATGTGAATGCTTATTTTAATTTTCTTGGGTAATTAGTTTAAGAGTTAGATTAATTGAAGAAAATTAATTTGCATCGAGCATGAAATTACTTTAGTTTAAAAATATAAAAAGTTATATTTATGAAAGTAATTTATATGCTTATTTATTTTCATGAGCTATTAATATAAAGTGTTATGTTAATGTATGAAAATTTTCTTGGGTAATTAATTTAAGAGTTAGATTAATTAAAGAAAATTAATTTGCATTGAGCATGAAATTACTTTAGTTTAAAAAATATAAGAGTTATATTTATATTAGTAATTTACTTGCTTAATTTTCATGAGCTATTAATATAAGTGTTATGTTAATGTATGAAAATGGTAATGCTTAATTTTAATTTTCTTGTATAATTAATTTAAGAGTTAGGTTAATTAAAAGGAAATTAAATTGCATTGAGCATGACATTACCTTAGATTAATATAATTGTTATATTTTTGGTATGTCATGTATGCTAATGTATGGTTTTATAAATTAATTAGAATTTGATTGTTAATTTATTCACCATAGTAGCATGTTATAGGGTTAATTCATTAAAATTTATAATAGTTATAAAATTAATGAATAGAAACCGTTAACCTATAACAAAGAATTGCATGCAAACATAGGATCTTAGGATAAATGAATTAATTTTAAAATGTTTAAAATTAATTAGACCTAAGATCTCATTTCTAATAGGATTAGAATTATTCTTACTTAGAATTAAAATTAGTTTTAATTGACTAAGTAGGAAAAACATTACACTATATACCATTTAGGTTGTTACTTGAACACCAATCCCCGTATGTCCCCAAATACTAGTCCGAGTTTCATTTAAACAACCTTGGATCTTAGTTTATTGGATTTAGGGTTTATTAATGCAAACTCGATTATTCAATAACCAAATTACTGAATCACTCAAATAAAGCTTTATTGAGATCAATTAATTTGTTTCATTTACTATCTACGAGTTTTAGGGCATAAAACCCAACACATTCCCTATTTTCCATTGATAGCCTTTTAAGAAAAAGCTCTCGTCCCCACAGAACACTCCTCCATGTATATGATGGATTATTTCCTAGGGAGGCTTTAAGAAAAGGTCATGTTTTGAAGTATCTTCCTCTCAACACCTTAGTAACAAGGCTATCAGGATATTTGATACGCCAACTTTTTTTGCAAGCATAGCTTGATTAAAGATAAATATATCTTGAAAGCCCATTCCTCCAAGCGATTTGCTGATGCACAATTTTTTCCAACTTTGCCAATGTATCTGTTGGGTTCCCAGAGTGAGTAAAATTATGATTTGAAAATACTCTAGAATTCCTGTGCAAGTATACACAGTCCGCAGCAAGTAATAAGTATTTGTCAATCCAAGGCCTGAACTAGCTTCCACTCTATCTATTTTGTGTGAATCTTTTAATGGTTTCAAGGTAATAAAAATGATTGGGTTTTATAAGAATTATGCTGAAGCAAAGTAAATGACAGAACAACAAGTAAACAAATAGGCAGACATATTAGAGGCAGGCGCTGGTTAGGCTTAGTAATTGTTTTAAAAGATGCTCTAGCAATATTATTGATCATGCAAACTCTCGCAGTATTATTAGCGGATTCCTCTCGGAACTCCGAATCTTTTGGAATGTGTTTCAACCCCAATGAAGTACGACCGATCAAGCACTAGGCAACTGGCTATCCCTAGCTCAGTCACTGGCGTTCACCAATACACAATGATCGTAGTGTGATTAATCGCCACACACTCTCTAAATCATCCCTGAAACTAGAGAGAGGTATTCACACCGGCTGGCCAGGCGGGCATAAAATAAGAATAAGCACAACAATTAATCAAGATGCAATAATCAATAAATATTATTAGAGATGAAGCACGGCAACTACATATTCCTTAACCAACGCCTAAAGCTACTTAGTTCATAATAAGCATGGAAACACGAATTACAATCTGAGTAGGCATGTCCATAATCACAAGATAATAAAGAAAATAATAATCTCCTTAATGAGCTTGCAGATGATGGTGTTCTTGGTAATCTCCAATCTCTCATACTACTCGGCTTCCAAGGAAAGTTGGAATGCCTTTGACTTGGGCGGCTTTCTCCTTTTATAGAGGTGGTAGGAGGCTTGAATTAGGTCAACATGGACACGTGTAAGGCTCTCCTTGCTCCTTTATCCCGAAAATAATTCAACAGAAGTCGGTGCATGAAGTTGGCTAACGAGCTGTGACGTGGCAGTTTTGCTCCCAGTTTTGCTGCAGCACAACATTTGCTCCCTCCAGTCGCCCAGCAACAGATTCTGCACAAAATGATTTCCAAAGCTTCCATTCTTCCAAATGGGTTAAAACATGTAATTTATATCTAAAACCAACCCTATTAAGCACAAAAGACACACAAATCAATATAGAAATGAGGCCTAAATAACTACCTTTTGGGCAGTTATCACACCCCCAAACTTGAACTATTGCGCGTCCCGAGCAATACTAACCAACCTTCCCTGAATTCAAAACATTAGACAAAAACACAACTTAATCAAACCAGACAATCCAATACTACCTTCAACCTTTACCTGAGCACTCTGCAAAACCAAGCTCTACTGCAGCAAAATAATTCTTCCGGCATGAACAAATAATCACCACTTTTAACTCAATTCTAAGAACTTGCCACAGCTTAGCTCTATTATCAGACATATCAAAACACATTTTCAAGGGGTTTAAATTTTTGTTTTTCAGACTTAAAGCAGCCTTACAGTCATAAGCTTTTAAGCACGGGATGACCCACTTTATGGTGCAGTATACCCTTGCCTCAAACTCATCACCAATTAGACTAAATACTCTTTGTAAAGCTCAAAAATCCTTAGTTATTCCATCTCTTGCCCCTCAGAATGGCAACATTTTATGATGAAGCTCACCTAAGTTCTGGGAGACAGAAAACTGCTGGACTATCATTCATCCTTCAAATCTTTTGCTCCATGAATCTTCTCAGCAAAATTTTCAACAATCACTTTTTTCAGCAAATAATTTTTCATAATTTTTCACATTTCCTAGGTCACCTTTTGACGCGAAGACAAACTGTGGGTATCACAAATGTCCCCGATTACTCAATAACCTAACAAACTATTTAATGAAGGAGAGGAATGCAAAAGCAAAACAATTGGAGTAGCAAAAAGTCCCCCAAACTGGAATTATCCATTGTCCCCAATGAATCATTAAAATTTTAAATGACACTCCCAAACTTAAATTTTTCTATCTGAATTTCAAAACTAAGCACGGGATTAGACCTAAGCTTAAAGTGGATCATATAAGTCAACACTACCTCCAGAATTTTCTTTGCCGCAGGAACGACCAGGTCAGAGAAAATGCTCAAGCAAAAGGTTTCTGGAGATCAGAATACCTTGATCTTATTAAGCTTAACCAGTCCAAGCTTCAAAAATTCAGAAGAAAATTTGTTAAGTCAGAGTTACTCAGTGCTTATGGAACAGAAACATCTAGGAAATTTCATTAAAACAAAGAGAAAGGAATTACAAAAGCAGATATATTTTTGTAGAAGCAGAAATAAAAAGAAACAAACAAAACATCAACAGAAAAGGAAAGTGGAAAATGCGCGAGCAAACAAAAAGTCAGAACAAAAATCATGCTCGCTCAGGGCCACTTCATCCTTCAGTCCTCTTGGCCCGGTTCATTTTCATCTTCCTCTTCTCCTCCTTCCATCGGTGGGGGTGGAATCCAGGGGTTGAATAAATCTTCAGGGAATGCTGGAAGGGCTGGATATGGTTTCGAAAAATTCTCTTGCAGCGCCTTCTTCAGATTGGCATCACGATTTTTAACATAGCTCCAGAAAGTCAAAGCTTGCCTTTCAGCAAACTCCTGCCTGCTGGCCGAAAGTGCGAGTTGTTCTAAAATCGTGTTGATGCCGTGGACCAGCCCACCCTGACGTACTTCCTGCATACGCTGGAGCCGTGCCAAGTTAGGCGTGTCAATGATTCCCTTGTCAAACAGAATCACATCCCCTTCATCTTCCGGAACCCCTGCTCCTCTGCAAAGCATCGTGATTGTGTTTGGAAAGAACAGTTTCCCCACTTTCTTCTTCCAACAACCAAATATTTCATCAGCAATAATTTTTCCCACATCAATACTGAGAGACCTCAAAATAGCGAAAGCCAAAAGCACTCGTTCCCTAGAAACTGTCGAGTCATGAGTCGTTGGAAGCATCCTTTGTCTGATAAATCCCATCCACGTGTTTGCTTCCCTTTTCAAATAAGCCGATTGGAATGTCCTCTTCTGAGTCTTGGATAGCTGTCACTGTGCCCCTTCAATACCTACCTCCCGCACAGCATCACTTAACTGCTCATTAGATGGCGCGACAGCCATCTCATTATATGCTGCATGGGGGAAGTTCTGAAGGTTATACAGTGCGTTGATAGCACTAGGACTCCAGTCGACCTCAATACCTCGAACAATTGCTAGGAAACCTTCTTCTCTGTCGATATTTGCATAGAATTCGCGCACTAACTGCGCGTTCACAGATTCGGGCTTTGAACAGAATCGTTCCCATCCGTGATTCGCAATACCGGTCCTCAAAAAATGTGGAAGCTCACCACTAAATCCCCTCTCAAACAGGAAGTCCCTTTTCAGAAGCTCAGCGTATTTTGCTCTGGCAACATTGTTGACGAAGCGATCATCCAGTAACTGTTGCTCTTCTATTTCATCGTGCTCTTCTGATGCTCCAGCAACACCTTTGCCCTTTTCCGCCCTTCGCTTGAGCAACCGCTCTTCCTCAACCTTTTTCTCTGCCTCTTCTCTTGCTCTTTCCTCGGCTTCCTTCTTCTCACGCTCCTCTCTCTTTGCATTTTCTCTTTCAGAATCCGTGGTTGGAGGGGAAGGAGTATCAGTTCGGACAACTCTAACGCGGCCTGCTTTCCTCTCAACGCGGCGACGCTTTGGTACCTCCGGCATGATCACCTCCACTTGAGCCTCCTGCACTGGCTCATTATCCGTTACCTGAACATCTTCTGCCTGTTGCATTTGAACATCCTCGGCCTGCTTTTCTTGAATTTCCTCTGTAAGCTCTTCTTGGAGTTCCTCGGTCCGATCTTCTTGCACCTCTTCTGTTCGTTCTTCTTCTGTATCCGCGACCCTCTGCTCGGTATTTTCCTCGGTATTTTCCTTTGGTTGTTTCGGGCTTTCTTCTTCTACTGTGGCAGTAACAGTCGCAACCTCTGTTGCCTTTTCTTGTTCCTCAGCCCTCTGTTGCTTTCTCCTCCTTTTCGCTTCTTTCTCCTCTGGCGTCTTCTTCTTTTTCGTTTTCGCTTTCTGTGCTACAGGGGTAACAGGTACCTCTTCGTCCTCATTCTCCCTCTCTTTTCTAGCTCTCGTTTTGGCCATTGAAGACGCAAGAGGTTTACAGAGAATGAAAATGAAAAAGAAAGTAAAAGATCGAAGCAAGAAGATGAAGTAAGAAAAACGTACCGAGGGTTTCCAATAAATAAGGCTTCAGCTCAAGAAATCCTAACAGAAAGATTTTGCTCCATTAATTAACATTACCGCTTTAAATCGCATGCAACCGGTAGAATTAAATCATCCAACGGTAAAATCTGGAATTTCAAACGCCCATGGTAAATAACTATGCGTTGTCAAATAGCCAGACCGTTGGATTGCCCCTGCGTGGCACGTGGCAGCATCATAATTCCTCATTCAATTTCCTGCACACGGAAATTTAAAATTCAAACGGTAAAAAGAAATTAATCTTCAACAAAAACCCTTCCTATTCGGACGAAAGATTTGCTTCAGCCATAACTTTGCCGCAACAATCTTCTGAAAAGATTACCTGAAGAATCTCGGATACGGAAAATTTAAATTCAAAATCGAAAAAGAAAAAAAATCAAATCCGGAAATTTAAATATTAACCGCTCAAATCAAATCTTTTTACTATTCAAAACCGAATAAGGAGAAATTTTATTCAAATATAATCTAAACAGAAATTTAAATAACTGAAAACCTAATTAAAAGATAATTTAAAGATAACTTAAATAAATCAAATAAAGCGAAATCAAATCTACAAAAATAAATTCTACAAAATTATAAATATCAACGAAATTAAAATCAACCATGCAAAAATTCAATCAAACCAAATCTATCCTCATCGAATTTAAAAAACAAAACAGCGAAAAATAAAAACAAACACTGGGAGCTCAAAATTTTGCTCTATAAAATGCTCCCGCACAAATCGTGCTCTCTCAATCATCAACCAACCTTAGGGAAGGATATTTTGACTGAAACTCCTCTCCCCAATAATGCTTGACACGCTGACCATTCACCTTGAATACTCTTCCATCTTTTTCATCTTGCAAAGTAATTGCTCCATGGGGAAAAACCTCAATCACCACAAACGGACCTGACCATTTGGACTTTAATTTCCCAGGAAACAACTTTAATCTAGAATTATAAAGCAAAACTTTTTGACCTTTGACAAACTCTTTAGGCCTAATTTTCTTGTCATGCCACAACTTAGTCTTTTCTTTATATATTTTCGCATTCTCATAAGAAAATTGGCGAAATTCCTCCAATTCGTTAAGCTGTAGCATTCTCATTGCTCCTGCACGACTCAGATCGAAATTTAATTTTTTCAAAGCCCAAAACGTTTTATGCTCTAGCTCTAATGGTAAATGACAAGCTTTCCCATATACTAACCGATAGGGAGACATACCTAGAGGAGTCTTATAGGCTGTCCTATAAGCCCAAAGAGTCTCATCCAACCTAAAAGACCAATCCTTTCTAGATGGATGGACTACTTTTTCTAGAATTGATTTAATTTCCCTATTACTTATCTCAGCTTGACCATTAGCCTGTGGGTGATAGGGGGTAGCTATCCTATGCTTGATTCCATACTTAGCTAAAAGCTTAGTTAAGACATTATTAACAAAATGTGTACCCTCATCACTTATTAGAGCTCTAGGTGTCCCAAACCGCGCAAAAATGTGCGATTGGAGAAACTTTGAAACTGTCTTGGCATCACTCCGATGGCATTCAATGGCCTCCACCCACTTGGACACGTAATCTACTGCCAATAAGATAAAAACATTGCCATCAGAAGGGGGAAATGGCCCCATAAAATCGATACCCCATACATCGAATAATTCAACTTCTAAAATGTAAGTAAGAGGCATTTCATCTCTAGGCCCTAAGTTTCCTCTCCTTTGGCAAGCATCACATTGCTTGTAGAACCAGTGGACATCCTTAAACAAGGTAGGCCAGAAGAATCCACAATGCAAAATCCTCATAGCTGTCCTTTGACCGCTGAAATGGCCTCCATACGGCGAAGAGTGACATTGCTCCAGGATTTCATTTGCTTCATCACCTGAAACACACCTACGAATAATACCGTCAGAGCATTGCTTATACATAAATGGCTCATCCCAATAAAAAAACTTTGCATCATGCTTAAACTTTTTCTTCTGCCTCCAATCCATGTCAATAGGAGTGACTCCCTTGACCAAAAAGTTGGCAATATCAGCATACCAAGGGACATCCCTGACTACCTTTACCTGAACAGCAAAGAGCTGTTCATCTGGAAAAGAATCGGAAATGGCAGATTGCTCCAGCAAAGATGATGATAAATCAAGACGAGACAAATGATCTGCAATGACATTCTCTGATCCCTTGTTATCCTTTATCTCCAAGTCAAACTCCTCAAATGGTAAACTCCAATTAGGTGCACAAAGGATGGGTGCTGAGATTAAAGCAGCCTTCAATGTCTCAAAAGCCTTCCTACAATCTGCATCAAAGTCAAAAACATGATCAGTGCATAATAAGTTATAAAGAGGTTTACTGATTTTGGAAAAATCCTTTATGAACCTTCTATAAAATCCAGCATGTCCTAAAAAACTCCGAATCCCCTTCACTGAATTCGGTGGTTCTAATCTTTCAATAACCTCAACTTTTGCTCTATCAACTTCTAGACCATTCTTAGAAATCCTATGACCTAACACTATGCCCTCCTTCACCATGAAGTGGCATTTCTCCCAATTAAGAACTAGATGGGTATCCTCACATCTTTTTAACACCTGACCTAAATTATCTAAACAACTCTGAAGAGACCCTCCAAAAACTGAGAAATCGTCCATGAATACCTCAACAGTGGACTCAATCATATCAGAAAAAATTGCTAACATACACCGCTGAAATGTTGCTGGAGCATTGCAAAGGCCAAAAGGCATTCGCCTGAAAGCAAACGTCCCATACAGGCAGGTGAAAGTGGTTTTTTCCTGATCCTCAGGAGCAATAGTAATCTGGTTATACCCAGAATAACCATCCAAGAAACAGTAGTAGGCCTGACCAGCCAATCTATCCAACATCTGGTCAATAAATGGCAGAGGGAAGTGGTCCTTACGGGTGGCTTTGTTAAGCCTCCTGTAATCCATGCAAACCCTCCAACCAGTTACTGTCCTAGTTGGGATCAACTCATTGTCTTTATTGCTCACCACAGTGACACCTCCTTTCTTAGGAACACATTGGACAGGGCTCACCCAATTGCTGTCTGCAATTGGATAAATTATGCCAGCATCCAACCATTTAATCACCTCCTTTTTAACCACTTCTTTCATTGCAGGGTTACTCCTAAAGGATCCCTCCTCTAGAGTGATTTTGTGCATACAAAAAGATGGGGCTAATCCCCTGAATGTCAGCCAATGTCCAACCAATTGCCCTGCGGTATTGCTGCAGCAATTTTATTAAGGCCTCCTCATGCTCTGGCATTAAATTTGATGCAACAATAATGGGCAACGTCTCACATTCCCCAAGATACACATACTTTAGATGATCCGGCAAGGGCTTCAAATCTAAAGTAGGTGCCTCAATCAGGGATGGCTTAATCGGAGGAGCCTTTCTTTGATCTAAATCTAAAGACTCAAAAACATCCTCACACCTAAACAATTCTTTTTCATTTTTTCTTTCTAAAGAACAAACTTCTAAATCTTCTACACTAACCTCTCCATGATTTTCCAAATGCTTATTTGCCGAATCCTGAATTGCTGTCTCAACAATTGTGCTCTCCAGAATCCTAATGAAAGAGCAATCTTCCATTTCGTTTGGATACTTCATGGCCTTAAACACATTAAATTTTACTTCCTCATTACAGACTCTCATTGTTAATTCCCCTTTTTGAACATCTATTAACGCCCTACCAGTAGCCAAAAATGGACGTCCTAGAATAATTGGGACATCTTTGTCAGCCTCATAGTCTAAAATAATGAAATCAACAGGAAATATGAATTTATCCACCTTTACTAAGACATCCTCAATTTTCCCCTCTGGATATGTGATAGACCTATCAGCTAGTTGAAGTGTAACTGTGGTAGGTCTAGCTTCACCAATACCTAGCTTTCGATAGACCGAAAGAGGCATAGGGTTAATGCTTGCACCTAAATCACAGAGTGCTCTACCTAACTCTTTCCACCTATAGACACAGGTATAGTAAATGATCCTGGATCCTTATCCTTGGGTGGTAGTCCATTCTTAAGAATAGCACTACATTCCTCAGTAAGTGATACAGTTTCAAACTCACCTAACCTCTTCTTTTTAGTTAAAATATCCTTAAGAAATTTAGCATAATTAGGCATTTGCTCTATAGCCTCTACTAAGGGGATATTTATATGCAACTGCTTAAGAATCTCTAAAAACTTTTTAAATTGACCATCCTGATTCTTAGGTTTTTGCCTTCGTGGAAAAGGTAGAGGTGGTACATAAGGTGGGGGCGGCACATAAGGTGGTTCCACATCTGGAATAGAACCAGATGCTCCAGCATCTTTATTGCTGCCTCCAGCACCCTGACCAGACTCCAACTCTTTCTCAACAACAACATTTTTATCACAATTTTTCTCTACATTCTGGGTTTTACTAGGCTCTACGCTTTCTTCCAGTGGCTTACCACTCCTAAGAGTCACTGCCTTTACCTGCTCCTTACCTTCCCTTCTAGGGTGTTCAGTATCTGAAGGAAGTTTTCCTTGAGGCCTTGCCTTTAGCTCATTGGCTAGCTGACCCACCTGCAATTCTAGGGCTCTCATTGAAGCTTGATTACTTTGAATTGCGGCGTCTGTACGAGCCATAAATTCTTTCATCATTGCCTCGAGAGAATTCCCCGAATTTTGCTGGGGCAAAACCTGCTTATTTTGCTGGGGCAATACCCGCGCTTTAGCAAATCCCGGCTGGTTCACTTTCTGCTGTGCTTGCTCATTACTCCCTTGTCCTCCCCACGCGAAGTTGGGGTGGTTGCGCCAACCTGGATTATAAAAGTTAGAATAAGGGTTATTCCTCTGATTACCTACAAAAAACACAAAAGCTGGATTGCTGGGGCAAAACTCGTAGTTGTGATTTTCACCACAATAGACACAAGCTTCCTCTGCAACTTGGTTCACCACTGCAGCAGGCTCCACAACTGGCGGCTGCTGATGACTAATCACTGTCACATTCTTAAGAGCGTTAGCAATCATTGCAAGATCAGCCCTAATGGTGGACACACCATCAACCTCTAATACACTCTTAACATTTTTATTTGTGCCTCTAACATCCGACCACTGACAACTATTAATAGATATTCTTTCTAAAATTTCATAGGCTTCGTTAAAAGTTTTTACCAAAAGGGCCCCTCCAGCCGAAGCATCAACCATACCTTGAGTTACCGCGTTCAATCCATTGTAAAATGTTTCCATTTGGATACAATGTGGTAGGCCATGGTGGGGACACTTTCGCAAAAACTCCTTAAACCTCTCCCAAGCCTCACTAAAAGTCTCATCTTCAAGTTGCCTAAACCCTACTATTTCACTCCTTAATTTAGCATTTCTATTAGGTGGGAAATATTTACTCAAAAATTTTTCAGCTAACTCATCCCATGTCCTAATTGATCCTGGAGCAAAATTATTTAACCACGCCTTCGCTCCATCCCTAAGAGAATACGGGAACAAAGTTAATCTAAGAGCATCTCTAGGCACTCCTTGAATTACAAAAGAATCACTAACTCCTAAAAAAGACTTAAGATGTTGATAGCGAGCATAGCTAGCTATCTTTACTTATTTAATTTAGCTAGTCTTTGATGATTATTGGCCATTTTATTGCACTTTATTGTTTATTTTGTAGGAAATGGTTGATTGGAGCTATAGCGTAATATTGGAGTTAATCGGGTGCTCGGGACGTGAAAAGATGCAAAGAAATGAAAAAGAATCAAAGAGAACAAAGTCAACATTCGGTCAACATTTGACCAGCGTCGAGACGTCATCCCTTGAGCGTCTCGACGCTGGCATTCCATATCAGAATAGGCGCAAAAAGGTCACAGCGTCGAGACGCTGCGACCTTAGCGTCTCGACGCTGCATAATTTCCTTTCCAGAATACGCTTGTTTAGAGGCAGCGTCGAGACGCTACGACGAAAAATCAGTATTTATAGTTCTTTTCGGCTAGGTTTTTGGGGGGCCAATTTTGGAACTTCTTAGAGCCGTAAACAGAGGCAAAACAGAGCAATTCAAGGCTGAAGCAAAAGGGAAAATTCGGAAATCAACCCATTGTTCGTGGGGATCGTGACGGGGACGTTCGGTCTCGGCCTACAACGAGTTTAATTCTTCTTTCCCTCACTTTAGTTAGATTTTGATGGCTTTTACATGTTTAGTTGAGCTTGTAATTTTGATCATGAGTAGCTAAACTTGTAAGCTTAGGGATTGATGTAGTTGATTGTGTTTATGGATTGATTTATGGTTTAAGTTGTGCAATGTTATTATGTTTGTAATCTTGATTTAATGCTTTCAATTAATTGGCCATTAGTTGGATGATTTAAGTTTCGAATCTAGCTCGGGAGAGGGGATTTGATTTAGACTTACTCAAGATTGCATGACTAAAGTTTAGTTTCTAATTCGTGACGGTTTTAGATTAACTTTAGAATTGGTTAAAAGATCTCATTGCCTTGCATGATTAATAAACTTAGATAGGGATATCAAGTTGGTTAATTTGCATGTGAATCAATTATACTCGGGAGAGGTAGTTGTGATTAAAGGGTCTTTGGCTCATAATTTCATTGTGCATAATAACTTATTCCTTAAAATCAATCCTAAACTAAATCGGCGAAATCAATTCCCTAAGTAGTTTTCCCAATTGAAATTCCACACTTTTTACTTGCTTTGATTTGGTTTTCTTATCATTCATTCATCACTTTTTGATCCCTAAATAAAATTGGGCAAGATAATTCACAATACTTGATTTGCTTAAACATCCAATCCAGAGGACGACACTCGTTTATACGAACACTTTATTATTACTTGACCCGTGCGCTTGCGGTTAGGAAAAGTCCACATCAGATGTAAATGAGGGTCTTCAGATGACAAACCATGGAACTGCCCCACGGTTTGCAACATCTGAAACATTACCGGTTTCATTTCAAAATTTGCCGCTTGAATTTGAGGACGTGCAATCCCTGGATTCAACTCATCAAACATTGGAAAAGCATAAGCTCGAATGGCTCTGGTCCTATCGTTCGCTACCAAGATAGGATTCTCAGCCTGATTATTTTGCTGCTCATTCTGCTCCAGCGGCGGGTTTTGCTGCAGCACACGATTCTGCTGGGGGTTCGCTAGACCTTCAGGACCCTGCGGTAGATGCGGCACGTCAGCCATTTGATTTTGCTGTCTACGCTGCTGCTCTCTCCTTCTTATCCTGAATGTCCTCTCAATTTCTGGATCAAGCTCGAACCTCACCCCAGGCGGATCGCTCATGCACCAAACTCACACCTGCAAAAACAAAAGAAACAATCAAAAAGTTCTAGCACCAAACCACTAAAACACATACACAAAACAGATCAGATAAAAACTTATTCAAGTCCCCGGCAACGGCGCCAAAAACTTGTTGGGTTCCCAGAGTGAGTAAAATTATGATTTGAAAAGACTCTAGAATTCATGTGCAAGTATACACAGTCCGCAGCAAGTAATAAGTATTTGTCAATCCAAGGCCTGAACTAGCTTCCACTCTATCTATTTTGTATGAATCTTTTAATGGTTTCAAGGTAATAAAAATGATTGGGTTTTATAAGAATTATGCTGAAGCAAAGTAAATGACAGAACAACAAGTAAACAAATAGGCAGACAGATTAGAGGCAGGCGCTGGTTAGGCTTAGTAATTGTTTTAAAAGATGCTCTAGCAATATTATTGATCATGCAAACTCTCGTAGTATTATTAGCGGATTCCTCTCGGAACTCCGAATCTTTTGGAATGTGTTTCAACCCCAATGAAGTACGACCGATCAAGCACTAGGCAACTGGCTATCCCTAGCTCAGTCACTGGCGTTCACCAATACACAATGATCGTAGTGTGATTAATCGCCACACACTCTCTAAATCATCCCTGAAACTAGAGAGAGGTATTCACACCAGCTGGCCAGGCGGGCATAAAATAAGAATAAGCACAACAATTAATCAAGATGCAATAATCAATAAATATTATTAGAGATGAAGCACGGCAACTACATATTCCTTAACCAACGCCTAAAGCTACTTAGTTCATAATAAGCATGGAAACACGAATTACAATCTGAGTAGGCATGTCCATAATCACAAGATAATAAAGAAAATAATAATGTCCTTAATCAACTTGCAGATGATGGTGTTCTTGGTAATCTCCAATCTCTCATACTACTCGGCTTCCAAGGAAAGTTGGAATGCCTTTGACTTGGGCGGCTTTCTCCTTTTATAGAGGTGGTAGGAGGCTTGAATTAGGTCAACATGGACACGTGTAAGGCTCTCCTTGCTCCTTTATCCCGAAAATAATTCAACAGAAGTCGGTGCATGAAGTTGGCTAACGAGCTGTGACGTGGCAGTTTTGCTCCCAGTTTTGCTGCAGCACAACATTTGCTCCCTCCAGTCGCCCAGCAACAGATTCTGCACAAAATGATTTCCAGAGCTTCCATTCTTCCAAATGGGTTAAAACATGTAATATATATCTAAAACCAACCCTATTAAGCACAAAAGACACACAAATCAATATAGAAATGAGGCCTAAATAACTACCTTTTGGGCAGTTATCAGTATCTTACTTCCATTTGTCAAATAGCCCCACCAGAACCTAACACATAAAGAATTTAGATCAATGCATAGAGATATTGGAAATCTGAAACAACTCATTGCACAATTTCGAATAGCTTGCACCACAACTTTAATAAGGATTTCCCGACCAGCGACAGAAAAAAACTTCCCTTTCCAATCTTGTAATGCTTTCCAAACACGATCTTTGACGTTAGCAAATATCTCCTTTTTATTTTGCCCATTTTGAGATGGAAGGCCCAAGTACTGTCCTAAACTGGCTTTATGTTGCACTTGTAACAAATCCTTAATCAACATAATGGACTTGAGTCTCGTATTTGGGCTAAACATGAAAGTAGATTTGTCAAAATTGATTGTTTGGCTTGAAGCTTTCTCATAAATTCCAATGGTTCGTTGAATGTTCTTGCAATCATTCTCAGAAGCTTTAAAGAACAAAAGACTATTGTTAGCATAAAACAAATGAGCTATTGATGGACAATACTTATTAATACACAAACTTGTGACCTCCCTTTTGATCTCTGATTGGTTCAGAAGGCCTGATAATCTTTCTACACAAATCAGAAATAAATATGGCGATAGGGGATCTCCTTGTCGAAGCCCTCGATGTGGCAAAAACTCCCTATGTGTGATCCCATTAAGCATAACCTAGAAGCTTACAGATTCAATTGTTGGATTTTATGTCCTGAAACTCGTAGTTCGTAAACATTGAACATATTCTATTTGCAATAAAGATGTTATTGAGGTTATTTAGTAAAAGTATTATTGAATAAAGTGAATTGCTCATTAATTAACCTAAATCCAATAAACTAAGATCCCTGGCTATAGTATGAATACTCGAACTATATGTGGAGACATAAGAGTGGATCAAGTTCAAGTATATAGCCAAAACGGTCTATAGTATACGAATAGGGTTGAGTTCTTTATCTTGAGGAGACTATGGACGCGACTCACTTTGTATAGAGTACAAACGATGTGATCATGGATCGTTCATGTGGAGACATGCGAGTGGGTGCGTCCTATGCAATGAGTTTGCATAAGATCGGACCGCGAAATAAGTCACTTTCACTTTATAACGTCGTTTACTGTTGAGAGTAACTATTTCATGTGATGACCTAGGTAACTCAAAATCTTGAGTTAACTATGAACTCCTGTTTATTCGGGATTATCCTTTAATCTGCATGGGTGAGTGTGGCCCGACTTCTCCAACTTAATAAATCTACCATTTTGGGATAAGACCAGGTAGATAGCTTGGGACATAGTCCTGCAAGACCGAATTCACGACTACTCGTTTTGGGGATAGTAGAGAGGTTGTTCCCTTAAGTGTTGACTCTGGGTCTTGAACAAGGGGCTCCATCCTCTCATTGCCCCGAGAGGGACTCGGTTTGTTGATTGGATCACAAACCAATTGTTCATTAGAGGATCAGTGAGACTTAAGGAGCAAGAGGTACTATAGGAGTAAAACGGACATTTGACCCAGCTCTAGTTACGAACAACCTGTGAAGGGTCGACTTACTAATCATGGTTATATCGAATGGACAAAAATATATCTATAGTGAGGGGAGTGCAACTACTGGACTATAGTGGAATGTCCCGATAGTTAACGTGGTTAACTATGCTAATGAGTTTAGCCGATTAATCTCATATCGTTGGAGCCCATGATCTGTAGGTCCATTAGGTCTCTTTGCTAGCTCATTTCGGTCTGTTGCCCATTGTAAATGTGTTACGATTTGTGATAGTTTAAATTAATGAAAGTTTCTGTTCTTTGGTAAAAAAAAACTATAATTTGAGAGAGTTGAAGTATTTAAATATGATTTAAATACTACACATGTGAATAGGGATTCATGTTCGAGGAGTCGAGATTGGTGTAAATTATTAATTTAACATTTGATATTAAATTAATATAATTAATTAAATTGTTTAATTAATTATTTAAAAATTATTTTTATTTAAATTTAATTATTAGAATTAAGTTTATTTAAAATTAATTTAGAAAGTCATTTTAAATTATAATTGATTTTTTAAATCAATTAAATAAATGAAAATTAATTTTAATTTTAGGAGGTGGTTCCACCACCTCCATGCAATTAACCCATACACACCACCTAATCCCACCCCCTAATTAAGCTTGATTTGGTGTCTTGCTTGATGAATCAAAGATGCATGTATTCTTCTATTTATAGAGGATGAAATTGTGGAGAAAATCAGACCAACACAATCTGTTATACTGCTAAAATCTCACCTCAAAGACAAGCCATCAACTCTCTCAAAAACTTGAACTCTTAAGTATTCCCTTCCAAATTCTCATCTTAATTGGATCCCACAATCCATTCTAATTAAGGTCGGAGAATAGCGGGGAAAATTCTAGCGGTGGTCTGTGATCATTTGGTGAAGGAAAACATCACAAGAGGAGCTTCAATTTTGAGCTACAAGAGGTTGGTGAACTATATCCTGTTTTCGGCCATATAAACAAAGCATGTTTAATCCTAAAATTGATGTAATTAAGTGTCTTAGATCCTCAATTGCTTCCGCATGTGTTATATTAACACCTTCATCAACACATCTCATAATAAGATTAATCCTCCTGTTACAAAATCTCATTTTTTTCCATGATTTTCCTGATATAAATCCACCCCACCTGATCATAAGCTTTACTCATGTCGAGCTTGTGCGCTACTTCTCCCTTTTTTCCATGTTGTTTATTCTTGACGGCATGAATGCACTCAAATCCTAGAATGACATTATCAAAGTTGTGGTTATTTAAAATCGAACTTTAATTTTCTTTTAGTAGATTTATAAACTTTAAAAGTTGTATCTATTTCGTCATGTAATTACAAAAAATCTAATTAATTCTTAAACTTTCAAAATTGCATGTAATAGATTTGTACCATTAATTTTTTCAGTTTATTTTCGCTGTCACGATAATTATATGATTAGAAGGTTGATTGATTTTGTGCATATGTTTAGACATCTAGCGGCATAGATGCTAAATTGACGGAGTTAAGAGTTGAAGATTTAATACTAAAATGTAAGATAATTAAAATTTATTTACTTTTTACCCATTTATCTTTTATATCATTTTAAAACTCCAAATCGAATCTATCCTTAATAATGTAAGTTTATTATTTAATTATTCAATTAATTTTATTAAAGTAAAAAGAAATACATATTATCAAATTAAAATTAAACTTGAAATGCTTTTAAAAAATTTAAATAAAAAATTAGGTGTCATTTGGGACACTGAGTTAAGTTAAGTGGTCTATTATATAGTTCACCCAACGTTTGGAACACTAGTTTAATTAAACGGGGGTTGGGTTATTTTACTCCCCAATTTGCTACAATACCCTGTTTTGCTATTATAACCCACTCATGTTCTTTTAGTCCCATTGCCATCAGACCGTCTCAGGTGAACATTTCGGTGATTATTGTCGACGCCGATGACAATTCCGACAATCACCACCGTCGAACGAATTTTTTTTATTTCTTTTCTTCTATTTCTTTCTTTATTTTAGTTTTTTATTTTTCAAAATGTAAATAAGAAGAAAAATGAAATATATAAATATATATATATATATATCAAAGCCTTGCTTTGTATTAATATTTTGATTGGAAATATATCATTTGTTTGCTAAATAATACACATTGTGAACAACACATGGATTATGCACTTTTTTTTTTTTTGTTCAGTAACATGTAGGATTTGTCATGTACTCTTTTTCTTAAGGTCAATTTTTCATACACCATATTTTTGTATTAAAATAATGTTAATGAATGTTGCATTTCTTTTTTTAGATGTTAAACCTTGGAAAAGTTTGAAAGATTTATTTAATGATCTATTTTTTTTAGTTTTTTTTTTCTTTTTTTTTTTAAGTTCAACAACATTTGGGGGTGGGGGATTCGAACCTCTGACCCCTTGGTCGGGAGTATATGCCAATTACCGTCAAGCAATACTCGCTTTGGCGGTTTATTTTTTTAAGTTGGAGTTAAAATAAAATGTCTCACTTAATGTGTTGACGTTTAATGATCTTTTTTTAATAAAATAAAATTAGTAAATTTTAGTTGTTTTTTTTAAAACTAGAATAGATTGCAAAATTTATCGTCATATTTACCATTCTCATCACAGAAATAATAATAATAAAAGAAATAAAATAGTTATAATCCTGACTATTATAACCAATCCTACCCCAAACACACTTTCTGAACCTAGACTAAAATACTCTACACCCCAAACATAGACTATTCAACTCCCCCAAACTATTATAACTAACTCTACATTCCAAACAGTCCCTTAGGGGTCGTTTGTTTGATGGTAATCAAAGATTCCCATGGAATGGACATCTGGATTACCTCGTTTGATTTGTGGTAATGTTGGATACCTAGGAAATTCGAGATGCCCGAGGATCCTAGGATGCCCATACGGGAGTTATCCAAGGAGCTTTTGATGCCCTCATGAGAGATGGGTTTCAAAGATTCCCATGTTGAACGCATCTTCGGATGACACTTTTACCCTCCATTTTACCATTTGTATTTTTATTTAAAAATAAATTAATTTATTCATACACTAAGAAATAACCATTTATTTTTAAAATTTTACATTTAGATGTAAAATAAATGATAATTATATTGAATAATATTTTAATTTATTTTTTATTTATTATCTTAATAATAATACTAATGGTACATTTCAAAAAACACACATAAAATCCTTACAAAAAAATAAACACACACATAAAATCCTTACAAAAAATATATATAGTTCTCTAAAAAAAATCTAATCTAATAATGTGATCAATTCAGTCCACTAAAATACACCGTGAATTATATTAATTGTCATGTTTGAAAAAAAAGTTAAAGTTGAATTTGATTTTTAAAATTAAACTAATATAAATGAATTTGTTCTAAAAAATAATAAATTAAATTAGTATAAATTAAATTGATATAAAAATAAAACATTAGACTAGCAAAGACCAAAACGTTATATAAATTTAAATTATATTAGACTAATAGGTAAATTAGTTAAAAATTAGTAATGACATTATTGGTATTATACATAATCTAAGAACTTTCCTGTACAAAAATCATGCAAACCAAACATAGTTATCTGAATATTTCCATATATTCTTATAAATTATTCCTTCAAAACAAACACAGTTATCTAAAATGTCGGGCATCTATATTTCTGGGTATCTATTATTCCAGGCATCTGAATATTTCGGTTATCTAGATTCCCAAAAAACAAACGGCCCCTTAGTGATAAGAACCTAAGTTTTGTTTTTTTAAATTGGCTAAAATTAAAAAGAAAATAAAATAATTTTTTTTAAAAAAAAACCTGAAATGCCTATCAAATCAAGTTTTAAAATTTAAAAACATGTGTATTTTTTTAAAATTAATTTATGTTTTTTTTTAAAAAAAAGAGTTTATATTACTTTACTTTTATTTATTAATTTTAAACATTGGTATTATAATTTATATATCAATATATCTTTCTCAGAATCTTATCGTTTTGTTTCCATCCAAATCTTATGGTGGATTTGGTTGGTGATCCGAAAACAAACATTTGAAAATAAGAGATTCAATAAAAACATAGTTGTGTTTCATGTTTTCAAATGTGTTTGGTAGCTCATTTAGAAATTTGATCACAATTTAAACCATTGTTCAAAATGTGTTTGATAATATATTTATAAACCCATAAACTAAATGTAGTTATCAACTAAATATTAGGTTGAATATAAACTATTATAATTTTTTTTTTTTTTTTGAAACAGAAGACATTTCATTGAATCAACACAAGCCACGAGGGCTAGACAGAGTACATTGAACCTCAGCCTCAACCATACGTGAAAGCCAAGTAGGAAAATCACCGAGCCATAAATAAGAGCCCAAAGACAAACTCTTCCTAGCAAGACAGTGAGCCAGTTCATTGTTGGCCCGACACACATGCGAGAAAAAAATATTGCTGAAGCACCGTGAAAGCTCCAAAATTTCATCAATCCAGACACTAGCTTCTGTCAGCGTAAAAGAAGCGCCTAAAAGCATGTCAATCACAACCTTGCAATCAGACTCAACAGCGAGAGAAGAGACATTTAAACGGTGAGCCAATTTCAATCCTTCCAACACAGCCAACGCCTCGGCATTGAAAGGAGAATATGCTACAGGAAAAAGAGTGGTCAAAGCTGCCATAGCAGCCCCTGAAGTATTCCTAAGAATTGCCCCAACACTTGACTGGTACTGCTTTGAACAACATGAGGCATCCACATTTAGTTTACACCATCCAGCCGGAGGTGGAGCCCATCGAGATGCCACAGTGCCACCTCCCCCAACTGGAACCTACACTTTTAGTCGCCCACGAGCACGCTGAAAAGAGGAAATATAATCCTCAACCCAGTTGCATTTCATAATCAAATCTGGAATTTGCTTCCCAGCCCGAACCGCATTCCTATCAGTCCATAACGCCCAGCAACCCACAGCCCAAAGCTCAAGATCCCTCACAGAGAGTATAGGAAGCAAGAACAAGCATCGATCCGAGAAACAATAATCGAAATCACCTTCCCAGCAGACCGACGGAATCATCCTCTTCCAAAAAGACTGGGCTCTCTTGCAACCCACTAGCGCATGGTCCACAGACTCAAAAGCTTCTGCACATAAGGAGTAAAACGGCGAAACATCCAACCCACGTTTCAGCAAAGACGTCAGGACTGGAAGGCAAGAGTGAAAAGTTTTCCACATAAAAATCTTAATCTTTGATGGGATATTCAACTTCCACAGAGCCCCCCACCACTTCCTGACACCCACCTCATGAGATGAAGAAGCAGAAGATTGCAAATTCATGAACAATTTATACCCGTTCCTCACACTATACTTCTCATGCCTGTCATAGTGCCAAAACCAAGAATCTGGGACACCCATTCTTCCAAGAGGCATACTACCAACCAGCAACAGTTCATCCGGGAGCAAAACACGGCCAAGCTTCCCAACATCCCACGCCGGGGTCGGCGTAATGAACTCACTCACTAAAGTGGAATCAGAAAAACCCGAACAAGGCCCCCTCACAGGACGAAAAGTGGTTTCCTGAGGCAGCCATGGGTCCTGAAAAAACAAAGTTTCACCTCCATCTCCAATCTTCCTCCGGAGACCCGACACCAACAGCTCCCGACCCCAAAGAAAACTACGCCAAAAGTAAGAAGCATGCCGAGGACAACCAACTTCAAGAACTGATGAATCAGCAAAATAACGGCCTTTAAGGAACCGAGCCACTAAAAGGGAGGGATGCTGCAAAATTCGCCAAACTTGCTTAGCTAGAAGAGCCTTGTTGAAACCTTCCATATCCCGAAAACCCAAACCACCACCCTCCTTCGGATCACAAAGCCTCTCCCACCTTCGCCAATGAACCTTCCGCTTCCCACCATCAGAACCCCACCAAAACCGAGCCATAGCTTGAGACAACTCCGAACACAGCCCTTTAGGCAACCGAAAACAGCTCAAGGCATAAGTGGGAATTGCCTGGGCTACACTCTTAAGCAATACTTCCTTTCCTCCCACAGAAAAATATGAACGCTTCCACCCCTGCACTACTTTGTGGAATCTCACACGAACCTTCCTAAAAGCAGCAGATTTTCGCCGAGGAATGAGCGAAGGTAACCCGAGGTAGGAACCTAAGTCATCAACAACCGGGACCTCCAACAACCCACCCGAGAAATCCTTGCAGTCGGCAGGTACATTAGGGGAAAGACAAAGCGCTGATTTATGGAAATTAATACACTGCCCAGAGGCCAATTCATACTCCTTCAATATGCGCTTCACCCTCCAACATTCCAAAGCATTCGCTTTAAAAAAAACCAGACTATCGTCCGCGAAAAATAGATGCGAAATAGCAGGCCCTCGAGCACTTACCGAAATCCCCGAAATCCCCGAAATCGCGTCGAAACCATAAGCAGCACCCAACGCGTGTGACAAACCTTCAGCACATAAGATGAAGAGGTAGGGCGACAATGGATCCCCTTGGCGAAGACCCCTACTAGGCACTATGTGACCATAAGTAATACCATTTATCAGAATAAAGAATTCTGGAGTGGTAACACAATCCATTATCAGACTGATCCATCGATCCTCAAACCCCAATCGACACATAATCTCCCTTAGAAAGCTCCACTCCACCCGATCATATGTTTTGCTCATATCAAGTTTAAGTGCAGCAAAGCCAAAATTACCCTTCTTCCTCTTAGATATATGATGAAGACATTCATGAGCAATTATAATATTATCCGTAATAGCCCGACCAGGAATAAAGGCTGACTGAGACTCAGAAACAACATCCCGCAGAATATGCTTCATTCGATTCACAAGAACATTGGCCACAATTTTGTACGACACATTGCACAAACTGATTGGCCTGTAATCCGCCACAGACAAAGGACATGCAATCTTAGGGATTAAAGCTGTTGGGTTTTATGCCCTAAAACTCGTAGATAGTGAATGTAAACAAATTGTATACTTGTTTCAATAAAGTGTAATTGAGTTTCTACAATAAAGTGTAATTGTTAAATATTGCACAATTTGACCCAAATCCAATAAACTAAGATCCAAGGTTGTTTACATGTGACTTGAACTAGTATGTGGGGACATATGGGGATTGGTGTTCAAGTAACAACCTAAAAGGTCTATAGTACAAGGATAAGGCTGGGTACCTTATCCTGGTAACACTATGTGATACGGCCCGCTTTGTATTCGATACAGACGTATTAATCCAAGGCGTCCATGTAGGAGACATGCGAGCGGGGGTATCCTATGCAATGAGTTTGCATAAGACCGGACCACGAAATAGTAACCACTAGATGTAACACCGTTAACTAGTTAGGTTACTGTTTCAATACAATGGCCTAGGTAACTCAGTCTTAATCCTGAGTGTGTCATGAACTCCTTCTCATGAGGGATTGTCCTTTGATTAGCATGGGTGAGAGTGGCCAATACGCCGACTCAATATGCCTTCCTTTTTGGGGACAAGACCGAGTGGGAGGCTGGGGACATGACAACACAAGAAGGAATTCACTCCTTCCCACATCTAGGAGAAGTAGATGAGTGTTCCCTTAAGTGGTGACTCTAGGACTTGAACAAAGGGATCCCGCCCTCTCACTGGCCCGAGAGAGACTTTCTGTTTAATGGTTGGACCATAAACAGGTTGTTCATTAGAGGAGCGCTGGTACTTAAGGAGACAGATGTAACACAAGGGTAAAACGGTAATTTGACCCAATCGTGATTACGAACACTCGTGAAGGATTGACTTACCGGCATAGGTCTATATCCGTGGACACAGAAATGTTCTACAGTGAGAAGAGTTCAGCTGTGGGTCTTTAGTGGAATGACCCACAGTTAATGAATATTGGTTAACCTGATTAATGAGTTTAATCGGTTAACCTCATATCATTGGAGCTTCTGATCTGTAGGTCCATTAGGTCCCCCTGCTAGCTCGTAAAGAGTAATTAGGAACAATTATATCTTTAGAGAATTTGAATATAGTTCAAATTTATATTGGAAATTAAGTTAATTGTATGAGATACAAATTAATATAATGTATAATGATATATTAAAATGTAAAGTCTAATTTGAAATTAAACTTTATTATTATGAGAGAAATAAATATTTGAAGAAGTTCAAATATTAATATGAATTTCATTCATATTAAATTTATAGGATATAAGAGAATTGGAAGGAGTTCCAATTTTAATATGAATTTGATTCATATTATAGAATTAATTAATTGAAGGCCTGAAATTAAATATATGATATTTAATTGGGTAATTAATTAATTAACTAATAGAATGTATGAAATTAAATATATGATATTTAATTGGTGATTAATTAATTTAAAGAATTAATTAATTGGAAATTAATCATTTATGGAAATGATTTAATCACTTATGGAAGTGATCAATCATTTATGGAAAAGATTAATCAATTATGGAATTGATTGGTTATGGAATTGATTAATTATGGAAAAGATTAAATCAATTATGGAAATAATTGATTTTAAATGAATATTTTATTCATGGCCTTTCTCCTATAAATAGAACATTAACCCTAGGGTTTATGTGATACAACATATGGCCACCATAAGGCCCTCTCATATTCTCTCAACTCAAGAACTTCCTAATCTCAGAGTTATAGCGGGGAAGATCAAATGGTGGTGTTCTTCGTTGTTGCAGAGCAATCAAGAATCATTCTTGAAGTATTCAGAGTCGTCAACGGAGGTATGTTTTTCACTGCTTAACCTTTTGCCAATGTATTGGTATTTTGTAGAACGAAATTAATTTACGAACGGTCCAATTGCTTCCGCTGTAACGGAATTGGGAATTCCAATCCTTCAATTGGTATCAGAGCCGATCGTAGACCTAATTTTGTTTCTCTAAAATTTGCATTGGCTATTGGTGGGATTTAATTATGCATTTGATGTATGAGATTTTGCTAGTAGATGTTTAGGGTTTTTGGCATTTAGTTTTGCAATTTTTCATTGATTTCATCATGTAAAGGCTCGTTGTTTTTGGGCATTTTGATTGCAAAAGAGTTTGTAAGTCCGTGTCATTGAGTATCAATTGAGGAAGAAATTTGGAAGAAAATTGTTGAAATTTGAGGCAAGAATCGAAGTGATCAATTCTGGAAATCATCTTTTCTGGAAAAATCGAGTAGGGATGAACCTGCAGACGAAATTACAATCGAAAAAAAAAACAGAAAAACGGAGGGAAAACGCGTCCGCTCTAGCTCGAACCCGTTCGCCTGTGGCCAGCAGAAGAAGCACACCAACCGGAACCTGACGCGTGTCGCGTGTGTGAGGCGGGCGTTCGACTTCGTGTGCGACAGTTCGAATCTTGACGAGGGCGTGATTTCAATTTGGCGTTTTGTTTTTGTGCGTGAACGTGGGCTATTCAAATTCGCGGGCCGTTAGTTATCTGAAACAGAGCGTGGGCCTGAAGCCTCTTCGTGGGCCGTTAATGAAATCGTGGGCTATTTCCAGATGCGTGATCGTGGGTTAATTAACGTACGGTTGGTGCGAGTGGTCCATCGGTTCGACAGTTATGCAGCGCGGTTCATGACGTTTTGACCGGTTCTTGACCGGTTCTCGGTGGTTCGTGGAAGATTGACCGGTTTGCCTTGGTTCAACTGTTTTTGGGCCGGTTCAGCGGGTTTTGCAACTGGCTCACCGTAATTCAGCTTGGTTCAAGCTATTTTGGAGCTGTTTTGGTGCAGTTCAGCCCATTTTCTTGCCGGTTCGAAAGGTTTGGATGCGATTCGGGCTGATTCACGGCTAGATAGGACTTAGATAGATTAATTATTGTAATATTTCTATTTTTTTGAGTCCTAGGATGCCAAAACCCGTCTACTTAGCTATTTAATTGCTTTATGGATGTCATGTAGCTTAAAATCCCACCATAGGTTAAGCATATTCATGCATTTTTTTTAATTATAATTGTTATAATATAAGTATTATGCATGAATTTAATTTTCATGAGTATTTAATATAAATTGTTATGATTAAATGGATGAAAATTGAGAAGCATTGAGCACGAAATTACTTTAGTAAAAATATAAAAAGTTATATTTATGAAAGTAATTTATACGCTTATTTATTTTCATGAGCTATTAATATAAAGTGTTATGTTAATGTATGAAAATGTGAATGCTTATTTTAATTTTCTTGGGTAATTAATTTAAGAGTTAGATTAATTAAAATGAAATTAAATTGCATTGAGCATGACATTACATTAGATTAATATAATTGTTATATTTTTGGTATGTCATGTATGCTAATGTATGGTTTTATAAATTAATTAGAATTTGATTGTTAATTTATTCACCATAGTAGCATGTTATAGGGTTAATTCATTAAAATTTATAATAGTTATAAAGTTAATGAATAGAAACCGTTAACCTATAACAAAGAATTGCATGCAAACATAGGATCTTAGGATAAATGAATTAATTTTAAAATGTTTAAAATTAATTAGATCTAAGATCACATTTCTAATAGGATTAGAATTATTCTTACTTAAAATTAAAATTAGTTTTAATTGACTAAGTAGGAAAAACATTACTATGATTATAAGGGAACTCCACCGGTTAAGTTCTGTCTAAGGCTGGGGGTATTTAAGCTGACGGTTCACGGAACACCTCCTACCTGGGAACTGACCTGGAATACCGGAGTTGAATTAATCATAGTTAAATGTTAGCATGCAATGTCACTAGGTTTGTTAAAAGTGTTTAATGCACCTAGATCTATAGAGTAAAGACCTTACATTACTGTGGTTATAAGGGAACTCTCTCGGTAAAGTTCTGTCTAAGGTTGGGGGTATTTAAGTTGACGGTTTACGGAACACCTCCTACCTGGGAACTGACCCGAACCTTGAGTTGAATTAACCATAGTAATGTTGACTTGCAATGTTGGGTTTATTAAAAGAAGTTTAATTCACCTAAAACATTGTGGTTGAATCCTTTCCATAATTGTTATAATAGGATCAGACTTAGATAGATTGACTTAGCCGAATTTTATCTAAGTTAAACAACCCTAAATTAACCTTATGACATTTTCAGTGGGAGGAAAATTACAAAACGAGATTTAAATCAAGTTTGCTCCTACGTCCCTATATTCACAACGTGAGGTTCATGCTCGGCTTCGAGTCGCCTTAGGAGCGGCCTCCCTTCGGAAAGTGTTTGCATGAATCAATAACAAGGTGAATGGGAAAAATGTCCAGAGTAAGTGGGAGCGGGACACGTGTCAACGTATCCCTCGGTCTCCGCCCCTAGTTCGCACCGTGAGAGTCCTATGATCCGCCTGCAGGTTGTCCTGCGCGAAACCATCCCTTCGGAGGGCCTGATCATAGGATTCGGAACACCATGAACTCCTGAATAGGATAGGGTCACTTAGGCTAATCACCAACAGTTGTCTTTCCCTTCGGTAGCCTGTTGGTGCGTGCCTCTGAGATCTGAAAGTGGGAGGGTTACACTTACGGGGATGAGTTAAATGTGTTAATTAACCCTTGACCGAACAACGGTAACTAAACGCTAACGGAATATGAGTTATTCTGGTGTTAGAGTTTGGTTGAGATTGTCTCAATTCAGAGGAGGAGTAGCTGACCACCCTTCAGTGGCTGTTGTTCTAAACCTTTGAAGTATCGTTGCAAAAACTAAATCAATAGTTTTATAGGGTTTCTTTGATTGCTTATTTGTTTTTGTAGAATTTGATTGGATTATTTGTAATGGGTTAGTGCAATTAATAATACAAGTAATTTGTTACTTCAGCAATTATATAATAATTTTATGTGTATTGTCTTACGTCATTTTATAAATAACGATAATACAACAAGCTTAAATGACAAATTGTGGTAAATAAGTCTAGGATTATTCTTAACTGAGGAATGTCCTCATGCCCCATATGTTTAATTCATTAAGAATTGTTCTTGGTGAATATGACATAGAACCCTGCTTAGCAAAAAGAGAACTTGTTCAAGACCGTAATTTTCATTTACCTGTCTTGAAAACGTGATTAGTGAAGAATAGTGATTCTCCCTGAATACTTGATTCAGGGGCCACAAATCACATGTGTTCTTCTTTTAAAGGAATAAGTTCCCGACAACAGCTTGCTGCTTGTGTAATAACTCTCAAAGTTAGAATTAGAGAGGTTATTTTGGCTAAATCAGTGGGGAACATTAAGTTATTTTTCTCAGTGGGAGAAAATACATATTATTAGATAATGTGTATGTAATTCCTAAGATCAAAAGAAATTTGATTTCTGTGTCTTATTTGCTGGAACAATGTTACTCTTTACCTTTCTCTGCTAACGCAGTTTTGTTTCAAGAAAGGGAGTTGACATTTGTTTAGCTTTACTGGAAAGTAACCTAAATGTTTTAAGACTAATCAAGAGTAAAGCAGTCATGAACACTGGGTTGTTTAAGACTGTTACTACTCAATGTGAAAAGAGGCAAATGATTTCTCCTAAAGGAAAATACCTTTCTTTGGTTTTAAGGTAGATCATATTAATCTCAATTTGATTGGGAGATTGGTCAAGAGTGAACTTCTAAGCGAGTTAGAAGATGACTCTCTACTACCTTGTAAGTCATGCCTTATGGGCAATATGACTAATAGGTCTTTTACTGGAAAAGATCTAAGAGCCAAAGAGCCCTTGGAGCTGGTACATTTAGATCCTTGTGGTTCAATATGTTAAAGCAGTGGGAGGACATGAATAATTCATCTATATTATAGATAATTATTCAAGGTATGGGTATCTCAACCTAATGCAACTTAAGTCTAAAGCTCTTGAGAAATTCAAAGGGGCTTGGGACTAAAGTTGAAAACTTGTTAGGTGAGATGATAAAAACTTTCGATCTGATCAAAGTGTTGAGTATAGGGATTTGAGATTCCAGGACTATTTGATAGTACATGGGATCACACCCTAAATCTCATTTAGGAAAAATAGAACCCTATTGGATATGGTAGATTACATGTTGAGCTATGCTCAATTGTCTGGCTCGTTTTGGGGTCATGCAGTGTTGACTGCATTGCATACTGCAGTAGGCAACCCCAAAAGGAAACGAGAAGTGGATACTTCTTCAATTCACAAGAGAATAAAGAATTTGTATCGACAAATGCTAAATTCTCAGAAGAAGTCCACATCAAAAATCATAAACCACAGAGTAAAAAGTCGGTTTAAGTAAGTTAACTAATGAAGCTACAGTAACATCGACAAGAGTTGTTGATGAGGCTGGCTGTTCAACAAGAGTTGTTGATGGACCAATGCATCTGGTCAGACACATCCATCTCAATAGTTGAGTGTGCCTCAATGTAGTGGGAGGGTTGTTTTATAACCTGAACGTTACATGAGCTTGATTGAAGCCTAGGTCATCATACCTGATGATGGCATAGAGGATTCATTTTCTTTTAGAAAGAAAATGAATGATGTTGACAACGATCAGAGGATTAAAGCCATGGACCTAGAAATGAAGTCTTTTTTATTTCACTTCCATCTGGGATCTTGTAGAACTGCTTGATGGGTAACACCTATTAGTTACAAGTGGATTTACAAGAGGAAACGAGACATTCATGTCTTAACCAGAAGGGTTCATACAACAAGATCAAAAGCAAAAGGGTTAGCAAGCTTAAGTGATCCATTCATGGATTGACCTAAGCATCTCGATCTTGAAATATAAGATTCGGCATAGTGACCAAATCTTTTGGCTTTAATCAGAACATTGATGAGTCTTGTGTTTACAAGTAATCATCAATAGTTCAGTAGCTTACTTAGTGTTGTATATGATTGATATCCTAATCATTGGGAATGATGCAGGTTATCTTACTGACATTAAAAGAGGCTAGCAGCTCATTTCCAAATGAAAATTTGGGAGAAGCTGAGTTTGTTCTTAGGATCCAAATTGTTAGGAACCGTAAGAACAAAAAGCTAGCCTTGTCTCAAGTGTCTTATATCTACAAAATGTTAGTTAGATATCAGATTCAAATTCCAATAAGGGTACTACCTTTTCAGACATGGAAATATTTTGTCTAAGAAACTGTTTCCTAAGACACCTCAAGAGATTGAGGACATGAGACGAATGCCCAATGCAATAGGGATTGTCAGTATCAATCTAATCCAAGATTTGATCACTGGAAAACCGTTAAGAATATCCTCAAGTATCTGAGGAGAAAGAGGAACTATATGCTCGTGTATGGGACTAAGGATTTGATCCTTACATGATACTCTGACATGGATTTTAAGACTGATAAGGATTTTAGGAAATCTACATCAGTATCCATGGTCAATCTATACGAAGGAGCTATAGTACGACATAGTTACAGTTTTGACAAGCAGCGATAGAGACTGTATGGCTTAGGAAGTTCTTGATTGATTTGGAATGTGTTCCAAATGTGAACTTGCCCATCACACTTTATAGAGATATAGTGGTGTTGTGGAAAATTCAAAAGAACATCGCAGCCCAAGACAAACACACATTAAATTGAATGAAATCAGTGTTTTCAAAGCGCAAGGCGCACCTCAAGGCGACAAGCCCCTTGATCGCCTCAAGGCGAGAGGCGACAAAAAGGCGACGCCCGAGTGAAGCGAGGCGCAATAAATAGAAACATAAATAAATATTATCTTTTTCAGTCTATTTCTATCATCGACAACCTTCGCCGGATTTGGATAGAAAAATTTATCCATTGCTCCCTTTTGTCGTGGTGGCTTTGGTTGTGACTGATATTGGCTTCCACTAGATACTACTCCACTACTATTCATACTTGACCGCTTTCTAGATGTTCCACACGTTGAACTTGATCCACCAATGACTTCCATCTCATCCTCTTCTTCAATTGTGTTCAAATCATAAGCATCGTAGCTTGGCAGAGCATTGCTTTCTTCCCTCTTTGCTTTTGATTTCATTTGGTATTCCTTCAATTCATCTCTTACGTTGGTTGGACACTTCAAACATGCTTTAACATTCCTATTTCCACCAACTAAATGTTGTGTTGCTCGACAAATGCCACCTTTTGTGATTTTTCCACAGAATGTACATTTGCAAGTGTTGGTGTCCTTCTCATTCTCCAAAATGACATATTGCCAACCGGGATGTTTTTGTTTTTGCTCAACTTCACCCATCCTTTATTCCTATTATAATAATATATTTTTTTAATTAAAAAATTCTAATGGAAATAGAATATTCAAAGTTTTAAATAAGAAACTTAGAAAAAAAAATACAATAAAAACCAACCTCACAGATAAGTGTCCACTGTCCAGCAAGGCAGCACAACAAGAAGATAATGGCTGAAGTGGAATGGTGGAAGTGGAATATTTAAGTTAGTGCTATGCAGTTAGCGGCAGAAGGTCAAAAAGTAAAAACCAAAGAGAATTGTTGAAGCTGAAGCCGTAGAAGGTCATCTACTTCAGAATGATGAAGCTGAAGCCATAGAAGGATGAAGTGGAAGCCGTAGAAGGATGAAGAAGAAGCCAAATATGACGATGATTGAAGAAGCAATAGAAGAAGAAGCCGATGATTGAAGAAGAAACAGAAAATTCCGAAGAAGACAAACAGCCTTCAGCTGAAGAATTTTTTTTCCTTTTGCATGAGAAATGCTGCTTGCCGAATAAAGAATAGGTTGAATAGGTGAGCGTCCCTTTGCATGGCTTTTCGTGGGCTTTTTTTGGGCTATTCTTAGGGTTTCGTGGGTTTTAAGTTACGTTCAACATATTTAAAAAAAAAAAAAAAAAAAAAAAAAGAAAACCAAACGGCAACTTCAGTCAGGCGCACGCCTGAGACCAAGGCGAACTCCATGCGAGGCGAGCAAAGGCGCACTCGGGCGAGCGCCTGTTTGAAGACGCTCGCCCTAGCTACCTACGAGGCGCAGTACATGCTGGGCGCCTCGCCTCTCGCCATAGGCGCTCGCCCGACGTCGCCTCAACAACACTGAATGAAATATTGTTGATTCACTTACAAAGACTCTCTTGGCTAAAGTGTTTGAGGGTCATCTAGAAGGTCTAGATCTACGAGATATGTACAAAGGTGTAATCTAGGGCAAGTGGGAGAAATGTAATGGGTATAGTGATACCATTATGTAATGGGTATAGTGATGCCCTATTATTGTATTTGTACATTGTATATGTTTTATATACACCCACTGCTGTATAGATTACTGTACATCCCACTAAACTAGAGTTTTAGTTCAAGTGGGAGTTTGTTGGGTTTTATGCCCTAAAACTCGTAGATAGTGAATGTAAACAAATTGTATACTTGTTTCAATAAAGTGTAATTGAGTTTCTACAATAAAGTGTTATTGTTAATTTGCACAATTTGACCCAAATCCAATAAACTAAGATCCAAGGTTGTTTACATGTGACTTGAACTAGTATGTGGGGACATATGGGGATTGGTGTTCAAGTAACAACCTAAAAGGTCTATAGTACAAGGATAAGGCTGGGTACCTTATCCTGGTAACACTATGTGATACGGCCCGCTTTGTATTCGATACAGACGTATTAATCCAAGGCGTCCATGTAGGAGACATGCGAGCGGGGGTATCCTATGCAATGAGTTTGCATAAGACCGGACCACGAAATAGTAAACCACTAGATGTAACACCGTTAACTAGTTAGGTTACTGTTTCAATACGATGACCTAGGTAACTCAGTCTTAATCCTGAGTGTGTCATGAACTCCTTCTCATGAGGGATTGTCCTTTGATTAGCATGGGTGAGAGTGGCCAATACGCCGACTCAATATGCCTTCCTTTTTGGGGACAAGGCCGAGTGGGAGGCTGGGGACATGACAACACAAGAAGGAATTCACTCCTTCCCACATCTAGGAGAAGTACATGAGTGTTCCCTTAAGTGGTGACTTCGGGACTTGAACAAAGGGATCCCGCCCTCTCACTGGCCCGAGAGGGACTTTCTGTTTAATGGTTGGACCATAAACAGGTTGTTCATTAGAGGAGCGCTGGTACTTAAGGAGACAGATGTAACACAAGGGTAAAACGGTAATTTGACCCAGCCGTGATTACGAACACTCGTGAAGGATTGACTTACCGGCATAGGTCTATATCCGTGGACACAGAAATGTTCTACAGTGAGAAGAGTTCAGCTGTGGGTCTTTAGTGGAATGACCCACAGTTAATGAATATTGGTTAACCTGATTAATGAGTTTAATCGGTTAACCTCATATCATTGGAGCTTCTGATCTGTAGGTCCATTAGGTCCCCCTGCTAGCTCGTAAAGAGTAATTAGGAACAATTATATCTTGAGAGAATTTGAATATAGTTCAAATTTATATTGGGAATTAAGTTAATTGTATGAGATACAAATTAATATAATGTATAATGATACATTAAAATGTAAAGTCTAATTTGAAATTAAACTTTATTATTATGAGAGAAATAAATATTTGAAGAAGTTCAAATATTAATATGAATTTCATTCATATTAAATTTATAGGATATAAGAGAATTGGGAGGAGTTCCAATTTTAATATGAATTTGATTCATATTATAGAATTAATTAATTGAAGGCCTGAAATTAAATATATGATATTTAATTGGGTAATTAATTAATTAACTAATAGAAGGTCTGAAATTAAATATATGATATTTAATTGGTGATTGATTAATTTGAAGAATTAATTAATTGGAAATTAATCATTTATGGAAATGATTTAATCACTTATGGAAGTGATCAATCATTTATGGAAAAGATTAATCAATTATGGAATTGATTGGTTATGGAATTGATTAATTATGGAAAAGATTAAATCAATTATGGAAATAATTGATTTTAAATGAATATTTTATTCATGGCCTTTCTCCTATAAATAGAACACTAACCCTAGGGTTTATGTGATACAACATATGGCCACCATAAGGCCCTCTTATATTCTCTCAACTCAAGAACTCTAGGGAGAATTTTCTCTCTAGAGTTTTTCCCATTCAAGATTAGGTAGTCCCACAACTACGTTCCTAATCTCAGAGTTATAGCGGGGAAGATCAAATGGTGGTGTTCTTCATTGTTGTAGAGCAATCAAGAATCATTCTTGAAGTATTCAGAGTCGTCAACGGAGGTATGTTTTTCATCGCTTAACCTTTTGCCAATGTATTGGTATTTTGTAGAACGAAATTAATTTACGAACGGTCCAATTGCTTCCGCTGTAACGGAATTGAGAATTCCAATCCTTCAAAAGCAATGTTGGTTTGATTCCACCCCCGCATAGACTGAGAGCCATTGAGAATTTGCAGACAACTATCCACTGTTTTCCCACCAACAATATCCCAGTAGGTCTGGTAAAACAAAGCAGGAAAACCATCTGGGCCAAGCGCCTTTGTCGGGAACATTTGTTTAATCGCCCGATCAAGCTCTGATCGCTCAAACGGAGCCAACAGCCTGGCGTTCATCGACTGCGTGATCACTGGCTGGATACCCGACAAAACCGACCCCATCTCATCTGCCGAAGGATTAGTGGTGCGAAAAATGGTGTCAAAATAATTCACAAAAATCCTTTCCACCTCGTCCATGTCTGTGACCCAATTCCCGTTGCTATCATTTATGCCCCGGATTTCATTACGCTTTCTTCGAGCAGATGCCTTGCAGTGGAACCAACAGGTATTAGAGTCTCCCCATTGTAACCAATTTTCCCGAGATCTCTGATGCCAATAGATTTCCTTCTCCTCCAACAACCGAGATAAATCATTTTCCAGCGCGTGAATGACCCAAAAATCAATGGGTCCCAGCGAAGAATAAGCCTTTTGAATAGCATCCCGCTGTTTCCGAATGTCCCGAACCATATTAAGATCCACATGTTTACCCCAACTCCTTAGTGCCGCTGAACAACGCTCCAAATCCCGTTGTAAAGACCCTCCACTACTGGTAGCAGCCACCTCACTAATCAAGGCCCGACATTCATCATGACGAACCCAATTCGCATTGAACTTGAAACCCCTAGAGCGAGAACGAGCGGGCCTAAAAGGCGAAGTGGGCCGAAGCTGGAGTGAAATGGGCCGATGATCTGAACACTCCCAGGCCAAATTATGAGCCTGAAAATTAGGAAACAGCTCTTGAAAAGTTGCATTGCCAACGAACCGATCCAAGCGCTCATAAATTCGTGCATGAAGCAAATGACGGTTACACCACGTAAAAATATCACCACAAAAGCCCAGGTCCCGAAGGTTACAGTCATCCAAAGCAGCCCGAAAATTCCCCATTAAATCAGATTCCCGGTCAGCTCCACCCTGCTTTTCCTAATCCCACAAAACCTCATTGAAATCACCAACAACCCAAGCAGAATCATCATAATTATGCAACCGACGCAACAAATTCCATGTATTAACCCGAAGGTGACTCTCCGGCTGCCCGTAAAGCCCAGAAAACCGCCAAAGACAATTTTGCCAGGATATTGAAGAATCGATATGATAATGGGAAAATGAAAGGATAGAAACAGAAACATCCCCTTTCCACAACAAACATAAACCGCCACTCGCACCACGACTTTTAACAGAGAAACAACCAAAGTAATTCAAACGACATTTCAACTTGTTCATTAAAGAGTCATTACACTTCGTTTCACAAAGAAAAAGCACTTGGGGACTTAAGTGACTTAAAGTGTCACAGACATTACGGAATGATCTCGGGGTCCCCATCCCTCGAACATTCCAACATATAATTTTCATAATTCCCGGCGGGGCTGCACAGCAACCTCCGCCGATACACCAGCAAGATCGGTACCATCATGAATATTCGAGATGCCATCATGAACCACAGACTTCAGCTTTTTGTTCCCAGATTCTGGTGGACCCAAACTACACTTCCTCGTAGCAGATGCAACACTAACAAGCATAGACTCAGTAGGACCCTCACGTGCCTTGCGCTTCCACTTACCACCCACACCACTAACAGATTTTTTACCACCCACGTCAGTAAGGCCTAACTTCTCGGTCCCACGACTTCCACTAACCAGCACAGATACAATCTTTGGAAAACCCACTACCGCACCTTCCGAAGTTTCAGGACCCTTAATCGGATCAGTTACAACAATTCCAGTAGGACCGTTATCCGTCTTAGACTTGCCTTCGCCACCGGCAGCCGACACCCCTTCACTGCCGGCCACTGACACGACCTCCGGCTCCACCAGATTATTTGTTATTGTCCCAGAATCCACAGCAGCATCAGTGGCGGAGTTATGCTTTTCCAGAGTCACCGATTCCTTGGCCGGATGAGAGCCCCTCACAACCGCCTTCGAAGGACCATCAAAACAGAGCCATGCACCATATTCATTACTGTTACTCGGAGCAGCACCTACATCAGACAAAATCAACGAACAGTCCCTCATGGCATGACCCAATACACCACACCGAGGACAAAACTCCGGTAGCCTTTCATATTTCATGGGAATCCAACAACCCCCAATTGGTCCATCAATATTAATCTTTATACCTCTACGGAGAGGTTTAGTGATATCGATTCTAATGTGAACCCGCAGACTTACTCCCCAGCAGCCACCCTCAGCATTACAATCCACCTCCTCGAATTGACCAACAGCATCACCCAGCTTCTGTGCCATGGTAGCATTCATACATGCCAACGGCAAATCATAAAAATGGACCCAAAAGGCAGATTTATTAAACAGCAAATCTGACGGCTTAACGAGAGCATCCACCATCTCCAACACTAAGAGAAATTTATCAAAGAACCATGGTCCAGAGCGGAAGACACGATTGCGATCGACCATCTTAACAAAAGAGAACAGGAATACGTTCTTACCCAATCGTTCAACCTGCAAACCATCATCTACTCGCCAAGCAATGGACAACGTTCGCCGCAAAATCTCACAACCAATTGGTCGCGGACTGAGGAGTTTCCCAGCCAAACAGCACCGCATCCGAACCGTCGTGTCTTCAATAGCAACCTTATCCACATCCACAGCGACATCTGTAGGTGTACATATTACACATGCGGAAGCAATTGAAGATCGAAAGTACTTAAGACATTCAATTTTGCTCCTAAAGCATGCATGTTCTATAAAAGACAGTAAAGAGAGTTTAGAGAAAACCAACCTTTGTAGCTCACAAATGAGGAACTCCTTGTGGTGTTTTCCTTCTCCAACTTCTCTTGGACAACCTTTAGAGTCTTCCCTACTATTCTCCAGGCCGAGAACGACTTGTGGGAGTCTATAGTGATAGGGAATGGGAAGGGAATGCTTGAAGGTTCAAGCTCTATGGAGATATGAGATGAGAGAGTGATTGAGGAAGAAATTCAGCAGCATAACATTAAGGTAAATGCTCTATCTCTCTCCAATCTGATTCTTCTTCTACTTATAGAGAGAATCCATGCAAGAAGAAACCTCAAGATGCAAGACACATGGTGGTCTTAAGGGTGAAAGTGGAAGCTAGGTGTTCAAACAACATTACATGCAAGTATGCATGTTTGTGGTGTAATTCCACTTTGAATCTTCATGCAAGAGTGGAATTACATCATTTTCCACTTACCATGATTCAAAATCAGATTTCAAATATTCATTTATGATATTAATATCAATTCTAAATGTGACATTAATATATAAGATCATATTTGAACCTTGCCCAATTGATTATAAATGATTAAGCAAGTTAATCACCTTAATATTGTGCATCTTTTATATATGAATCTTAATTCATGTATATAGTATTTAAAACCCTTTTAAATACTTTATCTCTCATTTTCTAATTTAATTCATAATTAAATTATTGTGTCAAACACAATTTTACGATAATACCCTTTTTCCCGACTTTGAACAATTCAAAGAATCCTATCAATTTGTTCTAGGCTATATTCTGATATGAGCTAGTAGGGGGACCTAATGGACCTATAGATCATGGGCTCCAACGATTCGAGACTAACCGACTAATCTCATTATTCAAGCTAGCCAACATTCGTTAACTACCGGGACACTCCACTATAGCCCGATAGTTGCACTCCCCTCACTATAGATATATTTCTGTCCACTTGATTTAACCATGTTCAGTAAGTCGTTCCTTCACAGGTTGTTCGTAGCTATAGCTAGGTCAAATAACCGTTTTACCCCTATAGTACTTCTTTTTCCTTAAGTTCCACTAATCCTCTAATGAACAATCGGTTTGTGGTCCAACCATCAAACCTAAGTCCCTCTCGATCCAACGAGAGGGTGGGGCCCCTTGTTCAAGTCCTGGAGTTAGTACTTAAGAGAACAACCTCTCTTCTATCCCTGAAAAGGGTAGGAGTGAATTCCGTCTTGCGAAACTATGTCCCCAGCTATCTATTCGATCTTATCCCCAAAATGGTAGGCTTGTTGAGTCGGCGATGCTGGCCACTCTCACCCATGCAGATCAAAGGATAATCTCGTATAAACAGGAGTTCATAGCTCGCTCAGGATTAAGAACGAGTTACCTAGGTCATCTATGAGAAATAGTCAGTTTCTACGGTAAACGGCGTTATAAAGAGAAAGTGACTTATTTCGTGGTCCTGTCTTATGCAAACTCATTGCATAGGACGCCCCCACTCGCATGTCTCCACATGAACGACTTAGGATCTCATCGTTTGTACTTAATACAAAGTGGGCCGCGTCCATAGTGTCACCAGGATAAGGCACCCAACCGTATCCTTATACTATAGACTATTTTGACTATAAACTTGAACTTGATCCTACGATATGTCCCTACATATAGTTCGAGTATTCATTTTATAGTCAAGGATCTTAGTTTATTGGATTTAGGTTAATCATTCGCAATGTATATATTCAATAACATCTTTTACTGAATAACCTCAATAACGTCTTTATTGAAAATAGAATATGTTTAATGATTTACAAACTACGAGTTTATAGGACATTAAACCCAACAAACTCCCACTTGGACTAGAAACTCTAGTGGGGTACATGAAGTTAGGTGTGAGAGAAGTATAAAGACAATAAACTAGGGCATCATCCATACCCTTACATTTCTCCCACTTGCCCTAGTCTAACAAAGCTCGTAAACCTAGATTAACTAGGTGACCCTCAAATACTTTAGTCGTGAGGGGTTTTGTAAACGGATCAGCTATGTTGTGCTCCGAAGCAATCTGCGTGACGATCACATCTCCTCGTTGCACGATCTCCCTGATGAGATGGTATTTGCGCTCAATATGCTTTCCTCGCTTGTGACTTCGAGGTTCCTTAGAGTTTGCAACTGCTCCACTGTTATAACAATAGAGGGTGTTAGGCAGTTGCATATTTGGAACAATTTCCAACTCTATTAGGAATTTTCTTAGCCATACTGCCTCTTTTGCTGCTTCGCAGGCGGCTACGTACTCTGCTTCCATGGTAGAGTCAGCAATGCAACCTTGCTTAATACTCCTCCATACTATTGCTCCTCCATTTAGAGTAAACACAGATCCCGATGTTGATTTTCTTGAATCTATATCGGTCTGAAAATCTGAGTCGGTGTATCCTGTAAGGATCAGATCCTTAGCTCCATACACGAGCGTATAATCCCTAGTTCTCCTTAGATACTTAAGGATGTTTTTAACGGCAGTCCAATGCGCATGTCCAGGATTGGACTGATATCTGCTGACAATTCCTACGGCATAGCATATGTCGGGTCTGGTACACAACATTGCATACATCAAACTACCAACTGCTGATGCATAGGGAATACGTCTCATTTCCTCAACTTCTTGAGGTGTCTTAGGACTTTGTTCCTTTGACAGATGAACCCCGTGCCTAAAAGGTAATAACCCTTTCTTGGAGTTCTGCATCGAATATCGTATCAACATTTTGTCGATATATGATGCTTGAGACAGTGCTAGCGTTTTGTTCTTTCTATTTCTAATGATTTGAATGCCCAGAACAAATTGAGCCTCAGCCAAATCTTTCATTTGG
This sequence comes from Luffa aegyptiaca, assembly GCA_017139565.1. Taxonomy (NCBI): domain Eukaryota; kingdom Viridiplantae; phylum Streptophyta; class Magnoliopsida; order Cucurbitales; family Cucurbitaceae; genus Luffa; species Luffa aegyptiaca. The sequence continues at coordinate 18,832,980 of CM029405.1, read as the reverse complement.
AATTGAGTCGCTAGCCATTGTTTTACGTCAGTCAGGAATCCTACATTATTCCCAATAAGTAGGATATCATCTACGTATAGAACTAGAAAAGCTACAGTGTTTTTGACGATTTTCTTGTAAACACAAGGTTCGTCAACATTCTGCTCAAAGCCATACGTTTTGATCGCAGTGTCAAAACGTATATTCCAGGATCTTGATGCTTGTTTTAATCCATAAATGGATCGTTTAAGTTTGCAAACCTTTTGCTCATCACCCTGGACTATAAATCCCTCTGGTTGAGCCATATAGATAGTCTCTTCAAGATTGCAGTTCAAAAAGGCTGTCTTGACATCCATTTGCCATATTTCATAATCATAGTATGTGGCAATGGATAAGAGTATTCTAATCGACTTAAGCATGGCAACAGGGGAAAAAGTTTCTTCATAATCAACTCCTTCCCGCTGGGTAAAACCCTTTGCCACGAGTCGAGCTTTAAAGGTTTGAACCTTACCGGCTTGGTCTCGTTTTCTCTTGTAGATCCATTTGCAACCAATAGGTTTTACCCCATCCGGTTGTTCTACAAGTTCCCAGACCGAATTGAAGTACATTGACTCCATTTCGAGATCCATGGCTTTGATCCACTGGTCCTTATCAACATCATTCATTGCCTGATTAAAGGACAATGGATCCTCTACACCATCATCAGATATGATGTTTTGAGTTTCTGTTAAACCCATGTAGCGGTCGGGTTGTATTATAACCCTCCCACTACGTCGAGGCTCTCTCACTATTTGAGATGGATGTGTTTGATCAACAACTTTTGATGGACCAGCTTGATCTACAACTTTTGTAGATTCTTTTGCAATTTTTCTTGAAATCTCATCTAATACTAGTTTACTGCGAGGTCGATGATCTTTTATGTGATCTTCCTCAAGAAAAGTAGCGTTTGTCCATACAATCACTTTATTATCCTGAGGGTCGTAAAATAGACCACCTTTCGTTTCTTTAGGATATCCTACAAACAGGCACAGTTTTGAACGTCGTTCCAATTTCTTTGGGTTTTGCACCAACACGTGTGCCGGGCATCCCCAAATTCTGAAGTGACGTAAACTACCTTTACGCCCTTTCCATAGCTCATAGGGTGTTTCAGAAACACTCTTAGTGGGAACCATGTTCAAAATGTATACGGCAGTCTCAACTGCATATCCCCAGAACGAATCAGGCAACTGAGCATAGCTCATCATTGATCGAACCATGTCTAACAGAGTTCGGTTTCTCCTCTCTGATACACCATTTTGTTGTGGTGTAGCAGGGGCTGAGAGTTGAGACGTAATTCCATGTTCTATCAAATAGTCTTGGAATTGTAAGTCCATATATTCTCCACCTCGATCTGATCGTAGTGTTTTAATCGTTTTACCTAATTGGTTCTCAACCTCAGTCTTGTACTCTTTGAACTTTTCAAGGACTTCAGACTTATGATGCATTAAGTAAAGATAGCCATACCTTGAATAATCATCAATAAAGCTGACGAAATATTCATACCCTCCTCGTGCTTTGACATTCATAGGACCACAGAGATCCGAATGCACGAGTTCCAAAGGTTCTTTGGCCCTATAACCTTTTTCTGAAAAAGGTCGTTTGGTCATTTTTCCCTCGAGGCAGGACTCACATGGTGGTAACGAGTCATCTTCTAACTGGTTTAGTAGTCCACTCTTTACCAATCTTTCAATCCTATTGCGATTTATGTGGCCTAATCTCAAGTGCCAAAGATAGGTATTAGGAGAAACTTTTCGCCTTTTGTTTTGAGTTTCCGCTACTTTAAACATTTCCGTATTAAAAATAGCTTTAACTTGAATTGGCCTTAACACGTATAAGTTGCTTTCAAGTTTTGCAGAACATATATGCATACCTCTTTTGTTAACAAACACTTTATTAATATCAAAAGATACTTGGTATTCATGTTCAATTAAACAAGAGATAGAAATTAAGTTCCTTTTTATATCGGGAACGTACAAGACATTTTCAAGTAGTAAAAATCTATCTCCAAAAGACAACTTGAGAGTTCCAGAAGCTCTAGCTGAGACGACCTCTCCAGTTCCAACTTTGAGAGTTACTTCGCCGTCTTCCAGCATATGCCAGGAACTAATTTCCTGTAAAGAAGAGCATACATGGTTAGTCGCTCCTGAATCTAATATCCAGGCAGAGCTATCTTGCTCAACTAAACATGTTTCGATAACGAGCAAATCATATTTACCTTGTTTTTCTTTTTCAGCCTTCTTTTCCGCAAGGTACTTGGGACAGTTGCGTTTCCAATGTCCGTCTACATTACAATGGAAACACTTTCCTTTTTCTGCAGCTTTTGCCTTGCCTCCCATTGGAGCTTTTCCTTTCCCTTTTACCTTCTTTTTCTTCATCTGAATACTCTTATTCTTTGAAGTGGAAGGTGCAGACTTTGTTCCTGAGGAAGATCCCTTTTGGAACCTCTTGGTTGTGGCAACATTTGCCTCCCCTTCATGTCCTCTCTTAGTAAAACTTTGGTAAGTCTGAAGCTCGTTTAGCAAAGTGGTCAAGTTAAAGTCTATTTTGTTCATGACAGCGTTTGTCCTGAACTGAATGAAGCTCTTCGGAAGAGACTCCATTATGAAACTTACTTGACTACCCTCGTCAATGGTAGCACCGTTTACTTCAGCAATGTTAAACTGAACCATCATGTTCAAAACATGTTCCCTAACTGAAGCACCTTCCTTCATTCGGGAATTGTAAACATTCTTGAGAGCTTCGTGCCTGATTTGCGAGGACGGTTGTCCAAACATACCTTGCAACGAAGTCATGATCTCCCTTGCGGTGACCATCCTCTCGTGCTTTTTAGACAAGACATCCGAAATGCGTGCTAAAATATAGACTCTTGCTTTATCATTTGCTCGAGTCCATTTCTCATATGTTTCCCGAACAATTCGGTTTGTTGACGAGCCAAGGTTAGGTGGACACTCTTCGGTAAGGACAAATCTAAGATCCTCGATTACTAGTATTGTATTCAGATTAGACTTCCAAGTTCCATAGTTATCCCCGTTAAGCTTATCCGAAGCGAGTAATTGTACTAATGAGCTAGACATGCTGAAAAATTAAACAAAAACTATTAGAAATTGCTTATTAACCATTTTTAGACAAAATCCAATCAGGTTTTAGCAAAAGTAATAATGTACCCAGGATTATTATTTTGCAACGATACTTTAGTGAGTTAGAGCAACTGCTACCGAGGGGCAGTCAATTACTCCTTCACAAAACCAAGACGTTCTTGACTAAATACTAATCCCAGAATAACTCTTATTCCTATAGTTGTTTAGTTATCGTTACGTTTGGTCAGGAATTTACTAACACTTAGTAACCCTTGTAAGTGTGACCCGCCGTTTTAAGATTACAGAGAACGGCCCCAACAATGCTACCGAATGGAAAAGCTAATGTTGGAAATGGTCCTAAGTAATCCTATCCATCTCTGGAGTTTGCGTTGTTCCGATCTCCATGTTACAACCCTCCGAATGGTTAGTAGCTCCAGGGCATACAAGCAGGCGCAACATGGAAATCTCACGGTGCAACCTAACGGAGGAGACCGCAGGATGTGTTGACACACTTCCTTCACTCACTTACTATAAATACTTTCTCCATTCACCTTGTTATTGATTTATGCAAACACCTTCCGAATGGAGCAGTTGAGGTATAATCAACACGAGGCCAAGCATAAATCTCACCTTGTGAACAAAAGGGAGAACGTGAAAGGGAAATGGATTTGATATATCTCTCCCCTCCCACTAAGTATTTTAAACGGTTTTGGGCATACTTATACTTAGGCGAATTCCGGCTAATTGAATAACCCTAAGTCTAAGTTCATTTAATCTTACGATGTCTAGGTGATAACGATTAAAACCTCACATCACACACGTGCATGCTCATAAAACTGGGTTAACTTTAACTCAAGAACCAACTCGATGCCCAGGTAGGAGGTGTTCCGTAAACCGTCAACTTAAATACCTCCAGCCTTAGACAGCATCTCGTCGGGTGAGTTCTCTTGTAACCTATGTTTTACAAGCTTATCGACCTATTTGAATCTAATTGAAATCGATCGAGAGTTGGATCAAATTAACCCTAAGTGAGCATGCACCTTTTTCTTTGTTATAGATTTTAAATTTCTATGTGATTTATAACAATTATAAATCTAAACTATAACAAACTTGCCTTTTGAATATAACTCTTATAAACAAAGGAAATTTCATGCTTCATGCTAGGTTAATTTTATCTTTTGATTAATATAACTTTTATATCAATTAATCAATTTTAATTAACCATTCAAGCATGAATCTCCCTAAATCAATACAACATTTATATCAATTTAAACATGAAATTTCCCTCATGCATTTAAACTATTAATAACACTTATTAAAATTAAAAATGCATGAACATGCTTTCCTATGGTGGGATTTTAAACTATATGGCATGCTCATAATGCACATACATCCATTTAATTAAATCATACATTCAAAATGCATAAAGAAATTAAATCAAACTAAAATGGAATGGTTTGGCAATTTAAAACAAAAAATTAACTAATTATTACAATAATAATTAATAAAAATTTCTTGTGGCGATCCCGAGCTTCACGAACCATCCCGGACCACCCCTTCACGCACTGAACCGGCCTTGCAAATTGTGTAAATTGGTTGAACCAGCTACAACCAAACCGAACCGGACCCAAAACAGGCTGCTGAACCGCGAACTGGATTTGAAAACTGCAGTTTCTGGAAAATTTCTTCAACAGCGTCGGGACGCTACATGAAGAGCGTCCCGACGCTCTTGCGACAGCAGCCCACTGCTGCTGTTTTTCTGCTGCGTCTTCTCCCGTTCTGCTTCGATTTAACAGCCTATATGGACTCTAATGACTCTATAAAAATTACAGACTCTAGTACACACATTAACGCTCTTACATTTCCGAGCAATTACAAATTCATGAAGAATTAAAGGCTCAAATACTTGCCAAACCAGAACACTTCCATTTTAGCACACAGAAAATTCAATTTCAAAATGGTACCCACCACAGCAAAATTAAAACGACTTAAGTGCTCTAATCATGCTCTGATACCAATTGTAGGTGTACATATTACACATGCGGAAGCAATTGAAGATCGAAAACACTTAAGACATTCAATTTTGCTCCTAAAGCATGCATGTTCTATAAAAGACAGTAAAGAGAGTTTAGAGAAAACCAACCTTTGTAGCTCACAAATGAGGAACTCCTTGTGGTGTTTTCCTTCTCCAACTTCTCTTGGACAACCTTTAGAGTCTTCCCTACTATTCTCCGGGCCGAGAACGACTTGTGGGAGTCTATAGTGATAGGGAATGGGAAGGGAATGCTTGAAGGTTCAAGCTCTATGGAGATATGAGATGAGAGAGTGATTGAGGAAGAAATTCAGCAGCATAACATTAAGGTAAATGCTCTATCTCTCTCCAATCTGATTCTTCTTCTACTTATAGAGAGAATCCATGCAAGAAGAAGCCTCAGGATGCAAGACACATGGTGGTCTTAAGGGTGAAAGTGGAAGATAGGTGTTCAAACAACATTACATGCAAGTATGCATGTTTGTGGTGTAGTTCCACTTTGAATCTTCATGCAAGAGTGGAATTACATCATTTTCCACTTACCATGATTCAAAATCAGATTTCAAATATTCATTTATGATATTAATATCAATTCTAAATGTGACATTAATATATAAGATCATATTTGAACCTTGCCCAATTGATTATAAATGATTAAGCAAGTTAATCACCTTAATATTGTGCATCTTTTATATATGAATCTTAATTCATGTATATAGTATTTAAAACCCTTTTAAATACTTTATCTCTCATTTTCTAATTTAATTCATAATTAAATTATTGTGTCAAACACAATTTTACGATAATACCCTTTTTCCCGACTTTGAACAATTCAAAGAATCCTATCAATTTGTTCTAGGCTATATTCCGATATGAGCTAGTAGGGGGACCTAATGGACCTATAGATCATGGGCTCCAACGATTCGAGACTAACCGACTAATCTCATTATTCAAGCTAGCCAACATTCGTTAACTACCGGGACACTCCACTATAGCCCGATAGTTGCATTCCCCTCACTATAGATATATTTCCGTCCACTTGATTTAACCATGTTCAGTAAGTCGTTCCTTCACAGGTTGTTCGTAGCTATAGCTAGGTCAAATAACCGTTTTACCCCTATAGTACTTCTTTTTCCTTAAGTTCCACTAATCCTCTAATGAACAATCGGTTTGTGGTCCAACCATCAAACCTAAGTCCCTCTCGATCCAACGAGAGGGTGGGGCCCCTTGTTCAAGTCCTGGAGTTAGTACTTAAGAGAACAACCTCTCTGCCATCCCTGAAAAGGGTAGGAGTGAATTCCGTCTTGCGAAACTATGTCCCCAGCTATCTATTCTGTCTTATCCCCAAAATGGTAGGCTTGTTGAGTCGGCGATGCTGGCCACTCTCACCCATGCAGATCAAAGGATAATCTCGTATAAACAGGAGTTCATAGCTCGCTCAGGATTAAGAACGAGTTACCTAGGTCATCTATGAGAAATAGTCAGTTTCTACGGTAAACGGCGTTATAAAGAGAAAGTGACTTATTTCGTGGTCCTGTCTTATGCAAACTCATTGCATAGGACGCCCCCACTCGCATGTCTCCACATGAACGACTTAGGATCTCATCGTTTGTACTTAATACAAAGTGGGTCGCGTCCATAGTGTCACCAGGATAAGGCACCCAACCGTATCCTTATACTATAGACTATTTTGACTATAAACTTGAACTTGATCCTACGATATGTCCCTACATATAGTTCGAGTATTCATTTTATAGTCAAGGATCTTAGTTTATTGGATTTAGGTTAATCATTCGCAATGTATATATTCAATAACATCTTTTACTGAATAACCTCAATAACGTCTTTATTGAAAATAGAATATGTTTAATGATTTACAAACTACGAGTTTATAGGACATTAAACCCAACAACATCTTCCTCATCAGACGTCAGACGTAACCTTCTACAACCCTCCAGCAAAGCCTCCGCATCCATGACGAAGAAAGCCTGCTGAAAACAACACTCAATAAAGCAAGAATTCAAAGAACCCTTGAAAAAGCAATTTCAGACTGACCGCACTCTCCTGCCGAAGCATTCAAGACAAAATTAACTATTATAAATTAATTTATAATCATGTTGTGTGTTATAAATTTTGTATAATTATTATTTTACAATATTATATAATTTATAATACATTATAGGGAAAAATACACTTTTAGTCCCTGAGGTTTGGGTTAGGTTTCATTTTGGTCCCTGAGTTTTCAAACTCAACAATTTAGCCCCTGAGGTTTGGTTTTAGTTTCATTTTAGTCCCTCCATCCATTTTTTCCGTTAAAAACTAATGTAGGACTCACATGTCACTACTTTTTTTATTAAAAAATTATTTTTAAATTTTTTTAAAATAAAAATAAATTAAAATAATAAAAATATTATTTTTTTAATAAATTTATTTATTTCTCTCTCCCCATCATCATCTTTTTCTTCTTCCTCACTTCACCACCAGCCATCTCTTCTTCTTCCTCACTTGACCACCAGCCACCAGCCACTATTAAAGCCATCGCCGCCAGCGACCGTCGTTCGTCGGCCGCTGCTTGCCGATGACAACTATATTTTCTCTTTTTTTTCTTCCTTTCTTCCTTTATTCTTTTCTTTTTCTCTCTTCCTTCATTTCTTCCTTTCGCCTCTCTCCCTCTCGTCCCTTCTTCGTCTCCGACGTTCTTTCTCTTTCTTCCGTCCCATCTCTAGATCCAACCACTCTTTCTATTTCTCTCTCTTGGTTTCGCACGCACAGAACTCCCCCAGCCGTCCCTCTCCCTCACCGTCGCACCTTGCTGCCAATCAACGATGCTGCCACCTCGCGCCAGTGGACATAGCTGCCGTTCATTCCAGATCTGGTAGCAGCGAACCCACGAACAGCAGATCTCGACGCTTTTTCGACGAGGCAGACTCGTTCCAGATCTGGTAGTGCCGGTAACGCGCGGCGGGTATGAGTGACGGTCGGCACTGGTCTGAGTGTGGGCGTGAGTGTGAGCGACGGGCGGTGCTGGTCTGGGTGTGGGCGTCAGTGTGAGCGACGACCGGCGCTGATCTGGGTGTGGTCAGAAATCTTCTTATTTTTCAGATCTGTTTTTTTCTTCTCTTTGTAAACGAAAAATAGAAGGAATGTGAAGATGAAAAGGAAGAAGAAGAGAAGCGATGGTAGGCGGCAACGATTGAGGACGAGTGGCGGACAACGACAAGTGGTGGTCAACGTCGGTAGCGTGGTGAGGTGAATGAGGAAGGAGGAAGATGGAAGATGGAGAAGGTAAAAATTGTTGTGTTGGTGAAGAGAAAGAAGAAGTGAAGAGGAAGGAGAAGAAAATGAAGAAAGAGAAGAAGAGAACAAAAAAAATTGTTGTCGTCGGCGACAGTAGCAGAGGTGGGGTGGTGGTGGTGTTGGTGGTGAAGAAGAAAGAAGAATAAATAAAGATATAAAAATAATCTTAAATAATAATATTTTTATTATTTAATATATTTATATTTTAAAATTTTAAAAATATTTTTTTCAATAAAAAATCAATGCCACGTCAGCAAACCGTTAAATGTTAACGGAAAATTGGATGGAGGGACTAAAATGAAACGAAATCCAAACCTCAGGGACTAAATTGTCGAGTTTGAAAACTTAGGGACCAAAATGAAACCTAACCCAAATCTCAGGGACCAAAAGTGTATTTTTCCCTACATTATATTATACATATTTTCATTTAACAAAAATGAATTGAATTTATAACATAAAGTACTATATGCCAACAAGAAAATGACTTTGTACCTTGACTAAGAGTTTAGAGATTCAACATTCCAATCACAGAATCTAAGACAATTGGGATTGACTTAGGCCCTTAATCTTTATGGATCATTTAAAAAATATTTGATAAGCTATAGTAGATTTATGGCTAAATTATAAAAAATACCCATGAATGAGGTTTGTTTAAAAAATGCCCCTAAACTTTAAAAAGTTTCAAAAATACCCATTAACTTTAAAAAGATGTTTCAAAAATACCATTGTCATCAATTTTTGGATGGAAACCGCTAAAGTTTCAATTTCATTAATACCATTGAACTTAAAAAAAAAAAAAAAAAACACCCTTATAGGAAAATAACTTTTTTTTTCTTCTCTCACCGTAAATTTTTCCTCCATGAAAACTAATGAGAAGTTTTACTTATTTGTTATGTATTTATAGACTAGGAGTTTTTCTTCTCTTTCAACACATCATCTGGAGAGCTTGACTATATTTTCGTGTTGAAACTTCAAGAGAAATTTTGTTTTGTTTTTTAAATTCTACATGTGTTTGACTTCATTCGTTTCTTCCCACTTATCTTCTTTACACTTTTTAAAAGAGAAAATTTGATTTCAAAGTCGGTTTTTATCTAGTATTGTGTTGCACACATCCTTTATAAGCAAAGTTTTTCATTAATTTTCATAGAGGAAGAATTAAATTCAAGAGTATTGAGCATTTTTTCAACAAACTCCTTGGAAGTATTTTTATAATTTAGCCTAGACTTATTAATATCAATATCAACTACTGAAACGGAAAAATAGACTAATACAACGATGCGACAACACATCGTCTGGAGAGAACCAAAAAACAAATGCAACGACACCGACAGACCCACAACCTGACACCGACGTGCTGGCCTTCAAGATCCAATGCATGTTGCTGTCATTTAAAAATTAACCAATTCCCATATTCTCCAAAAATAAAGAGATAAAAAAGATAATAATTAAATTACAAATTTAGTCTCCTCATTTTTATTTGTGTTAATAACTTTTTAAACTTATAATATGGTGTCTAATAGATTTTAGAACTTGTAATAGTTTTAACTTTTAATTTTATGTATAAAAGACCTTAAACATATTCAATTGAGTATAATAATGAATTTTGTTTCTAATAGGACCATAAAATTATAAATTTTGTGTATAATAAGTTTATAAATTTTAAAATATGTACAAATGATCCAAATGTATTAGACATAATCGAAATAAAAATTTGTTAAAAACTATTTAAGATAGGATGACCCATTTCGAACAATACAAGATGTAAATTCCTATAAATTTAAGAAACTAGGTGCGTTTGGTAATAGTTGGTAATTTGAAAACAAAAGATTCAATGAAAATTAGAATTGTATTTCATATTTGTAGTGTTTTTAGATGTGTTTGATAAAGAACTTTAGAAACTGGATTCCAATGTAAGAATTATTCAAAATATGTTTTATAATATATTTTTATAAACTATACAAATAGATATACTTATCAATATTACAATATATTATATAATTTACATATTTTAAATTTAACAAAAATGAAATGATTTTATAATCGGAAATATTATATTTATCAAGGTTTTCACTTTTCAATGTAATTTTGCATTTTAAAATTTCAAATTCAAAATTTAAATATATTGAAAACGTATTTGATATACCTATTTTCAAAAGTAATTTTTGAAAACAACTCAAAAAATGATATGTTTTAAAAAAACAATAAAATGTTGTTTTCATTATTTTTTAATTTTGTTTTCAAGATAATGAAAACACGAGATACGACTTTTAAAACATGAGATACATTCTTCTTTTCGTCAAACAATGTTGTACTATTCACAAACAACATTTTTTTATTTTTAATATCCATAGTTTATTCCACTCTAAAGAAAAAAATACAAAATTATTGTTGTGTAAATAGTATATATTGTTGATAGTCATGTTTTTGTTGCTATTTTTATATAATCCTATCAACTTTGATGTAATTCCCTGCGTTGCAAATCAAACGTTTCATACAATACAACTATTTTGTATTTTTTGTAATTGTAATTTGGTTAAATTATTAAAAATACCCTTAGACTATGGGACTAGTTTCAATTATACCCCTCAAGTTTCAAAAGTTTCAATTTAATCCTTAGAGTTTCAAGTTTGTTTCAAAAATACCCTTCAAACTTTTTTCTGTTAAATATTTAATGGCAGATGTGTCTCTTACTTGGCCTAACAGTGGGAAAAAAAACCTTGGTGGCAACCTGTGAAAAACTGAAAGACATTTTAGAGTTGGGGAAAAAATTTAAGAAGTGGAAAGTAAATTTGAAAGGGGAAGACGAGGAGGAAATCTTCCTCAAACCGGCTCCATATACTTTGTGAAAGTATCTGCATGGAAGCTGCAGAGCTTGAAGAGTAAATCTTACCAGAATCAATATCTACCCCAAGAATACTCCGACAATATTTAAACTTTCTAGCTGTAAAATGAAAATTATCCGCATGAGTAAAAGAACTGTAGTATTTGAGAAAAACCAATTCCACCGTCCTCAATGAATAATTAAATAACCAGCGATTAAAAAAACAAACAAACTGCATTACCCAAAACAGAGCTTTCTTCAATTGATATGGACACAAAAGACAGTTTCAAGTTCTTCATAAATAGAATGTTAAGAAGTTGCTATAATTTGATTGTTCTTGCTGCAAGATGCATAAAAACTTCTTTCCAGACTCAAATCTTCCATGCATATCCTTAGGTAAAAGTTAAATCAAGTAAGAAGTTCATAGGCGTAAGACACAATATAATGACATATCAACAAATAAATTTTGAGAAGGAAGTATTGGTACCTATCTGAAGGGTAACCATCCCATTATTATGAATTTGTGACCAATGTCCAGGCAATTGTAATCATCTCCCCCCCCCCCCCCCCCCGCGGTCGTCTTCTCGCTTTCAAATTTCAGCTTCTTAAATTTTTCCCCAACCCTAAAATGCCTTTCATTTTTTCACAGATTGTCACCAGGTTTTTTTTTTCGTCTTCTTCTTCTTCAGGTTGAGTGCCAAGTTCAAGACACATCATCTTCCGTTAGAATATTTAACAGAAAAAAGCTTGAAGGGTATTTTTGAAACAAATTTGAAACTCTAAGGATTAAATTGAAACTTTTGAAACTTGAGGGGTATAATTGAAACTAACCCCATAGTCAAACCTTGTAATTTCAATCCCAACAATTTTTTTGGAGAATCAATTCCAACAACATTGATTCCTAATATCTCGAAAAAAGAATGAAAATCAGGTAAATGTCTTTCTTTTCGTTAATGAAATTAGATTAATCTCTTTTCTTTTTTAAAAGAAAATAGTAACCAATTTAATCCAACTCATAACAAAAAGTGGATGAACAAAAAGAATAATTTATTTGGTTTTCTTTGATTAGAAAAGTTTATTTTCCTAAAATATTTTTCTCTTTTTTCTCTTGTTAGAAAAGATTTATTTTCTCTGGTAAATTGTACCACTTATATTTCTAGAAAATCAATTTTTCTATTATAAATTACAAACTTTTATTATTAGGCTTCATTTAATTGCACATCATTCATGCATATGTATGTGTATATATGTATATAAAGTATTCATTCATCAAGATTTTTAATAAGTAATAATCATATCAAATCAACTTTTTCTTTAAAAATGAAATTATCAAACACATTAATCTTGCATTTTCAAATTCATAACCAAATACAATTTTCAAATTTTTAATTCAAATTTAAAATTTTTAAATTGGAATAAATGATAGTGGAAATAAAAATTTTGGTTTCATTTTCTGCTAAATTATTTTTTTTACAAAAACAAATTTCAAATCATCAACCAAACCAAACCTAAATTTGTTTTCAAAATTTACTTAGATCAGAAAAGGGCTAATGACAAAAATTACCCCTTGAAGTTTTTGGTTTGAAATTTTGACCCCCTTCTAAGAAAAAAGTTTTTTTTGACCCCCTTGATGATGAAGGTGATGTAAGCATGCATGGTAGATTACTTTTATACCCTCAATTCATTAAAAACCACTAAAATTAATTATTTCACCAACTTTTCACCCACTTTCACCAACTTTCCATATCATATATTACCATCCATTACTCTTGACCATCCATTAAACCCATTTTGAAAAAAAAAAACAATTACTCCATTAATTTTAACCCTCAAACTAAAAATTATTTAAAAAAAAAAAAAAAACTCATACAACACACAAGAGACCCAATATTCTGGAATTAATATTTTTCTCGGTCTTATCTCGGCCGGACCATCTAACCGAGAATCTCGACCGAATCTAACAAAAATGTAATTTTTTTCGGTCCAATCCCGGTCGGAATTCCTGACTGGGAATCTCGAGCGAGGCAGGTGAAATTATATTATTTCGTCTCGGGCGAAAATCTCGACTGCTGAAGTGTAATTTTTTTTATATTTCTATAAAAAATCTCAAAGTTATAACAAATTAAATTTTGGCTTCTTTGACACGCCGGTCCAAGCTACATTGCTCCCACATCGCGGTCCCAGGTTCAATTCTTCTTTAACATGTATTTTAAAAGAAAAAAACAATGTAACTGAAATTCGAAACACAAACCTCACGCACACACTCAAGCTTCTTTCGTGTCTTTTAACCAATGAAGCAACGACAAATTTTGATACTTTAATTAAATCAAACATAAATGTATATTTATTTTGAAAAACATATCATATAATCATAATTGACCGAGACTATCGAGAATCTCGGTCGGTCTTCCAGGTGCCCATTCAAGCATCCCGGCCGGGATGCTTCATCTGGAAACAAAAAAACCCAGTTTCGAAATCATGAAATAAGTCCCGTTTTTTAGCCAAATAAACTCAGAAAGCGTCGAAAATGTAGTGTGTGCAATAAAAACAAACCAAACTTCAACAAATTTGGTCAAATGATTCTAGAATGTACCAAACACATTAAAATCCTGTAAAACTGGAAGAGAAATGGTTTTTAATTTCTTCAGGGGTAGTTTCGTAATTTCACATTCAATTTAAAAATAAAATGGCCTACGAAACCAATTAAAAACTAAGGGGGTCTTTTTTACAAACCAAAAACTTCAAGGGGTCAAAATTGTCAATTACCTCAAATTAAATAGTGCATTTTGATAAAAGGTCTTTATAGAACATTTGATTATTTCAATATGAATAAAATATTCCTACACAAAATCTACTAAAACTATACTATTTCGTCATCAAAAATTCAAAAGTAGTATATCTAAGTATCTAACTAAATCTAAATCTATTATTTCAAAAAAAAAAAAAAAAACTAAATCTAAATCTATAGTATTTTATCTCCCCATTTTGTCCTCCAAATTTTAAACATATGCTTATTTTACCTAATTTCATTGAATATATTAGTATCAAGGAAAGATGCAAGAGGGAAAAGAGAAAAAGTGGGTTGGGTTAAGATAGTTGTCCCACAATCCCACCAAGCTGGCTTTTCAATTCACTATATGTAATATAATTAACTAATGTACCTATTTATTTTTGTTGCACAAAAAACTATAGACTCTTCTTTTTCTAAAAAAAGACATATTGGCACCAACAAAATAATATGTTAATCCAGTAACTCACGAGCAAGATTTAGATGTTCTCTTTGTTGGGTTTTATGCCCTAAAACTCGTAGATAGTGAATGTAAACAAATTGTATACTTATTTTAATAAAGTGTTATTTAGTTTCTACAATAAAGTGTTATTGTTAAATATTGCACAATTTGACTCAAATTCAATAAACTAAGATCCAAGGTTGTTTGTATGTAACTTGAACTAGCATGTGGGGACATCCGGGGATCGATGATCAAGTAACAACCTAAAAGGTCTATAATACAAGGATAAGGTTGGGTACCTTATCCTGGTAACACTATGTGATACGGCCCGCTTTGTATTTGACACAGACGTATTGATCCAAAGCGTCCATGTAGTAGACATGCGAGCGGGGGTATACTATGCAATGAGTTTGCATAAGACCGGACCATGAAATGGTAAACCACTAGATATAACACCGTTAACTAGTTAGGTTACTGTTTCAATAGGATGACGTAGGTAACTCAGTCTTAATCCTGAGTGTGTCATGAACTCCTTCTCATGAGGGATTGTCCTTTGATTAGCATGGGTGAGAGTGGCCAATACGCCGACTCAATATGCCTTCCTTTTTGGGGACAAGACCGAGTGGGAGGTTGGGGACATGACAACACAAGAAGGAATTCACTCCTTCCCACTTCTAGGAGAAGTAGATGAGTGTTCCCTTAAATGGTGACTCCGGGACTTGAACAAAGGGATCCCGCCCTCTCACTGGCCCGAGAGGGACTTTCTGTTTATTGGTTGGACCATAAACAAGTTGTTCATTAGAGGAGCACTGGTACTTAAGGAGACAGATGTAACACAGGGGTAAAACGGTAATTTGACCCAACTGTGATTACGGACACTCGTGAAGGATTGACTTACCGGTATAGGTCTATATTCGTGGACACAAAAATGTTCTACAGTGAGAAGAGTTCAGCTGTGGGTCTTTAGTGGAATGACCCACAGTTAATGAATATTGGTTAACGTGATTAATGAGTTTAATCAGGTAACCTCATATCATTGGAGCTTCTGATCTGTAGGTCCATTAGGTCCCCCTACTAGTTCGTAAAGAGTAATTAGGAACAATTATATCTTGAGAGAATTTGAATAGTTCAAATTCATATTGGGAATTAAGTTAATTGTATGGGATACAAATTAATATAATGTACGGTGATACATTAAAATATAAAGTCTAATTTGAAATTAGACTTTATTATTATTAGAAAAATAAATATTTGAAGAAGTTCAAATATTAATATGAATTTGATTCATATTAAATTTACAGGATATAAGAGAATTTGAAGTAGTTCAAATTTTAATATGAATTTGATTCATATTATAGAATCAATTAATTGAAGACCTGAAATTAAATATATGATATTTAATTGGGTAATTAATTAATTAACTAATAGAAGGTCTGAAATTAAATATATGATATTTAATTAGTGATTAATTAATTAAAGAATTAATTAATTGGAAATTAATCAATTATGGAAATGATTAATCATTTATGGAAGTAATTAATCATTTATGGAAATGATTTAATCACTTATGGAAGTGATCAATCATTTATGGAAAAGATTAATCAATTATGGAATTGATTGGTTATGGAGATTAATTATGGAAAAGATTAAATCAGTTATAGAAATAATTGATTTTAAATGAATATTTTATTCATGACCTTTCTCTATTCGTTGTTGTAGAGCAATCAAGAATCATTCTTAATTTTCAAAGACGTCAACGGAGGTTTGCTTCTCTTTTTTTTTTTTTTTTGAAAGGAAACTTCATTAACTCAACCAGAAACAAAACAACCTAACTCTTCCTCCATTAAGGAAGCAATAACTGTTGGGAGACAACCCTCCCTCCAAAAAAAAATCCCCTTCTAGCATGGAAGGGTTACAAAAAAGCTCAAAAGCAACATCATTAACGACCGGACTTCCAAGAGACTCAGGCACCGCCTTCGGCAGCAAACCGGTCGCAGCTCGTGCAAGTGTGTGCGCAAATTTGTTGACTCCCCGAGGGCATTTGGAGAATTTGATGACTCCAGCCGACAGAGCAATGGACTCGACTTCATTCATCACGGACTTTGTTTCTGAGAGATCATCACACTCGAAGTTTAGGGCTTTAATCACCTCACCGGCGTCTGATTCAACTATCATCGGCAACCTCAGATCTCAGTTTGATTCCAGGTATTTCTTCAGACCATTTCTAATTGCTGCCATTTCTAATGTCTTGATCGACCAGCGTTTGTTGATTTTGGTACAACCAAGCTTCACAAGAGATTCTGAGGAATCTCGGATAATCCATCCACCCCTCCCTTTTACTGAGTTCCAGGACGCATCAGCATTAAGTTTAAGGCAATTGTCCGAGGGTGGGGACCATCTCTGCGGATTCAAAAGGCTCTCCCCGCTGCTTCCAGCCAGGTTCTTCTCATTCCTCATCCTCTGTTCTGCAAAATTCCTCTTGATTAGCCGAGTAAGCTTGTTGTGGTCTGTTGATGCATTCTCTATTGTGATCTTATTCCTGAAGCTCCACACTGTCCAACATAGGATTGATGCGTTCTCGCACTCCTCTGTGCTCAGCTTGCTCATCATCCACTCCCACCAAAGCTCCATAGAGGTTCCACCCCTGAAACAGAAAGGATCCTCCATTAGATTAGGAAAGAAGATATTCCACATAGCCCTTACCTTCTTGCACTCCCAAATAGCATGCGTCGAATCTTTCCTTTTTTTCCTGCACACAGAGCACATCGGGTTAATGTCTAATCCTCTTGAGATTAGATTCCTTTTGGTAGGGATTATGTTTTTAACAATATTCCAAAGGCATATTCTTGCCCTCGGTAAAATGTTGAGCCCCCATATTCTTTCCAAAATTGTGTGTTCCTCCGCCTTTGAGGAAGAAGCTGCCTTTGCTTTTTGGATTTTCGAAGCAAGATGATATGCACTTTTAACCTTAAAAACTCCTTTGGAATCCATAGCCCACATGATTTCATCTCGAGCAGGTGGGTCACCAATGGGAATATTTAGAATGTCTTCAGCATCCATAGGGCAGAAACTTCTCTTGATCACAACATCGTCCCATTGACCATTGCTTTTTATCAGGGAACTCACAAACCTTCCTTTTAGCTCCTCAGGAAGTACGCACGGGAACTTATGGCCTTGACCCCTTATCCATGGGTCTTCATCAATGCAGATGTGAGTTCCACTCCACACCCTCCATTTATAGCCTTCTTTGAACAGCTCCCCCCCCCCCCACACAATGCTCCTCCACGTTAGGGAGGAGTTATTTCCGATGGGAGCTTTTAAATAGTCCCCTGATATAAAGTAGCGGCCTCTGAGGACTTTAAAGAGGAGACTATCCGGGGATCGGAGGATCCTTCAGCTCAGCTTGGCTAAAAGAGCTTGGTTGAAAAGGTGGAGATCTCTAAAGCCTAGGCCTCCATCCTTCTTGCTTTTGCAGAGATTATCCCATTTGGACCAGTGAATCTTTTTCCTATTTCCAACGGACCCCCACGAAAACCTAGCACATAACTTGTGGATTTCATCACATATTCCTTTAGGGATCTTGAAGCATGACATCGTGGAGGTTGGGATTGCTTGTATGACTGCTTTTAGGAGTATTTCTTTTCCCTCTGCTGAGAACAGCCTCTCACTCCATCCTTGTAGAATCAATGTCCATCGATATTTCCATCAACATCGACATTTCCATAAAATCTAGACCTCGACATTTCCATCGACATCGACATTTCGATCCTTGGGCTCAACAGAAAAACAGATTGAAATTTATTGGGGGTTGGATAGAGTATTTTTTCCCCCTTCATTGAACCTGATTTATGATAATTTTCAATAATACGTATACATTTAATCATTTTGAAAATTTAATTTGTCCATCATTTTTAATTCATATGAGATTGATTTCATTTTTGTATTATTTTTTGTTTTCTAAATTAAATAAATATTAAATTTAAATATGAATTTTATATTTTCATTTTGTACCCAACTTAATTTGAGAAAGTCAATATTTTTCTTAGGGAAAAATACACTTTTAGTCCCTAAGGTTTGGGTTAAGTTACAGTTTGGTCCTTGAGTTTTCAAACTCAAAAATTTAGTCCCTGAGGTTTGGATTTTGTTACACTTTTGGTCCCTCCGTCAAATTTTCTCATCTTCTTCTTCAACCCAACCACCACCACATATCGCCGGTGGCCTACAGTTGACCGCCGTCGGCAATTTTTTTTTTCCTCACCTCTTCTTCTTCCTTTCTTTTCTTCTTCTCTTTTCATTTTCTTTCTTTTTTTTAAAGAAAAAAGGGGAAACGGGGAGGAAACGCAGCCACCACCGTCGTTCCACTTCTCAAAAACCTTTCAGATCTCTCTCTTTCCCTCAACGTTGTCGTCCCCTCAACTTTTCTCTCTTCGTTTTCGTTGGAAACCCAACCACCACCGCTCCTCGCGTCGCCCCTCACCACTGGTTCTCTCCCTCCCTCTTATTCGACAACAAGAAACAAGAAACCCAGATCTTGCTCGTGCTCGTGCTGTCGCGGTTTTTCTTGTGGGTTTCTAAAAAAACGAAGGGGAAAATTGGAGCTCGTGTTCGCGCCTCCCCTCTTGCTCGTGCTCATGCTCAATCTCCATTCCCCCATCTCTTTCTTATTCTTCAATACAAACCCATCGCAAGAGAAGCTCAGATCTGCTAGCGTGTAGGACCCGAAACCTAGATCCGAAATGATCCCATTGTCGGGGAGGTCCTTCTCCATTTTTGGCAGCAAATGGAGGAGAAGTAGAAGAAAGAAAAAAAAGAAGAAAGAAAGAGGAAAAAAAAGAAAAAAAAAATTACGGCAACGACGACGGTCGGCCGGCTGCCGGCGGTGGCGGCAGTGGTTGGCGGGAGGTGGTCGCCGGTGATCGTGGGTGGTGGCTGGCCTTGAAGAAGAAGAAGAAAGGAGGTTGGTGATGATGAACTTGTTGAAGAAGAAGGAGAAGAAAGAAAAAACAAATAAAAATGTATTAAAAAATTAATATTTTGTTTTTATTTTAAAAAATAAAAAAAAATATTGCCATGTCAATATTCTATTAACATTTTACGGTAAAATGGACGGTAGGGACCAAATTGCTCCTTGTCTCAAACCTCAGGGGTAAAATTGTTGAGTTTGAAAACTGAGGGACCAAAGTGTAACTTAACTCAAACCTCAAGGACCAAAAGTGTATTTTCCCTTTTTCTTATTAAAAAACAATAAGGAAAACTTTTTGTGCAAAGTTTATCCATTCATTATAAATTGTATATCCTTTTGTTTTAATTTTTAAAATTGCATTCCATTCAGTTTTCCTTATCGAAGAAAAAATAATATTTTTGTTTACAACATCAAAGAAAAATAATTTATAGTCATTGAACAAAATGGTTGGTTTTTGTCTTAGTTAGTTATCATTTTTCTATTCAAAATCAAAATCTAATTAATTAAGGGCCCGTTTGATAACCATTTCAGTTTTTGGTTTTTGGTTTTTCTGTTTTTGGTTTTTGGTTTTTGGTTTCCTATTTTTTAAAAACAAAAACCACATATGTTTGATAACTGTTTTTTGTTTTCTGTTTTTAAAAAACAGAAAACCAACCTTGTTTGATAACTGTTTTTGGTTTTCAGTTTTTTAAAAATTAGAAAGATGAAAAGATATTTTAGAGAGAGAAAAATGTGTAAAGACGTTGAAACAAAAATTTGGAGACACAAATATAAATGTTTTCAAGAGATTTTTTTTTTAAAAAGACGAGAGAAAAGTTAAACATAGAAAATTTAGAGTGATGAAAGAAAATGTTTAGAGAAAGAATATTAGTTAGACTCGAGAAAAGATATTAGTTAGAGAAAAAATAGAAAACAAGTTAGAGTAAAAGCGATAAATTTTAGATTAAAAAAATTAAATAAAAAAAAGAAAATTTAGAGAGATAGTAAAGTTAAGAGTAAAAGATATGCTAAAGAACTAACGATAAATTAGAAAAATAAAGAAAAGTTGTAGCGATAGAAAATTTTGGTGACTTTTTTTTTTCAAAAGAAAAATTAGAACATGTTTATTGAGGAGAGAAAAGGTATTGACAAGTTTTTAAAAATAGACAAGTTATAAAGAAAAAAAAAGTTTTGAGAGAGAAAAAAATAGAGAAAGAAATTTGTTGGAGAGAGAGGTGAAAGAGGAGAAAAGTAAGCATTAGAAGAAAAATTAGTTTTTGAAAAACAGAAATCTGTTTTTAAAAACTACTTTTTTTGGTTTTTGAAATTTACTTATAATTTCAAAAACGTTTTTAAAAAACAGAAAACAGAAAACAGAAATGGTTATCAAATACCCCTGTTTTTTAAAAATGAAAAACAAAAACAGAAAACAGAAAACGAAATGGTTATCAAACGGGCCCTAAGTTTTTCTATTTTTTTGAAAGAAAATTCAATTTTCTTTTAAATGACGTTAACTTCATGCTAAACAAGGAGATTTCTTAGAGGAAGATAGAGATTTACAAAACCAAATAATAGTCATAAGGGATGAAAAAAGAGAAATTGATAATTTGCAAAAAAAAAGAAAAAAAAAAAAGAAAGAAAAATCCATAACAATTTTGGTGAGAGATAAGTAAATGATTAAATAAAAAACCAAGAGCTTCATTTTCACTAGTAAGTGATGAGAGGGGCTAAATGCTCAATATTAACTTTATATTATAATGTATTTGAAGGATTCAATCCCTAGCAGAAACGATGTGAATCGGTGTAATTTAATTTGGTTTCTTAAGAAACCAGTACATTGTGCAATAAGAATGATACATAACTATTTCTATAAAAAAAATTCTACGTAAACATGCTTGATTTTACAAAATGTTTTGAGAAACTTACTTTTGTAGAACCTTTACAACAAATAAAACTATTTTATTTACATGGTTTTCAAAGAGAAAAGAGAAAAGAGAAAACCGTTGCAAACCTTCGTTGTAGACTTGAACGATTTTCACTAACTCCGTTCTTGTGTTGAAAACGCAACAACCGCTAAGTTCCTTCGCTGGAACTTTTCTTCTCCAAAACACACAACCACTAAGGTTACACCAATATAACTTATGTCTAGGAGGCAATGGACTGGTGGAAGTCTTTCTCTAAGAGGGAGGTTTAGAGAATACAAGAGTCAACCTTTCAGTCTTGTATTATGAATATGAGTGTGTCCTAAACCCTTGGTCTAGTGTTCTATTTATAAGAGAAAGACCATGAATATAATATTCACCAATAATCAATTATTTCTTTAATTGATTAATCATTTCCATGAATGATTAATTACTTCCATAATTGAGTAATTACCCAATTAATTAATTCTTTAATTAATTAATCACCAATTAAATATCATATATTTAATTTCTGATCTTGAATTAATTAATTGCCCAATTAAATATCATATATTTAATTTTTAGGCCTTTAATTAATTAATTCATATTAAAATTTGAACTCCTTCAAATTCTATTATATCCTATAAATTTAATATGAATCAAATTCATATTAATATTTGAACTTCTTCAAATAATTTCATGGGATCCTGTCGATTTGGTCTCCAATTGAATTTTATAGATTCCGTTTTCTTCTCCATTCAAACAGTCAAAAACGATTTTCCTTATATTCCTATTTTCTTCTCCTTCTCCAACCGTCAAAAAGGATTTTCTCTTTCCCAATTCGTGTTTAAACCTCGTTCAAATATATAGCTTAATCCAGGTCCTTTCATAACACATTGAAAATAGTGTTTGTCATACTTTGATTGTAAACTTTCCCAATAACACAAAATGACGGTACAATAGATTACAATTTTGTTCGGTGGTCTCTGGAATGTCGCGGGGCTCTACAGTGATTTCAATTTTGGAACTATGACGGTTCCTTGTGATTCTAACCTCTCTCAACTCAAGGTATGTGTTGAAGCTAATCGGAGGAGTGCCTGAAACTCAAAATGCAAAGGGTGGGTTTTAAGGCCGAAGCTCAAAATGTGGAAGAAGGAAGCGGAGCCGGAAAGTTTTGAGGTGTTGGAACGCATGCAATGGGAAACATATGGGGTTTTACTCGATTTGACATGCCATCAATGCGTCAGGTAAGTTTTTAAATTTATTTTTTTATACTCAGTTTGAACATTAACGTTTTGGTGGGGGGATTTTTCCACAACCATGGTTTTAATTTGGAAGTTCAAAGGTTATACAATGTTTACACAACCATGGGTGTAATTCTGTGTAATTACGCTACTAAGTGATGTATTGTGATTATTCCATTTTTCATTTATGGTCATGTAGTTGAGTGTATTTCTTCTTCATTTTGTGTTTGTAAATCATCGTTTCATCTGCACAAGGGTATCAGTTTTTTTTTTTCTAGAAACCAATTCTTCAATATTAGGAAGATACTAGAGTTTCCCGTAGGATTCAAATTAGGTGTTAGGTTGTTGCAAATATGTATTTCTCTCTCTTCCTGATAAATCTCCAGCTTTTTAGTTTGTATTTCTCTCTCCTAAACTCTGATCTAAACGTTAGGGATTTCTTAGATGGGTTGTTAGGGGGAATTTTGTCTAGTTTAATTAGGAAGTTATTAATTAAAATCACGTAAGCTAGTTAGTTAATTTCTAAACTTTTTTAGCCATTTTTCAAAACCCACCTATTAAATCTAGTCATTTTACTCGTTGCCTCGCCCATTTATTATTAATTATTAATTTTGAAACCCTAATATCTCTTTCTTTCTATCACATATACAACAACAACCTTTTGTTCTTTTTTTTTTTTTTAAAAAAATACACAACAGCCTCTAGCCTCCATTGGTTCTTTTTCTCCATCTCTACTCTTATTCTCTCAAGCTCCCTCACCGCGGAACCTTTCATTCGACGCCGGTTGCTGCTGAAGCTGTAAATCCAACAACATCGTTGACCGTCGTAGCCTTCCGTCCAACACCGACCACCACTGACACCATCCATCCGACAATGTCGTTGCAGGACTCAAACTGAAGGTGTTCATATAACACATGCGGAAGCAATTGAAGATCGGGAGCACTTAACTACATCAATTTTACTCCTAAAGCATGCTAGTTCTAGAAAAACAGAACAGAGAGAAAGTAAACACCAACCTTTTTGTAGCTCAACTATGTGATGCTCCTTGTTGTGTTTTCTTCTCCAACCTTTCTTGGACAACCTCTAGAGTCTTCCCTACTATTCTCCGGGCCAAGAACGACTTGTGGGAGTCTATAAAGATAGGGAATGGGAAGGGAATGCTTGAAGATTCAAGCTCTAGAGAGATATGAGAAAAGAGAGAGTTTGAGGCACAAATTCAGCAGCATAACAATATGATATTTGCTGTAAAACTTCTCAATCTGATTCCTTCTCTACATATATAGTGAATCCATGCAAGGAGAAGCCTTAATTAGAAAGACACATGTTCAAGATGCAAGCTATAGTGGATTCTAGGTGTTCAAGTAACAATACATGCAACAATGCATGAGGTGAGTTGTCTTTCCACTTTGAATGATCATGCATAAGTGGGATTCCAACTAAATCCACTAAATTCAATTTGAAATCTGATTTCAAGCTTGCAAATTAATCCCAATTTCAATTCTAAAATGAAATTAATTTCTTGGTAATTAATTCGAAACATTTCCTAATTAATTTGATATGATTAATCCAATTAATCATTGTTACCTTGTGCAATCTCTTATATATGATTCCTAATACATATATAGTATTCAAAACACTTTTAAATACTTTATCTCTCATTTTCTAATTTAATTCATAATTAAATAATTGTGTCAAAACACAATTTACGATAATACCATTTTTCCCGATTTTGAACGATTCAAAGCTTCCTATCTTTTTGTTCTAGGCTTTATTCCGATATGAGCTAGTAGGGGGACCTAATGGACCTATAGATCATGGGCTCCAACGATTCGAGGCTAACTGACTAATCTCATTAACCAAGCTTAACCAACATTCGTTAACTACCGGGACACTCCACTATAGCTCGATAGTTGCACTCCCCTCACTATAGATATATTTCCGTCCACTTGATTTAACCATGATTAGTAAGTCGATCCTTCACAGGTTGTTCGTAGCTATAGCTAGGTTAAATGACCGTTTTACCCCTATAGTACTTCTAGTTCCTTAAGTCCCGCTGATCCTCTAATGAACAATTGGTTTATGGTCCAACCAATAAACCGAGTCCCTCTCGGGCCAATGAGAGGGCGGGATCCCTTTGTTCAAGCCCCGGAGTCAGCACTTAAGGGAACAAGCTTTCTACTATCCCTAATTTGGGTAGGAGTGAATTCCTTCTCGCATGACTATGTCCCTAGCTATCTACCCGTTCCTATCCTTGAAATGGGAGGCTTATTGAGTCGACGATACTGAGCCACTCTCACCTATGCAAATCTAAGGATAAGCCCGAATAAACAGGAGTTCATAGTTAGCTCAGAATCAAGATCGAGTTACCTAAGTCATCACATGAAATAGTCAGTCTCGTCAGTAAACGGTGTTATAAAGCGAGAGTGACTTATTTCTCGATCCTGGTCTTATGCAAACTCATTGCATAGGACGCCCCCACTCGCATGTCTCTACATGGACGATTTAGGATCACATCGTCTATACCATCTATAAATTGGACCATGTCTCATAGTGTCCCCAGAATAAGGTACCCAACCCTATCCTTATACTATAGACCGTTTTGGCTATTACTCGACCTTGATCCACTTTTATGTCTCTACATAAAGCTCAAGTGTTCATCCTATAGCCATGGATCTTAGTTTATTGGATTTGGGTTATTAAATGTGCAATTTACTTTATTCAGTAATGACTTCACTAAATTAATATCGATAACGCCTTTATCGATTAAATATATAATTCGTTTAACATTCACTATCTACGAGTTTTAGGACACCAATCCCAACACAAACACCATTTTATTTTTCTGTAGAGGTGAGTTCAAGGTGAGATCCAAGCTGAAAGACCTCATTATTTCTTCTCTTGAGAATATAAAACTAACATTCTTGCTTCTGCTCTACGTCGGAGGAAGCGAAATCGTGAACAAAAAACAAAAAAAAACGCACAAACGACATCAATTAGGGTAGAGAAAAACGAGGAAATCAGTGGCAGAGAGAGAAGTAATGGGTTTTGGAGGCAAGTCAGTTTTAACCGAACCGAATCGACCAAAACGAATGAGATCGATTTGGTTAAAAAACCAAACCGAAACCTATTCGGTTTTGGTCGGTTTAGCAGGTCAGAGAATTGAGTTCTTTAGTTCGGTTCACGATCCAGCCCAAAAACCGGACCGAACCAAACAGTGACCACCCCTACTTACAGAGATTTCCTAAGCAATTATCTCTCCACATATAGTTTAAAACTCATACTACAGCCTAGGATGTCTAGTTTATTGGATTAGGATTATTTAGGCAAAGACAAACATAATATAACTAATAACACTCAATTGAAAAACACATCAATATTATTTCATTAATATTCGGTCAAGCGTTACATTCACTATCTACGAGTTTTAGGGCATAAAATCCAACAAACTCCCACTTGAACTAAAACTCTAGTTAGTGGGATGTAAATACAATAATCTAAAGCTGGGAATGTCATGTGTATTGTATATTACATAAAGTAAATATACTATAATAATACAATGAACTAGGGCATCCTTATACCCATTATACATCTCCCACTTGCCCTAGATCAAACGACATACATATCTCATAGACCTAGACCCTCTAGATGACCCTCAAACACTTTAGCCAAGAGAGCCTTTGTAAATGGATCAACAATGTTGTGCTCCAAAGCGATTTTGGTGACGATCACATCTCCTTGTTGCACAATCTCCCGTATCAGGTGATACTTCCTCTCTATGTGTGTTTCCTCGTTTGTGGCTTCAAGGTTCTTTTGAGTTGGCTACAGTCCCACTGTTTTCATAGTATAGTGTTATGGGCACGTTCATATTCGGAACAACTTCCAAATCTGTCAAGAAATTTCGAAGCCAAACTACTTCCTTAGCTGCTTCACAAGTAGCTACATACTCAGTCTCCATGGTTGAGTCTGCTATGCATCCTTGTTTGATGCTCCTCTAAACTACAACTCCCCTGTTGAGGGTGAACACTGACCCTGATGTGGATTTCCTTGAATCCTTGTCAGCTTGAAAGTCAGAGTCGGTGTATCCTGTAAGGATCAAATCCTTAGCCCCATACACAAGCATGCACTACAACAAATATTACCTTCCATAGCATGTAATTATAGCATTAAGGGTAAACAATCTATAAAAGAAAAGGTGCGGAACTAAAAAGAATTTGGAAAAAAAGCGCTAATTAATTTATTCTGCGTGCGCTACTTCTTTAGCGTTACAGGAAAGATAATCTCACATTTCTCCATCTTCTTCTCCAATTTCTCTAACCCTAAAATGATTTTCTTCTCCCTTACAACGATGATGAATTTCACTTTCCCCCTCATATCTCTCCATGTTTGTGTCTTCTAATCTTTTGCACTTCCCCTCTCATTTTATATTTCAATCTCCTCTGGTTTCTACTTTTCTTTACTTCTCCACATTTCTTTTCTTTTCTTGCTCGAAACACTCCCTTTCCAATAATATCTCTAGTTATTCCTGAAATCTCCCATGGTTCTTCATCTGTAATTTCCATGATTCAAGGTATGTTGAACTTCTCTGAACCTTTTGGCATTTGGGTGTTTGGGTTTCAAAAGAAAACAGGTATTTGTAATCATACTACCATTGTGTTGTTTTCATGCTTTTAGATCTTATCTTTTTCTAAGGAAAATATGTTGAGGATCAAAATCTCATCTTTTTCTCTTAACCTTTGTCATATGGGTGTTTTTTGCTTACAGGAAAGCTCTCTCTCATGTATGCCCTTGTTAGTTGGATAGCTCATCAAAAGAAAACATTGCTAGTGTTTCATCCTTCTTGTCTTCATAGTCAAGAACAGTTGCCAAGCTTACCTAAGCTACGTTGTCCACAACAGAGGTAGGAATAATGAATAAATCAGGAAAAAAAAATGATACCTAAAAAGAAAAAAAATGAAAACAATGGTTTCTTTCTTTCCTTTCTTGGTGGTTTTCAATCTTTAGTTGTCAGGTAGAAATAGAAAGAGATGAAGAGGAAGAAGAGTGTTTCAGACTCCATTATCACTTAGGTCAGCCCCTATTTAGAAACACAATATTGATTTTTTTTTTTTTGTGGATTTTGTTGGTAACTTTTGTATTATTTTTCCTTTGTTTTCTGTTTCTTTTTTCTGTTTTTGTCTTTCACGAGTTTCAGCTGCATTGGACTTTAATTGTGAAGAAAGTTGATAGCGAGCATAGCTAGCTAGTTTTCCCTAATTAATTTAGCTAGTCTTTTATAATTAAATGACCAAAATTATGCATTTTTGTGTTTATTTGTAGGAATTATGTTTTGGAGATAAAATCGAGAAATTGGAGCTAATTGGATGTTCGGGATGCGAAAAGAGGCAAAGGAACAAAGACATTCGAAGTTGGATGAGCTCACTTTAGGCCTGGCCGAAGACCAACGTCGAGACCCTTGCTAAAGGGCGTCTCGACGCTGCCATTTTCCTTCTTGAATAGGCGGCAACAGGTCACAGCGTCTCAACGCTGTGACCCTAGCGTCTCGACGCTTGCGGATTTCCTTTTCCAGATTGGTGGTATCGCGACAACGTCGCGACGCTGCCCCTATAGCATCGCGACGCTGTGCCGAAAAGTTGCCCTATCTAAAGTTTGCGATTAGGTCAGAATGACGACTTTTTGGATGATTTTGGGGCCGAAAACTCGACTAGAAAGCTGCTGTGGAGGCTGAAGCAAGTGGAGAAAAGTGGATTTCAAGGCTTTGTTCGTAGAGATCGTGATGGGGACGTGCGGTCTCGGCCTGCTTAGCATTTACTTCTCTTTTCCCTTTTCTTTAGTAGTTTTTATGGCTTATTTAGACTTAGTTTATATCGTAACGTGGATTATGTGTAGCTAAGTTTAATTCTTAGGGATTGATGTAGCCGTTGGGCACTTTATGGATTGAATTTATGGATTGTTAGTTGCTATTGATTTCATTTATGCATCATGTATGTTTAATGCTTTCAATTTACCGGCCATGAATTGAATGTTGATTGTGTCTAAATCTAACTCGGGAGAGAGTATTTAGCTTAGAACTCATTATGCATAACAAGGATTTAGCTAGAGATCGGGAGATAATAGTTAATTCTAGAAATCGTTAAAAAGGATAACCTTAATGCCTTGCATGTTTAATGAATTTAGATAGGGATATCGGGTTCATTGCATGTGGGAGAATCATGTATGCTCGGGAGAGATATGTGTGATTTTAGTATTCCAAGATTTATGAATCATAGCATGTCATTAATCCATGAATTAATCCATAATCCCAATTGGTGAAATCAAATCCCTAAGACCGTTGTCACCATTAGATTGTCACTTTCCTTTTAGTTTTGTGTTTGATTTTGCATTCATTCTCACTTTGTTTGGTTTCCTAAATAAAATTGGACAAGACTATTTTCGGTAATTAAAATTGATTAGAAACCCAATCCAGAGGACGACATTCGAATTTCACATTCACTATATTATAACTTGACCCGTACACTTGTAGTTAGCAATTCGTGCATCAAAAGTTCCACCTTTGGTGGGTGGAAAAGATTTTATAAGTTTACTGGTCTATTTGTTTTGAGAGTCTCTGTTGTCGGGCAAAGATCCATAAACTTGTATTATATAGTATTGTAGGGTGTTTATTTGCAAGATATTATGAAACGATTGAAAGATTTCATTACGAAAAGAGAAAATAAAGGGAGGAAAATTTGTCCCAAAAGGAAGCTCCATCTTGATCATGATCACCACCCCTTGGCTCCAAGGTCTCTAACGTTTTTTATGGCAACTTTTGACCATTTTCGTCATCACAATCGCCTCCAATCCCATATTTATCCAAGAAAACCAGCTTTTTCAATAGTGAACAATCAACATGATGGAATTTGAGTGGTAAAATTTCTTTGTTCTTTTTTTGTATAAATCTTGATTCGTGTTGTTTGGGAACTTTGATCCTATTTGCTATTTATATTTTTTGGTTCATTGTATTTAACAAATATCTTAGCAAAGATAAAATAGATGAAGACAAAGGAAAGATCATTAGTAAGCCTTGAAAGAAGATTGTATTTTTTTTTTCTCTTCTTTTGGGTGATTTTGTGAAAGTACATTGAAGTTTTGAATGAACATATATATAAATTTTGTGGTTCTTTGACTTGTTATTTGTCCTTAAAAAGATCTTTTAAAAGTTGAAGATGCAAATTTTGGTGCAGTGTATTGAGTAAAACATGTGGATCACATGCTTGTCAAAGGATCTCAAGTCATTTTGTATTGATGGTGTTGATGCTTGTGATTATATTTTCTGCTCTTTTTTGTTAGTTTCCTTCTGTGTACGAATTTGATGTTGTTTACTTTTCCACTTTAGGTACCTATATTCACTTCTTTTTGTCATTTTTTCTGGTTAAAGGTTTTGTATTCAACTAAGAGTTTTTCCCTGTCTTTTTCTTTTTCCTTATTTTTGGTCAGTTTGAAGCTCAAACTTCCATAGTGATCTGTCAAAAAGAATAAACCCAGTTGGATATTTTGTTGTAGCTAATTAAAGCACATCATGAAAGAGAGTAAAAAATAAAAGTTGGAGGGATGACATAAGAAGTTGTTTGCTAAGGTGCACTTCACAAAAAAAAAAATCCTTTTTATAGTATGACTCCAAGATTTAAATTCGCATTTGAGATGTCTGAAGTTTAGATAAAGGATTTGTTTAAAGAAAAAGAATAGTTCAAAAGGAAACACAATGTAGGTGAAAAGATAGGTATGATTTTTGAAGAATGTGGGAATGTAATTCTCTATCATTTTCTTCTTATATTCTTTTATTGCTTCTTAATTTCATGATCCAACTCAAAAATTGAATGCTTAACATAAATTAATGTCCTTATATGAAGTAAGCTTTTATGGTTGTTAACTCTTTACTGGCATTATTTGATACGCACATGAGACCTCAGAATTTCATTTCTGAAAACGAACTCTTTTGGCAATTCTCAAAGCATTTCATCCAAGGATCACTTGAAAGTTCAACTTCAAAAGTAATTTAATAACTCAATGAAAAGTCTTATCAAGACTAATGCTTTTCTTTTATATTGTTTAGAAAATGATTATGCTTTGTGTTGTCTTTATACACAACAGAAAGAGAGATAATAAAAGTAAATGGCGTGTGTAAAGTACTAATTTAGCGAACATGATATTGGTTCCAATAGCCTGTTAGCTAAGAAGCACGACACTGACATGGGACACAGACACGGCGATACGTCAATTTCTAAAAAACGAAGATACGGATACGTTGATGATACACTGTTTTTTTTAGTATATATATAAATTTAACATAAGAATACTAAAAGTACACCACTAAAAAACATGAAATATCATATATCAAATCAATTAAGATTTGAGAATAACACAAAATACATTAAGTTAACCAACATTCTTGATACAACCAAGTTACAAACACAAAGTTTCAAATACAAACAAGGAATGAAAAACAGAGTTCCATAGAAAAAGCTACTAAAGTCGTCCTCTCAAGTCTCAAATCTCCATTACATCATCATCTTTATCACCACCATCTTCATCAAAAACCCCAACCTCCAAATCTGGTTGATCCAAAGATAGATTAGCAACTTCAAGCATGTCAATATCTTCAAAAGAGTCAAAAGCATCTCCAGCAATATCCCATAACTTAGTCTCTCCTTTTAAATACTCTAGAGTTCTTCTTGACAAAAGACGAAGATTACTATGGATAAATACCAGAACTTCTGCACGTTGAGGTGTCATTTTGTTCCATTTGATGGAGTTAATAAAAGAATATGTACTCCAATTTCTCTCACAACACAAAGAGGAGGAAGGTTGCTCAAGTACTTTAAAAGCAATTGATTGAAGCATTGGTGCATAGACACCATGAGTTTCCCACCAACTTACAGGATCTATAGTATACCGCTCTGCAATGCAGTCATATTCAGCAAAATCTCCCGTTTTCGTTGGAAACTTAGCAAATTCAATGTTCACTTTGGCACGATCCTCAGGATTACTAAAATATTTCTTAAGACATTTCATTCTCTCTCGAGTTAGTTCTACATCTTGATGTGGAGCCACTCGATTAGGATTCTGAGAAAGTCATTCTTGACTATAGTACCTAAATATAAGTTTTAAAAAAGTGTTAAACTCTTATAAAAAAAAAGTAAACTATAACTATAACATTTTGAATGAGGATTTGATAGAAATTAAGTACCTTGGATTCAAAGAATGTGCTAAACAATGAAGTGGAGTATTATTCTTGTTCCAACGATCAATGAGAATGTTATGCACCACATCGTAGAAAGAAGATTGTTCACTTGGTTGCAATCCTTCATGCCTATAAATGGATGACTTCACCTTTTCAATCATTGTATCCCACATATCATACACCAAATGTAGACAAGGTGTGTCTGTATCACAAGCCCTAATCATGTCATATATAGGTGAAGTGAAGGAAATAATATAATCAATCTTGTCCCACCATATGTCATCAAGCACCAACTCCTTTACATGTCTCGCCTTGCCCACATCATCTTCTATATAACTTACCCATTCCTCACTGATGACCATAGCTTGTAAACCACCCTTAATAAGTTTAAACCTCTTCAACATAATGATGACAGATGCAAAACGTGTTTCAGCTATAGAAAACAATTTGAGAGATACAAATTCATTAAACATGGCAAGCCTCATGGAATGATTCATAATAAAATTTTTCACTACTATAACATCACCAGCAATATCAGATATCCAACTGCATTCCCCATATACTAGTTGGTTGTTCTCAACATTCTTGGCAGCACATATGTTCTTCAAGGCAAGATTTAGAGTATGCACTACACAAGGTGTCCATATAATCTTTGGAATTTGTGCTTCAATAATTTGCCCTGCACCTTTGCAATTAGGAGCATTATCTATTATCACCTGAATCACATTTTCATGGCCAACTTCGTTAATCACTTCCTTCATCAAATTTGCTATGAAATACTTATCTTTGATCTCACCAGACAATCTACTGCCTTGAGAAACATTGGTTTGCCATCAGAAATTGCCATGAAATTAATCAAATGTCTTCTTTGTGAGTCACTTCATCCATCACTCACAATACTCACCCCCTTTGAAAGCCATTCACTTCTAATCGGAGTCAATAATCTTTCAATATTTGCTTTCTCTTGCTGGAGAAGACTTGTCCTCAACAAGTTATATCCTGGAGGCACATATCCACTCAACATATGGTTCGCAACATAGGTAAAGGCACCTATAAAATGTGGATTCCTTGCTAAATGAAAAGGCAAGCCAACAGAGTAAAACATTCGAGCAATAAGTGTATGTAATTAGTCTGGTGATGTCTTGTTGAATGATTTTCAAGTGCACTTATACTACCACTAGGTCCACTACCTTTTCTTTTCTTTTGCTCACTTGTAATAGGGGAATTACTAACATTAACACCACCAATATTTATCACTGAAGGCGTAGCTGGTAAAGGAACATTTTTTGGAGCCTTTCTTTCCATTTGAGCTTTGGCCTCATCTTCCAATTTTTCCATTTCAGCAATATCTTTAGGAGTCACCTTTAGACATACTCCAATTCCTTGACTACCTATCTTCAACAAATGGGCCCTAACTCTTGTGTAAGAGCTCTTCTTTGAGACATGACAAAAATTGCATTGCCATAAAAAATTTCCACCCCCACCACTCAATTTTTGAATTTTAGTCACATATTGCCATAAGGGTTTTGAATCATCTTCAACATTAGTGGAGGTTGAGCTTATGGAAGGATTTGATGATTGACAATGGCTAGAAGATGACATCCTAATAAAAAAAAATTTAACTTAATTGAATAATAATCTAAATTATCTAAATGTGAAAAAAATGTACAACATTTTCGTGGAAAATGGGGTTGCTGAAACTAAAAGAAAAAAGAAAAAAAAAAAAGAGAAAAGAAAAATATACTTTGAGTTGCTGGAAAATGGAGTTGGTGGCGGTGAAGA
The DNA here is from genome assembly GCA_017139565.1 of Luffa aegyptiaca. Lineage (NCBI taxonomy): Eukaryota > Viridiplantae > Streptophyta > Magnoliopsida > Cucurbitales > Cucurbitaceae > Luffa > Luffa aegyptiaca. The sequence continues at coordinate 18,799,419 of CM029405.1, read as the reverse complement.
TAGCAAGCGATGACAAGAGAGAAGATGGCCGGCGAAATGGTCCTGTTGATTTCATGGAGAAGTCATGAAGAAGAAGAGTGAAGAACGGAAGAAATGGCCGGCGAATGGTCCTGCAGCCTGCTATTTTCGTGAAGAAGAGGGGTTGATTTTCGTGGAGAAGAAGGTTGATTTCGTGGGTGGAGAAGTCATGAAAGTTGAAACCAAAAGGCAAAAATGGGAAAATTAAAACAAACCCTAAATGGAGCACAACGTGCGTTTTCCTTTTCTATTTCTTTTTCTTTTTAAATTAAGTAGCAGGTAGCAGCCCACCAGAAATTGGGCTTCAATTTCAACGACCCAAACTTAAAAAATTTGAAAAAGCGTGTCTGTGGGCGTATCTGGCCGTGTCCCAACGTGTCCGAAAATTAAAAAAAAAAATAGGACACGCAAAATTGTGTGTCCGACACAGATCCTCCCTCCATTTTAGCGTGTTTGTGCTTCATAGCTTGTTGATTAATGCTTGTTGACATAAGATTATTTATATACTCTATGGTATATATTTATCCTCATTAATATGTTGAATAAAGGTTAACTGTATGCTTCAGTTAGGTTTGTTTATAGGAAAATGGTAAAATTGATATAATTTGTCTTGCGTGTTGCTTATGTAGCTCTTGATTGATGATATTGTTACATTAACTCTAAAATATGTGAAAGGCTTTTTAGCATGGTTTTGATATTTGCAAAAGACAGGGATGATTTTGTAATTGAAATTTTGTTTTCTGCCACCCTTCTTATTGAAGTTGTAAGATTGCCAAAACATTAGAAGCAACAAAAAAAAAATTGGTATTGGTTAGATTCAAAATTAGAATGTTCATCAAGAATTTTCACCACTAGAATTTTTGTTGGTTTAGTCATGATCTCATATTAGTGCTTCATGTGTTTTTCTTGTTATTAAAACTTATAGTCTTTGACATCCATTGCATTGGTAAGCTTCTGGTTGTCTTCTAGAGTTTGTAGATCTTGATCTAATCTTCAACTTTGTCTTCTTTGAGAAACTCTAATCCAGGTTGCTTCAAAGATAATTTGTCCAATTTTATAAATTTGTCTAGAGAATTGTTAGTCTTCTTCTTGACCAAGAAGAATGTTCATGAAGTTCTAAGTGAGTTCTTGCCGTTTCAGGTCTCTCATCTTTCTCTTTATGTTTGTTTTGATTACTGGGTTAGAAAACTTCTTGTTTTAGGATACATCTATTGTAGATTTTCGTGGGTTCTAGTGTTCTAATAATTTGTGGTTCTTGCTCCATTTTGTTCATTTTCATATTCATTAAAAAAAAAGCCTAAAGAAATTATATTTTCGTATTTTATTTAATTTTGTTGTCTTCTTGAGTTTCGTAGATCTTCATCTAATCTTTAACTTTGTCTTCTTTGGAAAACTCTAATTCAGCTTGCTTCTTGAAAGAGAATTCATCCAATGTTTGTAAACTTTTAGCATTGCGTTGAATATATTTTGATTTGTTTGGGAACATGAAAAATAGTAATAGACTTGTTGAAGTTTCTTTTGCACTAGATTTGAAGAAGCAGCGACCAAAGGTTGTCACTCTCTTACTAAGGCTCCAGGTAAGGTTTGAGATAAAAAAACACTACAAAATGTATTGAAAGTATTTGAAATTTGAGTTTGAGTTGGTGTCGCTTGGTGGGATTATTGTGATCTATGCATATTACTTGTGTAGGTTTTTTTAGTTCAATTGCCGATGAGTTAGATTCACTCGAGAAGTTATACCTTTGCAATTCCTGACCATTTTTTTAAAATTTTTTTATCCTTTCGTACTTGAATATATCATTAATAGTCAAACTAGTAATTTTATATTTATGGAGACTTCCATCTATCATGATGATTACTTATTAGTCTATGAGTATACAATTGGTTACCGTTAGTCTATGCTCTGTGGATTGCTTTTGAATGGTTGGTTATATTATTGATAAAGTTAGATAATTGGTTTTTTAAATACTATGTTTGAGTTATGACTCGTTGGATATAACTTTGAAATTAAAGTTGTGTAACGTTTGAGCTTATGGAGTTTTCTTTTGATTGTGCCATAATTGTGGGTTATTAATGATGTTTTAGATATTACAATTACAGGATATACTGATAAAGTGAATATGTACACTTTACTTTCGAGTTTGATTTAGTTTCTTCAAATTAAAATATTGATTTAGTTTATTGATTTTGCAAATATATATTGATCTTATAAACATATTTTTTTTATAGGTGAATCAAACGGTGACACACCAACATATTTATTGTAGGATATGTTCATCTCAATCTCTAGAACCATGTGTGTACTTGTTATTGAAATGAATGTGTTTGAGAATTATGTACTTTTTTTTATTTTCATTTTTTAGTTTAGGATTATGAATTACATATGTATTAGTTTGAACACTTTGGGATGATGAACTTTTAGTATTACTCTTGAAAAAGTTATGTAAATGCATTTAAATATATTATAATTGAGTGGATATTACAATAGCATTTGAAATAATTTGTTAGTTATGGTAAATTGTTGCGTACTACTCGAAAATTGTACAAAATGTAAAAAGAAAAAAAAAAAGAAGAAAAGAACGCTAGTAAAAGTTACTATCTATAACATTGTCTACAGAAACGAGATTAAAAATGCTGTTAAAGATCAATCATAGTGTTTTTTACTAATGCTATGAAAAGTTTCAATAACATTAAAATTATGCAATCGAAAATTGACTTTCTTTTTTATAGCTCTTTCTATAGCATTGAAAAAACTGCTATGAAAAGTCGGAGACTTTCAATAACATCGGCTATGACAACGTGCTTAAAACTGCTATGATATATTTTTTATAGCGTGTTTTCATTGCTATAAAAAATGCTATTAAAGAGCAATTATAGCGTTTTTTGCTAACGCTATAAAAAGTTTTCATAACATAAAAATTATGCAATCAAAAATAGATTTTTATAGCATTTTTTATAGCACTAAAAAATCTCTATGAAAAGTCAAGGACTTTCAATAACATCGGCTACGACGGCGTTTGGAAAACACTATAGAAAGCCTATCATAACAGTTTTTTGACGCTATCGTATGTGATATTTGTTGTAGTGATGTAGTCCCTCGTTCTCTGAAGATACTTGAGGATATTTTTACCTGCTCCCCAATGGTCTAAAACCCTGGATTAGATTGGTACCTACTGACTACTCCCACTGCATAACATATGTTAGGCCTAGTGCAGAGCATAACATACATTAAGCTGCCCACAGCTGAGGCGTAGGGAATGTGTCTCATATCCTCAATTTCTTGAGGTGTCTTAGGACACTGTTCCTTAGACAGGTGTGAAGGGATAAAAGCCCTTGCGTAGCAGAAATTTACCAGACCATTAACTTAGTTTTTAATCATGAATAAAATACCCATACGTTGGCTATTCACAGTACACATCCAATTTAATCTACTGCTATAAAAATAAGGCTAAGCATGCTTTTTAATTAATTTAAATCTAAAATCTAATCTTAGATCCAAATCTATATAGAGAATTAGAAGTTCCAAACCTTCGTTGTAGACTCAAGAGGGCTTCAGTAATTCTTCTCTGGATCAAAATCTGGGACACCACCACCAGTGTTGCACCAGTATTCTCATGAGTAAAACCTTGTGGCCAAAGATGTGGGATCTCTTTTGAAAGAGAAATTCTCAGAGAATTTTCTCAGGGGAAGAACCTTTTGCAAGAGCGAATTTTTCCTACGAGAGAGAAAATTCCAAAAAAGGGAAAATACACTTTCAGTCCTTGAGGTTTGGGTTAGGTTTCATTTTGGTCCCTGAGTTTTCAAACTCGACAATTTAGTCCCTGAGGTTTGGATTTTGTTCCATTTTGGTCCCTCCATCCATTTTTCCGTTAAATACTAACAGATTGCTGACGTGGCATTAATTTTTTTATTAAAAAATTGTTTTTTAATTTTCTAAAATAAAAATATATTAAAAAAATATAAATATTAATATTTTTTAATAAATTTATTTCTCTGTCTCCATCATCATCTTCTTCCTCATCACCATCACCATCACCACAATCCATCACCCACCCATCACCCACTATTATTGTCGCCGGCAGCCACCAGTCGTCGACGACCGCCGCTCGTCGGCGGCCGGCAGCAAGCTTGTTTTTTTTTTCTTATTCTTCATTTCTTTCTTTTCTTCTTCCCTCTTCACTTTCTTTATAAAAAAAAAACACAAAAAAGAGGGGAAGGAGGAGGAAAATAACCCAAAACCCCTAGCCCTCCCTTTGATCTCTTCCCCTCTCTTTCGTGTGCCGCCAACCCCCTCCCCATTCAGTGTCGAATATGAACCCTATTGCTGACCCACGCTAAAATCGAGAACCACGCTTGCAAATTCCAGATCTAACCCACGCTAAAACAGAGAGAGATCTGAGTTAGGGGTGGAATCGCTTTGCGCTCCAAAACGTAGTAGTACTTGTTAACATAAATGGTGAAGAAGATCTGAACCCTTGGATTCTCTCTCTCAGATCCAAATCATCCAATTCATTCTCTCTCTCTAGCTCGTTCCGTTTACCCATAAGCGCACATAGAACAACCCAATGGTGAGGAGAGAGATAGACAACTCACAATCACATTGACCATCTCACACACTCCAGTTCCCTGGTTTTCTTGCGATCTCTTCTCTCTCCTTCTTACTTTTCTGCTCTTGCTTCCTTCTTCAATTTCTTTTCACCTTTTTACGCCTAATTAGGTTTTTCTTTGATTGATTGTTGGGCAACTCGATGTGGATGATTAGGCAACTTTTTTCCTCTCTTTTGTGTTCTTTTCTTGCTTTTTGGTTGGCAGATTTTGAATACTACTGGTTGTTAGTGCCAATTTGGTTGTTCTTCGGTTGGATTTAGTTGGTGAAGGGTTTTTTTTTCTTTTTATTTTTGAAAATGAAATGTTTTTCAATGAAATTGAAGTTTGTGTTGTGTTTGTTGATCAAACTAATGGGTGTTTCTTGCCTTGGATTTTGTTGTTTCGGGCTTTCAATCTCTGTGTTTACTCTGTTTATTATTTGTTTTGCAGATTTGGGGTTTGTGATTGTTGCACTGTGTGGCAGTAGGCTACTAGCAGCACACGAAAAGAGGAAGAGGGAGGGAGGGCTAGGGGTTTTGGGTTCTTTTCCTCCTCCCTTTATCTTTTCTGTGTTTTTTCTATGTTTTTTTTAAAAGAAAGTGAAGAGAGAAAAAGAAGAAGAAAGAGAGAAAGGAAAAAAAAAGTTGTCGCCAGCCGCCAGCGAGCAACCGTTGCCGACGGCCGGTGGCTGTCGACGTTAGTAACAGTCGGTGGTGGGTGATGGGTTGTGATGATGGTGATGAAGAAGGATGGAGAGAGAGAAATAAATTAATTAAAAAATATTAATATTTATATTGTTTTAAATATTTTTATTTTAGAAAATTAAAAAACAATTTTTTAATAAAAAAATTTATGTCACATCAGCAATCTAACGGAAAAATGGATAGAGGGACCAAAATGAAACGAAATCCAAACCTCAGGGACTAAATTGTCGAGTTTGAAAACTCAGGGACCAAAATGAAACCTAACCCAAACCTCAAGGACTAAAAATGTATTTTTCCCGCCAAAAAACTATTATGTATCGTATTTCTTGCCAGAACCATCCTTTTTCTTCTTCATAGGCGTGAGAATAGGTTAGTTAGGGATTGAGGGAGAGAAATACGTGTGCAGCACTCCACGTATCAGTCAAAGAAAAAAAAACTTCCCTCATCAGTTACGTTAACTGATTAAATTTTAATATAAATTAAATTTAAATAAATTTAATTAATTAATAGTAATAATTAATTAAATCAAATTTAATTAATTAATTCATTTAAATCATATTAAATAAATGTCTCTAATTTAACGTATGGTCCTATGTTTGCATGCATCTCTTGATTATAGATTGACAGTTTCTAATCATTAATTTTACTATTTCAAATTTTAATGATTAGTCCTACAATCATGCATACTATAGTTGAATTCAATTAACAATCATATTCCAATTAATTAATTAAACTATATTATTTGCATTGCATGAATTTAATATAACAGTTATATTAATACTATGGATGTTTCATGCTCAATGCTGTTGGGTTTTATGCCCTAAAACTCGTAGATAGTGAATGTAAACAAATTGTATACTTGTTTCAATAAAGTGTTATTGAGTTTCTACAATAAAGTGTTATTGTTAAATTTTGCACAGTTTGACCCAAATCCAATAAACTAAGATCCAAGGTTGTTTGTATGTAACTTAAACTAGTATGTGGGGACATATGGGGATCGATGTTCAAGTAACAACCTAAAAGGTCTATAGTACAAGGATAAGGTTCGGTACCTTATCCTGGTAACAGTATGTGATACGACCCGCTTTGTATTTGATACAGACGTATTGATCCAAAACGTCCATGTAGTAGAAATGCGAGCGGGAGTATCCTATGCAATGAGTTTGCATAAGAACGGATCATGAAATGGTAAACCACTAGATATAAAATCGTTAACTAGTTAGGTTACTGTCTCAATAGGATGACCTAGGTAACTCAGTCTTAATCCTGAGTGTGTCATGAACTCCTTCTCATGAGGGATTGTCCTTTGATTAGCATGGGTGAGAGTGGCCAATACGCCGACTCAATATGCCTTCCTTTTTGGGGACAAGACCGAGTGGGAGGCTGGGGACATGACAACACAAGAAGGAATTCACTCCTTCCCACTTCTAGGAGAAGTAGATGAGTGTTCCCTTAAATGGTGACTCCGAGACTTGAACAAAGGGATCCCGCTCTCTCACTGGCTCGAGATGGACTTTCCGTTTAATGGTTGGACCATAAACAGGTTGTTCATTAGAGGAGCACTGGTACTTAAGGAGACAGATGTAACACAGGGGTAAAACGGTAATTTGACTCAGCTGTGATTACGAACACTCGTGAAGGATTGACTAATCGGTATAGGTCTATATCCGTGGACACAGAAATGTTCTATAGTGAGAAGAGTTCAGCTATGGGTCTTTAGTGGAATGACCCACAGTTAATGAATATTGGTTAACATAATTAATGAGTTTAATCAGTTAACCTCATATCATTGGAGCTTCTGATCTGTAGGTACATTAGGTCCCCCTGGTAGCTCGTAAAAAGTAATTAGAAACAATTATATCTTGAGAGAATTTGAATAGTTCAAATTCATATTGGGAATTAAGTTAATTGTATGAGATACAAATTAATATAATGTATAGTGATACATTAAAATGTGAAGTCTAATTTGAAATTAAACTTTATTATTATGAGAGAAATAAATATTTGAAGAAGTTCAAATATTAATATGAATTTGATTCATACTAAATTTATTGGATATAAGAGAATTTGAAGGAGTTCAAATTTTAATATGAATTTGATTCATATTATAGAATTAATTAATTGAAGGCTTGGAATTAAATATATGATATTTAATTGGACAATTAATTAATTAACTAATAGAAGGTCTGAAATTAAATATATGATATTTAATTGATGATTAATTAATTAAAGAATTAATTAATTGGAAATTAATCAATTATGGAAATGATTAATCACTTATGGAAGTAATTAATCATTTATGGAAATGATTTAATCACTTATGGAAGTGATCAATCATTTATGGAAAAGATTAATCAATTATGAAATTGATTGGTTATGGAATTGATTAACTATGGAAAAAATTAAATCAGTTATGGAAATAATTGATTTTAAATGAATATTTTATTCATGGTCTTTCTCCTATAAATAGAACACTAAACCTAGAGTTTAGGTACTACAACAGAATGACCACCATAAGGTCATTCTTGCCTTCCTCTCATATTCTCTCAACTCAAGAACTCTAGAGAGAATTTTTCTCTTTAAGGGGTCGTTTGGTGCAAGGGTTTTGGAGATGGGAATGGACAAGGGTTTTTGATACATTTGTTTGTTTCAAGGTTTCTGTGGTGGGCCCAGGAAATAAAGGATTCACAGGCATCATTTATGCCCATAAGCAAGGTTTTTTTTTTTATATGCAATTTTATTAACTAATGGATACTAAATTAAAAAATAATATAATAAATTATTTAATTAATTACTTATTGATTATTTATAGTCAATTAATTATTTTTTTGAATTTCTTTATAATAAATAAATAATCATATTATTATTAAAATATTTATCTAATTAATTTTTATGGATACAAATATATTAAATTATTGTAGTTAAGGATATTTATTAAAAAAAATTTGATTAAATAATTTTAATTAGTTAAATTAACATAGTTTATCTAATTAAAATTATTTCATGATTATTAATTCATTAATTTTTATTAAGAGTTTAAATTAATTTTGATTATTTTATTGATTAATTTATTAAAATTACATAAAGTTTACTTGATTAATTCTAAAAAATAAATACAAACATAATTTTTCTCATAAAATCCTGATGACATTCCCATGCACAACCAAACACAGGTATCTTTGATTCCCAACAACCTTATTCCCAGGTATAGTATTCCCAAGCATCCTTTATTCCTAAGCATCTATAAAACCTTAAACCAAACGGCCCCTAAGAGTTTTTCCCATTTAAGATTAGGTAGTCCCACAACTACGTTCCTAATCTCAGAGTCATAATGGGGAAGATCAATTGGTGGTGTCCCAATTGTTAACGGTTGGTCCAAAATCAAGAAAGGCGTTCTTGATATTTCAGAGACGACAACGACAATATGTTTGCTTCTCCCCTTTAGAATTAGTTCTAAGGTTGCATGCTTAGCCTCAATAATTGATTTAGAATAGTTTTCTAAATTTTGCCAATGTATTAGTATTTTGCTGAAAACAATATTAACTACGAATCGGTCCCAATTACGCTTCCGCTTTATGGAATTGGGGATTCCAATCCCTTCAAATGCAACACTGATTTCCTTGCTAATTTAATATAACATTTATATTATTTTTCAATCAAGAAAATCATACAAGCATGCTGCAAACAACATATTAAATATAACTCTTTATATTTAGGGAAAAATACACTTTTAGTCACTGAGGTTTGGGTTAGGTTTCATTTTGGTCCCTGAGTTTTCAAATTCAACAATTTAGTCCCTGAGGTTTGAGATAAGGAGCAATTTGGTCACTGTCATCCATTTTGCCGTTAAATCTAACCGGTTGCTGACGTGACTATTATTTTAACTAAAAAAATTAAAATTTTAATTTTTTAAAATAAAAATATATTAAAATAATAAAAAAAATTAAAATTTTAATTTTTTAAAATAAAAATATATTAAAATAATAAAAAAAATTATTATTTTTAATTTATTTTATTTCTTTTTATTCTTCTCTCTCCCACCTTCTTCTTCTTCCTCTTCCTTCTACTATTTCTTCTTCTTCAACAATCAACCTTCCCTCCATGGTTGGTGGCCGACGACCGGCGACCACCGCTCGTCGGCGGCCGCCGCCGTCGGTAACTTTTTTTTTTCCTTCTCCACTTCCACAAATGCAGTAAAACTCATGGGTCGCGTTTGCTGCACACGTGCCGCCAGATTCTCTGCATCCACCGCACGCTACCCGATGCCAATCCCGTAGTCTACTTCAAACCCTTCTCTCAGAGCCTTCTCCACCGGCGTCGCTCTCAGAGCCTTCTCCACCGGCGTTGCTCTGTACTTCGAACCCCCTACCCAACCGCACAAAAATCTGTAATACACCGGAATCCCCAGTTCCGCTGAGCAATCGTACGATTTGTACCAGATGGATATGTTCCGATCCTTCAAAGAATACGTAAAGAGATCATGATCCAACGTCGCCGTTTGGATTTGATTTCTAGGGCAGTAATCATCGGAAGAGGTCTGATCTTGCGATTGTCATTCTATGATCCATTTGGCTGATGTTCACAGAACGTAATATTTCAACGAATTGATTTCAATCGTGGTGGTTTTGTTGTCTTTGCACTTGAGCTCGAATTCTTCCCGACCGCAAAACCCCTACCGCTCATTCCCCCAAAACGGATACGTGATGTTGACCAAATCTCCGCAATTGTAATAGATACTACTGCAAGCTTTAAATTCCTCGGCGTCATCGCGCGAAACATAGCTGAAGATCAAACCAGAGGATTGTGAAGAAGAGAGAGAAGAAGAAGAGAGAGGCGGAAGTTTTCATTTCCGTAAAGGCTCATCAACAGAGGATAGTTTTGATCTGAAAATGGAACAAGAAATCGTCTCCCCTTATGCTGACGGTACACCAAAGTCGTTCACCGGGAAGAGGACGAAAAATAAAGGAAAAAGGGAAATTGGAAAATATCTTTATTTGTCCAGATCTGGACGAAAAATCGTCTCCCCATAATGGTTGTTGGGCTCGTTCCAGATCTCCCCTTCGTTCCAGCTGGTTTCGAAGGGGGAAACCCCTTCTCTCTTTCTTTTTTTTTTTTTTTTAAATAGGGGAATGGTCATCGGCGATAGAGAAAAAGAGGGAGAGAAAGTGAGTGATAGAAAGAGAAGAAAAAAAAAGTCGTCGGGGACCGACCATGGAGGGAAGGTTGATGGTTGAAGAAGAAGAAATAGTAGAAGAGGAAGAAGAAGAAGGTGGGAGAGAAGAATAAAAAGAAATAAAATAAATTAAAAAAAATATATTATTTTTTATTATTTTAATATATTTTATTTTAAAAAATTAAAAATTATTATTTTTAATTAAAACAATAGTGCCACGTCAGAAACTGATTAGATTTAACGACAAAATGGATGGCAAGGACCAAATTGCTCCTTATCTCAAACTTCAGGGACTAAATTGTTGAGTTTGAAAACTTAGGGACCAAAATGAAACCTAACCCAAACCTCAGGGATTAAAAGTGTATTTTCCCTTATATTTAACTAAGTAATTTCATGCATCATGCTTTTCCATTTTCATGTTTTTAATATAGCTCATATATATTAAATCACTCATGAAAATAATCCATGCATTTCCATCCATACATTATAACTAATTATAATATATAAAAAATGCATGAGCATGCTTTATAACCGAAGGTGGGATTGAAATTATATGACATTCATAAAGCATATAAATAGCATATGAACCAGTTAATTGGCCCCTATGATAAAATTAAAGCTTAAATTACAATAATAAAGCAAAATTCTATCCTATTACAGCCTTCTGCAGCTCCGAACTGGACAAAAACAGCTCAAAACGTGCCAAAACCGCTTGAACCAGCCGAAAAACCGCCGAACTAGTCAATGAACCGACCAGAAAGTCAACGAACCGCCTCTTGACCGCTGAACCGTGCGTGAACCAAGCCTGTACCTGACTGAACCAGATCACGCCTCTCAGGTCGCTGGACCGCATGTCATGACGTTAGCGATCCCACCGCTGACGTCAACCCTCGTTTGAATGTGCATGTTTTCGTCTTTTTTTTCTTTCGATTCTAGCCCCTGTTCATACGATTCCAGCCGCCGTTTTCCTCCATTTTTTGCCAAATTTGGTCTCGATCTTCATCGTTCTTGAGCCTAAACTAGACCCGGACTTACAAAGACTCAATTTACATTAAAATGCCCAAAACACAGGGGCCTTTACATGATCAAATCACATAAAAAAAATGTAAATCTAAGGCCAATTAACCAAATTAGTTCACAGCAAATCCAACATTCAAAATGCAGTAATCCCACCTAGGAACCAACGCAAATTTTAATCCACCTAGGAACCACTGAGATTACTCTGATACCAATTGAAGGGATAAAAGCTCTTGCGCAACGAAAATTTACCAAACCATTAACTCAGTTTTTAATCATGAATAAAATACTCATACGTTGGCAATTCACAATACACAACCAATTTAAGCTACTGCTATAAAAATAAGGCTAAGCATGCTTTTTAATTAATTTAAATCTAAAATCTAATCTTAGATTCAAATCTATACAGAGAATTAGAAGTTCCAAACCTTCGTTGTAGACTCGGGAGGGCTTTCGCTAATTCTTCTCTAGATCAAAATCTGGGACACCACCATCAGTGTTGCACCAGTATTCTCACGAGTAAAACCTTGAGGCCAAAGATGTGGGATCTCTTTTGAAAGGGAAATTATTAGAGAATTTTCTCAGGGGAAGAACCTTTTGCAAGAGCGATTTTTTCCTACGAGAGAGAAAAATGCCAAAAAACTATTATGTATCTTACTTTTGGCCAGAATTGCCCTTTTTTTTTTCTTCATAGGCGTGAGAATAGGTTAGTTAGGGATTGAGGGAGAGAAATACGTGTGCAGAACTCCACGTATCAGTTAAAGAAAAAAAAACTTCCCTCATTAGTTACGTTAATTGATTAAAATTTAATATAAATTTAATTAATTAATAATAATAATTAATTAAATCAAATTTAATTAATTAATTCATTTAAATCATATTAAATGAATGTCCCTAATATAACCTATAGTTTTAATTCAACCAATTTAATTAAATTAAATATCATATATTTAATTTTACTTATAATTGAATTATATTCAATTATATTTCTCTTGCATAATCTATAGTTTTAATGTGCATCTAATGTACATTAATTTTAACCTATAGTTTTAATATGAATCCAATTCATATTAAATTTAATATTTGAACTCCTTCAAATATTAAAGGCGTTCTTGATTTCAGAGTCTTCCACGAAGGTTTGTGTTTCTCATTCTCAATTAGATTTACTTCTAATTCATGTATGCTTAGCCTGTAGAATTGTTCTAAATATTATTGCCAATGTACCCGGTATATTGTTAAACGAAATTACATACGAACGGTCCCAATTGCGCTTTAGCTAATGGAATTCGGAATTCCAATCCTTCAATTGGTATCAGAGCTGATCGTAATTTTAGTTTTGTTTTACAAAATTTGCATGGGTTGATTGGTGGGACTAAATTATGCATTTGATGTATGGTTTGCTGGTAGATGTTTGGGTTTTTGGCATTTAGAATTTGCAATTTTCTTGATTTGATCATGTAAAGGCCCGTTGTTTTTGGGCAAGTGTGTTGCAAACTAGTGTCTATATGTAATACCCCAGGTTTTATTATTATCTAGCCTAGTGACATTACTAAACTCCTATTCAAACTAACCGAGAACTGCGAAAATTTCGGCAGCATAATAACATACATAGGACGAAACCAAAATTTTTTAATCACCTGATAAACACAAAACATCACTTCTATATTATTCTCGACTACTCCACCTAACTTCAACATATTAGAATTCAACTTCACAACACAATATGATAGAATTTAACGAGCCAAGTCTCGTTTTCACAATCAACGTTAGAGCTACAATCCTAAGTATAACATGCATTTAATATCTAGAGTCAACTTAACTTTATTGATCTTTAACATAATTACAACCTAACAAAAGCATCAATTACTACAAGATTAACAACTAAGATTTCTCTATCTCAACAGAAAATTACCAGAATCAACCTAATCATCAACAAATAAAAAAAAAAACAATCCTATCCAACGAATGAAAATAACAAATACACAAAACCATGTGGTCATCCCTCGCGAACCTCCTCAGTCGCATCACCGGGCACATAAAGCTCATTACCTGCATAATCTAAAAATGTTGGGGGAAAAAAGGAGGGTATCAGTATAACCACCGTATTGGTAAATAGCTCACACCCGGTGAGTCACACACAAAAAACAACCACGTCAACATGTTATTCACACACAACTTCATACTTTGAAAGCAATAAAGCAACCAACATACTCTTAACCATGAAAAGAAATATGCTGATACATGTTTCATGAAAAAATGGGATGACAACATGAATCCACACATCATGCTATGCACCCCTACATGGTTTTCACGCCATGCCCGCACACTCACACATGATTTCTGCGTCACGCTCCGCACTCACATCCCACACGTGATTTTCGGGTCACGCACTGCAAACCCACCCAACACATGATTTACGCGCCATGCGCAGCACCACTCACACGAGTTTCCACGTCACGCTCCGCACTCACACCCACACAAGATTTCCATGTCACGTTCCGCACACACACCCAACACATGATTTAAGAGTCATGCTCCGCCTCTCCCCAATGAACATACAATATGCAGACATGATTTATATGCAACATAGCTAACTAATCAACAGAATAACTTTCTCAACAACAACCAAACATGCTTAAAGTATCTCATGCTTAAGAGGCAAACAAAACAACATGCTTATCTCACATAACAAAACATATATATATATACCAAACACGACACATAAAAGCAAAACAAGTAAACAAGCAGCATGTTCAAGCAACAAACAAGCCCATCCAGATAGAAACTACTTACAAATAGCTTAAGAGCACTTCTAAATCAAACTAACGCTTGCTGGAAATTATTGGAATAGGCTCTAAGCACACCTACAAGCACAATAAAGGCTTCCTAGAGGTTAGAGAACAACCTAACAATCTTTCCAACACCTAACATATATTAAAATGGACCTAAAACGTGCTACAAGGTGCTGAAACTTACTGAACGGGAGCGGGAACCTTGCTGGAATTTACCAATCAGCACTGAAATCCTTTGAATAAGTGTTGTCCGAAGTTTGAATTGGGTCCAAACTACACTTTAAAGAACACCTAATGGTTATACACTATTCTAAAGTTAAACTAAATTAATTTTAAAGGTTTAAGGGGGCTGAAACTTACCACACGACACCTAAATGACCTCGATTGATTGCTTCGCAATGGTCGAATGAGTTCAAAATCGCTAATCCAAACTCCCTGGCTTGTGAGTATTCAATCTCAATGCCTTTCGAGTTATGGGTATACACCAAAGGCCATTTTTGAGCCCAAACGCTCGTTTGTAGCTGTTCGAAAGAGCCTATATTAGAAGATACGATGTTGTTACGAAGTTGGTAAATCAAAACGAAGCTCGATTGAGCAGGAGTCACGATTTATACATGATTTACTGCATATATTGGATCTCTTACATATACTCTCTTTACTTACTGGAATTTATGGTTGTGATTTGGGAACGATTAAACTAAAAAAAAAATCACTAAATTAAGTTGATTTAGATGATTTGATTAATTTTGGTTGGTCAATTTGATTTTACTTAATTTTAGAATTGATGATTTAAGCATTTTGATTTAGTTTAATCAATTTGATTATCTTTTCAAGCAATGTAGTCCATATAAGAAATTGATTAATTTCTTCTTTTCTCGCTAACATTAATTTTGCCCCAAAAATTGAGGCAAATCAACTCTTGTTTAAACAACGAAAGTTTGTGAAATGAACAAGTTAAAAGAGCAACAGAAACCAGAATGATGGAGATAAACAAAAAGACATAGATGTTTGTGAAGATTTCTAGAAATCAAAAGAAGATAAATAATTTGAAAAGTAAAAGAAATAACATATGAGCCAAAATAGTATGATAAATGGAATAGTGATGTATTTGGTGCTGAAAGGTGGGGGAGTTGGGGATGTTTGGTCCCATTTGGAAAAATGAATCTAAAAGTGAGTGTCGTGTCTCCCTAAGATTGAACCCCATGAAGAATGGAAAGTGATTTCCATAATTGTCTTTCTTTAAGCATTTTTCTTTTGGCCCCCACACACCAAAAGAGAAGTGATGAACACAAAGCACAATAACAATTATGAGGAGAAACAGCCCCCACACATATCACTATTTTTTTTTTCTCAATATGAACTATATTTCTCTCTTCATTATATGTTATATTATGTGTTTTCAAATTACTTCACCATCCATATTACCTACTGCTAGTTTCTGACCTACCTCTCGCTCTCTCTCTCACTTTGCCTCTCCTGTTTCAATATCTTCTCTCCCCATGTACTAATTTGGATGACTAATTCCTATTCTGTTGACTGCAAAAAGTTGAGCCATCTTGAAAGTAGATTAATAGTTTTATCAATTACTTAAAAAGTGTGCTTTTTATCTTCTAGGCTTTTCAATTACTACTAGTTTTTGTTTTTCCTTTACACTTCACGCTTAAACTTAGTCAAATGTCTAAATTGGACCTTGAGTTGTAGGGATCTAGATGTGTAACTTGTATATTAAGTTTTTGAATTTATGTTTTAAAAAGTTTAACATGCAATGTGTGGGTGAATTCTACAAGTCTATGTTTATGTAACGCCTAGAGTTTATATACTCTACAGGATTTAGCATCAATCTATATAATAAATTTAAATTCAAATTACACAACCTAATCTAGGAGCCAATATTACGTTATAACGTATATTTTGAGACACCAAGTTCAAAGTCCTAAATGGTTCTGTTTCCTATTCAAGTATTCAATAGAAGATTAAATGTCCTGTAAGAATGATTTCAGAGAATGAGGACACACCTATGCATTATGGACATTTGTGTGGCCCTTTCCCTTCAATACGGGGTATTATATCTACAGGAATCCAGTCAAGAATATGCTTAAAGAATTTATAATTTCTTGAATCTGCTTCCATTTAGCCTATCCAAGATAGAATTGAATCTGCAAGAATGATCAGGGGCACAAGAAGAGAGCATTTAGAAAATTTCTTCAATCATTCACATCATTAGGCAAAATGTAGGACTTGACATTCAACATTCGTTGTCCTGACTTCGATAAAAGGAATCTGAGAACAATCAGAACAATCACTGGAACAGTGAAATATTTCCATTCCAGCTGCACGTAGCGATTACATTAGGCAAGGTCGGGTGGATGGCAACATCTATGCAAGCCTGTTCAGATGCTTTTAGTTTATGTATAATCAAGGATGATTCATAATCGTAAAAATATATAGAGCCATCTGAAGAACCAGAGATGATCTGCTTGGCATCCAGGCTGAAGTTACATTTTATTGGAAAGCCTGAGACTCCATGACTTTCATACCTCTTGTATTTGTCTAACTTGAAAGGTGGGTTTAGAGAGAAGATTGCAATATAATCTCCGTTCGATTGGGCAATAAAAACTGGATCAAAGGGGTGGCATCTCACGCATGGACAAGTGTAGGCTTCCATATAAACCTATCATGTCACTTTCAATTAGCTCTTCTGTATCTCAAACATGCATATGCATATATTTAAAGTGGGAAAAAAGCAAACAAAAGATTACCTTAGGCACCTAAATGGATAAAATAGGGATCACGCTAGTTTCCACAACAACTAATCATGGTATTAAAGTAATAACTGTTTATATTTACCACACAGTAGTATTTGCAATTAGTTTCCTTTATGTTTCTCAAATATGCAGAGGGCATAGGATGCATCTTTATCATTAAAGACCACTTGGAGTGATGAGACATGATTAGGTAACATCATGGTTTGCATAATGGATGATTAAACACTTTCTTCATCATGCAGCTTTCTGACACATTGCTTGAAATTGGATTATGCAAATAAATGGAAGAGGAAATATGACAATTGTAGTGATGAAAAAGGTGGAACAAAACATGCCTGATATGAAAGCGGAACTTCTCTTGTGACATCCCAAACGATGATAGAGCTTTCACTGCTATTGCTTGCAGAAACATCGCTGGAAGAGATGAATTGATTGCTATTGGGAGTAAATTCAACATCAAGAATTGGACCAAGACGTCGGTTGTATTTGTTAACCACTTTTCCAATTCTCATATCCCACATTTGGAGGCTACCTTTCAGTCCACCGGAAAGGAAGAGACTTGGGTTGTTAGGATGGAACTTTACAACAGCAACTCCTGATTCCTCCTTGAATACTCCAACTTCTGTCCCCTTCTCAACATCAATCAATCTTGAAGCACAATCATATCCACAAGAAAGAATAGATAATCCTTGTTGTGACCATTGAACATCTTTAACTGCAGCGTCGTGAATGCTTGACTTGAATGCTAGCTTCTGCTCTGTGCTCCATACGTTCCATATGCAGATCGTGTGATCCATAGCAGCAGAAGCAAGGAGATGAGCTGCATTAACTCGAACAAACAGATCAATAAGCCAGGGCATAAAGATGCTTAAGCCATGTCAAAAGATTTGTCTCTTAGCAAAAGAAAACATCCAACAATGATAGTCGAAAGCTAACAAGCACGGACACTTTAATTTGGCTAGTGTGTTCGTGTACGACACGTATCCAACACTTGTTCGACATGTATCGGACACTTGTTAGCATAATTGATATGTGGCAAATGCTAGTGGTACAAAGTCAATATAGGTCCATATAGAACACTTGTTAAGTATACTAAACAGACACAATACTAAATGACAAAAATAATTAATTTTAAGAGTGAAATACATTAAACTCATTTTTTTAAGCATACAAATACATAAACGTATTGATTTTGAATTTTCTTCTTGTATAAAAATGATATATATTTTACTAAGTGTGTCCCTGCTGTGTCCGTGTCCGTGTCCTAGATTTTAAACAAATGGTGTGTCACTATGTCCGTGTTGTATCATATCCGTGTCCCGTGTCCGTATCCGTGCTTCTTAGGTCGAAAGAAACCAGGTAGTAACCTTAATGTCAAATAATTTACAAAAAAGGAAACGAAGGAAAAAGGAAGCTCACCATGTGTTGGCGACCATTGAACTGCATTGACGGGTTTTGTATGGCAATCAAGAGTTACAGACATCCTTTTAGGCATCCGGCCTTGCTGCAAATAGTCTTTAGCTCTACTTCTCAATAATGACAGGATCTCACGTGGAAGGTCAGAATCCGAAAGACTTCCAACTGTTAGAATTGTAAGCTAGATTCATCAGATTCTTTATATGGTACATTTCCTATATGCAATTCTATACATGAATTATATAATTCAAGTTACATGAAAGGATAATTTATAAGATACATGAATTGTATGCATGCACGCACCTATAAGTGATTCTTTCCCTCTGTAATCAAGGAAGAAAAAACAAACCAAAGAAAGTGAGTTGTTCCGAAGAATAATTTTCTTCTCTTTTGCGTTTTTGAGCTTTGTGAGAAAACAAGGGATTTAGAGTGAATTTTTTTGTGAGCTCATTAATAGTTCCAACAAAGTGGTATTAGAGCATCGAACAAAGCTTGCATGCATCTTTTACAAAAATCCAGGACTTGTTTCAAGTATTAGCTCCAAAATCACGAAGGTTATTTGAGCAGATGACCTACCAATATTCATTCTTGTATCTTGTCTCAAAGATTAACTAATTAAGTTTGCATGTGCAAGCATGGACTAATTAAGAAAATTGGTTAAATCCTAACTAAAAAGACTGAAATTTTAAATTAATCATTAATCAGTTATAGTTTGTGTGCAAAAATAAAATCACTTGAATAGAATACTTGTCTATTCTTTCATAATAATTCACACTAGAAGAAGAAGAAGAGGCCTAATACAAAAAAGGAAAGAACCGCACAAATAAATACAATATAATTACAATTAATAAAATTAATTAAGGAAAATATCAAACATAAACCAACACTCCCCCTCAAGCTGGCTTGAAGATATCTTCCATTGCCAGCTTGTTAATCAACTTGTCGATCCGTAGCTTTAGAAGTCCCTTGGTTAGCACATCAACAATTTGCTCTGATGTAGGAAGATAAGGAATGCTTATTACTCTGATATCAATCTTCTCCTTTATAAAGTGCTTATCAACTTCAATATGTTTTGTCCTATCATGAAGGACTGGATTGTGAGCTATGGAGATAGCTGCTTTATTGTCACAATAAACACGCATAGGCTTCATTTGGATAAATTTCAATTCTTCCAATAGTCTTTTTATCCAAATACCTTCACAAATGCCATGAGCTAAAGCTCTAAATTCTGCTTCAGCAACTACTTCTGGCTACCACACTTTGTTTTTTACTTCGCCAAGTAACTAGATTCCCTCCAACAAAAGAGCAGTAACCAAATGTAGATCTTCTGTCAGTGGTGCTACCGACCCAATCAGCATCGGTGTAAATCTCAACATGTAAGTGGTCATGTTTATTAAAGAGTATACCTTTTCCTGGAGTTCCTTTCAAATATCTTAGGATCCTGTAAACTGCCTCAATGTGAGTTGGCCCTGGGGAATGCATGAATTGACTTACCATACTAACTGCAAAAGCAATATCAGGACGAGTATGAGATAAGTAGATAAGTCTTCCCACAAGTCTTTGGTATTTTCCCTTTATCTTTTACCTCTTCATCTGTTGCCGCTTGCAATTTTAAATTTGGTTCAATAGGAGTTTCAGTTGTTCTACAACCACGTAATCTTGTCTCTTCGAGTAAGTCAATAATATATTTCCTTTGATTAACAAGGATACCCTGTTTTGATCTGGTAAATTCCATTCCTAGGAAATACTTCAAAATTCCCAAGTCTTTGATCTGGAATTCATTGGCTAGCTTTTTCTTCAAATCATTCAGTCCAGCCTCATCATTTCCTGTAAGAATGATGTCATCAACGTACACTATTAAAACAACAATTTTATCATTTCCAGTGTGCCTATAAAAAATGGTATGATCTGCTTGACTTTGAAGAAAGCCATAGCTAGTAACAGCATTCCCAAACCGTTCAAACCACGCTCTAGGAGACTGCTTAAGGCCATACAAAGATTTCTTTAACCTACCTACTTTGTTAACTCCAAGATCCACTTCAAAACCTGGTGGTAAGTCCATAAATACCTCCTCTTCAAGATCACCATTGAGGAAAGCATTTTTAACATCAAGTTGATAAAGAGGCCAATCTGAATTAACAGCAATAGATAAGAGCACTCTAATAGAATTAATCTTAGCAACAGGAGCAAACATTTCTTGATAATCAATTCCATGAGTTTGTGTGAAGCCTTTAGCAACTAATATGGCCTTGTATCGTTCAATGTCACCATCAGCTTTGCACTTTATAGTGAATACCCATTTGCACCCTACTGTTTTCTTATCTTTTGGTAGTTCTACTATATCCCATGTACCATTCTGTTCTAGAGCATTCATCTCTTCCATAACTGCTAAATTCCAATTCGGATCACTTTGGACCTCCTGTATATTCTTTGGAATAAATAGGTTGGTTATCCTAGAGGTGAAAGCTTTATGATTATCAGACAATCTATGATATGAAAGGTAATTTGCAATAGGATATTTGGTACAGTTACGGACACCTTTCCTATGGGCTATTGGAATATCAAGATCAGATATATCAGATAAAGATTGGTTACCTGAATCTTCAGTATCATTCATCGGAGTATTAGATTGGTTTGGTGACAAGTCCGCTATTTGATCCCGATTTTTTTGATTTGTCCTTCTAGTATAAACTTGAAGTTCAGGATTTCGATCAGTGAGATCATTTTGTAATATTTCTCCCCCTGAAATAGAATTTTCCAAGTTTGGCATAGAAGGACTAGTACTCTCAGGACAAATAATTTTAGGGAGAGAACAACACGAGGATCAAGCTTGGACCTAGAAAGACTAGGTAGATGAACATATGCAATACATCCAAATATTTTGATTGATAAATCAGAATACAAGCGAACGGTGGGAAAAAAAATTCCTAAAATGATCAAGGGAATCTTAAAGTCTAAAGTCTTAGAAGGCATCCGATTTATGAGATAGACAGCCGTAAGGACTGGATCTCTCCACAGATAGTTAGGAACATGCATATAGAACATAATAGCACGAGCAACATCAAGCAAGTGTCTATTTTTTCGTTTAGCAATTCCATTTTGTTGTGGAGTATTGCGACAAGAAGATTGATGAGAAATCCCTTTATCCTTCAAAAAATCATCGAAAGATGCATTAAAGTATTTTGTTCCATTATCAGAATGTAAAATATTGATTCTAGTTCGAAATTGATTTTCAATCATATTGTAAAATCGAATAAAAACATCTTTGACTTCAGACTTGTTTGTTAACAAATAAACCCAAGTTAAACAAGTATGATCATCAATAAACGTAACAAACCAACGTTTCCCACTGAGTCAAAACTTTAGATGGACCCCAAACATCACTATGAATTAAATAAAAAGGTTCTGAAGCCTTGTAAGGTTTTGGCAAATACGTGACATGATGATTCTTGGCAAAGATACAACTTTCACAATAAAAAGAAGAACAATCGATTAATTAAAATAAGTTTGGAAACAAATACTTCAAATAGAAAAAATTGGGATGTCCTAGTTTTAACCCCTTATTTTTAGCTCAATCTGATTAGTGCCTTAGGGGGTGATTTATCCCTAAATACCCACTCATTTTAATGATCATAAAAGACTAAGGTAAAGTAAAGTAATCGGTTACTAAATGTTTTCCCAAACACCCAATAACAATGCTAGAAAATGGATGGCCAGTCGAAATTCCAGCTTAAACAATAAAGAAAACTTTACTTTAAGATGAAAATAGCACGGTTCAACTACAAACAACCCCTCGTTACAATATAGGATCCCTAATCCTCACCTAAAGAGGATTAGTTCATGTTCAAAGAGAAAATAAGTTCAATACAGCAGAAACCACTCATATTCAACATACTTTTCAGCTTCTTACACAACCAATACGAATGGGAAGATAAAAAGACAAGAAGAAAAGGCCAAAGAAGAAGCTCCTAAGCTCAAATCCAGCTTTCCCAAGCTGAATATGGACTCCACGACAACTCCCCTCTGTTTTTCCTCTGTTCTTGTGCTCAAATCAGCTCCCAATCGTGAATCTCCTTCCTCTCCAGCTTACTTTCCAAATTAGGGTCACTTTCTTTAAATACCCAGCTTCAAACGTGGGAATGAGGGCTGATTAGACACTCCAAGCCCACATGGAATACCCACTAAAAGATGAGAATAGCCTTTTACACCAGCTGGGCATGACACCTCATTAAATGAAGCTTTCCACGTTGAAAACAGCTCCAACCACCAATCTGCCTCTGCCAGGTCATGCTACAGCATAATCTGCAAAAACTGGAGCTCCAAGTCAGCTTAAATACGAAATTAACGTGAAATTAAAGCCCAAAGCCCCTAAACAGCATTCTCACTTAAATACCATAAAATTCAACTAATTCCAGCTCAAATAATAAATTCTCAAAGCAAAACTAAGCCTTAAAGCCCCAAAATTATGGCTAATAACTCTTATTTCTAAGAGTTATCACACCCCCAAACTTAGCTCATTGCTCGTCCCCGAGCAATGCTAGGCCAAAAGCTCAACTAAACAGGAAAAATCAGCTAGTCTCTCACTAGAGCCTTTCTCAAGCCACACAGCTACTTCTTGCTCAAAACTTCCCTCAACAAATGCCCACAGCTTTAGAAAAAGAATGCACTGCCTAAAGACAATTAAGCTACAACTTGGCAACTACCAAATCAGCATTATGCTTTTAATCCGTGCACGGCGACGCTTCACTTGGCTGGTTCCGGTCAGCCCCTCCGCCGCCACTCCTCTCCGAAGTCGTCGACCACCGGCTCTGATACCAATTGTTAGGTATCTAAGTAGTTGGAGAGCCACACCCCAAAGGCCAGGCGATTAGGGAGGGAGAACCAACCACTTATATACCCCATTAGAAACCCATATCTTTCCAATGTGGGACAAGGGCATCCCATACTACCTTGGTCCCTAACAGTCTCTCAGTTTGAGATTCAGTTCAAACAATTGAGATTGATTTCCCAAGTCGGAATACATTTCAGTTACATTGTCCCATAATTCCTTTGTCGTCGAGTAACACATATAATTGCGACTTATTCTCTCAACCATAGAGTTTACCAACCACATCATAACCATGGAGTTCTTGGCATCCCAAGTAGTAAACAAAGGATCATCTTTTGTAGGTATTTTTTTCTCCCCAGTAATATAGCCAATCTTCCCTTGTCCACGTATATACATCCGAACACTTTGGGACCAAAGCAGAAAATTATCCCCATTAAGTCGGATGGTGGTAATCTGGACAATAGGATGATGACGAGTGTCAGAAACCTTAGTCATCGATGTTTTTTCTTCTGACATATTGCTACTTTTGTAAAGAACGGATCCGGGAGAGTCGAACAATTGCTGGAACAGCTTCGAACAGCAAATACGTAAAACAAATACCCTATCAAACAGCACCAACTAAAAAAAACGCAACTCAAACAGCAAATAAGACAGACTAAAGCGCAGACGGCGAGCAAACTGAACAGCAACTCATACGGACTAACAGCCGGTGAGCAAACTGAAAAAGGTTCGCTGGACGGTGGTTGGCTGGCTGGACTGACTGAGGCGCAGATGACGAGCAATCGGCGAACGAGTGAAGAGAAAAAACATCGCGCGAAGGAGCAGGCGCAGACAAGCTGTCGAAAGTGCGAAGATGGTCACGAACGAGAATGCGAAGAGGGCGCGCGCGACTCCTTGGCTACGAACGGAAACACGCTGCTCGGAGCCGGAAGATGGAAGGACGGCGGCAGCGAAGACTTAAGTAGAGAATGACGGCGACGGCGACTGCGGTGGAAGCGACGGCAGTAAGGGCTAGGTTTTTTTAAAAAGAATTAGGGTTTTATTTTTTTCTTTTGCTCTGATACCATGTGCAAAAATAAAATCACTTGAATAGAATACTTGTCTATTCTTTCATAATAATTCACACTAGATACAAGAGAATCCTCCTTAAGAAGAAGAAGAGGCCTAATACAAAAAAGGAAAGAACCACACAAATAAATACAATATAATTACAATTAATAAAATTAACTAAGGAAAATATAGGGAATGATACAATTGCAAGCATATAATTAGAATAAAAAGTGCTGAAATAATATAAGAAAATTTCAATCATGATCTCTCCACTATTAATAAATTGAGGTCAAATGGAGAAACAATTGAAGATCAAAGAGTGGATGACAAGGTCCTTAGAAGCATGACTAGAAAATTCAAACATGTTGTAATAAAAAATAAAAGAATCCATAGAACTGTCAACTCTCCACCCTCCATCAAATAGCTAATTGAGATCTCTTCGATCTCATGAGCTCAAAATGAAGCAATCTGGTTCAATATGATTGTTCTGTGAAGTCTTTCACAGGGAGATTTAGTGGAGGGAGGGCCCAACAACTTCTTCAAAGATTCCAAGTCCAAAATAAAGATATTCAAACTTCTTCAAACAAGGGAAATAACCTTTTTCTATACTACCCCATCAGGCATTCAAAAAGGCACAACACATACATATATGCAATTCATGTAAACTAACTTTTATGTACCAAAACATACAGGATTTAGTATCTGAAATGCATCTAGGAAATGTACCAATGACCAAGTAATGAACCTAATGATATATAACTTCAACATTCCCTGAGCTACATTTCCCCAACTCAAAACTTCTTGTTTATCTCTTCATGAACAAGTTAATTTTCAATGTTTTTGTGAATATATCTACAACTTGTGATCCTATGTCTTACCATACTTGATAAATACTTCTTTGATCAATTCTCCAATGAAATCATATTTGATATTTATTTGCTCACTCTTCAACGAGAAACCAAATTATTTGCAAAAGCAATTGATGACTACTATCATAAGACATGACAGTTTCTTTTCTTGAGGACACTTTAATTCTTGGAGCACTCTTATCAATCAAAATGCTTAACAATTGACTTGTTCATGAGCATGAAAGAGAAGCTCGAAATCAAATAGGTCCTCAATAATTAACACATATCCAAAGAAAGGATGAGAGAGGCAAGAAGTGATATGGGAGTGTTCGTTGGGCTTGGGAGTGAGGCCCATGTGGTAGTAGTGACGTAGGCATGACTAAAAATATGTGATGAAGTATATGTATATTACTATATAGCTTTCTGATAAGCCCAAGCCAACAATTTTATTTATGAACAAAATGTACATAAGGGAGATTTGAGAGCTCCCCACCCCTCCCACTTCTCACTCAAGATAGTCTAACAAACATGTAGCAAAACGATAGCCCTACCAAACGATCATCTATACAATCCCTTACCTTCGTGGCTCTTCTCCTAACAAACAAAATATTATGGCCCCACAAAATCATACATAAACCCCCCTCTCACACATTCGCTCTCTTCCTCACATGGTAAGTTCATTAGGGGTGTTCACCGGTCGGTCGGAGTCAATTTTAGCACAAAATCAATGCTGAAAACCAACCAATTTGTGTCGGTTGATCAGGAATTTTATACTTTTTTAACTTTGAACAAACCAACCAACCGTCGACTGACGACTACTACGGTCGGTTTTTGGTGGATGTCTCTTGAACGTACAACGATGCGCCTAGTTGAATCGATCGACGGATTGAGATGGAAAAGAGAGCTAGAAGGGAGAGGGAAGGAAAAAATGGGGAACAAAATGAGGAGAAAGAGGAAGATGAGAAATAAGAAATTGAAAGAGACGGGGGAGATGAAAGGAAAAATTGGAAAGAGAATGTGATTGGAAGAGAGTGAAGAGAGAGAAAGGGAGGGAAGAGGAAAAGTCGGGAGGGAGAAAGAGATTGGAAAAAGCATGGAGAAAGGGAAGCAAAACCATGGATTATGGAACAAGGAAAAGAGAGAGAAGGAAGAGAAAAAGCTAGACATGGAATGAGGGAAAGAGCTGGAATGCATTCCAGTAGAAATTAATGAAAGAGAGCGAAAAAAAAGAATA
Source organism: Luffa aegyptiaca (assembly GCA_017139565.1). Taxonomy (NCBI): domain Eukaryota; kingdom Viridiplantae; phylum Streptophyta; class Magnoliopsida; order Cucurbitales; family Cucurbitaceae; genus Luffa; species Luffa aegyptiaca. The sequence continues at coordinate 18,772,987 of CM029405.1, read as the reverse complement.
TTTATTATTATTTCTTTGAAAATATAATTTTACGTGAATCAAAGCCATCATGTGATTCACTTAATTGAGCATTCTTTTTCTTAAATGCACTTCAATCATCAAGACACATAAACCAAAATATCAATCAGTTGGTCGGAATTGTGTTTTCTGACCACTCCAACCGATCAACATTCAATTTTTTATTTTAAAAAACCATCAACCGACCATATATCTCTCTAAATCGACCAACCGACGTAGGTTCGATTGATTTTTCGGTTTCATTTTTTCACCCTTAAAGTTTATACACTTAATGTGGGGTCTATCACTATCTACTCTTCAATGGAAAGTTGGAAATTGAGCAATAATAGAAGTGGACTCCCACATAGCATCCTCCTTCAGCACATTCTCCCAACGAAGGAAGACTACCAGCACATTCTCATCCGTGTGTGACTTCTTGAATCCCAATAATTCAATTGGGCTTCACTTTAGCAATAAATCATGGGCCAAGTTAGTAAACAAAGATTCCTTGGCCAAGTTAGTTGCAACATATGAGACTGAGGTAGAACAGTCCCCGTGGAAATCCTTCAAGAACCAAGTATATTGGGAAAGGAAGTCATGGCTATCGACGATGATTGAACCTCGATCGACCCACTGATAAGCTACCTTGTGAATGGGGAACTCCCATCTGACAAGGCCAAAACACAAAGACTCAAATACCAAGTAGCTTGTGACATTTTGAAGGATAGAAGATCATACAAAAGAAGCTATTCCTTACCTCTACTCAAGTGCCTCTCACCTAAAGAGGCTAAGTACGTCATGAGGGACATTCATGAATAACAGAAGAAGTATGTGACAATCATTTAGGTGCCATATCCCACGCACAAAAAGTGGTCAGCCACTAAAGGAAGCACGAAATTCAACAAATCTTATGACTAGTGTCAATGGTTTGCCACAATACAGAGGCAACCTCCCAAGCCTCTCATGAGCATCATGAGCCCTTTGCCATTTGCACAATGGGAGGTAGACCTCATTCGACCTCTTCCCCAAAGGAGTGAACAAACCATGTGTAAGGTATCACCTCACAATTAAGTGCAGAAAAACTAATCGTGATGAAGACTATTGCTTTACTGAATATCAACCAATTTGAGAGGGTTGAATTCTCTCTAAGTTACTGACTTACACACTCCATTTTTGGCCCTTTCCACCCTCCTATCCTTCTAATAAATAAACAAAACATAATCACATAATAATGACAAAATGACTTCCTAAACCCAAGACACAAAATACTAGACATGGGATTAATCTCCCATTAATAACAACCTAAAAATAGATAACCAGAATACTAACAGCCTTTTTCCTCATTAATTGTTAATATTCTCAACAATTACCTTCTTTCCTCCCCCCTGTTTCTCCTAACATGGACATTTTCGATTGGTAGCCTAACAAATGCCTCGAGGCTCAAAGACACCTTGTCCTCAAGGTGAACTTCTGGAAATTGTTGTTTCATGCTAGAAATCGTTTCCCACGTGGCTTCAAATTTCAGAAGGTGCTTCCAAGCAACCAGGAGACCTCCATTTACACAGTCTTCATTAATTCGAGCAGCAAATATCTCTTCTGGTTCAACAATCCATTCAAGGATGTCATTAACCTTTAGTGGGCATGGATTATTTTCAGCTGGGTCTTATAATGCCTTCTTGAGCTAAGAGATATGAAACACTGGATGTATTGCAACCTCTTTGGGAAGATCCAATTGATAAGCTACCTTTTCCACTCTATTTAGCTATTTGGTAAGGACCAAAAAATTTTGGAGACAGCTTGTCATTTCTGCACTTTGCAAGTGTATTTTGTCGGGTCTGAGCTTCAAATAGACCCAATCTCCTTGAAACTTTGTCTCCCTTCTCTTCTTATCAGCTTGCTTCTTCATCCTTTCCCAAGCCAAAGTTAGTTGTGTTTTTAATGCTTCTAAAGTCGCATCTCTTTCCAAAAGTTGTTGTTCCAAGGTAGCATTTGATGTCTTATGGCTTCCATAACTCACCAACAGAGGGGTAGCCTTCCATAAACAATCTGGAAAGGAGTTGTATTAATAGAAATCTGGTAAGTTGTATTATATCAGTATTCAGCCCAAGTTAGCTAGTTACTCCATGCCTTTGGCCTTTCCCCACAAAAACATCTGAGATAGGTTTCCAAACAGTGATTTACTCTCTCTATTTGCCCATCAGATCGGGTTGATATGCGGTATTGCAGTTCAACCTTGTTCCATGAATCCGAAATAGTTCTTCCCAGAAATGGTTGAGGAACACCTTGTCTCGATTCGACACTATACTCTTTGGAAATCCATGAAGCCGTACAATTTCTTTGATAAAGATTGCCGCCACTGTCTTGGCTGTAAAAAGATGGCTTAATGGAATGAAATGGCTATATTTGTTCAATCTGTCCACAACCACCAGAATAGTATCCACCCCCGAAGATTTCGGTAGTCCTTCAACAAAATCCAGTAAGATTTCCTCCCATATTTTCTCTAGAATTGGCAGCGGTTGTTACAACCCTACAGAAGCCACAGATAACACCTTATTCTTTTGACAAATTGCACACTTTTCCACGTATTCTTTAATGTTCGTCTTCATGCCAACCCAATATAATTCGCTAACTAACCTTTTGTAGGTTCGAAGAAAATTTCAATGACCTCCAATTACCAAGTCATGATAAGCTTGTAATATGGATTTCTTCAATGGAGACTTGCTTGCTATCACTAGCCTATCTTTGTAAAACAAAGTCTCTTGATGCCACGTATATTTTGGAATACTATTAGGGTCTTCTTTAAGCTTGCTAATGATTGAAGGAAAATGATTGTCTTCTGACACTTCTTTCTTCACCATCTCAATATGATCATGGATATCAAACATGGAGTCTCCAACTTTCTAGATAAGGCATCAGCCACCTTATTTTCAGGTCTCGTTCGATAATGAATTTCAAAATTGCATCCCAATAATTTGGAAAACCACCTTTGATACTCGAGTTGCATTTCTCTTTGTGTTCAAAAAGACTTCGCAAACCCTTTTGATCGATCGTCACCAAGAATTTTTGGCCTAATAATTAGGGTCTCCATCTTTGGACAACTAACATGATTGCCATTAATTCTCTTTAGTAAACAGAATTTGTTCTTGCTTGAGCTGATAATGTGTGACTATAATAAGCCACTGGTCACTACCTTTGAATTAAAACAGCTCCAAGGCCCATACTAGACACGTCTATTTTGACAGTAAAAGGAAGACTGAAGTTCGGTAAAGCTAGTACTGGAAGAGTAATCATTTCTTTCTTTAATCTTTCAAATGCTTCAGTTGTCATTGGGCTCCATTCAAACACATCTTTTTTAAGCAACTAGGTTAGAGGGACTGCAATTTCGCCATACCTTGCCACAAACGGTCGAAATAACCAATTAATCTGAGGAAACCACGAAGTTCTTTCAAATTCTTTGGAGTTGGCCATTGCATCATTGCTCGGACCTTCTGCCCATCAGCTTCAACACCTTCCGCTGAAACCCAATGCCCCAAATACTCGATTCTCTTCTTGGCAAACTGACACTTCTTGAAATTTGCCCTTAGTGAGTGGCCCTAAAATAATTTGGATACAATTTCTAGGTGCTCCTCATGTGTGGCGACATTCAAGCTGTAAATTAATATATCATCAAAAAATACTAACACAAACTTACGCAAACGTGGCTTGAAAACTTGGTTCATGAGAGATGGAAAAGTGGTCGGAGTGTTGGTTGAGCCAAAAAGCATGACCAAAAACTCGTAACCCTCGTGCGTTCGAAAAGCCGTTATAGGAATGTCTTCTTTCTTGACTCCAATCTGATGGTAGCTGGATTTTAGGTCCAATTTGGAGAAAATCTAGGCCCCATGTAATTCATCTAGAAGTTCTTCAATAACTGTAATTGGAAACTTGTCCGGAATTGTGGCGTTGTTGAGTGCTCGATAATCTACACAAAATCTTCGACTTCCATCTTTCTTTTTTACCAATGTTTGCAATTTTTTTTACTCTAGCCATAACCTAATATATATAATTCATATACACCGGGATATATTCTGCATACAAAACAATAAGGCATATATTCATGGAAACAATCTCATCAATCATATCAAGAAAAAAAAAGATAATATGATGGAATGCAAAACGGCAAAAAAGGAAGAAAAAAAAAATTATACAATTTCCCTAAAGCCTAAAAAAAAATGGATGCAAAACAGCATAAAAAATTAGGAAAAAAAAAGTTTACCCAATTTCACAAAAACAAAAAAAAGGAAAATATTGATGGGAGAGAAAATTTTTCAGCCATTATTGATGGGAGAGAGATGTTTGACCATAATTGATAGGAGAGAGAGAAAATTACCATTAATGATGGGAGAGAGAGGAAATGACCATTAATGATGGGAGTGAGAGAAAATATTCAACCATTATTGAGGAGAGATGAAGCAAAGGACTCTTTGGTAAAATGATCATGGCTTTTATGTAAAAAATGGAGGTCCAATGTCTATTCTTGAAAAAAATAGTGTAGTTGGACAGATTTGATAATAGGCCCTCCAATTTGGGCTATATGTGTACTTATCTCTAAATTTTAAGAGTGAAATATATTAAACTCATTTTTGAAGCATACAAATGCATAAACTTATTGATTTTGAATTTCCTTCTTGTATAAAAATGATATATATTTTATAAAATGTATATTTTACTAAACATGTCTTTGTCCTAGATTTTAAAAAAGTAATGTATCATCACGTCTGTGTCGTGTCGTGTCATATTTGTGTCCCGTGTCCGTATCCATGCTTTTTAGATGGTGTTTAGCCCGATAAGGACATCCTAATCATCTTCCCCAATTGCCTTCATCATCGATTTAAGGAATATTTGGGATTTTACCAAACTATGGTCACCACGTAACCAAACCAACCAATCGCCCACTCAAAAATCATCTCCACACGTGGTAGTCAAATTGAATTTTACCTAATGTCTCCCACCATGAAATTCCCAAAATTACAACAGCAATACTCAAAGGAAAAGGAAGAAAAACATAAAATAATAGTTAAATCAAAGATTGTTACAATCACACTGTAACTCAACGAAGATGAAATGGGCATCCCAAGGCTGTCAATGATCTCATAAAAAATAAAATTATGGGTAGCCCAATTGTCGATTAAAACCATGACCCCTTGTCCTCTTATCACACCCTTAACCCTTCATGGTTTTAGGTGAACTCAACCCCACCATGGAATTTTTATCCTTCACGGTCTTAGGTGGAACTCAACCCCACCATGGAATTTAGAGAAAGAAAGGCCAACTTTGAGTTCTCGGCCAAAATTTCCAGTTCTGTGGTTGGTTCCTCACCTAGTGACCCATTGATTACAACTTCTTTAGCAAAATCATATTCCTCATCTTACAAAACCATCACTTGCAATTCCTTCTTTTACACCAGTGCCCAAGGGTCAACTTCTCATCACACTTGAAGCACAAACCCTTTTCACGTTGACTTTGGAGTTCACTCTCTGTTAATAGCTTAAACGTCAAGGAACCTTCCCTTTTCATCATCCATTCACATGTTTGTGTCACCATTGTAGAGGAAGTGGTCACACCGAAAGCTACGTTTAGTAAGATGGTTCAAATTGTCGACCAATCGACCAATTGACCCCCACTACCCAACTTGTTAGAAGCAGACCCCTTTTTTTGGATTTGGAGTGAAGGAAACCTCATGATTTTCTTATAATTCAACGTAAACCATTCTTGTAAACTAATTTTCTTGGGTTCGATTTGACACGTCGAGCCTCCTTCACCACGAAACAATCCTTCCAGCTTCCAAAACATCATGTCCATCTCATCCCAATCTAACCTAACTTCATATCCATCTTCTCCTCCACTCCCAATTGTTTCTCCACCATCTTCTCTTCCAACGAACTAACTCCAGTTTCCATCAGACCCAGCATTCCCCAAAACACTGGTATGATACCAAAATTGATAGGCCAAAGCCAACAATTTATTTACGAATAAAATGTAAACTAAGGGAGATTTGAGAGCTCCTAATCTCTCCCACTCCTCACCAAAGAAAGTAAAAAATATGCAGCAAAAAGATACCCCTAACAAATGCTCACCTATATAATCCCTCAAATGCTCACCTATATAATCCCTTACCTCCCTGGACAAAATATTATGGACCCAATGCGATCGTACATAAACTCCCTTTTCACAATATGCCTTTTTCCTCACATGCTTACGTTCATACACTTTTGTAATCTAGGGCCTATCATTTTAGCTTAAAGAAGTATCTTTTTAGTTAGTCCCACCTTTGGACTCAAAAGGAGAGGCAGAGCTTGGGAAATCTCACTTGACTTATACCTATCAGATTCCAATAAGAAGTGGTTTCTGTCAAAATTATGGAATTCTATAAGCCTGTTAGGTCCCTTCTTGGTACATTTCCTAGATAGGTTTCTAAATACATGAAACATGTATTTCTAGGGACATGAAAATTCATTAACCAGTTACATGAACAACATGAATGTGTTATTTTATCTTTTTTAATGCATTATAAAGTTGCATATAAAGGGATCTTTTCCAATTTTTGGAATTGAGGGGAAAAAGGAATTTAAAAAAAATATATTTTAGAGATTTTTTTTCTCCAACATGTTCTTGAGTTTTATACAAGAACAAATTTCTTCTTTTCCTACCATAACATTTAGAATTAATATTATTGTGGGCTCATCAATGCTCCAAGACAACTAAAAACAAAAGAGAGAAGCCTTGGGGTGGAATGTACATTAGCTTTTAATTCATTTGGACAACTTAGGCTTCGTTCAATGACCATTTGGTTTTTTTTTTTTTTTTTTGGTTTTTGAGAATTGTACTTGTTTTCTCCCAATTTCTTTGCAATAGTCTTCATCTTTCTTGAGATAAATATTTGAATTCTTAGTCAAATTCCAAAAACAAAAACAAGTTTCTAACAACTACTTTTTTTAGCTTCCAAAACTTTGCTTGAATTTTGAAAACATTTGTAAAAAGTGATAAGAAAACCAAAAAAAATACTCATAGGTGGTAGTAGTGTTAACAAGCTTAATCCTCGAAAACACTCATAGGGGGTAGTAGTGCTTATGAGCTTAATTCTCAAAAACCAAAAATCAAATGGAACCTTAAATATTACCATTCGGTATTAAAAAAAACTAATACTTTAACAGGCTTGCTTAGTCAACCAAAGATTGCAATGTGCGTAATTATATGAATGAATACAATTCCTGTATGATATCTAGTTAAGTTTGTTTGTTTGAAATACCAAAAAAAAAAAAAGAAGAAAGGAAAAAAAGAAAGGTGAATAACATGGTATTATTTGGAAAGTGGTGATTTAAATTCATTTCAGAATGCTCGTAACGTTTCCCTTGATAAAAGTTGTCAAAAAAAAATAAAAAATACAAATTAGTGATCACGTTAACTTTACGTTATATCAACTAGGGAGACAAATAATAAAAATAAGTTTATGTAACAGTAAATCAATTCGACAAACAAGAATAGAGAAGCGAGAAGAAACAATACACAAATTTATGTGGTTCACTAACGGTGTGTTAGCTACATCCACGATCAAAGGGAGAGAATGGTTCTATTAGTGAGGAATAATCAATTGCAGATACAAAGATCAGGACAGATAAGGGTAAAAGGGTTTATATATGACACTCCTCTTAACCCTAACGACCCTATACTTGGTCATTCATAGCACCAAATAACAGACTCAAGGCATATCAACAGCTGCTTTATACTTTTTCATGTAAAAAGGAAAAATATCTTTAAGAAGTAACAATGATGTGATTTCCGGAAAGAAAAATGAGCAAAATCTGTAAGCAAGCATAAAGTTCCAACACTTTATGCTTACTTGCTCATTAAATTGATTTTTATTTTCCCTTCCTTAACATATAAAGTAATTGCAGCAATAAAACTCATATCTAAATCTCAAACAATAGCATCCATTCCTTAACAAAATTTTCCCTCTAGAATGCCATATTGGTCTCTCAAATTCATAGAAAACAAGGGAACCAACCAAGAACTTTACAAATATATGAGAGAATTCAGCAATTAACAATATGCACCAGTAAGAGTCTAGTTACTGAACTCCAACAGAAATGACAATCGATTAAACTAAAACTATTACTTTCAACTAACGAACAAATTAAAAGCTAAAGAAAAGAAAAGAAGAGATACCAATTGAAGATTGGACGGATGGATTCAGAAATGATTCCGGAGCCCTAGAAACTGGAGTTGAACTCAGGAGTGCTCGCTCTCTCTTGGAAACATAGCGTCCAGGAACCATAATCCCCTTTTGAGGCTCTGAACTCGAGTCCGAGCAATGCAATGGTCGGAACTTCGGCTGGAATTTGGAAGGTTGGGATACGGGTCTATTTGAAGGTGGAGAGGGGAGGGCCAAACGCTTGGGCTTATGTTCTTCTTCTTCACCGTCTTCGTCAGAAGCATTTGAGTAAGCTTTGAACAAAGATTCCATAGCTTCAAAATTAAGGGAATTACATCAAAAATGAGTGTAGCGATCGGCTTATCTCCAATAGCAGGTGGAATCAGATCAATGAAGCCCTAAATTTTGGGCTCAAAACGATCTAATAGAGAGATAGGATCAGGATAACAACATACATAGCGAAATTAAATAGTGCATTTTGATAAAAGGTCTTTATAGAACATTTGATTATTTCAATATGAATAAAATATTCCTACACAAAATCTACTAAAACTATACTATTTCGTCATCCAAAATTCAAAAAGTAGTATATCTAAGAACTAAATCTAAATCTATTATTTCAAAAAAAAAAAAAAAAAAAACTAAATCTAAATCTATAGTATTTTATCTCTTCTAAAAAAAATCTATAGTATTTTATCTCCCCATTTCGTCCTCCAAATTTTAAACATATGCTTATTTTACCTAATTTCATTGAATATATTAGAATCAAAGAAAGATGCAAGAGGGAAAAGAGAAAAAATGGGTTGGGTTAAGATAGTTGTCCCACAATCCCACCAAGCTGGCTTTTCAATTCACTATATATAATATAATTAACTAATGTACCTATTTATTTTTGTTGCACAAAAAACTAGACTCTTCTTTTTCTAAAAAAAGACATATTGGCACCAACAAAATAATATGTTAATCCAGTAACTCACGAGCAACATTTAGATGTTCTCTTTGTTGGGTTTTATGCCCTAAAACTCGTAGATAGTGAATGTAAACAAATTGTATACTTATTTCAATAAAGTGTTATTGAGTTTCTACAATAAAGTGTTATTGTTAAATATTGCACAATTTGACCCAAATCCAATAAACTAAGATCCAAGGTTGTTTGTATGTAACTTGAACTAGCATGTGGGGACATACGGGGATCGATGTTCAAGTAACAACCTAAAAGGTCTGTAGTACAAGGATAAGGTTGGGTACCTTATCCTGGTAACACTAGGTGATACGACCCGTTTTGTATTTGATACAGACGTGTTGATCCAAAGCGTCCATGAGAGAACACAAGTCACCAACGTTGAACTCAACCTTTGCACCTATCACCTTCACAAACCATCTGTCTACATTGGCAACTTAAACATTTTTTTTTTCCTGATCCTTGGATAGCTTCGTTAGTTAACTTCACTAACTCTAACTTGGATAGGAACAACAACTTACTAAGCAACTGAGCAACTCGCTCTACGCATTGAGCCTGCCCATGATGTTCCTTAAATCCCTTGTACATCTTGGCTTTATGAGAATGCACTGAAAAAGGTGTTTTATGCGTCTCTTACAATCAACCTCGCTTTCGAGGATAATCCTTTGGCACAACCTTGATATAACAAAAAGCTAAATTTCCAGTGAGGGTATAATTCCCTTGATCTTCCTCACTCAGGCGTTTAACCAATTCTAGGTCTTCTTAATGGCTATCAACAATCAACTTTTTTTTTTCAACTAGACACCACTAAAGATGAGCAAACAATGCTGAAAAGGCTTCCGCTGCCAACTCACTTTCTGAGCAATCAACCCTCTTAGCAAAGGACTATGAAATGGTACCGAGAACGCCAACTTGGTTTCTTGCTAAGAGCATACCACAATTTCCATGTCAGGTGCTAATTGACCTTACCGCTTTACCAGATCCAAACACTTCCTTTAACCTAAGTCAAGCTCTTCTTGCATAAAGAAACACCTTCGACTCTTTGTGATCTATGAGTTTGGATACTTCCTTCAGAAGGAAGGTGTCTTTAGATATCTCAAGTCAATATTGCAACTACGACTTCCAAGTCATGAGTGTGGAATAGTTAAACTCATATTTCCTTAGTTGACACAAGGTGTGAACATCTTTTCCATATCGCATTAGTTTACAACCTTGTCATTTTTCTTTAAGCGTCAATAACGACCACTAACCTCTTGTACAATCAAGAACAGTTAACACCGAGACTATAGCCAATTGTTCCCTTAACCTCTAGAAATGCTTCTTACAAACTCCGCTTCGAGCGATAGCGATGTTCTTGAATCTTGCGAGAGAACTGAATCCATGGTGCTACCAAACTAGCAACATTCTAAGCAACCTCCCAGCCTCAAAAGGTAACTTTCCAATCAAGAAGATTGTGACTTTCAACCATTAAATTGGGTCGGACCAATTGCAAACTTCTTCTACTTTTACTTTAGCAAGACTCGCTGGGATACAGTCTTTAGAACCCAGATGTCCAAGAAAGCAACCTTATCCAAACAAAACTCATCCTTTGAATAGCGTACAACTCACTACATCCCAAAGCTGCCAAAACTTGCTCGAAGTGCTCTTTATGAGTCTTCCTTAGTCTTTAAATAAACCAACTCACAACCAAGGAACACTATCATGAACGAGTCCAAAAGATCTTGAAAATCTGGTTCGTGAAGCCCAAAAGCTATAGGAGCATTAGTAATCCAAAAAAACATCATGTTCTTGTGATGGCCACACTTGGTTTTGAAGGCAACCTTGGAACGACAGCTTCCTTGACCCTTACCTGAGGGTAACCTCATCACAAATCTAACTTTGGTAAAACCTTAGCTCCTTGAAATTGGTAAAAAAAAAATCACCATCACGATTGGAGAATACTTATCTCTTACTGCCACATTGATCAATTCCCAATAGTCAATGCCTAGGCTCAATGAACTGACCTTTTTCTTCACCAACAAAGTTGGGGAGACACAATAGGGTAAATAAATCCCTTGTCCAAGACTTCTTCCAATGGCACCTTAAGTTTCTTCCTTGAATCGATATCATTCAATAAAGTGCCTTGAATAATAGGTTGTCCCAAGTAACAACTCTATCCAGAAGTCCATGATATTTGCAAAATAGACTCAAGCACCAAACTACAAGAGACACCTGACGTTTAGGGTAGATGTTATCTTTTGGATTCCCAACTTTTATTTCTTTGAGTCAAACTTCGGCCAAATGATAACCTAAAGAGAGCTTCCTGATTTCTTAACTAAAGCCAACCAATCTATATCCAGGAACGACGACGAGGTCTAGCATATTCCAACTTGACAACCTTGCTCCAAAGATCTTGCTTGCATAGAAAGTCCACCAACTTTACTACTTCCTATGGAAATTCTCTTAATTCTTTACGGTCTTGGTTTCACTTGCTAGAATCTTCAAGCCAACTCAAAAACCTTCCAAGGTAAAAAGATCCAACCTTAGGTCCGCTTTGCTGGTCGTCTGCAACTACCACTACCAATTGGGCCTCGCCAAAGAAGAACCAACACGAAAAAAAAAGGGCTTTCAACGTTAATGCCACTTGAGGCACCAGATGAGGAACAGGGGAATTCGCATCGAGGTGCGAATTGACTTCAAGAACACTGGGAGAGCCAGAACGACCATTCTCTCGACTCTCGCTAGAACTCATCACTAAGAGGGGAAACAAAGAACTTGCTTAATCAGCCTTCATAAGAAGCTTGAATAGGATGGACTAACATCGAACTGAGGCAACAACCTAGACCTGATAGCACACAACATGCACCAACCGAAAACACACGAGCTATCTAAGAATCTATGGCAGCATCCTATGCCTACTAACAAGCAACATCACGAAACAATGACAAGATAATCAAGAGCTATCTAGCTAACTATGGGAGCATCCTACTCCTACTACCAAACAAGAATCACTCAACGAATCAAACTATCTATCCAGCTACAGGGAGCATCCTAAGCTTATTTACTATACGATAAAGCAACATTGAAAAGTAAACATGCTTAACAAGGCAAACAAGACAATCAACAAACATGCAAGGCAATCAAATATATCAAACGATAATCATGCATTGCAAATCCAAAGTAACAAAGATTCAACCACCAGATAATATAACAACATAATAATATCTTAACCAGACCAACGTACCTGGTGATGGAGAGGAGAAACGAGGAAGACCATAACCCTAAACATCCACACAACCTAGATTTCCTAGGCCAGTCTACAGGAACAACTCCACTCTGATACCAACTGTAACGCCCCAGGTTTTTATACACTAACCTAGCGAGGTTACCAACTTCTAACCGAGTGCCCCGAAAATTTCGACAGCATAACAGCATACAACGGACTAACCCAAAATTTTTCCAAAGACCTAATAGGACAAAAATAACACTTCTAATATCAACCACTCACAATCACACCACAACGCCTCAGGTTCACAACAGAACTTCTACAACAAACGAGTCAGATCTCGCAATAATATAAATCAATAAGACAACCACAACCAACAACACAACTAAGCACCACTACTACACTTTAACTCATTAGAAGCAACTTAATCGTTATAAACTGAAATAAAGATAGAGTTTATTAAAGCCAGCTCAACTAGCCTAGAGTCTAAACAAGAATAAATTCAAAACTAAAACGAATAGGACAAACAGTTGTCCAACCAATGTAAGCAACAACTACCCTATCCAAGATGAAAATATAAAGAAAAAATAACGCTATCTAGCTATGGTCCCTCCTCATGCATCTCCTTTGCATAACCATGTTCAAGACGGTCCTCATAACCTGCATAATCTGGAAGTTGGGGGGAGAGAGGGGAGGGGGTCAGTACAACCATGGTACTGGTAAGTAGCCCCTCCTACCAGAGAAGCCATCAAACAGCAACCAAGCAACCAACATGCTTTTCATGCGCAAACAACATATTTCTCAAAGCTATACACACAACAACATGCTTAAAAGCAAGTAAAGTGAATGACTCTCCTAAGCCAAACCTCATGCATCTCTCTATGCAACTCACTAACCACTCATGCTTCACGAGCTCACTCAACAAACTTATTTAGCCCTCACTTGGCTCTCCAAGACTGATCCTTCGAGTCGCACTGTCCCCTGACCATTTGTACCTAGGGCCACAATGCTCTCTACGGAGCTCGGCGTTCGACCCTTGACCATTTGTACCCAAGGCCTCGAACTGTGCATCGCCCCTTGGCCATTTGTACCCAAGGTGCACTGATGCTTGCTAGACTCATCACACCAATCCTTGACCATTTGTACCCAAGGCCTCGATGCTCCTCTTAAACCATTGGTGATATGCCACCCCTCGACCATTTGTACCCGAGGTGCACTGACATTCACCCATCTAGCCTTTCTTTCACATTCAGGTCCCTGACCTCTTTATTACAACTATCTAGAGTGCATATGCCCTGCAACATGCTTCTAGACTCATGTACTATGCCCACCAACTAAGAAGCACGGACACGGACACGGGACACGGACACGGACACGACAGGACACGGCGATACGTCAATTTCTAAAAAACGAAGATACGGATACGTTGAGGATACGCTGTTTTTTATTATTATTATTATTATTATTGTTTAGTATATATATATAATTTTTAAAATTTTTAGTATATATGTAATTTTTTTAAAAAAAATTATAGTATATACTAATTTTTTTAAAATATAAATTTTTATTGATAGTAGTTTAACTCCATCCTTCCTGTTTTTTTAACTTAAAAATGCTACTTTTATTGAGCTGGGCCTATACAACCATTTGTCTAGGTTAAACATGAGGTTTTCTTTAATTTAGAGGTTTAAATATAAAAAGAAAAAAGAAAAGAAAAACCAAAGGTACGAAGAGAAACAGAAGCAACTTTCTGTAGCAGCAAACCGACTAGTGGCAGCAAACGGCGGTGGTGGTGAAGGCGGACGGTGACTGCACCGGTGAAGAAGAGAGAACAAATGGTTCAATGGAATTTGTGAAGAAGAAGAACCTCACTTGTTTTCTTTTCAGTTTTCACCTTCAGAATGCGAAGAAGCCCTAGCGTGGTGATGGTGAAGAAATCGTGAACGGCAGCTTCATTTTCTATTCATCTTTCTCTTTCTTTTTTTTTTTTTAATTAAAGACAGCCTGCCCAAAGAAATCTTTAAAATTTTGATGTGGGCGTGTCCGGGGCGTGTCCGGGCCGTGTCCCGACGTGTCCGAAATTCAAAAAAAATAAATATATTTTCGGACACGCAAAATTGCGTGTCCGACACGTGTCCGGAGCGTGTCCGGACGAATCCGTGTCCGACGCGTGTCCGACACAAATCCTTCGTCCATTTTGACGTGTCCGTGCTTCATAGCCCACCAAGAATATACATACCACACCAAACTACCTAGAATGCATATGCCCTGCATCATGCTTCTAGACTCATGTACTATGCCCACCAAGCATATACATACAGCAACAACATACTCTCGAGTCTGGACTCATGCTTAACTCATAAAAGCATAACAACTAGCATGCTTAACAACCAAGCATCACACAACCACAGTTCATGCTATTCGAATATCTCATATATATATCTAACACAGAAGCAAGAAGCGCAACACATATATATATATATAAGCAAAGCAAGAAACAAGAGAATAATTATAAAGCAAGTAACAAGCAGTGTGCATCATGCAATCAAACAGACTTTAACAGGTAAGAACTACTTACAAATAAGCGCTCCTAAGCAACCTAAAAACCAACAGAACGATCCGGAAGAGCCTAAGGAGCCCGAACTACAACCAACAACTTCTAAGGGTTAGAAAATAATTTAGAGCACCTAATAGACTTAATAATGGAATTAAGGAGTGCTGGAATTTACCGATCAGCAATGAATAACCCCGAACACGCACTGTCCAGCAAACAAAGAGGTTTAAAACCACTTGCTTAGAGTCCCTAGATAGTGGGTGTTCGAGTTTAAGGTCAACCAAAGAATGGGTCACAATATTAGAGCGATATCGAGCCCAAAACTACACTGCACAGTGCTGAAAGGCAAGAAAACAACCACGAGACCTAGTTTAAACATCGAACAAGAGTGGGTAATCTAAATTTGAGGTTAATAAGGTATGGGTAACGATGAAAACTCACCAAGAGACCTCGAACACGTCGAAACGGATCTCAAATCAGCCTGCACGCACCCAAAACGTGGGAACAACAGAGATTCAAGCTCTTACTCACTAGTCCAGCCAAAAACAAGGGGAAGAAAAGGGGATTAACTCGTTGCTCGCTGTATTCGAATGAAATAAGAGAAAAGAAACTCGAGGCTCACCCACAGAGGCTGACAGAAACCCAAGGGGAAGACAACCGCCAGCGAGTGCAAAGAAAGACGAACCGACGCCGGAGGGGGAAGAGTTCTGACGAAGACCCACGGCCGCAACACCTACCCACACGAAGAGAGAACGAAGATTAGAGTGACAGCGTTTGGGAGACGAGTTTCACGAGCTTCTTACCGTCGACGAAGCAACGAACAAGGGAGGATGAGAAGATGAAAACCCACGGGTGGCTGTCGACGAAGAAGAAGAAGAGCTGAAGGATGGGGCTGGCGGCACAAGATGAAAAGGCTGAAGGATGGGGGGCTGGTGTTTCACGAAAAGGAGGGAGAAAGAGATTCTATTTTTTCTCTTTTAGGGTTTTCTTTTCTTTTCCTTGATTTAAAACTTGAATTAAAAAAAATATAACCTAACCTCACATTTAAGACTCAATTAAGGCCCTTCGAGCCCAAAATCAACTCTTAGAACGTCTATAAGGATTAGGCCAAATTTTAAATTCTAAATCTCGAAGAAAAAGGAAATTCTTGACTTACACAAACTTAACCCACTCCAAGCAACCGCTAAAAAAATAAATAGAATGGAAACAGCCAAACAAGAACTAAAGCTCCAAATCCCAAATTAAATTCAATGGAATTATTCGAACCTGAAAATGTGGGGCGTTACAATCTCCCCACCTTAAGAACTTTCGTCCTCGAAAGTTTGCTGCTCGAAGAGTTCTAGATATTTGGCTCTAATCTCAGCTTCAACACTTGGAACAAGTTGTATCGCACATACACATTGGTAACAAAGACAACCAATGAACAATTAGACCAAAGTGCATAACGATCTTCAAGTGGTCCAATATAATCGGAGCTACACTATCCGATCCTTTCAACACAGAGGACTCCTTTCCACTCACATTGCTTGAAGAAACCAGGGTCGTTGATGAATTTTCCAAACGACGGCACACGAAGCACGATGCGTTGCAGATAACACATGTGGCCAATACAACTTATAAACAGCTAGATCAATGCGCTCAAAGATCTTGAGTAGTCCAATAGATTTGAACTAAGTTATTCATCCACCAGAATATGCAAAACTTCTTTTATTAACCCTTCTTGAGAGAACACAAGTCACCAATGTTGAACTCAACCTTTGCACCTATCACCTTCACAAACCATCTGTCTACATTGGCAACTTAAACATTTTTTTTTTCTGATCCTTCGATAGCTTCGTTAGTTAACTTCACTAACTCTAACTTGGATAGGAACAACAACTTACTAAGCAACTGAGCAATTCGCTCTACGCATTGAGCCTGCCCATGATGTTTCTTAAATCCCTTGTACATCTTGGCTTTATGAGAATGCACTGAAAAAGGTGTTTTATGTGTCTCTTACAATCAACCTCGCTTTAGAGGATAATCCTTTGGCACAACAACCTTGATATAACAAAAAGCTGAATTTCCAGTAAGGGTATAATTCCCTTGATCTTCCTCACTCAGGCGTTTAACCAATTCTAGGTCTTCTTAATGGCTATCAACAATCAACTTTTTTTTTTTCAACTAGACACCACTAAAGATGAGCAAACAATGCTGAAAAGGCTTCCGCTGCCAACTCACTTTCTGAGCAATCAACCCTCCTAGCAAAGGACTATGAAATGGTACCGAGAACGCCAACTTGGTTTCTTGCTAAGAGCATACCACAATTTCCATGTCAGGTGCTAATTGACCTTACCGCTTTACCAGATCCAAACACTTCCTTTAACCTAAGTCAAGCTCTTCTTGCATAAAGAAACACCTTCGACTCTTTGTGATCTATGAGCTGGATACTTCCTTCAGAAGGAAGGTGTCTTCAGATATCTAAAGTCAATATTGCAACTACGACTTCCAAGTCATGAGTGTGGAATAGTTAAACTCATATTTCCTTAGTTGACACAAGGTGTGAACATCTTTTCCATATCGCATTAGTTTACAACCTTGTCATTTTTCTTTAAGCGTCAATAACGACCACTAACCTCTTGTACAATCAAGAACAGTTAACACCGAGACTATAGCCAATTGTTCCCTTAACCTCTAGAAATGCTTCTTACAAACTTCGCTTCGAGCGATAGCGATGTTCTTGAATCTTGCGAGAGAACTGAATCCATGGTACTACCAAACTAGCAACATTCTAAGCAACCTCCCAGCTTCAAAAGGTAACTTTCCAATCAAGAAGATTGTGACTTTCAACCATTAAATTGGGTCGGACCAATTGCAAACTTCTTCTACTTTTACTTTAGCAAGACTCGCTGGGATACAGTCCTTAGAACCCAGATGTCCAAGAAAGCAACCTTATCCAAACAAAACTCATCCTTTGAATAGCGTACAACTCACTACATCCCAAAGCTGCCAAAACTTGCTCGAAGTGCTCTTTATGAGTCTTCCTTAGTCTTTAAATAAACCAACTCACAACCAAGGAACACTATCATGAACGAGTCCAAAAGATCTTGAAAATCTGGTTCGTGAAGCCCAAAAGCTATAGGAGCATTAGTAATCCAAAAAAACATCATGTTCTTGTGATGGCCACACTTGGTTTTGAAGGCAACCTTGGAACGACAACTTCCTTGACCCTTACCTGAGGGTAACCTCATCACAAATCTAACTTTGGTAAAACCTTAGCTCCTTGAAATTGGTAAAAAAAAAAATCACCATCACGATTGGAGAATACTTATCTCTTACTGCCACATTGATCAATTCCCAATAGTCAATGCCTAGGCTCAATGAATTGACCTTTTTCTTCACCAACAAAGTTGGGGAGACACAATAGGGTAAATAAATCTCTTGTCCAAGAGTTCTTCCAATGGCACCTTAAGTTTCTTCCTTGAATCGATATCATTCAATAAAGTGCCTTGAATAATAGGTTGTCCCAAGTAACAACTCTATCCAGAAGTCCATGATATTTGCAAAATAGACTCAAGCACCAAACTACAAGAGAGCTTCTTGTTTTCTTAACTAAAGCCAACCAATCTATATCCAGGAACGACGACGAGGTCTAGCATATTCCAACTTGACAACCTTGCTCCACAGATCTTGCTTGCATAGAAAGTCCACCAACTTTACTACTTCCTATGGAAATTCTCTTAATTCTTTACGGTCTTGGTTTCACTTGCTAGAATCTTCAAGCCAACTCACTAACCTTCCAAGGTAAAAAGATCCAACCTTAGGTCCGCTTTGCTGGTCGTCTGCAACTACCACTACCAATTGGGCCTCGCCAAAGAAGAACCAACACGAAAAAAAAAGGGCTTTCAACGTCAATGCCACTTGAGGCACCAGGTGAGGAACAGGGGAATTCGCATCGAGGTGCGAATTGACTTCAAGAACACTGGGAGAGCCAGAACGACCATTCTCTCGACTCTCGCTAGAACTCATCACTAAGAGGGGAAACAAAGAACTTGCTTAATGAGCCTTCATAAGAAGCTTAAATAGGATGGACTAACATCGAACTGAGGCAACAACCTAGACCTGATAGCACACATCATGCACCAACCGAAAACACACGAGCTATCTAAGAATCTATGGCAGCATCCTATGCCTACTAACAAGCAACATCACGAAACAATGACAAGATAATCAAGAGCTATCTAGCTATCTATGGGAGCATCCTACTCCTACTACCAAACAAGAATCACTCAACGAATCAAACTATCTATCCAGCTACAGAGAGCATCCTAAGCTTGGTGTGGTATGTATATTCTTGGTGGGCATAGTACATGAGTCTAGAAGCATGTTGCAGGGCATATGCACTCTAGATAGTTGTAATAAAGAGGTCAGGGACCTGAATGTGAAAGAAAGGCTAGATGGGTGAATGTCAGTGCACCTCGGGTACAAATGGTCGAGGGGTGGCATATCACCAATGGTTTAAGAGGAGCATCGAGGCCTTGGGTACAAATGGTCAAGGATCGGTGTGATGAGTCTAGCAAGCATCGGTGCACCTTGAGTACAAATGGCCAAAGGGCGATGCACAGTTCGAGGCCTTGGGTACAAATGGTCAAGGGTCGAACGCCGAGCTCCGTAGAGAGCATTGTGGCCCTGGGTACAAATGGTCAGGGGACAGTGCGACTCGAAGGATCAGTCTTGGAGAACCAAGTGAGGGCTAAATAAGTTTGTTGAGTGAGCTCGTGAAGCATGAGTGGTTAGTTAGTTGCATAGACAGATGTACGAGGTTTGGCTTAGGAGAGTCATGTTGATTTCTAAACTTTTTTAGCCATTTTTCAAAACCCACCTATTAAATCTTGCCATTTTTCTCGTTGCCTTGCCCATTTATTATTAAGTAGTTTTTTAGCACGTGCGATGCACGTTTGTATATCAACTTATTCTTATTTTTTCTTATAACCAAATAATTCTATGGAAAATAGAAATGATAGATTAATTACTAATATAATATGATATAATTTATAATTTTATAAATGCTTTAAATTAATTTATGTAATTTTCGTTTCATAAACTTGTTAATACCTATCACATTTTTATTTAACAATAACATGTATATTTTATAATTTTTTATTTAATTATTTGTATAATAAGTTTTATTTAGAATTAGAAACAATTTTTTAAAAAAATCATTAAAACCAAAGGTGTTAAGGCTTTTTGTAACATATATATCGTTGAATTAAAGGTTAGAGGTTTGAACTCCCACCTTCACATTAAAGAAACAAATTAAAGCATATTCAAGCATTTTAAATAAAAAGTACAATAATAAAAAATATAAAAAATAATAATTTGAAAAACTATATCGCACATGATAACAACATGCTTATCACGACAATATCGCACTACAACAGTTCAACATACTTCAACACAACAGTGCGACATAGCATATGCCACAACAGCCCAACATGCTCAAAATTCACAATAATTCATGAACATCAATACGTCAGAGCACATAACAAAACTAAGTCGATATAACACACAGCATGCTAGCAAACAAGCAAACAAACTCAAAAGGTAGAATTCCACTTACCGGAAGCTCTAAACGCTCCTAAACTAGATGAAAAGCTCCAAAGATAATCCAAGAGCTCCTTTAAAGCTCCATCAAACAGGATAAGTCCTTTGCTGGAAAATAACTCGAGTAACCTCTAATTGATCCCAAGCTACAAGTAACGACTTCCAACATCAGGGACTAGTTAGCAGAGCCTAACAAGAGTTCTAACAAGGCTAAAAGGTGAAGAAGCTTACCGAACCACGCCAAACGAGTCCAAAAGCTTGCTGGAACTTACTGACCAGCACCAAACTCCTTTGAACACGCGCTGCCTGAGGTCCGAATTGGGTTAAAACTGAAACTAACGAAACACCCATAGGTTATAGGCTACTCAAAAGCCAACATAATTGATTACCAAGGTCTAAGGACGAGGAACTTACCGAACAGCACCTAAACGGCCCTGAAACTTGTTGACCAATGATCGAGAGCTTCCATAAACGACGATCTAAAGCCGTTGGACCAAGAGCACTTCAATTCAAGGTCGCACGGATTGTGGGTAATCGCCAAAAGCTCGCTTTGGGTCTAATTTACAGCTGGACAGCACACAAACAAGGCTTATTCTTGTAATTTGAGGTCGATAACGAATGGGTTAACTAAAATCAAACTCGAATAAGCATGGGTAACGACGAAAACTCACCAAGAGAGCCCGAACACGCTGGAACGGAACTTAAATCAGCCCAAACGTGCCCAAAGCGCCAGAACGACGAAGATCTTGCCTTCTACTCACTAACCCAGCCGAAAACAAGAGGAACAAGGAATTAAACTCGCTGCTTGAGGAACTTGAAAGCGCGAAGAGAACGGCTCAAGCTTGAGGGAGACGAACGGCGGCGCGAGCTGCTGCTGTCCGTGGGTCTTGACGCCGGCGGTTTCACCCGAGGATGAACGAGAGAGAGAGAGATGGGAACCGCGGCTGCTCACGCGAGGGAGGAAGAGATGAAAAGGGACGGCGGGGCTTGGCTGCTGGCGGCGGCGCAACACACGGCAGAGAGGGAGAAGGAAAAGACGCCGGAATCGGCCTGTGGGTCCTGACGCCGACGGGAAGGAAGAATGAAATCGGATGGGGCTGGCTGGAACACACGCAACGCAAGGGGGAATCCTGGCGGCTTACACGAGAAGACGAAGGGAGAAAGAGATGATTTAGGGTTATTGTCAAAATTAACCCATATGAGTGGGTTTTCAAAATTGACCTAGTTTCTAAAAACTTGTTTTTTTAACCTATTTTATATAAAACCAGCTACTTTTTAGTGGGACCCACAATGTGAAAAGTCATTTTTATCCTTCCCAATTTTCATTAATGTTAGGAATTAAATTTTTCAACTAACCAACCCAACTAATTAATTCCAAACATCAACACACCATTTGATCTTTTTAAAAAATAAAATCAAACACACGAATAGACCCACTTCAAAATTTTCATAACGTCAACGTTTTTTTGAAGTACAATTGAGGATGATTTTATATGTTATAGATAACAAGGAATTTGTATAAGATATTTTTACAAAAATCTGGAAAAAAAAAAGTATGAATACCGACTGGGAAATTATGAATCCCGGTCGGGAAATTATGAATCCCGACCGGGAAATTATGAATCCCGACCGGGATTTCTTGGTCGGGAAACCAACCAAGAAATTTTCCATAAGGTTTTTTTTTTTAAAAAAAAAAAAAAAAAAAAAAAAAAAAAAAAAAAATCTTCTTTGTAAATTAATCACAAAGTTCTCACTATTCTCCTATTTTCTACATTTCTCTAATTGTCCAAACACAAACACAAGACTTTCCATTATTTAGTAGCAAGTTTGTTTTCATTTGGGGATTCTTCTTAACCCATAAGATCTTTTTTTGTTTTTTTTTTTTCTTCATTTGATGTTTCTTTCTTTCTTCTTTAGAGTTTATTCATTCATTTTTTGCAAGAAAATTTAACCAAGAAATTTCAAAAACACTTTCTTGCAAAATATTGGGCAAAAAAAAGAAGGAAAAAGAGTAGGAAAAAAAGGGGGAAAATAATATGAAAAAAGAAAGAAAGAAAAATTCAACAAAAAAAATTTTTGGTCGAACAAACCAACAAATTAAGAAATTTCGATCCAAATTTAGTTAAAGAAATTTTGAACACAATTTTTTTTTTTTTTGTAAATTTTGTTTATGACCTAATAGGAAAGAAAGGAAAATTGGTTTTAAAAAAAGGAAATTAAAAATAATTTAATTAATTAATTTATTTAATTTAAAAAAAAAAAAAAAGGCACAAAGCTGCCTTTTGTCCCGGTCAACTGCCCGGCCAGGAACGTGACCGGGACAAAAGGCAATAAGCCCCCATTCTTTTCTTTTTTCTTTTTTTTTTCTTCTTGTTCCTTTTTTTTTTCTTTCGTTTTCTGGGTTTACTTTTTTTTGTAAGGTTCATCTTTCTTTTCTTTTTTTTTTATATGGAAATCAATACTTTTATATATATTTTAGAGTCATTTTGATGGATGGAAAAGCTTCAATCAATGATTAGAAGTACCCATTTTTTTCAAAATCTTTTGGAAAGAAAAACCCATTTTTCTCAAAATTGTTGTTTGAAAACTCGTTCTTCCTCAAGCTTCAATCAAACTCCAACGTATTTCAACACAAAGAAGTCGTCGGAAGGAGTTGCCGGAGTTGCTGGAAGTCGAAGAAGTAAACCCAGATTTTTGGGAATGGGTTTTTACGGATACTGGAAGCCGAATGAGAGTATTGGTTTTGAGAATGAGTTTTTTGTTTGTTTTTTTGACCTCTTAGATGGAAGGGTATGTTAGTAATTGCACAAAGAGGTGTGACATCAGCAGGTTAAAAAAAACAAGTTTTCAAACAGTGGGTCAATTTTGAAAACCCAAAACTGAATGGGGTTATTTTTGACAATTTCCCGGTTTCTTTCTTTTTATTTTCCTTAAATTAAAACCCAAGAAAGAAAAACCTAATTAAATAAAAATCAGGCTCTTATCTTAGGATTTCATTTAAAATCTCAAACTTATCTCCTTAAATTATTTGGGAAAGAAAATAGCCCAATTAAATTGGGATTTGGGTCTTTCGATATTTAAAAAAAATATCAATTTTTAAACCTCCAACTTCAGGAATTTAAAGATTTAATTAAAAATCCATTTTTCCTAAATTGTCGAAATTTAATTTTACGACCCAAGGCTAAACTCTAATTCTAATTTTCCAAATTAGAATAAGAACGTCCAATAAATTCCAAAACGGCTCGATTTCGAAACGCGGGGCGTTACAAACCAAAGGTGATCTTTCAAAAATTTTATATTCTATAATTAAATATAATTAGATAAAAATATTAATTTTGAAATTTAATTTATCTAAAAAAAGTTTCCTCCATGTAGATAAATTAAATTCTAAAATTAATATTTTTATCTAATTATATTTAATTATAGTGGAAACTTTTTACATTCTACCTTTTCACATTCCATATGTACATTTAATTTCTATGTGTGCATTTAAATTGCATTATCTCATATATACAACAATCTTAGTCAACTTTAGGTTACATTTTATTGTTTTTAATATAAGAATTAAAAAATATATAGGTATTTTTATATTTTTTTAATTTTGAAAAAGTTGTTTTACGTAATTTGGACTTTTTTTTTATTACAAATTTTAAATATTTCAATGCTAACTTTTTGTTATGTACGTTTTTTTTTCCAACCTTAATAAAGATAAAATTAATTACCTAATTTGAATTCATATTATACTTATAATTAATCGTTAATGGCATATCTTGTAATTTAGTAAATCAAAGGAAGGACAAAGGTGTCCAAAAATGTTTTTCCAACATCCTCACTTTTTAATATAGTATAGATGACTATTTTCTCAACAAAAGAAACATAATTTGTAATTGAATCAATTAAGGCCCCGTTTGATAACCATTTGGTTTTTGGTTTTTGGTTTTTGAAAATTAAGCCTATAAACATTACTCCCACTTACAAAATTCTTTGTTTTCCTAATACATTCTTTCCATTTTTTCAAAAACCAAGCCAATTTTTTAAAACTAAAAAAAGTAGTTTTCAAAAACCTGTTTTTGTTTTTGGATTTTGGTTAAGGAATTCAAATGTGCCCTAGATGAAGATGAAAACCATGGTAGGAAAAATGAGAGAAAACAAGCATACTTTTCAGAAACCAAAAACAAAAAACCAAATGGTTATCAAACGGGGCCTAAGTTCTTATTTTTTCAACAAACATTTCAAATACAAAAAAAAAAAAAAAAAATACATGGATTATAAGAGAGAAATAAGAAAATAAACAATAAAAAAAATCAAGTTCTTAGCTATACATTCATTTCTACAAATAGATTTGCTAAGTTGGTCAAAATGGATAGACAAATACACTATTATTCAAGTTCATCAAACTTGAGTTGTAATGTTGTTGCAACTCCAAGGGTCTGAGATATAGACAACGACATATGCATCATTTGCATCTTAGATGTAACACCAACATCTTGAGATGTTCTGAAGCTTGGAGAGCTTTTGAGAGTAAGACAATGAGAGAACAAAAATAAAGAAAGAACAAAATTGTAGGTGTGATGAAAAAATGGTGAAGAAAACTCTTTTTTATAGTAGTAGAATGTGAGGGTTATAAAACCTTTTGAATTCTAAATTAAACTCATTTAAGTGGTAGGAAAAACCTTTAGCATTCCAACCTTTTGAATTCTAAATTAAATTAAACTCACTTAAGTGGTAGAAAAACCTTTAACATTCCAACCTTTTGAATTCTAAATTAAATTAAACTCATTTAAGTGGTAGGAAAAACCTTTAGCATTCCAACTTTAAGATACTATAAATTTATTATTGATAATTATTTATTTATTAATTAATATACTATTTATAATTAATCGTTAATGACATATCTTGTAATTTAGTAAATCAAAGGAAGGACAAAAGTGTCCAAAAATGTTTTTCCAACATCCTCACTTTTTAATATAGTATAGATATAGATTATTAATTTTGAAACTCTAATATCTCTTTCTTTCTATCACTTATACAACAACAACCTTTTGTTCTTTTTTTTTTTAAAAAAATACACAACAGCCTCTAGCCTTCATTGGTTCTTTTTCTCCATCTCTACTCGTATTCTCTCAAGCTCCCTCACCGTGGAACCTTTCATTCGACGTCGGTTGCTGCTGAAGCTGTAAATCCAACGACATCGTTGACCCTCGTAGCCTTCCGTCCAACACCGACCACCACTGACACCATCCATCCTACAATGTCGTTGCAGGACTCAAACTGAAGGTGTTCATATAACACATGCGGAAGCAATTGAAGATCGGGAGCACCTAACTACATCAACTTTACTCCTAAAGCATGCTAGTTCTAGAAAAACAGAACAGA
This sequence comes from Luffa aegyptiaca, assembly GCA_017139565.1. Classification (NCBI taxonomy): domain Eukaryota; kingdom Viridiplantae; phylum Streptophyta; class Magnoliopsida; order Cucurbitales; family Cucurbitaceae; genus Luffa; species Luffa aegyptiaca. The sequence continues at coordinate 18,747,120 of CM029405.1, read as the reverse complement.
GAGAAAGTAAACACCAACCTTTTTGTAGCTCAGCTATGTGATGCTCCTTGTTGTGTTTTCTTCTCCAACCTTTCTTGGACAACCTCTAGAGTCTTCCCTACTATTCTCCTGGCCAAGAACGACTTGTGGGAGTCTATAAAGATAGGGAATGGGAAGGGAATGCTTGAAGATTCAAACTCTAGAGAGATATGAGAAAAGAGAGAGTTTGAGGCACAAATTCAGCAGCATAACAATATGATATTTGCTGTAAAACTTCTCAATCTGATTCCTTCTCTACATATATAGTGAATCCATGTAAGGAGAAGCCTTAATTAGCAAGACACATGTTCAAGATGCAAGCTATAGTGGATTCTAGGTGTTCAAGTAACAATACATGCAACAATGCATGAGGTGAGTTGTCTTTCCACTTTGAATGATCATGCATAAGTGGGATTCCAACTAAATCCACTAAATTCAATTTGAAATCTGATTTCAAGCTTGCAAATTAATCCCAATTTCAATTCTAAATTGAAATTAATTTCTTGGTAATTAATTAGAAACATTTCCTAATTAATTTGATATGATTAATCCAATTAATCATTGTTACCTTGTGCAATCTCTTATATATGATTCCTAATACATATATAGTATTCAAAACACTTTTAAATACTTTATCTCTCATTTTCTAATTTAATTCATAATTAAATAATTGTGTCAAAACACAATTTACAATAATACCCTTTTTCCCGATTTTGAACGATTCAAAGCTTCCTATCCTTTTGTTCTAGGCTTTATTCCGATATGAGCTAGTAGGGGGACCTAATGGACATATAGATCATGGGCTCCAACGATTCGAGGCTAACTGACTAATCTCATTAACCAAGCTTAACCAACGTTCGTTAACTACCGGGACACTCCACTATAGCCCGGTAGTTGCACTCCCCTCACTATAGATATATTTCCGTCCACTTGATTTAACCATGATTAGTAAGTCGATCCTTCACAGGTTGTTCGTAGCTATAGCTAGGTTAAATGACCGTTTTACCCCTATAGTACTTCTAGTTCCTTAAGTCCCACTAATCCTCTAATGAACAATTGGTTTATGGTCCAACCAATAAACCCCAGTCCCTCTCGGGCCAATGAGAGGGCGGGATCCCTTTGTTCAAGCCCCAGAGTTAGCACTTAAGGGAACAACCTTTCTACTATCCCTAATTTGGGTAGGAGTGAATTCCTTCTCGCATGACTATGTCCCCAACTATCTACCCGTTCCTATCCCTGAAATGGGAGGCTTATTGAGTCGGCGATACTGAGCCACTCTCACCTATGCAGATCTAAGGATAAGCCCGAATAAACAGAAGTTCATAGTTAGCTCAGGATCAAGATCGAGTTACCTAGGTCATTACATGAAATAGTCAGTCTCGTCAGTAAACGGTGTTATAAAGCGAGAGTGACTTATTTCTCGGTCCTGGTCTTATGCAAACTCATTGCATAGGACGCCCCCACTCGCATGTCTCTACATGGACGATTTAGGATCACATCGTCTATACCATCTATAAAGTGGGTCACGTCTCATAGTGTCCCCAGAATAAGGTACCCAGCCCTATCCTTATACTATAGACCGTTTTGGCTATTACTCGAGCTTGATCCACTTTTATGTCTCTACATAAAGCTCAAATGTTCATCCTATAGTCATGGATCTTAGTTTATTGGATTTGGGTTATTAAATGTGCAATTTACTTTATTCAGTAATGACTTCACTAAATTAATCTCGATAATGCCTTTATCGAATAAGTATATAATTCGTTTAACAGTCACTATCTACGAGTTTTAGGAAATCAATCCCAACACAAACACCATTTTATTTTTCTGTAGAGGCGAGTTCAAGGTGAGATCCAAGCTGAAAGACCTCATTATTTCTTCACTTGAGAATATAAAACTAACATTCTTGCTTCTGCTCCGCGTCGGAGGAAGCGAAATCGTGAACAAAAAAAAACGCACAAACGACATCAATTAGGGTAGAGAAAAACGAGGAAATCGCTGGCAGAGAGAGAAGTAATGGGTTTTGGAGGCAAGTCAGTTTTAACCGAACCAAACCGACCAAAACGAATGAGATCGATTTGGTTAAAAAACCAAACCGAAACCTATTCGGTTTTTGTCGGTTTAGCAGGTCAGAGAATCGAGTTCTTTAGTTCGGTTCACGATCCAGCTCAAAAATCGGACTGAATCGAACCGTGACCACCCCTACTTACAGAGATTTCCTAAGCAATTATCTCTCCACATACAATTCAAAACTCATACTACAGCCTAGGATGTCTAGTTTATTGGATTAGGATTATTTAGGCAAAGACAAACATAATATAACTAATAACACTCAATTGAAAAACACATCAATATTATTTCATTAATATTTGGTCAAGTGTTACATTCACTATCTACGAGTTTTAGGACATAAAACCCAACAAACTCCCACTTGAACTAAAACTCTAGTTAGTGGGATGTAAATACAATAATCTAAAGCTGGGAATGTCATGTGTATTGTATATTACATAAAGTAAATATATTATAATAATACAATGAACTAGGGCATCCTTATACCCATTATACATCTCCCACTTGCCCTAGATCAAACGACATACATATCTCATAGACCTAGACCCTCTAGATGACCCTTAAACACTTTAGCCGAGAGAGCCTTTGTAAATGGATCAGCAATGTTGTGCTCCAAAGCGATCTTGGTGACGATCACATCTCCTCATTGCACAATCTCCCGTATCAGGTGATACTTCCTCTCTATGTGTGTTTCCTCGTTTGTGGCTTCGAGGTTCTTTTGAGTTGGCTACAGTCCCACTGTTGTCACAGTATAGTGTTATGGGCACGTTCATATTGGGAACAACTTCCAAATCTATCAAGAAATTTCTAAGCCAAACTACTTCCTTAGCTGCTTCACAAGTAGCTACATACTCAGTCTCCATGGTTGAGTATGCTATGCATCCTTGTTTGATGCTCCTCTAAACTACAACTCCTCCGTTGAGGGTGAACACTGACCCTGATGTGGATTTCCTTGAATCCTTGTCAGCTTGAAAGTCAGAGTCGGTGTATCCTGTAAGGATCAAATCCTTAGCCCCATACACAAGCATGCACTACAACAAATATTACCTTCCATAGCATGTAATTATAGCATTAAGGGTAAACAATCTATAAAAGAAAAGGTGCGGAACTAAAAAGAATTTGGAAAAAAAGCGCTAATTAATTTATTTTGCGTGCGCTACTTCTTTAGCGTTTCAGGAAAGATAATCTCACATTTCTCCATCTTCTCCAATTTCTCTAACCCTAAAATGATTTTCTTCTCCCTTACAACGATGATGAATTTCACTTTCCCCCTCATATCTCTCCATGTTTGTGTCTTCTAATCTTTCGCACTTCCCCTCTCATTTTATATTTCAATCTCCTCTGGTTTCTACTTTTCTTTACTTCTCCACATTTCTTTTCTTTTCTTGCTCGAAACACTCCCTTTCTAATAATATCTCTAGTTATTCCTGAAATCTCCCATGGTTCTTCATCTGTAATTTCCAAGATTCAAGGTATGTTGAACTTCTCTGAACCTTTTGGCATTTGGGTGTTTGGGTTTCAAAAGAAGACAGGTATTTGTAATCATACTACCATTGTGTTGTTTTCATGCTTTTAGATCTTATCTTTTTCTAGGATAAATATGTTGAGGATCAAAATCTCATCTTTTTCTCTTAACCTTTGTCATATGGGTGTTCTGTGCTTATAGGAAAGCTCTCTCTCATGCATGCCCTTGTTAGTTGGATAACTCATAAAAAGAAAACATTGCTAGTGTTTCATCCTTCTTGTCTTCATAGTCAAGAACAGTTGTCAAGCTTACCTAAGCTACGTTGTCCACAACGGAGGTAGGAATAATGAATAAATGAAGAAAAAAATGAAACCTAAAAAGAAAAAAAAAATGAAAACAATGGTTTCTTTCTTTCCTTTCTTGGTGGTTTTCAATCTTTAGTTGTCAGGTAGAAATAAAAAGATATGAAGAGGAAGAAGAGTGTTTCAGACACCATTATCGCTTAGGTCAGCCCCTATTTAGAAACACAATATTGATTTTTTTTTTTTGTGGATTTTGTTGGTAACTTTTGTATTATTTTTCCTTTGTTTTCTGTTTCTTTTTTCTGTTTTTGTCTTTCACGAGTTTCAGCTGCATTGGACTTTAATTGTGAAGAAAGTTGATAGCGAGCATAGGTAGCTAGTTTTCCCTAATTAATTTAGCTAGTCTTTTATAATTAAATGACCAAAATTATGCATTTTTGTGTTTATTTGTAGGAATTATGTTTTGGAGATAAAATCGGGAAATTGGAGCTAATTGGATGTTCGGGATGCGAAAAGAGGCAAAGGAACGAAGACATTCGAAGTTGGATGAACTCACTTTAGGCCTGGCCGAAGACCAGCGTCGAGACCCTTGCTAAAGGGCGTCTCGACACTGCCATTTTCCTTCTTGAATAGGCGGCAACAGGTCACAGCGTAGACGCTGTGACCCTAGCGTCTCGACGCTTGCGGATTTCCTTTTCCAGATTGGCGGTATCGCGACAACGTTGCGACGCTGCCCCTATAGCATCGCAACGCTGTGCCGAAAATTTGCCATATTTAAAGTTTGCGATTAGGTCAGAATGACGGCTTTTTGGATGATTTTGGGGCCGAAAACTCGACTAGAAAGCTGCTGTGGAGGCTGAAGCAAGTGGAGAAAAGTGGATTTCAAGGCTTTGTTCGTGGAGATCGTGATGGGGATGTGCGGTCTCGGCCTACTTAGCGTTTACTTCTCTTTTCCCTTTTCTTTAGTAGTTTTTATGGCTTATTTAGACTTAGTTTATATCGTAACGTGGATTATGTGTAGCTAAGTTTAATTCTTAGGGATTGATGTAGCCGTTGGGCACTTTATGGATTGAATTTATGGATTGTTGCTATTGATTTCATTTATGCATCATGTATGTTTAATGCTTTCAATTTACCGGCCATGAATTGAATGTTGATTGTGTCTAAATTTAACTCGGGAGAGAGTATTTAGCTTAGAACTCATTATGCATAACTAGGATTTAACTAGAGATCGGGAGATAATAGTTAATTCTAGAAATCGTTAAAAAGGATAACCTTAATGCCTTGCATGTTTAATGAATTTAGATAGGGATATCAGGTTCATTGCATGTGGGAGAATCATGTATGCTCTGGAGAGATATGTGTGATTTTAGTATTCCAAGATTTATGAATCATAGCATGTCATTAATCCATGAATTAATCCATAATCCCAATTGGTGAAATCAAATCCCTAAGACCGTTGTCACCATTAGATTGTCACTTTCCTTTCAGTTTTGTGTTTGATTTTGCATTCATTCTCACTTTGTTTGGTTCCCTAAATAAAATTGGACAAGACTATTTTCGGTAATTAAAATTGATTAGAAACCCAATCCAGAGGACGACATTCGAATTTCACATTCACTATATTATAACTTGACCCGTACACTTGCGGTTAGCAATTCGTGCATCAAAAGTTCCACCTTTGGTGGGTGGAAAAGATTTTATAAGTTTACTGGTCTATTTGTTTTGAGAGTCTCTGTTGTCGGGCAGAGATCCATAAACTTGTATTATATAGTATTGTAGGGTGTTTATTTGCAAGATATTATGAAACGATTGAAAGATTTCATTACGAAAAGAGAAAATAAAGGGAGGAAAATTTGTCCCAAAAGGAAGCTCCATCTTGATCATGATCACCACCCCTTGGCTCCAAGGTCTCTAACGTTTTTTATGGCAACTTTTGACCATTTTTGTCATCACAATCGCCTCCAATCCCATATTTATCCAAGAAAACCAGCTTTTTCAATAGTGAACAATCAACATGATGGAGTTTGAGTGGTAAAATTTCTTTGTTCTTTTTTTTTGTATAAATCTTGATTCGTGTTGTTTGGGAACTTTGATCCTATTTGCTATTTATATTTTTTGGTTCATTGTATTTAACAAATATCTTAGCAAAGATAAAATAGATGAAGACAAAGGAAAGATCATTAGTAAGCCTTGAAAGAAGATTGTATTTTTTTTTTTCTTCTTTTGGGTGATTTTGTGAAAGTACATTGAAGTTTTGAATGAACATATATATAAATTTTGTGGTTGTTTGGCTTGTTATTTGTCCTTAAAAGATCTTTTAAAAGTTGAAGATGCAAATTTTGGTGCAGTGTATTGAGTAAAACATGTGGATCACATGCTTGTCAAAGGGTCTCAAGTCATTTTGTATTGATGGTGTTGATGCTTGTGATTATATTTTCTGCTCTTTTTTGTTAGTTTCCTTCTGTGTACGAATTTGATGTTGTTTACTTTTCCACTTTAGGTACCTATATTCACTTCTTTTTGTCATTTTTTCTGGTTAAAGGTTTTGTATTCAACTAAGAGTTCTTCCCTGTCTTTTTCTTTTTCCTTATTTTTGGTTAGTTTGAAGCTCAAACTTCCATAGTGATCTGTCAAAAAGAATAAACCCAGTTGGATATTTTGTTGTAGCTAACTAAAGCACATCATGAAAGAGAGTAAAAAATAAAAGTTGGAGGGATGACATAAGAAGTTGTTTGCTAAGGTGCACTTCACAAAAAAAAAAAAAAAATCCTTTTTATAGTATGACTCCAAGATTTAAATTCGCATTTGAGATGTCTGAAGATTAGATAAAGGATTTGTTTAAAGAAAAAGAATAGTTCAAAAGGAAACACAATGTAGGTGAAAAGATAGGTATGATTTTTGAAGAATGTGGGAATGTAATTTTCTATCATTTTCTTCTTATATTCTTTTATTGCTTCTTAATTTCATGATCCAACTCAAAAATTGAATGCCTAACAGAAATTAATGTCCTTATATGAAGTAAGCTTTTATGGTTGTTAACTCTTTACTGGCATTATTTGATACGCACATGAGACCTCATGTTGAATTTCATTTCTGAAAACGAACTCTTTTGGCAATTCTCAAAGCATTTCATCCAAGGATCACTTGAAAGTTCAACTTCAAAGGTAATTTAATAACTCAATGAAAAGTCTTATCAAGACTAATGCTTTTCTTTTATATTGTTTAGAAAATGATTATGCTTTGTGTTGTCTTTATGCACAACAGAAAGAGAGATAATAAAAGTAAATGGCGTGTGTAAAGTACTAATTTAGCAAACATGATATTTGTTCCAATAGCCTGTTAACTAAGAAGCACGACACTGACATGGGACACAGACACGGCGATACGTCAATTTCTAAAAAACGAAGATACGAATACGTTGATGATACACTGTTTTTTTTAGTATATATATAAATTTAACATAAGAATACTACAAGTACACCACTAAAAAACATGAAATATCATATATCAAATCAATTAAGATTTGAGAATAACACAAAATACATTAAGTTAACCAACATTCTTGATACAACCAAGTTACAAACACAAAGTTTCAAATACAAACAAGGAAATGAAAAACAGAGTTCCATAGAAAAAGCTACTAAAGTCGTCCTCTCAAGTCTCAAATCTCCATTACATCATCATCTTTATCACCACCATCTTCATCAAAAACCCCAGCCTCCAAATCTGGTTGATCCAAAGATAGATTAGCAACTTCAAGCATGACAATATCTTCAAAAGAGTCAAAAGCATCTCCAGCAATATCCCATAACTTAGTCTCTCCTTTTAAATACTCTAGAGTTCTTGTTGACAAAAGACGAAGACTACTATGGATAAATACCAGAACTTCTGCACGTTGAGGTGTCATTTTGTTCCTTTTGATGGAGTTAATAAAAGAATATGTACTCCAATTTCTCTCACAACACGAAGAGGAAGAAGGTTGCTCAAGTACTTTAAAAGCAATTAATTGAAGCATTGGTGCATAGACATCATGAGTTGCCCACCAACTTACAGGATCTATAGTATACCGCTCTGCAATGGAGTCATATTCAGCAAAATCTCCCGTTTTCATTGGAAACTTAGCAAATTCAATGTTCACTTTGGCACGATCCTCAAGATTACTAAAATATTTCTTAAGACATTTCATTCTCTCTCGAGTTAGTTCTCCACTCGATTAGGATCCTGAGAAAGTCATTCTTGACTATAGTACCTAAATATAAGTTTTAAAAAAGTGTTAAACTCATATAAAAAAAAGTAAACTATAACTATAAAATTTTGAATGAAGATTTGATAGAAATTAAGTACCTTGGATTCAAAGAATGTGCTAAACAATGAAGTGGAGTATTATTCTTGTTCCAACGATCAATGAGAATGTTATGCACCACATCGTAGAAAGAAGATTGTTCACTTGGTTGCAATCCTTCATGTCTATAAATGGATGACTTCACCTTTTCAATCATTGTATCCCACATATCATACACCAAATGTAGACAAGGTGTGTTTGTATCACAAGCCCTAATCATGTCATATATAGGTGAAGTGAAGGAAATAATATAATCAATCTTGTCCCACCATATGTCATCAAGCACCAACTCCTTTACATGTCTCGCCTTGCCCACATCATCTTCTCTATAACTTGCCCATTCCTCACTGATGACCATAGCTTGTAAACCACTCTTAATAAGTTTAAACCTCTTCAACATAATGATGACAGATGCAAAACGTGTTTCAGCTATAGAAAACAATTTGAGAGATACAAATTCATTAAACAATTTGAGAGATACAAATTCATTAAACAATTTGAGAGATACAAATGCAAAACGTGTTTTTTTTTTCTTATTCTTCATTTCTTTCTTTTCTTCTTCCCTCTTCACTTTCTTTATAAAAAAAACCATAGAAAAGAGGGGAAGGAGGAGGAAAATAACCCAAAACCCCTAGCCCTCCCTTTGATCTCTTCCCCTCTTCTTCGTGTGCCGCCAACCCCATCCCCATTCAGTGTCGAAAATGAACCCTGTTGCTGACCCACTGATAGTCAAATTGCTAACCGCAAGCGCACGGGTCAAGTAATAATAAAGTGTTCGTATAAACGAGTGTCGTCCTCTGGATTGGATGTTTAAGCAAATCAAGTATTGTGAATTATCTTGTCCAATTTTATTTAGGGATCAAAAAGTGATGAATGAATGATAAGAAAACCAAATCAAAGCAAGTAAAAAGTGTGGAATTTCAATTGGGAAAACTACTTAGGGAATTGATTTCGCCGATTTAGTTTAGGATTGATTTTAAGGAATAAGTTATTATGCACAATGAAATTATGAGCCAAAGACCCTTTAATCACAACTACCTCTCCCGAGTATAATTGATTCACATGCAAATTAACCAACTTGATATCACTATCTAAGTTTATTAATCATGCAAGGCAATGAGATCTTTTAACCAATTCTAAAGTTAATCTAAAACCGTCACGAATTAGAAACTAAACTTTAGTCATGCAATCTTGAGTAAGTCTAAATCAAATCCCCTCTCCCGAGCTAGATTCGAAACTTAAATCATCCAACTAATGGCCAATTAATTGAAAGCATTAAATCAAGATTGCAAACATAATAACATTGCACAACTTAAACCATAAATCAATCCATAAACACAATCAACTACATCAATCCCTAAGCTTACAAGTTTAGCTACTCATGATCAAAATTACAAGCTCAACTAAACATGTAAAAGCCATCAAAATCTAACTAAAGTGAGGGAAAGAAGAATTAAACTCGTTGTAGGCCGAGACCGAACGTCCCCGTCACGATCCCCACGAACAATGGGTTGATTTCCGAATTTTCCCCTTTGCTTCAGCCTTGAATTCCTCTGTTTTGCCTCTGTTTACGGCTCTAAGAAGTCCCAAAATTGACTCCACTAAAAACCTAGCCGAAAAGAACTATAAATACTGATTTTTCGTCGTAGCGTCGAGACGCTGTCAAGACAGCGTCGAGACGCTGTCTCTAAAACACGCGCGTCTGGAATGGAAATAACGGTAGCGTCGAGACGCTATTGTCACAGCGTCTCGACGCTGTGACGCTGCCGCCTCTTCTAATTAAGGAAAACCAGCGTCGAGACCCTCCAAGAGTGGTGTCTCGACGCTGATGGGCAGAATGCCCTCTTTTGGCTCCTTGTTGCTTGAACTTTCCGGTTCTTTGGCATATTTTCACGTCCCGAACACCCGATCAACTCCAATTCCACGTTTTAGCTCTAATCATCGCTTTCCTACAAAATAAACAATAAAGCACAATAAAATGGCCCAAAAATCATAAAAGACTAGCTAAATTAAATAAGTAAAAGTAGCTAGCTATGCTCGCTATCACCCACGCTAAAATCGAGAACCACGCTTGAAAATTCCAGATCTAACCCACGCTAAAACAGAGAGAGACCTGAGTTAGGGGTGGAATCGCTTTGCGCTCCAAAACGTAGTAGTACTTGTTAACATAAATGGTGAAGAAGATCTGAACCCTTGGATTCTCTCTCTCAGATCCAAATAGTCCAATTCATTCTCTCTCTCTAGCTCGTTCCGTTTACCCATAAGCGCACATAGAACAACCCAATGGTGAGGAGAGAGATAGACAACTCACAATCACATTGACCATCTCACACACTCCAGTTCCCTGGTTTTCTTGCGATCTCTTCTCTCTCCTTCTTACTTTTCTGCTCTTGCTTCCTTCTTCAATTTCTTTTCACCTTTCTACGCCTAATTAGGTTTTTCTTTGATTGATTGCTGGGCAACTCGATGTGGATGATTAGGCAACTTTTTTCCTCTCTTTTGTGTTCTTTTCTTGCTTTTTGGTTGGCAGATTTTGAATACTACTGGTTGTTAGTGCCAATTTGGTTGTTCTTCGGTTGGATTTAGTTGGTGAAGGGTTTTTTTTCTTTTTATTTTTGAAAATGAAATGTTTTTCAATGAAATTGAAGTTTGTGTTGTGTTTGTTGATCAAACTAATGAGTGTTTCTAGCCTTGGATTTTGTTGTTTCGAGCTTTCAATCTCTGTGTTTACTCTGTTTATTATTTGTTTTGCAGATTTGGGGTTTGTGATTGCTGCACTGTGTGGCAGTAGGCTACTAGCAGCACACGAAAGAGGAAGAGGGAGGGAGGGCTAGGGGTTTTGGGTTCTTTTCCTCCTCCCTTTATCTTTTCTGTGTTTTTTCTATGTTTTTTTTAAAAGAAAGTGAAGAGAGAAAAAGAAGAAGAAAGAGAGAAAGGAAAAAAAAAGTTGTCGCTAGCCGCCAGCAAGCAACGGTTGCCGGCGGCCGGTGGCTGTCGACGTTAGTAACAGTCGGTGGTGGGTGATGGGTAATGATGATGGTGATGAAGAAGGATGGAGAGAGAGAAATAAATTAATTAAAAAAATATTAATATTTATATTTTTTAAATATTTTTATTTTAGAAAATTAAAAAACAATTTTTTAATAAAAAAATTTATGTCACGTCAGCAATCTAACGGAAAAATAGATGGAGAGACCAAAATGAAACGAAATCCAAACCTCAGGGACTAAATTGTCGAGTTTGAAAACTCAGGGATCAAAATGAAACCTAACCCAAACCTCAAGGACTAAAAATGTATTTTTCCCGCCAAAAAACTATTATGTATCGTATTTCTTGCCAGAACCATCCTTTTTCTTCTTCATAGGCGTGAGAATAGGTTAGTTAGGGATTGAGGGAGAGAAATACGTGTGCAGCACTCCACGTATCAGTCAAAGAAAAAAAAAACTTCCCTCATCAGTTACGTTAACTGATTAAATTTTAATATCAATTAAATTTAAATAAATTTAATTAATTAATAATAATAATTAATTAAATCAAATTTAATTAATTAATTCATTTAAATCATATTAAATAAATGTCTCTAATTTAACCTATGGTCCTATGTTTGTATGCATCTCTTGATTATAGACTAACAGTTTCTAATCATTAATTTTCCTATTTCAAATTTTAATGATTAGTCCTACAATCATGCATACTATAGTTGAATTCAATTAACAATCATATTCCAATTAATTAATTAAACTATATTATTTGCATTGTATGAATTTAATATAACAGTTATATTAATACTATGGATGTTTCATGCTCAATGCTGTTGGGTTTTATGCCCTAAAACTCGTAGATAGTGAATGTAAACAAATTGTATACTTGTTTCAATAAAGTGTTATTGAGTTTCTACAATAAAGTGTTATTGTTAAATTTTGCACAGTTTGACCCAAATTCAATAAACTAAGATCCAAGGTTGTTTGTATGTAACTTAAACTAGTATGTGGGGACATATGGGGATCGATGTTCAAGTAACAACCTAAAAGGTCTATAGTACAAGGATAAGGTTCGGTACCTTATCCTGGTAACAGTATGTGATACGACCCGCTTTGTATTTGATACAGACGTATTGATCCAAAGCGTCCATGTAGTAGAAATGCGAGCGGGGGTATCCTATGCAATGAGTTTGCATAAGACCGGACCATGAAATGGTAAACCACTAGATATAAAATCGTTAACTAGTTAGGTTACTGTCTTAATAGGATGACCTAGGTAACTCAGTCTTAATCCTGAGTGTGTCATGAACTTCTTCTCATGAGGGATTGTCCTTTGATTAGCATGGGTGAGAGTGACCAATACGCCGACTCAATATGCCTTCCTTTTTGGGGACAAGACCGAGTGGGAGGCTGGGGACATGACAACACAAGAAGGAATTCACTCCTTCTCACTTCTAGGAGAAGTAGATGAGTGTTCCCTTAAGTGGTGACTCCGAGACTTGAACAAAGGGATCCCGCTCTCTCACTGGCTCAAGAGGGACTTTCTGTTTAATGGTTGGACCATAAACAGGTTGTTCATTAGAGGAGCACTGGTACTTAAGGAGACAGATGTAACACAGGGGTAAAACGGTAATTTGACCCAGCTGTGATTACGAACACTCGTGAAGGATTGACTTATCGGTATAGGTCTATATCCGTGGACACAAAAATGTTCTACAGTGAGAAGAGTTCAGCTATGGGTCTTTAGTGGAATGACCCACAGTTAATGAATATTGGTTAACCTAATTAATGAGTTTAACCAGTTAACCTCATATCATTAGAACTTCTGATCTGTAGGTACATTAGGTCCCCCTAGTAGCTCGTAAAGAGTAATTAGGAACAATTATATCTTGAGAGAATTTGAATAGTTCAAATTCATATTGGGAATTAAGTTAATTGTATGAGATACAAATTAATATAATGTATAGTGATACATTAAAATGTGAAGTCTAATTTGAAATTAAACTTTATTATTATGAGAGAAATAAATATTTGAAGAAGTTCAAATATTAATATGAATTTGATTCATACTAAATTTATAGGATATAAGAGAATTTGAAGGAGTTCAAATTTTAATATGAATTTGATTCATATTATAGAATTAATTAGTTGAAGACTTGGAATTAAATATATGATATTTAATTGGACAATTAATTAATTAACTAATAGAAGGTCTGAAATTAAATATATGATATTTAATTGATGATTAATTAATTAAAGAATTAATTAATTGTAAATTAATCAATTATGGAAATGATTAATCACTTATGGAAGTAATTAATCATTTATGGAAATGATTTAATCACTTATGGAAGTGATCAATCATTTATGGAAAAGATTAATCAATTATGAAATTGATTGGTTATGGAATTGATTAACTATGGAAAAAATTAAATCAGTTATGGAAATAATTGATTTTAAATGAATATTTTATTCATGGCATTTCTCCTATAAATAGAACACTAAACCTAGGGTTTAGGTACTACAACAGAACGGCCACCATAAAGTCATTCTTGTCTTCCTCTCATATTCTCTCAACTCAAGAACTCTAGAGAGAATTTTTCTCTTTAAGGGGCCGTTTGGTGCAAGGGTTTTGGAGATGGGAATGGACAAGGGTTTTTGATACCCTTGTTTGTTTCAAGGTTTCTGTGGTGGGCCCAGGAAATAAAGGATTCACAGGCAACATTTATGCCCATAAGCAAGGTTTTTTTTTTTTTTTTTTTTTTTTAATATGCAATTTTATTAACTAATGGATACTAAATTAAAAAATAATATAATAAATTATTTAATTAATTACTTATTGATTATTTATAGTCAATTAATTATTTTTTTGGATTTCTTTATAATAAATAAATAATCATATTATTATTAAAATATTTATCTAATTAATTTTTATGGATACAAATATATTAAATTATTGTAGTTAAGGATATTTATTAAAAAAATTGATTAAATAATTTTAATTGTAATATTTCTCCCCCTGAAATAGAATTTTCCAAGTTTGGCATAGAAGGACTAGTACTCTCAGGACAAATAATTTTAGGGAGAGAACAGCACGAGGATCAAGCTTGGACCTAGAAAGACTAGGTAGATGAACATATGCAATACATCGAAATATTTTGATTGATAAATTAGAATACAAGCGAACGGTGGGAAAAAAAATTCCTAAAATGATCAAGGGGGTCTTAAAGTCTAAAGTCTTAGAAGGCATCCGATTTATGAGATAGACAGCCGTAAGGACTGCATCTCTCCACAGATAGTTAGGAACATGCATATAGAACATAATAGCACGAGCAACATCAAACAAGTGTCTATTTTTTCGTTTAGCAATTCCATTTTGTTGTGGAGTATTGCGACAAGAAGATTGATGAGAAATCCCTTTATCCTTCAAAAAATCATCGAAAGATGCATTAAAGTATTTTGTTCCATTATCAGAATGTAAAATATTGATTCTAGTTCGAAATTGATTTTCAATCATATTGTAAAATCGAATAAAAACATCTTTGACTTCAGACTTGTTTGTTAACAAATAAACCCAAGTTAAACGAGTATGATCATCAATAAACATAACAAACCAACGTTTCCCACTATGAGTCAAAACTTTAGATGGACCCCAAACATCACTATGAATTAAATAAAAAGGTTTTGAAGCCTTGTAAGGTTTTGGCAAAGACGTGACACGATGATTCTTGGCAAAGATACAACTTTCACAATAAAAAGAAGAACAATCGATTCCTTAAAATAAGTTTGGAAACAAATACTTCAAATAGAAAAAACTGGGATGTCCTAGTCCACGATGCCAAAGCATGATTTTTTCTTTAATAGAGGAAGAACAAATACTACTAAGGCCCTAAGCTTTTTTATCACTAGTAGAAGATTCATCAAAATAGTAGAGGCCATCAAGCATCCTAGCACGTCCAATCATCTCCCCCGAGTCCTGATCCAGAAAGATACAGTGAGTTTCAAAGAAAGTAACACGACAGTTAGCATCTTTAGAGATTTTACTGACAGATAACAAATTACAAGCCAATTTAGGGACATGAAGAACAAATTTTAAGGTAATTTGTTTAGTTAAACAAATAGTTCATTTTCCTGCAATAGAAGTGAAACTACCATTGGCTATTCGAATTTGTTCATGACTATATAAGGGAGAGTATGAGGTAAAGAAACAAGAGGAACTAGTCATATGATCAGACGCTCCGGAATCTATAACCCAAGGAGATGAATTTAGGCAAGATAAAGCTAGAGGATAAGTACCTGTTTGTGCCAAGGAAACACTAGGAGTACCAGATGATGAAGTGACCTTTAGCAGTTTCAGGAGTTGATCAATTTGGTCTTGATTGAAGGGATAAGAATCAACAACATTGGCAGCGGAAATAAACTGATTGTTACTTTTATCACCTTGCTTGGTACTCTTCCAATTTGCAGGCTTTCCATGGATTTTCCAACACGTCTCACGGGTGGGTCGGGGTCTATTACAGTAATCACACCATACCCAAGGCTTGGTGGGTTGCGCAGAAGCCTTATTTGCAGTAGTTTCAACTACCATAGCAGAGGTTTCAACTACACTGATGGGTTTCTTGCCAAGCATAACATTGCGACGACTCTCTTCCCTGCGAACTTCAGAAAAAACTTCATTAATTGATGGAAGTGGATTCTTACCAATAACTCTACTGCGAACCTCATCAAATTCATCATTGAAACCAGCAAGAAATTTGTAAATGCGACCATCCTCTACAACTTTCTTGTAATGAGTTTGGTCTTCAGTTGACTTCCATTCATAAGTGTCAAAAAGATCTAGGTTTTGCCAGATTGTTTTTAGAGTGTGGATGTACTCTGTAATTGTATCTCCTCCTTGACGTATGTCTCTGTTAGAAGCCCATATCTTTCCAATGTGGGACAAGGGCATCCCATACTACCTTGGTCCCTAACAATTGCCCCTCCCCGAAAAGCCAACGTCTCAGCGGCTGTGCACGGCGACGCTTCACTTGGCTGGTTCCGGTCAGCCCCTCCGCCGCCACTCCTCTCCGAAGCCGTCGACCACCGGCTCTGATACCAATTGTTAGGTATCTAAGTAGTTGGAGAGCCACACCCCAAAAGCCAGGCGATTGGGGAGGGAGAACCAACCACTTATATACCCCATTAGAAACCCATATCTTTCCAATGTGGGACAAGGGCATCCCATACTACCTTGGTCCCTAACAGTCTCCCAGTTTGAGATTCAGTTCAAACAATTGAGATTGATTTCCCAAGTCGGAATACATTTCAGTTACATTGTCCCATAATTCCTTTGTCGTCGAGTAACACATATAATTGCGACTTATTCTCTCAACCATAGAGTTTACCAACCACATCATAACCATGGAGTTCTTGGCATCCTAAGTAGCAAACAAAGGATCATCCTTTGTAGGTATTTTTTTCTCCCCAGTAATATAGCCAATCTTCCCTTGTCCACGTATATACATCCAAACACTTTGGGACCAAAGCAGAAAATTATCCCCATTAAGTCGGATGGTGGTAATCTGGACAATAGGATGATGACGAGTGTCAGAAACCTTAGTCATCGATGTTTTTTCTTCTGACATATTGCTACTTTTGTAAAGGACGGATCTGGGAGAGTCGAACAATTGCTGGAACAGCTTCGAACAACAAATACGTAAAACAAATACCCTATCCAACAACACCAACTAAAAAAAACACAACTCAAACAACAAATAAGACAGACTAAAGTGCAGACGACGAGCAAACTGAACAGCAACTCATACGGACTAACAACCGGTGAGCAAACTGAAAAAGGTTCGCTGGACGGTGGTTGGCTGGCTGGACTGACTGAGGCGCAGATGACGAGCAATCGGCGAACGAGCGAAGAGAAAAAAATTGCGCGAAGGAGCAGGCGCAGACAAGCTGTCGAACGTCCGAAGATGGTCACGAACGAGAATGCGAAGAGGGCGCGCGCGACTCCTTTGCTACGAACGGAAACACGCTGCTCGGAGTCGGAAGATGGTCAGACGGCGGCAGCGAAGACTTAAGAAGAGAATGACGATGACGACGACTGCGGCGGAAGCGGCGGCAGTAAGGGCTAGGGTTTTTCTTAAAAAGAATTAGGGTTTTATTTTTTTCTTTTGCTCTGATACCATGTGCAAAAATAAAATCACTTGAATAGAATACTTGTCTATTCTTTCATAATAATTCACACTAGATACAAGAGAATCCTCCTTAAGAAGAAGAAGAGGCCTAATACAAAAAAGGAAAGAACCACACAAATAAATACAATATAATTACAATTAATAAAATTAACTAAGGAAAATATAGGGAATGATACAATTGCAAGCATATAATTAGAATAAAAAGTGCTGAAATAATATAAGAAAATTTCAATCATGATCTCTCCACTATTAATAAATTGAGGTCAAATGGAGAAACAATTGAAGATCAAAGAGTGGATGACAAGATCCTTAGAAGCATGACTAGAAAATTCAAACATGTTGTAATAAAAAAATAAAAGAATCCATAGAACTGTCAACTCTCCACCCTCCATCAAATAACTAATTGGGATCTCTTCGATCTCATGAGCTCAAAATGAAGCAATCTGGTTCAATATGATTGTTCTGTGAAGTCTTTCAGAGGGAGATTTAGTGGATAGAGGGCCCAACAACTTCTTCAAAGATTCCAAGTCCAAAATAAAGATATTCAAACTTCTTCAAACAAGGGAAATAACCTTTTTCTATACTACCCCATCAGGCATTCAAAAAGGCACAACACATACATATATGCAATTCATGTAAACTAACTTTTATGTACAGAAACATACATGATTTAGTATCTGAAATGCATCTAGGAAATGTACCAATGACCAAGTAATGAACCTAATGATATATAACTTCAACATTCCCTGAGCTACATTTCCCCAACTCAAAACTTCTTGTTTATCTCTTCATGAACAAGTTAATTTTCAATGTTTTTGTGAATATATCTACAACTTGTAATCCTGTGTCTTACCATACTTGATAAATACTTCTTTGATCAATTCTCCAATGAAATGATATTTGATATTTATTTGCTCACTCTTCGACGAGAAACCAAATTATTTGCAAAAGCAATATATGACTACTATCATAAGACATGGCAGTTTCTTTTCTTGAGTACACTTTAATTCTTGGAGCACTCTTATCAATCAAAATGCTTAACAATTGACTTGTTCACGAGCATGAAAGAGAAGCTCAGAATCAAATAGGTCCTCAATAATTAACACATATCCAAAGAAAGGATGAGAGAGGCAAGAAGTGATATGGGAGTGTTCGTTGGACTTGGGAGTGAGGCCCATGTGGTAGTAGTGACATAGGCATGAATAAAAATATGTGATGAAGTATATGTATATTACTATATAGCTTTCTGATAAGCCCAAGCCAACAATTTTATTTATGAACAAAATGTACATAAGGGAGATTTGAGAGCTCCCCACCCCTCCCACTTCTCACTCAAGATAGTCTAACAAACATGTAGCAAAACGATAGCCCTACCAAACGATCATCTATACAATCCCTTACCTTCGTGGCTCTTCTCCTAACAAACAAAATATTATGGCCCCACAAAATCATACATAAACCCCCCTCTCACACATTCGCTCTCTTCCTCACATGGTAAGTTCATTAGGGGTGTTCACCGGTCGGTCGGAGTCAGTTTTAGCACAAAATCAATGCTGAAAACCAACCAATTTGTGTCGGTTGATCGGGAATTTTATACTTTTTTAACTTTGAACAAACCAACCAACCGTCGACTGACGACTACTACGGTCGGTTTTTGGTGGATTTCTCTTGAACGTACAACGATGCGCCTGGTTTAATCAATCGACGGATTGAGATGGAAAAGAGAGCTAGAAGGGAGAGGGAAGGAAAAAATGGGGAACAAAATGAGGAGAAAGAGGAAGATGAGAAATAAGAAATTGAAAGAGACGGGGGAGATGAAAGGAAAAATTGGAAAGAGAATGTGATTGGAAGAGAGTGAAGAGAGAGAAAGGGAGGGAAGAGGAAAAGCCGGGAGGGAGAAAGAGATTGGAAAAAGCGTGGAGAAAGGGAAGCAAAACCATGGATTATGGAACAAGGAAAAGAGAGAGAGAAGGAAGAGAAAAAGCTAGACATGGAATGAGGGAAAGAGCTGGAATGCATTCCAGTAGAAATTAATGAGGGAGAGAGAAAAAAAAGAATATTTATTATTATTTCTTTGAAAATATAATTTTACGTGAATCAAAGCCATCATGTGATTCACTTAATTGAGCATTCTTTTTCTTAAATGCACTTCAATCATCAAGGCACAGAAACCAAAATATCAGTCAGTTGGTCGGAATTGTGTTTTCTAACCACTCCAACAGATCAACATTCAATTTTTTATTTTAAAAAACCATCAACCGACCATATATCTCTCTAAATCGACCGACCGACGTAGGTTCGATTGATTTTTCGGTTTCATTTTTTCACCCTTAAAGTTTATACACTTAATGTGGGGTCTATCACTATCTACTCTTCAATGGAAAGTTGGAAATTGAGCAATAATAGAAGTGGACTCCCACATAGCATCCTCCTTCAGCACATTCTCCCAACGAAGGAAGACTACCAGCACATTCTCATCCGTGTGTGACTTCTTGAATCCCAATAATTCAATTGGGCTTCACTTTAGCAATAAATCATGGGCCAAGTTAGTAAACAAAGATTCCTTGGCCAAGTTAGTTGCAACATATGAGACTGAGGTAGAACAGTCCCCGTGGAAATCCTTCAAGAACCAAGTATATTGGGAAAGGAAGTCTGATAAGTCCAATTTATTATACACTTAGAATCTCCCAATTTGCTTATCTTAGTTTAATTCCTTGCCAAAAATGCTTTAAAATGAGTATAATATGTCTATAGGTCCTCACCGGAGCTTTTGAAGCAATTCGGGGCTTAAACGAGCGAAACTGGAGCGTAAAATGACCATTCTGCCCCTGGAGCTTCATCAGCGTCGAGACGCTTGTCATTAGAGTTGAGACGCTACAACATCAAGACGCTTGCCCCACAGCGTCGCGACACTAGGGCAATCCGAGAAATATTTTCCAAAATTGAAGGGACAGCGTCGCGACGCTAGGCAATTTCCAGAATTGAAATTTTCCAAATTTGGCTGGGATTTTTTCTATGTTTTAAGACCCAATTCAGCACCATTCTACCACGAATTGAAGGCCAAGAATCCCTATAAATAGAGGCCTTTGGTGTAGGTTTAGAATCATCCCTCAATACACAATTCACTACAACATTGTAGTCCATCTCTCTCCCGCTTTCCACCATTCTTCTTAGTTTTTCTTGCTTTCCTTTATGTATCAAGCTTGTTCTTGCTCCATAAGAGGCTAGATTCTTCATTCATGTAACCGGGAAGTCAAGAGTAAGTTCATATTCTATTAATGAAATTTCTTGTTTGAATTATCAAAGCATGTTTATATGATTTTAGTTCTTTTTCTATAAATTTAGTTTGTGGTAGGAAAGATTGACAACCTTGACCGCACCCTCTCTAAATTTACTTGCTAATTCTTAGTAGCATATAGGTTAACGTTATGTCCATACACATGTGTCCCTAGAACTAAATGATTTAATCAATTGTAATTGTGGTTTGTTGCCCGTTGCATGTGAATTAATTCGGCTAGATCCCAATGCGGTTTAGATTAGTTAATTGGATAATTAATTAGTTTAAATTAGAATCAAACTTAGCGTTTGCATGTTTGTGATAGTGGATCATGATTCTCGGTTTGTTGCTGGAATACGCAGGGCTTAAACTTGTTTTGACTTATTAGTGAAATTGATGATTTAATTGAATTGAACTTACCATGACTATCCCGGTTGCATGACTTTTGAGGTATTGTTATTTCTTCCTTCTTTAATTCTCTTACTTTCCTTTTACAACATTTTCCATAATTAGTTTTCTTTCCTTGTTTACTTTCTTTTCCAAATATAAAAACCCCCCATTAGTCCGGTCATCACAATAAATCTAAGATAAACAAGTTATAATTGTGCTCCCTATGTTCGACCCGGGCCACTACTGCTACAAGTTAGCTTTAGAGGTTGTGGATTATAAATTTATTTGATAAGAGACCTCGACAATCTCTTCCATCAAAGTCATGGCTATCGACGATGATTGAACCTCGATCGACCCACTGATAAGCTACCTTGTGAATGGGGAACTCCCATCTGACAAGGCCAAAACACAACGACTCAAATACCAAGTAGCTTGTTACATTTTGAAGGATAGAAGATCATACAAAAGAAGCTATTCCTTACCTCTACTCAAGTGCCTCTCACCTAAAGAGGCTAAGTACGTCATGAGGGACATTCATGAATAACAGAAGAAGTATGTGACAATCATTTAGGTGCCATATCCCACGCACAAAAAGTGGTCAGCCACTAAAGGAAGCACGAAATTCAACAAATCTTATGACTAGTGTCAATGGTTTGCCACAATACAGAGGCAACCTCCCAAGCCTCTCATGAGCATCATGAGCTCTTTGCCATTTGCACAATGGGAGGTAGACCTCATTCGACCTCTTCCCCAAAGGAGTGAACAAACCATGTGTAAGGTATCACCTTACAATTAAGTGCAGAAAAACTTATCGTGATGAAGACTATTGCTTTACTGAATATCAACCAATTTGAGAGGGTTGAATTCTCTCTAAGTTATTGACTTACACACCCCATTTTTAGCCCTTTCCACTTTCCTATCCTTCTAATAAATAAGCAAAACATAATCACACAATAATGACAAAATGACTTCCTAAACCCAAGACACAAAATACTAGACATGGGATTAATCTCCCATTAATAACAACCTAAAAATAGATAACCAGAATACTAACAACCTTTTTCCTCATTAATTGTTAATATTCTCAACAATTACCTTCTTTCCTCCCCCCTTGTTTCTCCTAACATGGACATTTTCGATTGGTAGCCTAACAAATGCCTCGAGGCTCAAAGACACCTTGTCCTTAAGGTGAAATTCTGGAAATTGTTGTTTCATGCTAGAAATCGTTTCCCACGTGGCTACAAATTCCAGAAGGTGCTTCCAAGCAACCAGGAGACCTCCATTTACGCAGAGTCTTCATTAATTCGAGCAGCAAATATCTCTTCTGGTTCAACAATCCATTCAAGGATGTCATTAACCTTTAGTGGGCATGGATTATTTTCAGCTGGGTCTTCTAATGCCTTCTTGAGCTAAGAGATATGAAACACTGGATGTATTGCAACCTCTTTGGGAAGATCCAATTGATAAGCTACCTTTTCCACTCTATTTAGGTATTTGGTAAGGACCAAAAAATTTTGGAGACAGCTTGTCATTTTTACACTTTGCAAGTGTATTTTGTCAGGTCTGAGCTTCAAATAGACCCAATCTCCTTGAAACTCTGCCTCCCTTCTCTTCTTATCAGCTTGCTTCTTCATCCTTTCCCGAGCCAAAGTTAGTTGTGTTTTTAATGCTTCTAAAGTCGCATCTCTTTCCAAAAGTTGTTGTTCCAAGGTAGCATTTGTTGTCTTATGGCTTCCATAACTCACCAACGGAGGGGTAGCCTTCCATAAACAATCTGTAAAGGAGTTGTATTAATAGAAATCTGGTAAGTTGTATTATATCAGTATTCAGCCCAAGTTAGCTAGTTACTCCATGCCTTTGGCCTTTCCCCACAAAAACATCTGAGATAGGTTTCCAAACAGTGATTTACTCTCTCTATTTGCCCATCAGATTGGGTTGATATGCGGTATTGCAGTTCAACCTTGTTCCATGAATTCGAAATAGTTCTTCCCAGAAATGGTTGAGGAACACCTTGTCTCGATTCGACGCTATACTCTTTGGAAATCCATGAAGCCGTACAATTTCTTTGATAAAGATTGCCGCTACTGTCTTGGCTGTAAAAAGATGGCTTAATGGAATGAAATGGCTATATTTGTTCAATCTGTCCACAACCACCAGAATAGTATCCACCCCCGAAGATTTCGGTAGTCCTTCAACAAAATCCAGTAAGATTTCCTCCCATATTTTCTCTGGAATTGGCAGCAGTTGTTACAACCCTACAGAAGCCACATATAACGCCTTATTCTTTTGACAAATTGCACACTTTTCCACGTATTCTTTAATGTTCATCTTCATGCCAACCCAATATAATTCGCTAGTTAACCTTTTGTAGGTTCGAAGAAAATTTCAATGGCGTCCAATTACCAAGTCATGATAAGCTTGTAATATGGATTTCTTCAATGGAGACTTGCTTGCTATCACTAGCCTATCTTTGTAAAACAAAGTCTTTTGATGCCACGTATATTTTGGAATACTATTAGGGTCTTCTTTAAGCTTGCTAATGATTGAAGGAAAATGATTGTCTTCTGACACTTCTTTCTTCACCATCTCAATATGATCATGGATTTCAAACATGGAGTCTCCGACTTTCTAGATAAGGCATCAGCCACCTTATTTTCAGGTCTCGTTCGATAATGAATTTCAAAATTGTATCCCAATAATTTGGAAAACCACCTTTGATACTCGAGTTGCATTTCTCTTTGTGTTCAAAAAGACTTCGCAAACCCTTTTGATCGATCGTCACCAAGAAGGTTAGAGGGACTAGGTTAGAGGGACTGCAATTTCGCCGTACCTTGCCACAAACGGTCGATAATAACCAATTAATCTGAGGAAACCACGTAGTTCTTTCAAATTCTTTGGAGTTGCATCATTGCTCGGACCTTCAGCCCATCAGCTTCAACACCTTCCGCTGAAACCCAATGCCCCAAATACTCGATTCTCTTCTTGGCAAACTGACACTTCTTGAAATTTGCCCTTAGTGAGTGGCCCTAAAATAATTTGGATACAATTTCTAGGTGCTCCTCATGTGTGGCGACATTCGAGCTGTAAATTAATATATCATCAAAAAATACTAACACAAACTTACTCAAACGTGGCTTGAAAACTTGGTTCATGAGAGATGGAAAAGTGGTCGGAGTGTTGGTTGAGCCAAAAGGCATGACCAAAAACTCGTAACCCTCGTGCGTTCGAAAAGTCGTTATAGGAATGTCTTCTTTCTTGACTCCAATCTGATGGTAGCTGGATGTTAGGTCCAATTTGGAGAAAATCTAGGCCCCATGTAATTCATCTAGAAGTTCTTCAATAACTGAAATTGGAAACTTGTCCGGAATTGTGGCGTTGTTGAGTCTCGATAATCTACACAAAATCTTTGACTTCCATCTTTCTTTTTTACCAATAGTACTGGGCTAGAAAACGAGCTAACACTGGGCTGAATGATTCCAGATATCAACATGTCGTGGACCATCTTTTCAATCTCATTTTTCTGATGGTATGAATATTTGTAGGGTCGAACATTTATAGGATTCTAACCTTGAGGATTGGAAAACACTGTTGTATTTGGATATCAAACGTCATACTCTGGGTGGTATGTCACTGCCTTGCAGACTGTTCAACCCATCATCTTTTTCAGCTTCAATATTCAACGTCTCAATCATCAAACCTTGATCTTCCTCTTTCCATCCCTTGGTTAATCTTTTGAATGATATCTTGGCTATGGTGAGTGTCGAGTCTCCATGTAAGACTTATTTATTTTCTTGCTATAAATGTCATCATTAAGGTCTTCCAATCCACTTTCATTGAGCCTAAGGTTTGTAGTAACCACTGCATTCCTAAGACGATGTCTAGGTCTCTGAGTTCCAAGGGTAGGAAGTCCTCTGTTATTTCAAGATCATTGATGCTTACCTTGATGCCCTTGCACATTCCTTTGCCTTTGCCTTTAACCACTTCTCCTGAGCCTATGATGACTCCATAATGCCCAATATTCGATAATGGTAACTTCAACTCTTCAACAGAGATGAAATTATGAGTAGCTCTGTAATCCACAAGGATGATACAATTGCATTTATTCACATGGCCCTTGAGCTTCATCGTTCCTGGAGTTGTAAAACCAACCACCATGTTGATTAACAACTCGGCTACACGTCCTTCTTCTATTCCTTGCATCGCTTTGTTCGCTGGAGGGACTTCGTCAATATCCATGTCTTCTGGTGCCTCTTCGTCAATATCGATTACTTCACCAAGTGGGTCGAGGTTGAGGCTCTAGCAACCATCACGAAAAAAAAAGATCACAAATTTCATCTAGAAAGGTATTATATATTTCTTCGGTATCCCTACGACTTAGTTACTAATAACAGACGCTAGTTCGGCGTCGCCATGTTTTGAAAGTTTCGTGCAAACTTGGGCGTAAAATATTTCTTTTCTTCTCCAACTCATCCACAAATGGCCAAGTAAAGGGCATTGACAGGATTATAAAATGAAATCTCATGATTGAGCTAGAAGGGTTGAAGGGACTTTGGGTCGAAGAGTTACTTAATGTGTTATGGGTGTACCAAACAACTCCTTGGACCTCAACTGGCGAGACCCCCTTTTCACGGTCATTTGAAGTTGAAGCCATCCAAGTAGAGGTCAGCCTTCCATCACCAAGGGTGGAACAATTCAACCCTGACCATAATGAAGAGTTCCTCAAATTACACCTGGATTTGCTAGAAGTACTTTGAGAAACGACATGGCTCCAAGTGACTAAGTACAAGAATTGAATAGTCTGATACTACGACTCTCACGTGGAACGATACAGTTTCAAGGAAGGCAACCTTGTCTTTCAATGTAATGCCAAATACTAAGGACCCAAGCAGCAGAGAGCAAGGGCCAACATGGGAGGGCCCATATCAACCTATCAGGTCACCAAAGTGGTTCAACCAGGCACCTATGGCTTAGTCGATATAAGGAAGAAGCAAATCCCCCACCATAGAACAATAAACACTTGAAGTTTTATTTCCAATAGTAGAATGACGTAATTTAATCTTCATTTCAGTCAATGAAAATTTCCTATACATCATGTTATATTACTCAAACAGACTTTCTATTCAAGAATTACAAAACTAACATGAGCAAGGGCAAGAGGCCACAACCGAACCTAGAGCCAAAGACTGAAAGTGACCCACAAGACCGACACATGAGTATATTAATTCAAAAGATATGAGATCGCAAAAATAGACTATAGAAAAGAGCTCGAAGAGCAAAATAAGGATAATTAAATAACGACCAAAGGAAATTTGTTATTGTTGGGATAGTACAAACAAAGAATTCAAATGCATAATGAAAGATACTTGAGGAAGTTGTTAACATGAAAGACAAGAGCTACTCTCCCAAATCATCAAGGCCATCATGCAAAAAAACCCTCATCCAAAGTTGCACCATGGTCTTCAAAGCTAGAAGGGGCCGCATAGAGTGCCTTACACTCGACATTAAGGAACTCATCATATTTGTCTAGATACTACGCCTTCACGATCGTGGCTGCCCACTCCACCCCAAATTTCATTACGTCATTCTCCAAGATAACATATTCATGCGTTTTTTTGAACTTATTAGCCAAAAACCGAGAGTCTTTTAGCTTGGCTTCAACAACAACTAATTTACCTTCAATCCTAGCTAGCTTAGCTTGAGAAGCATCATATCGGGTTTGGATAGATGCCAAAGATGCTCGCACACTTACTAATTGATTATTAGTCTTTGTATGGAGAGCTTGAGCACGCTCTAGTTCTGACAAAGATAGGCAATCTCACCTTAAGTCTTTGGGATGAAATTGCCACACCTAGAAAGGCCTAGAACAAGGACAAACAGCAAGTAAGCAAATGAATTACCATAAAACCCGAGAAGACACTAGAAAATCACTCACTTCACGAATATGAATCATAACACTCTTCATGCCACACTTCTAGTCTATACCCAACCAACCGAGGAGCTACGGATCGACATTAGAGGAATTGCATCCCTTTATTGATGAAGAAGAAGGGTCCACGTTAGTACAACGATCAATTCCACATGGATGAGAAGGTCGAGTACACAACCGCTGAGAAGGAGGTTTTTCGAAGGGTGCCACATTAGTACAACTTGCTCTTGATGAGATCTCGTAGCTTCAAGTGTTTGCAAAGAGTTAGTGCATGATGGCAAGCTTGCCTCTTGATGAGATTCTCATAACTTCAAGCGTTCGCATTGAGTTAGTGTGTGATGGTAAGACATTCCTAGAAAAGGTAAAGAAAAGTTATTAAAAAATCCATAACACAAAGGGAAACTACAGAAGCCAACGCCAAGCAAAGGTGGAGTTACCCAAGCAAAGGGCAAGTTGCGCGAGTCAATCTAGTTGCCCAATTTTTCAATTTAACTATAGCATGATTAATCTCATTATCCAAGATTCAACACTCAAATCATTCAACTAGTGATCAAGTAATTGAAAGCATTTAACCATAATTGCATAGGTAAAATAAATGCATATTCATACCACAAATCAAACCAACAAACTAAAACAACTACATCAATCCCTAAGACAAACAACTAGCAATTCATAGTCTTTAAACTACAAACACTAATTGAAAGAAAAGCCATAAAAACTATAAGAGGTAAGGGAAAGAGAAAGGAAAACTCGAATCCGTCGAAACCGGCACGTCCCCGTCACGATCTCCAAGTCTTCTTGCTTGATTCCCGCTCCTTGGCCTTGCTTTAGCTCCCACCAAAGGTCTCTAGTCGAAATTAGGGCTAAAATCTCACCAATTGGACTCCTCTTGGCCATGCAAGAAAGTGTTGAATTTATAGAAAATCTGCCGATAGCGTCGAGACACTATGGACAGCATCGAGACGCTACCCCAAAATCCACCATTCTGTTTAGGAAAATTTCGATAGCGTCGAGACGCTCTTGTCACAGCGTCGCGACGCTACAGGCAGCGTCGAGATGCTCTAGGGCAGCGTCGCAACGCTGTCGCCTTTACCGCCCATTCTGTTTTAGGGGATTTTTCTAGCGTTGAGACGCCTAGAAAGCAGCGTCTCGACGCTAGCTATTGGATGTGACTCATTTTAGAAGCCTCCCACTTGATTCTTTTCGTTTACTTGGCTTCTTTTGGCATCCCGAACACCCGATCAACTCCAAATTCTCGTTTTAGCTCAAAATAACAATTTCCTACAAAATAAACATTAAAGTGCGATAAAATGGTTATGGACTACTCAAAGACTAACTAAAATAAATAGGGAAAAATAGCTAGCTATGCTCGCTATCAATAGGGCCCTTTGTTCAAGACTCGGAGTCACAACTTAAGGGAACACTCATCTGCTTCCCTACAGTCGGGAAGAAGTGAATTCCATCTTGTACGATTATGTTCCCAGCTCCCCATTCGGTCTTGTCCCCAAAATGGTAGGCTTATTGAGTCGGCGTATTGGTCACTCTCACCCATACAAATCAAAGGACAATCCCTCATGAGCAGGAGTCCATAATCAACTCAGGATTAAGACTAAGTTGTCTAGGTTGTCCTAGTGAAATAGAAAACCAACTAGTTAACGATGTTATAACCAGTGGGTACTATTTCGCGGTCCGGTCTTATGCAAACTCATTGCATAGGATACCCCCACTCGCATGTCTCCTACACGAATGCGTTGGATCATAGCGTTTGTATCAAATACAAAGTGGGCCATATCCATTGTGTCACCAGGATAAGGCACCTAGTCTTATCCCTATACTATAGACCCTTTAGGCTGTTTCTTGAACAATGATCCCCATATGTCGCTACATATAGTTCAAGACTCATATTATAGCCCAGGATGTCTAGTTTATTGGATTAGGGTTATTTTTCTTGAACAAAGGGATCCCGCCCTCTCATTGGCCCGAGAGGGACTCGGTTTATTGGTTGGACCATAAACCAATTGTTCATTAGAGGATCAGTGGGACTTAAGGAACTAGAAGTACTATAGGGGTAAAACGGCTTATTGACCTAGCTATAGCTACGAACAACCTGTGAAGGATCGACTTACTAATCATGGTTAAATCAAGTGGACGGAAATATATCTATAGTGAGGGGAGTGCAACTATCGGGCTATAGTGGAGTGTCCCGATAGTTAACGAATGTTGGCTAGCTTGGACAATGAGATTAGTCGGTTAGCCTCGAATCGTTGGAGCCCATGATCTATAGGTCCATTAGGTCCCCCTACTAGCTCATATCGGAATTAAGCCTAGAACAAAAGATAGGAAGCTTTGAATCGTTCAAAATCGGGAAAAAGGGTATTATCGTAAATTGTGTTTGACACAATAATTTAATTATGAATTAAATTAGAAAATGAGAGATGAAGTATTTAAAAGTGTTTTGAATACTATATATATGTATTAGGAATCATATATATGGAATTGCACAAGATAACAAAGATTAATTAGATTAATCATATCAAAATTAATTTGAAAATTTTCAAATTAATTACCAAGCAATCAGAATTGAAATTGGGGGTAATTTGCAAGCTTGAAATTTGATTTCAATTTGAATTTAGTGGATTTAGTTGGAAATCCACTTAATGCATGATCATTCAAAGTGGAAAGACAACTCACTCATGCATTGTTGCATGTCTTGTGTAATGTACACCTAGAATCCACTTGAGCTTGCAAATACACCATGTGTCTTGTGTCTTGAGGCTTGGCTTTGCATGGAGAAAGTCTTTAAAAGGAGTTTGAATCATATTCAAACATAAGAGAGTCATTTTCCTTAATGTTATGCTGCTGGAATTTGGACTCAAAATTCTCTCATCTCTCATTCTTCTCCATTGCTTGATGCTTCAAGCATTCCCTTCCCATTCCCTATCTTATATAGACTCCCACAAGTCGTTCTTGGCCCGGAGTATAGTAGGGAAGACTCTAGAGGTTGTCCAAGGAGCATAGGAGAGGCAAACACCACAAGGAGTTCAACATAAGTGAGCTACAAAGGTTGGTGTTTTCTATACTCTCTATTCTGTCTTTTCTAGAACATGCATGCTTTAGGAGTAAAATTGAATGTCTTAAGTGCTTTCGATCTTCAATTGCTTCCGCTTGTGTAATATGTACACCTTCAATTGGTATCAGAGCATGATTAGAGCACTTAATTCGTTTTAATTTTGTTTTGGTGGGTACCATTTTGAAATTTGAATTTTCTGTGTGCTAAAATGGAAGTGTTCTGGTTTGGCAATTTTTTGAGCATTCAAACCTTCATGAAATTGTAATTGCTCGGATATGTAAGAGCGTTAATGTGTGTACTATAGTCTGTAATTTTTATAGAGTCATTAGAGTCCATATAGGCTGTAAAATTGAAGAAAAACCGGAGAAGACGCAGCAGAAAATGAAAATTCCAGCAAGCTGTTTTTTTAATTCCAGCAGCAGTTTTTTTTAATTCCGGTTCAGCTGCTGCCTTTTGGTCCGGCTTGGTCTGTTGCAGCCTCATTTCACTCATTGCATGGCTGGTTCATTGCTTGGATGAGCGGTTCGGGATGGTTCGTGAAGCTCGGGCGTGTTGCAAGTTTATTTATTAATTATTATTGTAATAATTAGTGAAATTGCTTGTGTTTTTTTAAAATTGCCAAACTATTCCATTTTAGCTTGATTTAATTACTTTATGCATTGTGAATGTATGATTTAATTAAATGGATGTATGTGCATTATGAGCATGCCATATAGTTTTAAAACCCCACCATAGGAAAGCATGTTCATGCATTTGTTTAATTTTAATAAGTGTTATTGATTAATTCAAATGCATGAGGGAAATTTCATGTTTAATTAATATAAGTGTTGTATTAATTTAGGGAGATTCATGCTTGAATGGTTAATTAAAATTGATTAATTCTTATTATAGTTATAATTATTAAAAGATAAAATTAACCAAGCATGTAGCATGAAATTTCTTTAGTTTGTTTATAAGTGTTATATTCAAATTAGACTTGTTATGGATTGATTTTATAATTGTTATAAAAAGAGATAGAAATCTAAAATCTATAACAAGATTAAGTGCATGCTCACTTAGGTTAATGAACCTTCAACAATTCGATCAACTTGCATAGTTTAGGTCGATATCTTGTAAAACAACGGTTACGAGAGAACTCACCCGACAAAATGCTGTCTAAGGTTGGAGGTATTTAAGTTGACGGTTTACGGAACACCTCCTACCTGGGCATTGAGTCGGTTCTTGAGTTAAGTTAACTCGAGTTTTATGAGCATGCGTGAGCGGTGTGAGGTTTTAATGTGTTATCACCTAGACATCGTAGTATAAAGCGTTATACAAACCTAGACATAGGTTGTTTCTAAATGGTGCTTTTCTTATAACTTGAATGATTGATTGTTATATGCTTTAAAACACCATTAGAAAGCATGTTATAGGGTTTATTCATTAAAAGTTATAAGAGTTATAAAAGTTGATGAATAGAAACCGTAAAATCTATAACAAAGAGTTGCATGCTAACATAGGATCTTAGGATCTTATCATTCTTTAAATGGTTTAAAATGAAATAGACCTAAGATCGCCTTTTTCTAATAGGATTAGAAATATGTCTTACTTAGTTTTTTAAAATAGTTTTGAAATTCGAGTAAGTAGGACATAAGACCTTGGTTATAAGGGAACTCTCCCGGCAAATGGTTCGGAACCTGAGTTGAATTAACCATAGTCTTACTAGCATGCAATGTCACTAGGTTATTAAAAGTGTTTAATCACCTAGACATTTAGTGTAAAGACCTTGTTTAATAAGGCATAGACTTAGATAGATTCATTTAGCCGGAATTTACCTAAGTAATAAGACCCTAAAACTTTACAACACTTTAGTGGGAGGAAAAGTATAGAAACGAAATATTCATATTAAGTTTCTACTCTCACGTCCCCCTGAGTTCACACCGTGAGATCCATGCTTGGCCTCGAGGCGCCCTGGGAGCGTCCCCCTACGGATGGTGTTTGCATGGGTTAATATCAAGGTGAATGGGGAAAGTGTTCATAGTAAGTGGGAGAAGGAAACGTGTCAAACGTATCCTGCGGTCTCCATCATTAGGTTGCACCGTGAGATTCCTATGCGCTGCCTGCGAGTCGCCCTGGGAGCGATCACCCTACGGAGGGCTTGCGCATGGGATTCGGAACAACGCAAACTCCAGAAATGGATAGGGTTTCCTAGGGCCATTCCCAACATTAGCTCTTCCCTACGGTGGCATTGTTGGGGCCGTCCTCTGCGATCTGAAAATGATGGGTAACACTTACAAGATGGTCTTGACCAAATTAACGTTAGCTAATAACTATTGGAGTAAGAGTTATTCTGGGAATAGTATTTGGCCGAGATTGTCTCGATTCAGAGGAGGAGTAGCTGACTGCCCTACGGTAGCGGTTATTCTAAACCCCTGAAGTATCGTTGCAAAATAAATCAATTGTATATATGGGTCGATGATTGCTTTTGCTAAATCTGATTGGATAAATGTGATTAATGGGTTTAGTGCATGTTTCTAATAGAGATTAATTTGTTTGTTTCAGCAATATGTCGAAAAACGTATGTGCTTTGTCAAATGCCAAATTAAACGGTTTAGTACATACGACTAAGAATACTTGCTTAAACGCTAAACACGTGGCAAAGAATTTAGGTTTGGTCTCAACTGAGGAATGTCCTCAAACTAACTGCATAGCCAAGAAAAACATGATCCACGACTCTAAATGCGATTTATTAGTCTTGGAAACGTGTTTAGTGGAAAACGACGATTCTGCCTGGATACTCGATTCAGGTGCCACTAATCACGTATGTTCTTCATTTCAAGGAATGAGTTCCTGGCAACAGCTAATAGCTGGAGAGATGACTCTTAAAGTTGGAACAGGAGAAGTCATCTCGGCTATTGCAGTGGGAGATGTAAAATTATTCTTCACCAAGGAACGTTACATGATATTAGATAATGTATACATAGTTCCGAAAATTAAAAGAAATTTGATTTCTTTATCTTGTTTATTAGAACAAGGTTACTCAATTTCTTTTTCTGTTAATAAAGCGTTCATAACTAAAAGAGGTATTGATGTTTGCTCTGCAAACTTGAAGAATAAATTGTATGTTTTGAGACCAATTGAGTCTAAAGCTATTTTAAATCATGAAATGTTTAAAACTGCTGAGACTCAACCTAAAAAGCGAAGAGTTTCTCAAGATACCTATCTCTGGCACTTGAGGTTAGGCCATATCAACCTCAATAGGATTGGGAGATTGGTCAAGAGTGGACTTCTAAACAAGTTAGAAGACGACTCGCTGCCTCCTTGTGAGTCATGCCTTGAGGGCAAGATGACAAAACGACCTTTTACCGGAAAAGGTTATCGTGCCAAAGAGCCCCTAGAGCTCATTCATTCGGACCTCTGTGGACCAATGAACATTAGAGCTCGAGGAGGGTACGAATATTTCATCAGTTTCATTGATGATTATTCGAGGTATGGCTATCTCTACCTGATGCATCATAAGTCCGAAGCTTTTGAAAAGTTCAAGGAGTATAAGGCCGAGGTTGAGAACCTATTAGGTAAGACGATAAAAACACTTCGATCCGATCGAGGTGGAGAGTATATGGACTTAAGTTTTCAAGACTATTTGATAGAGCATGGAATTACGTCCCAACTCTCCGCCCCTGGTACACCTCAGCAAAACGGTGTATCAGAAAGGAGAAACAGAACCTTGTTGGACATGGTTCGTTCGATGATGAGTTATGCTCAGTTGCCTAACTCATTTTGGGGTTATGCAGTAGAGACTGCAGTTTATATTTTGAACGTAGTTCCCTCAAAGAGTGTTTCTGAAACACCGTTTGAGCTCTGGAAAGGACGTAAAGCTAGTTTACGACATTTCAGAATTTGGGGATGCCCTGCATACGTGCTAGAAGCAAATCCAAAGAAATTAGAACCTCGTTCTAAATTTTGCCTATTTGTAGACTATCCCAAAGAAACGAGAGGTGGATACTTCTTCGATCCAGAGGAAAATAAAGTACTTGTATCGACAAATGCTACATTCCTAGAAGAAGACCACCTCAGAGATCACAAGCCACGAAGTAAAGTCATTTTAAGTGAACTATCAAACGAAGCTACAGAAACATCAACAAGAGTTGTTGATGATGCTGGCACCTCGAGTCAATCGCATCCTTCTCAAGAAATAAGAGAACCTCGACGTAGTGGGAGGGTTGTTAGACAACCTGATCGCTATTTGGGTTTAACTGAAACTCCAGTCGTCATACCTGATGACGGAATCGAGGATCCATTAACCTTTAAACAGGCAATGGATGATGTTGACAAGAACGAGTGGATTAAAGCCATGGACTTGGAAATCGAGTCCATGCATTTTAATTCAGTATGGGATCTTGTAGATCAACCTGAAGGGGTTAGACCCATAGGGTGTAAATGGATCTACAAGAGAAAACGAGACGCTGCTGGAAAGGTACAGACCTTTAAGGCACGACTTGTGGCAAAGGGTTTTACCCAGCGGGAGGGGATTGACTATGAAGAAACCTTCTCCCCTGTTGCCATGTTAAAGTCGATCCGGATACTTTTGTCCATTGCCACGTTTTACGATTATGAAATATGGCAAATGGATGTCAAGATTGCCTTTCTGAACGGTAATCTTGAAGAAAGTATCTACATGTCTCAGCCAGAGGGGTTCATAGCTCAGGATCAAGAGCAAAAAGTTTGCAAGCTTAAGCGATCCATTTATGGATTAAAACAAGCATCTAGATCCTGGAATATGAGATTTGATACTGCGATCAAATCTTATGGCTTTGAACAAAACGTTGATGAGCCTTGTGTTTACAAAAGGATCATCAACAACTCCGTAGCTTTCTTAGTACTGTATGTGGATGATATTCTACTCATCGGGAATGATGTAGGTTATCTAACTGACATTAAACTGTGGCTAGCAACTCAATTCCAAATGAAAGATTTGAGTGAGGCACAATTTGTTCTAGGGATCCAAATTGTTCGAAATCGAAAGAACAAAACGCTAGCCCTGTCTCAAGCGTCTTGTATCGACAAATTGTTAGTTAGATATAAAATGCAAAATTCCAAGAAAGGACTATTACCTTTCAGGCATGGAATTAACTTGTCTAAGGAACAGTGTCCTCAGACACCTCAAGAAGTTGAGGACATGAGACGTTTTCCCTATGCCTCTGCAGTAGGTAGCCTAATGTATGCCATGTTGTGTACAAGGCCTGACATTTGTTATGCAGTAGGGATTGTCAGTAGATATCAATCCAATCCAAGATTCGATCATTGGACAGCCGTTAAAAATATCCTCAAGTATCTAAGGAGAACGAGGGACTATATGCTCGTGTATGGTTCGAAGGATTTGATTCTTACAGGATACACTGATTCTGATTTTCAAACCGATAAAGATTCGAGGAAATCTACATCGGGGTCAGTATTCACTCTAAATGGAGGAGCAATAGTATGGTGTAGCATCAAGCAAGGATGCATTGCAGACTCGACCATGGAGGCCGAATATGTAGCCGCTTGCGAAGCAGCAAAAGAGGCAGTATGGCTTCGGAAGTTCCTAACTGACTTGGAAGTCATTTCGAATATGCATCTGCCTATCACCTTGTATTGTGATAATAGCGGCGCAGTTGCAAACTCAAAGGAACCTCGCAGCCATAAGAGAGGCAAGCACATCGAAAGGAAATACCATCTCATTAGGGAGATTGTGCACCGAGGAGACGTGATCGTCACGAAGATAGCATCGGAGCACAACATTGCTGATCCATTCACAAAGGCTCTCACGGCTAAAGTGTTCGAGAGTCATCTAGAAGGTCTAGGTCTGCGAGATATGTACGAGAAATAATCTAGGTCAAGTGGGAGATTTTGTAACCGGTATTTTGATACCTTTGCATACTGGGTATTTAGATGCCCTAGTTTATTGTATTTTTACTCTGTTATTAATACAAGTATTTATTCACCCACTGTTGTTATAGATTATAGTACATCCCACTAAACTAAGAGTTTTAGTTCAAGTGGGAGATTGTTGGGATAGGTGTCCTAAAACTCGTAGATAGTGAATGATAAACAAATTATATACTTATTCGATAAAAGCGTTATCGAGACTAATTCAGTAAAGTTATTACTGAATAAAGTAAATTGCACTTATAATTACCCAAATCCAATAAACTAAGATCCATGGCTATAGGATGAACTCTTGAGCTTTGTGTAGAGACATAAAAGTGGATCAAGCTTGAGTAATAGCCAAAACGGTCTATAGTATAGGAATAGGGTTGGGTACCTTATTCTGGGGACACTATGAGACGCGGCCCACTTTATAGATGGTATAGACGATGTGATCCTAAATTGTCCATGTAGAGACATGCGAGTGGGGGCGTCCTATGCAATGAGTTTGCATAAGACCAGGACCAAGAAATAAGTCACTCTCGCTTTATAACACCGTTTACTGACGAGACTGACTATTTCATATGATGACCTAGGTAACTCGATCTTAATCCTGAGCTAACTATGAACTCCTGTTTATTCGGGCTTATCCTTAGATCTGCATAGGTGAGAGTGGCTCAGTATCGCCGACTCAATAAGCCTCCCATTTCAGGGATAGGAACGGGTAGATAGCTGGGGACATAGTCGTGCAAGAAGGAATTCACTCCTACCCGAATAAGGGATAGTAGAGAGGTTGTTCCCTTAAGTGCTGACTCCGGGGCTTGAACAAAGGGATCCCGCCCCTCATTGGCCCGAGAGGGACTCGGTTTATTGGTTGGACCATAAACCAATTGTTCATTAGAGGATCAGTGGGACTT
This sequence comes from Luffa aegyptiaca, assembly GCA_017139565.1. Lineage (NCBI taxonomy): Eukaryota > Viridiplantae > Streptophyta > Magnoliopsida > Cucurbitales > Cucurbitaceae > Luffa > Luffa aegyptiaca. The sequence goes on along the minus strand of CM029405.1, from coordinate 18,710,288 downwards.
AAGGAACTAGAAGTACTATAGGGGTAAAACGGCTTATTGACCTAGCTATAGCTACGAACAACCTGTGAAGGATCGACTTACTAATCATGGTTAAATCAAGTGGACGGAAATATATCTATAGTGAGGGGAGTGCAACTATCGGGCTATAGTGGAGTGTCCCGATAGTTAACGAATGTTGGCTAGCTTGGACAATGAGATTAGTCGGTTAGCCTCGAATCGTTGGAGCCCATGATCTATAGGTCCATTAGGTCCCCCTACTAGCTCATATCGGAATTAAGCCTAGAACAAAAGATAGGAAGCTTTGAATCGTTCAAAATCGGGAAAAAGGGTATTATCGTAAATTGTGTTTGACACAATAATTTAATTATGAATTAAATTAGAAAATGAGAGATGAAGTATTTAAAAGTGTTTTGAATACTATATATATGTATTAGGAATCATATATATGGAATTGCACAAGATAACAAAGATTAATTAGATTAATCATATCAAAATTAATTTGAAAATTTTCAAATTAATTACCAAGCAATCAGAATTGAAATTGGGGGTAATTTGCAAGCTTGAAATTTGATTTCAATTTGAATTTAGTGGATTTAGTTGGAAATCCACTTAATGCATGATCATTCAAAGTGGAAAGACAACTCACTCATGCATTGTTGCATGTCTTGTGTAATGTACACCTAGAATCCACTTGAGCTTGCAAATACACCATGTGTCTTGTCTCTTGAGGCTTGGCTTTGCATGGAGAAAGTCTTTAAAAGGAGTTTGAATCATATTCAAACATAAGAGAGTCATTTTCCTTAATGTTATGCTGCTGGAATTTGGACTCAAAATTCTCTCATCTCTCATTCTTCTCCATTGCTTGATGCTTCAAGCATTCCCTTCCCATTCCCTATCTTATATAGACTCCCACAAGTCGTTCTTGGCCCGGAGTATAGTAGGGAAGACTCTAGAGGTTGTCCAAGGAGCATAGGAGAGGCAAACACCACAAGGAGTTCAACATAAGTGAGCTACAAAGGTTGGTGTTTTCTATACTCTCTATTCTGTCTTTTCTAGAACATGCATGCTTTAGGAGTAAAATTGAATGTCTTAAGTGCTTTCGATCTTCAATTGCTTCCGCTTGTGTAATATGTACACCTTCAATTTTAGGCAAAGAAAAATATAAAATAACTAATAACATTTAATGGAAAAATATATCAATATTATTTCATTAATATCCGGTCAACGGTTACATTCACTATCTACGAGTTTTAGGGCATAAAACCCAACAAACTCCCACTTGAACTAAAACACTAGTTAGTGGGATGTAAATGCAATAATCTAAAGCTGGAAATGTCATGTATACTATAATAATACAATGAACTAGGGCATCCTTTGTAACGACCCAGGTTTTTTTTAACTACTAACCTAACGACGTTACTAACATACATGGAAACTTCATCGTCTGCTCCGAAAATTTCGGTAGCATGTTGGCATATAACGGACTCAACCAAAATTTTCTTTAACCTGCTAAGCATAAAACTTCTAGATAACATTCCTCAACGATTCCACCATACTACAATACAACAGAACTCCACAGAACCAAAACAAAATATGCAAAAGTAATAAACCTCAATTTAAAATCAATCTTTAATTCGGGATCCCAAGTTTAAAGAAAAAACAAAATCCTCCAAACAAAGTTCAAAGAAAACGACCAAAGTCTAATGATTTTCAAAACAACACAACATCATAATAATAAAGATTTGTCCTTTAAGCGGAAATGTAAATAAAACAAAATTCATCTTCTACTGTCTCCCATGGCTATCCAACAAACTTCGTCAATCGCCCTGATCGCCTTTGCCTTTACCTGAAAAAAACATTTTTGAAAGAATGAGTATTTAAAATACTCAGTAAGTAACCTCATTACTAAGGTCGGAATATGCAAACTCATAAAACATAATCCATGTTCCTCTAGGTAAATATTAGTCATACAATTATAGTGGGACTTATCATATTTCCTCTTAATTATTTCCTCTATAGCCATGCATGAACAATTTACCCAATTTCCTCTGTTCCTCTGTCAACTAGAAGGTAAAGTAGGCATCCTCTAGAGACCGTGCCCGGCTAACGGTTAGTTGGCACCCAGTTAGCAGGGGTTGAGCCTCGCCTACGAATACCTTAGGTTCCTCTAGATGTACATCAATTTTCCTCTAAAGGTAATTGTCATGCAAGCTTTTAAGTTCATACAAAAATAGTATACATATGCGTGAAGTCTCACAGTAATTTACATATATCATGAATGCATCATAACTTTATCGAGAGTCATTTTTTCTTTCATGCACATTATTTTCATTCATATAAAACACTTTAGGGACACATATACCTCTCAATCAATTCACGCATTCTCAAGTATAACAATGTTTCAAGAACATAGAATACATACGCAAAAGAGTTCACACAAGAAAAAGCTTATGCTATCAGCACACGGTTCCCAACCAAGCATAAGCTTTTCAGTAGAAGGGCCACTTACCTGAATTAGCAACCAAAGCAACCACACAACCAAATTCAGACAAAAATCTCTTTTCGAACCTACAACACATCATAATTCATAAAATTAAACACTCAAGCACATTACACCTAAAATTCCCAAATCTTTAGAGAATTAAATCTCGAAACCTCAAGTCACACCATAACGAACTCAAGATAGAGCTACTCACCCCAAACTCGCTCGAAACAACCCAATACTAGCTGGACAACACCTCAAAACCACAACTTCGCACTAGTGAACCTGAAATCAAGGGGGTACTGCTGAAACGGTTCTAATAACGAATGGGTCAACATTGATTACTCAAAACTAACAGCAAGTAAAGCTCAATGGAAGAAACTCACCCAATCCGATGCACCTCTCTGCTGAACAGCAACTTGAATCGCCGAAAACTCAGTTTCAATAGCGTGAATTGACTGGGTGAGGCTGGAACCAAAGCGATAACGTAGTGGGTTAGCTCACAACGAGAACAATCTGCTCCTCAACTTATATCTATCACCCAAAAGGACTAAACTCATAGGAGCTTACACAACTAGATGCCGAACAACCGTGAAGCTGCTGGAAATCAAAACCCCGACGGTGGCAGAACAAGACTCCACGCCCACTGAAACCGAACACTGCAGACGGCGGCTTGGCGAGTGGTTCAGCGAGGTGCGACGGCTGCTACAGGGTTGAATCCGAGGCGGCAAGGCGTCTTGGTGGTTGTAGGCTCGTCGGCGATCAGGACTTCGGTGACGACGCAACACAGTCGAACAAGGGGACGAGGCTAAGGTGCGGCGCTGAAACAAGAGAAGAAGAAGGGTGGTCTGCGTGCTGCTGAGATGCAGCTGGTGAACGAACGAAGATAATAAAAAAAAAAAGAGGGGAGGGCGTGCGGTTGAGGTGCGTAAGAAGGAGTGAAAATATTCTTTTTTTTTTCTAGGGTTTCCTTATTTAAAATAAGCCCCCAAATTGACTCCACGAGAAACACAATTGAACCCTACAAAACCAACTTTCCCTTCTTAATTCTTTAATACAAGAATTCATGAAGTTAAATAAATCTCGTCGAAATTTCAATATAAACATATAATATGAACACAGAATTAATTAACTACGAAATTAACTCAAGACTTGAAAAGAAATTTTACCTTGAATTTCAGGGGCGTTACATCCTTATACCCATTATACATTTCTCCCACTTGCCCTAGATTAGATGGCATACATATCTCGTAGACCTAGACCCTCTAGATGACCCTCAAACACTTTAGCCGTGAGAGCCTTCGTAAATGGATCAGCGATGTTGTGCTCTGAGGCGATCTTAGTGACGATCACATCTCCTCTTTGCACATCTCCCGTATCAGGTGATACTTCCTCTCGATGTGTTTACCTCGTTTGTGGCTTCGAGGTTCTTTTGAGTTGGCTACAGCCCCAGTGTTGTCACAGTATAGTGTTATGGGCACGTTCATATTCGGAACCACTTCCAACTCAGTCAAGAACTTTCTAAGCCATACTGCCTCCTTAGCTGCTTCGCAAGCTGCTACATACTCAGCCTCCATGGTTGAGTCTGCTATGCATCCTTGTTTGATGCTTCTCCAAACTACTGCTCCTCCATTGAGGGTGAATACTGACCCTGATGTGGATTTCCTTGAATCCTTATCAGCTTGAAAGTCAGAGTCAGTGTATCCAATAAGAATCAAATCCTTAGCTCCATACACAAGCATGTAGTCCCTCGTTCTCCGAAGATACTTGAGGATATTCTTAACCGCTCCCCAGTGGTCCAACCCTGGATTAGACTGATACCTACTGACTACTCCCACTGCATAACAAATGTCAGGCCTAGTGCAGAGCATAGCATACATTAAGCTGCCCATAGCTGAGGCGTAGGGAATATGTCTCATGTTCTCAATTTCTCGAGGTGTCTTAGGAGACTGTTCCTTAGACAGGTGTACTCCATGTCTGAAGGGTAATAGACCCTTCTTGGAGTTTTGCATCGAATATCGAGACAACATTATGTCAATATACGTTGCTTGAGACAGTGCTAGCGTTTTGTTCTTACGATCCCTAATGATTTGGATTCCCAGAACATATTGAGCCTCTCCTAGATCTTTCATTTGGAATTGGGCCGCTAGCCATTTCTTAATGTCAGTGAGGTATCCTACATCATTCCCAATGAGTAGGATATCATCTACATAAAGTATTAGAAAAGCTACTTTCCTTTTGTTGACTTTCTTGTACACACAAGGCTCATCAACGTTTTGGTCAAATCCAAAAGATTTGATTGCAGTATCAAATCTAATGTTCCATGATCTGGACGCTTGTTTCAATCCATAAATGGATCGATTGAGCTTACAAACCTTTTGTTCCTGACCTTGGGCTATGAACCCTTTGGGTTGAGACACGAAGATATTCTCTTCAAGATTACCATTCAGAAAGGCAGTCTTGACGTCCATTTGCCATATTTCATAGTCATAATATGTGGCTATGGATAAGAGAATTCTTATGGATTTTAACATGGCTACAGGAGAAAAGGTTTCCTCATAGTCAACCCCTTCCTTTTGGGTATAACCCTTTGCCACTAGTCTAGCTTTGAAGGTCTGTACCTTCCCAGTTGCATCTCTTTTTCTCTTATAGATCCATTTGCACCCTATAGGTTTTACCCCATCTGGTAGATCTGTGAGTTCCCATACAAAATTGGAGTGCATTGACTCCATTTCCAAGTTCATGGCTTTGACCCATTAATCCCTATCTTCGTCATTCATTGCCTGTCGATAGGACAATGGATCCGCAATGCCATCATTAGGTATGACAACCTGAGTTTCAGTTAAACCCAAGTAGCGATCAGGTTGTAATACAACCCTCCCACTGCATCGAGGCATTCTCAACGTTTGAGATGGACGGGATGGATCTGAAGAACTAGTTCCTTCATCAACCCTTGTTGAAGTTCCAGCTTCGTCAACAACTCTTGGTGATTCTTCTGTAGCTTCTCCTAATATTATTTTGCTGCGTGGTTTATGATCCCTCATGTGGTCTTCCTCCAAGAAGGTGGCGTTTGTCGATACAATCACCTTATTTTCTTGTGGGTCGTAAAAATAACCACCTCTCGTTTCTTTAGGGTAACCAACAAATTGGCAGAGTTTTGAACGAGGTTCCAGTTTCTTAGGATTTGTCACAAGCACGTGTGCTGGACAACCCCAGATGCGAAAGTGATGCAAACTAGGTTTACGCCCCTTCCATAATTCGAAAGTCGTTTCAAAAACACTTTTCGAATGAACATTGTTCAAGATGTGTACTGCAGTCTCTACTGCATACTCCCAAAACGAGCTAGGCAATTGAGCATAGCTCATCATTGATCGAACCATGTCTAACAAGGTTCTATTTCTCCTTTCTGATACACCATTTTGCTGAGGTGTACCAGGGGCTGAGAGTTGAGATTGGATTCCATGTTCTATCATATAATCCTGGAATCTTTGATCCATATACTCCCCTCCTCGATCAGATCGAAGTACTTTAATAGATTTACCTAATAGGTTTTCAACTTCAGCCTTAAACTCCTTAAACTTTTCAAGGGCTTCAGACTTATGTCCCATTAGGTACAAGTAACCATATCTTGAATAATCATCTATAAATGAGATGAAATATTCGTACCTTCCTCGAGCTTTTACATTCATTGGACCACATAGATCCGAATGTATTAACTCTAAGGGTTCTTTGGCTCTGTAACCTTTTCCAGTAAAGGGTCTCTTGGTCATTTTTCCCTCGAGACAAGATTCACAAGGTGGTAGTGAATCATCTTCTAACTTGCTTAGAAGTCAATTCTTTACCAAACGACCGATTCTATCGATGTTTATATGACCAAGTCTAAGATGCCAAAGATGAGTATTGTTACTTGTTGGAGAAATCTTTTGCCTTTTTCTTTGAGTTTCAGCAGTTTTAAATAATTCGTGATTTAAAAGTGCTTTGTTTTCGGTTGGTCTTAATACATACAAGTTATTTTCTAATTTGGCTGAACAAATAAGTACACCATTCTTATAAATGAACGCTTCATTCATATCAAAAGTAACTGTATACGATTGTTCAATCAAACATGAAATAGAAATTAAGTTCCTCTTAATCTTGGGAACAATTAACAAACTTTCTAAAAGTAAGAATCTATTTCTAAAAAATAACTTCGCAGCTCCCACTGCTTTAGCTGAAATGACTTCTCCAGTTCCGACCCTGAGTGTCATTTCCCCATCGTTCAACTGCCGAAAGGAATTATTTTCCTGAAAAGAAGTGAAAACATGATTAGTTGCTCCTGAATCAAGTATCCAGGTAAACTCATCATGTTCTACTAGGCATGTTTCTAAAACTAGTAAATCAAATTTACCTTCCTTTTCCTTCTTTTTCTCAGCAAGGTACTTTGGGCAGTTTCTCTTCCAGTGTCCATCTACACTGCAGTGGAAACACTTGCCCTTGTCTGCCACAGCTTTGGCTTTTTCCTTGCTTTTAGCAGCAGTACCGGGAGCTTTCCCCTTGTTTCCTTTCTTCTTCTGAGTTTTCTTTGAAGAAGTGACTACAGATTTAGTTCCAGAGGATGAACCCTTCTCGAACTTTCTTTTAGAGTGAACAACGTTTGCCTCTCCTTCTATCTGTCCCTTGTTCTTAAGAAGAGACTGATAGAGTTGTAGCTCATTCAGGAGGCTAGTAAGGTTGAATGCTATTTTATTCATCATTGCATTGCTTCGAAACTGTAGAAAACTCTTCAGAAGAGATTCTAAGATGAATGCAACCTGACTACGCTCATCTATGACCGCCCCGTTTGCTTCTGCCACGTTGAATTGGACCATCATATCCAGGACATGTTCCCGAACAGACGTGCCCTCTTTCATGCGGCAGCTATTAACGTATTTGAGAGCGTCATGGTGGAGTTGGTAGGACGGTTGTCCAAACATCTCTTGGAGAGAGTTCATAATCTCCCTCGCTGTTACCATGCCCTCATGCCTTTTAGCCAAAACTTCAGATAAGCTGGTTAGGATATAGACGCAAGCCTTATCATTGGCCTTTGTCTAGCGGTCATAAGCATCCTTAACTGCTTGGAATGTATTACGAGCAGGGGCTGGAGGACAATCCTCCGTTAAGACGAACCGCAGATCATCGACAATAAGAATCGTATTCAGGTTCGACTTCCACGTAGCGTAATTTTGGCCGGTTAATTTCTCATTTTTAAGCAGAGAGACTATTGAGGAAGACATTGCTGAAATTTAAACAAACAATAACCTTATTAGTTATCTTTGCCTTAACCCATCATACAAGCAAACAATTGCACACAATACAATCAATTTAGCAAAACAGACAATCACAGAACCCTAAAACTATTGATTTAGTTTTGCAACGATGTTTCAGAGGTTTAGAATATCAGCCACCGAAGGGTGATCAGGCACTCCTCCTCTGAAATGAGACATTTCTCAGCTAATTCCAATTCCATAATAACTCATATTCCTATAGACATTAGCCACCGTTGTTCGGTCAAGGATTTGTTCACACTTTTAAATCATCCTCGTAAGTGTAACCCTCCCACTTTCAGATCTTAGAGGCACGCACCAACAGGCTACCGAAGGGAAAGACAACTGTTGGTAATTAGCCTAAGAGTTCCTATCCTATTCAGGAGTTCACGATGTTCCGAATCCTATGATCAAGCCCTCCGAAGGGATGGTTGCGCCAGGACAACCTGCAGGCGGATCATAGGACTCTCACGAAGTGAACTAGGGGCGGAGACCGAGGGATACGTTGACACGTGTCCCGCTCCCACTTACTCTAGACATTTTTCCCATTCACCTTGTTATTGATTCATGCAAACACTTTCCGAAGGGAGGCCGCTCCTAAGGTGACTCGAAGCCGAGCATGAACCTCACGTTGTGAATATAGGGACGTGGGAGAAAAACTTGATTTAAATCTCGTTTTGAAATTTTCCTCCCACTTAAAATGTCCTAAGGTTAATTTAGGGTTGTTTAACTTAGATAAAATTCGGCTAAGTCAATCTATCTAAGTCTGATCCTATTATAACAATTATGGAAAGGATTCAACCGCAATGTTTTAGGTGAATTAAACTTCTTTTAATAAACCCAACATTGCAAGTCAACACTACTATGGTTAATTCAACTCAAGGTTCGGGTCAGTTCCCAGGTAGGAGGTGTTCCGTAAACCGTCAACTTAAATACCCCCAACCTTAGACAGAACTTTACCGAGAGAGTTCCCTTATAACCTCAGTAATGTAAGGTCTTTACTCTAAAGATCTAGGTGCATTAAACACTTTTAATAAACCTAGTGACATTGCATGCTAACATTTAACTATGATTAATTCAACTCCGGTATTCCGGGTCAGTTCCCAGGTAGGAGTTGTTCCGTAAAGCGTCAACTTAAATACCCCTAGCCTTAGACAGAACATTACTGGTGGAGTTCCCTTATAATCATAACAATGTTTTTCCTACTTAGTCAATTAAAACTATTTTTAATTCTAAGTAAGAAATAATTCTAATCCTATTAGAAACTGATCTAGGTCTAATTAATTTTAAACAATTTAAAATTAATCCAATTTATCCTATGATCTTATGTTTGCATGCAATTCTTGATTATAGATTGACGGTTTCTAATCATTAATATTAAAGAACTATTTCAAATTTTAATGATTAATCCTATAATCAAGAATCTAAGGTTTAATTCATTCAACAATCTCATTCAAATTAAATAATTAAACCATACTAATTGCATGAATAATATAACAATTATATTATTAACTATGGATGTTTCATGCTTCATGCAATATTGATTTTCTTTTAATATAACAATTATAAGCCAATCAAGCATGCTTCATTCATCACATTAAACATAACTATTTATATTTAATTTAAGTAATGACATGCTTCATGCTTTCCAATTTTTCATATAATTAATATACACATATATTAAAAATATGAAAACAATTCCATGCATTTAAAACATACATTATAACTATTTATAATATATAAATAAATGCATGAGCATGTTTATAACCTAAGGTGGGATTAATAATTCTATATGACATCCATAAAGCATATAAATAGCAATTGAACCTGTTAATTTTGGCCCCTAGGATAAAATAAAGCATTAAATTACATTAATTTTAGCTAAATTCTATCCTAAAATCCTTCTGCAGCTCCAAAATTTGTCTAGATAGCACGAACCGCCCCGAGCAACCTCGAACCGGTCTTCAAAATCACGAACCAAGCTGAAATTCAACTGAATCGGACCGAATTGGTCCCAGCCCAGCCAAACCGGATTGAACCGGACCACCATCCCTTTGAACCGCGCTTGTTGTAGCCCTAAGTCGCGCCGTCATCGTGACAGCGTCGAGACGCTTGCATCGCAGCGTCCCAACGCTGTGCACTTTCCTTACCTGAGCACCTGTGGTATCGAGACAGCGTCTGGAGGCAGAATCTGGGCAGAAGCAGCACGATTTCTTCGATTTTCATCTCATAAAAACCTATTCTAGACCCGGACTTACAAAAGACTCGATTTTACATAAAATACCCGAAACACCGGGCCCTTACATGATCAAAATCACATAAAAATAAAATCTATGGCCATAAAATTAACCTAAACAGTTCAACGCAAACCGAACATACATTATGCATAAATCCCACCTATTAGAGCCTATCGCAAATTTTAATGTCAATTAATAGGGACAACGATGGCTCTGATGCCAATTGAAGGGGATAAAAGCCCCCACGCAACGGAAGCGCATAGATTAGACCTTACGCCGTATATTAATTAACATTAAAATACCGTTACGAAAAGGCAAAATAAACTTTAAAGTTGCTAGAAATTGCTATAAACATGCTTGAAAATTAAATCTAATTTATTTTCATGCTTTTCCAAAGAAACGGGAAAGAACCGTTACAAACCTTCGTTGTAGACTTGATCGTTCTTCGCCAACGACGCTTCAACGAACGAAAACGCAGCAACCTCCTTGTCTTTTATTAGCTGAAAATTTCTTCTTGAAGGACACTATAACCCCAGAGGTTACACCGGTATGTCTCTAAGTCTAGGAGGCAAAAGACTTGTGGGAGTCTTTCTCTAAGAGGGAGGCTAGAGAGAATTCTAGGGTGTTGTCTTGTGAGTCTAAGAGCAAGAGGAGAGTACTGAACCAATTAGGTCTAGTGTTCTATTTATAGAAGAGAGGCCATGAATAAAATATTCAATTAAATCAATCTTTTCCAAAATTGATTCAATCTTATTCCTTATTTAATCAATCCATGATCAATCAATTCCATAATTGATTAATCTTTTCCACAAATGACTAATTACTTCCATAAGTGATTAGATCATTTCCCTAAATGATTAATCACTTCCTTAAGTGATTAATTATTTCCATAATTGATTAATTCCCGGTTAATGAATTCTTTAATTAATTAACCACCAATTAAATATCACATATTTAATTTCCGGCCTTGAATTAATTAATTTGCCCAAATAGATTTTAGGCCTTAAAATTAATTAATTCTTATTTGAACTCTTTCAAACTTCCATAAATTTAATGTGACTCAAATTTATATTAATATTTGAATTTCTTCAAATATTAATTTCTCTCATAATAATATATCAATATATATTATATTGTTTCCCTTAGTAAATTGAACATTTTCAATTTACATTTATTACTTAGTTGCCTCAAATTACTTTATGAGCTACCAGTGAGACCTAATGGACCTGCAGATCAGAAGCTCCAATGATGTGAGATTAATTGGTCAAACTCATTAACCAAATTAATCAATATTCGTTAACTGTGTGTACATTCCACTATAGACTCACAGTTGCACTCTTTCACTGCAGACATATTTTCTGTGTACACGGATATAGACCAATATCGACTAGTTAGTCCTTCACGAGTGTCCGTAACACCAGCTGGGTGAAATTACCGTTTTACCCTTGGGTTACTTCTATTTCCTTAAGTACCAGTTCTCCTCTAATGAACAACCTGTATGTGGTCCAACCATCAAACAGAAAACCCTCTCGTGCCATTGAGAGGGTAGGTGATGCGCAATTTGCATATTGGCAAGTGTACGGGTCAAGTAATAATATAGTGTTTTCGTGATTAAACGAGTGTCGTCCTCTGGATTGGTTTTCTAGCAAATTAAGTACCGTGGATAATCTTGTCCAATTTTATCTAGGGAGCAAAACTTAAAGATAAAGATAAATCTAAAGACAAAAAGCATAAAATAAAGGTGGAGACTCAAATGGAAAGACTCTTAGGGAATTGATTTCATTGTTGAGATTGAGGATTAATTAATGGGATGAATTTAGCATGCAATTATTCTACCAAGTCTAGGAACCTTTTATCACAACTATCTCTCCCGAGCATAATTGATTCTCATGCATGCAACCAACTTGATATCTCTATCTAAGTTCATTAACATGCAAGACCTTGGGTTTAGTTCTTCAAGCAACTTCTAAAGTTATTCCAAATCCCGTCACAAACTTAGAATTTCTACTTTAGTCATGCAATTAAATAAAGTAAGTCTTAGGCCAAATCCCCTCTCCCGAGCAAGATTCAACACTCAAATCATTCAACTAGTGATCAAGTAATTGAAAGCATTTAACCATAATTGCATAGGTAAAATAAATGCATATTCATACCACAAATCAATCCAACAAACTAAAACAACTACATCAATCCCTAAGACAAACAACTAGCAATTCATAGTCTTTAAACTACAAACACTAATTGAAAGAAAAGCCATAAAAACTACAAGAGGTAAGGGAAAGAGAAAGGAAAACTCGAATCCGTCGAAATCGGCACGTCCCCGTCACGATCTCCAGGTCTTCTCGCTTGATTCCCGCTCCTTGGCCTTGCTTTAGCTCCCACCAAAGGTCTCTAGTCGAAATTAGGGCTAAAATCTCACCAATTGGACTCCTCTTGGCCGTGCAAAAAAGTGTTGAATTTATAGAAAATCTGCCGACAGCGTCGAGACGCTATGGACAGCATCGAGACGCTACCCCAAAATCCACCATTCTGTTTAGGAAAATTTCGATAGCGTTGAGACGCTCTTGTCACAGCGTTGCGACGCTACAGGCAACGTCAAGACGCTCTAGGGCAGCGTCGCGACGCTGTCGCCTTTACCGCCCATTCTGTTTTAGGGGATTTTTCTAGCGTCGAGACGCCCAGAAAGCAGCGTCTCGACGCTAGCTCTCGGATGTGACTCATTTTAGAAGCCTCCCACTTGATTCTTTTCGTTTACTTGGCTTCTTTTGACATCCCGAACACCCGATCAACTCCAAATTCTCGTTTTAGCTCAAAATAACAATTTCCTACAAAATAAACATTAAAGTGCGATAAAATGGCTACGGACTACTCAAAGACTAACTAAAATAAATAGGGAAAAATAGCTAGCTATGCTCGCTATCAGTAGGGCCCTTTGTTCAAGACTCGGAGTCACCACTTAAGGGAACACTCATCTGCTTCCTTAAAGTCGGGAAGGAGTGAACTCCATCTTGTACGATTATGTTCCCAACTCCCCATTCGGTCTTGTCCCCAAAATGATAGGCTTATTGAGTCGGCGTATTGGCCACTCTCACCCATACAAATCAAAGGACAATCTCTCATGAGTCCATAATCAACTCAGGATTAAGACTAAGTTGTCTAGGTCGTCCTAGTGAAATAGAAAACCAACTAGTTAACGGTGTTATAACCAGTGGTTACTATTTCGCGGTCCAGTCTTATGAAAACTCATTGCATATGATATCCCCACTCGCATGTCTCCTACACGAACGCGTTGGATCATAGTGTTTGTATCAAATACAAAGTGGGTCGTATCCATAGTGTCACCAGGATAAGGCACCCAGTCTTATCCCTATACTATAGACCCTTTAGGCTGTTTCTTGAACAATGATCCCATATGTCGCTACATATAGTTCAAGACTCATATTACAGCCTAGGATGTCTAGTTTATTGGATTAGGATTATTTTAGGCAAAGACAAATATAAAATAACTAATAACATTTAATGGAAAAATATATCAATATTATTTCATTAATACCCGGTCAACGGTTACATTCACTATCTACGAGTTTTAGGGCATAAAACCCAACAGTCTTAACTGAGGATGGTCCTCAAGCCCATATGTCTAATTCATCTGAAATTGTTCATGATGAATATGACATAGACTGCTTAACACATCTCAATGAAAATCAATTTGATTTATTGATCATTGAAACATGTATAGTGGAAAATGATGATACAGCCTGGATCCTTGATTCAGGTGTCACTCATCACGTATGCTCTTCCTTTGAGGGAATGAGCTCCTGGCAACAGTTAGATGCTGGGGAAATGACTCTCAGAGTTGGGACTGAGGAGCTCATTTAAGCTAAAGCAGTGGGAGATATTAAAATGTTCTTCTCCAGGGAACGCTATATGTTATTAGATAACGTATATATAGTTCCCAAAATAAAAAGAAATTTGATTTCTGTTTCTTGTTTGCTAGAACAAGGGTATTCAGAGTCCTTTTCAGTGAATGAAGCTTTCATTACTAAAAGGGGTGTTGATATATGTTCTGCAAAAATGGAGAACAATTTGTATGTCTTAAGACCAATAGAGTCTAGGGCTATTTTGAACAATGAAATGTTTAAAACAGCTGAGACTCAACCAAAAAGGCAAAAAGTTTCTCAAAGTACCTATCTTTGGCACTTGAGACTTGGCCACATAAATCTCAATAGGATTGGGAGATTGGTTAAGAACGGACTTCTAAGCCAGTTAGAAGATGGTACTTTACGTGCAATTTATATAACCCAGCCATCAGCTGAGTGAAGAGAGAGAGGAAGTAAAGCCATAAGACAAATAACAAGAATAAATGCAAATTTTAAAATTAGAGATATATGGACGAATACCTTTCTTTTAGATCTTTTGAATCTATAAAATTTGGTTGAATTAAAATGTTGTTCGTCACTGTTGTTGTCATGCTTAATTCTCCTAACATAAGGAAAAAAAAGTTAAATTAAAAAATCTTCTCCCCCTTATATTAATGTTATATCTTACTGTTATATTGAATTTTTAAAGCTTACCTTCATACATATCTACCTTAAGATTGAATGCTAAAATTATTGGGTTGTGAATAATTTGTTCTTCTAATTCTGAACCTTCATTGGTAGCCAAATCATTCCATAGCATCAGTTTGATTGGCTTGCAACTACAAAATAAATTACTACATGTTAACATAAAACAATCATGAAATAGTTCATTTTTGTAAAGAAAACATACATTGAAATAGTTGCTAACCTTTGCTCTATCAAAAATATTTATTTCTCTCTTCATCATTGTATTATTGTTTGAATTTTATATTTTTATTTCAACCATGGATCTCACAGAGGACGCAATTCCAACAAAATCTACACAAATAGGTAGAGAATTAACATGAAAAAAAATTGTATAATATCTACATTTACTGTAACTTTTTTTCTGAAAAAAAATATTACCTATCGTTTTTCCTATCATAACAAAGGATTTCATCTCAGAAAATTGGATGAAATTATACTTCAAATTATGAAGAGAAAATGGTTCATCAATTTCTTCAATCATCGTCGGTGAAGACAGAGTCATTTCAATTTCTTCATTTACATTTGCATATTTGGAATTCACAGTTTTCACATTTCCATTTTCAATAAAATAATATTTCTATAACTTCGTTGAACATCACTGCTTGAATTTTTTATTCCTGTAAATACATAACAAACAAATTGAAGAAATTTTAAAATAGAGTATTTGAATTTTGATTTCCATTGTGTATTTCACTCATAGAATATTAGTTAAGATTGTCAATCAAATTAGTCTCCATACCATAAAGATTTTACCAATAAACCCAAATTCAAGAAACCCAAATGAAATGAAATTTGTAGTTGAAGACAAGAAACCCAAATGAAATAGAATTTGGAGTTGAAGATGACGGCTGGAACTTTGCGAATTCAAGAAACCCAAATGAGAATAAAAATGAATCAAAATCAAACACCACAAATAGATTCATAAAAATTGAAAAAGAAAAGCAAGAATGATGATCACATTGGAGAGTGGATCCCAATTGAATGATCCAATTCTTGAGAAAAAAGCTGTTTTAGAATGTAAAAAAAATAAAGAATCAGCAACCGTTTTAACGTCGAGTTCAGGAAAGTTGTTCTTCTCTCTCACTTTTTTGGGTCGGGGAGGGGTTGTAAAGGAAATCATTCAACTCTTTAAAATTCAATATTCCATCACTTAGAGAGTTTCAACTTTTTAAAAAATGCTGATACAACAGATTTGGGGTAGGGCTTTGTGGCAAGACATGTTGGAATGTTCTCTGGTTGTTCTATCCAGAGTTTATGGACGATTGAATTTGCTTTAAGTTTTTCTGATAAGTTAACGATCTGGGTTTCTCCCTTCACCTCGAGAGTAACCTAAATAAAGAAAAGGTTAAATAAAGTCAGTATGATAATACCCAGTTTAGGGATCAAAAAGTCCAGAACGACATAAGGCATGTTCTATGAAATATACAACACCTGTAATTTCAATAAATTAAGTTGCACAAGATAATAATTTGAAAATTCCAATTGGCAGTTCAATCGATTTGCAAGAGCGAAATGTAGTGGGTTTGCATTAACCATGGAGCTAGTATACAGGCGGCAAATGCGAAATGGTTGATAGCCATGAAAAATGCTTGAAAGCTACATAAAAATAAAAAGGAAAACAACAACCAAAATAAAAATAGACTTCCAATCAACCATTGTTCTTCCAAAACGCTAGAACTCAACGGAAGAATGATGAAGATTAGCTCGACAGACAAAATGTTCTTCACAAAACTAAATAAATCAACCAGCGACCACAACCACACCACGGAAGTTCCAAATTGCTAAAAAATGTTTCATTTGTCAATTGTTAGACCAGCTTGATAGAGCACCAATAAAGCAAATTTTCAGCATATCAACAAAAAAGGATCAAGGCTACAGATGCACACTACATTGTTCGAGTTCGAGGCACATTGCTTGAAAATAAAAAGTAACAATGGAGTTCAAACTTCGACTTACCTTGTGCATAGAATCGATGTTTCCGCGACTACAGTACTCTGAAGTGTGGGGATCGTCTTTGTTCAACCAAATGGCGAAAACTGAAGCATGGCATCCCTGAGTTACGACACTTCCGAGCGGCCACGAATCGATCAAATCTCTCCGGAGCACCACGTACTGAACCAAAACATCGGCGGTCTCCTCCGCCGTCGTCCAATGGCAGAATGGAATTACTTTCCGTGGATTCACTCATCGAATCTGAGCTAAATGGATTGGAATTTCGATTCGTAGACCGAAGACTGAGTGAAGAAGATGACCAAACCCTAGCCCTCGGACAGAGCCTGGTGGAATTGGGAATGGAAAATGTGAATCGAGATGCTGAAATTACAGATGTCATGATATCTTCACACAAAGTAGCACATGAAACCGTGTTACCGATTACTGAACTTTGAGATTTCAAGCGAAGCCGTCGGTCCAGGAATTTTTTGGTACTTTCCAAACCACAAGCTACCAAATCAGCCTCTTTCCGGTCATCGTCTTCACGCTAGCAGAGCCCGTTTCCGTCAGCCCTCACGATTTCTTCTCCTCCATTATGCCTTTGAAAGGATGTTGCCCAAATCGAAAGGATGTTGCCCAAATCGATTTCACGATTTCACGCAAGCGGGTGGCCTCCACTCTAATTAAATATAAATATAATTAATTAGGACAGAAGGGCAAAATAGTCATTATAAAAAATTTGAGGAGCAATAAGGGAATGTAAAAATTATCCCCTCTTAGCCCCTTTTATATATAGTAGAAATTATAGATAGATTATAGATTATAGATATGGTTCTTTTGAAACTTATTATTAAAATATTATAGTTTTAAATTTTCAGGTGTAGGAGACGACCTAGACCCACATGTCTACATGTTGTCTCCTTACGACCTCCACGTCAATTTATTCAAAATGGAGGACTGGCAAATTGGTATGTGCATGTCCCTGACACAGTTTTTTTATATATTTTTTTCATTTCGCATTTTTTTGAGTTTTTGCTTTTTAAAAAATACAAAAGTATATAATTAAAAAAATCCATTAGTTTTTTTTTTTCTTTTTTTCTTTTTTTCACTTCTTTCTAAAAATTTGAAATTAATATATTGTAAATTTAATGTATAAAGTGAATATTTTATTTATATCTTTTATTTTGAATTATAATATTGTTATAAAAAAATTAATTTCCTAAAAAAAACTTTTTAATTTAGTAAACATATTCTCATTTTCTTTTTTTTTTTTTTATCACTTTTCGTTAAAAAATTGATTTTTTTAAGTGCTAAAAAGAAAATAAAATTAATATAGGTAAATACTAGCAATTTAGTATAATCTATAAAATACATGGTTTTCTTATATCTAATTTTATTTTGAATTATATGAAAACTATGCACTTTATACATTAAATTAAACTGCTAGTATTTACTTGTATTAATTTCAATTTCTTAAAGAAAGGTGAAAAAAAGAAAAAAAACAAGAATATGTGTACTATATTTAAAAGTTGTTTATATCTTTTCTTCTTTTTTTTTTTTTAATTAATGTCACATCTGCATGTCGTCTCTTATGCAGACGTGTGGGTCTAAGAGACGACCTACACATAAAAATTTAAAACTACAATATTTTAATAATAAGTTTCAAAAGAACTATATTTTAATAAAAAGTTTTAAAAAGTACAATATTAATAAAAAAAAGTCCAATTAAACATATCTATAAATCTTATAAGATTTTAAATAATCCAATACCATATCAGAATGTGAGAGTGTAGTAAAATATTTCCTTCACTAAATCATGCATCATTGTAGGTATAAATACACATGGATAAAACAAGCTCAAACAAAATCTATTCCTCTCTTGACTATCCCCAATGGTTGTAGCAAATGCTAAAAAGCATAACAAGATTGGTCGATCCTTCAAATATGGTTTTCAATTGAAAACAAAGTAATATTTACAAGTTCAGCCACAACCACAATGTAATTATCATTTAAGAATGCTCTTTCAAGTAGATTCTCATCATTATTATGTGCTTCAAGAAGTTTGACAAATACTCCTCAAATACATTTTTCTTTGAGCTCAATAACTAAAAAATTTACCACAACAACAAACTAAAACATATATTCTCAACCCAAAACACACAATTTCAAAACATAACTCAAGTATTTATCAACTTACCACTAAACTCAACTAAAACATAAACTAACACAAGCAATTTCAAAGCATGTGAATTGAACACAAACAAATATTTTTCCTTCCAAGCCTAAAACATAATCAAGGAACATGTGAATTGAACACACACTCACACTGCCACCATATTATAGAAAGGCTTTGGAGGTTAGTGTCTTTTCTGGCTTTTCTAGTTGACTATTAGGTGGAACTTTATGCTACTGTCATAAAAGGATGTTAAGGGTGAAACTTTATGTTGCAAGAAGATGAAATAAGAAAAGATTCTAAAAAACAAATTATGGTCTAACTAGCTAGCATCCTTAAACAAAGGAGCATTAAGAAATGAAAATGTATGCTAGGCAATTTAAGCATAAGAGGAATATAGACATAGTTGACTATTAGGTGCTGACAAGATATTAAGGGATGAAACTTAATGTTGCAGGAAAATGCAAAGAAAATGATCCTTGAAATCAATTCTTGGCCTAACCAGCGAGCATTGGTAGACAAAGGAGCATTAAGAAATGAAAATATAAGCAAGGCAATTAAAGCAAGAAAGGAATTATCAACAAAGTTGATGCTGCAATTGAAGGTGTTCATATAACACATGCGGAAGCAATTGAAGATCGAAAGCACTTAAGACATTCAATTTTGCTCCTAAAGCATGCATGTTCTATAAAAGACAGAATAGAGAGTTTAGAGAACACCAACCTTTGTAGCTCACAAATGAGGAACTCTTTGTGGTGTTTTCTTCTCCTATGCTCCTTGGACAACCTCTAGAGTCTTCCCTACTATTCTCTTGGGCCTAGAATGACTTGTGGGAGTCTTATAGTAGTAAGAAATAGGAAGGGAATGCTTGAAGGTACAAGCTTTAGGAAGAAATGAGATGAGAGAGTATTTGAGGGAGAATTTCAGCAGCATAACCTTAATGAAATTGCTGTCATCCCTTTGAATCTGATTCAAGCACCCTTTATAGACCTCTCCCATGCAAAGACAAGCTTCATGACACTAGACACATGGTGAAAATCCAACTCAAAGTGGATTCTAGGTGTTTAATTCACAACACATGCATCTAGTGCATGGTTGTGTTGTTTTCCACTATGCATCATCATGCAAGAGTGGGAATGCCACTAAATCCACTATGATTTGAATCTTAATTCTGAATTTACAGCTTGCAATTCATTTCTAATTTCAATTCAAAATTGAAATTGATTTTAAGGCAATTAATTGGGACATTCCAAGTAATTTTGATATGATTAATCCAATTAATCTTTATCACCTAGTGCCATGAATTATATATGATTCCTAACACATATATATGGTATTTAAAACACTTTTAATACCTTATCTCTCAATTCCTAATTTAATTCATAATTAAATCATTGTGTCGAACACGTTTTACGATAAAACCCTATTTCCCGTTTTTGAACGATTCAAAGATTCCTATCAAAATATTCTAGGCTTTAATCCGATATGAGCTAGTAGGGGGACCTAATGGACCTATAGATCATGGGCTCCAACGATTCAAGGCTAACCGACTAATCTCATTATCTAAGCTAGCCAACATTCGTTAACTACCGGGACACTCCACTATAGCCCGATAGTTGCACTCCCCTCACTATAGATATATTTCCATCCACTTGATTTAACCATGTTTAGTAAGTCGTTCCTTCACAGGTTGTTCGTAGCTATAGCTAGGTCAAATAACCGTTTCACCCCTATAGTACTTCTTGTTCCTTAAGTTCCACTAATCCTCTAATGAACAATCGGTTTGCGGTCCAACCATCAAACCTAAGTCCCTCTCGATCTAACAAGAGGGTGGGGCCCCTTGTTCAAGTCCTGGAGTTAGTACTTAAGGGAACAACCTATCTACTAACCCTGAAAAGGGTAGGAGTGAATTCCGTCTTGCAAGACTACGTCCCCAGCTATCTATTCGATCTTATCCCCAAAATGGTAGGCTTGTTGAGTCGGCGATGCTGGCCACTCTCACCCATGCAGATCAAAGTATAATCTCGTATAAACAGGAGTTCATAGTTAGCTCAGGATTAAGAACGAGTTACCTAGGTCATCTCTGAGAAATAGTCAGTTTCTTCAGTAAACGGCGTCATAAAGAGAAAGTGACTTATTTCGTGGTCCAGTCTTATGCAAACTCATTGCATAGGACGCCCCCACTCGCATGTCTCCACATGAACGATTTAGGATCTCATTGTTTGTACTTAATACAAAGTGGGGCGCGTCCATAGTGTCCCCAGGATAAGGCACCCAACCGTATCCTTATACTATAGACTATTATGGCTATAAACTTGAACTTGATCCTATGATATGTCTCTACATATAGTTCGAGTATTCATTTTATAGCCAAGGATCTTAGTTTATTGGATTTAGGTTAATCATTCGCAATTTACATATTCAATAACATCTTTTACTGAATAACTTCAATAACGACTTTATTGAAAATAGAATATGTTTAATGATTTACAAACTACGAGTTTATAGGACATTAAACCCAACAGCAATGATAAAAGGATAACAAGGGATAAAACTTTATGTTGCAAGAAGATGCTATAGAAATGGTCATTGAAAACAAATCATGGTCCAACAAAACAAGCCAACATTGTTAAA
The DNA here is from genome assembly GCA_017139565.1 of Luffa aegyptiaca. Taxonomy (NCBI): domain Eukaryota; kingdom Viridiplantae; phylum Streptophyta; class Magnoliopsida; order Cucurbitales; family Cucurbitaceae; genus Luffa; species Luffa aegyptiaca. The sequence continues at coordinate 18,688,941 of CM029405.1, read as the reverse complement.
CAAAGGAGCATTAAGAAATGAAAATAGATGCAAGGCAATTGAAGCAAGAAAGAAATTATCAAAATCTCACTTAATGGGTGTTGATGGTCAAATTTGGTCAGAGGAAACTAACCTGACCTTCACGTGCCACCAACGGTAAATTTGTAGATGAGGGGGAAGACGTGGCCTGCAAAACGACAAACCTGCACCCCGGTGTGGTGCTAGCCACACCGCCTCCAATGCTTAAGTCAGAAAACGGAAGGAGAGCAAAAGAGTAAGAGGAGAGAGTCGAGAATTGAGTTCGGGTCCCCTTCTTCAGTGGCGAAGAGGGGTATAAATACTTGCTCATGCTCCTAGGGTTTTTAGGAATTCGGAGGCGTTTCGGGACAAACCAGGCGGAACCGGGGCGGCCAGAGGCGGTAGGGACCAAACGGAACAGGACAGGCTCTGCCCGCGCGAGCGGGCCGAGTAGGGAGTCGGGCCAAAAGCCCGACCCCTTTGGTCTTGGCCCGTCCCGCTTGCCGGTTTTGCCTCTTGGTTCCATCTCCTGGCCCGATTTTTCCCCGGTTGTCCTCGTCAGCTCCTTGTACATCGAGGTGGTCCAAAATTTCCTATAACATTAAGCCCCCACTCTTGAATTGGGATCCAGGTGCGACTTAGTGCTATCGGTTGAGCTCCTTAAGCCCGGTTTAAGAGTATAACTCTCGTTCCATGCTGACTTATGTATGGACTCCTTGTTATCCTACAAGATAGGACAAACTGGACAAAGTAGAAACTCCCTGAATAGGGGTCAGGGGAAGTGGAAATGGGAAAGGTGAGAGATTACAGAAATGGCCGGAGGGCCTGTGTGATTGGCCCAGCCTCGGCCTCGGCCTCGGGATGAGGCCGAGCATACCATTCTTGGTCATTCGGAGTGCTTCATTCCAGATCCAGGGCCATTCCACAAGTAATGTGTAGGAAAATTAGAAGATCTTACGATCCTGCATAGAAAAGTTAATTTCTGCAAAAGAAGAATGAGGGAAGAGGCTAGGGTCGGCCTCGGCCTCATGCCCCTGTTAGCCTGAAACTTAGCTCCCTGCATCCATATATTAGTCCTTGTAGGAAAATAATGAAATAATAAGCTATAACATGTAGTTATTGGCTAGACATGCTAAGCTAGTATGCCTTTTGTTTAATAGGGAGTGCATATCCCCTACTTCTTGCTTTTTGTTTAATAGGGAGTGCATATCCCCTTTGTAGCCCCCAATCTAAAGTAAAACTTCATTTAAAACATAAAGTATAGTTGAGTAAATAGGAGAATACCTTTAAAGTTTGTGCTCGGCCTCGGCAAGAGGTGCTCGGTCTCGGCCTCCGCCAGGTGAGCTTGACTTACATGAAGTGTTTGAGCTCTGAGGTGAGGTAGACTTGGTAGTTCAGGCTCGTGTGCATTAGCGTGGGCACTAAGCTGAAGAGCTTAGGCTCGCATGGTAGGTGTGGGCACTAAGCTGAAGAGCTTAGGCTCGCATGGTAGGTGTGGGCATTAAGCTGAAAAGCTTAGGCTCGCATGGAGGCGTGGGCACTATAGGCTCGCATGTACGCGTGGGCTCTATAGGCTCGCATGTAGGCGTGGGCACTATAGGCTCGCATGTAAGCGTGGGCTCTATAGGCTCGCATGTGAAGCGTGGGCATTAAGCTGAAAAGCTTAGGCTTGCATGTAGTCTTGATACATTCCTTCAAACACACTCTAAGCCTTGAAAGGGGAAAATCTAGGTCCTAACATAAATGATGATGTTTACATTTAACGGAAAAGCAGAAGGGAAAGGTCTACTCCTACCTATCAAAAGTAAAATGAGCGACAATGCTCTGACTATATGATAAATGTGCAACGTTGATTCATTTGGTTAAATTTCAAGAATTAAATGGGAGGATGGCCTCCCTCCTCCCGTCACCGACGTCGGAGAGGGAGGAGGAGCCTTTCTCCCTTTCCCTCTTCTTTATAAAAAAAAAAAAGAAAAGAAAATGTGGAGAAATGGAGGAGAAGAGAGAAGAAAAGAGAGAAAGAAGAAAAAAATTCTTGCCGGCGAACAGCGGTGGCCGCCAGCCACTGGAGTTGGAGAAGAAGAAGTTTGAGAAGAAAGGGGGAAGAGAAAGAAGGAGAAGAAAGAGGGGAAAAAGAATTAAAAAATTAATAAAATAGTAATATTTTTATTATTTTAATATATTTTTATTAAAATACACTTTTGGTCCCTGAGGTTTGGGTTAAGTTACACTTTAGTCCCTAAGTTTTCAAACTCAACAAAAATACCCCTGAGGTTTGAGATAAGGAGCACTTTGGTCCCTATCATCCATTTTTCTGTTAAATATTAACGGTTGCTGACGTGGCACTTAAAATAATAAAATATTATTAATTTTTTATTTTTAAATTATTTCTCATTCTCTCTCTTACCTTCTTCTTCTTCTCCATCTTCTTCTTCTTCATCCTTTTTACTTCTTCTTCTTCTTCATACCGCCGGCCGCCGGAACTGGTTTTTTTTCTCCTCTTCTTTTCTTTTTCTCCTTCCTTCCTTCTTTTCTTCTCATTTCTCTCATCTTCTTGTTTTTTCTCTTTTAATAGAAAAGAAAGGGAGGAATACCATCAACAATCGAGTCAAGCAACTAAACTCCTTTGCCCAAATCTTACTCCATCTCTCTTTCCCCTTCTTTCTAATTGCTTTCAAGCCATCACTAACCTCCCTTTTTCCTCCACCTCTCTTCCACTGCTCCATATTAGTACACTTTTCCAAGCCATTCCAGGATTCCAGTTCCAACTTCAACCATGGAGTTCAAAGCAGCCGATGAAGAAACCCACTCTCAAGATGATTCCAAACGCCTCCTTTTGAGAGAAACAACGACCATTTCAGAGACCCAATCTCCGTTTCAAAGACCCACGAATCTCCTACACTCATCTCGTCTCTCCCGAATTTCCTCCACTCCCAAGCGTTTTAGAGACCTACAAATCTTCGATAGAGACCCACAAACCGTTTTAGATCTGCAAGCCACAAAGGTCCGTGACCCACGACTCAATCTGTTTCAAATCTGCAACCTATTGTTTCTGATCTGCAAAACCCACGAACCCCAGCAGCTTCCGGCAAGTTGAAGCGGCGATTAATGGCGTCCCACGGAGAAAAATGGAGGAAAAAACAGGGGTAAAACTCAGGATGATGAAGAATAATGGTTTTAATGGTTTTTATTTTTAAGGAATTGGGGAGGAAATTCCTTCTCCCCGATTCCGGCACGGAATCAGAGAGGAGGAGCTCTTCCTCCCCAAAACTCCCTTCTTTTTTTTTTAAAAAAAAAACAGATGATGCCCTCACCCTAGATTCGAGGCTAACCAACTAATCTCATTATCCAAGCTAGCCAACATTCGTTAACTACTAGGACACTCCACTATAGCCCGATAGTTGCACTCCCCTCCTACAGATATATTTCCGTCCACTTGATTTAACCATGTTCAGTAAGTCATTTCTTCATAGGTTGTTTGTAGCTATAGTTAGGTCAAATAACCGTTTTACCCCTATAGTACTTCTTGTTCCTTAAGTTCCACTAATCCTCTAATGAACAATCGATTTGTGGTCCAACCATCAAACCTATGTCCCTCTCGATCCAATGAGAGGGTGGGGCAACTTGTTCAAGTCCTGGAGTTAGTACATAAGGGAACAACCTCTCTACTATCCCTGAAATGGGTAGGAGCGAGACTACGTCCCCAGCTATCTATTCGATCTTATCCCCAAAATGGTAGGTTTGTTGAGTCGGCGATGCTGGCCACTCTCACCCATGTTGTGCTCTGAAGCAATCTGCGTGACGATCACACATCTCCTCGTTGCACGATCTCTCTGATGAGATGATATTTGCGCTCAATATGTTTTCCTTGCTTGTGACTTCGAGGTTCCTTAGAGTTTGCAACTGCTCCACTGTTATCACAATAGAGGGTGATAGGTAGTTGCATATTTGGAACAATTTCCAACTCTGTTAGGAATTTTCTTAGCCATACTGCCTCTTTTGCTACTTCGCAGGCGGCTACGTACCCTGCTTCCATGGTAGAGTCTGCAATACAACCTTGCTTAATAATCCTCCATACTACTGCTCCTCCATTTAGAGTAAACACAGATCCCGATGTTGATTTTCTTGAATCTATATCGGTCTGAAAATCTGAGTTAGTGTATCCTGTAAGGATCAGATCCTTAGCTCCATACACGAGCGTATAATCCCTAGTTCTCCTTAGATACTTAAGGATGTTTTTAACGGCAGTCCAATGCGCATGTCCAGGATTAGACTGATATCTGCTGACAATTCCTACGACATAGCATATGTCGGGTCTGGTACACAACATGACATACATCAAACTACCAACTGCTGATGCATAGGGAATACGTCTCATTTCCTCAACCTCTTGAGGTGTCTTAGGACTTTGTTCCTTTGACAGGTGAACCCCGTGCCTAAAAGGTAATAACCCTTTCTTGGAGTTCTGCATCGAATATCGTACCAACATTTTGTCGATATATGATGCTTGAGACTGTGCTAGAGTTTTGTTATTTCTATTTCTTATGATTTGAATGCCCAGAACAAATTGAGCCTCACCCAAATCTTTCATTTGGAATTGAGTCGCTAGCCATTGTTTTACGTCAGTCAGGAATCCTACATTATTCCCAATAAGTAGGATATCATCTACGTATAGAATTAGAAAAGCTACAGTGGATTTGACGATTTTCTTGTAAACACAAGGTTTGTTAATATTCTGCTCAAAGCCATACGTTTTGATTGCAGTGTCAAAACGTATATTCTAGGATCTTGATGCTTGTTTTAATCCATAAATGGATCGTTTAAGTTTGCAAACCTTTTGCTCATCACCCTGGATTATGAATCCCTCTGGTTAAGCCATATAGATAGTCTCTTCAAGATTGTCGTTCAAAAAGGCTGTCTTGACATCCATTTGCCATATTTCATAATCATAATATGTGGCAATGGATAAGAGTATTCTAATCGACTTAAGCATGGCAACAGGGGAAAAAGTTTCTTCAAAATCCACTCCTTCCCGCTGGGTAAAACCCTTTGCCACAAGTCGAGCCTTAAAGGTTTGAACCTTACCGGCTTGGTCTCGTTTTCTTTTGTAGATCCATTTGCAACCAATAGGTTTTACCCCATTCGGCTGCTCTACAAGTTCCCAGACCGAATTGAAGTACATTGACTCCATTTCGAGATCCATGGCTTTGATCCACTGGTCCTTATCAACATCATTCATTGCCTGATTAAAGGACAATGGATCCTCTATACCATCATCAGACATGATGGTTTGAGTTTTGGTTAAACCCATGTAACGGTCGGGTTGTATTATAACCCTCCCACTACGTCGAGGCTCTCTCACTATTTGAGATGGATGTGTTTGATCAACAACTTTTGATGGACCAGCTTGATCTACAACTTTTGTAGATTCTTTTGTAGTTTTTCTTGAAATCTCATCTAATACTAGTTTACTGCGAGGTCGATGATCTTTTATGTGATCTTCCTCAAGGAAAGTAGCGTTTTTCGATACAATCACTTTATTATCCTGAGGATCGTAAAATAGACCACCTTTCGTTTCTTTAGGATATCCTACAAATAGGCACAATTTTGAACGTCGTTCCAATTTCGTTGGGTTTTGCACCAACACATGTGCCGGGCATCCCCAAATTCTGAAATGACGTAAACTACCTTTACGCCGTCTCCATAGCTCATAGGGTGTTTCAGAAACACTTTTAGAGGGAACCATGTTCAAAATGTATACGACAGTCTCAACTGCATATCCCCATAACGAATCAGGCAACTGAGTAGAACTCATCATTGATCGAACTATGTCTAACAAAGTTCAGTTTCTCCTCTATGATACACCATTTTGCTGTGGTGTAGTAGGGACTGAGAGCTGGGACGTAATTCCATGTTCTATCAAATAGTCTTGGAATTGTAGGTCCATATATTCTACACCTCGATCTGATCGTAGTGTTTTAATCGTTTTACCTAAGTGGTTCTCAACCTCGGTCTTGTACTCTTTGAACTTTTCAAGGGCTTCAGACTTGTGATGCATTAGGTAAAGGTAGCCATATCTTGAATAATCATCAACGAAGCTGACGAAATATTCATACCCTCCTCGTGCTTTGACATTCATAGGACCACAGAGATCCGAATGCATGAGTTCTAAGGGTTCTTTAACCCTATAACCTTTTTCCGAAAAAGGTCGTTTGGTCATTTTTCCCTCGAGGCAGGACTCACATGGTGGTAATGAGTCATCTTCTAACTGATTTAGTAGTCCACTCTTTACCAATCTTTCAATCCTATTGCGATTTATGTGGCCTAATCTGAAGTGCCAAAGATAGGTATTAGGAGAAACTTTTCGCCTTTTGTTTTGAGTTTCCGCTACTTTAAACATTTCCGTATTAAAAATAGTTTTAACTTATATTGGCCTTAACACGTATAAGTTGCTTTCAAGTTTTGCAGAACATATATGCATACCTCTTTTGTTAACAAATACTTCATTAATATCAAAAGATACTTGGTATTCATGTTCAATCAAACAAGAGATAGAAATTAAGTTCCTTTTTATATTGGGAACGTACAAGACTTTTTCAAGTAATACAAATCTATCTCCAAAAGACAACTTGAGAGTTCCTGAAGCTCTGGCTGAGACGACCTCTCTAGTTCCAACTCTGAGAGTTACTTCGCCATCTGCCAACATATGCCAGGAACTAATTTCCTGTAAAGAAGAGCATACATGGTTAGTCACTCCTGAATCTAATATCCAGACAGAGCTATCTTGCTCAACTAAACATGTTTCGATAACGAGCAAATTAAATTTACCTTGTTTTTCCTTTTCAGCCTTCTTTTACGCAAGGTACTTAGGACAATTGCGTTTCCAATGTCCATCTACATTACAATGGAAACATTTTCCTTTATCTGCAGCTTTAGTTTTTGCCTTGCTTCCCATTGGAGCTTTTCCTTTCCCCTTTTTCCGTCTTTTTCTTCATCTGAATACTCTTATTCCTTGAAGTGGAAGGTCCAGACTTGGTTCCTGAGGATGATCCCTTTTGGAACCTCTTCGTGGAGGCAACATTTGCTTCCCCTTCTTGTCCCCTCTTGGTGAGACTTTAGTAGGTCTAGAGCTCGTTTAGCAAAGTAGTCAAGTTAAAGTCTATTTTATTCACGACAGCGTTTGTCCTGAACTGAATGAAGCTCTTTGGAAGAGACTCCATTATGAAACTAACTTGACTACCCTCGTCAATGGTAGCACCGTTTACTTTAGCGATATTAAACTGAACCATCATGTTCAAAACATGTTCCCTAACATAAGCACCTTCCTTCATTCGGGAATTGTAAACATTCTTGAGAGCTTCGTGCCTGGTTTGCGAGGACGATTGTCCAAACATACCTTGCAACAAAGTCATGATCTCCCTTGCGGTGACGATCCTCTCGTGCTTTTTTGACAAGACATCTAAAATGCTTGCTAAAATATAGACTCTTGCTTTTTCATTTGCTCGAGTCCATTTCTCATATGTTTCCCGAACAATTCGGTTTGTTGAAGAGCCAAGGTTAGGTGGACACTCTTCGGTAAGGACAAATCTAAGATCCTCGATTACTAGTATGGTATTCAGATTAGACTTCCATGTTCCATAATTATCTCCGTTCAGCTTATCCGAAGCGAGTAATTGTACTAGTGAGCTAGACATGCTGAAAAATTAAACAAAACTATTACTAATTTGCTTATTAACCATTTTTGACAAAAATCCAATCAGGTTTTAGCAAAAGTAATAATGTACCCAGGATTATTATGTTGCAACGACACTTTAGTGAGTTAGAGCAACCGCTACCGAGGGACAGTCAATTACTCCTTCACTAAACCAAGACGTTCTTGACTAAATACTAATTCCAGAATAACTCTTATTCCTAAAGTGGTTTAGTTATCGTTACGTTTGGTCAGGAATGTACTAACACTTAGTAACCCTTATAAGTGTGACCCGCCGTTTTAAGATTACAGAGAACGACCCCAACAATGCTACCAAATGGAAAAGCTAATGTTGGAAATGGTCCTAAGTAATCCTATCCATTTATGGAGTTTGCGTTGTTCCGATCTCCATGTTACAACCCTCCGAATGGTTAGTAGCTCCAGGGCATACAAGCAGGCGCAACATGGAAATCTCACGATGCAACCTAAAGGAGGAGACCGCAGGATGTGTTGACACACTTCCTTCACTCACTTACTATAAATACTTTATCCATTCACCTTGTTATTGATTTATGCAAACACCTTCCGAATGGAGCAGTTGAGGTATAATCAACACGAGGCCAAGCATAAATCTCACGTTCTGAACAAAAGGGAGAACGTGAAAGGGAAATGGATTTGATATATCTCTCCCCTCCCACTAAGTATTTTAAACAGTTTTGGGTATACTTATACTTAGGCGAATTCTGGCTAATTGAATAACCCTAAGTCTAAGTTCATTTAATCTTACGATGTCTAGGTGATAACGATTAAAACCTCACATCACACACGTGCATGCTCATAAAACTGGGTTAACTTTAACTCAAGAACCGACTTGATGCCCAGGTAGGAGGTGTTCCGTAAACCGTCAACTTAAATACCTCCAGCCTTAGACAGCATCTTGTCGGGTGAGTTCTCTTGTAACCTATGTTTTACAAGCTTATCGACCTATTTGAATCTAATTGAAATCGATCGAGAATTTGGATTCAATTTAACCCTAAGTGAGCATGCACCTTTTCTTTGTTATAGATTTTAAATTTCCAAGTGATTTATAACAATTATAAATCTAATCTATAACATACTTTCCTTTTGAATATAACTCTTATAAACAAAAAAAACTAAGGAAATTTCATGTTTCATGCTAGGTTAATTTTATCTTTTAGTATATAACTTTTATATATCAATTAATCAATTTTAAATTAACCATTCAAGCATGAATCTCCCTGAATTAATACAACACTCTTGCATAAATCAAACATGAAATTTCCATCATGCATTTAGGAAAAATTAATAACACTTATTAAAATTAAAATTAAATGCATGATCATGTTTTCCTATGGTGGGATTTTTAAACTATATGGCATGCTCATAATGCACATACAATCATTTAATTAAATCATACATTCATAATGCATAAAGAAATTAAATCAAGCTAAAATGGATTAGTTTGGCAATTTAAAAACAAGCAATTTAACTAATTATTACAATAATAATTCTTGTAGCGATCCCGAGCTTCACAAACCATCCCGAACCGACCCTCCATGGACTGAACCGGCCTTCTAATGTGTGTAAATGGGCTGAACTAGCTGCAGGAAAACCGAACCGAACCCCAACTCAAGCTGCTGAACCGAACTGGACTGAAATTTTCCAGAATCTGGAGAATCTGTTCTACAGCGTCGGGACGCGTCCCGACGCTCTCGCGACCAGCAACTTGTGGTTCTGTTTTCTGCTTGCTTCTTCTCCAGTTTTCTTCGATTTTACAACCTATATGGACTCTAATGACTCTATAAAAATTACAGACTCTAGTAGACACATTAACGCTCATACATTACCGAGCAATTACATTTTCATTGAGAATTAAAAGCTCAAAAAATTGCCAAACCATTAAACATCCATTTTAGCACACAGAAAATTCATTTTCAGAATGATACCCACCACAACAAAATTAATACAAGTTAAGTGCTCTAATCATGCTCTGATACCAATTGAAGGTGTTCATATAACACATGCGGAAGCAATTGAAGATCGAAGGCACTTAACTCAATCAATTTTACTCCTAAAGCATGTTGGTCTAGAAAAGACAGAACATAAAGAAACGAATACCAACCTCTTTGTAGCTTAAATGAGTTGATCTCCTTGTGGTGTTTTCCTTCTCCAACTTCTCTTGGACAACCTCTAGAGTCTTCCCTACTATTCTCCGGGCCAAGAACGACTTGTGGGAGTCTTATAGAGATAGGGAATGGGAAGGGAATGCTTGAAGGTACAAGCTCTTGAGAGATCTATGGAGGTGAGTGAGTTTGAGAGTAAAATCCAGCAGCATAACAGTAAGTAATTTACTCTCCTTATGTTGAATCTGATTCAAACTCCTTATATAGACATCTTCCATGCTTTCCACTATGCATCAACATGGTGTCATCTTTCATGACACTAGACACATGGTGAAATTGCAACTCAAAGTGGATTCTAGGTGTTTAATTCACAACACATGCAACTAGTGCATGGTTGTGTTGTTTTCCACTATGCATCAACATGCAAGAGTGGGATGAAGGATTGGAATTCCATAATTCCGTAAAGCGGAAGCGTGATTGGGACCGATTCGTAATTAATTTTGTTTAATCTAAAATACCAATACATTGGCAATAATATTAGAACTATTCTAAATATATATTAAGGCTAAGCATACAAAAATATTAGATCTAAATCTAATTTATAAAGTAACAAATTACTTACTCTCGTTGACGACTCAGATTAAATTCACCAACTGCTTGTGAATTAATCACGAACTAGTGTGAACACCACCACTATGGCTACACCGGTATGACTCTGAGACTTCTAGAGGCAGGAGACTTGTGGGAGCCTTTGGGAGAATTCTCTGAGAGTAGGAGAATGAATGGAATGCCTTTCACCCCACCTCAGGGGTCCTATATATAGTAAAGGCCAAGAACTTTTTCCTAATAGGAAAAGGGAGACCTTTTCCTAATAGGAAAATGTCTCTAATTTTAATAAATAATTAATTAATTTCCCAATTAAATATCATATATTTAATCTTAGGGATTTTATTAAAATTAAAATTAATATGAATCCAATTCATATTAAATTTATTTGAACTCTTTCAAATATTTTCTTTCCTAATAGGAAAAGGTCTCTAATTTTAATAAATAATTAATTAATTCCATAATTAATTAATTTACCCAATTAAATATCATATATTTAATCTTAGGGATTTTATTAAAATTAAAATTAATATGAATCCAATTCATATTAAATTTATTTGAACTCTTTCAAATACTTTCTCTCAAGAATTAATTAATTCAAAAATTATATTATAAAGTTTCATAAACTTTATATTATAATGCATCAATATACATTATACGATTCCCCAAATAAATTGAACACTTTCAATTTACAATTTATACTTAATTGCCTCAAGTCTCTTTACGAGCTACCAGTGGGACCTAATGGACCTACAGATCAGAAGCTCCAACGATACGAGACTAATTGGCCAAACTCATTGACCAAGTTTAGTCAACATTCGTTAACTGTGGGTCACTCCACTAAAGACCCACAGCTGCACTCTTCTCACTATAGAATATTTCTGTGTCCACGGATATCGACCAAGCAGTAAGTCAATCCTTCACGTGTGTTCGTAACACCAGCTGGGTCAAATTACCGTTTTACCCCTGGGTTACCTCTGGTTCCTTAAGCACCACTGATTCCTCTAATGAACAAGTTGTTTAGGGTCCAACCACTAAACAGGAGTTCCTCTCAGGCTAGGAGAGGACGACGCGCCTTTGTTCAAGCCCTAGAATCAGCCCTTAAGGGAACACACATCTACTTACCCCAATAGGGGAAGGAGTGAATTCCATCTTGTACTGTTATGTTCCCAGCCCCCATTCGGTCTTGCCCCTGAAATGGTAGGCTTATTGAGTCGACGAACTGGCCACTCTCACCCATACAAATCTAAGGACAGTCCCTCCTGAAAGGGGTTCATAACAGACTCAGGATTGAGATTGAGTTACCTAGGTCATCCTATTGAAATAGAAACCTAAACTAGTTAACGGCGTTACATCTAGTGGTTACTATTTCGCGGTCCGGTCTTATGCAAACTCATTGCATAGGATACCCCCACCCGCATGTCTCCTACATGGATGCTTTGGATCATTGCATCTGTATCGAATACAAGGTGGGCCGTATCACATAGTGTCACCAGGATAAGGTACCCAGCCTTATCCCTATACTATAGACCATTTAGGTTGTTACTTGGACACTGATCCCCGTATGTCCCCACATACTAGTCCAAGTTTCATTTAAACAACCTTGGATCTTAGTTTATTGGATTTAGGGTTTATTAATGCAAACTCGATTATTCAATAACCAAATTACTGAATTACTCAAATAACACTTTATTGAGATCGATTAATTTGTTTCATTTACTATCTACGAGTTTTAGGGCATAAAACCCAACATGGGAATCCCACTAAATCCACTAAATTGAATCTCTAATCTAAATTTTCAGCTTGCAATTCACTCTTATTTCAATTCTAAATTGAAATTGATTTCTAGGCAATTAATTTGGGACATTTCCAAGTAATTTGATATGATTAATCTAATTAATCATTGTCATCTTATGCCATTCATTATATATGATTCCTAATACATATATATGGTATTTAAAACACTTTTAAATACCTTATCTCTCAATTTCTAATTTAATTCATAATTAAATCATTGTGTCAAACACATTTTACGATAATACCCTATTTCCTGTTTTTGAACGATTCAAAGATTCCTATCAATATAAGCTAAGCTTTAATCCGATATGAGCTAGTAGGGGACCTAATGGACCTATAGATCATGGGCTCCAACGATTTGAGGCTAACCGACTAATCTCATTATCCAAGCTAGCCAACATTCGTTAACTACCGGGAGACTCCACTATAGCCCGATAGTTGCACTCCCCTCACTATAGATATATTTCCGTCCACTTGATTTATCCTTGTTCGGTAAGTCATTCCTTCACAGGTTGTTCGTAGCTATAGCTAGGTCAAATAACCGTTTTACCCCTATAGTACTTCTTGTTCCTTAAGTTCCAGTAATCCTCTAATGAACAATCGGTTTGTGGTCCAACCATCAAACCTAAGTTCTCGATCCAATGAGAGGGTGGGGCCCCTTGTTCAAGTCCTGGAGTTAGTACTTAAGTGAACAACCTCTCTACTATCCCTGAAATGGGTAGGAGCGAATTTCGTCTTGCGAGACTACGTCCCCAGCTATCTATTCGATCTTATCCCCAAAATGGTAGGTTTGTTGAGTTGGCGATGCTGGCCACTCTCACCCATGAAAATCAAAGGATAATCTCGTATAAACAAGAGTTCATAGTTAGCTCAGGATTAAGAACGAGTTACCTAGGTCATCTATGAGAAATAGTCAGTTTCTTCAGTAAACGGTGTTATAAAGAGAAAGTGACTTATTTCGTGGTCCAGTCTTATGCAAACTCATTGCATAGGACGCCCCCACTCACATGTCACCACATGAACGATTTAGGATCTCATCGTTTGTACTTACTACAAAGTGGGTCGCGTCCATAGTGTCTCCAGGATAATGCACCCAACCGTATCCTTATACTATAGACTATTTTGACTATAAACTTGAACTTGATCCCACGACATGTCCCTACATATAGTTCGAGTATTCATTTTATAGTCAAGGATCTTAGTTTATTGGATTTAGGTTAATCATTCACAATTTACATATTCAATAACATCTTTTACTGAATAACCTCAATAACGTCTTTATTGGAAATAGAATATGTTTAATGATTTACAAACTACGAGTTTATAGGACATTAAACCCAACAGAGCATTATGTGATCTAGGGGCTAGCATAAATATCATTTCATTATCATTGTGCAAAAAGCTAAATATAGGAGAGATAAAATCTACTACTGTTAGGCTCCAGTTAGCTGACTAGTCTATGGTTAGTCCTTATGGAATTGTGGAAAATGTTTTGATTAAGGTAGGTAGACTTTTCCTTCCTGTTGATTTCTTTGTTTTGGACATTAAAGAGAATCCTGCCATGCCTATCATATTAGGGAGACCATACCTTGCTACAGGGAGAGTCATAATTGATATTGAGCGTAGGGAGTTGATCATTAGAGTCCAACAGGAGAAGGAGATCCTAAAAGCTTTTGAGACCCCTCAGAACACATCAGAGACCATGTTGGTGGGATATAGGAAAGGTGCTAGGAAGAGCACTGCTGATGGAACACCTGACATTAGACCACCTTGATGCCTATTCGGTCAACACGTCGAGCTAATGACGTTAAACAAGCGCTTATGGGAGGCAACCCAAGTAAGTTCAGTTGTGTTTTTCTTTTTGCTTTTGATTTAATTTTTGTTTTTTTTTTTTTGTTTTGTAGATCTTGGTTCCAGTTTCTCCTTTGCTTGCAAGCTTCCATAAAAGAGGGCATCGTCATTCCAGGACAGTATTGTTCACTCCTCCTACTCTTTTTTTGTTCTCATGCTTGGTTATGCCTTATTTTCTTCAAACATTGAGGACAATGAATGCTTTAAGTTTGAGGGTGGAATATCATGTTTGTGGAGCCCTTGAGCATCTGAGTTCGGGCTATAGTTTTGAGCTTTCTTTAAATTGAGCATATGGTTGTTTTCTGGATGCTAATTTTTGCATGACTATGATTTCCTTGAAGCTTTCGATGAGTTGTAAGCATGAGTGCCCAAAAAGGTAGACTTTTTAAACTTTTTCTAGGAGATGTCTTGCATGAGTAGAGTATTTTTCTTGGCTTGATTTAGATTTGAATGCTTAAGAGCGAATTATTAGGTTCATATGCATGTTGTCACCTCGATAGGTGTAGGGAAGAGCTAAAGAGTTAATTTTTTGCAAATTAGCATGTTTAATCTTGCTTAGGATGAAAAAAGAATATGTTTATCATGCTCATAAAGAAAAATCATTCTTGTTGTTATAATTTGAAAAAAAAAGTCATGACTTGTGCGCGCAATGCGATGTTTAATAAAGTTTAGGCAAAAAGAGCTACCCCTGTTGTGAACAGTTAGGCTAACCAAAGAGTAAAACTCAGGTTATGGGTCCCTGCAATAGGTGTGTGAAAGCTAGTGCCACATATAAATGCATGTTGTAATTTTCAATTATAAGCACCTAAGTATGGATGAAAACAAACTAATTTGTTCCATTGACTCGTTAGTGAATCCTTAGTGCTAGTCTTGAGGGAAGATGAGTTGAGAGTTTAGTAATCCAATCCCGAACTAGTAGAGTCTAATCTAGTTAAGTTAGATCTCGCTTGTGCAAGTTAATTTTGGAAAACTTTTGATTTGTCTCCCTCATTGGTCCTTATGTGCATGTCTCTTGATGGCTTGATTATTGACTTTTGAGCCTTGAGGATTGAGTCATGTTTGTTGCATCCATTCTTCCATTGTATGCTTGATTTTTAGTTTGCTCGAGGACTAGCAAAAGCTTAAGTTTTGGGGTGTTTGATAGCGAGCATAGCTAGCTAGTTTTTCCTAATTAATTTAGCTAGTATTTTATATTTAAATGGCCAAAATTATGCATTTTCATGTTTTATTTGTAGGAAATAAATATTGGAGCTAATTGTGTGTTCGGGACATGAAAAGAGGCTAAAGAATCGAAAAGAATTGAGTTGGAAGCATATGAAATAGGGCAAAAGCTTGACCAGCGTCGAGACCCTTGAACTAGGGCGTCTTGACGCTCAAACTTTCCTTCGGTGATCACGCGGCAAAAGGTCACAGCGTCGTTGTGACCCTAGCGTCTCGAAGCTGTGTGAATTTCCATTCCAAAATACACGGTATCGCGACAGCGTCGCGACGCTATGACGATTTTTCAGCCTATTTATATTTTGCGATTAGGTCTTTTTGGGGGACTTCTTTTGGTGCATTTGTGGCCGAAAACTGAGAGAATTAGGGGCTGTGGAAGCTGAACCAAGTGGAGGAAAGCAGGATTCAAGCCTTTGTTCGTGGAGATCGTGACGGGGACGTGCGGTCTCGGCCTACATAGTGTTTATTCCTCTTTTCCCTTTACTTTAGTAGTTTTAATGGCCGTTTTAGACTTTTGCTATATTGTAACGTGTTGTATGAGTGTCTAAGTTTTGAACCTTAGGGATTGATGTAGCCGTTGGGCACTTTTGGATTGATTGTATGAATTTTTGCTATTGATTTCGTTTATGCATAATTGTCTTCATAATGCTTTCAATTTACTAGCCATAAATTGATTGATGTTTGTGTTTGAATCTAACTCGGGATAGAGGATTTAGCTTAGAAATCATTATGAATAACTAGAATGTAGCTAGAGATCGGGAGATAATAGTTAATTCTAGAAATCGGTAAAAAAAACTAACCTTAATGCCTTGCATGTTTAATGAATTTAGATAAGGATATCGGGTTCATTGGATGTGAGAAAATTACGTATGCTCGGGAGAGGTATGTATGATTGTTGTTTCTTTGATTTATGAATCGTAGCATGTTAAAAATCCATTGATTAATCCATAATCCCAATTGGTGAAATCAACTCCCTAGGACTTTTGCCACCATTAGATTGTCACTCTTTTTATTGTTTTGTGTTAGATTTCCATTAATTCTCACTTTGTTTGGTTCCCTAAATAAAATTGGACAAGATTATTTTCAGTAATTAGAATTGATTAAAAATCCAATCCAGAGGACGACACTCGATTTCACAATCACTTTACTATTACTTGACTTGTACGCTTGCGGTAGGAAAATTCCACATCAACGTTGCAAGTCAATGATTATTGAACTTGCAAGAAAGTGCATACGCATTGAATGAGAAACTGAAAGGGATGACAAACGAAAATTGGGAAGCTCTAGATGAATAGGCAAATGCAACCATAAGGATGTGTTTGTCAATGGATGTGACCAGTCTAGTGGCTCATGAGACAACTGCAGTTAAATTGATGGAAGCACTCACAAACAGGTATGAAAAAACCCTTTGCAAATAATAAGGTCTACCTAGTTAAGAAGTTTTTCAACATGCAAATGTCTGAGGATGCTTCTGTGAATTCCTATATCAATGAGGTTAACACTTTGATTAATCAGTTAAAATCTGTTAAGATAGAATTTAGTGATGAGGTGAATGATATTGTGTTAGCCTTTGCCTGATAGTTGGGAAACGATGATCAAGACAACAGTGTCTAATTCAACTGGAAATAATACTATAAAATTTTCAGAAGTTTGTGATTTAGCCATAGCTGAGGAAATTCGTAGACATAGTAGTAATAAAGAGTCTACAGTAGGGTCAGCTTTGGTTATGACTAAAGGTAAAGATAAGGTTGATGAAGAAAATGAACTGAGTAGCAGTAGGAAAAATTGGAAAATAGGAATGAGGTAGAACGTTTTTACTGCCGTAAGAAAGGTCACTTCAAGAGTCAGTGTAGGAAATTCGATCATCTTAGTGTGCATTTGATGGTTTAAGTGTTTATTTTACAGGGATTCGAGCACAAGAGGACAATTAGGTCTATATTTCATTTCGGTGCTAACTCGGGATTTTTAAGGTGTTTTCAAGCTATTTTGGAGTCCTCAAGATGACGTGAAGCCAAAGGCATCGACCAGAATGCTTGGACATCATTTTTAAGCCAAAAGAATCAAGCAAGATTTTGCAATTTTTGGGCAAACCCGAGAGTAAGCGTCTCGATGCCATAATGGCGGCAACTCGACGCCGCTCCGTTTCTCAGCCCGCAGACGGAAGGGTCGGTGTCGAGACGCTGGCCTTGGCGTCTCAATGCCGTCGTTAATTATAAATACGAACCCTTCGTTTTTTTAGCTGCTAGGTCATATTTCCAGCCGTTTTGGTCAATTCCTCTCTTTATTTTTCCATTCCTTTGAGTTCAGATTGATTTCTTTCTAGGTTTTTCATTATTTTGCTATGTTTTCTTGTTTCTTTGTTGGATTACCTTGTAGCATGAGGGGCTAAACCCCTGAGGATTGTTGGGTTGGTGTAATCTTTAGATGCTTTGTTTAATTTAGTTGAGTTTGTTGAACCATACTCTCTGTTTTGTGGATTTATATGAATTACATCTTAGTTTCTCGTTTAAATCACCACGTTTGTATATTTATTTGAGTCTTGACGTCCCTTAAATTGAATATGAGTGTGGTCTATTAGTTATTTTTAGATAGCCACTCGGTTGAGGCGGTTCCATCGTTAGTTTGACGGTAGCCTAGCGTAGACTTTCGATACGCCTAAGAAAATAAGAGAAGTTAGGTTAGTTTAATTAGAGAAAATAAAATCCTAATTTAATTAACCAATTCCGAGCCTTGTACGGTCATGCAATTAACCAATTAGCAATTTAGAGGATTTATCAGGTTGTTAATTTGGCTAATTAGATTTAGGCTGAGGATTTATCGGTCTAAGTATGAGAGGCAGCGGGCACAATTTACAATAATTAATTAATTAGGTTATTGGTGGGCTATCGGGTAATTTAATTAACTAAGCATAAGCTGAGTAGGTGGGCTACTTGAAAAGCCGAGAAGCATTCCGGGCAATTTAAATTAATTCACAAAATATTATTAGAGCAAACGATGAAACTGAATTGAACAAAGTAATCTAAAGAGAATCAATCCGACGGTCCCGTCTTTTGTCTGATTTTCGTCATTTTTTACTTGGCTTCTATTTATTTGCATGCTATTAAATTCTTTCCGGCAATTTTCCCCTTTTTCCTTGCATTTTAAATTATTTCAGTCAGTGACAAACCAAAACCCCCCCTTTTTGTTGTAAAACCCCCCTGTTTAGCGAAATCCCAAAAATTAATAAAGATCTCTCTTTCCTTGTGGGTGACCTGACCACTACCTACTACAAAGTAGTATAGAGCTGAAGTTATAAATTTTATTTGACAACAAGGACTCGACAAACTTGCACCCGTCAAAATTCAAAGAGGATCATAAAAGAAAACAAGAGGCAAATATAGTGTAGGATGTCGTCTTAGTTTGTGTTGAGAGTGACACAAAGTATAGTAGACAGTGTAACTTTTTTACGCATAACTTCAGATAGAAGTTTGTTCACATCATTCATATGAGGACATCATGGCCAAGTGAGGATGGGGAATGGTAGAATCTCCAAGACTAGAGGGATTGAAGATGTTAGTCTGAAGACAGAATGTGGAGATAAAATTGGTACTGCGAGATGTCAGGTTCGTGCCTAATATCAAGATGAATCTCATTTCTATTGGCCAGTTGGCAGATGATTGTTACATGTGTGCGTTTGGCAGTCGCGAGTGTAAACTCAAGTTAGGATCCCAAGTAGTGGCAGTTGGTCATAGGAAATCTATATTGTACAACTGTCAGTTGAATGTTGACAAATGATCAGAGATACAGTGGATGTCGGTTAAAGTTGCAGATGGTAGTTGTAGAGGTACAGTTGAGCTAACAACAATGATAGTCAATTTCGATAAGTCCGATCAAGATCCTTCAGTTCAGAAACAAAGGAGAGAAAGTTGATAGCTATCGTGAATCCCCAATTTTCAGACGCTCTCGAATGAATTTAAGAAGTCGCTTAGGCGAGTTGAGGCATCAAAGTGGAAGGCCAGAGCAGTATCTAAGGGCAAAGGTCACGTCTCTAGCTTGGTAACAAGTTTGAATAGAGGATTCAAGCCATTTTCAGAGTGTCTCTTCTTCGGGAATAGTTGTTTGAGTTGGAAGAAGAAGACATGTGTCACCATGACCGGACTTGTCGAAGGTCCGAATCAAAGCAAATTTATAATCCACGAACACTAAACTACTTGCAGTAGTAGTGGTCTGGGTCGATCACAGGGAGTGGCAGTTGGATACTTATTTCCTATTTATTTTGAGTTGTGAAAACTGTAAATGGGGGGTTTGAAAAATTAGCAAGATAGATGTGCAAGAAATTAAAAAGCAGGAACTTAAAGGGACAAGAAAATTAAAGGACAAGAATTTAAATTGCAAGGAACATAAATAAGCAAGAGAATTAATTAAATTAGGCGACGCTGATTGGAGAGATTATTGGGGTTAAATGGTTTACTTCGATCATTGTCTTCCTACCTATTTAAGGCTAAGTTGAATTGCTTAATTGCCCAATCGATCTAATCTAAACCCAGAAAAGACTCAAAGCTCACCTAATCCATCTAACCCGATCATACAACGTCCATCGAATTAGACTCTAATTGATTAACTAATTAATCTGATTAGACTATGAAATCAAATAATCAACCAATTGCCTTAAGTCTAGTGGATTGATTAGGACATTAGAAATAATTAGGCCTAGATTACTTCTAACAGTATTTTGGATCCTAGACCTATCGTGTCAAGCAACAAAGTCAGAGTCTGCTCTTGGGACCCGTGCCCACAAATACGTCTATGCGCTAACTATTGAATTAATATTCCATTAGCTACTTGGAAATCAATCTTTTAGCAAGTAATTAACATACGAGCTGTGAGTTAGGGTGTCAACCTAACCTATTGCACATGCAAATAATACGAACTGAATCCAAAATAAAATTGCAATATGGATTTAAATACAGAATCAGAACATGAAACTCACAAAGAAACACATTTTATAACCCAATAATCATCTAATCGGCGTCAACGGGTTTAGACAGCGATTAGGCCGACTGAAACCCGCGACCCAATGCTATAATAACAAGAAAATAGAAAGGAAATCAATAAGAAAACTTACACTTCTTAGTTCTGGACATGAAGAAAAGAGAGAACCGAGAGGAGAAGCAGAAAATAAACCCTAAAACGTATCCTATTTGGCGAAAATAAAAGAGGGGAATTTATAGAAATCTAATCGCGGCATCGAGACGTTGGGCATGGCGTCTCGACACCGTTCCGTATCAGCCTAGGGCTAGAAACGGGCAAACGTCTCGACGCTGGCCACGATGTCTCGACGCCTGGCCTTTTTCCAGCATGCCTTGACTTTAACTCTTCTTTGTTTCTTGCTCGATTTAGGTCTCGAACCTTTGACTCCTTGGAACCATTTTTCGGGCTCGTCATGATCCTCACGGTCGTCTCACCTCCTCGAGATCCATGGCCCTCAAGTAAGCTTGAAAACTCTTTAAATTTCTCGAATTAACTCCAGTTTGTGTAGTTTGTCCCTGATGCTCTGAATGCACAAATAATCTACAAAACAGACAAATAAAGCGTAAAGTGCACCATAACAAGTCTAGATTAACAACAAATAAATAGGACTAATTTGGTCCTATCACACCACTTAGCTGAAGTGGGAATACGTGTCTGTCTTTTTCGTCTTGAAGACAGGTCCACATAGTAAGCCCCTACCTTAGGCGAGCACAGATGAGCTACACTTTTATTCTGATAGTTGCCTATTTTTGTGAGTTTGTTGTTTTTCAGGTATTTTGAGCCTTGGAGTTTACCAAGAAGATCAGAGATAACAGTTGTAGTGGGAGTAGATCCTTGGAGTTTTCCAAGATGTTTAGAGTTTTGTTGCAATGGGAGACGAGATCGTTGTTTTGTCTCCAAGTGGGAAATTGTTGGATGTGTGGAGACAAAAAATTCTTTTCCCTCAACTTAACATGCATGAAATAAAAGGAGAAGGAAATGGGCATTAAAGCCCATTAGGTTTTCTTTTTCAAGTTATATATGTGTGTGTGGTATTTGCACAACAGAGGAGTGTGGCTTTTGTTGGGTTTTATGTCCTAAAACTCGTGGATAGTAAATGTAACAAAGTTAATCAATAAAGCGTTATTGAGTTTATTTAATAAGTAGTTATTGAATGGTTGTTTAATTGTGCATTAATTAACCCAAATCCAATAAACTAGAACCCATAGCTAAATAATAAACACTTGAACTTTATGTGTAGACATAAAAGCAGATCAAGTTCAAGTGATAGCCAAAACGGTCTATAGTATAGGGATAGAGGTTGGGTGCCTTATCCTGGGGACACATGTGATCCTGAATCGTTCATGTAAAGACATGCGAGCGGGGGCGTCCTATGCAAAGAGTTTGCATAAGACCAGGACCGAGAAATATGTCACTTTCCCTTAGAACATCATTTACTATGAAACTGACTATTTCATGCGATGACCTAAGTAACTTGATCTTAATTCTGAGCTAACTATGAACTCCTGTTTATTCAGGATTATCCTTTGATTTACATGGGTGAGAATGACCCAACATCGCCGACTCAATAAGCCTACCATTTTGGGGATAAGACCGGGTAGATAGTTGGGGACATAGTCTTGCAAGAAGGAATTCACTCCTACCCGCCTGTAGGGATAGTAGAGGTTGTTCCCTTAAGTGCTGACTCCGGGTCTTCAACAAAGGAGCGTCGTCCTCTCCTAGCACGAGAGGATTTTCTGTTTAATGGTTGGACCATAAACAATTGTTCATTGTAGGATCAGTGGAACTTAAGGAACAAGATGTGACTTCAGGGGTAAAACGGACTTTTGACCTACTGCAGTTACGAACAACCTATGAAGGGTCGACTTATTGATTATGGTTGTATTGGGTGGACAGAAATATATCTACAGTGAGGGGACTGCAACTACGGGCTATAGTGGAGTGTCCCGTTAGTTAACGAATGTTGGTTAACTAGGCTGAAGAGTTTAGACCGGTTAATCTCGGATCGTTGGAGCCCATGATCTGTAGGTCCATTAGGCCCCCCTTCTAGCCCATACGGAATTAACCTTAGAACAAAGTGATGAAAGAATTTGAAAACGTTCAAATTTGATAAAGGGAATTAACGTTAATTATATACGATATACTTAAC
This sequence comes from Luffa aegyptiaca, assembly GCA_017139565.1. Lineage (NCBI taxonomy): Eukaryota > Viridiplantae > Streptophyta > Magnoliopsida > Cucurbitales > Cucurbitaceae > Luffa > Luffa aegyptiaca. The sequence continues at coordinate 18,666,479 of CM029405.1, read as the reverse complement.
ATTTTATAATCTAATTATGAATTAAATTATAAAGAGAGTTGGAAATATTTAAATAGGATTTCAATAACGTTAATATGTATAGGATACATATTACGGTTTGAATTTGAATATTGATTCATATTCACGGTTTTTGAGAGATGTCGGGATTGGTGCAATTTTTTAATTTGATATTTGATATTAAATAAAATAATTATAATTAATTAAAGATGTTTAATTAATTATTTAAATTAAAATTAGTTATTTAAATTAATTTTAATTCATATTAAATTAAAGTAAAATGAAATTAGGCATTTCATGCATAATTTCATAACAAGCCACCAATTCCCATGAGTTACTAAAATTCTCATGTGTTGTCCACATATGGTGATTTTTTAATGCTTGTTCATTTACTTTAAAAGATGAGAAATTCATTATTGTAAGAAAATGGAGTTTGCTGAAATTCAACTTGCAAAATAAGCTTAAAATCTCTCTCAAAACCGTGGACTTCAATTCTTTCTCCCTTTCAATTCATCACATTTTAACTCCCACAAGCTCGTTCTAAGGCCGGAGAATAGCGGGGAAGATCTTGATGGTCGTCCATGAAGTGTTCGTGTGAAGAAACATCCATGGAGTTGCAAGAATTCAAGCTACAAGAGGTATTTATTCATTCCTCTGTATTTTTGGTTTATTTACATGCTTTTAATTAGAGAAATTAATGAAATTAAACGCCCAAGATCGTCAATTGCTTCCGCTTGAGTGATATACACTCCTACAACTTTTCGACTGGAAGAATATTTCTCATGCGGCTTGAATTCTTTTCCTTCATTATTTTGAGCGGCAGTGAGTGTTTTCTGAGGGAATAAGATTTATTCTCTCTTGTTGAGTTGAGAGTGTTTTTCTGTTGTTTATTCCAAGCTATCGTGTTGAGTTGAGGGTGATACTTGGAAGTTAATAGCTATTGTTGGACTATTGAGGGTTAGTTTGTGGCATTATTGAATGTTTCCTGTAATCTCCTAAATTTCTAGTAGAACCTGCAGTTGCAGAAAACTGGACGTAGTCCCGAGCTTGGGGCAAACCAGTATAATTTTTTGGTGTTGTTTTCTTTTTCCTATCTTTTATTATTTTTTGTGACTATTATTATTGGCTTGTTTGGCTTAACTTGTGGAAGGGGAGATATTTATAATATTTTTTATTGTCGTCATAATATTATTGTTATTTTTTTCCGCATTTTTCTCCCAACAAAAACTACCCTTACTATTAAGTTTCGGATAGAAAACGTTGAAGTTTAAGTTTCATTAATACCCTTGAACTTTAAAAAAAAAATGAATACCCTTGTTGGAAAATGCTTCTTTTTTTTTCGTCTCCTAGCAAATTCTTTCTCCATGAAAATTAATGCAAACTTTTGCTTATAGAAGCTATGTGCAACACAACACCATATGATTGAAATCAAGTCTTCTCTTTTTAAAAGTGTAAAGAAGATAAGTGGGAGAAAAAAAAAAATTGCTCTGTGTATGTTAGTGATAAGTAAAAAAAAAAGTGTTAGAAGACTGTGAGTTTGGCCTAGTGTACAAGATTAATTAATCAAAAGTTTTATATATGATTTTATTTTTATTAATATATTTAAGAAGTATTAGAACCACTATATAACAATATAGAACCACTATATGACAATATTTTCATTTATTTTTCCTAAAGTGAATATAGGGAAAGCTAATGGGTGGTGGTTGGTGAGGAAATAATATTGAAAATGCTATCAACAAAATTAAGTCCAAAGGACATGAAGAAATAAAAAATTAAACAAAAGTCATCTTGAAGCTTCAATACGAGAATCTAGTCAACCTCTTAAGATGTTGTGTTGAAAGAGAAGAAAAAATTCTAGTCTATGAATACATGAGAAATAAGTAAAGCTCCTCACTGATTTTTATGGAGGAAGAATTTATAGTGGGAGAAATATAAAGAATATATGTTTTTTAGTAAAGTTATTGTTCACACATAACTTCGAAGATGAGACACGTGGAATAAACAATGTATTTGTATTGATGTAATATGTGTGTGGGTGTATGTTGGGCTCCTTGAGGGAGTACAAATAAGATGTAAATATACTCTAGAACTCTGTGCAAGTATACACAATCCGCAGCAAGTAATAAGTATTTATCGAATCCAGGGTCTGAATTAGCTCTCACTTTATCTATTTTGTTTAGCTTTTCAATGGTTTCAAAGGTGGTTAAAATGATTGGTTTTTATAGAATGTTGAAGCAAAAGAAATGACAGAACATAAAGTAAAAAAATAAGCAGACAGATTAGAAAACGGCGCTGGTCAGGATTTTTTAGAATGTGTTTCAACTCCAATGACACACTACCGATCAAGCACTAGGCAACTGGCTATCCCTAGCTCGGTCACTGGCGTTCACCAATACACAATGATCTAGTGTGATTAAATGCCACATGCTTCCCAAATCATCCCTGAAACTGGGAAGTGATATTCATATCGGCTGGCCAAGCGGGCACAAAATATAAATGAGCACAACAAATAATCAAGATGCATCAAATAAACATATATTGCATAGAGATTAAGCACGACAATTACATATTCCTAACCAACACCTAAAATTACTTAGTTCATAGAGCACATGACAACACACGTTACAATATGAATAAGTGCATCCATAACTACAAAATAATACAAGAAAATATTAATTCCCCTGATCAGCTTGCAAGTGATGGTCTTCTTGTAGTCCTTAATCTTTCTCCTCTATTCGGCTCCCAATAATGGAAATGAGAAGTGTTCCCTTTCCAAGAGTGAAATAGGACTTCCTCCTCCAAAGATGGAATGAATTTGACTTGAGACGACTCCTCCTTTTATAGAGTGATAGCAAACCCTAATTAGGTCAATTGGGACACGTGGATGGCTCTCCTTGCTCCTTAAATCTGAGAATAGCTTAATTGAATTCAGTTCATTAAATTGGCTAACGAGCTGTGACGTGGCAGTTTTGCTCCTTACTTTGCTACAGAACAGAATTTGCTCCCTCAAGTCGCTCAGCAATATATTCTGCACAAAATAACTTCCAAGGCATCCATTCTTCCAAATGGGTTAAAACATATAATATCTATCTAAAAGCAACCCTATTTAGCATAAAAGACACACAAATCAATATAGAAATAAGGCCTAAATAACTCCCTTTTGGAGAGTTATCATACCCCCAAACTTGAACTATTGCGCGTCCCGAGCAATACTAACCAACCTTCCCTTAAGAATTCAAAACGTTAGACAAAGCATAACTTAATCAAGACAGATAATCCAACACTACCTTCAACCTTTACCTAAGCATTCTAAAAAAACCAAGCTCTGTTGCAGCAGAATAATTCTTCCGGCATGGACAAATAATCACCACTTTTAACTCAATTCTAAGAACTTGCCACAACCTAGCTCTATTATCAGACATATTAAAACACATTTTCAAGGGGTTTATATTTTTATTTTTCAGACTTAAAGCAGCCCTACAGTCATAAGCTCTTAAGCATGGGATGACCCACTTTATGGTGCAGTATACCCTTGTCTCAAACTCATCACCAACTAGGCTAAATACTCATTGTAAAGCAAAAAAATCCTTAGTTATTCTATCTCTTGCTCCTCGGAATGACGACATTTTATGATGAAGCTCACCTAAGTTTTGGGAGATAGAAAAACTTCTAGATTATCATTCATCCTTCAAAACTTTTGCTCCATGAATTTTCTCAGCAAAATTTTCAACAATCAACTTTTCTCAGCAAATAATTTTTCTCATTTTTCTTATTTCCTAGGTTATCTTTTGACGCAAAGACAAACTGTGGGTATCACAAATGTCTCTGGTTACTCAACAACCTAGTAAATTATTTAATGAAGGAGAGGAATGCTCGAGCAAAACAATTGGAGTAGCAAAAAGCCCCCCAAACTTGAATTATTCATTGTCCTCAATGAATCATTAATTTTATGAAATTTACCCCCAAACTTAAATTTTTATATCTGAATTTTCAAACTAAGCGTGGGACTAGAACTAAGCTTAAAGTGGATCAACTAAATCAACACTACCTCAGAATCTTCTTTGCCGCAGCTGTGACCAGGCTAGAAGAAATGCTCAAGCAAAAGGTTTCAGGAGATCAGAATACCTTGATCTAACTAAGCTTAACCAATCCAAGCTTCAAAAATTCAGAAGAAAATTAGTTAAGTTAGGAATGCTCAGTGCTCATAGAACATAAATGCTTGAAAATTTCATTAAAAGCATAGAAAAATTGACATGATCAGATAATATTTTTGAAAGGCCAGCAAACGAAAATCAAAAAGACAGAAGATATTAAAAATAAAACAACATAGTCAGGAAAAATGAGCAAGCAACAAAAATAGTCAGTCAAAAGAAAAGCTCGCTTGGCAAATTTTCCCAGTCTTCCTGACTGGCATCATCATCTTCCTCTTTTCTCTCAACGGTTGTTTTTCTTTTCTTTGCTTTGGTCTTTGGTGCCTCAGGGGTAACTGACACCTCTTCTTCCTCATTGTCTCTTTCCCTTCTTCCCCTAGTCTTAGCCGTCTCAAGCTTACAGTGTATTTTACTCACAGAAACGGAAGAAAAAGGAAAGAAAAACTGAAGCAAAGAATAAAAGGTGGACGAAAATGAAGTGAAGGGAAAACGTACCGTGGATTTGATTAAATAGGGCTCTAGCACTAATGATCCTAACCGAAAAAATCTGCTCCAATTATATAATCTTACAGTTTGTTTGACATGAAATCGTGGTAAAATTAAATGATTAAAACGGTAACATCTGATTTTAATGATGTGTTGGCTGCCGTTTGATTTCCCTGCGTGACACGTGGAGTCATCAGATCTCGCATAAGTTACCTGTCCAAGGGAAATTCAAATCCAAATGGTAAAATATTTAATTCCTAACCAAATCCCGTAATATTCTGATGATATGGTTGCTCTAACTAAAAAGATTGCAAAAACAAACTGAGCAACAAAATCTCCTTCTAGAAGAATCTTTTCGCACGGGAAAATTCAAATTCAAACCGCCAAAATCAAATCATATCTTTCTATCTTAAACCGAATAAATCAGGAAAAATATTATTAAACCTAATCTAAACATAAATTCAAATAACTGAAAATACAAAATGAATAAAATTCTAATCAAATTAAAAATAAATTAAACTAAAAATATACCAAAAATAAAATCTACGAAAATTAAAAATACCAACGAATTAAAATAAGATAAAATCGGAATAAATCGGATGAAATTCAGACAAACCAAATCTAATCCAAAATAATTCGAATTAAAATCAAACCAAATCAGCGAAAAATAAAATCTCAACAAATACTGGGAGCTCAAAATATTGCTCTGTGAAATGCTCCCGCAAAAATCTCACTCTCTCATTCATCAACCAACTTTAGGGAAGGATATATTTCGCCTGGAACTCCTCTCCCCAATAGTGTTTCACACGTTGTCCATTAACTTTGAACACTCTCCCATCTTTTTCATCCTGCAAAGTAATTGCTCCATGGGGGAAAACTTCAATCACAATAAATGGCCCTGACCACTTAGATTTTAGTTTCCCAGGAAACAATTTTAATCTAGAATTATAAAGCAAAACTCTTTGACCTTTGACAAACTCTTTAGGCTTAATTTTCTTGTCATGTCACAGCTTAGTCTTTTCTTTATACATTTTCGAATTTTCGTAAGAAAATTGGTGAAATTCCTCCAACTCGTTAAGCTGCAGCATTCTTATTGCCCCGACACGACTCAGATCAAAATTCAATTTTTTCAAAGCCCAAAACGTTTTATGCTCAAGCTCTAATGGTAAATGACAAGATTTCCCATATACTAACCTATAGGGAGACATACCTAGAGGAGTCTTATAGGTTGTCCTATAAGCCCAAAGAGCCTCATCCAACCTAAAAGACCAATCCTTCCTAGATGGATGGATTACTTTTTCTAGAATAGATTTTATTTCCCTATTGCTTATTTCAGCTTGACCCTTTGCTTGTGGGTGATAAGGGGTAGCTATCCTATGCTTGATTCCATACTTAGCTAAAAGCTTAATTAAGATATTATTAACAAAATGTGTACCCTCATCACTCACTAGAGCTCTAGGTGTCCCAAACCGCGCAAATATGTGCGATTGAAGAAACCTTGATACTGTTTTGGCATCATTCTGATGGCATGCGATGGACTCCACCCACTTGGAAACATAATCAACTGCCAATAAGATAAAAACATTGTCATTAGAAGGGGGAAATCACCCCCATAAAATCAATACCCCATACATCGAATAATTCCACTTCCAAAATGTAAGTTAGAGGCATCTCATCTCTAGGCCCCAAGTTCCCTCTCCTTTGGCAAGCATCACATTGCTTAGGACCAATGGGCATCCTTAAATAAGGAAGTCCAGAGGAATCTACAATGCAAAATCCTCATAGCTGTCCTCTGACCGCTGAAATGGTCTCCATACGGCGAAGAGTGACATTGCTCCAGGATTTCTTTTGCTTCATCACCTGAAACACACCTACGAATAATACCATCAGAGCATTGCTTATACATAAATGGTTCATCCCAATAGAAAATTTTCGCATCATGCTTAAACTTTTTCATCTGCCTCCAATCCATATCAATAGGAGTGACTCCCTTTACCAAAAAGTTGGCAATATCAACATACCAAGGGATATCCCTGACTACCTTTACCTCAACAGCAAAGAGTTGTTCATCTGGAAAAGAATCTGAAATGGCAGATTGCTTCAGCAAAGATGATGTTGGATCAAGACGAGACAAATGATCTGCAATGACATTTTCTGAGCCCTTCTTATCCTTTATCTCCAAGTCGAATTCCTGCAATAATAACACCTAACGAATTAATCTAGGCTTTGCATCTTTCTTAGACATTAAGTACCTTATTGCTGCATGATCCGTGAACACTGTGACTTTGGATCCAACCAAATATGGTCAAAATTTCTCAAAGCAAACACAACAGCTAACAACTCCTTTTCAGTAGTTGTATAGTTGACTTGTGCCTCACTTAAAACCTTGCTTGCATAATATATAGGATGGATAAATTTGCCCTGCTTTTGCCCCAACATAGCACCTACTGCAACATCACTCGCATCACACATTACCTCAAATGGTAAACTCCAATTAGGTGTACACAGAATGGGTGCTGAGATTAAAGCAACCTTTAAAGTTTCAAAAGCCTTCCTACAATCTGCATTAAAGTCAAAAACATGATTAGTACACAATAAGTTACAAAGAGGTTTACTAATTTTGGAAAATTCCTTTATGAACCTCCTATAAAATCCAGCATGACCTAAAAAACTCTGAATCCCTTTTACTGAACTCGGTGGTTCTAATCTTTCAATAAATTCAATTTTTGCTCGATCAACTTCTAGACCGTTCTTAGAAATCCTATGTCCTAACACAATGTCCTCCTTCACCATGAAGTGGCATTTCTCTCAATTAAGAACTAGATGGGTATCCCCACATCTTTTTAACTCCTTACCTAAATTATCCAAACAACTCTGAAAAGACCCTCCAAAAACTGAAAAATTGTCCATAAATACCTCAACAGTGGACTCAATCATATCAGAAAAAATTGCTAACATACACCGCTGAAATGTTGCTGGAGCATTGCAAAGGCCAAAAGACATTCGCCTAAAAGCAAACGTCCTATAAGGCCAGGTGAAAGTGGTTTTTTCCTGATCCTCAGGAGCAATGGTAATCTTGTTATACCCAGAATAACCATCTAAGAAACAGTAGTAGGCCTGCCAAGCCAATCTATCCAACATTTGGTCAATAAATGGTAGAGGGAAATGGTTCTTACGAGTAGCTTTATTAAGCCTCCTGTAATCCATGCAAACCCTCCAGCCAGTCACTGTCCTGGTTGGGATCAATTCATTATCTTTATTAGTTACCACTGTGACACCTCCTTTCTTAAACTGGAAAGTGATATTCATACCGGCTGGTCAAGCGGACACAAAATATAAATGAGCACAACAAATAATCAAGATGCATCAAATCAACATATATTGCATTGAGATTAAGCACGACAATTACATATTCCTAACCAAAACCTAAAATTACTTAGTTCATAGAGCACATGACAACACACGTTACAATATGAATAAGTGCATCCATAACTACAAAATAATACAAGAAAATATTAATTCCCTTGATCAGCTTGCAAGTGATGGTCTTCTTGTAGTCCTTAATCTTTCTCCTCTATTCGGCTCCCAATAATGGAAATGAGAAGTGATCCATTTCCAAGAGTGGAATAGGACTTCCTCCTCAAAAGATGGAATGAATTTGACTTGAGACGACTCCTCATTTTATAGAGTGATAGCAAACCCTAATTAGGTCAATTGGGACACGTGGATGGCTCTCCTTGCTCCTTAAATCCGAGAATAGCTTAATTGAATTCAGTTCATTAAATTAGCTAACGAGCTGTGACGTGGCAGTTTTGCTCCTTGTTTTGCTGCAACACAGAATTTGCTCCCATAAGTCGCTCAGCAATATATTCTGCACAAAATAACTTCCAAGACATCCATTCTTCCAAATGGGTTAAAACATATAATATCTATCTAAAAGCAACCCTATTTAGCATAAAAGACACACAAATCAATATAGAAATAAAGCCTAAATAACTCCCTTTTGGAGAGTTATCAGTGTACAATCTCTAACTTTGATCCTCTGATTCCCTCTCTTGTGTGTGAATGTATTTCATTCAAGGACTGTAGCGCTTGTTCTCAAGTCTGAAGCTTCAATTGATTCTTAGAGCTTTTTTGAAGTCTTGGAGTCTTTGTCTTCAAGGATTGTTGAAATCTTCTAGTCTTGAAGGGTTTTCAGTCTTCAAGAAGTCTTGGGATCTTGAAGTCTTGAAGAATTTTTGGTATTCAAGGATTGTTGAAGTCTTCTAGTCTTGAAGGGTCTTCAGTCTTCAAGAAGTCTTGGGGTCTTAAAGCCTTGGAGTCTTGAAGCCTTGGAGTCTTGAAGAGTCTTTGGTCTTCAAGGAGTGTTGAAGTCTTGAAAAGTATTTGGTCTTCAAGAGTGTTCAGCACCTATGAACTTATGGATTTCAGGGAGTCTTCAGTCTTGGTGGAGTCTCTCTGAATTCTCTGGTTCTGGTTGAGAGCTTTAAAATTCTAAACTCTTGTCTTTATGAGAGTCTAGAATTTTTGAACCCTTGAAATTGAGGAGAACCCCTCTGTTATAGAGTTTTCCATGGATTGACCCTAGTGACTTTTGGGCTTAACAATTTGGACTTGGGCTTTATTGGTCTTGGGTTTGGTTTATATTTGACCCAAAAACCATATGACCCAAATATTAAAATACCCAAATTTGATCAAATTAATTTTTTAATTAATTGATCAAATAGACATTTGGCCTTAAAATTTTATAATTGGCCAACTTTGTCTTCAAATTAAATTTGGGACACATGTCAATTTATAATTGGTCCCAATTTAATTATTTGTAATTTCTTCATTAATTTTAAATAATGACGTGGCAATTTTTTATTGCTCAAAATTTCTCCTTCAACAAATGCCCCATTTTCGAGATTTAGGCACAAGTTTTGTGGGAGTGAATCTCGAAAAAGATATTTTGGAATCAAAATGCAAGGTATTTATTCTTGATTTTTACTCCATTTGATGTGCCAATTTAATCGAAATATGAATTTTGTTCAAAATTTTTATTCTTTTTATTTGACACACTTTTATCGCAAACTAATCAAAATTTGAAGTTTGGTCAACAATTTTATTTTCCTTATTTGGCAACAAACTTTGATTTGAACTTAAGTTTGGACAAATTTTGGATTATGCCCAAATTTTGATTTGAGGTAAAATTCTACCCAATTTTAACTTGCATTTGGAATAGAATTTGAGGTTTGGACTCTAATCTATTTGGAATAAAATTTGGATTATGCCCAAAATTTAATTTGAGGTAAAATTTTACCAAATTTAAACTTGAATTTGGAGTGAAATTTGAATTTCAATCTCAAATGTTGATTTGGAAGAAAATTTGGATAAATAAAACTATTTAGATAAATTTTGAATTCCCAAATTGATTTAAACTGAAACATTTATCTTTTAAGAATTTCAATTTAATCAAATTGGTTTAGATAAAGATAAAGATTATCTCATAAAATTTTGAACTGGAAATAAGATTTCATTTGAATCAAATCTTTATCTACCTTTGATTTGAACTTAAAATTTCCTCCTATAAATAAGACTGAACCTCAGTAGAGGAGAGCACAGAACAACTCCAGAGAGCACTGATTCAAGTAGGAAGCTTTCTTCTCCCTTTATTTTACTTATCGTTTTTTTTTTTCGTTTTTTTATTTTAATTTTTAAGTTTTTTTTTTTTTTTTGTTCTTTTTTTTTATAGGAGATTTTCTTTTTTTTTTTTTTTTAATGAGATTTTTCCTTCTTTTTTTTGAACTCACAATACTTTGCCTATATTTCAATTACAAGCACAATGCTTTTATCCACCATCCAAAAGGTAAGTAAGTACGTTGGTAAGTGATTTTTTTTAAGACGTACATATCCTTGTTGTCTTCAATTTGCAAGTACAACGTCTTTCAACACTAGTCCAACGGCAAAAGATGTCTTTGATTTGGACTTTTGTCGTTGTGACATTTCATGGTCCAAGGACACATGATGTCATTCCCACTTGGACTCCTTTACTGCTACAACGTCTTTCAGCATTAATACAAGGACACATGATGTCTTTGGACTTTTGTTGTTATGACGTTCCCCGACCCAAGAACACATGATGTCTTTGGACTTCTGTTGTTATGACGTTCCCCGGCCCAAGGACACATGATGTCATTCCCACTTGGGCTCCTTTACTGTACAACGTCTTTCAGCATTAATACAAGGACACATAATGTCTTTGGACTTTTGTTGCTATGACGTTCCCCGACCCAAAGACACATGATGTCATTACCACTTGGGCTCTTTTACTGTTGCAACGTCCTTCAGCATTAGTACAAGAACACATGATGTATTTGGAATTTTGTTGTTACGACGTTCCTCAGCCCAAGGATACATGATGTCATTCCCACTTGGCCTTCTTTACTGCTGCAACATCTCTCAGCATTAGTACAAGGACACATGATGTCTTTGGACTCTTGTTGTTGTGACGTTTCCCAGCCTAAGGACACATGATGTCATTTCCACTTGGGCTCCTTTACTGCTACAACGTCTTTTAGCATTAGTCCAAGGACATATGACGTCTTTGGACTTTTGTTGTTACTACATTCCTCGGCCCAAGGACACATGATGTCATTCCCACTTGGGCTCCTTTACTGCTGCAATGTCTTTCAGCATTAGTACAAGGACACATGATTTCTTTGGACTCTTGTTGTTGTGACATTTCCCGGCCCAAGGACACATGATGTTATTCCCACTTGGGCTCCTTTATTGCTGCAACGTCTTTTAGCATTAGTCCAAAGACATATGACGTCTTTGGACTTTTGTTGTTACGACATTCCTCGGCCCAAGGACACATGATTCCATTCCCAATTGGGCTCCTTTAATATTGTAATATCTTTCAGCATTAGTACAAAGACACATGATGTCTTTGGACTTTTGTTGCTATGACGTTTCCCAGCTCAGGGACACATGATGTCATTCCACTTGGGCTCCTTTATTGCTGGTATGTCTTTTTGCATTACTGCAAGGGCACTGGATGTCTTTGGACTTTTGCTTCTACGACGTTCCTCGGCCCAAGGACACATGATGTCATTCCCACTTGGACTCCTTTACTGCTGTAACATCTTCCAGCATTAGTGCAAGGGCACGAGATGTCTTTGCACCCTTGCTTCTATGACGTTCCTCAGTCCAAGGACACAAGATGTCGTTCAAACTTGGGCTCTTTTACTGCTGCAACATCTACAACAAAGCAGAACCTTCGAACTTAGAGAAGGAACAACAAAGCAGCATAGCATGAGAACCTTCGAACTTGGAAAAGGAAGCAGCGCAGCGTTAGAACCTTCGAACTTGAAGAATGAACAGCGAAGCAGCGCCACATGAACCTTCAAACTTGAAGAATGAACAACAGTGAAGCAGCGTACAACATGTGAACCTTCAAATTTGGAGAAGAAATAACAGCGAAGCAGCATATAGTGGGTGAACCTTCGAACTTGGAGAAGGAAGCAACAATGAAACAACATAACACTTGAGAACCTTTGAACTTGAAGACGGAAGCAAATAGCAAAGCAGCGTGAGAACCTTCAAACTTGGAGAAGGAAACAACGCAACAACACAATGTGAGAACCTTCGAACTTGGAGAATGAACAGCGAAACAACGTAACATGAGAACCTTCGAACTTGGAGAAGGAAGCAGCATAGCAGTGCAGTATGAGAACCTTCAAACTTAGAAAAGGAAGAACGAAGCAGTGTGGCATGAGAACCTTCAAACTTGGAGAAGGAAGCGGCGCAACATCAGAAACCTGTGAACCTGGATAAGGAACAACAAAGCAGCGGAGCGTGAGAACCTTCAAACTTGGTGAAGGAAGCAGCGCAACAGCACAACGTTAGTGTTGGGTTTTATGCCCTAAAACTCGTAGATAGTGAATGTAACCGTTGACCGGATATTAATGAAATAATATTGATATATTTTTCCATTAAATGTTATTAGTTATTTTATATTTGTCTTTGCCTAAAATAACCCTAATCCAATAAACTAGACATCCTAGGCTGTAATATGAGTCTTGAACTATATGTGGTGACATATGAGGATCACTGTTCAAGAAACAACCTAAAGGGTCTATAGTATAGGGATAAGACTGGGTGCCTTATCCTGGTGACACAATGGATACGACCCACTTTGTATTTGATAGAAACGTTATGATCCAACGCGTTCATGTAGGAGACATGCCAGTGGGGGTATCCTATGCAATGAGTTTGCATAAGAACAGACCGCGAAATAGTAACCACTGGTTATAACACCGTTAATTAGTTGGTTTTCTATTTCACTAGGACGACCTAGACAACTTGGTCTTAATCCTGAGTTGATTATGGACTCCTGCTCATGAGGGATTGTCCTTTGATTTGTATGGGTGAGAGTGGCCAATACGCCGACTCAATAAGCCTACCATTTTGGGGACAAGACCGAATGGGGAGCTGGGAACATAATCGTACAAGATGGAATTCACTCCTTCCCGACTTTAGGGAAGCAGATGAGTGTTCCCTTTAAGTGGTGACTCCGAGTCTTGAACAAAGGGTCCTACCCTCTCAATGGCACGAGAGGGTTTTCTATTTGATGGTTGGACCACAAACAGGTTGTTCATTAGAGGAGAACTGGTACTTAAGGAAATAAAAGTAGCCCAGGGGTAAAACGGTAATTTGACCCAGCTGGTGTTACGGACACTCGTGAATGACTAACTAGTCGATATTGGTCTATATCCGTGGACACAGAAAATATGTCTGCAGTAAGAAGAGTGCTACTGTGAGTCTATAGTGGAATGTACACACAGTTAATGAATATTGATTAAATTGGTTAATGAGTTTGACCAATTAATCTCACATCATTGGAGCTTCTGATCTGCAGGTCCATTAGGTCCCACTGGTAGCTCATAAAGTAATTTGAGGCAACTAAGTAATAAATGTAAATTGAAAATGTTCAATTCACTAAGGGAAACAATATAATATATATTGATATATTATTATGAGAGAAATTAATATTTGAAGAAATTCAAATATTAATATAAATTTGAGTCACATTAAATTTATGGAAGTTTGAAAGAGTTCAAATATGAATTAATTAATTTTAAGGCCTAAAATCAATTTGGGCAAATTAATTAATTCAAGGCCGGAAATTAAATATGTGATATTTAATTGGTGGTTAATTAATTAAAGAATTAATTAATCGGAAATTAATCAATTATGTAAATAATTAATCACTTATGGAAGTGATTAATCATTTATGGAAATGATCTAATCACTTATGGAAGTAATTAGTCATTTGTGGAAAAGATTAATCAATTATGGAATTGATTGATCTTGGATTGATTAAATAAGGAATAAGATTGAATCAATTTTGGAAAAGATTGATTTAATTGAATATTTTATTCATGGCCACTCTTCTATAAATAGAACACTAGACCTAATTGGTTTAGTAGCCCTCTTGCTCTTAGACTCACAAGACAAGACCCTAGAATTCTCTCTAGTCTCCCTCTTAGAGAAAGACTCCAACAAGTCTTTTGCCTCCTAGACTTAGAGACATACTGATAACGCTCCAAAAGGGAGTTATTTAGGCCTTATTTCTATCATGATTTGTGTGTCTTTTGTGCTTAATAGGGTTGCTTTTAGATGTATATTATATGTTTTAACCCATTTGGAAGAATGGAAGCTTTGGAGATTATTTTGTGCAGAATATGTTGCTGGGCGACTTGAGGGAACAAACTCTGTGCTGGAGCAAAGCTAGGAGTGAAAACTGCCACGTCACAGCTCGTTAGCCAATTTACCAAACTGAATTCTGTTAAGCTAATCTCGGGATAAAGGAGCAAGGAGAGCCATCCACGTGTCTAGGTCAACCTAATTCAAGTTTTCCTCAACTCTATAAAAGGAGATAGCCGCCCAAGTCAAAATCATTCCACTTTTGGGAACGAGTTCACTCTCATTTCCACTTTTGGGAGCCGAATAGAGGAGAAAGATTGGAGACCATGAAGAAGACCATCACTTGCAAGCTGATCGAGGAGATTAATATTTTCTTTTATTATCTTGTGATATGGATATGTTTACTCAGATTGTAACGTGCGTTTCCATGCATTTTATGAACTAAGTAGCTTAGGCGTTGGTTAGGAAACAATGTGATTGTCGTGCTTAATTTCTAGTAATAAATATTGATTAATGCATCTTGATTAATTGTTGTGCTCATTTACATTTTGTGCCGGCCTGGCCAGCCGGTATGAATACCTCTCTCTAGTTTCAGGGATGATTTAGGGAGTGTGTGGCGGTTAATCACACTAGATCATTGTGTATTGGTGAACGCCAGTGACTGAGCTAGGGATAGCCAGTTGCCTAGTGCTTGATCGGTAGTACTTCATTGGAGTTGAAACATATTCTAAAAAATCCGGAGTTCCGGGAGGAATCTGCTAATAAGACTGCGAGAGTTTTGCATGATCAATACTATTGCTAGAGCATCTTTTAAAACAATTACTAAATCCTGACCAGCGCCTGTTTCTAATCTGTCTGTCTATCGGTTTACTTTCTGTTCTGTCATTTCTTTTGCTTCAGCATTATTCTTATAAAAACCAATCATTTTTACCATCTTTGAAACCATTAAAGAGTTATACAAAATAGATAAAGTGGAAGCTACTTCAGGCCTTGGATTGATAATACTTATTACTTGTTGCGGACTATGTATACTTGCACAGAGTCTAGAGTCAATTTACATCTTATTTTTACTCACTCTAGGGACCCAACAAGTTTTTGGCGCCGTTGCCGGGGACTTGAATAAGTTTTTATCTGATCTGTTTTGTGTATGTGTTTTAGTGGTTTGGTGCTAGAACTTTTTGATTGTTTCTTTTGGTTTTGCAGGCATGAGTTTGGTGCATGATCGATTCGCCTGGGGTGAGGTTCGAGCTTGATCCAGAAATCGAGAGGACATTCAGGATAAGAAGGAGAGAGCAGCGTAGCAGCAAAATCAAATGGCTGACGTGCCGCGTCTCCCGCAGGGTCCAAAAGATCCAGTTGATCCCCAGCAGAATCGTGTGCTGCAGCAAAACCAGACGCTGGAGCAAAATAGACAGCAAAATAATCAGGCTGAGAATCCTATCTTGGTAGCAAACGATAGGGCCAGAGCCATTCGAGCGTATGCTTTTCCAATGTTTGATGAGTTAAATCCAGGGATTGCACGTCCTCACATTGAGGCAGAAAATTTTGAAATGAAACCGGTAATGTTTCAGATGTTGCAAACCGTGGGGCAATTCCATGGTTTGTCATCTGAAGACCCTCATTTGCATCTTAAATCTTTTCTAGGAGTTAGTGATTCTTTTGTAATTCAAGGAGTGCCTAGGGATGCCCTTAGATTAACTTTGTTCCCGTATTCTCTTAGAGATGGAGCAAAGGCATGGTTAAATTCTTTTGCTCCAGAATCAATTAGAACATGGAATGAGTTAGCAGAAAAATTTTTGAGTAAATATTTCCCATCGAATAGAAATGCTAAATTGAGGAGTGAAATAGTAGGGTTTAGGCAGCTTGAAGATGAGACTTTTAGTGAGGCTTGGGAGAGGTTTAAGGAGCTTTTGCGAAAGTGTCCCCACCATGGTCTACCACATTGTATCCAAATGGAAACATTTTACAATGGGTTAAATGGAGCAACCCTAGGTATGGTTGATGCTTCGGCTGGAGGGGCCCTTTTGGCAAAAACTTTTAATGAAGCCCATGAAATTTTAGAAAGAATATCAACTAATAGTTGTCAGTGGTCAGATGTTAGAGGCACAAATAAAAAGGTTAAGAGTGTGTTAGAGGTTGATGGTGTGTCCACCATTAGGGCTGATATTGCTATGTTAGCTAACGCTCTAAAAAATATGACAGTGGTTAGTCATCAACAGCCACCAGCTGTGGAGCATGCTGCAGTGGTGAACCAAGTTGCAGTGGAGGCATGTGTCTATTGGGGTGAAGAGCACAACTACGAGTTTTGCCCCAGCAATCCGGCTTCTGTGTTTTTTGTAGGTAATCAGAGGAACAACCCTTATTCTAACTTTTATAATCCAGGTTGGCGCAACCACCCCAACTTCTCATGGGGAGGACAAGGAAGCAATGTGCAAGCACAACAAAAGGTGAACCAGTCAGGATTTTCTAAAGCACAGGTATTGCCCCAGCAAAATAAGCAGGCTTTGCCCCAGCAAAATTCAGAGAGTTCTCTTGAGACGATGATGAAAGAATATATGGCTCGCACAGATGCCGCTATTCAAAGTAATCAAGCTTCAATGAGAGCCCTGGAATTGCAAATGGGCCAGCTAGCTAATGAGTTAAAGGCAAGACCTCAAGGGAAACTTCCTTCAGATACTGAACACCCTAAAAGGGAAGGTAAGGAGCAGGTAAAGGCAGTAACTCTTAGGAGTGGTAAGCCACTAGAAGAAAGAGGAGAACCTAATAAAGACCTGAATATAGAGAAGAATTGTGATAAAAATGTTGTTGTTGAAAAAGAGTTGGAGTTTGGTCAGGGTGCTGGAGGCAGCAATAATAATGCTGGAGCATCTGATTCTGTTCCAGATGTGGAACCACCTTATGTGCCGCCCCCACCTTATGTACCACCTCTACCTTTTCCACAAAGGCAAAGGCCTAACAATCAGGATGGTCAATTTAAAAGGTTTTTAGAAATTCTTAAGCAATTGCATATAAATATCCCTTTAGTAGAAGCTATTGAGCAAATGCCTAATTATGCTAAATTTCTTAAGGATATTTTAATTAAAAAGAAAAGGTTAGGTGAGTTTGAAACTGTATCTCTTACTAAGGAATCTAGTGCTATTCTTAAGAATGGGCTACCAACCAAGGCTAAGGATCCAGGGTCATTCACTATACCTGTGTCAATAGGTGGAAAAGAGTTAGGTAGAGCACTCTGTGATTTAGGTGCAAGCATTAACCTTATGCCTCTTTCGGTCTATCGAAAGCTAGGTATTGGTGAAGCTAGGCCTACCACAGTCACACTCCAATTAGCTGATAGGTCTATCACATATCCTGAGGGGAAAATTGAGGATGTCTTAGTAAAAGTAGATAAATTCATATTTCCTGTTGATTTTATTATCTTAGACTATGAGGCTGATAGAGATGTCCCAATTATTTTAGGTCGTCCATTTTTGGCTACTGGTAGGGCATTAATAGATGTTCAAAAAGGGGAATTAACAATGAGGGTTTGTAATGAGGAAGTAAAATTTAATGTGTTTAAAGCCATGAAGTATCCAGACGAGATGGAAGATTGCTCTTTCATTAGGATTCTGGAGAACACAATTGTTGAGACAGCAATGCAGGATTCGGCTAGCAAACATTTGGAAGATCATGGAGAGGTTAGTGTAGAGGATTTAGAAGTTTGTTCTTTAGAGAGAAAAAATGAAAAAGAAGTATTTAGGTGTGAGGAAGTTTTTGAGTCTTTAGATTTAGGTCAAAGAAAAGCTCCTCCTATTAAGCCATCCCTAATTGAGGCACCTACTTTAGATTTGAAGCCCTTACCGGATCATCTAAAGTATGTGTATCTTGGGGAAGGTGAGACGTTGCCCATTATTGTTGCATCAGATTTAATGCCGGAGCATGAAGAGGCCTTAATAAAATAGCTGCAGCAATACCGCAAGGCAATAGGTTGGACATTGGCTGACATTTAGGGTATTAGCCCATCTTTTTGTATGCACAAAATCACTCTAGAGGAGGGATCCTTTAGAAGTATTGAGCAACAAAGAAGGCTTAACCCTGCTGTAACGCCCCAGGCCCAGGATTCGGAATTCGGCTTCGGCACCTCAGGCCCCGACATCCCCCTGCAACCTGGCCACGCCACCATACTCGTCTTAAACTGCTTCCAAGAGTGAAGACTGTCCCCACAAACCAACACGGGGTCCTTTTAGCATGCTTTGTCCTCACTCACATGCTTCCTAGGAAAATTCCCAAGAGGTCACCCAACATAGAACTTCTCCAAGCCAAACACACTTAACTTCAAAGTTCCTATGATTGAGCCACCGAAAAGGAAGGTGCACCTTGTTGGTATAGGTAGTATCTATCAATTCTTTTAAGCTTATCTTGACCATGCTTTCATGTCCTCAAGATCCCTCTCATTCGGATGTGGCCTCGGTTCATTCATGTACCCCTCCTAACTCGGGTGTTACATGCCCACCAGCTTCCGCCTTAGTTCGTCCCCGAACCACATCCTACTGGGAGAGGTTCCGCTCTGATACCATCTGTAACGCCCCAGGCCCAGGATTCGGAATTCGGCTTCGGCACCTCAGGCCCCGA
This sequence comes from Luffa aegyptiaca, assembly GCA_017139565.1. Taxonomy (NCBI): domain Eukaryota; kingdom Viridiplantae; phylum Streptophyta; class Magnoliopsida; order Cucurbitales; family Cucurbitaceae; genus Luffa; species Luffa aegyptiaca. Next base: position 18,647,544 of record CM029405.1, on the reverse strand, counting down.
CATTCCCCTGCGACCTGGCCACGCCACCATACTCGTCTTAAACTGCTTCCAAGAGTGAAGATTGTCCCCAAAAACCAACACGGGGTCCTTTTAGCATGCTTTGTCCTCACTCACATGCTTCCTAGGAAAATTCCCAAGAGGTCACCCAACATAGAACTTCTCCAAGCCAAACACGCTTAACTTCAAAGTTCCTATGATTGAGCCACCGAAAAGGAAGGTGCACCTTGTTGGTATAGGTAGTATCTATCAATTCTTTTAAGCTTATCTTGACTATGCTTTCATGTCCTCAAGATCCCTCTCATTCGGATGTGGCCTCGGTTCATTCATGTACCCCTCCTAACTCGGGTGTTACACCTGCAATGAAAGAGGTTGTTAAAAAGGAGGTGATTAAATGGTTGGATGTTGGCATTATTTATCCAATTGCAGATAGCAATTGGGTAAGTCCTGTTCAATGTGTTCCTAAGAAAAGAGGTGTCACTGTGGTGAGCAATAAAGATAATGAGTTGATTGCAACTAGGACAGTAACTGGCTGGAGGGTTTGCATGGATTATAGGAGGCTTAATAAAGCCACCCGTAAGGACCACTTCCCTCTACCATTTATTGACCAGATGTTGGATAGATTGGCTGGTCAGGCCTACTACTGTTTCTTAGACAGTTATTCCGGGTATAACCAGATTACTATTGCTCCTGAGGATCAGGAAAAAACCACTTTCACCTGCCCTTACGGGACGTTTGCTTTTAGGCGAATGCCTTTTGGCCTTTGCAATGCTCCAGCAACATTTCAGCGGTGTATGTTGGCAATTTTTTCTGATATGGTTGAGTCCACTGTTGAGGTATTTATGGACGATTTTTCAGTTTTTGGAAGGTCTTTTCAAAGTTGTTTAGATAATTTAGGTAAGGTATTAAAAAGATGTGAGGATACCCATCTAGTTCTTAATTGGGAAAAATGTCACTTCATGGTGAAGGAGGGCATAGTGTTAGGTCATAGGATTTCTAAGAATTGTCTAGAAGTTGATAGAGAAAAAATTGAGGTTATTGAGAGACTAGAACCACCGAATTCAGTGAAGGGGATTCGGAGGTTTTTAGGTCATGCTGGATTTTATAGAAGGTTCATAAAGGATTTCTCAAAAATCAGTAAACCTCTTTGTAACTTATTGTGCACTGATCATGTTTTTGACTTTAATGCAGATTGTAGGAAAGCTTTTGAGACTTTAAAGGCTGCTTTAATCTCAGCACCCATTCTTTGTGCACCTAATTGGAATTTACCATTTGAGGTAATGTGTGATGCGAGTGATGCTGCAGTAGGTGCAATGTTGGGGCAAAAGCAGGGCAAATTTATTCATCCTATATATTATGCAAGCAGGGTTTTAAATGGGGCACAAGTCAACTATACAACTACTGAAAAGGAGTTGTTCGCTGTTGTGTTTGCCTTTGAGAAATTTCGCCCATATTTGGTTGGATCCAAAGTCACGATTTTCACGGATCATGCAGCAATAAAGTATTTGATGTCTAAAAAAGATGCTAAACCTAGACTAATTCGTTGGGTTTTATTATTGCAGGAATTCGACTTGGAGATAAAGGACAAGAAGGGATCAGAGAATGTCATTGCAGATCACTTGTCTCGTCTTGATCCATCATCATCTTTGCCGGAGCAATCTGCCATTTCAGATTCTTTTCCAGATGAACAGCTTTTTGCTGTTGAGGTAAAGGTAGTCAAGGAGATCCCTTGGTATGCTGATATTGCCAATTTTTTGGTCAAGGGAGTCACTCCTATTGATATGGATTGGAGGCAGAAGAAAAAGTTTAAGCATAATGCAAAGTTTTTCTATTGGGATGAGCCATTTATGTATAAGCAATGCTCTGATGGTATTATTCGTAGGTGTGTTTCAGGTGATGAAGCAAAAGAAATCCTGGAGCAATGTCACTCTTCGCCGTATGGAGGCCAGGGGTCAGAGGACAGCTATGAGGATTTTGCATTGCGGATTCTTTTGGCCTTCCTTGTTTAAGGATGCCCATTGGTTCTACAAGCAATGTGATGCCTACCAAAGGAGAGGAAACTTGGGACCCAGAGATGAGATGCCTCTTACTTACATTTTGGAAGTGGAGTTATTCGATGTGTGGGGTATTGATTTTATGGGGTCGTTTCCCCCTTCTAATGGTAATGTTTTTATCTTATTGGCAGTAGATTACGTGTCCAAGTGGGTGGAGGCCATTGCATGCCATCAGAATGATGCCAAGACGGTTTCAAGGTTTCTCCAATCGCACATCTTTGCGCGGTTTGGGACACCTAGAGCTTTAGTAAGTGATGAGGGTACACATTTTGTTAATAATATCTTAACTAAGCTTTTAGCTAAGTATGAAATCAAGCATAGGATAGCTACCCCCTATCACCCACAGGCTAATGGTCAGGCTGAAATAAGTAATAGGGAAATTAAATCAATTCTAGAAAAAGTAGTCCATCCATCTAGGAAGGATTGGTCTTTTAGGTTGGATGAGGCTCTTTGGGCTTATAGGACAGCCTATAAGACTCCTCTAGGTATGTCTCCCTATCGGTTAGTATATGGGAAAGCTTGTCATTTACCATTAGAGCTAGAGCATAAAACGTTTTGGGCTTTGAAGAAATTAAACTTTGATCTGAGTCGTGCAGGAGCAATTAGAATGCTGCAGCTTAACGAATTGGAGGAATTTCGCCAATTTTCTTATGAGAATGAGAAAATGTATAAAGAAAAGACTAAGTTGTGGCATGACAAGAAAATTAAGCCTAAAGAGTTTGTCAAAGGTCAAAAAGTTTTGCTTTATAATTCTAGATTGAAATTGTTTCCTGGGAAACTAAAGTCCAAATGGTCAGGTCCGTTTGTGGTGATTGAGGTTTTCCCCCATGGAGCAATTACTTTGCAAGATGAAAAAGATGGAAGAGTATTCAAGGTGAATGGACAGCGTGTCAAGCATTATTGGGGAGAGGAGTTTCAGTCGAAATATCCTTCCTTAGAGCTGATTGATGATTGAGTAAGCATGATTTTTGCGGGAGCAGTTCGCAGAGCAAAATTTTGAGCTCCCAGAATTTGTTGTGATTTTATTTTCGCTGTTATGATTTGGTTTAATTTTAATTTTAATTATAGTGGATGTGATTGCTTTAAATTCTGCAAGATTTATCTCTATTTGTAGTTATTTTTAATTCCGTAGATTTTATTTTCGCTAGATATTTTATTTGTTTTGAGTAGTTTAGATTCGAGTTGGTTGAGTTTTATTTTCTAATTAGATTTAATTATATTTTAAATTCTGTATTTATTTTCAGTTATTTGAATTTCTGTTTAGGTTTAGATTTAATAAAGATTTTCTTGATTTATTCGGCTTCAAATAAAAAATAAAAGATTTGATTTGAGCGGTTAAATTTGAATTTCCTGATTTGATTTTGTATCCGAGATTTTTCTGGAAAATAATCTTGTGTTCAGAAGGTTGTTGCGGCAAAGTTATGGCTGAAGCAAATATTCCGCCCGAATAGGAAGAGATTTCTTGTGAAATAATTACCTTTACCGTTTGATTTTGGATTTTCTGAGGGCAGGTAAATTGCATGGATATTGCCACGTGTCGCACAGGGATAATCCAACGGTTTAGCCGTTTGACAGCACATAATTATTTACCATGGGCGATTGGAATTCGAGATTTTACCGTTGATGGATTTAATTTTCAGATTTGCATGAGATTTGAAAGGTAATTCCATTTAATGAGGGCAAAATCTTTCAGTTATGATTTGATTTGCTGAAGCCCTATTTATTAAAAGCCTTCGGTAAGTTCTTCTCACTTCATCTTCTTGTTCGTCCCTTGCCATTTGTATTCTTCTTCTTTTTCTGTGTGCTGTAAAAATTCTTTTGAGTCTTCTATAGCTAAAACGAGAGCAAGAAAAGAGAGAGATAATGAGGAAGAGGAGGTACCCGTGACCCCCGAAGCACCGAAAGTAAAGGCAAAGAAGAAGAAGACACCAGAAGAAAAAGAAGCTAAAAGAAGAAGAAAACAGCAGAGGACTGAAGATCAAGAAGTTGCTCAGAAAGCGGCGGAGGATGTTATTGCGGAAGAAGATCCGAAAGAACCAGAAGGACGGAATCAAGAGCAGTCTGAGCCAGGAGTTGCAGATACAGAGGAGGTTCGAGAAGAAAATACAGAGGAAGTTCAAGAAAAACAGGCAGAGGATGTGCAAGAAGAACAGGCAGAGGTTGAACCTGAAGAAGTTAATGAGCAAAAACAGGAGGCTCGTGTGGAGGTGATCATGCCGGAAGTGCCCAAACGCCGTCGTATAAAGCGAAAAGCGGGCCGTGTTAAGGTAGTCCGAACTGATACCCCCTCACCTCCAACTACTGATTCTGAAAGAGAGAATGCTGAGAAAGAAGAGCGTGAGAAGAAGGAGGCCGAAGATAAAGCAAGAGAGGAAGCAGAGAAAAAGGCTGAAGAAGAAAGATTGCGCAAGCAAAGGGCAGACAGGGGCAAGAGTGTTGCTGCGGCATCAGAGGAACCTGATGAAATAGAAGAGTCACAATTGTCGTATGATCGCTTTGTCAACAATCTTGCCAGAGCAAAATATGCAGAGTTGCTGAAAAGAGACTTCCTGTTTGAAAGGGGATTTAGTGGTGATCTTCCACATTTTCTGAGGACCGGTATTGCAGATCACGGGTGGGAATGGTTTTGTTCAAAGCCTGAATCTGTGAATGCGCAGGTGGTGCACGAGTTTTATGCAAATATTGACAAAGAAGAAGGTTTCCTAGCAATTGTTCGAGGTATTGAGGTCGACTGGAGTCCTGGTGCTATTAACGCACTGTATAACCTTCGAACTTTCCCCCACGCAGCATATAGTGAGGGAAGTTGGTATTGAAGGGGCGCAGTGGTGGCTTTCGAAAACAGAGAAGAGGACGTTCCAGTCAGCCTATTTGAAGAGGGAAGCAAATACTTGGATGGGATTTATCAAACAAAGGTTGCTTCCAACGACTCATGACTCGACGGTTTCTAGGGAACGAATGCTTCTGGCTTTCGCTATTTTGAGGTCTCTCAGTATTGATGTGGGAAAAATTATTGCTGATGAAATATCTGGATGTTGGAAGAAGAAAGTGGGGAAGTTGTTTTTCCCGAATACCATTACCATGCTTTGCAAGCGAGCAGGGGTTCCAGAGAATGAAGGAGATGTGATATTATTTGACAAGGGAATCATTGACACGCCTAACTTGGCGCGGCTTCAGCGTACGCAAGAGGCACGTCAGGGTGGGCTGGTCTACGACATCAATACGATTTTAGAACAACTCGCACTTTCGGCCAGCAGGCAGGAGTTTGCCGAGAGGCAAGCTTTAACCTTCTGGAACTATGTTAGAACTCGTGATGCCAATCTGAAGAAGGCGCTACAGGAGAATTTTTCCAAACCATTTCCAGCCCTTCCAGCATTCCCTGAAGATTTATTGAACCCCTGGATTCCGCCACCGCCTGTCGAGAGAGAAGGAGATGGAGAAGAAGATCCTGGTCAGGAGGATTGAAGAAGGGAAATTTGGGCGAGCAAACTTTTTGTTGAATTAATTTTGTTGCTCGAGCATTTCTGACCACATCTTTTTCTATGTTTGCTTAATTTGTTCTGTTTCTTTTTAATTTTTCTGATGCTAAAAAATATATCTGCTTATGTAATTTCTTTTGCTATGCTTTTAATGAAATTTCCGAAGTTATTTCTGTTCCATAAGCATTGAGTAACTCTAACTTAACTAATTCTCTTTCTGAATTTTTGAAGCTTGGACTGGCTAAGCTTAATTAGATCAAGGTATTCTGATCTCCAGAAACCTTTTGCTTGAGCATTTTCTCTGGCCTGGTCGTTGCTGCGGCAAAGAAAACTCTGGAGGTAGTGTTGACTTATATGATCCACTTTAAGCTTAGGTCTAGTCCCACGCTTAGTTTTAAAATTCAGATAGAAAAATTTAAGTTTGCGGGTGTCATTTAAAATTTTAATGATTCATTGGGGACAATGAATAATTCAAGTTTGGGGGACTTTTTGCTACTCCAATTGTTTTGCTCGAACATTCCTCTCCTTCATTAAATAATTTGTTAGGTTGTTGAGTAACCGGGGACATTTGTGATACCCACAGTTTGTCTTCGCGTCAAAAGGTGACCTAGGAAATGTGAAGAATTATGAAAAATTATTTGCTGAAAAAAAAGTGATTGTTGAAAATTTTACTGAGAAAATTCATGGAGCAAAAGCTTTGAAGGATGAATGATAATCCAGCAGTTTTCCTGTCTCCCAGAACTTAGGTGAGCTTCATCATAAAATGTTGTCATTCTGAGGGGCAAAAGATGAAATAACTAAGGATTTTTTAGCTTTACAAAGAGTATTTAGCCTAATTGGTGATGAGTTTGAGGCAAGGGTATACTGCACCATAAAGTGGGTCATCCCATGCTTAAGAGCTTATGACTGTAGGGCTGCTTTAAGCCCGAAAAACAGAAAATATAAACCCCTTGAAAATGTGTTTTGATATGACTGATAATAAGAGCTAGGTTGTGGCAAGTTCTTAGAATTAAGTTAGAAGTGGTGATTATTTGTCCATGCCGGAAGAATTATTTTGCTGCAGCAGAGCTTGGTTTTGCAGAATGCTCAAGTGAAGGTTGAAGGTAGTGTTGGAGTATCTGTTTTGATTAAGCTATGCTTTGTCTAACGTTTTGAATTCTTGAAGGGAAGGTTGGTTAGTATTGCTCGGGACGCGCAATAGTTCAAGTTTGGGGGTGTGATAACTCTCCAAAAATGAGTTTTTTAGGCCTTATTTCTATCATGATTTGTGTGTCTTTTGTGATTAATAGGGTTGCTTTTAGATGTATATTATATGTTTTAACCCATTTGGAAGAATGGAAGCTTTGGAGATTATTTTGTGCAGAATATGTTGCTGGGCGACTTGAGGGAGCAAACTCTGTGCTGGAGCGAAGCTGGGAGTGAAAACTGCCATGTCACAGCTCGTTAGCCAATTTACCAAACTGAATTCGGTTAAGCTAATCTCGGGATAAAGGAGCAAGGAGAGCCATCCACGTGTCTAGGTCAACCTAATTCAAGCTTTCCTCAACTCTATAAAAGGAGATAGCCGCCCAAGTCAAAATCATTCCACTTTTGGGAACGAGTTCACTCTCATTTCCACTTTTGGGAGCCGAATAGAGGAGAGAGATTGGAGACCATGAAGAAGACCATCACTTGCAAGCTGATCGAGGAGATTAATATTTTCTTTTATTATCTTGTGATATGGATATGTTTACTCAGATTGTAACGTGCGTTTCCATGCATTTTATGAACTAAGTAGCTTAGGCGTTGGTTAGGAAACAATGTGATTGTCGTGCTTAATTTCTAGTAATAAATATTGATTAATGCATCTTGATTAATTGTTGTGCTCATTTACATTTTGTGCCCGCCTGGCCAGCCGGTATGAATACCTCTCTCTAGTTTCAGGGATGATTTAGGGAGTGTGTGGCAGTTAATCACACTAGATCATTGTGTATTGGTGAACGCCAGTAACTGAGCTAGGGATAGCCAGTTGCCTAGTGCTTGATCGGTAGTACTTCATTGGAGTTGAAACATATTCTAAAAAATCTGGAGTTCCGGGAGGAATCTGCTAATAAGACTGCGAGAGTTTTGCATGATCAATACTATTGCTAGAGCATCTTTTAAAACAATTACTAAATCCTGACCAGCGCCTGTTTCTAATCTGTCTGTCTATCCGTTTACTTTCTGTTCTGTCATTTCTTTTGCTTCAGCATTATTCTTATAAAAACCAATCATTTTTACCATCTTTGAAACCATTAAAGAGTTATACAAAATAGATAAAGTGGAAGCTACTTCAAGCCTTGGATTGATAATACTTATTACTTGCTGCGGACTGTGTATACTTGCACAGAGTCTAGAGTCAATTTACATCTTATTTTTACTCACTCTAGGGACCCAACAAGTTTTTGGCGCCGTTGCCGGGGACTTGAATAAGTTTTTATCTGATCTGTTTTGTGTATGTGTTTTAGTGGTTTGGTGCTAGAACTTTTTTATTGTTTCTTTTGTTTTTGCAGGCGTGAGTTTGGTGCATGAACGATCCGCCTCGGGTGAGGTTCAAGCTTGATCCAGAAATCGAGAGGACATTCAGGATAAGAAGGAGAGAGAAGCGTAGACAGCAAAATCAAATGGCTGACGTGCCGCGTCTCCTGCAAGTCCAAACGATGCCCTTCCGCTGCGTAGGGGCTTTCATCCCCTTCAGTCAGAACCTTCGAACTTGGAGAAGGAAGCAGCACAACAGCGCAACGTGAGAACCTTCAAACTTAAAGAAGGAAGTTCCGCAGCAACACAACCTGAGAACCTTTGAACTTGGAGTAGGAACAGATTTGATAGGACCAAATTACTTATATTTATTTGTTGTTAATCTAGACTTGTTATGGTGCACTTTACGCTTTATTTGTCTATTTTGTAGATTATTTGTGCATTCAGGGCATCAGGGACGAACTACACAAATTTGAGTTAATCTGGGCGCAATTTAGAGAGTTTTCGAGCTTACTTGAGGGCCATGGATCTCAAGGAGGTGAGAAAACCATGAGTATCATGACGAGCCCGAAGAATGGTTCGAGCAAGAAACGAAGAAGATTAAAGTCGAAGCACGCTGGATAAAGGCTAGCATCGAGATGCCGTGGCCAGCGTCGAGACACCATGCCCGTTTCTAACCCTAGGCCCATACGGCACGGTCCAACGTCTCAACGTCGCGATAAAATTTTCTATAAATACCCTCTTTTATTTCCGTCGTAAGCATAGAGTTTTTAGGGTTTATTTTTGCTTTTCCTCTCGGTTCTCTCTGTCCTTCAAGACCAAAACTAAGAGGTGTAAGTTTTCTTATTGATTTCATTGTTATTGTAGCGTTAGGTCGTGGGTTTTAATCAGCCTAACCGCCGTTTAAACCCGTTGACGTCGATTGGATGATTATTGGGTTATAAATGTATTCCTTTGTGAGTTTCATGTTCTAAATTTCTACTTCATTCCACATTGCAATTGTATTTTGGATTCAGTTCGTATTATTTGCATGTGTAGTAGGTTTGATTGACACCCTAACTCGCAGCTTGTATGTTAATAACTTGCTAAGGAATTGATTTCCAAGTAGCTAATGGATTATTAATTCAATAGTTAGCGCATAGACTGATTTGTGGGCACGGATCCCAAGAGTAGACTCTGACTTTGTTGCTTGACACGATAGGTCTAGGATCCAAAATAGCGTTAGAAGTAATCTAGGCCTAATTATTTCTAATGTCCTAATCAATCCACTAGACTTAAGGCAATTGGTTGATTATTTGATTTGGTAGTCTAATCAGATCAATTTATTAGTCAATTAGAGTCTAATTCGATGGACGTTGTATGATCGGGTTAGATGGATTAAGTGGGCTTTGGGTCTTTTCTGGGTTCAGATTAGATCGATTGGGCAATTAAGCAATTCAACTTAGCTTTAATAAGGTAGGAAGACAATGATCAAGGTAAACCATTTAACCCCAATAATTTCTCCAATCGGCATCGCCTAATCTAATTAACTCTCTTGCTTATTTATCTTCCTTGCAATTTAAATTATTGTCTATTTAATTCCTTGTTTATTTAAATTCCTACATTTTAATTCCTTGCACGTCTATCTTCTTATTATTCCAATCCTCCTATTTACCGTTTTCACAACTCAAAATAAATAGGAAATAAGCAACCAACTGCCACTCCCTATGATCGACCCTGGCCACTACTACTGCAAGTAGTATAGTGTTCGTGGAACTATAAATTTTATTTGACAAACTGGGAGCCTCGACAACTTCTGACCCTGTCAGTATAGCAGCGAAGCAGCATAACAACACGTGAAAACCTTCGGACTTGGAGAAGGAGCAACGCAAGAGCATGCAGCAGAGTACCTTCAAACTTGGAGAAGGAACAACACAGTAGCGTACAATGTAAGAACCCTCGAACTTAGAGAGAAGGAACTACAGCGAAACGCGTGAGAACCTTCAAACTTGGAGAGAAAGAACTACAGCGAAGCGCCTAAGAACCTTCGAACTTGGAGAGAAGGAACTTCAGCGAAGCACGTGAGAACCTTCGAACTTGGGGAGAAAGAACTCCAGCGAAGCGCGTGAAAACCTTCGAACTTAGAGAGAAGAAACTACAGTCAAACCCGTGAGGACCTTCGAACTTGGAGAGAAGGAAACTGCAGCGAAGCGCGTGAGAACCTTCGAACTTGGAGAGAAGGAACTCCAACGAAGCGCGTGAGAACCTTTGAACTTGAAAAAGAGGGAACAAAGAACTTAGGGTGAGTGAAACACCAAACTTGAGGCTAGCGAGACATTGAATTTAGAGGAATGAAGTCTTCTTTTATTCATCCAACTTGTAGCTTCACATTTATAACGGTGTACAACTTCAATTTGTTGTGTTGCCCTCAGTAGTGAAGAATTTCTTCAATTTGTATTGTCATGCTTCAATATTTGTTGCACCCTCTTTTTTTGTTTATAGAGACTGAACTTAAAGTTTTCTTTAAGCTGCCTACGTACCCTTGAGGAAAAGGGATCAAGTCATAGCGTAGGTCAATTTGGTTTTTTTTTACCACCTTTTAAGCTCATGTGGGCTAGGAGCATCATGCAATTTAGGCTCTTCGATAAGGAGCTTTTACATTTTAAAAGCCCTTATCTTCATCATGGTCTTGATTAGATCCTTCACTTGTAGGATTAGCCAGGATAATGAGATTTAGCTTCACCTTCAGGGAACCTTTTGTATTTATGAGAATAGAGAACTTCCTTTTCATACGTCATGGGACAATACTTTGACGCTTCTTGTAACTGCTTACTTCATCGAACAGTTTCACCTCTAAGTTATCGATCTTTCTTTGAGGTTGATCGTCTGTTACATTGAGGCAATCAAAGACAAATATCGAAGATCGACTTTTCTTCGATGTGGAGACACTTAGCCTTTGGAAAGCTGAAGGTCAAGTAGAGGTGGACATCGAACATTGATTTTCTTCTTCTATCACGGCCATACACATTCTTTGGAATACCGAAGGACGAGTAGTTGAATGCTTGATACGATCGAAGAGTCCTTTGTTCACCCTTCTTAGAATTGTCAACTTCTTCTACGTCGATGCAGTAGAAAGTTGCAAGGTTTTCTTTTTCCTTTTTGTGTAAAGTTTTGGAGAAGGATTTATTCCACATCACCAGTTGTTGAGGTTGAGAAAACTTTTTACTTCTCTTCCTCTTGGGTTGAAGTTTCTTAGGATCCTTCTTTCTTTGATGTTTGCTCTTTCCTTTGATTGTAGCAAGATTTGATTGAGCTACTTCATCAAGGTTGAGCTCAATTTTTTCTTCCTTAGCTAGCTTTAGAATTAAGTCCTTTAGGACGAAGCAACTTTCCACTTGATGACCAATAACTCGATGATACTTGCAATACTTGGGATCATCAACTTTCTCAATCTCTTCCGATCGCTTACACTTAGGAAGCTCTATTAGTTGCACTTCCAGTAGTTGTTCCACCATGTCAGAGATGTCAGAACTATCATTTATCTTTTGAAGATGACTTGAGAAGAATTAAGTTTACAACCATAGATTCTTCTGTAGTCGCTTAGATGTTCTTTCCTTCTGTCTTCAAGTTAGGGAGTGAAAGGTCTTGGTTTTCTCAATTAGCAATACTTAGCTCCATATCGTGGGTGCGAGTTGCTAGTTCTTCAAAGGTGCGAGGCTTTATACCTTTAAGGATGTAGAGGAGTTCCCAATGCATGCCTTGAATGCACATCTCAATGGTAGAGAGTTTAGTGAGGCGATCTTTGCAATCTAGACTCATGGCTCTCCAACGATTTACGTCGTTAACAACGAGTTCACCTTTTCGTTGTTTAGTGTTGGTGAGCTCGAACATGCTAACAGTTCGTCTAGTGCTATAGAAGCGATTCAAAAACTCTCTTTCGAATTCCTCCCAATTATCTATTGACTCAGGTTCTAGATCAGTGTACCAGTCAAAAGCATTCCCCTTAAGTGTTCAAATGAACTGCTTGACTAGTAGGTCCCCTCGAGTACCAGCGTTCTCGCATGTCTCAACGAAGTGGGCAATATGTTGTTTAGGATTGTGTTGCCTTGTGCAAAATGATTCTAAATATGCAAGAAAACTCACAAACACACGTACAAGTGCACACCATCAGCAACAAGTGATAAGTATTTTTATACCGTTTCCACAAGGATTGATGTAATGAAAATCACTATTACTAAGCTTAATTTTAATTTCAATGAAATTCAAAGTAACCAAGGACCAAATATTTTTCATTAACTAAGCGCAAGAGATTAAAAATGGTAAACAAGCTCAAAATGGCAAAAACTTAAAGAAATAGCAGCAAAAACAGTGAATCAAACAGAGAAGTTAAGGTTCAGATCAGGGTTTGTCCACTCTCACAAGCTATTTGCTATAGCAGAACTCTGTAGCTTCCAATTCATCCAGCATTATTTTGTACGAGAATTTTCCAATTCCCCTCAAGATTAGGTGATTAAACTCCCATTTAACCCCTCTTTTTAATTCTACTGATTAGTGTCGTAGGTGGATATTTATCCCTAAATTACCCACTAGTTTTCACTACTTTAAAAAGCTAAGGTAAAGTAAAACAATCAGTTATTAATTGTTTTCCTAAACACTTAACAACAATTCTAGAAAATGGTTGGCCAAACAAAATTCCAGCTTTAAACATGAAGAACACTTTACTTTAAATTGAAATCTACAAAGTTCCACCAACAACAAACAACAAGTTCAAGTTTAAGCACCCTAATCCTCACCTAAGAGGATTTAGTTCATGTTCAAGGTGGAAATATAGAAAATACAGCAGTAAACCACAATATCAACCATACTTACAACCCTAAATACAAACTAAACACCAAGAAAAGAAGGATAAAGAGAAGAAGAAACTAAAGAAAGAGCTTCTAGGAGAGATTCCAACTTTCCCAAGTTGGAAAGTCTTCAATCAGTCGCTCCTTTGTCTTTTCCTCTCATGGTTTCTCTTCAAATAGCAGCCCCTCCCTTTTTTCTTCCTTCTCCAGCTGATTGCCTTCTAAAAATGCATCACTGATAGCGAGCAGAAATGTCGCTATTTTAGTCCCAATTTATTAGGTTTTTTTGTGCTTTAATTGTGTTTTTATTGAAAATATTTAATGTATTTTGTTATTTGGTCTTTAGGAGAAAATTATGGATTTTGGTGATAAAAGTGCCCAAAATGAAGCCATTCAAGCCCAATTTCCATGCTTGGGTCAAGGGGAGTCAAAAGAGGTCAACTATGAAGAAAAAGGTCCAAAAAGAAATGTGGAGAGGCCCAAATTGAAGCCCAAATACGTAGCTGAAAGATCTGGAAAACGCCTAGCGTCGAGACGCTGTCCATTTCTTGGCCGGCAAGTCGATGACGTCACAGCGTCGCAAAGCTAGGCGCCAAAAACTTGTTACGTTCGCCGTTTTACGACTTTCACACCGCAAGTGCACGGGTCGTCACAAGTAATATAAAACGGTAGGTAATACCGAGTATCGAATCCACAGGGAGGCAAAGCGAAATTTAAGCAAGCAAAGATTCCTATAGCACTAAAAATACTTGGGATAAATAATATTCAGGGACCAAAACATGCAATTAAAGAGAATTTAAAAAAAAATTAAAGCAATTAAAGAAATCAATTTGATCAATCAAGAAGAATAAAATATGGAGAAAGAGTTTTTAATGGGAAGTGGGGTCTTGAAAATCAATTATTAGCTAAACATTTATTATAATTATCCTATCTCATTGCCCAACTAATTATAATCCTAGAATCTCCGTTAATCACATAGGTTCTCCTGTTGGTTTCCCCTAATTGTAATTAATTCATTTTAACAACCTAAGTGTCCTTAGCGCCATTAAAAATCATTAATTATTACGCTCTGATTCATTTTAGGAATCTAAGTTTAATCAACTAACCCTGTTGTCACGACGGGCAATTAAACTAGTTGCATGGATTATGATCTATCCTAATTTCTCTCCGTCGAGTTTCCATTAAGAATCAGATCAATACACAATTGGCCAGATTGCATAAAGTATTAAGCACATCCATACAAATAATTAGGAAAAAGGGCAAGAGACAGGTAATTATAACAACATTTTGACTATAATTTCATTTCAAGACCCCAAATTGGGGTTTAGCTATACATAGCTAAAATATCTTATAAGTCCAATTTATTATACACTTAGAATCTCCCAATTTTCTTATCTTAGTTCAATTCCTTGCGAAAAATGCTTTAAAATGAGTATAATATGTCTATAGGTCCTCACCGGAGCTTTGGAAGCGATTCGGGGCTTAAACGAGCGAAACCGGAGCGTAAAATAACATTTCTGCCCCTGGAGCCTCATCAGCGTCGAGACGCTCGTCATCAGAGTCGAGACTCTACAGCGTCGAGACGCTTGCCCCACAGCGTCGCGACGCTAGGGCAATCCGAGAAATATTTTCCAAAATTGATGGGACAGCGTCGAGACGCTTGCCGCACAGCGTCGCGACGCTAGGCAATTTTCCAGAATTGAAATTTTTCAAATTTGGCTGAAATTTTCCACGTTTGAAGACCCAATTCAGCACCATTCTACCACGAATTGAAGGCCAAGAATCCCTATAAATAGAGGCCTTTGGTGTAGGTTTAGAATCATCCCTCAATACACAATTCACTACAACATTGTAGCCCATCTCTCTCTCCCTTTCCACCATTCTTCTTAGTTTTTCTTGCTTTCCTTTATGTATCAAGCTTGTTCTTGCTCCGTAAGAGGCTAGATTCTTCATTCATGTAACTGGGGTGTCAAGAGTAAGTTCATATTCTATTAATGAAATTTCTTATTTGAATTATCAAAGCATGTTTATGTGATTTTAGTTCTTTTTCTATAAATTTAGTTTGTGGTAGGAAAGATTGACAACCTTGACCGCGCCCTCTCTAAATTTACTTGCTAATTCTTAGTAGCATATAGGTTAACGTTATGTCCATACGCATGCGTCCCTAGAACTAAATGATTTAATCAATTGTAATTGTGGTTTGTTGCCCGTTGCATGTGAATTAATTAGGCTAGATCCCAATGCGGTTTAGATTAGTTAATTGGATAATTAATTAGTTTAAATTAGAATCAAACTTAGCGTTTGCATGTTTGTGATAGTGGATCATGATTCTCGGTTTGTTGCCGGAATACGCCGGGCTTAAACTTGTTTTGACTTATTAGTGAAATTGATGATTTAATTGAATTGAACTTACCATGACTATCCCGGTTGCATGACTTTTGAGCTATTGTTATTTCTTCTTTCTTTAATTCTCTTACTTTCCTTTTACAACATTTTCCATAATTAGTTTTCTTTCCTTGTTTACTTTCTTTTCCAAATATAAAAACCCCCCCATTAGTCCGGTCATCACAATAAATCTAAGATAAACAAGTTATAATCGTGCTCCCTGTGTTCGACCCCGGCCACTACTGCTACAAGTTAGCTTTAGAGGTTGTGGATTATAAATTTATTTGATAAGAGACCTCGACAATCTCTTCCATCAATATCCACAAAATTTACAATGGAAAGCATAATTAAGAGCATAATAAAAGGGAAGGAATTGACCGTTGAAGACCCCTTCGCTGACGCTTGGAGTCCCTCTGAACACTCCTTGAGCCTCCTAGAATGCTCCCCAAAATTCCCCAAAAGTTTCCCACTAAAGAAACTCTCAAAAAGGCTTGAAAGCCTTGAGAGAGGCTCCTTCAAGAAAGGAATGGAAGAATATGATGATTGATGGTAAAATGAGGCACCAAGGGGCGCCTTATATAGGCTCGGAAAGGGGGTAGCGTCGCGACGCTGTGACGTCATCGACTTGCTGGCCAAGAAATGGACAGCGTCTCGACGCTAGGCGTTTTCCAGATCTTTCAGCTACGGATTTGGGCTTCAATTTGGGCCTCTCCACATTTCTTTTTGGACCTTTTTCTTCATAGTTGACCTCTTTTGACTCCCCTTGACCCAAGCATGGAAATTGGGCTTGAATGGCTTCATTTTGGGCACTTTTATCACCAAAATCCATAATTTGCTCCTAAAGACCAAATAACAAAATACATTAAATATTTTCAATACAAACACAATTAAAGCACAAAAAAGCCTAATAAATTGGGACTAAAATTGCGACATTTCTGCTCGCTATCAATCACAAACCTTTTATATCTCTCATTCTTCATTGATTTCAGGGTTGATTGGATGTGTGAGCCTACTTGGGTCCTTCCCCATTGGTTGAAGCCTTTTGAATAAGCAAAAAGAATGCGTGAGTCAGCACGTGCAACCACTTAAATTTCAGGACCCTAGACCTTTTGCTATCAACTCTAGGGGTGTACAAAAAATCCGGCAACCCGAACAATCCGGACTACCCAACCCAAATCGTAAGGGTTGGGTTGGGCTATGATTTTTTTTCGGTTTGGGTTGGGTTGAATTTTTAATAAACTAAAAATTCGGTTCAGTCCTCGTGATACGAACCGAGGTGTCTTAATCAAGCTACAATAGCCCAAAATGGTTACAAACTTTAGAGTATGCTGATTGGAAGATGAATCTCGGATTTAAGGCATTTTTATTGTAATTTTCAGTTTTAAAGTTGTGTTTTTAATGTTTTAACTTATTATTTAGTTAGTGGTCATTATAGCATTGATGGGGATGAAGTTACAACCCTTCATATGACCATAGGTTGTGCTTGGAGGCTATAAATAGCCATCTATGTTGTTGCTTTGGAAAAAGATTAGTTTTGATGGAATTTCAATGAAATTAAAGTCTTTTGAGCCTAAAGACCATGAGCACCTTTGCATATCTTGTGTTTAGATTTGCATGCTAGGATCATTCAAGTAGCTTTGATCAAACTACTTGTGGAGTGATTCAAATCTCGAGTTTAGAAACGAGTTTTCTCTACTCTTGATCTTGATCATCAAGGTAAATCCGTTCTATCTTCTTCCTTGGGATGAAATCATCTTGATTTGGGGGTTTTAGCATTTGAGATCTAGGGATTTGCATAACCATAAGGGTTCTTAGATCCAATTGGCTCAGGCTGCCGTATCATTTTGGTATCAGAGCTGCTTTGATCCTTATCATTTTGGTATCAGAGCTTTAGGTTCTAGATCGGATATATGTTTCTGTTGTTCCATTTCTTTTGTTGTTCTTCATTCTGAATTGTTTTTTTTTGTTATTGCTGTTCATTTGTTTTCATTCTGTCCAGAAATATAAAATTGAAAAAAAGTGTCATTTCCGTTTGTCATTTCGTATTTTCGTCTTCTACAATCTTTTAGATCTTAATCTGATCTTCAAATTTGTCTTCTATGAGATCTTGAGATTCGG
Source organism: Luffa aegyptiaca (assembly GCA_017139565.1). Classification (NCBI taxonomy): domain Eukaryota; kingdom Viridiplantae; phylum Streptophyta; class Magnoliopsida; order Cucurbitales; family Cucurbitaceae; genus Luffa; species Luffa aegyptiaca. The sequence continues at coordinate 18,630,195 of CM029405.1, read as the reverse complement.
TTTGCTTCATATAGAAAATCGGTCATTTTGATAATAGATTCTGGAAAACCGAGAAGGCCGAGATTGTTCAACTTCTTTGCTTCTTTGTTGTTCTTTGCTATAAAAGTGAGTTAGATCTGACTGGTTGATGTTTAAACTCTCACTTGTGTTAGGATCAGACCGTTGGTATTCATTGGCTTTAGTTACATGTTGAATTTGTCAAATTAATTAGCTACTTGCCATAAATTTGGGGGTTAGAAACTTTTCATATTCAATTTTCCAGCCACTTGCTATTCAATGCCCATGATCTCTATTGATTATAACTTCTCTTTATTGTGAAGGCTGATTTAAATTCCATAAGTTCATTTCAACCTTTGGATATTAATATATGGAGACATACATTTAGAGTTTCATTTTCCATTTGACCTTTGATTTCTTTCTTAACTTGTTTCTTACTTGGTATTCGTTTGACTCCATACGTAAGTTATTTTGATTGTGTTCTATGTGTGTTATCTATCACTTCAATGCAAACTTTGCTCATTGGCTCATGTGAGTGAGATTGAGAGTGTATTTGTCTTTGAGTGAAAACACGTGAGGGAGTGCTTGTGAGGTCACTTTTCATTCGTTTGCAGCATGTTTCAAACAAGGAGTTCAAACAAATCCATGTTTCGTCAAGCACAAAAACGTTGTGAGAAACACGTCCGTGATGATCCATTTCGGAAGGCTTTTCGTGAAAATATGGATGAAATACATAAATCCATAAAGTACATGTTCGAATTAGCTCACGAATTGAAATTGCGGGATCAAGCAAGAGAGGCACAAATCACAAAATCCATTCAAGAAGAAGAAGATTGTTCCATGCCTCAAGATGATGTTTCAAATGATGACGTTGTTGTTGATGACGTGGTGACCAGTGAAGAAAGTGTGCAAACATATGTTGATCCTTCCTTTGAGACAAAAAGTGAGGAAAGTGAAAAGGAGAACGTTTGTGAGAAAGAAACATTTGAGACTCATACTAAAGAGAAAGAGAATTCAACAATTAGAGTTTGTGAGAAGAATATTGTCTTGTATTCAAAAAGACACATCCAAGAACTTGTATCCGAACTGACTTGCTTTCTAACGGGTGCACTTAAACCAAGTGTATCTACTTTTTCTAAAGAGTTCTTGCAGGAAATTAAAATGCTTGTTGAAAAGCAAGATTCAAATACAAGACAAAACCAAGCACGAGGGAACTTCAATACCCAATGGAACCAAATGAAGCGACGTTGGTATTTTGCTTCATCATTCATTCAAGGACGATGGTCAAGCGTGAAGAATTTGAGGAGAGCACGAATGCGAGATGCAAAAGATTTCAAATTTGCATTACAAGGGGATCCTTGGATTCGAGGACGAATCCTCTTGAAGAAGGGGAGGATGATACGAACTGAGGTGTCTTAATCAAGCTACAATAACCCAAAATGGTTACAAACTTTAGAGTATGCTGATTGGAAGATGAATCTCGGATTTAAGGCATTTTTATTGTAATTTTCAGTTTTAAAGTTGTGTTTTTAATGTTTTAACTTATTATTTAGTTAGTGGTCATTATAGCATTGATGGGGATGAAGTTACAACCCTTCATATGACCATAGGTTGTGTTTGGAGGCTATAAATAGCCATCTATGTTGTTGCTTTGGAAAAAGATTAGTTTTGATGGAATTTCAATGAAATTAAAGTCTTTTGAGCCTAAAGGCCATGAGCACCTTTGCATATCTTGTGTTTAGATTTGCATGCTAGGACCATTCAAGCAGCTTTGATCAAACTACTTGTGGAGTGATTCGAATCTCGAGTTTAGAAACGAGTTTTCTCTACTCTTGATCTTGATCATCAAGGTAAATCCGTTCTATCTTCTTCCTTGGGATGAAATCATCTTGATTTGGGGGTTTTAGCATTTGAGATCTAGGGATTTGCATAACCATAAGGGTTCTTAGATCCAATTGGCTCGGGCTGCCGTATCATTTTGGTATCAGAGCTGCTTTGATCCTTATCATTTTCGAGTTGAAAAAATGGTTCGATTCAACCCAAACCGAACCGAAACATATATATATATATATATATATATATATATATATATATATATATGCCAATTCGTTTTATAATAACAGTGTGGCATAGTGGTTTAAACCTTCCTTTGAAGTACCATATGGTATTTGTTTGAGCTCTAGAGATAACAACCATGTGTTTTTTTTAATATATATTTTTTATATATTATTTTAAATGTTTTTTAATAATAGTTTTTTTAGAATAAGGGTCTATTCTTTTTATGTTTTTTCTTTTCCGTTTTTTAAATTTTTTTTCAATGATAACTTCGTTCTCTTTCTTTTTTTTTTTTTTTTTTTTTTTGAAACAAAATGGTATCTCCTTCATTATATATTGCAAGATCAAGACATGATACATTTGCAATGGGCATTGTGTCCCATTGATTGTTGCCAATAAGGAAAATCAGATAACCATAACATGGATTGTGAATTTTGAAGTGTTTTTTTTTTTTTTTTTTTTGCCAAAGCATCCGCCCGTACGTTTCTAAGTCTTCTAATGTGATTAAAAGAAAAAAGAAAGAAACTCTTGACTCATCTCAAGAATTTGAAATCCAATGGTGCACTTCTGGCTTCGTCGCCTACTCTCTATTAATCATTTTGATAGCAGTGAGAGAGTTTGAATATAAATCAGTCGCCTTAATATTCAAACGAAGTAGCAATTTTAATGCCTGGAATATTGCATACACCTCTGTCGCCAATGGGGAAAGCATTCGGTGCTCAAAATTATTCATAGCACAACGGATGCTGCCGCTATCATCAGTAAGAAGCACACTAACACCAACCCCCACCTGTTGGGACCAAACCGCTGCATCGTAAAAGCCTTAAGGCCTGAAGAAAATTCATCCCTGATCACTAGATAACACCACACATGGAGTTGCCACATTGGGTTTTGTCACACGATTTGTCACACTATACTCTTCCCAATACCGATGTACCCATTCACAATGAGACGCCCAATCCATAATGGGTTGATGCAACAATAGAGAGTTCCTATCATTCCAAATTGCCCAAAAAGTAATGCACGCTCTTTTGAAATCCTCATTGCTTAAACCCTCTGCCAAACAAATAATACGGTCTGCAAAATTATTCGCAACCGGAATAGCATGATCCACACGAGGGGAAAATGGAATCACAAATATTCATGGATCGTGTGCATCCACAAAGAGCATGATCGATACTTTCCTTCTCACTCATGCATACAGAACATAAATTGGATACATCCATCCCACGCTTCCAACGATTGAAATTCGTTGGTAGGCATTCATGAAAAGCCTTCCAAATGAATAGACGAATCTTTAACGGAATCTTTGTTTTCCATAAAACCTTCCACCAAAGGCTTTGAGCTTGAACACTCGAAGATGTTCGACATAAGCTCGAATTCATTGCTAGCTTGTATCCACTCTTAGTAGTATACTCTCCATGGCGTGTATAGTGCCATATCCATGTATTTGCCTCATTTGAGTCACCAATCGGGATGGATTGGATTAGCAAAGCATCCTCCTCCGTCACCACCTTTCTAAGTTTCCCTATATTCCACATATTTGTGGGGGTTATAAATTCAACCACCATCAGCCCATTATGCACAATAGACTGAGGAATAGGAAGTGGTTTGAAATAAAACTCCTTTGGGATCCAAGGATCATTGAAGAAACTAATAGAAGCACCATTCCCCACCCGTTTACGAATACCCATATGAATCAATTCACGAGCCCAAACAAAACCTTTCCAGAACATCGAATTATTGGACTTAAACGGGGTCGTTAGCAGCGAATCTTGGAACTCATATCGTCCTGCAATGATTCTAGATGCCAATAAATCTGAATTTTTAAGGAGGCGCCACACCTGTTTGGCCAATAAATATCTATTAAAGTGAGTTAGATCTCTAAAATTCAAACCCCCCAACTCCTTTGGGAGACACATGAATTCCCATTTCTTCCAGTGCATTTTCTTCTTTGTTTCAGTGGAGCCCCACCAAAATTTGGCCATCAACCTGTGCATATCATTACAAATAGTTTGGGGTAATCGAAAGCAACTCATCAAATAAGTGGGAATAGCTTGGGCTACACTCTTGATGAGAACTTCCTTTCCCCCTATCGAGAATAAATTACCTTTCCAGCCTTGAAGAGCCTATCAAACACGTTGTTTGATAGCTTTAAAATCATCACATTTGCTGCGAGAGAAAGATGATGGAACACCCAAATACAAACCCAGATTGGGAACTACTGACACTTGTAGCAGATTAGCTAGAAGAGAGCGAAATTTAGGAGGCACATTAGGTGAGAAAACCATCGATGACTTAGAATAATTAACCCTCTGTCCCGAGGCTTTCTCATACGTAGCCAAAATTTCCTTGAAGGCCCAAACTTTCTTAATCTTTGCCTTACAGAATATAAGGCTATCATCAGCAAAAAATAAATGGGAAATAGTAGGACAGTGTTTACCTGGGCGGAGACCCGTCAAACTACCACGGCTCATGCCTCCTGATAGTGATGAGGAAATGGCTTTTGAGCAAAGTAGAAACAAGTATGGAGAGAGAGGATTTCCTTGTAGTAATCCTCGCTTAGGAATTATCTGACCAGTTGGGCTACCATTAACCAATATTGAAAAAGTGGCGGTTCTAACACAGTCCATGATTAAAGCCACCCATGTATCGTGAAAACCAATTTTGACAAGTAATCTTTCCAAAAAAAACACCATTCAACTCGATTATATGTCTTGCTCATATCTAGCTTCAAGGCTACCCATCCCTTTCTACCCCTTCTTCTAGATTTCATAGTATGGAGACACTCTTGACCCACAATAACATTATCAAAAATGGTGCGACCCGACACAAAAGCAGATTGATTCTCAAAAATAATGTCTTGAAGTATCCACTTCATTCTATTCACTAACACTTCAGAGACAATTTTGTAAGAAACATTACATAGACTAATTGGACAAAAATCCGACAATAGTTTCGGTTGCTGGATTTTCGGAATTAGAGCAATATAAGTTTCATTCCAAATCCCAACAGATCGTCGATTATTTAAAATATCAAGGCAATTTTGAATAGTAGTTTCACCAACCTCAGACCAATATTTTTTTATAGAAAAGAGCAGGAAAGCCATTTGGACCTGGGGCTTTGGAGGAATGCATCTGTTTAATAGCTCTCTCTATTTCACATCGTGTAAAAGTTGTTGTAAGTATCTCATTCATTTGGTCTGTGACTTTACACTGAAAATTCTGTAGAACATCATCAATACACTCTTCATATGGATTAGAAGACGTAAACATTTCCGTAAAATATTTTGCAAAAGCAAGTTCAATCTGCTTCCTCTCAAAAACCCATGTTCCATCCATGTTTGTGATGCCGCAAATGTTATTACGTTTCTTCCTCATGGTTGCGCGCTTGTGAAACCACTTCGTATTCTTGTCTCCCCATTGCAGCCAATTTTCCCGGGATCTTTGCTTCCAATATATTTCCTTCTCTTCCAAAGCTTTGTCTAATTGAGATTCAATCTCTTTGATGGCATTAAAATCCCATGGAGCAGGTTTTTTATACATGACTTGCAATGACTCCTGAAGCTTTGCAATATCACGACGTAACATTGGATACTTACCCTTACCCCACTTCTAAAGGTGTGTTTTACATCGATGTAGGTCAGTTTCCAAACGAGGCACTATTGAATATTGACGCATCCACCCTCCAGACTCGGAGATGATTGTTTTGCATTCATCGTTTCGAGTCCAGATCTCTTCAAATCGAAATATTCGTCACCGCCTCTTTTCTCCATCTTGCTGAGCTCCATCTGTATATAACTGTAACATAATAGGATGATGATTGGATCTAGCCCAATCCAGATGTGATACCAAACTACAAGGGAATAGTTGTGAAAAAGCCTCATTTGTAATGAATCTATCCAGCCTCTCATTAATTTGAGAAGACGACTTCTGACGATTGGTCCATGTAAATATATCACTCGAAAAATCTAAGTCTTGCAAGCCACAGTCATCCAAAGCGCTTCTAAGCAGGTCAATTTGAGATTCGCTAATGGATGTTCCACCCATTTTTTCCTCAAATAATAAAGTAGCATTAAAATCACCACCAATTATCCATGCAGAATCATCATTGTTATATAAACGACGTAGTAATTCCCATGTATGAAATCGTTGACTTGCCACTGGATGGCCATAAATTCCAGAGAAACGCCACCTTTGGGATTCCCAAGTCACCGATGCATCAATATGTGAAAATGAGAAAGAACAAATAGTAACATCCACTTCATCTTTCCATAGAAGACAAAGACCACCACTTCTACCAGCACAGTCAACCACAAAGCATCCCAAATAATTCAAAGATAGTTTTATTTATTGATATTTCTCGCAGAAGCAGTACATTTAGTTTCTAATAGAAATAGTAGGTGGGGATTATAATGACGTATCTCGTCACGAACAGCACGGAATTGTTGGGTTTTATGCCCTAAAACTCGTAGATAGTAAATGAAACAAATTAATCGATCTCAATAAAGTGTTATTTGAGTAATTCAGTAATTTGGTTATTGAATAATCGAGTTTGCATTAATAAACCCTAAATCCAATAAACTAAGATCCAAGGTTGTTTAAATGAAACTTGGACTAGTATGTGGGGACATACGGGGATCAGTGTCCAAGTAACAACCTAAATGGTCTATAGTATAGGGATAAGGTTGGGTACCTTATCCTGGTGACACTATGTGATACGGCCCACCTTGTATTCGATACAGATGCAATGATCCAAAGCATCCATGTAGGAGACATGCGGGTGGGGGTATCCTATGCAATGAGTTTGCATAAGACCGGACCGCGAAATAGTAACCACTAGATGTAACGTCGTTAACTAGTTTAGGTTTCTATTTCAATAGGATGACCTAGGTAACTCAATCTCAATCCTGAGTCTGTTATGAACCCCTTTCAGGAGGGACTGTCCTTAGATTTGTATGGGTGAGAGTGGCCAGTTCGCCGACTCAATAAGCCTACCATTTCAGGGGCAAGACCGAATGGGGGCTGGGAACATAACAGTACAAGATGGAATTCACTCCTTCCCCTATTGGGGTAAGTAGATGTGTGTTCCCTTAAGAGCTGATTCTAGGGCTTGAACAAAGGCGCGTCGTCCTCTCCTAGCCTGAGAGGAACTCCTGTTTAGTGGTTGGACCCTAAACAACTTGTTCATTAGAGGAATCAGTGGTACTTAAGGAACCAGAGGTAACCCAGGGGTAAAACGGTAATTTGACCCAGCTGGTGTTACGAACACACGTGAAGGATTGACTTACTGCTTGGTCGATATCCGTGGACACAGAAATATTCTATAGTGAGAAGAGTGCAGCTGTGGGTCTTTAGTGGAGTGACCCACAGTTAACGAATGTTGACTAAACTTGGTCAATGAGTTTGGCCAATTAGTCTCGTATCGTTGGAGCTTCTGATCTGTAGGTCCATTAGGTCCCACTGGTAGCTCGTAAAGAGACTTGAGACAATTAAGTATAAATTGTAAATTGAAAGTGTTCAATTTATTTGGGGAATCGTATAATGTATATTGATGCATTATAATATAAAGTTTATGAAACTTTATAATATAATTTTTGAATTAAAATTAATTCTTGAGAGAAAGTATTTGAAAGAGTTCAAATAAATTTAATATGAACTGGATTCATATTAATTTTAATTTTAATAAAATCCCTAAGATTAAATATATGATATTTAATTGGGTAAATTAATTAATTATAGAATTAATTAATTATTTATTAAAATTAGAGACCTTTTCCTATTAGGAAAGAAAATATTTGAAAGAGTTCAAATAAATTTAATATGAATTGGATTCATATTAATTTTAATTTTAATAAAATCCCTAAGATTAAATATATGATATTTAATTGGGAAATTAATTAATTATGGAATTAATTAATTATTTATTAAAATTAGAGACCCCTGGGGTGGGGTGAAAGGAATCCCATTCATTCTCCTACTCTCAGAGAATTCTCCCAAAGGCTCCCACAAGTCTCCTGCCTCTAGAAGTCTCAGAGTCATACCGGTGTAGCCATAGTGGTGGTGTTCACACTAGTTCGTGATTAATTCATAAGCAGTTGGTGAATTTAATCTGAGTCGTCAACGAGAGTAAGTAATTTGTTACTTTATAAATTAGATTTAGATCTAATATTTTTGTATGCTTAGCCTTAATATATATTTAGAATAGTTCTAATATTATTACCAATGTATTGGTATTTTAGATTAAACAAAATTAATTACGAATCGGTCCCAATCACGCTTCCGCTTTACGGAATTATGGAATTCCAATCCTTCAGGAATGTCCTAGGATTCCCCAAACCGCGGACATTCCAACACAAAATACTCATGGCTCCCGGTGGGGCTACTCTGCAGCCTCCGCCGATACATCAGGTCCTGCACTAGAATCCTCTTCTTCCACAAAACTTCGTTTCCTAGCCTCGTTCGGTAAAACAACACCATGTCGCTTCTTCAAAGAGTCCATGTCTTGCCCATTCGGCTGGTCCAAATTGGCAGTCCTTGCTCGACGTTTCCAGAATTTGAAATTGGGTCGAACTGTGTCTGGATGCGGAACATTGGGTTGAAACAACAAAGAATCATCAGGCCCATTGGACTTTGGTTGGCCCTCCACTTGTTGTCCACTAATCTGAGGAAGCGGTTCAGAGGAACTGATTGGTTCAACTATGGCTGGTTGGTTTAAGAAGCCTGAACCGGTACCCTCTTGTTTCAGTAAAGCCTCAAAGGAATATGCATAACTCACTGGTTGCGATTTCTCCATCCCAAATTGACAAATCCTCGTCGGTTGATTAATGACAGAGGAATTTCTGTTCAGCGAGACTGGTTTTGATTGCTCCCCAAATTCCTCCGTGTATTCCAGACATTTTTTTGCCTTCAAAGTTTCCGTTACCTTGGTGGTCAAACCTTCAGCATTAATGGTGTTATTAAATCTAGGAGTAATTTCCAGAATCGTAACTGATTCTTCGGCCACCGGTGAGATATCCATGGATTTTGTGCCTGAGAGATCCGCCGGCGACGATGCTCCTCCACCATTCTTCCCGATTGATGTGCCCCCAGCTTGGACAAGTTTCGGAGAAGAAGAAAGATCCCTCTGTCTGCACGACTCTCTGTCAATAAGAATTCGATTCGGGCTCAAGGGACTGGTGCTTGGGAAACGGAAAAGGGAAGATGATCGGCCAGAATACTGCATCCACATACCATATTGGTGTCTCTGCTCTGACGAACCCTCCCCCTGAAAATATGTGCTACAGTCCTTAACATTATGCCCAATGATGCCACAGAACGAGCATATCTCCGGTAACTTCTCGTACTGGATGGGCGTCCAACAGCTACCCACCGGTCCGTCGATGTTTACCTTGATGCATCTACGCAGCGGCTTGGTGATATCAAGGATCACTCTCACTCGAAGACTCTTCTTCCAGCCGAATCTTCGTCCGCCATTATCATATTCTTCAAATCTTCCGATCGCATTACCTAAACACTCAGCCATCGAGTTATTGTACAAATCCATCGGCAGTTGGCAAAAATGTACCCAAAACGACGAATATTTGAACTCCATATCAATGGGCTTCACCATCGGCACTGGCTTGGATAATACAAGAAGAAATTTATCAAACAACCATGGACCCTGAATTATAACCTGAACAAGTTCCTCCTCTGATCGAAGGGTGAATAGAAATAGGTTGGTCCCAATATTCTCCACAACAAGACCGTTGGGGATATTCCACGCAGCTTTGAAAGCTGCCACCTGCCGATCAACTTCAACTGTCGTGTGTTCTTCCTCATTGGTGAGGTTGAAACTCTCCCATTGATTCATCATGTCCTCAAGAGCCATTTAACGAGATTTCCAGGCAGTACAGTTGGAATAAGAGTAATTTGCAAAACACGGTAACAATTGCATTCGCATATTGAACCACTTACCGACGAGAAATTTAAAGGAGAATTTCCTAAAAGAAATCAGCATAAAATCCAAAAAATGGAGCTAATCACTCACCTATAGAGGGAGCTAGTCACTCACCCAGTCTGGCAGCAAGATTTCAGCAATCTTCCAAGATGTCGATTGCACTTTCCAAATTGAAACAATTCACCGTTGCCAAATCAGAATCTTGGGCTTAATTGCAAGAACAACCGCAAAAAATCCACTTCAAATGCCTACAATCACTCTCCCACATCCAGATACATCGAGATACTGAGATTCGGGGAATCGAGATCACCGTAATGGAACGCCGGTAGGATTCCGGCGAGAAGCTCTCAGAGAGAGAGAATTCAAATATTTGTCTATTCAATGATAACTTCGTTCTCGACCACCAAAAAATTGTGTTTTTTATTTTATTTATGGGAAAAATACACTTTTGGTCCCTAAGATTTGGGTTAAGTGACACTTTGGTCCCTGAGTTTTCAAACTCAACAAAAATACCCCTACGGTTTGAGATAAGGAGCAATTTAGTCTCTGCCGTCCAATTTGCCGTTAAACCCTAACATACTGCTGACGTGGCACCATTATTTTAATAAAAAAAATATTTATTTTTCATTTTTTAAATAAAAATATTATTATTTTATTATTTTTTTTTAATTCTTTCTCTCTCTTTTTCTTCTCCATCTCCTTTCTTCTCCATCTTCTTTCTCCTCTCCATCTTCTTCCTTCCCCATCTCCTTCTTCTTCACCTCCAGTGGTCGGCCGCCGAAATTTTTTTTTCTTCTTTCTTCTTTCTTCTTCTTCTCTTCTTTTTCTTCTTCCTCCCCTTTTTTCACTTTTTTTGTAAAAAAGAAGAAAACAGAGAACGGGGAGGGAGGAGGGATCCCTCCGTTTCTGGCGCGGGAGACGGAGGAGGGAGGTCCCTCCTCCCTCCCCGTTCTCTGTTTTCTTTTTTTTTAAAAAAAATAGTGAAAAGAGGGGAGGAAGAAAAAAAAGAAGAGAAGAAGAAGAAAGAAAAAAAAAACCAAAGCAGTCGCCGGCAGCCGGCGGCCAGCGGTGGCCGCCGGAGATAGGAAGAAGAAGAAGAAAGAGGATGAAGAAGTTAGATGAAGAAGAAGAAGAAGAGTAAGAGAGAGAAGGAGAAATAGTTAAATAATTAAAAAGATAATAATATTTTTTTATTTAAAAAATTTTAAAAATAATTTTCTTTATTAAAATAATAGTTCCACGTCAGCAACCGTTAAAATTTAACAGAAAAATTGACGGCAGGGACCAAAATGCTCCTTATCTCAAAGCTCAGGGGTATTTTTGTTGAGTTTGAAAACTTAGGGACCAAAGTGTCACTTAACCCAAACCTCAGGGACCAAAAGTGTATTTTTCCCTTTATTTATTTAATCAAACTTCAAATAATTATATAATTTTTTTCCCTTCAAACTCCATAAAGTCAATAATTATTTTTTCCTTTTTTGTTTTTTTTTAATTTCTTTTTTTATTCAATCTACATAATTTAGACTTTTATGTCTTGAGATTTACATTATAGTGTTGTGGAATGTGGATAAGCATAAATGTTTTTTTTAAAGAAAAAAAAATTAAATAATTAAAAAAAAAAAGACAACCCGGCAACCCAACTGTAACGTCCCGACTTCTTAATAAGCCTTAAAGGGACCGTTACGACAATGCATGCTTTGGAGACAATTTTAAATGAAAATAATTTGGAACAGAAACACTAATTTAAAACAAAAACTTTAAAGCAAAACTTTTATTCGGGATCCCTAGTTTCAAAGATTTTAAATAAGCTTAAATAATTTCTAAAACATAAATGTACAAGGTCTCTAAAAATCTTCTTAAAACAATTTACAAAAGTGAAACATGGTTCTTAACGCGGAATAAAATAAATTATGAACTCAAGTCCTCCCATGGCCATCTATCGATTTCTCATCAATCGCCTTTCATCTGCCCTTGCCTTTACCTGAAAAAAATATTTTTGAAAAGAATGAGTATTTTAAATACTCAGTAAGTGACCCCACCATTGAGGTTGGGTCACGCTTTAAAAAAAACATTTTCAAGAAAATAACAACACGAATAATTTTGGTGACCATAAACTTAAATTTTAAACTTTAACGTTGAGAGAGGATATACATCAATTTCATGCATATCCTAGACACATCAATTTCATATGTCTCCTACAGAGGCCGTCAATTTCACGAAACCTCGAGGTTGTCAATTTCACAAACCTCGACTTAGGTACATCAATTTCATGTCCCTAAGCCCTGCGTAGGCGTCTCTGAGCGTACATCAATTTCATGTACACTTATTCCCTTAATGGAATTTTAAACTCTTAAATAAATTTAAACTCAATCCCTTTAATGGAATTTTAAAGGCCACCAACACAAATATTTAACATTAACGACTAAAAGCGATAACATCAAATTTCATGCCTTTAACAATTTTCATTGACTCATACATAATGAAAAAAATATAATTTTTCATGCATAATTCTCATGCTTTCAAACAGTTATAGTAAATTTCAAGAATAACTCATAAGAACGAAGATTTTAGAAAATCAACACGCGCACCCAATTAGAAAGGGTTCAATAGTAAGTTCACTTACCTTGGCTTTTAACCCCTTAACTTAAACGAGAATTGAATCTTAGCAAAGCCAATTTCACTCCTAATAGAACTAAGCGAATCCCAAAACTCCAATTAGCGGCTGACCGGGAACTCAAAATCGCTCCAATTCGATAATTAAACTCCCAAAGCCAAGAGAACCTTGAAATCAATTACGAAAACAAATGGGTAACCTTCATATATACTTGTATTAACCCAAAACTTTGATTATTTCACTTACCCACGCTAAAAATCACCGGAAAACGCCTCCAAAGATCCCAAAAATCGCTGTTGTGACACCGTTGAACCACCGAAAAGGACCCACGAATGAGACGCCGCACGAACTGTCGAGAGGTCGCTGGAGAACGCGCCGCCACCGGAGGTCGCTGCACCAGTACGCCGACTGGGTTGCTCGCCGGAGTAGGAGACTCGCTCGTCGAAGGAAACGCCGACGTCGCCGGAGAAGAAGACCCGACTGCTGCTGCTCGTCGACGGCCGCCGCGCCTGCTGGAGAAGACGTCGCTGCCCGCCTCTGTGTCGTCGCGTACCGCGGCTGAGACCGACGAAGCTCCACCGTCGTTCCGTGTTGTCGCCGACGAGAAGAAGAAAACGAAGATAAGCTTGGCGGCGAGATGGTCCTTCACTGCTTCAGCTTTCGTGGATCGCCGGAGAAGAAGGTCTCGCCGGCGAGCTTGACAGTCGTTGGTCCAAACTCGAAGAAGAAGAAGAAAAGAATGGGGCTGCTGTCGGCTGCTATGCGTGGAGAAGAAAGAATGGGATGAAGAGAAAGACCTAGGGCTGCGTGAGTGGCTAAAAAAATAACCCTAATGGGCTTGGGCTTGGCCCTAATTTCAGCTTAATTACAAAAATGCCACTCGCCCCAAATTTAAATATTTCTCCAAATTTAAAATTCTCAAATTCCCTTTTAACTCCAAATTAACTCCTAAACTAAATTAATTTGGATTTCCTTTAAAAGCGGGCGTTACACCAACCCAACCCAGCCCAAAAATAGAAGGGTTGGGTTGGGTTGGGTTACCATATATGTTCGGTTCATTCGGGTCGACAACCCGACCAACCCGAATTTTCGAGTTGGTCCAAAAAAAACCCCAACCCAACCCAACCCAACCCGTGTACACCCCTAATCAACTCAGCTGCTGCAGCACAACCTGAGTGCACATAAACCAGAAATTCAGCTTGAAATACACAAATTATGCACCAAATTCATAACAAGCACAACCTACAGATATTCTAAAAAATGCAACATGGAAGTCTCATTTTTCATGCAGAAATAAAGCTCAACATAGCAAGAATTAGAGGTTTTAAGCCTAAAGTGTGAGCCAATAGCGCTTATTTCTAAGAGCTATCAGATTGCCCTTTCCATCAAACTGCTGAAACTTTGGTGGCTGATACCCGGTTGACATTCTCAAGTTATCAATCATCTTAATATAAGATTTGGAATACAAGAGGGAATCTTGAGTAGGTCCACTGTACTGAGCTCTGATACATTTTGTGATCATATCTTGGATCTGTTGGATGGATAGTGAAGTGATCGAAGCAGAAGACTGTGGTCGATCATCTTGAACTATAGTCTTTCCTTTGTCATGATTTTTTATGACTTGGGTTTGACTTGATTCGACAATATGTTGGTTCTCAATCTGACTCTTTAGGTGCTCAATTTGAGAATCTTTTTTTCAATCGTCTTCATCAAGGTGTTGATGTGTTCCTGCATCTCAACCATTCTTTCTTCCATAGTCCTTGTCTCAGTCATCATGACAGTCACTACATCAGAATCAGGTTCAAACAAAGGGTTATACTTAACAAGAAACTTGTCATTAGTATATGCCCCCTGCAAGGTTGTTTCTTAGCCTGCAACGATAGAAGCTTTATCTTCTTGCAACGTTAGTTCATTGAAGCAACAATGAGCAGTAGAACCTATGTAAGACTTGTTCATGACAGCGGCCATTGAAGAAGTCTTGAACCACATGTTTACACTTGTGTTTTGAGATAAGAGAGAGAGATGAGAGGTAGAGATGGTCCCACTGGGCGTGCCAATTTGTTCACACGTAACTTTGAAGATGAGTCACGTGGAATAAACAATATATTTGTATTGATGTAATATGTGTGTGAGTGTACAATCTCTAACTTTGATCCTCTGATTCCCTCTCTTGTGTGTGAATGTATTTCACTCGAGGACTGTAGCGCTTGTTCTCGAGTCTGAAGCTTCAATTGATTCTTGGAGCTTTTGAAGTCTTGGAGTCTTGAGGAGTCTTTGTCTTCAAGGATTGTTGAAGTCTTCTAGTCTTGAAGGGTCTTCAGCCTTCAAGAAGTCTTGGGGTCTTGGGGTCTTGAAGTCTTGAAGAGTCTTTGGTCTTCAAGGATTGTTGAAGTCTTCTAGTCTTGAAGGGTCTTCAGCCTTCAAGAAGTCTTTGGGGTCTTGAAGTCTTGAAGCCTTGGAGTCTTGAAGAGTCTTTGGTCTTCAAGGAGTGTTGAAAAGTATTTGGTCTTCAAGAGTGTTCAGCACCAATGAACTTATGGATTTCAGGGAGTCTTCAGTCTTCAGTCTTGGTAGAGTCTCTCTGAATTCTTTGGTTCTGGTTGAGAGCTTTAAAATTCTGAACTCTTGTTTTTGTGAGAGTCTAGAATTTCTTAACCCTTGAAATGGAGGAGAACCCCTCTATTTATAGAGTTTTTTATGGATGGACCCTGGTGACTTTTGGGCCTAACAACTTGGACTTGGGCTTTATTGGTCTTGGGTTCAACTATTTGGCCTTGAGTTTAGTTTATATTTGACCCAAAAACCATATGACCCATATATTAAAATACCAAAATTTGATCAAATTAATTTTTAATTAATTGATCAAATGAACATTTGGCCTTAAAATTTTATAATTGGACAACTTTGCCTTCAAATTAGATTTGGGACACATGTCAATTTTTAATTGGTCCCAAATTTAATTATTTCTAATTTCGTCATTCATTTTAAATAATGACGTGGCAATTTGTGATTGCTCAAAATTTCTTATTCAACAGGTATTTTTTAAATTTTTTGAAAGATTAAGGGTACTAATGAAATTGAAACTTGAACTTTTTCCATCCAAAACTTAAAGGTAAGGGTATTTTTTAACATTCTTTTTAAAGTTCAGTGGTATTTTTGTTTAAAGTTTAGGTACGTTTGAAACAAACTTCATAATTCATGGGTATTTTTTTATAATTTAGCCAATTTTGAAAAAAAAATTATTATTATTATTATTTTTTAAAAAAGAACGAGAACACATTATTAAACAAAATTTAACAAAATTGATCTCAATTTTTTTTCTCCTCTATAATTCAATAACTAAAATAAAGAAAAGAAATGAAAAGAAAAATAAAAAGGAAGAGAGAATAAATGATGACAAATGAATGAATGAAAGGAAAAAAAAAAAAAAAAAAAAAAAGTAGGTCCATCAGATTCATCTCTTCCTATTCATATTTCCATCATAAAACCCTTAAAATTAATCCAACTCCAAAACCCTCCTAAAAGACTATCCTCTTCTCTTCTTCTTCTTGCTTTCCAACAAGGCATATTATTCAACTCATTTTTCTATGATATAATAATAACAATAGGCATACCTCCAAAAATTAAATAATATTATCCCATTCTTCATGCTAATGATGTACATATGAACTCACTTTTCCACCTCCTCACCAAATACCCAATTTCTTTCTTTCTCCACAAATTAGTGTGTATTTGGCAATATTTTTGGTATATATACTCACATATATATTCTAATTCATTTTATTACAAAGTTTAATCATCGAATTTCTCATTTTTAGCTCATATTGAATAGACAACTTTTAGTATAGTGTAAATTGAAATGAGAAAAAAATGAATAAAATGACTAAACTGAATTGATATAAGGAACTCAAACCCAATAAAGTAATAGTTTGTTTGTGTTTATAATTTGTAAGATATTAGATATTTCAATTGAATCTGATTTTGCTAATTTGTTGGATATGATAATCAATTTTTTTGGTTCTAATAAACTTAATCTAGTGGTATGGTTTCAATTTTTAAAATAGAAAAAGAAAAATTATTTAGCGTTGGCTTTGGTGCTAAGGCTCACCTAGACACCCAACTCATTTTACACTCATTCTTCTTTAACTTTGTGTCCAAGTCAAACTAGTCTAGTCAAAGTCCTCTGAAGGATGATATTCAGAATGAAAAAGGGAAGGAAAAAAGTAATATACATCATCATGTAATTAAATATCACCTCCCACTAGTTTCATCACAACAAATATTTATATAAAATAATAATTTTTTAAAATATCATAAAAATTTTCCCTAATTTAATTTTATTTACTGTTTCTTTTATTATTTTTTTAAAATATCATTTTAGTCCCTGCACGTTGGGACTCATTCTATTTTGGTCCGTATACTTTAAAATCTTCAAATTTAGTCCATATTCTTGTAATAAATTTTAAAATTTTTCTTTATTATTGTTAAGTTTAAAGTTAATTTTTATCAAATTTGACAAAATAAAAATAAAAATTTTCATTCAATAAAAGACGTAATGTGAATAGCTTTTCAAACTTAAAATATTATACTAATAAATAATAAGATTTAGGGTCTAGAGATTTGAAAGTATAGAACTAAAATAGAAAAACTCTCAAATTGCATGTACTAAAATGGTGTTTTATTATTATTTTTTTAATATTTAATGCAAAGAGGTCCTTAAATGCAGCAAGATTATAAGGCATAGATGGGACCAATGACACATAAATACATAATGACCACAAGAATGTTTCATGAAAGAGGGTCAAGATCCATGTCAACCCCACTAGGTGGGGAAATGAAAGAAAACTAAAACTAAAACTAATAAAAAAAAATTTAAAAAATTCAATGAAAAGACAGAAACCCACTACCTCTATTTAGTCATTTTTTTTAGTATTCTTATCATTATCTTGTTGGAAAAAAGAAAAAAGTTTCCTTTCTCTTTGAGGTTGAAAAATGCCAAATGAAATTTTCAAATCATTTGAATTACAAAAACAAGTCAATGAAAAGAGAGGTGGTCTTATATGGCACTCAAATCTTCAAACCCCATTATCCCAAAGGATATTTTCAAAAAACAAATAAAATTATTTAAGTAATTAAAGAGGAGTACATTCTTATTAATAAATATTTGAATTATATATGGTTTAGAGTGGTTAGGTGAGGATATCAAGGATTTGGGTGAAGTCAAACACAACAAGAGAATTTCTCATTGTCTCTCTCATGTATGATTAAACTTTTGATTTTTATATTATCCTCTTACAAAGTTTTCTATAAAATATCTACCATTAAACAACAGTTTTAGTCTCTAAATTTTTATTCTTATTTACAGTAATTTCATCCATCTTTATGTCTAAATCTTTAATGAACTAGTCTTTATACCTTTAAAAATTATTTAGTCTATATTTTAAGACATATAGGGTGCGTTTGGAATACCTTTTAATTTAAGTGTTTTTAAAGAATGCATTTTATTATAAACATTTTGCATAAAAATGGTTTAAAATTTAAACACTCATATGTTTGGTTACACTTGTTCATAAGTGTTTTTATACCCAAGTTACTATATGCTTAACAACTCTTTTTAAAAAAGTTGCTTTCAAGTGTTTCTCTCAAAATGTATTATTTCTCAATCTCATTTTTTAATAAGTCATTTTTAGTGGTTGCCAAACACTATAATTTTTTTCAAAATGATTTTTTTTCAAAATTAAACACTTGAAAAGTTAAACCAAACACACCCATAGTAACTAAAAGTGTTGTTGGATTGTTTTGTTATATATTTGGTTTTTCAATTGTGATGTTGTTGGATAACTAATTCAATATATTTTTTTTTTGAAATTATAAACAATTTTTTTTTTATTTTAAAAAATATTTTTTGTTTGAAACTTTTAAAAAATAATTTTTTAAATAGCATCTTCTTTTTTTCTCACATATTCTTTCCATAAATCTATCTCTTTTTAATTTTTCTCTCCGATTCTTTTCCTCTTTAAATATCTTTCCTACAACATTTTTTTTCTAAAATTTTATCTTTATCACTTTTATTTTTCTCTGTTCTATGTACATCATAAGTGTACGCTTAATCGACTTTTCAGTTCAACATGAGTGGAGATTTGAACCTTTTGGACAAGGGTATTGATAAATCAACAAAAGCAACAAAAAAGAAGAATTATTGTATATTAAAGATAAACATAAAACCCTAATTAATAAAAAAAAAAATCATAATATGTTCATATACAATAAAATCTATATAATAAAACCTTTTTAAAAAAGCTATATAATAAAATGGATCTGTGCAGTCCAAATTAATACTAAACAAAGTAAATTGGTGGAAATCTTAGTTGGCTTTCGTCGGTGGAGTCATACATATAGGATAAATTGTCCCATTTGGTGGGTGACTAAGTGGCCGTATTATCTAAGAAGAGAAGCCTATAATTCAAGCTATATATATATATATATATATATATATTATATGAATGGAGATAAATAAAAAAAATAATAATAATTCTAAATGTCATTTTGTGAAGAACTACCAAATTGTAGTTGATCTATTGTGTTCATCTTCAATGTGATATCTCTTTCACTGAATCAAGAGTTTATAGAAAGAAAAAAAAAAAAAAAGAATTTTCTCAATTACTCAAACAATGATTATTTGAATTGCTTCAAACCTATCGACATTCTTATATGTGTCGATCTAGGAATTAAAGTTTCACATTTGTAGGGACCATTTTGAATAGTGTACAAAATTTTTGCCCTAAAATTGGAATTGAGACAAAATCTTTTGAAGATTTAGCCAAGGAATTTATTGGCTTCCATCTTTGAAATTATGTTACAATAATTGATATATTTTCTGGATGATGTAATCAATAGTAAATTTTTTATATACAAAAATAAAATAATGTTATTATTAGTGATTTATAAAAAAAATAAAAATAAAAATTACACATACATATACATAATTATGGTGAAATTACAAATGTCTGCAACTTAATCCTTAAATCTCAAAGAGTTAAATTGTATCCCGGGATTTTGAGTTATATTTATTTTTCATATTTATCATGCAACGATTGAAAAAATGATGACATGACATATCTCATCAGATCAAATTTGGATAAACTGTATGTGACCAAACAATTGTTCTAATCCTCGAATTTTACACTTTAGGGAGATTTTTTTTTTTATAAAAAAAAATCTTAAAAAAAGACTTAATTGGTGGAATAAAGTCAAAACCAATGAAAATGGAGGCCATACAAATGGGCAAGGAGAAGGTTTACCATTGCCTTAGTCAACCTCAATATTATGTCCGTTGACTTTTAAAGAATGGTTATTTTAATATGTTGACTTAACAAGATGAGATGTGTCCCATTAGACAGTCACTACAATTTATCCATCACATCAAACCCTAATTTACATTCCAACAATTATGACACTCTTAATTAGTGTTTTCTGACATAATGACATTCTAACCTTAATTAATTAAACAAAAATGAAGTTAACACACGTCGGCAATCTCTCTTTCTTATTGATTAGAAACATTTGGACCCTTGTACTTCTTTTTTCTATCACCTTATTCCTTAAATTTTTAACTCGGTGACAATTCAATCTTCACATAAAAAAATCTTATCGTAAATAGAATTTACCAACTTTCGTTCCTTTATATATATATATATATATATGTTAAATTACAAGTTTAGCCTCTAAACTTTCAGAATTGTGTCAATTTGGTCCTTCAACTTTTAAAAGCATCAAATTGGTCATTAAACTTTCAATGTTGTGTCCAATAGGTCTTGAAAAAAAAAAAATATCCAGTAGGTACTTAAATTTTCACTTTTGTGTCCGATAGGTCTCTCAACTTTCAATTTCGTGTCTAAGCCCTTAACCTATTTGACATTTTTTTTTTAAAAATTCTCACAAGCCTATTAGATACAAAATTGAAAGTTTAGAGTCTCAATACGTATAAATTCAAATTTATATCTAATAGATTGATTAATTTTTAAAAATCTTGAATATGGCCGGGACTTATTAGACACAAATTGAAAGTTCAAGGACCCATGAAACATTTTTAAAGTTCATGGATCTATTAAACATAAAATTGAAGGTTCAAGACCTTTTACATACTTTTTAAAGTTTAGAGACCAAATTGATACAGTTCTAAAAGTTCACGGACTAGACTTGTAATTAAACCTATATATTTTCATGTATATCTTATTTTCCAATCAACTTTTCAATGAAAAAAAAAAAATTTAATCTAAAGTTATTATCAAAGATAACAAGGGTTGATACTATTTATTTTAAAAATTCTTAGAGAGAGAGAGAAGAGAGAGAACCGACCCACTAAAAACATAAGAATATGTGTCCCATGAGACGTGTTTCACTCTACCAAGTTTTCTAGGTTGACTTTTTAAAACAAAAAGGAAACAGCACAAAAGAGAAAAATAAAAGAATGAGAGAAAGACAGCAAGAACACGTTATTACAATTTACATTTATAAAACGCACACATGTCCCCTTGTTTCTTTTTTGATGTTACTCTCTTTTTCCTTGTCAATGCTTTTCTTTTTTTTTAACATTTTATATCATCCATTTTCACACACATGTTTCATTTTAATTTTAAATCATAAACCTCGCATACAAATTGTCAATGCTTTTCTTTTTTTTTTAACATTTTATATCATCCATTTTCACACACATTTTAATTTTAAATCATAAACCTCACATGCAAATTGTCAACGTAAATGATAAACATAACTCAATTAGTATAAAGCTAGTACTCTCGACCGGATCAAAGAAATTCAAATCTTCTATCTAAAAAAACTCAACATACAAATTTGGTTTTAGATTTTAATAATTAAACTTTTATGATATACGTAACAAAAATCATCTATATCAAACTTGGTACAAATTTGAAAGTGGAATGTATATGATTTATGATAAGTATATAATATAAAAATTTACCCAAAAGGATCATCAAAACAAACGGATGGATTAGTTATTCTCACAAGTCACCTACCTATTGGAAGTTGCTTTTGTTTCCAAAACTGGTTTCTATATATATATATATTTGGGAAAAAAAAAAAAACAAATTATTGACCTTGAAACAAACTCCCAACTCAGCTCAATTCTTAAATTCTTAAAAATGTTTAAAACCAAAATATAATATTTTATTGAATGACTACCAAAATAGATGAGGGATTTAATTTATTTTTTTTATTATTATTTTGTGGGTGTAGTTTTTTTTTTTTTTTTTTTTTTTTTTTTTTTTTTTTTTTTTTTTTAATTTTAGGGCTCTTCTTTTAAAACTCACATGGTGACACCCTTAGGCTGTTTTTTGCTAATATAAATCCTTCTTACTCATTCTTCACTCACTTTGGTGTAGCCTTTTGTCCCCTCCCCTCATATATGGTAGATGCCACTACTTTCTGTCTATGATTTTTTTTTTTTTAATTATTATTATAATGTCAAAATCCTTTGAGGTTTTGTCAGCTTCTGCACCTCAGCCTTAGAACATTCTGACATCACTCTTTCTCATAATTACATAGTGCTTTGGAAAATTGTAGAAGAATCCAACTCATTTTTGCCCTAATTTCTTTTCTCCTTTTAAGTAACTTCAAAGTTTGCTTTAGTTTTGTTATTCAACCTCCCGTATATTATAACAAAGCCAAGATGTGCATCATTATCTCCACAATTTTATTTTTTGCCAAATGCCAAGACTAACTTTAGTATTAATTATTTTTTGAGTTACATGAATTAAACTATGTCAACGTTGGAATAATATTGCTTTTATTATTATTTATGTAATTTTTATAATAAGTTTCCACCCATTTTGATAATGTAGAGACAAGAGCCACTTAAATATATAATATATCAATCTATACTTTTCTCCTACGAATATACAAATTTTAAAAAAGAAGTCCCTTTTTTTTCATGTACAAATAACATCTCTTCTAAACTTAAATTAAAATTTTTGTTATTCCAATTAAATCTTGCTTCAATTTGATCTTTATACTTTTAAAAATTTTGCTATTATCCAATATTCTGATTAAAATTTACAATACGTTTTACTACTAATAAAATAAAAAATAAAAGAAAGTTGACATGATAATAAGTTATTCTTTATGGATCCATGAGGTGATATTTTGTTTTAATAACATGGGTAGTAACAAGTCACATTGTTTAATAACAAATCTTGTATTTTAAGACATTTGGCTTAAAATTAGGTAGATAATGTCTATTAGATTTTTTATGACTCAATTTTCAAGTACTGTGTAACTATAAATAATTTTTTTTTTTTTATTCAACAACATTTAGAAGTCGAGATGATATATATCTTAACCAACTGATTGTTTTTAAGAGTTCAACAATATGTTGGATAATGTGAGAATTTGAAGATGTCAAATACCTTAACTAGTTGAGTCATGCTTAAGTTGGCACCACCAAAAATAAATAAAACTTCAAAAATCATGAAGACTAAGATGAAAGTGAAGACAAAAAAAACATAAAGACTAAACATACAATTTAATCCATATTCAATCATTATATTATCTCTAAAACCTACCATTCACTTTATCTATTAGTGATCTCTAACTGGAAAACTCCTATTGATATTGATATTTGTATTTAGGGTTCAAATTTTTTGGGTATGTTTATTAGTTTAACTTTTGAAGGGTTTAGTTTTGAAAAAAAAAACATTTTAAGAGAAATGCTTTAAAATAATTTTTTTTAAAAAAGAGTTTTTAAATATATAATAACTTGTGCATACAAACACTGGTGAAGAAATGTAACCAAACATATGAGTATTTAAATTCTAAACAATTTTTATACAAAATGTTTATTAAAAAATGCATTCTTGAAAAACACTTAAAGAAAAAAATATTTCAAACCGGCCTTAATCTGACTTGGGGTTTTTACACAGGTGTTATATCAACATCTGGGTGTGTGTGAATTGAAATGGGGTTTTCTAAGTTTGAAAGAATGTGTGAAAAAGAGAAAAAGTTGAAGTAGAAAAAAGGCATCATCAGACAAATAAGTGTGGCTTCAAGCTTGAAAACATTTAATAAAATTAAAAAAAAAAAAAAAAAAAAATCTCTCCTGTCATAATTCATTTCATTTGGCACTACTCTTAGTGGTCCTATGATACTTACTAGTACACCACAGCTTTCCCTTCAATCAAAACCAAAATTTTTATCTTGCTTATGATTTGTTCATTCATATTGCCCAAATTTTTGTCCAACAATAATACCAAATTGGAGAGAGAAAGAGAGAGATTTTATATGAATGTCAATTTCAAGAGAGAAAAAGAACAAAGCAAAAGTGTGATTCACATGTGTGTATGTGAATTGAAGTAATAAAGATCTTACTTTGGAAGATAGACAATAAACCCAATTGGGGATTAATTCTCAAAATGAAAGAGAGGGTTTGATTGGGTGAATAATTACTATTTTATTGGTGTGTGGAAATTAATCCCTTTCTTCTTCCAATTAATGCTTTCCAATTCTATAGAATTTGATTTCACACTTGAATTTAATCTGTTTTTTGTTCACATTTTTGTATGAAATATTTCTATTTTCGCAATGCTTCTTCAAATGAGATTAAAAAGGGTCTTGATTGCTACATTATATTAGTGAAATTGGTCCAAACTGGTTTGTGCCAAAGTGAGCATGGACATACCTTTGATCAAAGGTAAGAGGTTCAAATCTCCCACCCCTAAATGTGGTTGAACTAGAAAAAAAATGTTGGAAGGAAAGTTGATATATTTGAAGTACATGAACAAATCAAGATATGAGAAATGGAAATTTGCCACCCCCATATATTGTCAATTTAATCCATGTATTTTAAATTTTATAATAATTTAGTCTACGCGTATTTTAATAGGGAACAAAATTTTATCTACGTACTTTAAAATTTGTAATGATTTAATATTTGTCATGAAAATATTTATTAAAATTTAATGAAATTTCTTATATATGTAAATTAGTAAACTGAGAGGGACCAAATATAAACTACAAACATCAAGATATTAGATAATAAAATTTGACACTTAATTCTAATGGAATTTTTTTATAATAGAGATATTAAATTGTTACAAATTTGAAATGGAAGTAGCTCAATTATTACGGGCCGTTTGATAACCATTTGGTTTTCTGTTTTCTGTTTTTGTTTTTTGTTTTTAAAAAACAAGTGTGTTTGATAACCAATTCATTTTCTTGATTTTGAAATCTAAAAAACGTTTTTAAAATCTGTTAAGAAAAGTTGAAAACGATTTTTTTTTTTTGTTTTTAAAAACAGGTTTCCGTTTTTTAAATACGGAATGATGCCTTGGGAGTATAGGCATTGCCACTCCTACAAGGACATTATAAGTTGGTCATCCTCTGCATGGTCGGGCTGTGCCTTCCCGTGGTGGGGCAGTGGTGCTCCATCTCTTTGGAAGCTACTGGTAGTAAATCTTCAAGTGTTCCACTCAACCAAGGGCATTTTCGCCTGTCATTATTGAATCGTCTGCAACAACAGAACTAAACATGGAACCTTTATTAAGATTAGCGCATCAAGCGTTTTAAATTTCCTACACCTACAAATGTAAATGGTAAAATCAGAATGAAAATGCCACCAGTCATTAAAAAACATAATGGGAACAAACACATAAGCTATCACTGCCTCATGAGGGAAAGAGGTTCCCCTGGTCGGCCTCGGCCTGATCGTCCTCGGCCTGGTCGGCCTCCGCCTCATATAATCTGTCGTCTTTCGTATTTGGTTTCTTTGCTCCAATCTTATCCTCGTCTCTTGTTCGACTCGATTGGCAATCAAAATTGCATTGACACTGTGATATTGGAGACACTTTTAGGCCTTGGAAGGTCGGTCTCGGCTTCGGCCAAGAGTTGGCCTAAATCCGGTAGCTTTTCCTTCTTAGCCCCCAGTCTTCCTCGAGTGTTCGTTACCTCAATCTTGGATGTTGATAGAATGATTTTCAGTTCTTCAACGAGACTTTTTTCGCTGATTTGCCCTCCAAAGATGACCCTGATCGCTCGGGGGGTTTCGTCCAGACCTCGACCTGGTCGGCCTCGGCCTCGGCCTCGGGTCGGCACTGTTCGTTTTGCATCTGGAATCTAGTTTTTCTTCTTCATCCTCTTTATTCGCCAGGTAACCAGTGTGCAAATCCCACTAGCAAGCTTCTTCCCCACAGACGGCGCCAACTGTTGATGCCAAAATTTGGCCAGGGGCTCACCTGACCTTCACGTGACACCAACGGTAAATTTGTTTGAATCCGGGGAAGACGTGGCCTGCAAAACAAGGGAAACCTACACACCGGTGTGGTGCTTGCCACACCTCCTCCGATGCTTAAGTCAGTAATCGGAGGGAATATGAGCAAAACTAGAGAGCAAAAGGAAGAGAAGAGTCAGTTTTCGACCCCCCCCCCTTCAGTGACGAAGAGGGGTTTAAATACCTGCTCATGCTCCTAGGGTTTTAGGCATTCGGAGGTGATTTGGGCTGAACCGAGGCAGCTGGGGGCACCGGTGGATCGAACGGAAGTGGAAGAACTCGGCCCGCACCGGCGGGCCGAGTGGTCGGCCTCGGCCTCGGCCAAGGCCGAGGCCTAGCAGGGGGTCGGGCCAAAAGCCCGATCCCTTCGGCTTTGGCTCGACCCTCTGTCCTGTTCTTCCTCCGGATCCCGTTTTCTGGCTGCCTCCTTAGGCTGGTATCGCGCTGTCTTCGTCAGCTTCTTGCATATCGGAGTGGTCCAAAATTACCTATAACAACTTTTGCTTGGTATTTTTAATATATTATATTAATTTTGCTTAAGTGAACTACATGTAATTAACACCTTTTATGTCCAATTTGATTTTTTTTTCTTGAGGAGCATATCATATTTGATTAAATAGTTGTGAAAAAAAAATTGATTAAATAATAAATATAAGTAGTTAAATACTCAAATATTACGTAGTAAAAGGAATAGTCGAGCGGTAGAAAAATTCAAATATTTCAGTAAAAAAATCTTGAATTTATCTTTCTCTTTCTAAAACTTTCTATCTTAATAACTTTTGTTAAATTATAAGTTTAGTCGATCAAATTTCAATTTTGTGTCTAATAGCCAATAGCTTCTTGAATTTTAAAAAGTCATAACAAACCCCCAAACTTTCTATTTTGTTTTTAATAAGTCCCATGAGTTTTCAATTTTGTGTCTAGTAGGTCCTTGACCTATTCGACAATTCTTAAACTTTACGAATTTATTGGACACAAAATTGAAATGTTAATGACTTATTAGACACAAAATTAAATTTTTATAACTTGTAGATTCGTTAGTTTAAAAAATGTTGAACATGTTAGGGACCAGTTAGATACAAATTTAAAAGTTCAAAGACCTATTTGACATTCTTAAAATTTCAAGGACCTATTAGACATCAAGTATAAAACTCATGACTTATTATTGATATTTTTTTAAAGTTTAGGACTAATAGACACAAATATGAAAGCTCGTGGACTAAACTTGTAATTTGACATGCATATAAATAATATTTTCTTTATGAAATCTAACTAATATTCTCTCCTCATTTAAAAAATAAAAAAAATTAAAACAAAAAAACAAAAAACCAAAAAACCAAACTTGTTTGGCAAATATTATTGTTTTCTGTTTTTAAAAAACAGAAAATAAAAACACAATTATCAAACATACTTAGTTTTTGTTTTCAAAAAATAGAAAACAAAAAACAGAAAATAGAAAACAGAAAAACCAAAAACCAAAAACTGAAATGGTTATCAAACGGGGCCTACCATGTTAAAGTTCGATGACTAAATTCTTACCAATTTAAAAGAAGTTTTATAAAAGCTTAGGACTAGCTTCATGATTTTGTAAATAAGAACTGCAAAGAACTTCAGCCGTTAAAAAATTGGCCATATGTGTAAACAAAATAAAATAATAAAAAATTTAAAAATTAAAAAAAAAAATTAAAAAATTATAAAGCAGTTAACTAAAAATATTTTTCAATGAATTTTTGTTCCACAAAAGCTGATATCCATTCTTTAAATCAGCTCACAATCAACCCTTCAAATTTAGTTGCCTTACTTTAGATGAAGCTTTTAACTTCAAAACTAATGTTGGTGCTAAACTTCAAAACTAACGTTTGTATTAATTTTAATTTAGTGCCTAAAGATTTGTGGAAATTATAGGAAGCTTGAATATTGGATTATGTATATATTGTAAATATAGAATATCTCTTTGTACCTAGGTATTTCAATTAGGTAGATTTGTTCTATTTTCATGCTTGCTGTTGTAACTACTCCTAAGTTTAAGGAGAACACTTGTATATTTACCCCTAGGATGAGAATGAAGGAAGTACTTCTCTTCCACATTTATTTCTTCATGGTATCAGAGCCAAGTTCCAAAACCATGACATCTTCGACTCAAAACCCAGATCAGACTTCGTCTGCAGTTTCCTCACACCATGCTGAGTCATTCTCCCAGCCAATCACTAACCATAAATTAAATGGTCAGAATTATTTGGACTGGTCTCACTCAGTCCTAATGTTCATTCGTGGAAAAGGGAAGGACGATCTTCTGTTCGAAGAGACAGACCCGCCAGAAGAAAAAGACCCCACCTATAAAACGTGGAAGACCAGCAATTCCATGGTACAATCTTGGCTCATCAACTCCATGGCCCCTGAGATTGGAGAAAACTTCCTCTTGTTCGCAACCGCTGCCGAAATTTGGGAAGCCGCCAAGCTGACATATTCATTCGTGGACAACACGTCAGAGCTTTTCGAAACGGAAAGCATTCTTCACGATCTGCGACAAGGCGAGTCGAATGTCACTCAATACTTTAGCACATTAACTCGTCTCTGGCAAAAGATTGACATCCACGATCCTCATAAATGGAAGTGCCCAGACGATAAATCTCTATACACTCGGATTGTGGAGACGAAACGAGTCTTCAAATTCCTATCCGGTCTCAATAAAGACCTTGACGAGGTACGAGGCCGCATTATAGGCAAAAAACCTCTGCCATCTATCAGAGAAGCATTTTCTGCCGTCCGCCACGAAGAGAGTAGACGCCAACTTATGATGGGAGACCAGTCATCACTTGTAGTGCCTCACACCGATGCATCAACACTCATCTCCAGTGATGCTACACCAGCATATGTTGCTCGCAGTTACTCTGATCAGAAGCCACGGAGGGGCAGACCATATTGCGACCATTGTCACCGTCCTGGACATACACGAGACACATGCTGGAAGATCCATGGGAAACCCACCGATCTCAAACATCAACGAACCACCAGTGACCACGATTCTCATGCAAAGGCTGCATCAACTCCTCCCTTCAGCAAAGAACAATTGGAGGCTCTCCAAGCTCTACTCAGTCAAGCCCAAATGTCGTCCACTGGCCCTGAGCAACACTCTCAAACACTGGCCACCAACGTTGCTCACCTAGGTACCTCGCCCTTACCTCACGCTTTCCACGTAAAAACTGAAAACACAACGTGGATTGTAGATTCGGGTGCTTCCGACCATATGACCGGTAATAAATCTGTGTTTTCAACTCTAAATTTGGTTCCCCAACAAATCTCAGTCACCATAGCTGATGGTACCAAGTCCAAAGTTGAGGGAATTGGAACCGTAAAGCTCACAGAGACATTACTGCTACATCAAGTCTTCTATATACCTAGTCTCAATTGCAACCTATTATCTGTCCGAAGACTTAATCAGGATTTAAACTGCCTCTCGGTATTTGATGCCAATTTTTGTTATTTTTAGGATCGGGAATCAAAGAAGATGATTGGATGTGCTGAGCTTCAAGAGGGACTATATCGGCTCTCAACCAAACACATAACAACTCCCAAGTCCCATCAAGCCCTGTCAACCACGTCCTTTTGTTTCAGGTCAAACCAACGCAAAGATATCATGTTACTCCATTATCAGTTAGGTCACCCAAACTTTGTGTACCTTAAACAATTATTTCCTTCTTTGCTGAATAATATAAATGTGAGTGATTATTTTTGCGATATTTGTCAATACTCCAAACATACACGGGCATCGTATTCACCTCACCAATACAAAGCATCATCACCTTTTTCAATTATTCATTGTGATATTTGGGGTCCCTCTAAAGTGACACACATTGGTCAGTTTCGTTGGTTCTTACTTTTCGTTGATGACCATACACGCATTTGTTGGGTTTATCTAATGCAGACAAAGTCTGATGTTGTTCCATTGATTAAGAAATTTCACAGGTTCATCCAAACTCAATTCCAAACACCCATCAAACAATTTCACTCAGATAATGGGAAAGAGTTCCTCAACCATGACCTACAAAACTATTTCTCTTTACATGGAATCTTGCACACCACCTCTTGTGTATACACCCCACAACAAAACGGCATTGTCGAGAGGAAAAATCGACATTTGTTGGATGTAGCGAGAGCCCTTATGTTCACATCCAATGTTCCTTCATCATATTGGGGTGATGCAGTGCTCACAGCTGCTTACCTCATCAACCGAATGCCCTCTCGTGTCTTAAAGTTTCGGTCACCACATCAAATCTTCCATGAGTTTTTTTCCAATTTTCGAGTCAACCCAAATCTACCCCCCAAAGTCTTTGGCTACTCCGCATATGTCCATGTATATCATTCCAATAAACTTTCTCCCCGATCCCTCAAATGTGTCTTTCTTGGCTATCACCCTACAAAACCTGGTTACAAATGTTACTCTCCAGTCCATAAAAAATACTTCACAACCCGAGATGTCACCTTCCACGAATCCGAGCCCTACTATACCAGTTCACGCCTTCAGGGGGAGCAATTACAATTACACTGCGAATCCCTGAACTGGTTAACTCTGACATACGAGCCTTATTCATCTCATCGGCCACCTGTCCAAACTCGTGTCTTGACTGAAAATGAACCGATCCCTGAGCCGAAGGTAGTCTCTCCTGAGCTCACCATGCATGAGTTATCTTCATCTCTTGCCTTGGACCATCAAGAATCAGGTACCGACTCACCATTGAATCAGTCTCAAAGTCCTGTGCAGGTATTAGGCGCTGATGGGGCAGAACTCGGCTCTGATGGGACAGAACTCGGAGTTGAGCAATCAGATCTTCACCTACCGATAGCCGTGCGAAAGTCTGCGAGATCTTGTGGACCATATAGACTTCAAGACTTTGTCTATTATGGGAATCTCTCTGAAAGGCATAGAGCCTTTGTGACTACCCTTGACTCAATAAAGATTCCAGAGAGTGTAGAAGAAGCACTCCAAGTTCCTAAATGGAGAAAAGCAACATTAGACGAAATGACAGCACTACAAAAAAATAGAACTTGGGAGTTGACGAGCTTACCAGCAAGGAAGAGGACAGTTGGGTGCAAATGGTTATTCACTATCAAGCACAAGGCAGATGGTACAGTCGAAAGATTAAAGGCAAGGTTAGTGGCAAAAGGGTACACACAATCTTATGGGTTGGATTACAGCGAGACATTCGCCCCAGTTGCGAAACTAAACACCATACGAGTCCTTCTTTCACTCGTAGTCAATTTAGATTGGCCACTTCAGCAGCTCGACATAAAAAATGTCTTCCTAAATGGAGACCTCGAAGAAGAGGTATACATGTGCATTCCCCCAGGATTCATAAATGAACACAACGCTGATAAAGTTTGCAAGCTCAAGAAGTCACTATATGGACTCAAACACTCACCACGAGCATGGTACGAAAGGTTCACTCGAGTCCTCAAGAAGCATGATTATCAGCAGAGCCTTGCCGATCACACTTTGTTCACAAAATATGCGACAACAGGGAAGTGCACGATCTTGAGCGTATATGTTGATGATATAGTGATCACCGGGGATGATATGGAAAACATAACGAAGCTGAAAAAGTTACTTGCTGCGGAATTTGAAGTAAAAGATCTCGGCAAGCTACGGTATTTCCTCGGTATGGAAGTGGCAAGGTCCAAGATGGGAATCTCCGTCTCGCAACGGAAATACACCCTCGACTTGCTCAAAGAAACCGGAATGCTGGGCTGCAAACCTTCAGATATTCCAATGGACCCGAACATCAAGCTACAAGTGAGGACAACAGAACCAGCAGCCAACAAAGACCGATATCAGAAACTAGTCGGGAAATTGATCTATTTGGCACACACTCGGCCAGATATCGCCTTCTCCGTGAGCATGGTTAGTCGGTTCATGAGTAACCCATCAATAATTCATATGGATGCAGTCATGAAGATTCTCAGGTACTTAAAATCTACTCCTGGTTCAGGGTTGTTTTTCAAGAAGACAGCTAATCGAGAGGTTGAAGTATATACCGATGCGGACTGGGCAGGGTCTATTACGGATCGGAAGTCGACTTCAGGTATGTGTACATTCGTGTGGGGAAACCTTGTCACTTGGCGGTGCAAAAAGCAAAATGTAGTCGCCAGGAGTAGTACAGAGGCTTAACTTCTATCCCTTGCAAGTGGAATATGCGAAGGAATGTGGTTACGGAGATTGTTAATGGAGTTACACATGGATAGTAAGCATCCAATGAAGTTCAACTGTGATAATCAGTCTACACTTTGCATGGCAAAGGATCCCGTACAACATGATAGGACGAAACATATCGAAAGCGATCGACATTTCAACAATGATAGTATCGAGCAAGAACTTATCGTCCTAAACTACGTTCCTTCCAAACAACAAGCAGCTGACATTCTCACCAAGCATTACCACAAACAAGCTTCAAGGAGATGACTAGCAAGCTTAATCTGTTGAACATTTACAATTAAGCTTGAGGGGGAGTGTGGAAATTATAGGAAGCTTGAATACTGGATTATGTATATATTGTAAATATAGAATATCTCTTTGTACCTAGGTATTTCAATTAGGTAGATTTGTTCTATTTTCATGCTTGCTGTTGTAACTACTCCTAAGTTTAAGGAGAACACTTGTATATTTACCCCCAGGATGAGAATGAAGGAAGTACTTCTCTTCCACATTTATTTCTTCAAGATTAACGAAATGATATTTTAGTCCATCAAGTTTTAGTAAAGATCTAAATTCAATTCTTAATGACAAAATTTGCATCAAGAATTAATCCAAATAAAAAAGAATGATTTGTTTTATTACAGAGAAAAGATCATGAGATTAAGTTTGTACAATATTCATAGAAGAAGAAAATAAAGTTAGAAATTGAATAAAATCTTGCTACAATAATTTGAGTATTCAAGATCATTGAGGTTAGTTAGATGTGTCAGAATAGACTCCTAAAGCAGCAACTGTCCATTGGTTACTGTCTTATATTGCTTGTATCATTAATTGTTAGTTCATTGTATTACATTTATTAGATGGTGAAATTACTCACCTAATCCTCCTATTTTATCTCTAAGTAGGTAAGGTTAGATATTATAAATCTTTTTCTGTCAAATTTTTTTCTTCTTCATCTGTATTTATTGGAGGTTTGAACCTCATTATTCAATAAGAAAGATATCAAAATGCTTCCTAAAACTTAATCTGGTATCAGAGTTGTTATGGGTAATTCTGGACCATTCCGAAATCTAAGGAGCAGACGAGGGCAACACAACACGAACCCAAAGACGCGACCAGAAAACGGACCTCGGAGGAGAAATAGGCCAGAGGGTCGGGCCAAGGCCGAAGGGATTGGGCCTTGGCCCAACCCCATGCTCGGCCTCGACCTTGGGCCGAGGCCAAGGATGACCTTCAGTCCACTTTCGGGGTCGAGTTTTCTCCCCTCCGTTCGGTCCCTGGTGCCAATGGGTCACCCCAGTTTAGCCTGGTACAACTCTGAATCGCCTCTGAATGCCTAAAAACCCTAGGGCAGGAAAAGGTATATAAACCCTTCTTTGTCACTAAAGAAGGGATCCCAGACTCTATTCTTTGGACTCTCCTCTTACTCTTGCTCTCTGGCTTTCCATACTTCTCTTGGCTGACTTAAGCATCGGAGGCAGTGTGGCGAGCACCACACCAGTGTGCAGATTTACCTTGTCTTGTAGGTCATGTCTTCCCCCCTCAAACAAATTCACTACTGGTGTCACGTGGAAGTCAGGATGAATGCTTGGCCAAATTTGACCATCAACAAGAGCATTGAGCAACCACCGATACTCCAACTCTCGATCCTTCAAAACCCACGTCTTTCGCTACATCAAGTGGAACCAAAACCAATTCTGGCAAAGAAATCACCGTAATCTCTCAGCAACCTAGCCTTCACAAATCTTCTTAATTAGGTAACCTCCATTAAATTGGATCGCACAAACTATTTATTGTGGTAGAATAGCGTGATTCCTATTCCCAAAAGCTATAAACTTGAAGGCCATTTATCTGGCAAAACACCAGCAACCAAAGATGACCATTATCATACCTCCATCCAAGAGTTGAACCTGATGGGCTAAAAGTACCTAACTCCAAGTATGATTTGTGGCTCGCGACTGATCAACTATTAGTCGGCTGGTTGTATAACTCAATGACTCTAGAGATAGCCACGCAAGTAATGAGACACAACGAAGCAAGGAACCTATAGGACTAAGTTTAGGAGTATTTTGGGTTTTTTAAAGAAGTAAAAAAGAGAATTTGAAAAAAATTAGAGAGAATGAGTTGTTTTAAAAGTATTTAGGTATAAGAAACGCGACACCCATCTGGAGGCTCTATTTATTTATTTTAAATTTATTAATTCATTAATTTATTATAATTAAATTAAATTAAACTTCTTTTGTTAAGATTATATATATATATTATAAATATTAGTTTTCATTTAGTTTTCCAAATGATGAACCTAATTATTATGTTTTTTTTATTCATCGTGGTTTTTTCAAAATTTTAAAGCTTTTATTTTTTTAAAAATATATATCTATAATTTTCATGTTTTAAAATTTGCATTTTTTTTTGTGTATATCATTTTTTTAATACAAAACACAACATATTAAATTCAAACTAATGGTACGAATAGATTTTTCGAAAATTATATATTAGTTTCACGAATTTTTCAATAAAAGTTTATATAGTTAAAACATAATTAAATTTATGTATACATAAAAAGAAATCTGCCATAAATATAAGCCAGATCGTTTTGTCTTGCCTGCGGGGCTTAAAACTCATGCTATACGTCTCTTTGCCTTCAATTCCGAAGTGACGCGCAACGTGTCCGCATCAGTCAGAATCTTGCCAGGAATTGCTGACATGCAAGGTTTCAAGCAAAACGCGTTTCAATGGGTCAAATTTTTTGAAGTTTTCATAGGTGGTTTGTTTTGACCCATTGATAGGAAAAAATTTCGTATTTTCCATAGGTGGTTTGTTTTGACCCATTGATAGGAAAATTCCCAAATTTTCCATAGGATGTTTGTTGTTGACCCATTCATAAGAAATTTTTTTGAATTTTCGAATTTTCCTATCAGTAGGTCAAAACAAACCTCCTATGGAAAATATTTAGAAGAAACGTGTTCTGCTTAAAACCATGCATGCAAGAGATTCCTGTCTGATTATGTTTTAACTATACAAACTTTTATCGAAAAATTCGTGAAACTAATATACAATTTTTTAAAAATCTATTCGTAGCACTAGCTTGAATTTAATATGTGATGTTTTGTATTAAAAAAAATGATATAGACAACAAAAAAAAAATGCAAATTTTAAAACATGAAAATTATAGATATATATTTTAAAAAAAAAAATACAAACTTTAAAATTTTGAAAAAAAAAAAACATAATAATTAGGTTCATCATTTGGAAAAATAAATGAAAACTAATATTTATAAAAACAATATATATAATCATTAACAAAAGAAATTTAATTTAATTTAATTATAATAAATTAATAAATTAAATAAATAAAAAAATTTTAAAAAAAAAAGAAAAACAAAAGTGGTGTGTTGCGCCTCTTTAGGAGGCACGACAAACTATACATCTAAATAGTTTTAAAACAATCCTTTTTTCTATTTTTTTTTTCAAATTTTTCTTTACTTTTTTTTATAAATCCGAGTATTTTGGAGTTCAATCTCGGTCTCAAGAAGATTATAAACACCTGATGCTACAACAAACCAGAAAAGGAACGATGAAGATGCACAAATACTTTGACACCATGGAGAAGTATTTTGACAACCTTCAAATTGTTGATTTTCCTATAGACATGAGAAGCTTCATCTCCCATGTAACTGCAGGATTAGATGATGAATACACACCCATATAGTGTGTGTGATCAGAAATCAGAATATGACTTGGAGTGAAATCAAGCTTGAACTACTCTCCTTCGAACAAAGACATGAAAGACTTCAGGCACTAAAAACCAACATTTCTCTGAACCAAGCTTCGATTAATCTAGTCTCAGTCAATCTTTCCAACATCGAGTCTTATAAAGTTCCTTCACAAAGGACCAACACACTACCAACAGAGTCATGCTCCAAATTAGTCAAACAACATCTCTCAAGGTAGAGGCGGTTATTCTTCAAACAAAGGTAGGGAGTATAATAACCCTTGACAATCGCCCTATATATCAACTATGTAGAAAGATGGGGCACACTACAGTAATCTACCATCATCGATACGACAAGGCTGAAAACAACTTGCCAACTATGTCTTATCAAGGTGGAAATCAAAGCCAACTAACATAGGACTCCAACTCTAGCCATCCAACAGTGGCCTATCCTGAGACTCTTCAAGATCCATCACGGTATTTAGACAGGTACTTCCTCTCTACTCTTTAAAATTATAGTTGGAAATGACTCTAAAGTTTTCATAGCCACTACAAGAAAACAGGTCTATTGCAGCGATGTTATCAAGCTATAGCAGCGGATAATAACCACTGCAACATTTTTTGCAGCAGTTGAAGAACCGCTTGCAGAAGCAGTGTTACAAGGGATCTAGCAATATTTTTAAAAATTGTTGGAATGACTTCTCACAAACGCTGCAATAGTTATCCTCCATTGCAACATTTACGTCTCTCATAACACAACAGTTTATCGGATTGCCACTGTTTAATGTGCAACACTTTATTAATCGCTAGGAGTATAATAACCGTTGCTATTATTGTTGATACTATATCAACAATTTTGCAATATATAGCAACACTTTATAAGATTATACAGTAACGGTTATTAGATATCTTCTAACCAAACATTTTTTGCAAGTGTTACAAGCATTATTGGATAACTGCTGCAATTGTTCATCCTATTGCAACAAATTTTGTCATTAAATAACAACAATTTGTTGACTTTTGCTAATTGGCAACAATTTTTAGAAACGTTAGAAGCATTACATAACTGATGCAATAGTGGATCCATTGTAGTAATTTATTTAATATATCGCAACAGTTGTCATACGCCTTTAATAACTATTGCAATAGTTAACTAAATAGCAACAACCATATTGTTTATACTGCAACATTTTTGTTCACCCCATTTTGTGTTGATCCTAAATTGCAACTTTATTTTGTATAAAATTTATTGATTTACCAATTTAAAACACTATATAACTAAAAGTGATTGTTGTGATATCTGGAACCAAATTTCAGCAATATTAATGATTATCAAAACATTTCAATAAAATATCAATTACAAAAAGTTATAAAACTAAACAAATCAACAAAATACTATGAAGCACTCATAGAATTTAATACTAAATTTGAACCTAATAAATCCTACATCATTTAAAAAAAGATAACAACCTACTTATCATCAGTTTAAAAAAAAAAAAAAAAAAAAACTACTTATCATCAAGAAGTCTTTGGAGTTTGAAATTTGTTTCACTAACTAGCTTCATGAGAACTTGTCCTTGATATGTTATTCTCTAATGTATTAGCTCCTTCATCCTGTCAACAAATGAAAATAAAGTATTAAAATTATATAAAAGATACTAAAATTGTAATACGTGAACAAATTAATATATATTTTATACCTATTCTTAATGATCGTTCAAAGATGTCCCACTAGTACCATCAACTTGCATACCACTACTTCTGTTCCAAGATTGAAAGCACATTTTTCATGTTAGAACGCATATCTACCACTTCTGACTCTAATTTGGTTAGTCTAAATCTTCCTTCTTCAGTTTGATGGTCTTCTATATCTGTTCCATAATTGATCTCAACTCGAACAAATCGATGAGATTTAGTTTTAAATATCTCAGTTGGAGTAGGTCCTAATCCCATTGCACGAACACGTCCTGAATGTTCCTTACCCAAAACTTGCTCAAACACCTCCACTTCAAAAGGAATAACTTCTGAGCTATTTGCATTTTGATTCATATATTCTTCAAATTTCTCCTATTAAAGTAGTAAAATGGAAAATGAAAAACTATAAAGTTACAAAAATTGAAACTTAACTTGGGACTTACCACAATTTTAACAAATTCTTCATTTACATAACTTCCATCCTTCCGTTTCTGAGCTTCTAAATAGACTTCTACTCTAGTGGGATCTCTTCCAAGCGTTTCTTTCTATTATAGGTATGTATGACTTATTAATATGAGAATCATAACTTATATTAAGAAACATAATTATATATTGAGAGAAAATTACCATCTCATCTGCTTTTCGAGTTAAGCTTTTTCTTCCACATGAATGAGTATATTTCTGCTTCTTTCGTATCTCAGTATTTCTTGCACTTCGTCTCTATCATATAAGTTCAAATATAAATTTGAAACTAAATAGTAAAAAAAAATTTAATTTAAAGAAAAAAAAAGAATATTACAATTCCTTTAGAAGAATACCAAAAAGAGACCAAGCCAGTCCATTGATCTCTTGGCATATTGTTTGGCTTATGTTGTAAGCATTCATTTTCAGTTTCATATTTTGAGACATAGTGTCCTCGTAAATGACACTTATAATCGCCCAACTTCCTAAACAATGAAGATAGACACCACTTTCTATTTTTTTCATGAACCGTGAACTTCGTTTGAAATAATAACAAAATAAATGAAATGACAAATAAATACTATAGATATTATATCAACATATAATTTTGTCCAAATACCTTTAAGATCTTCCATACTTCATCCTTATATACCTTGGGCACCTTTCTCCAATTATTATAATTTAGAAGGCAAATGTTGCAAGCTCTTCCCATAGTTCCTAAGAAGTTGCCCAAAATAGTAGAACCAATTTATATAGGTTGCTTAAAACTATTGAACTCAACCACTATCTTATGGCCAGGTGGTAAATTCCAAATATCAGACATACGTGTTTGACCACGTGTCTTACGTATTTCAGATGAATCGAGTCTTAAAAGAAAAAACAAGTTAGCAATTGAATTATAAAATTTATATGCATTTGAACACAAATTAAATAAATTTACCTTCTACATCAACATCACTGTTGACTGTTAAGTCAGCTTCAATATCAACATCATTTGTTTCACCCAAATTATCATAATTTTCTGCTAAAGGACTAGGCTCTGTAACCACCACAATGAGTGGTTGTAAGTATATATCTATATTATTTCCAGACATTTTAGGACCCGAAATTAACATCGAAAGAATTATATATGGTTGTTTCATATACATCCAAGGAGACAAATTATATGGTATGAGTAAAACAGGCCACATGCTATAACTACAACTGATGTTTCCAAAAGGATTGAAACCATCACTAGCCAATACTAATCTAACATTATGAGAATCTGACGCGAATTCTAAATATTTCATGTCGAATGTTTTCCAAGCCTCTGAATCAGCTGGATGCCTTAAAACTCCATCTTTAGTGTGTCCTTCGTCATGCCATCACATGTGTTCAGCGATTTTTGAAGACATATACAACCTTTGTAATCTATTCTTTATTGGAAAATAGCGCAGTATTTTAGCAGCCATCTTTTTCCCTATCTTTTTCTTTGATTGTGATCTTGATACTTATTCAGACTCATTTTCCTTTTCTATCCATCTTGAAGTACCACAAGTGGTGCATGATTCATTCTCTAATTTGTCTTTCCAATATAACATGCAATCATTAGGACATGCATGGATCTTTTCATATCCAAGTCCTAATTTACTTATAATTTTCTTTGATTCATAAAAGTTTTTGGGCAATTGTATCCCCTCTGGAAATGTTTCACATAATAAGTCAAGAAGTAATGAAAATGACTTATTACTCCAACCACTCATACATTTTATATGGTAGAGACGCACGATAAATGAAAGCTTCAAAAATTTACATCCTGGATATAACTCACTGTTACAATCTCTAATCAAATCATTAAAATTTGAAACATCAATATTTGGTCTTTCTCTGTTCAATGGTTCAACATTGTCACCCACTCCTTGAGATGTATTCTCATCTAAATATCCAAAAGCCTCTTGTATCATGTCTTGCATATTATCTTGTTCATGTACATCTAAATCTTCATGAACATTAGATTCCTTCAATAAATCATCTTGGTCGACAGAATGATCCAAAATAGATTCACCATGAAAAACCCAACAAGTATAACCTCTAGCAAATCCATTACACACTAAATGATCATATACATTACGTATGTTCAACCAAAATGTATTTCCATATTTCTTACAAGGACATAATATATTTTCATCTTCAGATGTTTTCTCAAAGGCAAAATTCAAAAAAGAATTGACTCCATCTATTTACTTTTTACTAACTCTAGATTTTTCAACCCAACTCTTGTCCATTGAGATTTTAATCTAAAATATCAATACTAAGTAGGTAATTACTACATGGGTATAATTAAAATAAACAATGGAACAAGAAAATCAATTTTTATAGTATAGAAGATAATGCCATAAAAATAAGTGTATATTCAAAGTTAAAATTGGGAACAATTCTTAATAGAAAAGTGAAAAATTCACGACATATAAATAAGTGTCCTTACATTATCCCATTTTAATCCAAAACAATATCTCATTCTAAGTACTCAAGCTTGTATGGATTTTTTTTTAATTTGTTTATTGTTGTGTTAATTAGTTTCCGTTAGCAGACTTGTTTATTATCTTAAGTTAAAGATGGGTTCACCATTGTAATTATTCTCAAAAGTCCCACAACCTGCCAAATATGATAATAGAATTAGAATTACATAATTAAAATTCACCTTCTGGGGTTTTATGGCCGACCAAAAGCAAAAGATTTTCTTGATTGGGTTGATACAAATTGTGATGGCTTCTTCAAGTATAGGGAGATACTTGGAGAAGGAAAGGTCAAACTTATTTTTTTGAAGAAAATAATATTATATGTGGTATGCGGTCTATTATTTTCCTTGTTTTCCATGTCTTAGACAGATTTATCCATTTTGGTTGCTAGCTTTTCGAGTTTTTGCATTCAGTTTGATGTTTGCTTCACTAATTGTGAAGTCTTTGGTTAATGGGGCTACCATTTTTTTTCAGTCTCTATATGATAACCATTACCACATATATCTTTAAAACTCAGTATGTTTCTTTTTTATTTACTAGAGAACAAAACATTATCAATTGTAAATTTTGTTCCTCTAGGAAAAATAATATTTGCTTTACCAAAACTTTCAATCAAGTCTGCAGGACCTGATATTATATTGACTTTTGCTTCTAGCATTGTCAATTCTGAAAAATATTTTCTACTTTTCAAGATAATGTGTGTTGTTGCACTATCTGCCAAACATAAATCTTCATTGTTCATCTTGGAGTCAACCAAAATATGTGAAATATTCATGTTTCTTCAGTAAAATAAAAACAACACATAGTGAGCTCCAAAATAAGAAATTGAATATAAAATCGAACTTAATAAATAAACATAAATTAAAAATTAAATAAAAGGATATTCACATAATCTACTATAACATTTGTTGCTCATTTAATGATGTTTATTTTCTCTTCTGGAGATTTAATGAGATTTGCAACATCTATTTCATATTTCCAAGATTTAATCATCTCTTTAGGAGATCGCAAAGTTTGCTTTCACACATGGTTCTCATTTTTCGTACAACAGGTACAAAATTACTGCTCTAAAATATGAAACATTTTCTTTTAGTAACCATATATGTGTGGTTTTCCAAATGGTCCACAATGACCACTAGATGAGTAATTGCTTCTTTCTTTGTTATTGATCATGATCTCGACATTGA
The DNA here is from genome assembly GCA_017139565.1 of Luffa aegyptiaca. Taxonomy (NCBI): domain Eukaryota; kingdom Viridiplantae; phylum Streptophyta; class Magnoliopsida; order Cucurbitales; family Cucurbitaceae; genus Luffa; species Luffa aegyptiaca. Next base: position 18,588,565 of record CM029405.1, on the reverse strand, counting down.
CCATAGTTATTCGATATTACAATATTCATTTCAGGGAATGATATTGAAACAATTCATTGAAATTCATGCTTTTTCATCAAATGCTCATTTGATTGCTTTAATTTCAAGAAGACGCGATATTTGCTCATCACAATATCTAAAATGTTCTTTCTCAATATTGCTATTACAAGAGCATAATCTATAATTGAGAAGAAAGATAAACAACATTATTCTTTACATATGCTCACTTGTTTAAAATCACTTATTGATTAAAATTATGCAACTACAAGTGCATTTAATTAAAGTGAGCATTTCTTGATTTAAACTTGTGCACCTACAGGTGCATTTAATCTTGTGCAATTCTTGATTTGAAATGAAGCAACCACAAGTACATTTAATCACGAGTACTTCTTGATTTGAAATGATGCACTTCAGGTTCATTAAATCAAAATGAACACTTTTTATGCAACTTCGTGTGCATAACATTAAAACTAATTTTAGGAAGAACAATTAACTACTATACACATGTCTTGCAAACTTTGCCATAAGAGAGTTTGAACTAATGCATGTGTCTACCATAAATTTCAAAATTTCATCCACACAAACGAAAATATTCAAACATATATATGTGGTACCCAAATAAATAATTGTTGGTAAACAACATGTTACAATATTTATATAAGATATATAACAATTTATATATATAACATGTTCTGTATATAAAGTTGTGACAGTATATCAAATACTTTGTATACATATTATATGCACATGATATAAAATATACAGAGGATCATGTGAAAATTATACCAAACAAAGAATATATAAACTAACGAGATTAATATACATTAGCAAAGTGAGAAATTTTATAAGATGCACATGATTTAAAATTGAGATATATACAGGGTATATATGTGCATCATGTTTATCAAATATGCATTAAACATTCTAGATCATTAAAGAAATAATAAGGATATAAGCATACTATCAACATTTCAATTATTTGGATAATGTAAATATCATAAATATCATTGGCAAATATAAAATCATGAACAATAAAAATGATTCAAATGTTAATATCATCATAAACAAATATGATACTTACTAATCTCATATACCATGCACAATAGTAAAGAACATGCTAATCTTGCATAAAACATATGTTGTCAACGTTCAATATACACACTACAAGAAATCAGACCTTTAGCGTTGAAAATATTTCGTTGCTAAAAGTATGAATTCGACGCAAAGCATCGTCAGCGTCGAAAAAAAATTGGGCACAAAAAACGTCGCTAAAGTTGTGTCGCAAGCTAGCTTTTGCGTCGAATTTTTTAAATTCGTCGCAACGTGCGACGAAACACTAAAATGACAAGAAAAAAAGTCGCATAATTCATTTCAAAATGTTTGCGACTAGAAGAAAGAATTTGTCGCATTGCGACGAAAAAAAGAAATTCGTCACAAACCTTGCGACTAATTATATTTTTTCGTCGCACATATCGATCTTACCAAAACACCTATTTTTGTCGCAAGCATTGCGTAAAAAATTGTTCATTTCGTCGCAAATTTTAATTCATTTTCCATGAAAACCCTAAATTTGTCGCACAAATGATACGCAATAAAAAAAAATATATGTTGAGTTGTCATCTAATGGCTCGATCTCATTTCAATTGTCCTAATTTACATTTTATACAAATAAGCATTGAATATAAGAAATAGATATTTTACCAAAGCATTCGTCCACTTTATACAAATAATTAAGCATTCAACAAAAATATGTTTCACAGATGAATATTTTACCCAAAACCTTACTAAGTTTAAGAGTTACAAAAAATAAAGACCAAACAAGTATCCAAATACAAATACAGACATATACTAAGTCTATGTTAGCTCCAAAAAAGTAATGTTCGTTTGGTCATTGTTGTCGTCAGCAAGTTTACTTCAATTCTGCAAATAAACAACATATTACATATACATAAGTACACATGAACAACAAATCATCCTTAACCTTATTCACAAACAATATCACAATAATAATGGCATATAAGGTTTTCGTTGAAAAAATTTCACCCAATCTCACGTGGACAACTTAAGTTAAAAAGTCATTTCTCAAGAACAACCATGTGGACAACTTAAATAGAACCTCAACCACAAGTTTTCTCAAATCATTCTCAAGAACAAACACTCACAGCTAGAATAAAACCTCTCAACCTCAACCACATGGACAACTTCAACTAAAAAGTCATAGTTCTAATCACCAATATTACACCCCTCCTCAATTCACAATAAAAACCTTTGAAAAATATATATTTGACAATCTATAATGAACAACCAACCCCCCTCCTCCTCAATTCATCCTCAAGAACAAACACTCTCCTCCCAATCAACCACAAAAAAAATATAATGACCATTCTCATTGAGAGAATCACACATACATAGGCACGAAACATATGAAAATAGAGTCTTGAACAGTGTAATCAGAGTCCCAACCTAAAAAATGAACTTCAATTCCAAGTTTTAAAAATTATACCTTCAATTCGATGGATGTGCTCCAGTGAATCTTTCCATAAGTTCTTTCATTCTTGCTTCCATTCGTTCTTCGATCAGTATACTCTTTGCATAATCTATTTCGAAGTTTTATCCAACTTCTATCCATAACTTATCCCTAGAAACGTAAAGAACGACTTATCATTAACTTAATACAATAATTAAACATAACAATGCATTCAATAATCTCAAAATCTAAGAAGTAACATTCAAACTACTTTTTAGTGTTCAATAGGGTCTAATCTAATGTAAATCGCATATACTAGGCTTACAATAAGATTACACAATATCCTTATAATCAAACTTGAATCACATCCCCCATTCAATCAAGAAGTCACATAGTCATATATAGTAACAAACAAAAAATAAACAATTCCCCTCTCAAATCCACATTCACTAAAAAAAGCCCAAGCTTCACCAAACAAAACAACACCCCCCCCCCCCCCCTCAAATCAACAAATATAAACAACTCCTCCCTAAAATCATATTTCAAAATCATAGTTTACATGTAAGAGGATAATAACAAACTTATTTCTCTTAAACAACACACTTCTAACCACAATGTTCAATAGACACAACATACTTTATCATTTTGAACACATAATATATACATAATATCATTCCAAAAAAACCAATCAATCAAGAATATTTCTTAAAAAAAAAAAGCAATACAAATAAAACTAAAAATTCTAAAACACATACCTATCGCCAATCCTATCGATAAAAATGACTTCCTCCCCAAGTAGTCTAACAATATATTGAAGCTGAAAAACTAACAAAAAGCAGTGATAAACCATTTAATTCATACGAATTTTGAAGATCAGAATATGATAAACCATTCATTAGTAGCTCACTAACATTCATGTTGTCACAAAAACATAAATCTCTACACAATTTCCTCTCTCTTCAACCATCATCTTCTTATTCCTCTCTAACATCATGTTTTTCTCTTTCTTCTTCACAAAAACCCACCATTTCCATCCTTCTTCTCCTTCTTCCCTACAACGAACCCAACTTGGTTTTTCTAAACATTTCTTCAAAAGACGAATTAACCTCTCAAGCCTAACACATTTCTTACAATTACACAAACCCATTAAACATAACTAATCTCAAATCTAAATTTGAACCCAAATCAAACATACCGGTAACAAACTACACAAATTCTTTGAAAATTTCCAAGATTGATTTACCAATTTCGTTGAGAAACCACCGTGTTTGAGCTCCCCTCCTCAAACACAACTTCCTTCCCTCACCATAACCTCTTCAACTCTCACATTCTTGGTATGTCTTCTCTTTTTCTCTCTTTTGGAACTTTCTGTTTTCTTCTTCCTTTTTGAGAAGCTGAACATGCAAGAAAAAATGGAAAGATTAGAGAGGAGAAAATGGAAATGGGAAGAGAAAACGACGAACCTCACTCCGTTCCGGGCAAAGGATTCTCGCGCGTCGCCGGAGGAAGTGGACTTTGTCGCCGTCGCCAGAGGAAAATGGCCTCTCCATCCAATACAAGTGGCAGGAGTTCTGTGCTCACCCTCAGGAGGCTGTTGTGCCTCTAGTTCGTGAATTCTACGCCGGCCTGAGGGATGAGAGTATTAGCATGGCGGTGGTGAGGGGGAAGATGGTCAGTTTCTCCTCAGTCGACATCAACAGGGTGTACAGGATCAAGGCACTCCTGAACCCAAGAGGGAACGACGTTATCAGGAACCCTTCGGCCAAGCAAATGAAGGAAGCACTTAAACTTGTGGCCAACAAAGGGATCCAATGGAAAGAATCACAGACAAAAGTGAAGTCGTTAGTGCCAAGCGATCTAAAGCCAGAATCGGCAGTTTGGCTTCACTTCATAAAAAACCGCTTGATGCCAACCACCCACGATAGCACGATTTCAGTCGATAGAGTGATGCTACTCTATTACCTTATGAAGGGGTTGGAAATCAACGTGGGGAGCATTATTAGGGATGAGATCTTAGCCTGTGGACGGAAAAGGGCAGGTAAGCTTTTCTTTGGCCCACTCATCACCCAGCTCTGCCAAAGGGTGAAGATTGTGCCAGGCAAGGACGAGGAGCGCCATTTCTTTAAACCAACCATTGACTTGTCCTTGATGGGAAAGCTTCTGCAGAACAACATCCAGAGGAAGGATAAAGCCTCCACATCACAGGCCACTCCTCAATCAGGGCCGAATATAGCCTCTCCATCCCAACACACTTCTTTTACAGGGCCTTCACCAGCATCGGAAGCCCTAGGCATGGTCCACCGCCAGTTAGATCAAATCAGGGAGAACCTGAAGACTTATTGGACATATGCAAAGGAGCGGGATGAAGCTATTAGAGAGTTCTATCTCTCTATCGCCCCGAGCATGGCTCCAATCTTTCCTGATTTCCCTCGATCATTGCTGCCCCAAGAAGAAGAGGATTCTGATGAAGAGGAAGATGAAGAGGATGAAGAGAAAGAGAGTTCCTCAGACGAGGAATAGGGGAGTTTTCTGATCCCCTTTGACTGAGTTTTTTTGTGAATAATACTGTTTTACTGTTTTGTGCTTGCTGTTTTTTAGTTTTTAGCATGTTTTAAATTCTGTTTTTGTTGTGTAGTTGCTGTTTTGATTGTTTTGCATGTTAGTTGTTATTAGTTTTTGATCATAAGGTAGTTTTAGATAGTTTGTGGATAGTTTAGGTTAGAAAAGCTTGGGTTCTTAAATCTTTTCTTGAAAAATCTGCTTGTTGTTTTTTTTAGCTTTACCTATGAACTTTTTGAAAAAAAAAAACAACTTTAAAGAAAAATGGCTTTAAAATGTTTTGGAAGAAAAACCAAGTTTCAAAGGAATTTTCTTTTAAGCCCTTGATGATGAAAACTAGAGCTCTGTTCTATCTCAAAAGTGCAATCATCTCAACTGAGTTGTTTTCTAGTCATAGGCTTTCCATTAGTCTTTTTCTTTACAAAATTTTCTTAGAGTCTAAACTTCCTCGTGTTTAACCTTTCTAACACTCTAGGAGAGTTTAGCCTTGATGTTTTGAAAACAAAAAGCCTCATGTTAAGCCCATGCCTCAACAACAAGCCAATGAGGACATTGTCTACCTTTAAGTTTGGGGGGGGGGGGGGGGGGGGGGTGCTTTATGCTTCTATGTAAATATCTTTTGTAAATTTGTACTGCTGGAAAAGAATATGTGCTCAGTATATTATCCAAAAAAAATGATGAAAAATAAAGAGAAATATGAAAAAACCAAGAGTTACTCCTCCTTCCTAGGGTTTACTGTGTAACCAGGGGCATTCATGACACCCATGGTTTGCCACTGCATGAAAGGTTTACCTAGGGAAGTGAGTATCACTCCGAGCTTGTGAACTTTGCTCGTAGCTAGATATCTTCACCACAAAGTATCGATAAGCTAGAACGAAGGTAAAGATGACAGCAAGGATGCTCTTGGGAGAAAAAGAAGTTGAATAAAAGGAGCACCAGCAGTCAAATACGTTTGGGGGAGATGGAAAAGGTCTAGAAATTCATATATGCTTTTGTTTTCCTAAAGATTGTTTTCTTAAACTAAAAGGACTACGCTAGGCTCTATGAGTAGAAGTTAGGTAGTTTAAGCACATTGGTTAGGATGGATTAGAGAGAGTTTTGCTTTGAAAAAGAACAATAGAAATCTTCATGCCTAGGAAACTCAGACGTTGTGACTGGCACTAGAGTAGGACCCTCTCCTAAAAGGCAAACTTTTTAGAAAACGATCTTGAAATACATGTTTACTTGATTCCATGTCACTTGATTTGAAATCAAAAGTTGATACTAGTACCATGATTCATTACTATACATGAACTCTAACGTTTTGGTTTGCAATTAATATTGAGCTCTCACGTTCTGGTTGGCAATTAAAAAGTTGATCTCTAACATTTTGATTGGCAATTGCTTGAGGACAAGCAATGAGTTAAGTTTGGGGGCTATGATAAGGGTAAAAAATATACCTATTTTACCCTTATATTTAGCTCATTTCTTGGTCAAATATTGAGTGTTTAGGTCAATTTTACTATTTTCGAGCTCAAAATATGTTAATTTGATAAGTTAGGGTGTTGAGAGTCACTTTTGTTGAATTATGCTTATTTGTGCTTAAAAAGACTTGATTTGAAGTAAATTTGACTTAGTTTGCTGTTGTGCAGAAAAACAGAGGAAAAGCTGGAATTCCCCAGAAATGCGACCGCATTTCTGGGAAGGCAAAATCGAAGTGCGACCGCATTTCTAGAAAATCAGAGGCCATTCCGAGTCGCGCGCAGGTCGTTGTTGACGAGTCTTCTTCGCACTTAACCGGTTGTTTTGACTCCGAAACTGACTGGGCAACCTTCCAGCACCTATTTCGCAGCTCCTCAACCAATTTCTACACTATATAAGCTCGGGATTCGAAGTCAAATTTAAGCAGAACTCACTTGGAAGAAAAGGGTGGTGACAGAATCCTGGCTCGACGCCAATGAGTAGGGATGCCCGAGGTCCTTCTTAGATGACTAAATTATAACCCGAGAGAGAGTTAGACATCAAACCTTGTGATTTGTAGAGAGTTTCACCCATTCCCATCTTGTAAAAGTGAGAGAGTGGAGTGTCTTAGCGAACTCTAAAAGGATTGAGTAAATAGAAAAACCCATAATATTTAGCTATTTCCTTTATTCCCAGCTCTTGAATCTTTTCATTATTTTGTATTCTTTACATCATTATTTCAATGAAAATGTGTTCAATTGTTTTTTATCCCATCATGAGTAGCTAAATCCCGTTGAGGGGTTCAATGTGGTGAATTCCCTTATGGTTTAATGGCTTGAAAGTGTATTATTTGCTTAAGTTGTGTTTAATGCATGTCATTCTTTATTGATTATCACTCTAATCTTGCTGAGCTTAACTTGATCACTTAGACTTTGCATGCTATGTGAGTTTGATCTCGAAAGGGACAAACGATATCGGTTCTCATAAAGGTGGTATAGGAGAAAAAGCTCGAAAGAGATTGTTCGACGGTATAGGGCAAGCTGCCTAAGGCACCCTATATCGACTATAGGGTTATAGGTTGCATTCGTGAATTATCTATGTCGGAGTCGAGTCACAGAAATGTGCATAACGGTACTCGCTTAGCCTTCTAACGATTTTTGGAAACAAGGGCCAAATAGGAGTTAAATCTGACCCAATGCATTGAATACGCTTAAGTTAGATATTGCATGATTATGGTTATTGCCTTAGGGATGAATCCATGTTGAATACCTCGTTGTTTATTATTGTTATTCTTTAGTATTTATTTGCTTGTTTATTTATCTTTTCAAAAACCCAATCAATCAACTTGTTTTTCTTTGGTTACCTTTTCAAAAGCAATCATTTGAGCAGTTTCTTCATCAAATCTGAATTTCCAGTTTAGTTCTCGTGGGATCGATACCCTTGGAGTACTTCTAAGGTTTTTTATTACTACGTGTGACTCATACTTGCACTTAAGCGTTAGCTGAATATTTCTCTATTATTATTATTCCATCTTATCTTACATTCCATCCATTCAGCTGACCACGCACCACCCCCCAACATAAAGTTCTGGATCCGCCACTACTTGCATTTAACTCCTTTTTGTATGCTTGTCTTTTGTATGCCCTTTTAATATTTTCATTCTTCTTAATGAAAGTTTAGTTTCTCATAGAAAAGAAAATCATTTAAGTTGTACCTTAGGGATTGGAAGCAGGCTTAAGGAATTTCATTTCTTTTCAGTCAAGATAAGGAATTTAAAGGGAAAAATACACTTTTAGTCCCTGAGGTTTGGGTTAGGTTTCATTTTGGTCCCTGAGTTTTCAAACTCAACAATTTAGCCGCTGAGGTTTGGATTTCATTACACTTTTGGTCACTCCGTCCAAATTTCTGTTAAACCCTAACAGTTTGCTGACGTGGCGCTATTATTTTAATAAAACAATTATTTTTTAATTTTTTTTAGTAAAATAATAATAAATTAATTAAGAAATATTTTTTTATTATTTTTATTTCTTTCCTCATCTCTCTCCTCCTCTTCTTCTTCGTCTTCATTATTCTTCTTCCTCATTCTTTTTCTTCAACCACACCGACCGCCAGAGACCTTTTTTTTTCCTTTTCTTTCTCTTCTCTTCTCTTTTCTTCTCTTCTTTTCTCTTCTTCTTCCTTCTTTCTTCTAATTTTTTTTATAAATAAAACGACCGGATGTAGAACAACCCACTACATCGAGGCACTCTCAAATCTTGAGATGGATGTAACTGACCAAATGTATTGGTCCCACCAACAACTCTTGTTGAAGGATCAGCCTCATCAACAATGCTTGTTGAAGTTTTTATAGCTTCATCAGTTAATTCACTTAAAACGACCTTACTTCGTGGCTTATGATTTTTGATGTGATCTTCTTCTAAGAATATAGCATTTTTCGATACACATTCTTTATTCTCTTGTGGATCGAAGAAGTATCCACTTCTCGTTTCCTTTGGGGTAGGCTACAAAATAGGCATAATTTTGAACAATGTTCCAATTTCCTTTGGGTTAAGTCACACGCACATGTGTTGGACACCTTAAAAAACTGAAATAAGGTAAATCACCTTTACGCCTTATTCACAAATCAAAAGATGTTTCAAAAACACTTTTGATGGAACATTATTCAAAATGTGCTTGCAGTCAACATTGTATGACCCCAAAACGAGTCAAGTAGTTAAGCATAGCTCAACATGGATCGAACCATATCCAATAGGGTTCTATTTCTCCTATCTAATACACTGAACTGCTGAGGTGCACCAGAGGCTGAGAGTTAGGATGTGATTCCATGTACTATCAAATAGTGCTAGAATCTCAAGTCCATATAAGTGTTTTTTTTTTATCATCTCACCTAACAAGTTTTCAACTTCAGTCTTAAGCCCCTTCGGATTTGTCAAGAGCTTCAGACTTAAGTTGCATTAGGTAGAGATACTCATACCTTTAAATAATCATCTATTATAGAGATGAATTATTCATGCCCTCCCACTGCTTTAACATATTGAACCACAAGGATCCAAATGTACAAGCTCCAAGGGTTCTTTGGCTCTTTAGTTCTTTTCCAGTAAAAGACCTATCAGTCATATTGCCCACAAGGCATGACTTACAAGGTAGTAGAGAGTCATCTTCTAACTCGCTTAGAAGTTCACTCTTGACCAAATTCCCAACCATATTGAGATCAATATGGTCTAACCTTAAGTGCCAAAGAAAAGTATTTTCCTTTAGGAGAAATCCTTTGCCTCTTATCACTTTGAGTAGTAGCAGTCTTAATCAACTAAATGTTCATGGCTGCTTTACTCTCGGTTAGTCTTAAAACATATAGGTTATTTTCCAGTCCAACTGAACAAATGTCAACTTCCTTTCTTGAAATAAAATTGTGATAGCAGAGAAAGGTATAGAGTAACATTGTTCCAGCATATAAGATACAGAAATCAAATTTCTGTTAATCTTAGGAAATACATACACATTATCTAATAATATATATTTTCTCCCACTGGGAAAAATAACTTATTTCATCAGCATCAAGCTGTTGTCAGAAACTTATTCCTTTAAAAGAAGAACAAACATGATTCGTGACTTCTAAATCAAGTAGTCAGGCAAAATCTGTTGGGTTTTATGCCCTAAAACTCGTAGATAGTGAATGTAACCGTTGACCGGATATTAATGAAATAATATCGATATATTTTTCCATTAAATGTTATTAGCCTAAAAATAACCCTAATCCAATAAACTAGACATCCCAGGCTGTAATATGAGTCTTGAACTATATGTAGCGACATATGGGATCATTGTTCAAGAAACAGCCTAAAGGGTCTATAGTATAAGGATAAGACTGGGTGCCTTATCCTGGTGACACTATGGATACGGCCCACTTTGTATTTGATACAAACGCTACGATCCAACGCGTTCGTGTAGGAGACATGCGAGTGGGAGTATCCTATGCAATGAGTTTGCATAAGACCGGACCGCGAAATAGTAACTAGTTATAACACCGTTAACTAGTTGGTTTTCTATTTCACTAGGACGACCTAGACAACTTAGTCTTAATCCTGAGTTGATTATGGACTCCTGCTCATGAGAGATTGTCCTTTGATTTGCATGGGTGAGAGTGGCCAATACGCCGACTCAATAAGCCTACCATTTTGGGGACAAGACCTAATGGGGAGCTAGGAACATAATCGTACAAGATGGAATTCACTCCTTATCGACTTTAGGGAAGCAGATGAGTGTTCCCTTAAGTGGTTACTCCGAGTCTTGAACAAAGGGCCCTACCCTCTCAATGGCACGAGAGGGTTTTCTGTTTGATGGTTGGACCACAAACAGGTTGTTCATTAGAGGAGAACTGGTACTTAAGGAAATAGAAGTAACCCAGGGGTAAAACAGTAATTTGACCCAGCTGGTGTTACGGACACTCGTGAAGGACTAACTAGTCGATATTGGTCTATGTCCGTGGACACAGAAAATATGTCTGCAGTGAGAAGAGTACAACTGTGAGTCTATAGTGGAATGTACACACAGTTAACGAATATTGATTAATTTGATTAATGAGTTTGACCAATTAATCTCATATCGTTGGAGCTTCTGATCTGCAGGTCCATTAGGTCCCACTGGTAGCTCATAAAGTAATTTGAGGCAACTAAGTAATAAATGTAAATTGAAAATGTTCAATTTACCAAGGGAAACAAATATAATATATATTGATATATTATTATGAGAGAAATTAATATTTGAAGAAATTCAAATATTAATATAAATTTATGGAAGTTTGAAAGAGTTCAAAAAATGAATTAATTAATTTAAGGCCTAAAATCTATTTGGGCAAATTAATTAATTCAAGGCCGGAAATTAAATATGTGATATTTAATTGGTGGTTAATTAATTAAAGAATTCATTAACCGGGAATTAATCAATTATGGAAATAATTAATCACTTAAGGAAGTGATTAATCATTTATGGAAATGATCTAATCACTTATGGAAGTAATTAGTCATTTGTGGAAAAGATTAATCAATTGTGGAATTGATTGATCATGGATTGATTAAATAAGGAATAAGATTGAATCAATTTTGGAAAAGATTGATTTAATTGAATATTTTATTCATGGCCTCTCTTCTATAAATAGAACACTAGACCTAATTGGTCAAGGATTCTCTCCTCTTGCTCTTAGAATCACAAGACAAGACCTAGAATTCTCTCTAGCCTCCCTCTTAGAGAAAGACTCCCACAAGTCTTTTGCCTCCTAGACTTAGAGACATACCGGTGTAACCTCTGTGGTTATTGTGTCAATCAAGAAGAAATTTCCAGCGATTATAAGACAAGGAGGCTGCTGCGTTTTCGATCGTTGGAGCGTCGTTGGCGAAGAACGGTCAAGTCTACAACGAAGGTTTGTAACGGTTCTTGCCCTTTTCCTTAGAAAAGAGCATGTTTAAACCAATTTTCCAGCAACTTTAAAGTGTGTTTAAAGTGTATTTGAGTTTTTTCGTAACGGTATTTTAATGTTAATTAATATACGGCGTAAGGTCCTTTCGATGCGCTTCCGCTGCGTGGGGACTTTTATTCCCTTCAAAATCAACATTCTATTCTAATCACGTTTCCAAGACAAGTAAACGAAAATTACAGTCTTGGACAAGTTCTCTTTTGCTAATCAGGGTCCTATGTCATATTTACTAAGAACAAATCTTAATGAATTAGACTATGGGACAAGAGAACATTCCTCAGTTAAGACTAATCCTAGACTTATTTACCAGAATTTGTTGTTTAAGCTTCTTGTATTATTACCGTTATTTATAAATTGGTGTAAGACAATGCTCATAAGTAATCATACATATTGTTAAATTAACAAATTACTTGTAATATATTAGTTGCACTAACCCATTACATCTAATTCAATCAGATTCTGCAAAAACAAACAAGCAATCAAAGAAACCCTAGAAAACTATTGATTTTAGTTTTTGCAACGATACTTCAGAGGTTTAGAGCAACAGGCACCGAAGGGTGGTCAGCTACTCCTCCTTTGAATTGAGACAATATCAACCAAACATTAACATCATAATAACTCATATTCCGTTAGTGTTTAGTTACCGTTGTTCGATCAATGATTCGTTAACACATTTAACTCATCCTCGTAAGTGTAATCTTCCCACTTTCAGATCCCAGAGGTACGCACCAACAGGCTATCTAAAGGAAAGACAATTGTTGGTAATTAACCTAAGTGACCATATCCATTTTTTGAGTTCGCGGTGTTCTGAAACCTATGATCATACCCTCCGAAGGGATGGTCGCTCCAGGACGACACGTGGGCGGATCATAAGAATCTCACGGTGCGACCTAGGGTTGGAGACCATATGATACATTGACATGCGTCCTGCTCCCACTTACTATAAACATTCTCCCCATTCACCTTGTTATTGATCCATGCAAACACTTTCCGAAGGGAGGCTGCACCCAAGACGACACGAAGCCGAGCATGGATCTCACGATGTGAACACAGGGGTGTTGGGTTTTATGCCCTAAAACTCATAGATAGTAAATGAAACAAATTAATTGATCTCAATAAAGCGTTATTTGAGTGATTCAGTAATTTGGTTATTAAATAATCGAGTTTGCATTAATAAACCCTAAATCCAATAAACAAAGATCCAAGGTTGTTTTAAATGAAACTTGAACTAGTATGTGTGGACATATAGGGATCGGTGTTCAAGTAACAACCTAAATGGTCTATAGTATAGGGACAAGGCTGGGTACCTTATCCTGGTGACACTATGTGATACGGCCCACTTTGTATTCGATACAGATGCAATGATCCAAAGCATCCATGTAGGAGACATGCGAGTGGGGGTATCCTATGCAATGAGTTTGCATAAGACTGGACCGCGAAATAGTAACCACTAGATGTAACGTCGTTGACTAGTTTAGATTTCTATTTCAATAGGATGACCTAGGTAACTCAATCTCAATCCTGAGTCTGTTATGAACTCCTTTTCAAGAGGGATTGTCCTTAGATTTGTATGGGTGAGAGTGGCCTGTTCGTCGATGATAGCTAGCTAGTTTTCCCTAATTAATTTAGCTAGTCTTTTATAATTTATTGGCCAAAATGATGCGTTTTTGTGTTGTATTTGTAGGAGATAAATATTTGAGCTAATTGCGTGTTCGGGACATGAAAAATGGCTAAAAGATCGAAAAAGGATCAGGTTGGAAGAAGTCAAATTCAGCCCAGTTGATTTAAAAAAAAAAAAAAAAATTCATAGCGTCGCGACGCTTTCGGCAAATTTTCCAGATTCGCGGTATCGCGACAGCGTCGCGACGCTGTCCATAGCGTCTCGACGCTGTCGGCAGATTTTCTATAAATTTATCCTTTTGTGCTACGGATTGGGGGAGTCCAATTGGTAAGATTTTAGCCCTAATTTCGACTAGAGACCTTTGGTGGGAGCTGAAGCAAGGCCAAGGAGTGGGAATCAAGCGAGAAGACGTGGAGATCGTGACGGGGACGTGCCGGTTTCGACGGATTCGAGTTTTCCTTTCTCTTTCCCTTAACTCTTGTAGTTTTGATGGCTTTTCTTACAATTAGTGTTTGTGGTTTAAAGACTATGAATTTCTAGTTGTTTGTCTTAGGGATTGATGTAGCTGTTTTAGTTGTTGGATTGATTTTTGGTATGAATGTGCTTTTATTTTATGCATGCAATTTTGTGTAATGCTTTCAATTACTTGATCACTAATTGAATGATTTAAGTGTTGAATCTAACTCGGGAGAGAGGATTTGGCCTAAGACTTGCCTTGTTTAATTGCATGACTAGAGTAGAAATTCTAAGTTTGTGACGGGATTTGGAATATCTCTAGAAGTATAACAAGGATTAAACCGAATAATGCCTTGCATGTTAATGAACTTTGATAGGGATTCAAGTTAGTTATATGCATGAGAATCAATTATACTCGGGAGAGGTAATCGTGATAAAAGTTTCCTTGGCTTGTAGAATAATTGCACGATCAATTCATTCCTATTAATCAATCCTCAATCTTAAATAATGAAATCAATTCTCTATGAGTCTTTCCCTTTGAGTCTCCACCTTTATTTTATGCTTTTTGTCTTTAGATTTATCTTTATCTTTAAGTTTTGCTCCCTAAATAAAATTGGACAAGATTATTCACGGTACTTAATTTGCTAGAAAACCAATCCAGAGGACGACACTCGTTTAATCACGAAAACACTATATTATTACTTGACCCGTACACTTGCGGTAAGCAATTTGCACATCAGCCGACTCAATAATCCTACCATTTCAGGGGCAAGACCGAATGGGGGTTGGGAACATAACAGTATAAGATGGAATTCACTCCTTCCCCTATTGGTGCAAGTAGATGTGTGTTCCCTTAAGGGCTGATTCCGGGGCTTGAACAAAAGCGCGTTGTCCTCTCTTGGCCCGAGAGGAATTTCTTTTTTAGTGGTTGGACCCTAAACAGGTTGTTCATTAGAGGGATCGGTGGTACTTAAGGATCCAGAGGTAACCTAGGGGTAAAACAGTAATTTGACCCAGCTGGTGTTACGAACACACGTGAAGGATTGACTTACTGCATTGATCGTTATCTGTGGACACAGAAATATTCTACAGTGAGAAGAGTGCAACTGTGGGTCTTTAGTGGAGTGACCCACAGTTAATGAATGTTGATGAACTTGGTTAATGAGTTTAGCCAGTTAATCTCGTATCGTTGGAGCTTCTGATCTGTAGGTCCATTAGGTCCACCTGCTAGCTCGTAACAGGTGCTGAGATTATTTAGTCTTGAAAATTAAGGGATTTAATATAATGTATGGAGATACATTATTATATAAGTTTAATTATAGAATAAAACATTATAATAAAATTAATTTTGGATGTGATTCAAAAATTAATTAAGGAGAGAATTATGAATTTAATTAAATATGTGATATTTGATTAAATTCATGAATTAATTAATTGGGGAATTAATTAATTTAATTTAATTTAGTTAAATATGGTTTAATCAAATTATTGCTATAGTTTATGTTAATGTACATTTTGATGCACATTAAAACTATAGGTTAAATGAGAGAGATAAAATTGAATATGATTCAATTATAAAATTAATTAAATATTTGATATTTAATTAGTGTGGATTCAATTAATTGAGAATTGATTGAATGGCCAATTTAATTCAATTGAATATGATTTAAATTGAATTAAAAACTTTATATTATAATGGATTTAATTAATATTGATTTAATTAAATTAATTATAATTAATTAATTAATTAAATATTTATTATTTAATTAATTGATGGCCAAGATCGTTTAGGTAATAATCAACGATCAAGATTGAGTAGGGAAGATAACTTCCCTTCCCCACTTATCGTATGTTGAAGGGGAGTTCCCTACAGTTACGTTCATTTTCTCTCACTCACGAAAAAACTGAAATCAGTTCTCTCAGAAAAATTCTCTCCCTAAATCTGCAGCAACTCTCCTTGCTGTAGAATTCCCTTCCAAGACATCTTTTTGGCTCCCACAAGCCGGTTCTCATAGCCCAAGAGTCATAGCGAGTGATCTGACGTGGTGGTGTTCGTTGGGAGGAAAAACTACATGAATTGGAGCATCGTGCAGAGTTTTGATCTTCAGTCCATGTATGTTTTCTAGATCTAAATAGGTTTTAGATCTCTTTTATGCATGCTTAATCTTATTTAGAAAATGTTTCTTGTTTTGCCCAACGTATTAGTTTTCTTTTAATCGTAATTAAATCACAAACGGTGAAAACCGCTTCCGCTAGGGGATTCAATTCCTTCGAGGGGGACGTGAGAGTAAAAACTCGATATAAAAATCTCGTTTTTATATATTTTTCTCCCACTGAAATGTCCTACTGTACTTTTAGGGTTATTTAACTTAGATAAATCCGGCTAAGTCAATCTATCTAAGTCTATGCCTATTATAACTCTCATAATTAGGTTTTTATACTAATTTCTAAGTGAATTGAACCTTTTTAATTACCTAGTGACATTGCATGCTAATTGGATAGTGGTTAATTCAACTCAGGTATCGAGTCAGTTCCCATATAGGAGGTAACTCCAGCCTAGACAAAACCTCATCGGGAGAGTTCCCTTATAACCAAAGTCCTATTTTTCCTACTTACCATATTTTAAATTTATTAAAATACTAAGCAAGACAATTTTTCTAATCCTATTAGAAATGGCGATCTTAGGTCTAATTAATTTTAAATAATTTTAAAATTAATTATGTTTAAAATTAATTCATTTTCCCTAAGATCCTATGTTTGCATGCAACTCTTTGTTATAGGTTAAACAGTGTCTATTCATTAATTTTAGGGAAAAATACACTTTTAGTCCCTGAGGTTTGGGTTAAGTTACACTTTAGTCCCTAAGTTTTCAAACTCAACAAAAATACTCCTGAGGTTTGAGATAAGGAGAACTTTGGTCCCTGCCGTCTATTTTTCTGTTAAATCCTAACGGCTGCTGACGTGGCACTATTATTTTAATAAAAAAATTATTTTTTTATTTTAAAATAAAAACAAATAAAAAATAATAAAAAACAATAAAAATATTATTATTTTAATTATTTTTAAAACTCTACCCTCAACCCTCTTCTTCATCCTCTTCCCTCAATCCCTCCATCTTCTTCTTCAAATCTCTGGCGGCCGCGCCGCCCACATGCCGTCGCCGGCAGCCGTCGGCCGCCGCTCGCCAGCGGCGACGGATTTTTTTTTTATTTCTCTTTCCTTCCCCTGTGGCGGAAGCTCGAACATCCTCGGTTCCTCGACCACTGCAGCCTCCGGAGTTTCGGCTTCTCAGTAACAGTCTGAGGAGGCGGTTGCTCCTCCTGCGGCGACGGCGGGGGAGCTTCTTCGACTAACTCATCGTAGTAACAAATCTGAAGCCCAATTTTGCCTCTAATCCAGCTGAAGACGCTCTTCTTCTCCAACTGATAGTAAACCAAACCCTCATCTCCCTCTTCGCAAACTGGCTTCCGTACAGCTTGATCCTCCCCAAGAAGTTATTCTTCCGGCCACTGCCATTGTGGTACCTCTTGTCGTTGAAAACCTCGATATCGAGCTCCTCGTAGTCCATATTGTCAGGATCGGAGACGATGAATTCGAGCGGCTCATTCCAGGTAGGGTTGAGCTCGCGAAACTTAGTTGCAGTCCCCTTCCTCTGGCCATCGAAATCGACGATGACGTAAGGACTGGAGCTTCCTTGGCCGTCTTTGGGAAAAAGGTTGCGAGCATCGACGATTTCGACGACGAGCTTTCTGACGGTCTTGGACGGTGGCGGTGGTTGAGTCGGCGTCGTCATGGTTTCATTTTGGTATGAAACAAAAAAAGGAAATCAAAAATGGAAAAGAAAAGAAGAGAAGAGAAGGCGTTGATAGCGGTGAAATACAAGTTTTTTTTTCTCTGTTTCGGCGCTGGAAAACAGAGGGGGGAGGTCCCTCCCTCCCTCCCCGGCGACGGCATGTGGGCGGCGCAGCCGTCGGAGATTTGAAGAAGAGGATGGAGGGGTTGAGAGAAGAGTATGAAGAAGAGGGTTGAGTTTTAAAAATAATTAAAATAATAATATTTTTATTGTTTTTTATTTATTTTTATTTGTTTTTATTTTAAAATAAAAAAAAATATTTTTTTATTAAAATAATAGTGCCACGTCAGTCGCCATTAGGATTTAACAGAAAAATAGACGGCAGAGACCAAAGTGCTCCTTATCTCAAACCTCAGGGGTATTTTTATTGAGTTTGAAAACTCAGGGACCAAAGTGTAACTTAACCCAAACCTCAGGGACCAAAAGTGTTTTTTTCCCTTAATTTTATAACACTTATAAAATTTAATGAATTAAACCTATAACATGCTACTATGGTGAAATAAATTAACAATCAAATTCTAATTAATTTATTACCATACAATAGCAATCATGACATTAATTAATATAACATTTATATTAAGCTAAGATAATGTCATGTTCAATGCAATTTAATTTCCTTTTAATTAACCTAACTTTTAAACTAATTATTCAAGAAAATTAAAACATGCATTGCCCGTTTTCATACATTAATATAACTCTTATATTAAATGCTCGTGAAAATAAATAAATAAAGTATATAAATTACTTTCATAAATATAACTCTTATATTTTTACTAAAGTAATTTCATGCGCAATGTTTCTCAATTTTCATCCATTTAACATAACAATTTATATTAAATACTCATGAAAATAAATTCATACATATCGCATACATTATAACAATTATAATATAATATATGCATGAATATGCTTAACCTATGGTGAGATTATAAACTATATGACATTCATAAAGCAAATTAATTAGCTAAGTAGACGGGTTTTAGCATCCTAGGATAAAAAAATTGCAAAATTACATTAATTTCACATTAAATTTATCCTATCTAGCCGTGAACCAGTCCAAACCAGCCTCGAACGGAGTCCAAACCCCTCGAACCAGCAAAAAACAAGCTGAAATACATTGAACCAGCTCCAAATCAACTTGAACCGGTCTAAATAATGTTGAATCGAGCCAAAAAACGTCCAGACCGCACGAACCGACCCCTAAACCGCTCAAATCAAGTTGAACCGGGTCAAATCTCCACCGAACCAGTCAACTCTTCCCTTGAACCACGCTGAACCACCATGAACCGGTCAAGAATCGGTCAAACATCACTAAACTGTGCCCCAGCCGAACGAACCGGACTAAATCGTAACTGCCCGAATCGAAAACCATCTAAAACAGCTAACTGCTGCCACGTTAACTTGAAACTGCACCACTAACACCATCGGGGCAGCGTCGAGACGCTGTGGCATTTTTATCCGAAGAAATTTTCTGCCAAGGATTCGTCCGTTCGTGTTTTTCCACCAACGTCTCGACGCTGGCTCTTGGCTTTTCGCAAATTCATCGATTTCCAACGTTATATACTTGCTCGATATTTGCCCAAATTGCACCCAAATCGATTCACAATTAAATGACACAGACTTACAGACTCAAATTTGCAACAAAACGCCCAATACACCGGGCCCTTACATTGATCAAATCAACAAAATTTTGAAAATCTAATGTCAAAAACACTAAACATCTACCAGCAAACCAATCATACATCCAATGCACAATTAAATCCCACCATTCAACCAATGCAAATTTTGTAAAACAAAATTGAGCCTACAACCTGGCTCTGATACCAATGAAGGATTGGAATTCTGAATTTCGTTAAGCAGAAGTGCAATTGGACCGATTCGCAGTTAATTTCGTTCATCCAAAATATCGATACATTGGCAATCATTTAGAATAATTCAGAATATCTAAGGCTAAACATGCAAGTATAAATTTAGATCTAAATCTATTATAGGAAGAGAAGCATAAAATCACCGTCATTGTCGACTCAGAATGATCAAGAACGCTTTGCTGAACGTGCAAGAACCGAAAGTGAAATCACCAACGATTGGGACACCAACAATCGATCTTCCTCGCTATTCTTTTAGATTAGGAACAAAGTGTGTGGGACTCCTAATCTTCATTTTGGGAAAAAATACCGAGAGAAAAAATCTTCCTTCTTTGTATTGTGCTTGAGAGAATCAGAGAGAAGAGAGATTCTACAGCATAGTCGATTTGTGTGAAGTGAGGCTTGTTCCCTTAACCCCTATTCTGATATTAGGGAGTTATTAATACATTAATTAATTAATAATGTAACTAAATATCTAATATTTAATTACATGTGCATTGAATCATATTAAATGCACATCTCTCACTTAATATATGGTTTCAATGTTCTGGTCAAAGCCATAAGATTTGACAGTAGTGTCAAACCTTATATTCCAAGATCTGGAAGCTTGCTTCAACCCATAAATGGATCG
This sequence comes from Luffa aegyptiaca, assembly GCA_017139565.1. NCBI lineage: Eukaryota > Viridiplantae > Streptophyta > Magnoliopsida > Cucurbitales > Cucurbitaceae > Luffa > Luffa aegyptiaca. The sequence continues at coordinate 18,568,203 of CM029405.1, read as the reverse complement.
TCTAAGCTTGCAAACTTTTTGCTCCTGACCTTGAGCAATGAACCCCTTTGGTTGAGACATAAAGATGTTCTCATCAAGATTGCCATTCAGAAAGGCAATCTTGACGTCCATTTGTCAAATCTCATAATCATAAAACGTGGCAATGGACAAGAGAATCTTTATCGACTTTAACATGGCAATTGGGGAGAAGGTTTCCTCATAGTCCACCCACTCCTTTTGGGTATAACCCTTTGCCACAAGTCGAGCTTTGAAAGTCTGTACTTTCCCAATTGCGTCTCGTTTTCTCTTGTAGATCCATTTGCACCACCCCTCCTTTTGGGTATAACCCTTTGCCACAAGTCGAGCTTTGAAAGTTTGTACTTTCCCAGCTGCGTCTCGTTTTCTCTTGTAGATCCATTTGCACCACCCCTCCTTTTGGGTATAACCCTTTGCCACAAGTCGAGCTTTGAAAGTTTGTACTTTCCCAGCTGCGTCTCGTTTTCTCTTGTAGATCCATTTGCACCCTATGGGTTTAACCCCTTCAGGTAGGTCTACAAGATCCCAAACTTGATTGAAGTACATATACTCCATCTCTAGGTCCATAGCTTTGACCCACTGGTCATGGTCCACATCATTCATTGCCTGTCTAACTGCATGTTTGGGAGTGATTTCAAAATGGCTAAAATCACTTTTGTCATGTTCAAAATCATCCCGAAACATACTTTTAATTATCAAAAATCAATTTCATGTTTGATTTTACACTTTTAAATGTGATTTTCATATCGTTAAAATTGATTTTTAATTATTAAAGACATGTTTTCGAGTGATTTTGAATATGTCAAAAGTGATTTTAACCATTTTAAAATCACTCCCAAACATGCACTAAAGGTCAATGGATCCTCAACTCCATCATCAAGTATGACAGTTGTATTTTCTGCTAAACCCAGATAGCGTTCAGGTTGAGTAACAATCCTCCCACTACATCGAGGCATTCTCAACTGTTGAGAAGGATGGGTTTGACCAGATGTACTAGGCTCATCTACAACTCTTGTTGAAGGTCCAGTCTGTGTACTGGGCTCATCAAAAACCCTTGTTGAAGGTTCAACCTCATCAACAACTCTTGTTGATTCATTTGTAGCTTCACCAGAAAGTTCACTTAACACCATTTTACTGCGTGGCTTGTGTTCTCGAATGTGGTCTTCTTCTAAGAAAGTAGCATTTGTCGAAACAAACACTTTATTTTCTTGTGGATCGAAGAAGTCTCCACCTCTTGTTTCTTTTGGGTAGCCTACGAATAGGCATAATTTTGAACGTGAATCCAATTCTTTGGGTTTGCTACTAGCACATGTGCAAGGCAGCCTCAAATTCTGAAATGACATAAACTAGCTTTATGCCCTTTCCAGAGCTCAAATGGTGTTTCAGAAACACTCTTTGAGGGAGCTACATTCAAAATATAAACTGTAGTCTCTACTGCATAACCCCAAAAAGAACTAGGCAGTTGAGCATAATTCATCATAGATCGAACCATGCCCAACAAGGTTCTGTTTCTCCTTTCAAATACATCATTTTGTTGAGGTGTACCTGGTGCTGAGAGTTGAGACGAGATTCCATGTTCTATCAAATAGTTCTGGAATTTGAAGTCCAAATACTCTCCACCTCGATAAGATTGAAGTGTTTTAATGGTTTTACCTAACAAGTTCTCAACTTCAGTCCTGTACTCCTTGAACTTTTCAAGGGCTTCAGACTTATGACTCATTCGGTATAAATAACCATAACTCTAATAATCATCTATGAAAGAGGTGGAATATTCATACCCTCCTCGAGCTTTTACATTCATTGGATCATAGAGATCCGTATGTACGAGTTCTAAGGGCTCCTTGGCACGATAACCTTTTCCAGTAAAAGGTCGTTTTGTCATTTTACCTTCGAGACATGACTCACACGGAGGTAAAGTACCATCTTCTAACTGGCTTAGAAGTCCGTTCTTAACCAATCTCCCAATCCTATTGAGATTTATGTGGGCAAGTCTCAAGTACCAAAGATAGATACTTTGAGAAACTTTCTGCCGTTTTGGTTGAGTCTCAGCTGTTTTAAACATTTCATTGTTCAAAATAGCTCTAGACTCTATTGGTCTTAAAACATACAAATTGTTCTCCATTTTTGCAGAACAGATATCAGTACCCCTTTTAGTAATGAAAGCTTCATTCACAGAAAAGGACACTGAATATCCTTGTTCTAGCAAACAAGAAATAGAAATCAAATTTCTTTTTATTTTGGGAACTATATATACATTATCTAATAACATATAGCGTTCCCTGGAGAAGAACATTTTGATATTTCCCACTGCTTTAGCTGAAATGAGCTCCCTAGTCCCAACTCTGAGAGTCATTTCCCCAACATCCAACTGTTGCCAGGAGCTCATTCCCTCAAAGGAAGAGCATACGTGATGAGTGGCACCTGAATCAAGGATCCAGGTTGTATCATCATTTTCCACTATACACGTTTCAATGACCAGTAAATCAAATTTATTTTCATTGAGATGTGCTAAGCAGTCGATATCATATTGATCATGAACAATTTCAGATGAATTAGACATGTGGGCTTGAGGACCGTCCTCAGTTAAGACCAATTCTACGCAATTAATGTTTAAGTTCATTTTCTTAGTTGTATTAGAAATACCAGTTTTGTAATTGGCATTATTCGAGGCATACAAAGAACGTTTCATGCTGAGAACAAACAAATTAACTTAATAAGTGATGTTTCATTAACCCATTACACAAAATAATAGTATTATTTTAATCTAATCAATTTAGCAAAAGTACTGATCGACCCATAGAGTAAACATTCATTTTGTAACGATACTTCAGAGGTTTAGAACAACAGCTACCGTAGGGCAGTCAGCTACTCCTCCTCTGAATTGAGACAATCTCAGTCAATCCGTATTCCCAGAATAACTCATATTCCAATAGTTCTTAGCTACTGTTTTTTTTTTCGGTCAGGAAATTATTAACATATTAACAATTTCCCGTAAGTGTGACCCTCCATTTTTCAGATCTCAGAGCTCGGCCCCAACAATGCTACCATAGGGAAAGTCAAAGTTGGAAATGGACCTAAGAAACCCTATCCATTTTTGGAGTTTGCGTTGTTCCGACTCCCATGACCAAGCCCTCCGTAGGGTGATCGCTCCTAGGGCGACTCGCAGGCAGATCATGGGGATCTCACAGTGCAACCTAATGGAGGAGACCGTAGGATACGTTGACACGTGTCCTGCTCCCACTTACTATAAAATACTCCCTCATTCACCTTGATATTGATCCATGCAAACACCATCCGTAGGGGGTCACTCCCAGGGTGACTCGAGGCCAAGCATGGACCTCACGTTGTGAACTTTTGAGGACGTGAGAGCAAAACTTGATTTATAAAAATCTTTTTTTGATATATTTCCTCCCACTAAGTATTTTTATAATTATAGGGTCTATTACTTATGTAAATTCTGGCTAAATGAATTTATCTAAGTCTATGCCTTATATAACTCTTATATGGAGGTCTTTAATCTAATGTCTTAGGCGAATTAAACTCTTTTAATTAACCTGGCAACATTGCATGCTAACATAACTATGGTTAATTCAACTCAAGTTCCGGGTTAGTTCCCAGGTAGCAGGTGTTCCGTATACCGTCATCTTAAGTACCTCCAGCCTTAAACAGAACTTCATCGGGAGAGTTCCCTTATAACCATAGTAATGTAAACTTTTTACTCTAAAGATCTAGGTGAATTAAACTCTTTAAAAAACCTCGTGACATTGCATGCTAACATTTAACTATGATTAATTCAACTCCGGCATTCCGGGTTAGTTCCCAAGTAGGAGGTGTTCCGTAAACTGTCATCTTAAGTACCCCTAGCCTTAGACAAAACTTAACCGATGGAGTTCCCTTATAATCATAGTAATGTTTTTCTTACTTAGTCAATTAAAACTATTTTTAATTCTATGTAAGAATAATTCTAATCCTATTAGAAATATGATCTTAGGTCTAATTAATTTTAAACATTTTAAAATTAATCTAATTTTCCTAAGATCCTATGTTTGCATACAATTCTTTGTTATAGGTTAAAGGATTCTAAATTTTATAACACTTATAAAATTTTAATGAATTAATCCTATAACTTGCTACTATGGTGACATAAATTAACAATCGGATCCTAATTAATTTATAACCATACAATAGCTTTTATGACATACATTAATATAACAATTATATTAAACTAAGGTAATGTCATGCTCAATGCATTTTAATTTTCATCCATTTAATATAACACTTTATATTAAACATCTATGAAAATAAAATTCATACATATTTCATACATTATAACATTTATAATAATAAATATGCATGAATATGCTTAACCTAAGGTGAGAATTTAAGCTATATGACATCCATAAAGCAAATAAATAGCAATTGAACCAGTTAATTTTGGCCCCTAGGATAAAATAAAGCATAAATTACAATAATTATAGCTAAATTCTATCATAAAAGTCCTTCTGCAGCTCCAAATACTGGTCTAGACCGCCCGAACCGACCCGAACAACTTCGAACCAGCCACGAAAACCACGAACCAAGCCAAATTCCAGCTGAACCGGACCAAATCGGTCCCAGTCTAGATGGACCATGCGAACCAGACCGCCAGCTACCTTGAACCGCCTGAAACACGTCCTCGCGAAACCTTAACGCCTGTCGCACATCGTGACAGCGTCGCGACGCTGCGACTTCTTCTCGTCGTCTGCGTCTGCGAATCGAGATAGCGTTGCGACGCCGAAGAACAGCGCCGCGACGATATTGCGGCTAGAGCATTTTCTGGGCAGAAAAAGCGTCTGTTCTTCGTCTTTTTCTTCGATTTCAGTCGTGAATTCAACGTATTTCATCCCATAAAAAACTTAATCTAGACCTGGACTTACAAAGGACTCGATTTTCCATAAAATACCCGAAACACCAGGCCCTTACATGATCAAATCACATAAAAAACAGTAAAATCTATGGCCATAAAATTAACCAAAACAGTCCAATGCAAACCATACATACATTATACATTAATCAATCCCACCAATAGTCAATGCAAATTTTAGAGAAATAAAATTAGATCTACGATCGGCTTTGATACCAATTGAAGGATTGGAATTCCGTAATTCCGTAAAGCGGAAGCGTGATTGGGACCGATTCGTAATTAATTTTGTTTAATGTAAAATACCAATACATTGGCAATAATCTTAAAACTAATCTAAATTTATATTAAGGCTAAGCATACAAAAACATTAGATCTAAATCTAATTTATATAGTAACAAATTACTTACTTTCGTTAACGACTCAGGTTAAATTCACGAACTACTGCGAACACCACCACTATGGCTACACCGATATGACTCTGAGACGTCTAGAGGCAGGAGACTGGTGGGAGTCTAGAGGGAGCCTTCAGGGGAATTCTCTGAGAGTAGGAGAATGAATGGGATGCATTTTACCCCACCCCAAGGGTCCTATTTATAGGAAAAAGGTCCAGACCTTTTCCTTATAGGAAAAGATCATGAATAAGATCTAATCAAATCTATTATCTTATTCATATTTAATTTAATAAATAATTAATTAATTCCATAATTTATTAATTACCCAATTAAATATCATATATTTAATCTTAGGAATTTTATTCAATTATTTATATTAATATGAATCCAATTCATATTAATTATTTGAACTCTTTCAAATATTTTCTCTCAAGAATTAATTTTGAAATTAATTCAAAATTATATTATAAAGTTTCATAAACTTTATATTATAATGTATCAATATACAGTATATGATTCCTCTAAATAAGTTGAATACTTTCAATTTACAATTTATACTTAATTGCCTCAAGTCTCTTTACGAGCTACCAGTGGGACCTAATGAACCTACAGATCAGAAGCTCCAACGATACGAGACTAATTGGCTAAACTCATTAACCAAGTTAGTCAACATTCGTTAACTGTGGGTCACTCCACTAAAGACCCACAACTGCACTCTTCTCATTGTAGAATATTTCTGTGTCCATGGATATCGACCAATGCAGTAAGTCAATCCTTCACGTGTGTTCGTAACACCAGCTGGGTCAAATTACCGTTTTACCCCTGGGTTACCTCTGGTTCCTTAAGTACCAATGATCCCTCTAATGAACAAGTTGTTTAGGGTCCAACCATTAAACAGGAGTTCCTCTCGGGCTAGGAGAGGACGACGCGCCTTTGTTCAAGCCCCGGAATCAACCCTTAAGGGAACACACATCTACTTACCCCAATAGGGGGAAGGAGTGAATTCCATCTTGTACTGTTATGTTCCCAGCCCCCATTCGGTTTTGCCCCTGAAATGGTAGGATTATTGAGTCGGCGAACTGGCCACTCTAACCCATACAAATCTAAGGACAACCCCTCCTGAAAGGAGTTCATAACAGACTTAGGATTGAGATTGAGTTACCTAGGTCATCCTATTGAAATAGAAACCTAAACTAGTTAACGGTGTTACATCTAGTGGTTACTATTTCACGGTTCGGTCTTATGCAAACTCATTGCATAGGATACCCCCACCCGCATGTCTCTTACATGGATGCTTTGGATCATTGCATCTGTATCGAATACAAAGTGGGTCGTATCACATAGTATCATCAGGATAAGGTATCCAGTCTTATCCCTATACTATAGACCTTTTAGGTTGTTACTTGGACACCGATCCTCGTATGTCCCCACATACTAGTCTAAGTTTCATTTAAACAACCTTGGATCTTAGTTTATTGGATTTAGGGTTTATTAATGCAAACTCGATTATTCAATAACCAAATTACTGAATCACTCAAATAACGCTTTATTGAGATCGATTAATTTGTTTCATTTACTATCGACGAATTTTAGGGTATAAAACCCAACAGTTGGCACAATTTTGGGTTTTATGCCCTAAAACTTGTAGGTAGCAAATGTAAACTATTGACTGTTATCAATAAAGCATTATTGATTATTATTCTATAAAGAGTTATCAAATTATTGTATTAGTTTTGTCTTAAATAACCCTAAATTCAATAAACTAACATCTTAGGCTGCTGTATGAGTCTTGAACTGTATGTGGAGACATATGGGGATCAATGTTTAAGATACAGCCTAAAGGGTTTATAATATAGAGATAAGGTTGGGTACCTTATCCTGGTAACACTATGGATATGACCCACTTTGTATTTGATACAAACGCAATGATCCAACGCGTTCATGTAGGGGACATGCAAGTGGGGGTATCCTATGAAATGGGTTGCATAAGACCAGATAGCAAAATAGAAACCGCTAGATGTAACTTCGTTGACTAGTTAGGTTACTATTTCAATAGGATGACCTAGGCAACTTAGTCTTAATCCTGAGTGTATTATGAACTCCTGTTCACGAGGGATTGTCCTTTGATTTGTATGGGTGAGAGTGACCAGTACGCCGACTCAATAAGTCTACCATTTTGGGGACAATACCAAGTGGGGAGCTGGAAACATAATCACACAAGATGGAATTCACTCATTCTCGACTTCAGGGTAAGTAGATGAGTGTTCCTTTAAGTTGTGTCTCCGGGTCCTGAACAAAGGGCCCTACCCTCTCACTGGCTCAAGAGGGATTTTTGTTTAATGGTTGGACCATAAACTGGTTGTTCATTAGAGGAGCATGGTACTTTAGGACATTGAGGTAACCTAGGGGTAAAATGGTAATTTTACCCAACTGGTGTTACGAACACTCATGAATGACTAACTTACTGTTATTGGTGTATATCCGTGGACACAAAAATATTCTACAGTGAGAAGAGTGCAGTTGTGGGTCTATGGTGGAGTGTACCCACAGTTAACGAATATCGTTGAAGCTTCTGATCTGTAGGTCCATTAACTCCCACTGGTAGTTTGTAAAGGGTATTGAGGTAATTTAAGTCTTGATTGTAAATTGAAGTGTTCAAATTTACTAAGGGAAATAATATAATGTATGGTGATACATTATTTAATTTTGGATATCATTCAAAATTAATTAAATATTTGAATTATTTGAAGGAGTTCAAATATTAATTTTAATATGAATTGGATTCATATTAAAACTATAGATTGTGAAAAAATACAATTAAATATGATTTAATTGTAGTCTTAAATTAAATATATGATATTTAATTTAATAATTAATTAATTAAAAATATGAATTATCTACTAATTCAGTTCAAAATTGATTAGATAATTAAGAAATTATCTGTAGAGAAATTTTGAACTCACCAATCACACCTATAAATAGGCCTTCATGCCTATGACTTCTGCATCCCAAGAGTTCTCTCTGAATTCTCCCTTAAAATCAATAAGGAGGTTCCCACTGCCTCGGCCTCAAGTTCCCCAGAGAATACCAGTGTTTCCCTGTGGTGGTGTTCCAAGTTGATCGTGATTTTGCAGAGAAGATCTCATCCTAAGAAGCGTTGGTGAAGCCCTCCTGAGTCGTCAACGAAGGTGTAAAACTTTTCTTCTCTGTATTTAGGATTAGATCGTAATTTAATATTTAATTTAGATTAAATTTAGCATGCTTAATCTTGTTTATACAGTAGATTTAAGGGTGTATGTCTCTGTATAATTTGCCAATGTATTTGGTATTTTAATCGTTCTTAAAATCTGAGCAAATGGTCTTATTAGTTTTCGTTGCACCGGGACTTTGATCCCTTCAATAACCTCTTAAAACACTCCCAATATTCGTAAAGAGTCTCGCTAGCAATCTGAATAATGTCGTAAATATCTTTTCGAAGATTGGCTGCCCTACTAGCTGGAAAGAATTTTTCAAGAAACTTATTTTTCATCTCATCCCAAGTATTAATAGAACCACTAGGAAGAAAATATAACCAATCTTTTTTGCCATATCTTTAAAGGAAAAAGGGAAAGCATGTAAACTTATATGTTCATCTGTAACACCGTTAGGCTTCATACCCGTGTGGACAATGTAGTATTCCTTAAGATGTTTATGTTGGTCCTCCCCTGGACTGCCCCTGAAAATAGGTAACAAATGAATTAGTCCAGATTTAAGCTCAAACATACCTCTTGTTTCAGGTTAGGTGATGTACAATGGTTGTTGATTTAGATTAGGAGTTGCAAGCTCCTCCAAAGTTTGCTCGACCATCTCTCCTTGTGGCTCGAGATTCAGATTGACTTCTTCCCTTCTTGCCTTACTCCTTAATCTACACTCCTCTCTTGTTATGTTAGAACAAAACAGAAAATTCTCCATCCTAAGATGAATGAGTTTGCATAAACCGAAGACAACAAGTAAAAATTCAATAATAAAATGAAAAAAAAAAAAAAAAAAAAGAAAATTTTTTCAAAGACTCCCCGACAACGGCACCAATTTGATGGAAGAGATTGTCGAGGTCTCTTATCAAATAAATTTATAAGACACGACACTAAAACTAACTTGTAAATCTAATGGTCGGAGTCAATTACAGGAAGTCTTTACACACAAATTTCAATTCTCTTTTCCGTTAGGTAACTAAAAATGGGGATTTTATTAAGAAAATAATGAAAAAACAATATTGAAAACGAAAAAGTACCAAAAAGTAAATAGTAAAAGAATAACAAAAAGGATGAATCAATACCTGAAAATCATGCCATCGATGTTATTAGGACTTCGTTCAATTCTTATAAATCATAAATTTCACTAATGATCTCAATTCCATATTTTAGCTCGACGTACTTTGGGAACAAACCAAAAGCCGTGATCCACTATCACAAACATGCAAACGCTAAGTTTTTTTATTCTAGCCTAAATTAGATAATTGGTCGATTAACTAATTCAAACTGCATTGGGATCTAGTTAGATTAATTAAACATGCAACGGGCAACAAAACTCAATTACAATAAATTAAATCATCCAACTCTAGATGACGCATGAGGAATATCATAACGTTCTCCTATTTACTACTTTAGATTAGCAAGTAAATTCAAGCAAGTTGCGGTCAAAGGTTTTCAATTTTCCCCTAAATTGCCAAAATTTGTATACATAGAGAGCTAGAATCGAAAAACATGCATTTGAAGAATTAAAGCCCAAGAAATTTCATTAATAAAGATTGAACTTACATCCCGACGTCCCAATTATATGAAGATGGAGTTTAGCCGCTCATGGAACACGAACAACCTTGCTTCTTTACTTGATACATCAGGAAATCTAACTAAACTAGCCTAAAAAGCAAGAAAACTGGAAAATAGTACTAGAAATTGAGAGGAAAACGACTGAAATTCAGTCTATTCCAAGATGTTACAACCCTAAAACCAATGCTACATATTTATAGAAGTCATGGACGTTGAGACGATTCATTTGGCGTTGAGACGCTCTCCAAATATGGCAAAAAATATGCTTTCAGAAAAGGAAAACACCAGGCTGGAAATTTGCCTAGCGTCGAGATGCTATAAGCCAGCATCTTGACGTTGGTCTTCTAATTTGTAGCATCGAGCGACATCAAGATGCTATCTCCTCAGATTTTTGGTGCTAATTCTAGACCTGCAGAGCATTGAGACGCTATATGGAAGCGTTGAGATGCTGAGCTCTCGGGAATTTGGCCATTTTAAGCTCCGATTTAGCTCATTTTAGTCCCGAATTAACTTCGAACCTCCGTCATAGAATTGCACACATATTATACTCGTTTGAAAGTATTTTTCGCAAGGAATTCAATAAGGATAAGCAAATTGGGAGAAAATAAGTTATAACAAAACTGTGTTATCAGTTCCCTACAGTATGTTCTTCATACTCGACCAGACATTGCCTTTGCAGTTCAACCATGCTCCCACAACTCAACACTGGAAAGCCCTCAAGTGTGTTCGCAGCTGGATCTAGGACTCTATCTCTTAGCCTCTCTATTCAACCGACCTCTCAATTGGTACTTACTGCCTACTCGGATGCTGATTGGGCTACTTCTCCTATTGATCGAAAATCTGTTATTGGTTATTGCATATTTTTTTGCTCTTCCCTAGTTTCTTGGTCCTTAAAAAAGCAGGCAGTTGTATCTCGTTCAAGCATTGAATCTGAGTATCGGGCTTTGTCTCATGCTGCTTATGAGATTACGTGGCTACGGTTCCTTAGCTTCTACATGATCTTCAAAGTTAACATTCATTCCACTCCTACTATATGGTGTGACAACATTAGTGCGGCTGCCCTTGCTTATAATCCTGTTTTTCATGCTCAAACCAAGCACATTGAGATTGATGGCCACTTCATTCGCGACCAAGTCCTTGCCAAGCAACTGAAAATTCGACACATTGCTTCTCAAGATTAAGTGGTTGACTGCCTTACCAAGCCATTATCTCAACGTCAACATCAGTTCCTCCTTGACAAACTTGCTCTTCAGTTTGCAACTTCGCCTTGTTTGAGGAGGGCTTTCAGAATAGACTCCTAAAGCAGCTATTGTATCCGTTGGTTATTGTTTTATATTGCTTGTATCTTCAATTGTCAGCTCATGTATTACATTTCTTATATGGCAAAATGACTCACCTAATCCTCCTATTTTATCTCTATGTAGGTTAGGTTAGATATTGTAAATCCTTCTCTAACAGATCTTCTCATTCTTTATCTTTATTTATTGAAGGTTTGAACCTCATTATTCAATATGAAAGATGTTGATGGTCAAATTTGGTCAGAAGGAACTCACCTGACTTTCACGTGCCACTAACGGTAAATTTGTAGATGAGGGGGAAGACGTGGCCTGCAAAATGATAAATCTGCACACCGGTGTGGTGTTAGCCACACCGCCTCCGATGCTTAAGTCAGCAAGCAGAACGATGGGAAGCAAGAAAGTAAGAGCAAGAGGAGAATCAGAGAATCGAGTTTGGGTCCCCTTCTTCAGTGGCAAAGAGGGGTATAAATACCTGCTCATGCTCCTAGGGTTTTTAGGAATTCGGAGGCGTCTTGGGACAAACCAGGCAGAACCAGGGCGGCTAGAGGCTATAGGAACCGAACGGAGTCGAGGCGCGGGCTGAGGGTCAGGCGGCCCGACCCCTTCGGTCTTGGCCTGACTCATTGGCCCGTTTCGCCCCAAGGGTCCATCCTCCAGTCTGATTTCTGCCCAATTGTCCTCGTCAGCTCCTTGTGCATCGGGGTGGTCCAAAATAACCCATAACAAAAGATATCATAATTCTTACTCAAAACCTAATCAGACAATATATAAAATAAGAATAATATGAGTTAGGTCAGTTTTTTAAGTCAGAAATGGGACTAAAATAGAACTTCTTTACTCTAAGAAGAACCAAATTTGAAATAAAATGGGTAAATTTTGGGAACCAAAACTAAGTTTTAACATTGTTCATATATACATCATTCTTGAACTGAATCTATAATATTACAATAATTATAAAAGTGATTTTTAACCTTTTTAATAAATTGAAAGAAGTTTTCTCTACTTCTAAAAAGAAATAAATTTTCCTTTTTTTTCTTTACATGTATATAAAGTTCTCTCCAATTTACATTCACATATAAGGAAGGGTCACAAATGATTCAACTTGAAATTGATGTAATGTACGTCGAATAATCAAAATCAATCTGATGGTCAAGTTAGTAATCAATGACAGAAGGACTTTGGATTTACAAAGAGTGAGAAAGGGAATTAGCTAGAGAGAGTTAGGATTTGAGGTAGAATATAGTGTCTATACCTTGTCTAAGAGGCGGGTCCCTATTTAAAGGTAGAAGCACGTTCTTAGCTAGAATAAAAAAACTTGCACACATTTATATATGTCAAGGTCTCCAAACTTGGTAATGTTATTGCTTCTAATCAACAATATGATGGAACAATATGAACATAGTTAAACTGGCATAAAACTTGTACTAAAGATCAAGAGGTCTGTGGTTCGAATTCTCTCACCCCCACATGTTGTTAAAAAAAAAATCAATAATATGATAGTATTTCATAGAAAAATTATGTGAGATGACCTAGGTCAATAATCTCGTATAATAGTTAATTTTCCTTATTTATTTAACAAAAACTTGATATATATGAAGAAGTATTTAATGGAGAGATGTGTAGTGAATATATAAGCTGTAATGTTGCTTCTCTTTATAATAATAATAATAATAAATAAATAAATAAATAAAAACGAATAGTTCACGTCCCCAGAGATTTTTGGATTTTTTTGTTTATTTTAATGATTTTTTTCCTGAATTAAAAGTGGAAATAAATGTATTTAATAATTCTTTTTTTCTTTTTCATATCTGAAAAAAAAAAAGCAATAATCAATTTAGAAATGATGACACAAAAAGTAGTCAGAAATAAATAATTTCATAATTATAATGATATATATAGATAGATATATATATGAAGGTAATATATACCACCATATAATGAACCTATTTTTCTTCCAAAAACGTTTTTCTTAATCAAAAGACACCTTTTTTTTTTTTTGTTTTTTCTTTTTATTAGATGAAACTTTTTTTTTAATTCAACCAGCCCGGGATCGAGTATATACTGTCGTTTTATTATTATTATTATTATTATTATTATTATTATTATTATTATTATTATTGAACAATATATGAGAAATCAAAGTTGTTTTAATTAGTTGACTTATATGTTCAGACTGGTCCATTAAAAGAGACTCAATTAAAAGAAAAAAAAAATCATCAACATGTAACTAAGCAATACGAAAAATGAAAAAAGAAATTCATGAACATGTAACTAAACAAATGCGAGAAATTGAAGTGAAGGTCTCATCCCATATACTTGATGTTTCAGTTTTAGGGAATGTAATTCATATTAATGTTGTTCCAATTTATAACGTATTATTCCGTATTGATAAGAGTCCATTCTCAAAGTACGACGTACATAACGGGACCTCAAACTAAAGACTTTTATATAAGAACCATAACCCCATCACTTCATCAACATCATGCAAGCAACATGAACATGAGCTATGTATATACTAATTAGTTTCAACCTTTCACTCTCTTTATCTTCTCCGAATCTTATTCTATCTTGTACTACAAGAATTTTTGGATTTACCAACGGTATTTCGATTGCGTCGAAAGAAACCCATATCTTCCTATGCAAATAGCTTGCATCGGGAGATATTCAGTCAATTGACTATTAATTAAGAGTGTCTTATCAACACCTTCACATGGTGAGCTACCCACACCTAACTCGCCCAATCTACATCCTTTCTAGCACGCTATGATATCCCTAATTCCTAATGATAAATTTTCAACATCTACAACTACAAAAGTTTCTCACATTGATGTACGAGAACCTTTCCATTCATTTTCTTTATGTCCATATATTCTAAAATGTTATGGTTCGATTTCTAAAACTTAAATAAAATTTTATTTTAGTCCGTTATAACTTGTTTACTATATTTAACTTAAATTTCAACCAACCAATTTTCAAACTAATACACATGCAATTTACATAAAGTTATACACAAGGTTGTATGTTAAATGTAAATTAACACCAAAATGAAATGTCAATTTGAGTTTAACCACTCTTATAGTTAAGTTACATACTTTTTATTAAAAGATTAGAAGTTTGAATTGGCTTCAGTTTCACACGTTGTTGCACTAATAGAATACCACCGAAATAAGATTTAAACTTGATATAAATTAGGGAGGAAGAAAGAGAAGAGAATGTGGAGAGATGATGTGGGCACTTTAGAGAGAGAAAGAGAGAGATCAAATGATTAAGAAAGAAGAAAATTGAATTTAGGGCGGAAAAATAAAATAAATATATATAAATACAGATGGAGGAAAGTCATTTTCCAGGCTCTGACTCTTATGGTAGAGTGGGCCCCACGTGTCATGCACGCGTGCACGCCGTGTGGACCCAAGTCGTTGACCTTTTATTATTTTCTTTTAATATATATATAATTATATATATTTTATCTTTTTGAAAAAAAAAAAAAAAGATAAGAATGATAGATACGCTTGACTCAAATGAGTCTTCAATGGGTCTCTTCCTCCCGACCCTCTCCTTGCCGCCACCCTACGGAATTTCAAAAGTCAATCTTATAATTTTCCTTTTCTAAAAAAAAAAAAATCTATCGCCCACCGCAATATTATAGGGTTTGTGTCTATTTGATAAACTTCGTGGACTTTTAATTGTGTCACAAATCTTTGATATATTCGACCTTTTTAAAAATCAATGGATTTATTATTTATCGAATTGAATTATACGTTTGATGAAACCATAAACGTTCAATTTTGTGTCTACTAGATTCGTAAATTTTAAAAAATGTTGGATAAGTCAATGACCTCTATTAGGATAAAATTAAAAATTCATGGACTTCTTAGATACAAAATTGAAAGTTTAAAAGTCTATTTGATACTTTTTAAAGTTAATAAATTTATTGAACACAAAATTGAAAGTCCAAAAACTAAGACCCCGTTTGATAACCATTTGGTTTTTGAAAATTAGGCTTGTTTTCTTTAAATTTCCTCACCATAGTTTTCATTTTTGTTAAAGACATACTTGAATTCCTAACCAAATTCTAAAAACAAAAACAAGTTTTTGAAAACTACTTTTCTTAGTTTTCTAAAATTGGCTTGGTTTTTGAAAACATAGGAAGAATGTAGGTGAAAAGTCAAAGAAACTTAGAGTTGGGAGTAATGTTTATAAGCTTAAAAACCAAAAACCAAAAAAAAAAACCAAATGGTTATCAAACGGGGCCTAAATAATACAAACCTAAAAATTTAGGACTAAACATGTGGTATTATTAAAAAAAACATTTGCCAAATTAACCCTCCGTTCATTTCATACCCACGCCATAAACTTCAGTTTTAGTTAAATCCATGTATGATTTTGAAATTTTCATTATTGCTTTTACCTTTTTTTAAAAAATTATTATTATTATTATTATTATTATTATTATTAAAGTTTACTTTTGCTAAAATTTAATGCAACAAGTTATTCATGGATATAGTGAATGAGCTCACAAAATTTTATTTCATACTTAACATATATTCAAGTCCTTAATATTTTAGTGTCTTTCCATTTAATCCTTATGATGTTGTTTATTTATAAAGTCTCAATTTGGCCTCTCACCTTCTCAAAAAAAAAAAAAATCGCCTCTCACGCTTTGACATTTTTTTTTTTTTAATTATATTCTTTTCATTAGTCAATGTCAAAATTAGTTGATCATAAACTGATATGATATTCTGTGAATTAGAAAAAAGAATTGAAGGAATATTTAGGAGATGAAAATTTCTAATTTCCCTTTATAAGTTTCTAAAAGAATTTACTAAAATCTAATTTTTCTCTCCATTAATTAAGTTGCCTAATTCCTCATTAAAATACTACCAACTCACTAAGTATGGTCATGTAAGATTATCAACCAGTTTTGACATTTATGTCAAACCAAAAGAGAGTATTAAATTGAAAAATGATAAAATGCAAAGGAGTAAATGGAAAATGGTAAACTTAACTAGGGGACTAAATGAAATAAAATTCAAATATTTAGCCTTGAATATATTTTAAAAAGTTAGCATTTTTCTTTATTGAAATATTGTAACATATAGTTAGAACTAATCCTAGGGAAAACAGCAACCAATAGAAGTGCTTTTTGGAAGTAATTGTAACGACAAAACTATTTATCTTATTAAAGATGTATAGTAAGAAAATTCATTAGATACGTTTGGTAAATTAATGAAATATGATATGAATGATAATGAAACTCTTTAAACCATAAAGGAGTATCTTGTCAAAATAAATAAATAAATAAATGAGCAAGTAAAATAATTTTTTTTAAAAAAAAAAAGTAAACAAATTTAGTAAACATAAACTTAATAAACTCTCAACCGCAAATGATCATAAAAGGATTTCTTTCATTGATTAATATGATCAAAGGCAGTATCCTATTTATAGAAATACTGTAAACAGAATACACAACTTTTTACAACGGAATAGAATGAGATGAAAACTAATACAGTTGAACTAAATAACAGAAAAATAAACTCTATTCAGTGAGCTCTCTTGATAGCCCCTCAAGCCAATGGATTTTGCAGAAAATACATTGAGCTTGGATTTCAAGGGTAAAAATGAAGAAACATATAATGGCTTAGTAAAAATATCTGCAATTTGAGTAGAAGCTGGTAAATGACAGACAGACAACCGTTTCTGTAATACAAGATCTCGCACAAAGTAGATGTCTATTTCTACATGTTTTGTTCGTGAATGAAGCACCGGATTTGCACTAAGGTGGACAACACTCAAATTGTCACACCAAAGTGTCGG
The DNA here is from genome assembly GCA_017139565.1 of Luffa aegyptiaca. NCBI lineage: Eukaryota > Viridiplantae > Streptophyta > Magnoliopsida > Cucurbitales > Cucurbitaceae > Luffa > Luffa aegyptiaca. Next base: position 18,550,973 of record CM029405.1, on the reverse strand, counting down.
AGATTTTGGCTAATGAATACCAATATCTCGAAACAAGGACTGAAGCCAAACTATATTAGCAGAAACATGAGCTAGACTTCTATATTCAGCTTCCGTGTTAGAGCGAGAAATAATATTTTGCTTCTTTGACGCCCACTGAATTAAATTTCCTCCAAAAAATACACAAAAACCAGATGTTGACTTCCTATCATCAGGATCGGATGCCCAATCAGTATCGGCAAAGCCCTGAAGAAAGAGATCTCGAGGAAAATTCTAAACAACAAACCATGATCTAAAGTCCCTTTTAGTTATCGTAAAATTCTTTTTACAGCTTGCCAGTGAAGAAGAATTGGAGAATGCATAAACTGACACACCTTGTTTACACTATAAGAAATCTCAGGTTGAGTTATCGTAGCATACTGCAAAGCACCCACAGTACTTTTATATAATCGAACATCATGAAATTTCTCTCCTTTAAAAGCAGACATAACAGAACCACTCAACATTGGTGTAGAAATACCATTTTCCTGAATCATCTTGGCTTTATCAAGTAAATCAGAAATATACTTGGATTGAGATAAGAACAAACCACCAAAAATAGGATGTGAAACTTCAATCCCCAAAAAATAACTCAGAGAGCCAAGATCTTTAAGACTAAATTTCTAATTTAACTTCCGCACTAAATCATTTATATCAGTCTGACAACTACCAGTGATAATAATGTCGTCTACATACACCAAAACATAACATTGACGACCATGACGATTATATATGAGCAATGAGGAATCTACCTTAGAGTGAACAAAACCAAGAGATAGTAAAAAATGACTAAGCCTTTCAAACCATGCTCGTGGGGCTTGCTTTAAACCATATAATGCTTTTTTTTAACCGGAAAACTAACTGAGATAAGTTAGGAGCAATCATACCCAGAGGTTGTAACATGAATACCTCTTCTTTCAACAATCCATGAAGGAAAGCATTATTAATATCCACTTGTCGTAATGACCATCCTCTTGCTAAGGCAAGAGTAAATAAAACTCTGATGGTTGTTGGTTTTACCATTGGACTAAAGGTCTCAATATAGTCAATATCAGCTTCTTGATGAAATCCCTGTGCTACTAGGCGAGCTTTGTAGCGAGCAATTGAACCATTTGAGTTTCTTTTCACTTTGAACACCCATTTGCAGCCAATAATCTTCTTATCTGTTGGAGGAGACACTAAACACCAAGTATCATTAACAATAAGAGCATTATATTCCTCTTTCATAGCCTTTACCCAATGTTCACATTTCAGAGCCTCTTTAAACATTGGGTGGTTCATGCTCAAGATATTCAACCAACAAAACTTTTGGTTTGAAGATTCTATCTTTCCCGTGAGTAACCATAGAATGTTTATTGACAACTTTAGCACAAGAAGGTAATGTTGCAGGTAAATTTTTAGATGAACATGGAACAAAAACAGGTTCAATTGAAGTGTTAGCTGAAGAACCATTAGAAATATTAGGAGAAGAATTAGGCTCGGGTAAAGAAATGGACTGGTCAGCTATTGAAAGGTTATTGTCAGTTGATGGAAAAGTTTCAGGTATAGGTTGGTCAAATATAGACTGTTGTTGCAAAAAATTAGGTACTGGACATAAACTACTGTTGGAGGGATTCACGGGATTTTGTGTAGCAACTTTAGACAAAAGTAAAGGCTTTGACAGAACAGGTACATTTGGTATTGTGCCCAAAATAGCAATAGGACTGTCAGATTGAAGAAAAGATGATGTTAGATATTTAGTTTCATCAAATAAGACATGTCTCGAAATGTACAAACGACCACAAGAGGAAAGACACTTATATCCTTTGTGAATTGTACTATAACCAAGAAATATACAAGGCTGAGATCTGGGCTCAATTTTATGACTGTTATATGGTCTTAGACATGGATAACACAAAAAAACCAAAGGATTTAAGGAAAGAATAATTCAGTTTGTGGCCAAATAACTTTTCTAAGGGAGACAGATGATGAGCAACAGTGGGAAGCCTGTTAATAAGATATACTGCAGTAGAAAAAGCATCATCCCAGAATTCTAAAGACAAAGAGGCATGAGATAATAGCGTAAGACCGGTATCTACTATTTGTCGATGTTTTCTTTCAACAATGTCATTTTGTTTTGAAGTATATGGACATGTGAACCTATGTTCAATGCCATTGAATTTAAGAAAAGAAGTAAAAGAACGAAATTCTCCACCATTATCAGATTGATCTTCCAAACAACTTTTCAACATGTATTTTAAAAAGTTGAAATGATTGGAAAGCCTCAGATTTGGAATTCAGAAAATAGACCCAAGTGTATCTAGAATATGCATCAACAAAACTGATATAATATTTGAAACCATTTCTAGATGATCTAAAAGCGGTCTCCATATATCAGCAACAATTAGTTCAAGTGGAGCATGGTTTTCAGTATGAGAAGTGAGAAAAGGTAAGAAATGAGACTTTCCAATAGAACAAGCATGACACAAGGTTTTATTTTTATTTGGAGAATATGAGATTTAAGAATCAAGTATTGAATACACAGTAGTATTAGATGGATGACCTAACCTACTATGCCAAAGATCAACAACAGAAGTACACGAATTATTTGAAAAAGAACTAGTAGTATGCAGAACTTGTGGAGAATGATCAGATATAGAAGCTGAGGAAACCTAATTAGAATATTCAGGATGAGCTTTTTCCATAGCAAAACTATACAAGCCATCAACCAACATGCCTTTGGAGAAGAACTTGGCCACTGGAAAGATCCTTCACAAAACAAAAAAGAAGGATGAAACTCAAAGAAGACATGATTATCTTGGGCAAATTGGCTAACACTTATAAGATTTTTGGTAATATTAGGTAAAGGAAGTAGATTTTTGAGATAAAAGACAATATTATTGGACAAAGAATCAGATGGTTTTTAAGCAAGAAGTTCCAATGTTAGAAATTTTCAAACCTGCACCATTACCCACGTGTACTTTGTTATCTCCTTGGTATTCTAAGCTTATTGATAGATTGGAAAAATCATTAGTAACATGGTTCGAAGCCCCCTGAATCTGGTTACCACTAATTTTCCTTATTCAAATCATTCTGAAGAAGAAAAACAGTAAGTTGCAGTTGAGAATTTGGCTGCCCAGGATTTGAAGAAGATGGAGCACTTTGATTCTAATTAGTATTTGGTCCATTAAACCATTTTTCAAACCAAAAATAACATCGAAGAGCTGTGTGTCCAAATTTTACACACACCTGACATTGAGGTTTCCCATTGTTATTCCAGAATCTACGGTTCCCATTTTGTCGCCCATTATAATTTCGCCCTCTTCTCGAAGAATCAGAATTATTATTAGGAACAAAAGAATTTTTCAATTGTTTAGATGAAGCTTGTGTTGTCAGATTAACTGAAGGTAAGGATCCATCTGGATTGATACTCATATTACGAGCAATTCGAATTTCTTGGGAGAGAAAGAGAGAATAAACCTTCTGAAGTGATGGAGACACATCCTTCTCAATAATGACAGAAACTGCAATAATGATAGAAACTGTAGAGTCAAATTCAGGCCCTAACCCTTTGCATAAATGCAGAATATAATCTTCAAGAGTAATTTTTTGCCAGCTGCGGTTAAAGAATCAACAAGATTTTTAATCTTCAAGAAATATTCTTCAAGCTTTAAATTTCCTTTCTTCATTGTCTCCAATTTTGTTTTCAGATCCATTACTTTGGCAAGATTTCGAGAAAAAAACCTATCATTGAGTATTTTCTAGACTTCTCTTGCAGTTTCACAATCTACAACTTCTGACAGTAAGGAATTAGACATCGAACCTAAAAACCACGCAGTAATCAGGTTATCTTGCCTAATCCAGTGATCATATTCAGGGTTAACTGCTCGATTTGAAGAAGATGTATCACCTGTATTCGGATATTTCACCGGCACTTCTACATCTGTATCAATGTGTTGTTGCAAACCATGACCCCTCAGTGTGATTAAAACTTGTATTTTCCATAAAAGAAAATTCTCTTCATCGAACTTCACAATTGCGATCTTGTTCCCTGGGTTTATGACTTTTGATGGTTGTAATACAGTTTGAACATCAGATGTACTCCTCTCAGGATACTCCATTCACGAAAAAAAAAATCAACATCGTTAAACTTCAACGCTCTGATACCAAAACAAATTTAGTAAATAGAAACTTAATAAACTCCCAACAGCAAATGATCAAAAAGGGATTTTTTTTCATCGATTAATATGATCAAAGGGCATTATCCTATTTATAGGAATACTGTAAACAGAATAAACAACTTTTTACAATTGAATAGAATGAGATGAAAACTAATACAGTTGAACTAAATAACCGAAAAATATGATAAGATTTGGAAAGAGAAAAGGAAGAGTAGATTATCACTCAATGAATCAAATGTATTATATCATGAGATCACACGGCAGAGGCTTTTTATAGAGCACTCTGTGAACATCTGAATAAATATGGTTACAACAGAAATATACCAAATTATAGAAAAATAGTTGCAACAAATTACAGAAAGTATAGAAACAACTCATAACATATTAATGAGCTCTATTAACACCCCCCTCAAGCCAATGGACAATGAAGAATGAACATTGAGCTTGTCCTTTATTGGAAGAAACCAAGCCGCTGACAATGGTTTAGTGAAAACATCAGTAATTTGAGCAGAGGAAGGTAAATGACAGATCTGAAATTTCTTCTTGCAAAACAAGATCTCGAACAAAATATATATCGATTTCAACATGCTTAGTCCAAGAATGCAACACTGGATTTGCACTAAGATGGACAACACTCAGATTATCACACCATACAGTTGGAATTTGAGGTATAGGAATGTGTAAATTAGAGAACAATGATTTCAACCATACTAATTCAGCAGATACATGAGCAAGACTCTGGTATTCAGCTTCAGTACTGGATCTAGATATTATACTTTGTTTCTTTGAGGACCACTAAATAAGATTACCCCCGAAATATACACACAACCCTGATGTTGATTTTCTATCATCTGGATCTGATGCCCAATCATCATCTGCATACCCTTGCAACACTAACGCTGTAGGCTTTTTAAAAACCAAGCCATGATCTAAAGTGCCCTTCAAATATCTAAGAATACGCTTTACTGCTTGCCAATGAAGAATAGTAGGAGAATGCATGAATTGACAGACCTTATTAACACTATATGCAATCTCCGGTCTCGTGAGTGTAGCATATTGTAAAGCTCCTACTGTACTTCTATAAAGTTTTACATCAGAAAATTTTTCTCCAAGAAAAGCAGAAAGGACATATCCACTTATCATAGGTGTAGCTATAGGATTTGCTTGACTCATTTTAGTTTTATACAGCAAATCAGATATATATTTCTTTTAAGAAAGAAACACACCTCCAGAAGGCACATTCGACACTTCTACACCAAGAAAATAACTCAACTGACCAAGATCTTTGAGAGAAAAAATCGTATTTAAGGACTTGATGAGTTGATCAATGGTCGTAGAAGAGTTACTTGTAATCATAATATCGTCCACATATACAAGTACAGAAGTGTTATGATGATAAACAAATAATGAAGAATCTGCTTTGGAGTGAACAAATCCGAGACAACAAAGAAATAAACTAAGACGTTCAAACCAAACACGTGGCGCCTGCTTAAGTCCATACAAAGCTTTCTTCAACCGACAAACTCGATTAGGATAAGTTGTAGAAATCATACCAGGAGGTTGAGACATAAATACTTCTTCTATCAAAACACCATGTAAAAAGGCATTATTAATCTCCACTTGTCTCAAAACCCAACCATACGCCAAAGCTAATGCAAACAACACACGAATGGTGGTTGGTTTCACCACAGGACTAAATGTCACGGTATAGTCAAGATCCGTCTGTTGATGAAAACCTTGAGCAACAAGTTTGGCTTTGTATATAGCAATAGATCCATCAGAATGACGTTTGATTTTGAAAACCCATTTACAACTGATAACCTTTTTATCAGGAGTATCCACAAGAGACCAAGTTTCATTGGCCATCAAAGCAGCAGATTCATCATGCATAGCCTAAACCCAGTGCTCACACTTAAGTGCTTCTTTTAACATTAGGTGGCTTAATGTCAATATATTCAGCCAGAAATACCTTTGGTTTAAAAACTCTAGCCTTGCCTCGAGTGATCATCGAATGATTGTTAGTAACTAAAGGTTTTTTAGGCACTGATGCAGGAAGATCATTCAAAACATTAGGATCAGGTTGGATTGGTAAAGAAGATGATGAGGTTGAAGGGTGGGAGGGTGAGGCAAAAGAAGAAACATGGTGTTCAGCCGATGGAGTGCAAGAGTGTAAATTTTCTTAAATAGATGGATTAGTAGGGTTGTCAATAGATGGGTTGGTAGGTTCAGCTATTGAAAAGGACTTTTGAGGAGAAGAAGTTTGTGTGGTAGGATTAGAAAAAGATCCATTGGTTAAAGGAGTGGCTTGAAGGACAGGTAACATGGTATTAACCATTGGATAAGATTCAACAGAAAGTGGTAGAATAAAAGAAGCTGTTGGAAAGAGAGTTTCTTCAAAAAGTACATGTCTTGAAATGTACAATCTTCCAAATGAAGAAAGACATTTATATCCTTTATGTATTGAGCTATAACCAAGAAATAGACGTGGGGTTGAACGAGGGTCAAGTTTATGGTTATTGTAGGCTCTCAATAAAGGATAACACAAACAACCAAATGTTTTTAGGAAAGAATAATCTGGCTTAGTGCCAAAAAGTTTCTCTGTAGGGGAAATTTTGTTATGAACTTTAGTTGGTAATCTATTGATGATATAAACTGTCGTGGAAAAGGCGTCATCCCAGAATTCCAAAGAGAGAGAAGCATGAAATAAGAGTGTAAGACCTATATCTACAATATGATGATGTTTTCTTTCGACTATGCCATTTTGTTGAGATGTATATGGGCAAGTCAGCCTATATTCAATACCGTTGGTTTTAAGAAATGGAATGAATGAACGAAATTCACCACCACCATCGGTTTGCAAACGAAGTATAGACTGACCAAAGAGCTTTTCTACATGAGTTTTAAAAAGTAGAAAAGCTTGAAAGGCCTCGAATTTTGAATTTAAAAAATAAATCCAAGTATAACGTGAATAGGCATCAACAAAACTAACATAATATCGAAATTCATTTCTAGAAGTTTTATAGGCAGGACCCCAAACATCAGCAAGGATTAATTGAAGAGGTGTATCATATATAGTAGTAGAGGGTGAAAATGGTAAACTATGAGCTTTACCAATAGCACAAGCATGACACAAATGAAGATTTTTATTGGATGAAACAATATTACACAAGGAAAGAACATGCTGAACAGTGGGAATAGCGGAATGCCCTAGCCTATTATGTCACAACTCAAGTACAGTACAAGGTTTAGAAGAAAAAGTATCTGGAGAAGAAGTTGAAGCAGAAGATAAACTTGTATGAAAAGCTTGAGAAGAAATGACCGAAGACAAATGACCATTAGACGAGCAGGAAGGAGTAGAATCGGCCTTTTCCAGAGCGAACTTATAAAGTCCATCAACCAAATTGCCTTGGAGAAGAGTTCGACCAGCTGAGATATCCTTCACAAAGCAAACAAATGGGTGAAATTCAAAGAAGACAGAGTTATCTTTGGCAAGTTGACTCACACTTATGAGATTTTTAGTAATATGGGGTACATGTAAAAGATTTTGAAGATGAAACATAGTATTTTTAGAAGGAGTTTTAAGGAAAGAAGAACCAATGTTTTGAATTTTCAAACCTGCATCGTTGCCAGCGTGAACCTTGTTCTCACCCTGATATTCCGTCTCAAATGACAAATTTAATTGATCATGAGTTACATGGTTGGATGCTCCAGAGTCTGGATACCACTGATTTTCTTTATTCATATCATGTTGAAAAGTGTAGGCAGTAAATGGTTGTTGGAAATTGGGTTGATGATTATTCAGCTGCTGAAAAGGAGGATAATCATTCGAAGTTGGCCCTGAAGTTGCAGTGTTTGGACCTTGATACCATCTCTCAAATCGAAAATAACACTTGAGCACAGTATGCTCAAATTTCCCACAGAGCTGACACTGAGGCTTTTGATTATTTTTATTCCAATTTCTTCGATTGGATCTATTATTTTGTCCCCTTTGATTTTGATTTCCTTGAATGTTCTGACTTCCCTGATTTTTGCTTCATTGATTTGAATCATTCGAAACAAAGGTTGATTGTGGAGCTTTAGATTGAGCTAAATTGACTGAGGGTAGAGTACCATCAGAATTGACAGATGTTGTAGAATGTCTCTGAAGTCTACTTTCTTAAGTAAGAAGCATAGAATAAACTCGTTGCAAAGGTGGAGTCTCATCATTTCCGGTAAGGACAGATACCGTTGGATCATATTCAGGTCCAAGACTGGCAATAATTTGAAGAAAATGATCATGATGAGAAATTGGTTTACCAGCCGTGGCGAAAGAATCAACCAGTGTCTTGATTTTAGTAAAATACTCCTGAAGCTCTAAATTTCCTTTCTTGGTCATCTCCAGTTTTGTTTTCAATTCAAGAACTCTAGCCATGTTCTTTGATGAGAATTGAGTTGAAAGATGAGACCATACCTCTCGGGATGTCTTACAATCAAGAAGCTCGACAACAATCGATGTTGACATAGAACCAAGAAACCACGTTGCAATCAAATTATCCTGTCAAATCCAATATTCATACTCAAGATTCGAGATGCGAGTAGAAGAGGACTTATCAGCATCGTCCATAAACTTTGGAGGAACCTCATATATAGGGTCGCTAAATTTGTGTAGACCGTGACCACGAAGAGTGATCAATACTTGAAACTTCCACATCAAAAAATTCTCTTCATCTAATTTTGGAGTCGAGGTCTTGCTCCCAGGATTGATAAACTTGGGTATTTGCAATGCAGTTTCTGAAGAACTTCCCTCAGAAACAGAGGAACTCATCTTTACAGAGGAAAAAAAAAATGGGATTTTTGATGGTCGTTAGACCTTCTGACGATCTGATACCATGATAAGATTTGGAAAGAGAAAAGGAAGAGTAGATTATCACTCAATGAATCAAATGTATTATATCATGAGATCACAAGGCAGTGGTTTTTTATAGAGCACTCTGTGTACATCTGAATAAATATGGTTACAACAGAAATATACCAAATTATAGAAAAATAGTTGCAACATATTACAGAAATATAGAAACAACCCATAACAGATTAATGAGCTCTCTTAACAAAATAAACTCTATTCAGTGAGCTCTCTTGACAAAAGTAAATTAAAATTTAGGTTTTTCTTTTCTTTTTATAAAAAATAATAAAAAGTAAGGTAGAAACACATACACCAAAAATGTAGTCTAACCTTGCACATTTTACTTCTTACTCATTTATTAGTTATTAAAATTAACCTTTTAAATCCTAATTTTAAAAAATCATCTTTTAAATTGTTATTTTTTCATCCCATTTTATTTTAAAAAATTAAAGATGAGAGAGATTTGAATCCTCCCTCCTTTCATGGTTTCGGCTTAGATTTAAAAAAAAAAAATTACTTAAAAAAAACTTGTGGTAGTTGTAATTTAAAAAAAAAAAAAAGTATAAATACTAAAATGTTGTAAGAGTATGTTTTAACCAAATTTTTATATTTTACCTTCAAGCTCCATGGTTTTAATTTTTTTTTAATCGAACTCTCTACTAACAATTTAAGAAAAGTATAAAGAGAACATTTTTTTCTTAAGTTCCTTCCCTTCTCTGATTTTTATTTTATGTTTTAGTATTCAAACTTTTACATATTTTGTTTTATTTCATAAATTCAAAAATTTTTATTTCAATATCTAAACGTTATATAAAAAACAACTTTTAGTCATATTGATGTTGAGGTATGACTTTTCTTTAGATAACATGGAGTTCTATTTCAAAAACAATTGGCAATGAATGGAGTAACTCATTTATTTTATAAATTGTGATGAGATGATCTCCACTTATCTTTTCCAGGTGGGATCCTAACACTCTTTACGGGCTAGATTCAAAAACCCAATCTAAAAAATCCGGAATCCATAACTCAGAAACATAAATTCAGCCTGGTGAGTCAATTTACGAGCCATCTCATTTTGTTGTCTACTAATATCAAAAATTACTTGTTGAAATAAGCATTTTAGAGCCTCAAATATCCTGAATTATCGGTTGAACCTCAAGGACATTGTAACGCCCCAGGCCCAAGATTCAGAATCCAGATTCGACACCTCACGGTCCCCGAACCACATCCTACTGGAAGAGGTTCCGCTCTGATACCATCTGTAACGCCCCAGGCCCAGGATTTGGAATTTGGATTTGGCACCTAACGGTCCCGACATTCCCCTACGACCTGGCCACGTCACCATACTCGTCTTAAACCGCTTCTAAGAATGAAGATTGTCTCAACAAACCAACACGGGATTCTTTTAGCATGCTTTGTCCTCACTCATATGCTTCCTAAGAAAATTCTCAAGAGGTCACCCAACATAGAACTTCTCCAAGCTAAGCACGCTTAACTTCAAAGTTCCTATGATTGAGCCACCGAAAAGGAAGGTGTACCTTATTGGTATAGGTAGTATCTACCAATTCTTTTAAGTTTATCTTGACCGTACTTTCATGTCCTTAGGATCCCTCTCATTCGAATGTGATCTCGGTTCATTCATGTACCCGTCCTAATCTCGGACCATAATTTGCAACTCCATTTAGCATAGAAACTATGGATTTGTATAGATGGACTTTAGAAATATCCCTTCTATAGCTAAACATAGTCCCTCCATAACTGCACGAGCTTTTGTACAAAGAGGAGAAAAACATGAAGGGTGAGAACTAGTTAGAGCCACAATCACCTCTCCAACCCTATTATGAATAACTGCACCAAATCCTGTTTTTTGATCACGAACATTACATGCAGCATCAACATTAACTATCGCCTCCATCCCATCTTCTCAGAATAAATACGGTTGGCTTGGTTGAGTTATGGGAGCCTTATCCCCCACGTTGACCGTTTGGTATTCTTGCAAAAATAATTAACAACCCATTCACATCAAATTACTATGTTTGGGACCATTCGACCATGTACTATGTGATAGTGTTCATTCCAGATTCTCCAAGTCCCGACACATATTGATTCAAATTGAGCGTCTCTTGAAACATCAAACAAACCTGGTTAACCAACAGTCTTGTATGTGAATAAAAGGGATGATCTTCCATCTTAATCACAGGAGTCAAGCTCCTTCCAAATGGCCTTTGCTCTTGAGCACTGAAATAAAGCATGGTCGGTTGTTTTCGATTTCTTTTACAAACTGGACATATATTTGCTACATCCATATGACGATGACAGAGATTTGCTACATTGGATTTCACTTGTTGAAGCGCCTTCACCCTTCAATAAATTAAAATATGCATTTTTGTATCCAATTTTCACAGTATACTTCTCATGACAATCATAGTGTCATATCCCATCCATCTGATGCACCCAACTCATTAAGTAGTATATGTTTGAGATTAAGTCAACATCATCTTGACACAAAATATTGACCTAAATGTTAGGTTCAATTTCAAAGCATTATTTTGATTGAAAAATAGAAATGGTTAGAGCCAATCCTACTCTAAATTGCAAATACTTATTGGGTAACAACTCTTCCAAAGTGAGGCTACAAATAACTTATAACATCAGTGTGCAGTTTATTTGTTTGTTAATTTTTATTTGCTAATAGAAAAAATATCTACAATCCAATGATAAATATATATATATATATGTTAAGGACTAAGATTGAAATTGAGGTAAAGGCACATGCATTCAAAATTTTATCCAACCTTACACATTTTACTTTCTCCACTTTATTAGTTATTAAAATATTGAATTGTTTCTTTTTATATGATTATCTTCAAAATTGTTCAAAATTGGATTCTAATATTTTCTAGTATATTGCTATTTACCAAAGTTGCTAAAAACAAAAATAAGAACCATCCTTCCATCATCATCTTGCAGCCAATACCATCCTCCACCAACCAAGACATAATCTTCTATTATTATTATTATTTTTTTAAAAAAAAAAATCATCTTCTATTATTAAGTATAGATTTTGTATAAATCAAATTGTTATGTATTTTAATGTTTGTTTTATTACAGTTGATAAATCATAACTTATAAAATATTTTAAGTTCAATTATATTTTATTACATGTATATATATCTTATAACGTTGTGGTTAATATATTTCTTTCTAAGTAAACTATCGTGAACTCTAAACTCTCTTAAGTAGATCAATTTAAAATTCTTTTTTAAGATTCCATTATAAAATTGTTTATCCATAATTTACATTTGGTGTATAAGTTTCTTTAAATGTTAGGATTAATCTATTATTAGAGAGAAATGCTAGAATCAAATGGATAATAGCATTTTTTTTTTTTTTATTAATATGAGCGGTTTTTCATATATCTTCTTCTTCTTCCTATATTTTTCTCTACTTATTTTGGAAGAATTGCGTGACTATTTTTCTTCATGTGCTTTGGTAGGATTTTGGGAGAAGTGTTGTTTTATTTATGGGATTTTGGGTTGATAGTAAATTGAATCTAAGTTAAAATAGTTATAAATCACCGATAAACAATCTAGATTGATTTACTTATGAAACTTTAGGGTTAAAACGGAAAAAAATTACTAGTTTGGTGTTTTAATCGATACAACTCCCAAAGTTTAGGAATATAAATTGTTTTTCTCTCTTTTCTTTTTATATTAATTTAATCCCTATTATTAAACAAAAAAAATAGTAATAAAGCAACATGGGTAAGTACAATTGAACCATGTTTGAGTTTGGATGGTAAGAAATATCTTTCCAATTCATTCACTTGACTTGATTCTATGTATTGATTGTTCGGCAACAAAACAATTTGATTCAAACGATTTAGTCCCTATATATTCAAGTTTTGTAATGATTTAGTCTCTGACATTTTTTTTTTTTTTTGAGAAAGTAGTCTCTGACATTTAATAAGTAACAATTGAGTTCTTATACTTTCAAATTTGTAATAATTTAGTCCTTATACTTTCAAATATGTAATAATTTAATCCTTGTTGTAAAAAAAAAATCAAAATTAAATGTCAATTTTTATTCTTTAATGATTAAACTTTATAGCTTATAAATATATTGGGTCTCAAATTAGTTTAATAATATATCTATTTAAGAAATTTCATGAAATATTTACATTAAGTTTCACGATAGGGACTAAATTGTTATGAAATATTTACATTAAGTTTCACGCGATAGGAACTAATTTGTTATAAATTCGAAAGTACAGGGACTAAATTGTTACTTATTAAAATTTAGAGACTAAATTGTTACAAAATTGAAAGTACAGAGATTAAATCATTACAAAATTGAAAGTACAGGGACTAAATAAAATCAAAGTTTAGGGATTAAATTGATACTTTCATGAAAGTTCAGGGACCAAAAATGATTTTTACTTATTTTCTTTTGGTTTCTCAACTTTCAAATGTTCTATTTCAACTCCTCAACTTTAAATCGTTGAATTTAGTCCTTAAACTCTACATTAAAAAGAAAAATGTTAGGATGTTTTTGGTTGGTGATCTAAAAAATGAAATTAAAAAAAAAACAAGAGGTTTAATGAAAAGGGAGTTGTATTTGATGTTTTCAAACATGTGGCAGTAGATTCAGAAATTCCAATTTATGGCCCGTTTGGAATGTCTTCTAGTTTAAATATTTTTTAAGAATGCATTTTATTTTAAACATTTTTTTTTTTTTATAAAAATGGTTTAGAATTTAAACACTCATATGTTTGGTTACATCTCCTTATAAGTGTTTTTATACCCAAGTTATTATATACTAAAAACTCTTTTTGAAAAATTTGGTTTCAAGTTGTTTTTCTTAAAAGGATTTATTTCAATCTCATTTTTTAATAAGTTATTTTTAGTAGTTGCCAAAAACTAAAATTTTTTTCAAAATGATTTTTTTTTTCAAAATTAAACACTTGAAAAGGTAAACCAAACACACCCTTAAACAATTGTTCGAAATGTGTTTGATAATATATTTATAAATCATAGACTATTGGTAGTTATCGAGTAAACACCAAGTTGAATATAAACTATTATTAATTAATTTATAAGCATGCATGTTATATGTTATAAATTTTATGTAATTATTATTTTACAATAGCATATAACTTATAATACATTATATTATGAAAATTTTAATTTCACAAAAATGAATTGAGTTTATAACATGAAATACTATATTTATTAAAGCTTTTATATTTTTTAAGTTTAATTTTGCTTTTAGAAATTTCAAATTCAAAATCTAGATACACTGAAAATATTAAAAAAAAAAATGTTTTCAGATTTTCACTATTTGGATCACAAAATCCCAAAACAATTTTCAAAAACACATATGCCAAACGCATATTCACTAAATTTAGTGAATAAAAACATAAAAGAGAATCTGAATTGCCTACAAAAGAGGCCCTTATTTTTTATTATTAATTTTTCATTAATAATTTAAAAACATATTTACATTTGAAATTTTAATAATCAATTTTCACATGGCTTCAAAGTTTTTTTTTTAAAAAAAAAAAAAAATTAGTTCAACAACATGTTGGGAGTGAAGATTTAAACTACTAACCTCTTTGTTAAAGATATATATCTTAATCAGTTGAATTATGTTTAAGTTTAAATATTTGTAGCCAAAGCAAGCATAGCTTAGCGGTAATTGGCATGTATCCTTGATCTTTTTTTTTCCAAGCGAAAGAGTAGGAATATTATTACATCAAAGCATTACATAGGCCTAATTTGGCCAAGCGATGGGCATTCCCATTCAAATCCCTCTTCACGTAGAGGAAATCACACAGATCAAAGTACTCATATAGTTGGTAAATCATCTCATATATTGGCACGAAATCAGCTGGGCACTTCTCTTTATGATTGACAATATTAACCAGGCGCAGGGAATCCGATTTGACGTACAGGCTCTTCACCCCCATGCTCCTCATACATTCCAACCCCCACCTCATAGCCCGACCCTCAGCATGCCGGCTGTTCAAACTCCCCCTCCCTCTACAGGCCCCCTCCCTCTGCCTCACACTGTCCAGACCCTCCACAGCCCACCCATACCCTGTTGCCAACGAGGCTCTATCCCACGCAGCATCCAACCACAGCGTCAGGCGCTCCCCCTCTCTACCCGACTGCTGCTCTCCCTCCCCTAGACTCACCAGCTCGTCCCCATCCCTCCCCAATCCCACCTCCATAAACTCTCTCACCTCCTCTAAGGTAGCCCTTAAGCTCAGCTCAACATCCATCCTCTTCCCCTCAAACACCATTTCATTCCTCCCTCTCCACACCCTCCACAGCCCGAACGCAAAGAGGCATTGCACTTCTCCAGTCCCATCCCTCTCCCTCAACCATTAGTCCACTCTCTCCCAACTTTCAGCGAAATGCAACTGTCGGAACCTCCCAGCGTCCAGTTGAAGTGGTGATCCAAACCAAAAGGCTCTGGCCGGATCACACTCTAGCAAAGCATGATTAACCGTTTCTTCCTCCTTGCCGCAGACACTGCAGCACCCATCAGTTCCCATTCCACGCCTAACCAGGTTGGCCTTAACAGCCAAGAAACTCTTACAGACCCTCCATATGAAGTTCCGCACCTTCTACGTGCATGGGTACCTCCAAATGCCTCTCCACATCTGCTGCATAGGCCCCGACTCACTCGGCCCTACTGCGTCCGCCATATTCTTCGCAGTCCTGTACCCCGACCTCACCGTATACTCCCCTGAGTTCGTGAAGTGTCATATCGTTGTATCACCCAACCTACTGCCGCCCAACAGGATTGCCAAGGCCAAATTAACATCCTCGGCCACCATACACATTCTCAGCCGCTCAATGTTCCATTCTCGTCCATCATTTACCAAAAAATCACTGGCCATACACCAGTTTCTTCTCAAACAGCACATAGGTTTGAAAGTTACTGGTCTGGAAGCCAAGGGTCTTTCCAAACGTTCACCTTTGAGCCAACCCCCACCCTCCATCGAAACCCCAGTTTTAATACCTCACGGCCTGCCAACACACTTCTCCAGCCCCATGATATTCTTCCCTTCGTCTCAGCTTCCAGGAAGCTTGTGTGCCGGAGATACCTTGCTCTATAAAGTCGAGCAATCAAGCTTGTGGGGTTAGTAAGTAATCTCCACCCCTGTCTTGCTAGGAGTGCGAGATTGAAACAGTGAATATCCTTGAGGCTCAATCCACCTGAATCCTTGTGCTTTGCTAGATCACCCCACGCCCCCCAGTGCACACCCTTCGACCCCCTACCCTTCTGCCACAGGAACCGGGCCAGCTTACCATTGATCTCCCTACAAACACCCAAAGGTAACTTAAAGCAATTCATTGTGTATATTGGTAGGGCCAATCCAACCGACTTCAAGAGAACCTCTTTCCCTGCTTGAGACAGCAAATTCTCCGCCCACCCTTTGACTCTGCTGTCCACTCTACTCAATATATTCCCACAGAGCTCCCTCTTATTCGCACCAAAGTCCACGTCCAAGCCTAGATATCTCCCCAGCCTGCTTGTGTGTTTGACTCCCAGCAGGTTAGCTACTGCCTCTCTCACACTCCATGGGGTATTTCGACTGAAAACGACATTACTCTTGTCAAAATTCACCAATTGTCCCGACAACCTCCCGTAAACTTCCAGCACACCCAATAACTCAGATCCCTCCCAACCATTTCCTTTGCAAAAGAATAGGGAATCATCGGCAAAAAACAAGTTTGAGATCTCAGGGCCATGTCTCACCACCTTATACCCCGACAGCCGCCCCTCCCCCACCGATTTGTTCAGTAAGAAAGTAAACACTTCGGAGCAAAGGACAAATAAATAGGGAGACAAGGGGTCCCCTTGCCTCAAACCTCTTTCCGGCACAATCATCTTATATGGCTTACTATTCACAACAATGCTATAAGATACCGACGATATGCATTCCATAATCCACTTTATCCATTTACCATCAAACCCCATTATCTCCATCACCCTCTCCAGAAAATCCCATTCAATACGGTCATATGCTTTAGGCATTTCAAGCTTGACCGCCATGAATTGTCCCTTCTCATCCCTTCTTCCCTTCATCGAGTGTAAAATCTCATGTGCAATAAGAATGTTATCAGAAATCAATCTTCCTTTAACAAAAGCAGTTTGACATTCACTAATTAGCTTAGGCAAAACACATTTCAGGCGATTACAAAGCACTTTCGAGATTACTTTATACACAACATTACATAATGATATTGGTCTGAGATGAGACATCTGGGTAGGACATCGTACCTTCGGGATTAGCACAATATGCGTGTGATTCATTCTTCTCAGTAGCCTTCCTTCCTCAAAGAAAGCTTTTACCATGTCTAGCACATCGTTTTTAACAATCAGCCAATTATCCTGGAAGAACGCTGCAGTCATGCCATCCGCCCCTGGAGCCTTCCATGGGTTCATACCAAACACAGCATGCTCGATTTCGGCCACCGTAACCTCCCTCACCAAGGATATCTTATCAACCTCATCTAGCCGCTTGGTCCAACTTGCAAAACGCATATCAAACCCCGACGACCTGGAGGACTTAAACAGTGCTTCGAAATAACGTTCACCCACTCGAGCCACTTCACCATCTCCCTCGTGCCATACTCCGTTATCATCCTCTATCCCTGTTAGGGTATTAGTTTGTCTTGTCACAGAGGCCGCAGCATGGAAGAACCTTGTATTTTTATCGCCCTCCTTCAGCCATTGTACCCTAGATTTCATCCTCCAATATCTCTCCTCCTCCACAATTGCCTCCTTCAGTTGCCGCTCATACCCTCTAAGAACGGTGTAATTCGGCTGGCTCCACAATTGCTCTGCTTCTATTAGAGCTTCTAAGCGCTGCATCACCTTTTTCGAGTTCAAATCCGTAGACTTCCGCCACTGCAGAATTGTCGTGCGGGATCGTTTAATTTTTTCGGTCAGACAGAACGCATGGCTGCCCACAATATCATTCCCTCATGCGTCCCTAATTGCTTGCACACAAGCCTGGTTGGCGGACCAGTTCCTGTTGTAGACAAACCGTTTCTTAAATTTTCCCTTCGGCCGCATAATTTGAAGTAGAATCATTCGGTGGTCTGACCCTAGCGAAGTCAAGTGCAACACCTTTGCATCCTGCCACTGTCTCTCCCATCCCTTAGAGGCCAAGAAAGGATCCAGCCGCACTTTGACTAAATCCAAGCCGGTCCGTCTGTTCGACCACGTAAATGGATATCCTTCAAAGCCCATATCCAACAGATTGTTCTCATTCACAAACGCAGGCAATGTCTGCAGACTCCGCGTTGCCCGCCACAGCCCTCCCTCTTTCTCTTCAGTGTTAACTATGTCGTTGAAATCCCCACCAAGTACAAACTTCTCTCCAACCCTCTCTAAACGCTGGCCCAAGAGCCTCAATTGCTTTTCTCTCTCATTATCGCCCGTGTTAGCATAAACCCCAAAGAAATGCCAACAAGGAAGTCCAGCCCCTGGCCTGACTTTTGCTTCAATCATAAAAGCGTTAAAATTTACAACTTCTACCTCAGATACCTTCCTCCACAACAAACACAGCCCTGCACTTAGTCCACGCGGCTCTACCACAAAACACCCTTCAAACTGAAGTTGTCTTTTAAGTTTTTCCAATATTCAAGCTTTATTTTTAGTCTCAGATAAAAAGACAAGACTTGGGGAATGGATCCTAACTTGATCCTTTAAGGATCGAACTGTCAGGGGGTTCCCCACACCCTGACAATTCCAACATAGCACATTCATGGTCCTCCCGGAGGCCTTTCGAGGCAGACCTCCATCGCCCTTAACATCAGCTTTTCATCATTCAGCCCCCCTTTTGGTTTTTTCGAAGGCCCAGCCTCACTTACTCCCCCTAGACTCCCCTTCTCAGCCCTGCACTTCCTCTTTAGCCCAATAAGGGAAATTGAGCCCCCCTGTCTCACTGTTTCTCTCCCTCCTGGCCCATCACTCCTAATCTCTACCCGCCCCTCAGTTGGTCTGCACGTGGAGATCTCAGCCTGCTTGTTCAACCTCACGGGCCCAGCCTCCTTTTCACCTCCTACCAGCCTATTTATTTCATTAGGTTGTTGGCCCAATCCCCCAACCACCCCATCCAGCATACTCGGGGTATCTTTATCAACCCCAACACTCTTCTCCCCCAAAATTTCTGGAAGATCTCCCTCACTCTCCCCGTGATTCCCACCCACTGAATCCTCCGGAGCCGTTACCGTCACCGGCACTGCGCTCTCCGCCGCACGCCCTTGCTTCCCCACCTCCCGCTGCCCTGGCTCCTGGCGATCCCCCTCCTGCCTTACGGGTGGCACACCTGCCCGCAACCAGTCCCCAAACATCGAGGTTCCGCCACCTGACTGCTCCGTCAGCATATTACTACACCAAGGCAAAGTGTGCCCCAATAATCCACATCTAGAGCAAAACCTAGGTAGCCTCTCATACTTGATCCATACCCACCATTTCACACCTTCATTGATGACGATAATCTCCCTAACCAGAGGCTTCGTTATATCCAGTTCCACCTTCAGCCTAAGAAATTTCCGTTGCTGGATCCCTCTCGCCTCCACCTCTCCCTCCTCGTCAGTTACCTTACCAATTTTCTGGGCCACCAGTTTAGCTACACCTTGCCCTCGACAATCAAACGGGAGCCCATTGAACTGCACCCAGAAATCGCAAACTCTCGGGATATCAGTTTTAGCCTTGATCGTCGGTTCCCATCTGGTCAGTAGGAGCAAATTCTCTTCAAATAACCAGGGCCCCTGTTTTTGGACATATAACATTGACGCAGCGTCCGCAAATGAGAACAAGAAGATGTTCTCCTCAATTTCCACGCTCTTGACCCCCCTACACTGCCACGCATTCAGCATCGTCTTTCTAAACGCCTCTCGATTGAATCGGCGCTTCGTCAGCACTTCCCCGATCAGGCACCATTTCTGATCCTCCTGGTCCACCAACTTCGCCTCACTCAGAATTGTCACTGCTTCACACTCACTCTCAGTAATTTTAAACCTCGCCAACACCTCTTCAATGGACTCCTCCATTGTAAAGCCCTACTAGCCCACCAAACACACACAGAGAAGATACCCAGAGGGTTCTCTCTACATCAGCCTCCTAGAGAGGACAACCACTTATTACCCTACTACTAGTAGTTTGATATATCCTTGATCAATAAGTCAAAAAAATCGTAAAAATGAAAATAGACTTTTATACCAAACGTAGATATTAAAATAGGATGTTTGAAACTAATAGGATGTTTGAAAGTTTAGAGGTTTTTTTTTTTTTTTTTTAGAAATGAAAGTTTAGAGTTGAAATTGAATTAACATGAAAGTTGAAAACTGAGATAGAATTTAAAACCTAAAAAAATATATTATCAACCACAATGACGATGAATTGCATCAGTAAATTTCATTATAACTAGCATAATTTAATATTATAAAAAGAAAACGACCGTTTGAATTGTTTTAGAAATATAATACTAATTAATTGTTGAATCATTTTCATAAAATTCTTGAATAATTTAAACCAACCAAATAAAAATAAAATAAAATAAAAATAAAAAGTTGAAGTCCACTGATTTGTGTACGACAAATTTGACATTCCCACTTCATATCTGATTTGGTCAGCAAGAAATCAACGGAGACCTAATTTGAAAACCAATTGCTCAGTCTGAAATTGGCTGCACATCTTCTAATTAACTTTGACTTTTCCTCTTCTCTCTCTTTCTTTTTCTCTTTCTCTCTCTCTACAATTTTTCTTTCCAATATAATATGATTATCAAGCTCCATAAATTTGAATTCTATTAAATTTTTGGGAAAAATACACTTTTGGTCCCTGAGGTTTGGATTTCGTTACACTTTTGGTCCTTCCGTCAAATTTTTTGTTAAACCTTCACGAAATGCTGACGAGGTGCTATTATTTTAATAAAAAATTTGTTTTTTTTTTATTTTTTTAATAAAATAGTAATAAATTAAATAAAAAAAATGTTTTGTTTATTATTATTTTTATTTCTTTCTTCATCTCTCTCCTCCTCCTCTTCTACTTCTTCATCCTCTTTTACTTTTTCAACCACACCGGTCGCTGCCTTCGGCGACCGGTGGTGACTCTTTTTTTTTTTTTTAATCTTTCTCTTCTCTTTCTCTTTCTCTTTCTTTTTTTTCCTTCCTTCTTCTGTTTTTTTTTTTTTAAATAACCGGTATATAACGGCCGGAATCACGGGAGGGACCTCCCTTCCTCGATTTCGGCACCGAAAACGGCTGGAAACGGGAGAGGTAACGGGGAAGGAGGGAGGGACCTCTCTCCCCCATTTCCGGTCGTTTTCGGCGTCGGAATCGGGGGAGGAAGGTCCCTCCCTCCCACTCCGTTATATTTCGATTATTAAAAAAAAAAAAGAAGAAAGGAAGAATAGAAGAGAAAGAGAAACTAAAGATTAAAAAAAGAAAAAAGAAAAAAAGTTGCCGGCAGTCTCCGGCGGCCGGTGTGGTTGAAGAAGTAAAAGAAGAAGAAGAAGAGGATGAAGAAGTAGAAGAGGAAGAAGGAGAGGGTGAGAGAGATGGAGAAATAAATAAATAATAATAATAATATATGTTTTATTTAATTTATTACTAATTTTATTAAAAAAATTTAAAAAATAATTTTTTATTAAAGTAATAGCGCCACGTCAGCATTCTGTGAGAGTTTAACAGAAAATTTGCTGGAGGGACCAAAAGTGTAACGAAATCCAAATTTCTGGGTAAAATTGTTGAGTTTGAAAACTCAGGGACCAAAGTGTGTAAACTTAACCCAAACCTCAGAGACCAAAAACGTATTTTTCCCTAAATTTTTTATTAAAATTTTAGTGAAGCCAATTTTATATCAAATGACTTGTGTCGGTAAAATTTTGGTGAGCACTTTCATTGACATAAGATATCATTGTAATTATTTTTCAAAACGATCTTACGATCTAGATTACTTATCACTGTTGCTCTTTTAGTTAGAAGAATTACTAATTATCTTTTTATTAGTTTTTATATAGTATCATTTGAAATGTTAGGATAGAAGATTAAAAAATATGATCCAATGCCAAAAGAAAATGAAAGAGTATTTAAACACTCGTACACTACTATATATATCTTTCATAGATAATATTTTTAATTAAATTCCATTTATTCTTATTCTTCATTTTAAAAACATTGTTGGTTGTATATATATATATATACACATATACATATACATACATATACAATCTAGTTGATCCTAATTGGAAAAAAAAAAAAAAAAAAAACCCACATCTCAATTACTAAAATAAAATAAAGGATGTCATGTTTAGTTTAAAGAGCTACAAGTATTTAGCACATCATAAAGTGTAGTAGGGCCTTCATAAAAAGTTTTGATATATTAAGGATAAATTTGAAAATTTTAGAACATTAAGGCAAAATATTTTTTTTAAAAAGAAATAGTGTGTATTCTTTACCTCCGTGTTAAAAAGAAAAAAAGAAAAAAAAAACTTTATCTTTACGGATGTTTGGTATCTTTCTTTATACGCAATGTGTTAAGAAAGAAGTAATTTGTCCTTTTTACCTTAGTATTATTTCTCTTTGTAATTTGTGTGTGTATTAGTTTTGATTTGTCTTTTTAGCTTTCCTCGTATTAGCTTCTAGGATTTACCATATATATTTATTGTTAATTAATTTTTTTACTTCCAAAATTAGTAAGAATTTTCTATTTATACAATTGAATTTATTTTTCAATATTCATACCTAATTCTATAAGTAAATATTCTTCCATTTATCAAGCATGTTACTCTTTTGGGTAACCTTTTTTTTTTAAACTTCTTTTGGATAACTTATTATTGGGTAGAGTACACTTCTTTAGAAAATTTTTATGCATTTTAACTCGTTAAAAAATAAATCTTATATACCTACTACTTTTTTTTTTAATAACATGGGACGGAGGGGTTCTAACCATAGCCTCTTAGTTATTAATAAAAGTCTTATGTCAGCTTAGTTACGTTCATATTGGCATACACCTACTACTTAATTACACATCATCTTTGAAAATGTGTTAGTTCGATAGATTATTATTTAATAATATTTTCTTCATTTTTTTTATTTTTATTTTTTTTTTCAATTACGATAGTGTGGGACCCATTCTAAATTAAGAAGCCTTTATGTTTAAATTTTAAGGTTAGAACTTTTTAACTTTTTTTAAAAAAAATAAAAGTTTTAATTTTTTTTTTAGAAAAAAAATAATTATTTTTTTATAAATTATATCTTTCATCCATATGCTAGCTATATGCTTTTATGTTCGTGTAAATTTCATTCCTACACATAAAATTTTATATTTGTTTTTTTCTCAAATAATATTTTTAGTCATCGTCATTAATTGATGTGATAAAAACCTGAAAATCGATCCATTTATAATTCTAAATTTTGGTTGTTGGATTAATTAAAACCTTAAATTAATAATTTTATCAATTTAAAACCTACATTTTTATAAGTAAATCAATTTAGTGTTTTATAAATGTTTTCACTTGATTTTATTTAAAATTATCTCAAAATCACTTCAATAAAATTACTCTTCTTTCAAAATCCTATCAAAGTAGTATAGAGGGGTTTAATTCATTCACTCATGAAAAGTTTAAAGTTTTTATTTATACCATTATTAGTTCAAGGTTTTAATTGATTCAACAACCAAAAGTGTAGGAATATTGTCAAATTAGTATGTATCTAGATGAATCTTAGAGGTTCAAATATCTCTTTCTCAAATGTTGATGAACTAAAAAAAAAACCGTACAAAATCCCATTAGTGGTATGTTACATCAATTCACATTTCAAGTAATTATAATTTGGTAGGTGAGATGAAATTGTTGTTTAAAAAATTGAAAAGTTTTAAATTTTGAAATGAAAATGCGTTATGCAACGAGTAAAGGTAGGGGAGAGGATGGAAATTTAAATTTAAATTTAAAAAAAAAAAAAAAGAAAAAAAAAAACCCTGAAATTTAGAATGTAACGTAGGAAATGACGTTCATACCCTTTCTCAAGGCTTTTGAGACAAGTGGAATAAGCGCCTTCGGCCAGTGTTCAGACCAACCTGGCATTAAATTATTGGCCAAAAGCAAACTCATAAAAGGACAGTCTCCAGTCCAGACGAGAAGCACAATTTTATATGAAGATGAATCTCTGACTTTTTAGTCAATGATATATTCCGATTCACTTCATTTTTCTTTTTTACAGTTTGATCAAAATTTACAAATCCTTTTTAGAGATTTTTTTTTTTTTGTTTAAACTTGAAAACCCATCAATTTCTCTTACTTTTCTACTTGGTCATACACTCTAATATAAATAAGTAATGAATATATAATAAGTTATAAAAGGTTGTAAACAGAAAATATGTTAGGTTGAGATTACATGAAATCAGGAGGATGAAATTGAAAATCTGAAGTGACGTAAAGCCAAAATTAGAACAAAGTCGTCCAAATATTCAATATTATTGAAATTAAACCTAACTAAAAACTAGTATTGAAGAAGAAAAAAACAAAATTGAAAGAGTCATAATAAGGGAATAAAAGAAAAATATTGAAGTCCAAAATGAGCTTTCCCGAGTCTAATCAATAATCCTCCCTGAAAATGTCAACCACATTTCTTTTTTGGTTTTTCTGTCATCGGAGAAAGTTTAAATTATATATATATGTTTAATAATTTTATTTAGTTGCAGGCTTGCAGCTGGGTGCAGGCAATATAAATAGAGCGATATGCCGCGAACCGTTTTCAATATCGTTTATTGTAAATAAAAAGTGGAAACACAGAAATCGGAAATTATCCCAAAATCTGAAAGGGTTTGATCAGAGAGAATCATCGTGAAACAAACTGGGTTTGAGATCGACATCACCAGCACCAGTAGCCATGGCGGAGGAGTTTCAAAGCACTGGAAACTGGTGGGATGCTTCTAGAACCCGCTACGACGCCGGAATATCCCCTTCCTCCTCCTCCATCACCACCTTCGTCGACCACTCCGACTCCTCCGCCGCCGCCGCCGACCCCAATTTGCACATCATGGGCTTGGGCCTCGATTGGAACCAACCCCTCTTGTAATTAAATTATTAATCTAATCTCACTACTTACTACCTCCATCTATCTTTTCAATTTCTTTATTTAATTTGTTTTATTAATATTAATAATCTGCTGTTTGTTGGTTGACAGTCGGGGCGGCGGAGAGAAGGCGGCGGAGAGCAGTTTCCGGTCGATGCTGCAGGCGGATAACATGAATTTAAATATGCAAGAAACAGGAGGAGGAGGACAACAACAACAACAGCAGCAGCAGCAGCAGCAGCAGATTCAATGGATGAGATCGGAGAAGCTTTATTCAGGGGACTCCACCGAATTCAAGCCCATCAACAACAACAGAGGCTTCTCCTTAGACCATCATCACCAGCCCTTCACCCCTTCTCACTACACCATAGACACCGCCGCCGCCACTCTATACGGAAATTCCGCAACATTATTACAAGGCTTATTAGCCGGCGGCGAACAGCAACCTAATTCGGAGGGTATGAACTTCCCAGCTTACAGTGGGCATTTCGGGATGAACTCCGGCGAGCTAATGACGGCGGCGTCGTGGTCCAACTCTAAAGTGCCTCAGTTCTTGAGAAACTCGCCGCCGAAAGGGACGACGCCCCACAGTCAGTCGTTGCAGTTTTCTAACAACACGGCGTTCTGGAACGCGTCGGATATGAAAGACGTGAGGCCGAGCTTTTTCCCGCCGTCGTACAACGCGGCTGCAGCCTTGGCCGAGAAATCAAAGGTAATTAAAAAAGAAAAAATGGTGGGTTATGAAATGATTAGGGTTTTGGATTATGATGATTGAAAATCTTATTTATTTATTTATTTATAAAATTAAAAACACAGAATATATCAGAGGTTGGTGATTCGGGAACAGTGGTGAAAAAAAGTGGGAATGTCGATCATAATCAACAATCCGGTGGTAGTGCTGCTGCTTCTGCCAAAAGGCCTCGAAATGAAACTACTCCTTCCCCATTGCCAGCTTTTAAGGTATTCAATTCAATTCAATTAATTTTTCTCCTTAATATTTAATTTTATTAAAATTATGAGTTCAAAATAAATATAAGAAGAAATTGAAATTGAAATTGAAATTGATTTTGATATTGATATTGATATTGGTGTTGTATTGTGTTGCAGGTGAGGAAAGAGAAGATGGGGGACAGAATCACTGCGCTCCAACAACTCGTTTCACCTTTCGGAAAGGTATATAATTAATCTTATCAATTCCTATTTTTCCTTCATTTTCATTTTCATTTTCATTTTTCAAATCCATTTACACACACTATATTTTTCTCCTTTTTAACCCCTATAAATATAAATATAAATATATAAATATTATTTTAATTACTTTTCCTCCATCACTAATTCTAATTCTAATTCTAATTCTAATTCTAATTCTAATTCACTACGTTTAATTTATATATATATATATATATCAACAAAATTGAATCAATTCAAATAAATATGAATTAAGGTTTATAATATGAATGTTTGTGATTTTGTGTCAGACTGATACAGCTTCAGTGCTGTCTGAAGCAATTGAATACATAAAGTTCCTCCATGAACAAGTCAGTGTAAGTGCTTACTGCCTATCCATTTTATTATTTTTATTATAACCCTTCAAAATTATTCATTATTTTTACTTTTCTTTTTTTAATTATATTGTTTTATTTCAAATTTTAGGTTTTGAGCACTCCATATTTGAAGAGTGGAGCTGCAGTACAACAACAACATCAGCACCAGGTAAAGTATTCATTCTTCTCTTTTCAAGATTCTGCCTTTCATTCATTAATCACTATATTTTATTTATTAATTACCTTCTCAAATTTATTCAATAATATTTTATATTTTAGGGTATTTTTTTTTTCTTTTCAACTACGTACTATATTATATATATATTTGAGAGTTTTACCTTTAATTTTCTTGTGACATTTTATGTTTTTCAGTTTTGGTTATTAGGTTCCTATGATAACCATTTTATTTCTTCAAGAATAAACTTTTTTTTTTTTACAATAAAGAAAAACTTTATTGAATAAAACAAATTATAAAAATAAAAATAGAATCAAATAAACAAGGGAAGGAACCATACCATATCGTAAGATTAATAATGATTTTGAGATGACATTTGAAATAGAATTCTTCTATCAAAACTTTTAAAAGAAAAACTACTTTTAACGTTTTTCCTTAAAGCACTTCTAATAAAATTTTATTGTTTCAAGAATCTTTAAAATCACTCTAGATTGTCCCACGAAATACTATAAGAATTTTGAAAAAGTACCTTTAAGGAGCCAAAAATATACATTTTGTCACACTTTCAAAGTTATAGATACATGAGGAAAAAAGAAAGAAAATAATGGTGTGTGTTATGTTATGGGTTAAAAAATTATGCAGAGCTGCGAGAAATCAAAGGATGGAGAAGGAGGAAAACAAGATCTAAGAAGCCGAGGGCTTTGTTTAGTTCCAGTTTCAAGTACATTTCCAGTCACTCACGAAACCACAGTTGATTTTTGGACTCCAACCTTCGGAGGAACCTTCAGATAAAAAAAAAAAAAAAAGAGTATTTCCCCATTTAAATGCTTTTCTTATACTTTATATATAGTTAATTATTATATTATATAGTTACATATAATAGATTTTGTGTAACTAGTACATATCTTATCAAAGCCCTAGAAAGATAATTGGGGGAGATGATAAGATCAGTGGGTGAAGAAGAAATTTAACCCCACATTACTGTACTAGTTTTTCAAGAACAAAAAAGAAAAATATTGGATGAGATCAGATTATTGTTGAAGAAATTAGGGAAAAAAGAAGGGCACTATGACCCTCCAAAGGGGAACTTGAGAGGCCATGCTAGAGGCACAATGATGCAGCTTTAGGGCCATTATTTGGGACCATTTTGGGAGTATTTTTATATTTGTTGTTTTCTTTTTTCTTTTTTCTTTTTTGTACTCAATTCAAAATAATCATATTTAGAAAAGAAAAAAAAAAAAGTGGGTTAGGAATGAGAGCTACTACTAACATGATCTCTAAGTTTAGTTTGTTTAATTTGGAAGTTGTTCTTTTAAATTTGTTTTATGTTTCTTTTTTCTTTAGAACATATAAATTCAGTAAAAAAAACATGTTTGATTAATTTTTTTTTTCTTTAAATTCTCTCTTTTTCTTCTTTTATTGTTGTTTCTCTTTATGTTATTAATTATAGATCTAATAGCATTAAATTTCAATAACCCAACAAATTATAGTGTGTGAATAGAGCTTCTCTTCTTCTTCTTCTCTCTCTTATTTGCTATAGAGCTGTCAGTGGCTTTAAGGTTTGTAAGAAATAGAATGACAATTTAAAAAGTGAAAGAAGAAGGAATATTTGAGATTTTATTTAGAATTAAGAGAGAGAAGAAAAAGGAAAAAAAAAGATTGTGGGGATTGGCAATTTTGATTTGACATCTCACTTTTTAAATTTATTTATTTATTTATTTGGAATATGTTAGTGGAAGTCAGAAGATGGCCCACAGCTTCCTCCATTTTCCATTCAACTCATTTTATCATTATCATTATATTTCTTTTAACAAAATTTTAAATATTTTAGGAAAAAATAATATATATATACAAATATATATATATAAATAGAGATATTGTAGATGCTCTTTGATATATATGCTCTTTTCGCTTTTGATCGAATGGTCAGAATGAGTGGCTTCCATTTCAAGATAATCAATTTCTGATCGTTGGATTGGGGAGTGATCAGACGGTGTAGAATGATTTGAGGAGGGGAAAAAGTTTTTTAAGAGAATATATATATATATCAGTTTTATTCTTCTCATTCCCATTGGTTGATCAAGAAAGCTGAAAATTACAATCAAGGAATATAAGAATAACAGTTTAGGGAATGGCCATGTGTAATGACGATTCGTCGTGGTTTACTGTTTTCAAGTTAATCAAAATGGTAAAGGATATAGTTTCGGCTTAAGATTTCTTGATAAACTTAACACAAAATATATAGCAAGCAAAAGATTAGAGTGTTTAACTTTGCTACTATCAAAATTATTGTATTAAAAAACTAACATCATTTCGTCACACTAAAATTTTTATATATGCATATAGTTTGGGATTTATTCACGATTTAGCATATTTCATGTGTTAGAGAGAAGAATTTGAAAAACGTCATGTCAATAAATTATTAATTGATAGTAGATGGTGTTAGTTGCTAATTAGAGGATATAGTTTGAGAAATGTTACCTTAATGAATCACTAATTGATAGTTCATTTTAATTGTTTAGTGGGTAATATGACAGAAATCTCACTAATTAATCGTAAATGTCAAGTAACCAACATCTAAATATAATAAAATAATATTTTTTGACAACAAAATATAATCAAATAATTATTTATAATGAGTTGACAATAGAAAAAAAAATAATTGTTTATAAATCCAGTGTTAATAAAATTGATGATTTACGGTGGTTAATAATTAATCTTTCTTAATTTAATAATTTATTTATTTGACTTTTTATTTGAAATATATTTTTTGAATTATTAAAGTAGTAATGATTAAGTATTGTAATAACAAAAAGAAGTAGAACTTCCACTATTCATGTAATTATAGCAATAAATTCTACTATTTGCAATAATTTCAATAAAGAAAACTACTTTTATGACACTCATGGAAGAAAATCTATGGACTATTATTTAAGTACGATGAGATGTAATAATACTTTTTCTTTTTAGATATGAAATAATTAATACCAAATTAATACATAAAATAACCCATCAAATTCTCTCAGTACATAATTATGGTTGATATGTTAAATCAATATTTCTCTTAGTCGTTGAGTATTGTATCGTTACCAAATCAACCATAGCTTAGCGGTAATTGACATGTATCATCGATCAAGAGATCTGAGATTCGAATCCTCTCACCTCCAGTTGATGTACTAAAAAAAAAAAAAAGTCGAGTACCGTACCATTTATCTTTAATAATAATGCAAATTGTGATTTGAAATATATATTAGAAATACTTTTTCATAATAAAACAATTAAATCTCTTTTACTTTATTAATGCATTAACATTCTTTTTCTTTTTCTTTTAAACACATTAATATCTGTACTTAGAAAATAGTGTGTTTTATTCCTCAACTTTAACTTTCCTATTAATATAATAAAGTGAAGATGAGGCTAGTGTGCTAATCTAAAAATTAAAAGGAAAAAAAAATCGTAGAATTACAAAAATGTTAAAAGATTATTTGGTCCCCTAAGTTTAAAGTTTGTTTATAACTTAGTCTCTAAAATTTAATTTAAAGAATTTTATTTTAATCTTGAATATTATATTATATTCTACAGAATCTTCCTAAAGAATCAGATTTATAATTACTTTGAAAATTACTTTATTATTGGAGAAAATAATTTAAAAGTCTTTTATAATTTTGAAAAAATTAAATATGCTAAATAATATATAGTTTCATCCTTAATTAGATCACGTCTTTATTTTCGACAAACTTGTATATTCCGTTATAAAGATGAAATTATACAATTACAAAACATGGAGAATGAGTTAAAAGCTTGGTACTCATACACCTTGAAAAAATATTTTGTTTAAAATTCAACGAAGTTTTATTATTTATTTATTACTTAACTTTGACAAGCTTAAATCGAGTTAAAAGCTTTTATCATCCTAAAACCACACATTATTATATTTCCTCCAATATAAATAATTTTCCAAAGTGGAGAAGGGCCTTTATCCAATTGTCCTTTGCTTGGTACTCTTTTGATGAAATATAATGATGCATGTGTGCTCCACATCATGCTTACGTGGTAATTAATTTGGTAATTCAATATGATTTCAAGAAATTAAAGGAAAAAAAAAAAGAAATTTAAGCCCGTTTAATAATCAAGTTTTTTATTTTGGAAAAATATGTTTGTTTTCTCCCAATTTTCTTACTATGATTTTCATCTTTGTTAAGGACGAAATATTCCAAGCCAAATTCCAAAAAAAAAAAACAAGTTTTGATTTTTTTTTTTTTTTTTTTTTTTTTTTTTTTTAGTTTTCAAAAATTAGTTTGGTTTTTAAAATATGGAAACAAGGTAGGTGAACAAACAAAGAAACTCATAAGTAGGAGTAGTGTTCATAATCTTAATTTTAAAAAACAAAAACAAAAAACCAAGGCCCCGTTTGATAACCATTTGGTTTTTGGTTTTTAAGCTTATAAACACCACTTCCAACTCTAAGTTTCTTCGGCTTTCCACCTACCTTCTTCCCATATTTTCAAAAACCAAGCCAATTTTTGAAAACTAAAAAAAGTAGTTTTCAAAAACTTGTTTTTGTTTTTAGAATTTGGTTAGGAATTCAAGTGTGTCTTTAACAAAAATGAAAACTATGGTGAGAAAATTTAAAGAAAACAAGCCTATTTTTCAAAAACCAAAAACCAAAAACAAAATGGTTATCAAACGGAGCCCAAATGATTATGAAATGGGAGCTTAAAAACTAAAGTTATATCCATAAAGAAATTGCAAAAATATTAATTACAGCTTCATATCACATAATAAACTTGGAAAGCTGTAAATAGCTTCTCAAAATTGCTTTTACTTTCCTTTTGTTTGCTTATCAAAATAGGAAGAGATCTTATAAGTTGATGGCCTTTTGCTTCTATTAGGGTTTCTTAACAATATAAATCACTTTACATTTATGTAACCAAAAAAAAAAAAAAAAACTTGATGATACCAATTTAACTTTAAATATCCAAAACCCTAAGTTTTTCTTTTTATGTTGAACATCTTATTGTTTACAGAGAATTTAAACTAAAGCTTTTCATCTTTTTTTTTTTTTTTTTTTTTTTTTGGTTAACTTTCACTTTGTTTTGAGTGTACCTTTACTTTTAGGATTTAACCCAAAGATGTTCATATTTTTTCAAAATGGAGTAAAAGAGTCACATCTCACTTTGTATGGGTTGGGCTGCAAACACATTTTGAGAATATTTGACTTATATATATATAGACTATAGTTAGCTAATTTGGGTAACACAAAGTAATTTTATAATAAGTCCATCCATATTTAATTTGTTGTGTGGATTTAGACTACCAGTACTTTACTAATTTCAATAGCTACATAAATCTCGTTGAAACTTGCCAAAATCTTATGAAATATAATCAACATTTATTATTATTATTATATATAATAACATTTACAAATGATAGACTCACAAACTAAATACAAAAGTTAATCAAACTCAATTTTATATAACTTCTCTTAGATAAATAAAGTTTTAGATTACATCAATTGTGTCATAAGCTCCAGCTTATTTAAAAAGCCTAGCTATTTTTAAATTCTCAGAATTCATTTATGATAAACATTTTATATTTTAATTTTACAAAACTTATTTTAATTCTAGAACACAAATATTATAAAATATTATTCAACAGGAAGATTCGAACCTTTAACCTCTTGGTTAAAGGCACAATACTTTATGTCAATTGAGCGCAACATGAATATTAGTTTTATTTTAATAAAATAAATAAAGCACAGGTTATCATTATTTGAGAAATGTTTGACGGTTTAAAGTTATAAAAATACTAAATAAGTTCAACAATACCATAGCTCAAGTGACATAAAACTTGTATCGAGATCAAGAGATCTGTGGTTCAAATCCTCCAACTTCTAAATTATTAACTAAAGAATCTTTTATTATATGATAATTAAAATAATAATAATAATAAGAATAAGACTTAATTTTTCTCACCCAAAAAAAAAAATAATAATAATTGCACCTTTTTTATTTAGCAAAAAAATTGAAGGCGCACACACACACATATATATATATATTTTAAACTCCTTACTTAAGACAATGTCTCTCACTTTATTCCCTATGTGAATAATTATCCAACTGATCTTATGGGTTTTGCTTTAATTTTGAAACAAATTAATCATGCATTGAATTGGTACTTTGGATATGAATGAATAGGCTCCCTTTTTTTTTAACCCCTTTCTTCTTTTCTTTTAAATTCTTGCTTTCTAAGTTCTCTGAGAATAATTCCTTTCACCTAATGCTTAATTGTTTATGGATAATTCCTATCGATGGCTTACAGAAAGAGAAATGAAAAGAAATTATAAGATTAATTTAGCATCAACTAGTTACTTATTAATGCAATGATTGCTTTAGGATCTCATGATTTGTCTTTCTTTCCTTGAGTTTCTTTTACCATAATCCAATAAAGAAAAGGGACTACAAAAATGAAGATCTCAAAGGAAATCTAATAAAAATATGAGATTTTAAATAATGATGCTTTACTTTTTGAAAATAAGGGCTAAATATATAATTTTATTCTTTTAATGAGACTAGGTAAAAGTTGTCCATATATAATATATTTTCAAAAAAAAAAAAAAAAAAAAGTTGTCCATATAATAACATTTTTAATGAACTTCCATTTCAAATTAGATAAGTTGGTCTTTTCAACCAAATAAAAAAAAAAAAAAAAAAAAACAAAAACAAATAGATAAGTTGGTACGTTTTCAAAATTTGAGTATTTCCAATTAAATTAGTAAAAAATGTTTTTTTTTTTTTTTTTTTTTTTATATTATATCATCATGTTATCAATAAATTTTAATGTTTTTTGAGATTAAGAAAACTTGTCTAAAAGAACACTAATTAAAAAATAAAATTATTTTTTTATAACAAAATTATGATAAAAAAATTGTATAAAAATGAGACAAAGCTTAAAGATTAAGTGATATATATTTAGTGTAAGCAACAAGGCATATTCAAACAACTATTATTTAAGGCATAAATGCATAATGATGACCTACTGCCCTAAAATTCCATCCAAGCAGATAGCTTCACTTTTTTTTTTTTTTTTTTTTCCTCCATGTTTCATTTTTAGGGTATCAATGAAAAATTTTATGCGTTTGGTAGGTCTCTTTTTTATTTGTTTATCATTTCTTGGAATCATAAGGATTCTTTAGATTTATAATCAAATATAGAGTTGCTGATAACTGGGAAAAAAAAGTTTTAAAGAAAAAGAGGACCATGTTTGACCAAAGCACAAATTAAATAGAATTTCATTTTAATTGCACAAAATGCAAATAGCTTTTTTCTTACCAATAATTGTGGAGATTCAGATAACCAATATAGCTTAGAGGATGTTTGGTTCCTGACTTTGACAAGTTGAGTTTATAAGGTTTAGATTAGATAGTAAACTTAAATTTGTGTAGTCTGTGTTTAGATTATGTAAAAAAAAAAATAAAAAGTGTTAAAACGAATATAGTTTGTGGGGAGTGATTTGTATAAAAAATGAAATTTAGATTAACAAACTTAGCACAACAAATGTGGGAGTGAGGATTTGAACAAACAAATCTACAAGTCAATTGGTTAAAGATCAAATGTGTCGTATTGATCCAGTTCGTCGGAGTCCATCCAGATC
This sequence comes from Luffa aegyptiaca, assembly GCA_017139565.1. Classification (NCBI taxonomy): domain Eukaryota; kingdom Viridiplantae; phylum Streptophyta; class Magnoliopsida; order Cucurbitales; family Cucurbitaceae; genus Luffa; species Luffa aegyptiaca. The sequence goes on along the minus strand of CM029405.1, from coordinate 18,516,438 downwards.
TTGATCTCTCAACTGACTTAGCTTGGACATAGTTGGTCGGAAGGTTTGAGTTTATTCATGGGTTGTCATGGCTATGGTTAGGGAAAGGTTCCCTACAAATGCCTAAGTGTTGGTTGTGGCAAAGACCTATGCTAAAGTAAGTAAGAAAGATAGTTAAGGTTACGAAGTCACTTTTAGTCGAACTATAAAGAAAGAAAGGGAGTCCCAGGTTTACGAAGTAAGGTCAGCTGGTTAAGAAAAGCTCAGGTGTGTTAGAGGTTGTTGACTCGTGGCCAACTCGAAGGGGCTGAAGTTCGACGTAGAGCTTTTTGGTTGTTAAGTTATAGCAGCACTGAGCAACATCCAACAGCTCCAATCCTACAAGTTTCCACTAAAGTGCCTTAGGTAGCCCTCGAAGAGTCCGTTTAGACTATACCCCCTCAACGAATTATACAAGTTGTTAGTTTGTAGGCTCAACCTGTAGACCCTTTACAATGCTTGGAGGAAGAAGCGAAAATCTAAAGAGGCTTTGTGGATTGTTTTTATCAGAAGTTGTTAGTTTAGCAAAGAGAGAAAGGAGAAGACTTTGACCTGCTGTAAGAGGTTAGTGTTGTAAGAGGTCATTAATCTTCTATTGATACAGTCCACAAAATTGATTGTATTCGAAATACAAACATAAATTACTAAATATATGGCAAAGGCAAAATGGAAAGCATCTATCTGTCGAGGAATTTGAAACTAAAAAGCAAGTTTGTATCATTCAAAACATCTATACTGTGATGCACACGTACAAAAATAGTTAAATACATTAACATTACACAAAGCCAAACAACCCAATCATTTATTGCAAGGAAATTCAAATTCAAATCGTAAAAAAAAATGGGAAATGCTTTTTCAAACAACATCTTTTATATGGTAAACTGAAGTTTAGGCTGATCCATGGCCCTTGAGCTTCTTTGTGATGGTAGCAAGGTACTTTCCTTGGTGGAAGGCTTGCTCCAACTCCAGAGCTGATGGTTTTCTTGAGCCATCACCTGCAAAAGTTCCAGCTCCGTAAGGACTTCCACCTTTAACGTGCTCCATCTCGAACATGCCAGCTCCGAAAGTGTAACCGATCGGTACGAATATCATTCCATGGTGAACCAGTTGAGTTATGGCAGTCAACCTATTGTGATGCATAATTGTTTTCAGGTGATCAGGAGATTCCTCTAATGGTTGAATTCCACATTATTCGACATGCGTTTGGTCAATCAAAGTAAATTAAATGGAACTTACGCGGTAGTTTCTTGCCCTCCTCCCTGGGATCCGGTGCTGTAAAAGATACCAGCAGGCTTGCCAGCAAGTTGTTGGGTTCTCCAAAGACCTCCAGTTGCATCCAGAAATGCTTTGAATTGGGCAGCCATCATTCCGAATCTAGTTGGGAAGCCAAAAACAAACCCATCGGCATCGGCGAGTTCGCTCGGGGTGATTATTGGTACATCACTCTTTGGTGGTGCACTCATCTTGCCGAGGACTTCCTCGGGTAATGTTTCGGGAACCTAGACAAGAGTTTGTCAGGCAAGGAATTGCAAGACAACAAAAATACAATCACAAAGACTACTACAGCATGAACATTATGGGATCCATATCTTGGTGGTTGCTCTACAAACTTTAGTACGTACAGTTGAGTGATCACAACTTTTTGCCGATTGGATAAGCCAAGAGAGCAAATGCTTGGTTATCAAAAGGAAACTAGTCAATGGCACTAGCAAGTGGTTGTACGTGGAGGTTTTAAACTGAAAAGCTATTCCTAGTAGCAGATCATGCTCGTGAAAATGTTTTTCAAATGTTAGTTTTTCAGACGTTACCTGCCACAACTTGACTTCAACACCTTCTACAGATTGAGCCCCCTTCTTAATCTCTTCTGCGAGTCTCTCAACATGTCCGTACATGGAATAGAAGCTGTAGCAACAACAGAAAATTAATTTTATAACTATAGGAGCCCCAGTTACACAAAATATCTAGGAGCACATAAATATAAGTAGCAGAATAGTTCAACTTTTCAGAGCAGAAAAAGTAGCAATGAATCTTATCATTACAAATAGGAATATAAGGTGGAAGGCGAGATTTCCTTATGAAAAGAACTGCACGGCATCCAGATCACTAGAAAGAACTACTTCTTTCAAATGCAATCTCTTATATTGTCAACTTAGTCACTAGAGTTGATTCACTTTTTACTAATTGCATAGTAATCTGGAAAGCTTATAACTTGTCAGACAATATGTCCTGAAAAGTTGCTAATTTGTTGAACAAAGTGAATGAGGTGACTATAATATTGAAGCCTAAAATTACCAGCACCAGAATATGATATTACGAGTCCAAGTTCACCAGACTAATATTATCATTCTTAAAGGTCGCACAAGAGTGAACAAGGCATTCAAACTAATCATCAATGTGAAAACCGCTGCTCTATGCTTTCAATTAATATTAACACATTTCAATTTCTATATCCCCAAACAAATGAAAATAAGGAAAAGGGAAATGGCATTGGCAGGATAGAATATTAGCAATATCTGAGAATTTGCCAACAAACCCACCACTTGAGTAGAGACCATGATACAAGGAATAAGTAGCATGAAATGCACAGGAACCCAGATAATAGGTAGCTACATAGTTGATTGAAAGGAAAATAAAAGGGTGTGCAAGTACATATATATAGTGAAGTATTTGGCATAAATCTTTCATATTGGGATTTGGCCATATCCAAGGAATTATACAAGTCGAAACTCAAAAGTACCTTAACTTAATGGGAAATCAACATTTCAACTTCCCAGAAGCTTTTATAAATAATAGTAACACCAAAAAAGGAAAAGGAAAAAGTTGGTGTATTTTGTATATTATAAGTTATATCAGGTTAAATAATTGAATAACGAACAAATCCAACTAATTATCAAGTTTACTAAATAGTTGCTAGTTGCCTACATCCAAAGACAACATTGAGCAAAGTCTTTCAAATCCAATACATATGAAATGCCCCTGAATATACCAGTCAAATTATGCGGAATATTGAGAAGTAATCATTGATAAGAAGAACTAGAGGACACATATTTAAAGCACATTGCGTCCTGTTATCAATATAAAGATTCCCAATTCACCATATAGCATATTTATTGAATCACATTGCTATTCACTCTCCCACTAGACAAACGTGACAACTCATGATGACCAAGCTAAATCTTTGTTTGTTACAACTTGCAAGGTACTAGTTTTGCTTGACATTTTTAGTTTTTGTACAACAACCAATTGAACTGCAATACAGACAATTACTGAACCTTATACATGCTATCAATAGGTGTATAATGCACAAAACTAAAGTTTGAAAGGTAAAGGAGCCTGAATATTATCCGCATCTGAAGTATGGGAAATAAGCTCAGAAAAAAATAGATTATAAATGGGAGCTGGAGGTGGCGCTGTTAAAAACTACTTAATACAGGGCCAAGTTTCTTAACTAGCAGAGCTATATAGTTTGCTAAGCATGTCTAAGTCAAAGTTAAAAACTGCATAAAAGATGTGCCCCACATTAGAAACATCTATATTCCTATAATCCTTTTTCTTTAAGAAAACCACAGAGGACGTGTTCTAAATGGTTCAGAAGCAGGGAAAAATGTTTGCAAGACAACAAATCTGTTCTAGACTCCAAGGATAAACTTCAACTGTTTCCAGCATAAAAAATGCAACATTTAAAACTGAAGTAGTCAAACTTTTAGCAATTGTACAATAGAGTCTCTTGGTAATCTAATTTTTCCATGGTTGCAAACTAAAAGTAGTCAATTTAACAAATCAAATAGAAACCTTTTGGAAAACTGAACTCCGATCCTGAACTATCCTGTGAATCATTGACGCGTACAAGACAATTCAACAATCCCTTTAAACATAAAAATGAATATACGGTGCAAGACTGCAGATAACATGAATGTTTGGCCTTTTAATCCGTCAATATTCCTATTGTTTGGGAAAATTTCATTCTAAATAGCAATGGATAGGACTTGAATGAATAGATTGTTGATTATACACTGTTCTTAATTAGAAAAAGAAATAGGCAACAAGTGTAGCTGCTCAAGGATTGAGAAAATCAGGAATATCAAAGCCGAGCCACACTTACTCAAAGCGTTTGACTTTTCCCAAAACCTCAACATAAAATCTCAAGTCCAAAAGCAAAAAATTACTCTATTACGAGAATTTTCCAGGAAAGAAAAGTGCACAACAAAACCTCATTTCCGAACTAATCCTACAAAATTCATCAAATTACATGAGAAAAAAAAAACATTATTCCAATTGCTAGGCATCTTACCCACTGATTCAGTTCCCAAGCATAGATGACAAAAAGACACCAAAATCAACATACAAAGGAAACCGAATTTTTTTTCTCAACAACGCTGCTGAAAGAAATGATAAATCGCAATGAGATAGACTACAATCAACCAAAATTCATAGCACACAGTGGCTCCCTATTTTCCAAAACCAAGAATTAAAGAAGAAACACCAAAAGAAATCAGGAAACAACCGCCAAAATAGAAAGAAAGGTTTAAATCAGAGAAGAAAACGCAAAGAAGAAAGCGATCGAAATGTCAAACCCAGGCAAAGAACATGAGAGAAAATCGGAGCAGAAAGGAAAAATGGAAACAAAATTCGAAGAAAAGAAAAAAGAAAAGAGGAGGAAAGCGATGCACATACACAATGTAGACTTTGGTTGCCATTGATGCAGTGGATTTGAGGTTTGTGGAGATTGGTCTCTGTGATTTCTCGAGCTCTGAGATTTTGGTTAATCGTTGACGATGGTGAAGTTGGTGAACCAAGAGGATTATTTATAGGTGCAGCATCCGCCTCCGCTGTTTAATTTAGAACAATAATAAATTGCCTACCACTTACGTTTTTTACTCTCTTAATTAATTAATTAATTTTTTTTCTAAAAACATGTCTTTTTTTTCTTTTTTTTTTTTTTTCCTACCACTAAATTTTTGGCAAATTTTTTTTTTTTTTAAATATATATATATAGATTTTTTTCTCCGATATTTCTCTCTTTCATATGTAAAAATTTATGACGGCTGTAGATTAAACGGGATTAAGAAAAATGGTAATCCAATTAAAGACGTAATTAAGAAAAAAGTAAAAAAAGAAAAATAGAAAACGACGTCGTGTGGAGAAGTGGAAACTGAATTAATGAATAATGATGGTAGAGTGGTGTCACGCCCGTCATCATCATCACCGGTCGTTACGAAAACCCCCCTCTAGAACATTCAGCCCTTTTTTCCTCTTCCAATATTCAAATTATATTTAATATTTATTTTTTTTCATTTACATATTTTGACTTTGACCTTCTCATATTTCTCTTCATTTTAATTTCTTAAAAATTCTCTCTCTCTCTCTCTCTCTCTTATATTCTTTTTTTTCTTTTTGTTCTCAGAAAAAAAACTATATATTCTTTTTTCTTTTTCCAAAGCTTTGGTGTTCTGCAAAAAGGCATATGAAACTAAAAGCAAATACTGCAACTGAAAGTTTATAATATTCCATTATTGCTTTGATTTTTTCTATAAAAAAACTTTTAGCCACTTAATTTTTATTTTTTTAGTATTGAAATTTTGTATAAACAACTGTTCTAGTCAACATTGGTTTGCTATTTTTTTTGTTTTTATCAATTATTTAACAAAAATTTTAATTTGTATTGGAACCTAATAATTGGACCTTTTTTTTAAATAAAATTTTTAATGATTTTGGTTCTTGTTTACAACAACTTCCAATATTTAGAGTGAGAGATCCAAACTTTTTTTTTAGTTTTTAGTTTTTGAGTGAAATTTAGTACCAACTATATATAAACAAACGTTCGACAATATTTAGAGTGAGAGATCCAAACTTTTGAGTTCAACTATATTTGTTGTGTTTAAATTATTTAAAACAATAAATGAAGTGACACAAATAATTGAGTTATCCCAATAATTTTGAAGTTCATATTTTTTTTATTTATTTATTTGAAACAAGCAATGATATGTTATAAATATGAAAATCTGAAGCCAAACTGAACATATCTAATTGGCATAAAATTTGTACTAATGATCAAGTAGTGTTTGGTACAAATCTGTCTCATCCAGGTATTTTAAAAAAAATAATGTGAAGTGAAACTAAGGAGTAAAAATAAATAAATAGATTGGGTTTTGATTGGGCAGTGGGCACATGCATTTAGACGAATATGAAAATGCAGACAAGGATTAAAGGCGGCGATGTGTGCTTTCAAATAATATCCAAATAATTTGATTGAATATATATATATATATATATATATATATATATATATATATATATATATTTGTTTATAAAGAAAACCTGACTGAAAATACTACTTTTTTTTTCTTTTATAAAAAATTTGATTGAAAATTTAATGCGTCTTCCTGGTGTTCGGCCGCCCCATCTGCAGTGGGCTGTGGACCGTCAATTTTGCCTGCTTTTATTTTTATGTATTTTCTTCATTCGAATTAGCAAAAAAGTCGAATTACCTTGTCTTTTGGTCTATTAGTGAACTATGAAAGTGTTAGGAGTGCAACCAAAGTCCTACATTAACTAAATAAGGTCGGGATGATCATGAATATATAAGGGAGAACAATTATCTCTATTGATATAAGGTCTTTTGGTGAACCAAAGACAAAGCCATGAAAACTTAGCTTAGTCGTTTTGTTAAATTCCTTAGTGCCAAACAAAGAATTTGCGAGCCTTGAAAACATATTCTTGGTAGAGATTCGTGGTTAGGCTCTATATGAGGGGAGGATTGTTGGAAAGTACGACTAAAGTCTCACATTTGCTATGAGGTTGATTGAGTATATCATAACATAATCAACATTTGTTTTTTGTAGGTGATTTGAATTGATGTATGAACGTGTTATGCTGACCACAAGAGTTACGAAGGATCGTAAGTTTTTGTTTTTCATTTAATGTTTATGTGTTAAACTTATGGGTTATGAACCATTTATGATACTTTATGTACGGCGATAGGATTGATTTTAAATGTATAAGGTTGATTTGACATTATCATGTAACTTTCTTTCTTTATCAATGATAGATTGCAAATTACATTTTATAATGTCTAAGTGTTCATCTAAGGAAAAAAAAGATTGTGAAGAATTAAAATAGAAAATGTAAAATTAAAAAAAAGGGGATTGCCGACGTGTTGTGCTATAGGCGTCGGTAGAACCCACTTTAGCCAATACAAGTTGTCTGGCGTCGGTAGAAAGAGTCACTTGGATAAATGCCAATGCCAACACACACGCATCGGTAGAAGTGGGTTTTGCCGACGCCATTGACTGGTGTTGGTTGAAATTTCTGCCAACGAGTGGAAAATGGCGTCGACAGAACCCCATTCTCCCGACAGTTAATTTTCACACAGAAGCAAGAAGAAAATAGAGAAAAACATCTCAAATATGCAGTAGAAAACCCTATGCTTTTATATATGAAGAAGATGAAGATATCAGCCATATATAAAGGTCTGGGGAGAAAAACTCCTACAAAAAAATAATGAAAAAGATTTTCTTTCTTTGGAAGATTCTACCCTAACAAACTCAGCTCTCAGCGCATACAGAGCACTGAAGAAGACGATGCCCTAATAACAGACTCTTATCAAAAGAATAGGGAAACGCTGGAAAATAAAATGGGCTAATACACAGGCCCAAGAGTACATAAAAAGAATAACAAAATAATGGGCTTTAGTGAGCTATTCTAACACCGACGCGTACAACAGTTTGTCCTCAAACCAGTTTTATGCCGAAGCGACATGAAATGAATTGAGAAAAATGGCTTCTGTCGACGCCGTAAAAGTCTGTGTCTGTTGATTGTTCTATTTTGACGCGTAAAATTGCGTTGGAAGAAATTTTGCTGACATCATTGCGTGTCGAGAAAATGGTAAATTCCCGTAGTGATATTATTAATGAGGAAAAAAATGGAAGAAGTTGAAAATAAGTCAACAAAACTTAAAAAAGAATATTTGCTACAAATATCATCTACTTATGAGTAAAACAAACTATAGTTGGGACAACAAAGGCAAGAGCACAATTACTTTATCCTAACAAATGTTATTGCCCATGAATTATATTAGAAAAGGAAAACATTGAAAATTTTCAATCTATACTAGCTTGGATACACAATGCAAATAAACTAATGTGGGCTCGAACAAACAATAACAACAAATTAAGGTAGAACCACCCTCCAACTATAAATATCGTTAACTAAATACCATAAATAGAAACAACTAACCCAACTTTCAAAATATATATGTTGGGCTACTCTATTTGTTCTCAAGCTGCCCTATTTGTGCTAGTTTTGAAAGCATAACTAACCATTTTAGGCCAAGGGTCCAAGGCCAGCATAACTTAGCAAATCTCCCGCCTCAAATGTTGTTGAATTAAAAAAAAAAAACAATTTTAGAATGGTTGGAAAAGTTAAAATAATAATTTCTGTAAAATAGGTGTTGAGGTTAAATAATCTCTATAATATATGAAGCTTTAGATGGTACAGAAAAAAAGTGTGTGAATACATACATATATATATATATATATATATATATATATGGATGTATGCATATACATACACACACATATATATATGTGAGTTCAACAACATTTGAAGTGAGGTGATTCAAACATTATTTTAACCTTTTGATCTAGGATTTATGAGAAATGCTATTAAGTTGGACTCACCTTGGTTTCAAAAAGAAAATGTATAGACATTAAAGAAAACTTACATTGACTTAAATCAAAAGCTGTCTTGCTAATTTTAAAATTAAGATTCTATCAATTGACAATTTATTATTCTAAATTCAACCAACATGATTGTGATAGAAAATTTTGCATAATCGAGAGGACAAAGCCAACATGAAATCAATTAAAAAAAGCACAAAAAGATTATTGAGCTCTAAACCAAGTAGAAGAGGATGGAATTGGGCTAACCATCCTCGAGCTCAGCAAGGAGCCAAGGCTGAGGCCAAGTTCAGTCTTGTGACGTGTGTCCTTTGGTTAGTGGAGTCTCCGACGGTTCGGTTAGGCTCACTAGCTCCATTCCTAAATCGAAACCCTAAGTAACTTCATATAAATACCTTTCTTCAAACCTAAAAAGGGTAACCTTTTTTCTCATTCTAAATTACTTGTTACACTAGCTTAAACCTCCTAACTAACTTAAGCATTGGACACGATGTGACAAGCACCACATCAGTGTGAGAATTTTTCTTGTCTTGTGTGGGTCACGTCTTCCCCACTCAAATAAATTCATTGTTGCTATCACGTGAAGGTCAGATACTTCTTTCCTTTGTCTAGATTTTGACAACAAAACGATGATAATTAATGATAGTTATGACTTAGGTTGAGTTACGTTTGACATGCTTACTAATTTAAATACTTTTTTTTTAAGAAAATATTTATTTTCTCGAAACTCTTTTTAATTAGAGTAGTTTTAATTTAAAGACTTGTGTGTTTGGTTACATCTTTTTAAAAGTGATATTAATCATTACTTTGTTTAGTTGCATTATTCTACCAGTGTCACATTAACATGAAGAGAAGATAACAAACTTTCAATTTGAGGACAAATTTTTGTTGCAAATAATACTCTAGATTAAAAAAAAAACATTTCTAATCTTTCATAATCACTTACAAAGATAATTCAAGCACATTCTTATAGTACCATTCAATAGATGCAATAAATATAAATATTAAAAATAATTAGTGTAAGGGACCATCGAAGCATAAGTTGTTTCGTTCTTATTTCACCCAAAAGCCCTTATATCAATGGAGATATTGTCATTCACTTACATATATATATATCAATGATTTTCTTCTTATCTAGCCAATGAAAGATTCCGGTTGGATTCCCAACCATTAGTTTAACAATTTAGGTAAGAGAGTAAATGGTTTACCTTCCTAACAAAAAAAAGTGATTTACAATCCATCTAATTTTTTTACATACTCTTTTTGAATTTATATTAGGTTAAATGTATAAGTTTGAGGCAACAAACTTTTTGGGTCGTGTCGTTTAATACCTTAAATATATATATAAAAAATGTTCAGTAGGTCCTTTTAACTTTCAATTTTGTATCTAATTAGACTTTTAGACTTTAGAAATGTCACATGGCCGATCTTTGAACTTTTAATTTCGTTTCTAATAAGTACTTGATCTATTCAACATATTAAAAGAACCACATGTTTATTGGACACAAAATTGATTTTTTTTTAAATATAATTGGACGATGACCTTTCAATTTTATATCTAATAGATGTGTAAATTTTTTTGAAAAAATACAATAGGTCATGAACCAATTAGAAAAAAAAAGTAAAATTAAACTTAGACATATTAAACGTTTTTTAAAATTTAAGGATATATTAGACACAATCTCAAAATTTTATAGTATAATATTGTAATGATTTTTTCTCCAAACATAATTCAACTAGTTGATATCAGTAGACTCGATTGATTTGAGATTCAAATCCCTATTCTCATATTAGTGTTATTCTGAAACAAAATTGCAAAAAATACATGAAAAACTAGAGGAAGAATTAATTGACACCTCAATTGAAAAGTAAATTACAATTAAATTCAATGTTTATAATCACACCTTGAAAACATAATCAAATTCTCGTAATTAATATGCCCACCTCAACATTAGCTCATAGTCGCATCATCTGATCCGTCTGACCACACCAAACCGAGTCATATAAAAAGATCCTATTTCCAAGTGAGACCAAGACAAAAAAAGAAAAAAAAAAATGTTATTAGGTATCTTAATAATTAATATATAGTTTTTTTTTTAGTACCAATTAATATTTAGTTTTTTTTTGGTTTATACCAATTAATATATAGTTACAGTTACAGTGACGTATAAATGACATAAAAACATATATATATATATATTTTAGACAAAAGGACGGAATTCATTAATCACAATAACAATTGAGAGTACATTTGCAATGAGCAACATCGCTCATTGAGAACATCCATTGTGGAAAATCATTAACCCACAGAATAGACCTTTGAGAGAACAATGCATCTTTTGCAAGACGATCGGCTCTAGAATTTCTAGATCTAGAAACAAAGCGAAAAGTCAAAGAAGTAAAACTTTCTTTGATATCCCTGATATCTAGAATCCAGTGATAAACTTCAGAAGCGATATCCATGTCCCCATTGATCATCCGAATTGCATTAAGTGAATCCGATAGAACTTGAGCTTCAGAAATCTGAAGTTGTTGCAAAAGCCTCAACCCCTCAAAAATGGCGTGACACTCCGCTGCTAAAGGAGAAAAAGTAGTTGGATCATAAACTTCTAGCGCACCCACGAGGGCACCATTATCATCGATGATCAAGGCACCGCAGCCTGATCCTTTCGCCGTGATATTTACTGCGGCATCTGTTGCCAAGGTGGCCCCTTGAAACCGAGGAGTTCGACTGATACCGTCTGCAGGCTTAACAAGAATATTGCTCCGGACCTCCTGATTAAATTCTTCCCAATATCTACTAATCCATTCACACCTTTGAGTCCAGCTGGGGATATTAGAGTTATGGAGGATACTGTTCCGATCATTCCATATAGCCCAAAATGCTATACACGCCTTTTCAAAAAGATCCACATGTAAATGTAAAGCTAAGAATGAAATGCGATCTGAAAAATTATTGGCTACCTGAATCCTACTATCAATCCGAGGGAAGACAAAATTGCATATTTGAGAAGCCCGAATACAACCACATAAAGCATGATCAACCGTTTCACACTTGAGCTTGCATACCTCACATATGGGAGATAGATCAATACCTTTCTTACGAAGACTAAAATTCGTTAGCAAGCAATCATGAAAAGCCCTCCAAATGAACAATTTAACTTTTGAGGGGATTTTAGTCTTCCATAAAATTTGCCACCACGAAGCCTGAAGGTTAACACTAGAACAGCCACGGCTCTGGTCACATGTGACAGCTGCTTTATAACCACTTTTTACAAAATAATTACCATTAGAAGTAAAATGCCAAATCCACTCATCACGCCGATCTGCTCTACTAATAGGAATAGATGTAATGACATTAGTATCCTTTGCTGTAACAAACTGGCGGAGTTTCACAACATCCCAAGTATACGAGGGAGTTATGAAGTCAGCAACAGACAAGGATCCCTGTAAAACGACTCCAGCTTCCTTAAGAGGTTTAAAAGTGGATTCCTTGGGAATCCAAGGGTCATTAAAGAAGTCAATTGATTGACCATTACCATCTCGTTTTCGCATGCCCAATTTCAGAAGTTCACGAGCCCAAACAACACCTCTCCAAAAAACTGAGCAGTTTGCTTTGATAGGAGCCACTAATAAAGAAGAATCCTGCACATATTTGTCATGGATAACTCTAGCAACTAGGAGCTGAGGAGTAGTAAATAATCTCCAAAGTTGTTTGGCTAATAAAGCTTGATTGAAAAGTCCAAGATTTCTAAAGTTTAAACCACCCAACTCTTTTGGAAGACAAAGAGAATCCCATTTTTTCCAATGTATCTTCCTATGCGATGTAGTGGAACCCCACCAAAATCTTGCCATCATCTTATGAATATCATCACATAAAGTAACAGGAAGGCGAAAACAACTCATAATGAAGGTAGGAATCGCTTGGGCTACACTCTTGAGCAGAACTTCCTTTCCTCCAACCGAAAACATTATTTTTTATTGGTTGGTATATTAGATTTTGCTTTTTCTAATTACAAATGTACATAAGCATTTTGAAAAAAAAAATGTACATAATAAACAATATCACCTGGAATGAAATAAGAAAATAATGAATAAAAAGAAATAAAAATATCAAGCTATGTTGAAAGATAGATTAATTGAAGTTGATATGTGTTAAATTAAAAGAAATGGTAGGTTTTAAAGTTGTGACCTTTATGCCAACCAAAACATAGTTCAACTAGCATAAAGTTATACTAAAGATCAAGAGGTCTATGGTTCAAATCTCCTCACTCCAGATATTGTCAAAAAAAAAAAAAAAAAAGTTGATCGAACATAAATATTATTAGAGGTTACATATCAATTACCGTTAAGTTAAACCCACTTTGACAAATTTAATCAATAGTTAATTGAGGTAACAAACTCTCATCTATTTCATAAATATATTTATATTTTATTAAAACTCTTATAAAAAAATGCATTTCTCAAATTCTGCTTATAAACAGACAGATTGAATCTGTCCTACATTTTACTCATGTTCTCAATGCAAAACTTCAATTTAAAATATTAAAAAAAATCAATTTAAAATGCATTTATGTCTTTTCGTACTTCCGAGACTAAAAACAAGAATTTGGGAATCCGTTCTATACACGGAAGGTTAGTTGAAATAAAATAATTCCATTAATATTAGGAAATCCATTATAAAAATGGAATATTAAAGCAATATTAGTTATCTTGTTATAAAATTAAGGTGACACAGTCAAATATTAAATATAATATCCAGAGCAATAATGCAAAGTCGTAGGTGTTCTCTCTCTCTCTTTTTTTTTTTTTTTGGAAAAAGAAAATTTCATTCATAAAAAAAGTTTAGTCACTTAGGATAGTTCCAATTTCCAAATGTTGGTTTAGGTGAAGTTGTAAATGTAGCTGTCACAATATGTATTATTTATCCAAATATGTTTATTATATATAAACAAAAAGTCAGGACTAGATTTGCATTTAAATTTTAAAGTATATTATTTTATTATATCATTGTGTAAAATCTATAACTTTATATAAAGAAAAAGTTATATTTTTTACTATAAAGTTATAAATTTTACACAATCATATAATAAAATAATATACTTTAAAAGTTAAATGACAAATTTAGTCCTATCTCTTTAATGTTTCATTTTTTTTTTCTTTTAGTTCTCCATTTATCTAATTCTTAAACTTTGATAAGTTATGTTTGTCTAGTCGTGACCTTTCAAAATTTTAAAATTGATCAATTAATTTTAAATTTTAATTTATATAGTCATTGTTGTTACCATCATTGCACTACATAATAACGTAATGTATATGATAAATAGACATATGGACTAATTTGAAAAAAAAATGGGTAAGATATGCTATAAAACTTTTTGTTGAAGACCTTACCTGATAAGGGAAGTTGTAAACAAAGTCTCTCACATGTCTGTTTTAACAGAAAAGAAAACTAACTCTTTTAGTATAAAAGTTGAAACAGAGTTAGAAGGAAGTGTGAAAAAGATTCAGAATGATTTTGATCTTGTACCTTTGTAATTGAAAGCCCTAATAAAATCTTGAAGCTCCCTTACAGTGGATGTAGGCCTCTGTTGCCGAACCACTTAATCCTTGTGTCTTTCTTCTATCTGATTGCTTGATTGTTACCTCTGTGTTGTGTTTTCTTCTTTGCGTTTCTGTTTCCTTCGAAGTCCATCATCTTCATCGCGAGCTTCAGAGAAAGTTTCTCTGATTTGGTGTTCTTTTGGTTGTTCGTACTGCCTACTGAGGGTTTGCATGCCCAGCTTTGTTAGTGCGTTTTTGTGGAGTCCACGGGTCTTGGGCATTGTCTGCAACGTGTAGACATAACACTTTTATTTAAATAATATATGAAAGTCCTTTAATAGATTATCTCACCTTATAGAAAAAAGATTTATCTTCTAGATATATGTCACACAATTATTTTAGTAAGAGATGTTAAAAATAAAAACTAAATGGGATCGCATTTTCCAATTTCGGGATGTAATTGAAATTTACGAGACAATAAAACATTAGTTTTTTTTGTCAAGATTACAGGGAGATTGATCTTTTTTTTTTTTTTCCTTTTCTAGAAAAAGAATGTGGGCCCACTAATATAAGAAATGTATTTTAACTTGTCCGTCTTTGACAAGGATGGCAAAAATCTTATCTTAATAGCGATAAGTTCATGTATAAAAAAAAATTAAGAACTAGATTTTGACCTTCAACTAAGGTGAACTTCTTTTCTTTTTCTTTTTTTTTTTCCGTCAAATTAAAATAAGGGAAAAAATCAATTTTGACCCTTTAATTTAGGAGGTTGTATCAATTTTAGCCCTAAACTTTCAATTTTATCAAATTGAACCCTAAACTTAACAAATTGTATCAGTTTAAACCTCAAACTTGCATAAATGTTGCAATGTATACCTTTGGTCAACTATTCATTTGAATTGCTATTAAAACATGTAATTGACAATTTTCTTTTCCTTTTTTTAATTCACATTGCACCTGAGTTAAGTGTTTTGTAAGAATTTTTTGGAAAACCCAGAAGAAATCAAATATCCCAAACTATTCTTCTCATTATTATCCAAAAAAGAATCACAAAGTTATTGACAACAAGAAAAATCCAACAAATATGAGAAATAAAAAACTTGAAATTTCTTTATTTTTGTTTCCTACATTTGTACATTCTTCTAATTAGCAAGAAAAAAACACTGTAAAAGAAGAAAAAAAATTCCACAAAATTCTTAGCAACAATAAAAAACTAGCAAATATTTGAAGATAAAAACCCTCCAAAGTTTCTTTGCTTTCGTAATCTTAAATAACAGCGAAAAAGCGCTCACAATTAAAGTTCTCAACAACAAGAAAAAAGTCATCTAAAATAAATTATCAAGATAAGTGTGAGGTTCATTTAGATGAAATTGAAAGTTTAGAGTTAAAATTGATACAACCCCAAAGTTGAGGGTTAAAAATGATTTTTTTGCCCTTAAAATATTGAAAACATACTTTTGGTCTCTTTAACCCATCTTCAACTGCGAATTCGTTAACCATTTGACATACCTTTACTAATTTTTCCATGCACATATTAGCAGAAAATAATATTTCATAAATATTTTTTAGTCCTACCTACTAAGCAATAAAAGTCTATTTAATCAATATTTTGCTATTTTTTTTAAAAATAAAAAAAAAAATCAGAAAATGTTTTAACAAAAAGTCATCAAGTAGCCGCTGCCCGCCGTGTCATAGGGGCTAGGGCTAAAAGTCACCCTCGTAAGGCGCCACTTCTACTAGATAGACCACATGCACACGTTGCTGACTCTCCGTCACACGTGAGGGAGGCATGACTAAATAACCAATATATTTATTATATTCCATTCAAAATTAATATTTAACAAACTTTTGTATTTATATAAAATTATTCAACTTTCAAAATTGTATCTAAAATGTTGTCAACTTTAAATAATATCTAATAGATTTATGAACTATTCATTTTGCGTCTGATATGTCTTTGATACAAGGACGGATGTAGGAAGGGCGCCTCCCTTGACTTTTTTAATAGTTTATATATTAACGAGTTTCCATGAACTAAATGTGTTGGTGGCTCGTTGGTTTCGTCTCTTCTTACGCAAGCGTGCCCCCTGTTCGATTCCAATCCTTGTAAGTTTTTGTAAATATTTTATTTTATTATATTTTTTATTTTATTTTTATGGTGTTTTCCTTAAACGTTTGATCACCAGCTTTACCTAATATCTATAAACAATATTTTCATTCCATTTTTATTCTTTTAATCAATTTAAATTCATTTATGAGATGAAAAGGAATGTGAAAAATTAAAATACTATTTTTACTTCTATACTTTAAAACTTATTTTATTTCAGATCATACACTTTCAAACATTCAAATTTAACTAATATTTTCATTAAATCTTCAAATTAGTCTTCAAATTTTGGTAAATCTGTTTAGAATATTATTTTTACATAAAGAAATTCAACTCACTTTTAGAAAAACTTTACTACTCATTTCAAGTTTTTTTTTCCTTGCATATTTATTTAGATAATTCATTGATACTTTCTTCTTAAAAAATTAAAGAAAAGTCAATATATCCCTTAAACGTTTGAATTGTATCATTTAAAACTTCAACTCGATAATGATATCGTTTTTTTTTTAAATATAATTATGATTATATCAATTTAAACCTTAAACTTTCATGATTGAATTTTATGTCTAATGGAGCTCTAAAATTTCAATTGTGTATAGAAACTAGGAAGTCCGTGAATTTTGAAAAATGTCAAATAAGCCAAGGACCTATTAGACAAAAAATTGAAAATTATGAACCTATTGAAAAAATGACACAAAATTGAGAGTTTAAGATTCTATTTGACACATTTTTTAGTTTAGAGATCAAACAGACATAAATTTGAAGGGTTTAAAGACTAAACTTGTAATTTAACCTAATTGATATTTGATAATTTTAATAATGCATCAACGCAAAGTTACATTTATATAAGTTTGGTGCCCCCTCTGACATAAAATCATGGATCCGCCACTGCTTTGATATATTTAAGATTTTTAAAAATTAGCTAATGTTAAAAGAAATTGCAAATATGACAAATATTTTAAATGATTTTTTAAAATTTCCGTTTTACCCCTCATTTGCGTGCATTTTTCTCTTCTTCTTTCGTTTTTTCCTTTTCCATCTTTTTCTTTTCTCTGATAGACTTCTATCAGCGATAGATTCTATCGCTGATACGATAGAATTCTATTACTGATATAACTCTATCAGCGATAGAATTCCATCGCTGATATAACTCTATCAACAATAGTCAACGATAGTTAGTGATAGAATTCTATCGTCGAAAAAATTCAAATATTTTTAATGATTTTTTAAAATTCTATCACTAAAAGAATAAAAGAAAAAAACGAAGAAAGAGAAAATGCACGCTAAAATCAAATAAGGGGTAAAACATGAATTTACAAAAATCATTAAAAATATTTGAATTCTATCGGTGATAAAAGTCTATCAGCGATAAAATTCTTCACTGATATATTTCTATCAACGATAGAATTCTATTGCTATTGGCAATAGATTTTATCAGCGATATAATTCTATCGCCGATGGAAGGGTATTTTGGTCATTTAGACGGTTTGAAGGTAATTTTTTTTTTCCATTTTTGCAATTATTTTTCCAGGTTGCTATATTTGCTAATTTTTGGCCCATTTTGTTATCTATGCAACCGACCCTAAATTTTATGTGTCTAGTAAATCCTTGAATTTTGAAAAATGTCTAATAGAACTCTCAACTCTCAAATTTTGTGTCTAGTAAGTTTTTGGGTTTTAAAAAAATGTCAAATTGAGATCAAATAAAAATTGAAAATGCAAGGATATATTTTACACAAAATTAACCATTAAAGATTCATTGAACATGGAATTGAAAATTCAAAAATTTATTAGATACTTTTTAAATTCCATAGACTACATAGATTTCAACCTGACATTTTAGAAACTAAACTTGTAATATCTAAAACGATTAAAATATTTTTTTTAGAAGTAGTATATGATTTAATTTGAAATAAAGTTTTTTTTTACTGTATTGAATAGGTACAAATTTTTTTCTTGGGATCATTTAAAATAGTCTTAACATCATAAATCTAATCGAGTTCATTTAACATCTCCAAATGTTTTAACAAATTTAAGAGTTGAAATAAAGTAGAAAAATAGTTTTAACTTGTAAGAGCTCCTTTATAAATTTTTTCCTCATTTTACTATATTATATAAATTTCTTTGATTTTTTTTTTAAATTTTAGAACATAGAAAATATGAATCACAAATTACAGAAACTGCATCACCGAGATAAATATCTTTAAAAACAAAATAAAAAAAAAATTAAGAAAGAAAACAAATTTAATTAAATATAGTGATTATAATTTTTGTCCTTTTTTTTTTTTTTAGAAAAATTCTGTCCATTTGCTCTCACTTTCACACGCACACATAATATGAACATGGAAATACTTTTTTAATTGTCAAGTTTGTAATGCATGGAAAATGGCAATGGACTTTACACCTTAGGATACGTTGGTTTTATTTTTTTATTTTTATTTTTATTTTTTTTAAGAAAAAATCGGTAAAAGGTAATTGGAAAATAAAAGGGTCGTTATTGGTTTAAATTTTTTTAAGAAAAAGAAATATTTTTCAATAATTCAAATTCCTTTCCTTAGGAGGGGCAGCCGTTATCTAGTGGAAAATTACCTCCTCTTAATGTGGGTCAACTAATGGCTGTTTAATTAGTCAACTATTTTACATGATGATATGATGTTAAGAATACGTTTGGCATACGTGAATTAGAATGGGAGGGTTTAAAAAGGATAATAATAAACTTTTTTTTTTTGAATAACCATTTATATCAATCTATATCTATACTATATTTAAATAAGGTTTGCCAATAAGAACATAGTTCAATTGTCAAAGTGAGTGTAGTTCAATAATAATTGACATGTACTTTTTCCCTTAAGGTCAAAGGTTCGAATCCTCATTCTTGTAATAGAAATTTTGAAATTACAAATAATTAAATTTGGGACCAATTATATTGACATGTGTCCCAAATTTAATTTGAAGACGAAGTTGACCAATTATAAAATTGTAAGGTCAAATGTTCATTTGATCAATTAATTAAAAAAATAATTTGATCAAATTTGGGTCTTTTAATAAACCAAACCCAAGATGAACCCAAGACCAATAAAGCCCAAGTCCAAGTTGTTAGGCCCAAAAGTCACTTTGGTCTATCCATGGAGAACTCTATAAATAGAGGGGTTCTCCTTCATTTTAAGGGTTCAGAAATTCTACACTCTACTCTCACAATTTGAAGCTCAACCAGAACAAGAGAATTTAGAGAGACTCCATCAAGACTGAAGACTCCTTGAAATCCATAAGTTCCAAAGTGTTGAACACTCCTTGAAGACCAAATACTCTTCAAACACTCTTCAAGACTTAAAGACTTCTTGAAGACCAAACACTCTTCAAGACTTCAACACTCCTTAAAGACCAAACACTCATCAAGATTTAAACACTTCTTGAAGACCAAATACTCTTCAAGACTTCAAGACTCCAAGACTTCAAGACTGGAAGACTTCAACACTCTTTAAGACCAAAAACTCTTCAAGAACTTCAAGAATCAATTGATGCTTCAGATTCGAGAACAAGCATTCCAGCCCTCGAGTGAAACACATTCACACACAAGAGAGAATTAGAGAATCAAAGTTAGAGATTGTACACCCACACACATATTACATCAATACAAATACATATTTATTCCACGTGTCTCATCTTTGAAATTACGTGTGAACACCCTACTCCCATTTGTTGTACTAAAAACGAACATAGCTCAATTGACATCAAACTTATATCCTTGACCAAGAGGTTAGAAGTTAAGATCTCTGACCTCACATGTTGTAAAAAAAAATTATCTAAATGGTCCTTGAAGGACAAACTTTTAATTTCCTTTTTGATTTAAAATGAATATCCAATTTAATTTTGACTTCAAACAATAATAACAAGATAATTTCATTCATCTCCTACAATTTTTCATCATTTTTTTTTAAATTTTGTTAGCCCCACATTTTTTTTACATTAAAAAAAAAAAAAAAACAAAGATAGAAAATAACTATATATATTTTTCAGGTCTAAAACTTATTTCCTCCAAATTTTCAACAAGTATCTCTCTCTTTTCATTTTAATTTCGTTAGTCTAACATTTTTTTTTAATTTTTATACCGTTGAATCTAAATTATTCCCTCTATAAATTGAACATCTTCATCTTTTAGGTCTAAAACCCATCTCCTCCAATTTTTCATCATCTCTCTCTCTAAATTTTCTTAGCTCCACATTATTTTATTTTCCTACATTTTATACAATAAATAAAGATAGATAATAACTATTTTTTTCAGGTCTAAAAGTAGACATCTCTATTTTTTTTATCCGACATCTCTTTCTCTCTATTTATTTTTTTTTAAATTACATTAATCTCATCATTTTTCCTTACTTTTTTCTTGTACTTTCTTGATGTCAAATTTCATGCAGGGAAAACTCACTTGACCTTCACATGACAACAACAGTAAATTTGTTTGAAGGGAGAATTGGACTTTATGTCCTAAAGCTCGTGGATAGTAAATGTAAACAAATATTATTTATTTAATAAAGTTGTTATTGGGGTTTATTCAATAAAGTTGTTATTGGAATTTATTTTAGAATTGAATTATTAACCAAAATCCAATAAACTAACGTCCAAGGTTATTTAATGAGACTTGAACAGTATGTGATGACATACAACGAATCATGTTCAAGTAATAACCTAAAGGGTTTATAGTATAGGGATAAGGTTGAGTACCTTATCTTGGTGACACTGTGGATATGACCCACTTTGTATTTGATACAAACGAATTGATCCAAGTCGTTCATGTAGGAGACATGCGAGTTGAGTATCCTATACAATGAGTTTGAATAAGACTGGATTGCAAAATAATAGTCATTAGATGTAACGCCGTTAACTAATTAGATTATTATTTCATAGGATGACCATGTAACTCAAATCTTAATCTTGAGTGTATTATGAACTTCTGTCTGCAAGGGATTGTCCTTTGATTTGTATGGATGAGAGTGGCTCGAGACGCCGACTTAATAAGCCTACCATTTTGGGGACAATACCGAGTGGGGAGCTGGAAACATAACAACACAAGATAGAATTTACTTCTTCTCGACATTAGGGTAAGTAGATGAGTGTTCCTTTAAGTGGTGACTCCTGGACTTGAACAAGGGCCCCACCCTCTCACTGGATAGAGAGTGATTTCTGTTTATTGGTAGGACCATAAACAAGTTGTTCATTAGAGGAACACTGATACTTAAGGAGATAGAGGTAACTTAGGGGTAAAACGGTAATTTGATTCGATTGGAGTTACGAACACTCGTGAAAGATTTGTTGGGAGTGCGACCAAAGTCCCACATTGGCTAGATAAGGGGAAGATCGTGGGTATATAATTGAGGAAAAGTATCTCCATTGGTATGATGTCTTTTGGGATGAACCCATCGTTAATGAATGTTGGTTAACTTGATTTGAGTTTAATTGATTAGCCTTGTATCATTGGAACTTTTGATCTGTAGGTCTATTAGGTCTCCCTACTAGCTCGTAAAGGGTAATTGGGATCATTATGTCTTGAATGAAATTTGAATCGTTCAAATTAATAATTTAATTTAGGGAAAAATACACTTTTGATCCCTGAGGTTTGGGTTAGGTTTCATTTTGGTCCCTGAGTTTTCAAACTCGACAATTTAGTCCCTGAGGTTTGGATTTAGTTTCATTTTGATCCCTCCATCCATTTTTCCGTTAATAACAAACGGATTGCTAACGTGACATCTATTTTTTATTTAATTTTTAAAATAATAATAATATTAAATTAATAAAAAGTATATTATTTTTTAATATTTTACTTTTTTTTCTCTCTCTCCTTCTTATTCTTCTTCTTCACCATCCACCTACCCCCCACCCACCACATAGACACCATCTGTAACTGCCGGAGGCAGCATCGACGACCACCGCCGCTGTCCGCCGGCGACCATCGTCGGCGGCAGAGATTTATTTATTTATTTATTTCTTCCACTTCTTTTCTTTCTTCTCTATTTCTTGCCTTCTTTTCTGTTTTTATCCTTTCCCCTGTTTTCTAGCTGTCGATTGGAAGAAAGGCATGGAGTTTTCGACCGAGAGAGAGAAACCCACTGTGTTTCGCGGTTGGTGGCGAGGGGAGAGAGAGAGACGACCGAGAGAGAAACGATCGGAACAAAACCCAGATCGAACGCCAACGCCCACTCACAAACTCGTTTTGGTCTGAAACGATAGAGAGTTTCAGATTTGGAACATTTCAGATCTAAAACGAAGGGAACTCACGAAGTCGTCGGCAACAGAAGCAAAGAAGAAGGTCGGTGGCTGTCACTCGTCGTGGGTCTTCACGCGCAAGGAGGGACGAGAGTGAGAGAGGTCGGGGTCTTCGTGGGTGAGAGAGGTCGTGGGTCGTGGGTCTTCGAGGGAGAGAGAGGTCGCTCGTGGGTTTTGTGGCCGACGTAAAGAGAGACGAGGGAGAAAAGAAAAGAAGAAAAGAAGGAAAAGAAGAGAAAAAAAATTTGTGCCGCCGCCGACAGACTGGCTGTCGGCGGCAGTAGCAGGAAGAGGGTGGTGGTGGTGGGGAGAAGGAGGAAGAAGAAGAAGAATAAGAAGAGAGTGAAGAAGGAATAAAGATATTTTAAAAATAATATTTTTATTATTTTATTATATTTTTTATTTCAAAAAATTAAAAAAAAACAAATTTTTTCATAAAAAAATCATGACACGTGAGTAATCCGTTAATTACTAACGAAAATTTGGGTGAAGGGACCAAAATGAAACGAAAATCAAAACTCAGGGACTAAAATGTCGAGCTTGAAAACTCAGGGACCAAAATGAAACCTAACCCAAACCTCAGGGACCAAAAGTGTATTTTTTCCTTTAATTTAATTTAAGTTAAATGCGATTAAATTAAATTAATTAAATTAATACCTTAGGTTATATTAATTTGATTAATATATTATATGTTATTTAATTAAAATTTTTTAATTGATGAATTATATTAATTAAATTAATTATTATTAATTAATAAAAAAATATCTCTCCTGTAGTTATGCAAGAGAGATGTGTGGCAGAGTTAATAGGTGAGTGGGGAGTTTGTGTTACGCTCCCTCCCTCACTTGTAAAAGGATTCATAGAATGCTTGTGAGATAGTTTGTCTCTCTATGAATCTCTCCCAAGAACTCTACTCTCTCTCAAGAAGAAAGTATCTTTACTCACAAATTTACAGAGCACAATTCTTCTCTGTAAAACTCTTCCCTGCAATATCAAGAAGGAGATCCCACAATCTCGATCTTAAACCCAGAGGATAGCAGTGGAAGATCAAGTGGTGGTGTCCAACCATTTATTGTTCGTGACCATCGTAAAAGAGGAAGGAAAGCTTGCTACTATTGGAGAATTCAGTCTTCTAGCGTAAGTCAAATTCCTTCCTTTAAGGCTTAACCTATAGAAAACATTAGAATAGTTTTGTATGTTTTTAGTTTTTTTGTACTGTTTTTATGAATTCTAAACTTAATGGAAACACACACGATCACACACGCTTCCGCTTGGGATTCAATCCCTTCAGAAGATGTGACCTAGAAAACAAGAGAAAACTACACATAGGTGTGGTGCTCCACACAGGCTCCAATGCTTAAGTTAGCTAGGAGGTTATGAGTGTAGCAAGTAAATTGAGAATGAAGAAGAAGATTAAGAGAAAGAATAAATATTCAGTTGAGCTCCCTTACTTTGGAGTTACCCTCTTCTATTTATAGTTGATCTACGGTTCCCTATTTGGAGAGGGAATAAAGAAGGAGCTTCCCTTTCTCTTTAGGAATTGGACATGAAAGAGATTGTAATTTTGGGTCCAAGGGGTCTCCTTGGGCCTGTTTCCACTCTAAGCTCTTATCATTATGAATTTCTTAAAACTATGTTCAAATTAACCCACAACATTAATCCCCCTAGTTAAGTAAAATATTGTTGAAAATAAAAATATTCTTAAGTAAAATAAGCACAAAGCATAATCTCGTATACATTGGGAGTTCTTACATGCAAACTCACTTTCATTAGGTTGAGGTCAACCTCGGCCTTAGGAGGGTCAGCCTCGATCATGTCTTTTGATCTCTTCGGTTATCTCCTTCAGATTATTGGGCTTGGCCTCCATGCTCAATCCCTCAAACTTTTGTTGGACTCCATCTAGTTGAGAATATAAGTGACTCAATTGGTAAGGTTCAGTCTAATTGAGAATATGCGTGGCTCAACTTATCTAAGAACTTCCTAGGATAGGCTCTTTTGTCAATTCTTGAGCTTTTGATGAGTTGTAAGCATGAGTGCCCCAAAATGGAGCCTTTTTAATTTTTTTTCTAGGATATGTCTTGCATTAGTGGAGTATCTTTCTTATTTTAGAGCAGGAATTGAATGCTTAGGAGAGAATTATTGGGTTCATATTCTTGTTGTCACCTCGAAAGGTGTAGGGAGAAGCTAAAGAGTTAATTTTTTTTTGCAAATTAGCATGTTAGATTTTGCCTAGGAGAAAAGAAAACAAAATATGCTTGTTATGCTTAAAGGAAGCATCATTCTTGTTATAAAAATTGAAAGAAAACAATGACATGTCTTATGCGTGCTATGCAATGTTTAAAAATGTTTTAGGCAAAAAGAGCCACCCGTGTTGTGATCAATAGGCCAACCAAGGGTTAAACTCAGGTTATGGGTCCCTGCAATAGGTGTGTGAAAGCTAGTGCCATCTTATAAATGCATGATTCATTGTCTTAAAGCACCTAGGTATGGAGTAAAACAATCTAATTTGTTCCATGCACTCATTAGTAAATCCTCAGTGCTAGTGTAGAGGGAAGACATGTTGAGAGCTTTATAATCCAATCCCGAGTTAGTAGAATCCAATCTAGCTAAGTTAGATCTCTCGTTTGCAAGATAATCTTGGGAAAATTTTGATTTGTCTCCCAAATTGTGCCTTATGTGCATGTCTCTTGATTGCTTATTCATTGACATTTGAGCCTTGAGGATTGAGTTATGTAATTGCATCCATTTACAACCTATTTCTAATTGCTAGTTTGCTCGAGGACTAGCAAATGTTGAAGTTTGGGGGTGTTTGATAGCTCACGTTATGAACTAGTTTTTCGATATTTTATCCTTAGTCTTAGAGATTTGTTTGGCCAAATTCATACTCTTTTGTGTTTATTTTGTAGAAATTGAGTTTTGGAATGAAATGGAGAAAATGGAAATTGATTGAGTGCTCGGGAAGCAAATGAAGGAATTAAAGCCGAGGAAGAAGAACTAAAGGTGCTGCTGCTGCAACCAATTGACCCGAGAGGAGAGAGTCGAGACGCTGCCATTTGGCGAATCTCGACACTGCTGCAACCACAACCTAACCATTCTTCCTACAGGCACAGCGTCTCGACGCTCTCATTTTTTCCTATTTTGTTGGAGGCAGCAACAGGACAACTTCTTGATGCTGTCCATAGCGTCTCAATACTGCCCGATTTTTCCTATAAATAAAATACGATTCCCAATTGGAAAGGAGAATTCTTTTGGAGAGATTTTTGCCCTAAACTCGATACACGACTTCTTGGGAGAGCTAGAGGAAGAGTCGAGAGCGGGATTCCAAGCGAGAGCTCGTGGAGATCGTGACAGGGACGTGCAGTTGATGTGAGATTCGAGTTTTTATCTTTCTTCCCTTTACTCTTGTGTTGTTTTATGGATTTTTATTCAAGCTTTGTTAGTAGTTGTAAGACTATGGGTAGCTATCTTGTTTATCTGAGGGGATGTAGCCAATGTCTTTATGGATTAGTTATTTGAATTTTTGTTGATCTAATTTCATTTATGCAAATTATATGCTTAATGCTTTTAATCTACAAGCCATAGATTAATTGTTGTTGTTCTGAATCTTGCTCGGGAGAGGAAATTTAGATTAGACCTTAATTGCATGACTCGGGAGATTTAGGATCGCTTTAGAAGTTGTAAAAAGGATTAGACTTAAGGCCTCACATATTAATGAAGTTAATATTGGATTCATTATGTACATGAGAATTAATTATGCTCGGAAGAGATAGTTGCGATTTTAGTTTCCTTGACTTATGGAATATTGCATGTTAATCACATTCAATTAATTAATCCATAATCCCATTTGGTGAAATCAATTCTTTAAGAGTTCTCTCCATTGAATTTTTATCTTTTGAGTTTTATTTTTATTTTTATTTTTATTTTTTTATTTTTTAAATTTAATTCATCATCTCATCACATTTCAATCTGTAAATAAAATTGAACATTAGTATTCATGGTAGTTAAGTGACTAGAAACCAAATCCAGAGGAAGACATCCGTAACTCATTACACACTATATTAAAACTTGACTCGTACACTTGCGGTAAGCATTTTTGCGCCCATCAAATATGTTTGTATCAAATACAAAGTGGGTCGTATCCATAGTGTTACCAGGATAAGGTACCCAGCCTTATCCCTATACTATAGATCCTTTAGGTTATTACTTGAACATGATCCCCTGTATGTCCCCACATACTGTTCAAGCCTCATTAAATAACCTTGGATGTTAGTTTATTGGATTTGGGTTAATTATGCAATTTTAAAATAAATTTCAATAACACTTTATTGAATAAACCTCAATAACATTTTATTGATTAATAATATAATTTGTTTACATTTACTATCTATGAGTTTTAGGGCATAAAATCCAACATAATGTTATAGGTAATTTTGCACTATCCCAGTTATCAAGAAGAGAACAGAGCCAACATAGATCCAGTTTTGAAAAGCACCAAAAGATCGAGCCCAGATCAATAGAAAGAGGAGGGAATTGGGCTTTGGCCTAATGTCGAGATCGACCATTGCCAACCATGTATGGCCACCTGCCTTGCATACTCCCAACCCGATGAGTTTTCTGGTGGTGCGGTACGGTTCGATTAATTCATACCCTAAATCATCCATTAAATAGGAAAGCCCCTAAAAGAACAAGGTACAAATACCTTTCTTCAACCTAGGAGAAGGAGTTTCTTCCTCATTCTCATTTACTTTCTATACTCAAAACCTCTTAGCTAACTTAAGCATCAGAGTAAGTGTGACAAGCATCACATTGGTGTGCAGTTTTCTTGTCTTGCAGGCACGTCTTCCCCTCTCAAACAAATTTACCGTTGCTGTCACATGAAGACCAAGTGTGTTTTCCCTTTCTGAATTTTGGCAACAACATGTCTGTTGAGTTTTATGCCCTAAAACTCGTAGATAGTAAATGTAACAATTGACCGAACATTAATAAAGTATTATTGATGTATTTTCAATAAAGAGTTGTTGTCTATATTATGTTTATCTTGCCTAAATAACCCTAATCCAATAAACTAACATCCTAAGCTGTGGGATGAGTCTTGAACTGTATGTGGAGACATACGGGGATCACTGTTCAAGATATAACCTGAAGGGTCTATAGTATAGAGATAAGGCTGGGTACCTTATCCTGGTGACACTATGGATACAACCCACTTTGTATTTGATATAAACTCAATGATCCAACGCGTTCGTGTACGGGACATGCGAGTGACAATGAGTTTGCATAAGACCAGACTGCGAAAGAGTAATTGCTAGCTGTAACACCGTTGACTAGTTAGGTTTCTATTTCACTAGGATGACCTAGGCAACTTAGTCTCAATCCTGAGTGGGTTATGGACTCCTATTCATGAGGGATTGTCCTTTGATTTGTATGGATGAAAGTGGCCAGTACGTTTACTCAATAAGCCTATCATTTTGGAGACAAGACCGAGTGGGGAGCTGGGAACATAATCACACAAGATGAAATTCACTTCTTCCCGACTTTAGGGAAGTAGATGAGTGTTCCCTTTAGTGGTGTCTCTGGGTCTTGAACAAAGGGCCCTACCCTCTCATTGGCCCAAGAGGGGTTTTTGTTTGGTGGTTGGATTGCAAACATGTTGTTCATTTAGAGGAGCATTGGTACTTAAGAATGTAGAGGTAACCCAAGGATAAAACGGTAATTTGACCCAACTGGTGTTACGAACATTCTTGAAGGACTAACTTGTTGTTATTGGTCTGTATTCGTGGATACAGAAATATGTCTGCAGTGAGAAGAGTGCATTTGTGGGTCTACAGTGGAGTGTACCCACAGTTAACGAATATTGATTAATTTGGTTAATGAGTTTAGTTAATTAATCTCATATCGTTAGAGCTTCTGATCTACAGGTCTATTTGATCCCACTGGTAGCTCGTAAAGTGATTTGAGGCAGCTAAGTCTTGAATGTAAATTGAAAATGTTCAAATTTACTAAGGGGAAGAATATAATGTATGGTGATACATTATGATATAATTTTGAATTAGATTCAAAATTATTTTATGAGAGAAATAAATATTTGAAGGAGTTCAAATATTAATATAAATTCTATTCATATTAAATTTATAGGATATGAGTGAAAGAGTTCAAATGTTAATATGAATTAGATTAATATTAATAATGTGATTTAATTGAAGGCCTAAAATTAAATATATTATATTTAATTGGATAATTAATTAATTATAATTTATTAAATCAAATATGAATTTAATATTAATTTTTAAATAGTATTTTATTCATGGCTCTCTCCTATAAATAGGTCTCTAAACCTAGAGTTGAAGGCACTCATTCATTCTGCCTCTCAGTATTCTTCAAAAGGCTTCCCATATTCCAGAGACTCCCACCAATCTCCTACCTCCTAGACCTAGAGTCATACCAGTGCAACTTTAGTGGCGTTGTCCCCTTGAAGGAGTTGCTGCATTTTTGTGGATTTTTCCAAAGGAGAAAAGAGATCGTGATCTTCCCAAGGCGTTGACGAAAAACGTTCTGAGTCACAACGATAGTAAGGATCCTTTTCTCTGTATTTTAAGATTATGAATCTTAAATGTTTACTTTATGTCCAGCATGTTTATAGCCATATTTACAGAAGTTTATGTTTGATGAATGTTGTATTTTTGCCTTTCGTATCAGTATTTTAATCTGGATTTCTTCTGATTTTCTTCCGCTACGCAAGGGATTTCACCCCTACAATGTCTACTCTTTGAAATAGTTTTTCCTTCTCATTCTTAAATTCTAAGTTCTTGTAAGGATTGTTCTTCAATCCATAAAAGGAGTGGTGTAATGTTTGATTTAAAAATGTGGAAAGGATAGAGTTTATTCTTGCTTTTGAAAAAGGAACATTACCACAGTTGAACTCTGAGTCATAGAAAGAGTAAGATTTTTAGTGAAATATCCAAGAGGAGTTTGAGGAGTGGAGCAAGTTGGATTTGATTGAATCACTATAAATTTACGATGCCAATTTCTTTGACTCTCTCCTATTTAATTTTGCAATTAATTTTGGTTAATATTCATTGCATGATATTAATTGCTCCTGCATTTATTTAGGTTGGTAGAATTTAGCTTTATATATCTACTACCAATCATTTTTTATATTAGAATTAAATAGGGTGCTTAAGATTGTTAGTGTTAACTTATTGTTTAAATTGATGTGAATAAAAAGTCAAGACCG
Source organism: Luffa aegyptiaca (assembly GCA_017139565.1). Lineage (NCBI taxonomy): Eukaryota > Viridiplantae > Streptophyta > Magnoliopsida > Cucurbitales > Cucurbitaceae > Luffa > Luffa aegyptiaca. Next base: position 18,486,597 of record CM029405.1, on the reverse strand, counting down.
GAGAATGGTTCTTGGAGATCTCCCCTGAAATATTGGGCAAAAGACAGCATCTAGCTGTTAATCTGTGGAGTTAGCGAATTGAAGGTGTTCAAATAACACATGCGGAAGCAATTGAAGATCGGAAACACCTAACTACATCAATTTTGGTCCTAAAGCATGCTTGTTCTAGAAAAACAGAACAGAGAGAAAGTAAACACCAACCTTTTTGTAGCTCAACTATGTGATGCTCCTTGTTGTGTTTTCTTCTCCAATCTTTCTTGGACAACCTCTAGAGTCTTTCTTACTATTCTCCGGGCCAAGAACGACTTGTGGGAGTCTATAGTGATAGGGGATGGGAAGGGAATGCTTGAAGGTACAAGCACTTGAGAGATCTATGGAGGTGAGTGAGTTTGAGAGTAAATTCCAGCAGCATAACAGTAAGGAAAAAGCTCTCTTAGAGTTGAATCTGATTCATACTCCTTATATAGACCTCTTCTATGCAAAGACAAGCTTCATGACACTAGACACATGATGAAATTTCAACTCAAAGTGGATTCTAGGTGTTTAATTCACAACACATGCAACTAGTGCATGGTTGTGTTGTTTTCCACTATGCATCAACATGCAAGAGTGGGAATGCCACTAAATCCACTAAATTGAATTTAAATTCTGAATTTTCAGCTTGCAATTCATTCCTATTTCAATTCCAAATTGAAATTGATTTCTAGGCAATTAATTGGGACATTTCCAAGTAATTTGACATGATTAATCCAATTAATCATTATCACCTAGTGCCATGAATTATATATGTTTCCTAATACATATATATGGTATTTAAAACACTTTTAAATACCTTATCTCTCAATTTCTAATTTAATTCATAATTAAATCATTGTGTCGAACACATTTTACGATAATACCCTATTTCCCGTTTTTGAACGATTCAAAGATTCCTATCAATATGTTCTAGGCTTTAATCCGATATGAGCTAGTAGGGGGACCTAATGGACCTATAGATCATGGGATCCAACGATTCGAGGCTAACCGACTAATCTCATTATCTAAGCTAGCCAACATTCGTTAACTACCGAGACACTCCACTATAGCTCGATAGTTGCACTCCCCTCACTATAGATATATTTCCGTCCACTTGATTTAACCGTGTTCAGTAAGTCGATCCTTCACAGGTTGTTCGTAGCTATAGCTAGGTCAAAATTCCGTTTCACCCCTATAGTACTTCTAGTTCCTTAAGTCCCACTGATCCTTTAATGAACAATTGGTTTATGGTCCAACCAATAAACCGAGTCCCTCTCGGGCCAATGAGAGGGCGGGATCCCTTTGTTCAAGCCCTGGAGTCAGCACTTAAGGGAACAACCTCTCTATTATCCCTAATTTTGGTAGGAGTGAATTCCTTCTCGCACGACTATGTCCCCAGCTATCTACCCGTTCCTATCCCTGAAATGGGAGGCTTATTGAGTCGGCGATACTGAGCCACTTTCACCTATGCAGATCTAAGGATAAGCTCGAATAAACAGGAGTTCATAGTTAGCTCAGGATTAAGATCGAGTTACCTAGGTCATCACATGAAATGGTCAGTCTCGTCAGTAAACGGTGTTATAAAGCGAGAGTGACTTATTTCTCGGTCCTGGTCTTATGCAAACTCATTGCATAGGACGCCCCCACTCGCATGTCTCTACATGGACGATTTAGGATCACATCGTCTATACCATCTATAAAGTGGGCCGCGTCTCATAGTGTCCTCAGAATAAGGTACCCAGCCCTATTCCTATACTATAGACCGTTTAGGCTATAACTCGAGCTTGATCCACTTTTATGTCTCTACATAAAGCTCAAGTGTTCATCCTATAGCCATGGATCTTAGTTTATTGGATTTCAGTTATTAAAAGTGCTTATTCAGTAATGACTTTACTGAATTAATCTCGATAACGCCTTTATCGAATAAGTACATAATTTTGTTTAACATTCACTATCTAGGAGTTTTAGGGCACCAATCCCAACACGAATATCTTCTGGGAATGAGCAACTGAGAAGGAATGGACATTGATGAGTTAGTTCACGAATGAAAGAAGTTCAGTCTTATGGATGAAGAAAAAGAAGCTTTTTTAGTTCTAAATCCAGAAGAATTAAATATAATAGAAGGTCAAATAGAGCATAGTCTGGTGGGGAAATTATTGTCGAACAGAAACATATCCAAAGCTGCGATTAAAAATGCAATGTGGAGTGCTTGGAGAACAAGGAATGATTTTAAAGTTGAAACCCTCAGCAGGAATATTTTCATATTCATTTTTGAGAATAAAGAAGATAAAGAATGGATAATGAAGAATGGCCCCTGGCTTTTTTATCAGAATCTTTTAGTTCTTGAAAGGCCAATTAATAACCAAAGATCCATTGATATGGACTTCAAGAATGTAGACCTTTGGCTAATAATAATAAACTTACCAATAGGCTATCGAAATGAGTTCATAGCTAAGAAAATTGGTGATATAATTGGAGTGTTTCAGGAGTGGGACAACAATTAGTTCAGTTCATCATGAGGAAATAGTATCAGAATCCGTGCAACGGTGGACATTAAAAACCTCTTAAAAGAGGATTTATGTTCAAGAATGGAAGGAATAAGCAAGAATTCTGGGTAACCTTTAGGTATGAGAGATTACCTGACTTGTGTTTCAGATGCGGCAAAATAGGACATACTGCAAAAGAATGCTCAGAAAGATTCACACAAGAAGATCCAAATGGGAACAATTTTGAGTCTGGGTCGTGGTTGAAATTCCAAGGCTTTATTAAGCAAGGGAATAAGCAAAATACTACTAAAGCAGAGGAAAACCAAAAGGAGGCTCGCGAGAAATCATATGAGGGAGGAGAAGAGCATACTAAAAAGACAGGGGAGAAACTTGATGTGGATTTGAATCAAGAAAGTCCTATTTTTGATGGCACAGAAAATTCCCTTAGTAACAACCTGGGGGAAGATAGTTTGGGATACGAATCATTAAACATGGAAATCATTGGTGAAGATGCTGAATGGAACTCACAACAGACCATAACAGTCAATATGAACTCTGATTCCACTAATTCGTCTTCTAAAGAAAGACTCTATAAAAGTGCTCAAGGTTTGAGTTCCCCAAAGAAGAAAAGGACTTGGAAAAGAAGACAAAGTGTTAAACTTAAGGGCAGCTCTTCTAAGAAATCTATTGAGTCCCTGAAACGAAAGGCAGACAGTGAGATTGATATAGAAGTCAAAAGGAGGAGAAGCGAATCTGAGGAAGTAAAAAATATGGTGAATTCATCTGAAAATCTGGCAGTGGTTGGAATCCAGCACTGCCTTGACCAATGAACGTCATATGCTGGAATGTTCGAGGTTTGGGGAACCCGAGAACATTCCGTACAGTTAAAGACCTTGTTTTGACAAGGAAATCCCAGATTTTATTCCTCAGTGAAACCAAATGTAATGAAAAAATAACAGAGAAGCTGAAGATTGGTTGCAAATTCGAGGGCTGCTTCACAATTCCAAGTATGGGAGCTAGAGGAGGTTTATGTTTGCTTTGGACAGACCAGAATTTAGTGTCAGTTAAATCCTTTTCAAGCAACCATATAGACACTGAAATCAGTTGGGAAGATAATTCAATTAGATTTTTGGGAGTTTATGGATTTCCAGAAGCAAGCTCAAAATCACAGACTTGGGACCTTATTCGTAATCTTCATCAATTGAATGATGGGCCTTGGTTGATAAGAGGTGACCTTAATGAGATTGTTAGCAACAAAGAAAAGCAGGGTGGTCCTCCTAGAGATAGGAAGATTATGGAATAATTTAGAAAGTGTATTGATGATTGTGGTTTGAGGGATATGGTTCCTTCTAAGGATATCTTTACTTGGCATGGCAACAGAATGGGTATTAATATTTGGGAAAGGATTGATCGCTTTTTATGCAATGACTCTTTTGATTCAAGTTTTAATTTTTCTGAGGCTAACAATCTAGATTGGAATCTTTCAGATCATAGACCTATTGAAGTCAAAATTTCCTATCAGCATTCTAGAGGTTCTGGAAAACATACAAAACAATTTAAATTTGAGGAGCTCTGGACATATCATTCTGAGTGTGAGGACTTAATAAAAGGAAATGGCAACTGGAACGATATATCCTTCTCTTCCTCTTCTTTAGCTTATGATTTAAACAAATGTTCTAGTGCTCTAAACAAATGGGGTAGAAAACTAAATGCTCAAAGGAAAAATAGAATAACAGAATGTAAAAGAGCACTAAAGGATGCATATAATAATAAATCCAATGTGAATTTCGATATAATTCATGGAATTGAGCTGGAACTAGATCATGTCCTAGAGAAAGAAGAAATTTATTGGAAGCAAAGATCTAGGGAAAATTGGCTAAAACATGAGGATAAGAATTCTAAATGGTTCCATAAGAGAGTTTGTATGAGAAAGAAATCTAATGAAATCTCTGGTATCATTGATAAAAATGGGGTCTGGTCAGATGATATTATAAAAATAGAGGAAACCTTTATATCCTACTTCGAAGATCTATTTAAAACATCCAATCCTTCCCCTTCCCAATTAGAAAATGCATTAGTTGGCCTTTTCCCAAGAGTCAGTCAAGATATGAATAATATTTTGTTAACTCCTTTCACTAGTATGGAAATTGAAAAAGCTATTAAGCAAATGTTCCCAACTAAAGCTCTCGGTCCCGACGACTTTTCAGCCATTTTTTATCAAAGATATTGGCATGTTGTTGGAAAAAAAACAATAGAAGAGTGTCTAGAATTCTTGAACGGTGGGGATAAGATTGGTAAATGGAACAAGACAAACATAGTGCTTATTCCTAAAATTAATAAACCTAAATCAGTAGGGGATTGTCGTCCTATAAGCCTTTGTAACGTTAACTATAAGATAATAACCAAGGCTATAGCTAATAGGTTGAGTGGGGTGCTAAATGATATCATCTCAGAATCACAATCTGCTTTCATCAAGGGTAGGCTTATCATTGATAATATAATCATGGGCCATGGATGCATAAATACCATTAGGAATAATAAGTATGGAAATAGGAAGATGGCAGCAATAAAACTTGACATTAGTAAAGCCTATGACCGAGTGGAGTGGCGGTTTTTAGAAGAACTTATGTTGAAATTGGGATTTAATCAGAGATGGGTAAATCTCATAATGAGATGTATATCTACAGCCGAATTCTCAATTCTTATAAATGGGAATAAAAAGGGCAATTTTAAATCTAATAGAGGATTACGTCAAGGGGACCCATTATCCCCTTATTTGTTCCTTTTAGTTACAAAAGGTCTTTCCCATTTAATTTCAAAAGCTATTAGTTCGGGTTCCTTGTCTGGTTTATCATATTCTAATGGGCCGATTATCTCTCATCTTTTATTTGCGGATGATAGTCTCATTTTTTGTAAAGCTGAAGAAAAAGAATTTTTAACTCTGAAAAACCTTCTTAAAACATTTGAGGTTGCTTTAGGGGAGGCCATAAATTTTTCTAAATCAGCAGTACTTTTTTCTCCTAAAATTAATGATGATAGGTGTACTATTTTGAGTAATGTCTTAGGGATAAATAGGGTCAAAGACTTTGGAAAATACTGTTATGCAATTTTTTGCAAGCGTACGGTAGCCCAAGTAATATTAAAACGGAAAGTATTCCGAGTATCGAATCCTCAGGGAATTTGAATTATATCCATTAATTACCAAGAACCATCATGTTCAATTTTATTTAGAATTCCAACTCGAATGATAAAGCGAAAATTAAAGAAACTAATAAAAATAAACATGCAAAAACAAAATGGAAATATCCAATTAAGGGGGCTTGACCTAGGGTGTTAACTAGCTTTGTGGATATGTAGCTCAAATACATGGATGCATGTAACTAATAATCTTCAATTTCATAAATCTAGAAGTAATTGTAAGCGGATTTCTCTTTCAAGCTCCTCCACATCTCATACTAGCATAACTAATTTATGTGTCCATCTCCTTAGTTAATCATAGTATGGCATTAAGCAACTGCATTATCAATTTATAACAATTCTCTCACTCTCGTGCTCCAAGCAATCTTTAGCCATGCAATTAGGATCTAATCTAATTTCTCTCTGTCGAGTATCAATTTAGACCAACAAATCAATCAATCCATGATCAAGGGATTAAAGGCATTAAGCATGAATTGCATAGATGAAATATGAAGAAATTCATTACATAATCCAAGTAATTGCGCAACAATATCCAATTAACTAGAATAACGACCCTAGGTCTCAAGATCTACTCACAAATGGAAATAATTTTGCCAAAATGATCTTGATTCATGGTCCTAACTCAATCTAAAATAAGAAATTACAAAGAAATAAGGAAGAAATAACCGATAAGTAGATCCCAAGCTCCCGTCACGATCATCTCGATTCCCGAGCCTTGAAATCCCGATCAATTCCGCCTTTTTCCTCACAATTCTTCTCACTTTTTCTCTCTATTAAGCTAGGGGAGAGCTCCCCAAAATGGGATGATTTGAACCTTGGGAGAGGGCCCTTTTTATAGGAGCAGAAACGGAGGTAGCTTGCTGCCCAAGACGCACAGCGTCGAGACGCTGTGACGTCAGGTTTTCTTGGAGCAGAAGTTGTCGCAGCGTCGCGACGCTACTCGGACAGCGTCGCGACGCTACCGCGATTCTGGAATTTTCTTTGCTGCTTGTCTTGTGATAACTCTCCAAAAGGGAGTTATTTAGACCTTATTTTTATATTGATTTGTGTGTCTTTTGTGCTTAATAGGGTTGCTTTTAGATAGATATTATATGTTTTAACCCATTTGGAAGAATGGAAGCTTTGGAAATTATTTTGTGCAGAATATGTTGCTGGGTGACTTGAGGGAGCAAACTCTGTGCTGGAGCAAAGCTGGGAGCAAAAACTGCCACGCCACAGCTCGTTAGCCAATTTAACAAACTGAATTCTGTTAAGTTATTCTCGGGATAAAGGAGAAAGGAGAGCCATCCACGTGTCTAGGTCAACCTAATTCAAGCCTCCTATCCTTCTATAAAAGGAGATAGCCGCCCAAGTCAAATTCATTCCATCTTTGGGAGAAAACATTCCATTCTTGGAAAGGTTACTTCCACCTTTGGGAGCCGAATAGAGGAGAGATTGGACACCATCAAGAAGACCATCAATTGCAAGTTGATCAAGGGAATTAATACTTCCTTGCGTTATTTTGTAATTATGGATATGCTTACTCAGATTGTAACGTGTGTTTCCATGCATTTTATGAACTAAGTAGCTTAGGCGTTGGTTAGGAACATGTGATTGTCGTGCTTAATTTCTAGTAATAAATATTGATTCTATGCATCTTGATTAATTGTTGTGTTCATTTCTATTTTATGCCTGCTTGGCCAGCCGGTATGAATACCTCTCTCTAGTTTCAGGGATGATTTAGGGAGTGTGTGGCGGTTAATCACACTAGATCATTGTGTATTGGTGAACGCCAGTGACTAAGCTAGGGATAGCCAGTTGCCTAGTGCTTGATCAGTAGAGCTTCATTGGAGTTGAAACATATTCTAAAAAATCCGGAGTTCCGAGAGGAATCCGCTAATAAGACTGCGAGAGTTTTGCATGATCAATAATATTGCTAGAGCATCTTTTAAAACAATTACTAAATCCTGACCAGCGCCTGTTTCTAATATGTCTTCCTATTTGTTTACTTTCTGTTCTGTCATTTCTTTTGCTTCAGCATTATTCTATAAAAACCAATCATTTTAACCATTCTTGAAACTATTGAAAAACTAAACAAAATAGATAAAGTGAAAGCTAATTCAGACCTTGGATTCGATAAATACTTATTACTTGCTGCGGACTGTGTATACTTGCATAGAGTTCTAGAGTATTTTTATAACTTATTTTTACTCACTCTGGAAACCCAACAAGTTTTTGGCACCGTTGCCGGGGACTGAATAAGTTTTTATCTGATCTGTTTTGTGTATGTGTTTTAGTGGTTTGGTGCTAGAACTTTTTGATTGTTTCTTTTGTTTTTGCAGGTGTGAGTTTGGTGCATGAACGATCCGCCTGGGGTAAGATTCGAGCTTGATCCAGAAATCGAGAGGATATTCAGGATAAGAAGGAGAGAGTAGCGTAGACAGCAAAATCAAATGGCTGATGTGCCGTGTCTCCCGCAGGGTCCAGAAGATCCAGTTGATCTCTAGCAGAATCGTGTGCTGCAGCAAAACCAGCCGCTGGAGCAAAATAGACAGCAAAATAATCAGGCTGAGAATCCTATCTTGGTAGCTAACGATAGGGCCAGAGCCATTCGAGCGTATGCTTTTCCAATGTTTGATGAGTTAAATCCAGGGATTGCACGTCCTCACATTGAGGCAACAAATTTTGAAATGAAACCGGTAATGTTTCAGATGTTGCAAACCGTGGGGCAATTCCATGGTTTGTCATCTGAAGACCCTCATTTACATCTTAAGTCTTTTTTAGGAGTTAGTGATTCTTTTGTAATTCAAGGAGTGCCTAGAGATGCCCTTAGATTAACTTTGTTCCCGTATTCTCTTAGGGATGGAGCAAAGACGTGGTTAAATTCTTTTGCTCCAGGATCAATTAGGACATGGAATGAGTTAGCAGAAAAATTTTCGAGTAAATATTTCCCACCAAATAGAAATGCTAAATTGAGGAGTGAAATAGTAGGGTTTAGGCAACTTGAAGATGAGACTTTTAGTGAGGCTTGGGAGAGGTTTAAGGAGCTTTTGCGAAAGTGTCCCCACCATGGTTTACCACATTGTATCCAGATGGAAACATTTTACAATGGGTTAAATGGAGCAACCCAAGGTATGGTTGATGCTTCGGCTGGAGGGGCCCTTTTGGCAAAAACTTTTAATGAAGCCCATGAAATTTTAGAAAGAATATCAACTAATAGTTGTCAGTGGTCGGATGTTAGAGGCACAAATAAAAAAGTTAAGAGTGTATTAGAGGTTGATGGTGTGTCCACCATTAGGGCTGATATTGCAATGTTAGTTAACGCTCTTAAAAATATGACAGTGGTTAGTCATCAACAGCCACCAGCTGTGGAGCCTGCTGCAGTGGTGAACCAAGTTGCAGCGGAAGCATGTGTCTATTGTGGTGAAGAGCACAACTACGAGTTTTGCCCCAGCAATCCAGCTTCTGTGTTTTTTGTAGGTAATCAGAGGAATAACCCTTATTCTAACTTTTATAATCCAGGTTGGCGCAACCACCCCAACTTCGCATGGGGAGGACAAGGAAGTAATGTGCAAGCACAACAAAAGGTGAATCAGTCAGGATTTGCTAAAGCGCAGGTATTGCCCCAGCAAAATAAGCAGACTTTGCCCCAACAAAATGCAGAGAGTTCTCTTGAGACGATGATGAAAGAATATATGGCTCGTACAGATGCCGCTATTCAAAGTAATCAAGCTTCAATGAGAGCCCTGGAATTGCAAGTCGGACAGCTGGCTAATGAGCTGAAGGCAAGGCCTCAAGGGAAACTTCCTTCAGATACTAAACACCCCAAAAGGGAAGGTAAGGAGCAGGTAAAGGCAGTGACTCTAAGGAGTGGTAAGCCACTAGAAGAGAGAAAAGAACCTAGTAAAACCCAAAATGTAGAGAAAAATTATGATAAAAATGTTGTTGTTGAGAAGGAGTTGGAGAAAGATCAGGGTGCTGGAGGCAGCGATAAAGATGCTGGAGCATCTGGTTCTGTACCAGATGTGGAACCACCTTATGTGCCGCCCCCACCTTATGTGCCACCTCTACCTTTTCCACAAAGGCAAAGGCCTAAGAATCAGGATGGTCAATTTAAAAAGTTTTTAGAGATTCTTAAGCAATTGCATATAAATATCCCTTTAGTAGAAGCTATTGAACAAATGCCTAATTATGCTAAATTTCTTAAGGATATTTTAACTAAAAAGAAGAGGTTAGGTGAGTTTGAAACTGTATCTCTTACTGAGGAATGTAGTGCTATTCTTAAGAATGGGATACCAACCAAGACTAAGGATCCAGGATCATTCACTATACCTGTGTCTATAGGTGGAAAAGAGCTAGGTAGGGCACTCTGTGATTTAGGTGCGAGCATTAACCTTATGCCTCTTTCGGTCTATTGAAAGCTAGGTATTGGTGAAGCTAGGCCTACCACAGTTACACTCCAATTAGCTGATAGATCTATCACATATCCAGAGGGTAAAATTGAGGATGTCTTAGTAAAGGTAGATAAATTCATATTTCCTGTTGATTTTATTATCTTAGACTATGAGGCGGATAAAGATGTCCCAATTATTCTAGGTCGTCCATTTTTGGCTACTGGTAGGGCATTGATAGATGTTCAAAAAGGGGAATTAACAATGTGGTTTGTAATGAGGAAGTAAAATTTAATGTGTTTAAAGCCATGAAGTATCCAGACGAAATGGAAGATTGCTCTTTCATTAGGATTCTGGAGAACACAATTGTTGAGACAGCAATGCAGGATTCGGCTAGCAAACATTTGGAAGATCATGGAGAGGTTAGTGTAGAGGATTTAGAAGTTTGTTCTTTAGAGAGAAAAAATGAAAAAGAAGTGTTTACGTGTGAGGAAGTTTTTGAGTCTTTAGATTTAGATCAAAGAAAAGCTCCTCCTATTAAGCCATCCCTAATTGAGGCACCCACTTTAGATTTGAAGCCCTTGCCGGATCATCTAAAGTATGTGTATCTTGGGGAGGGTGAGACGTTGCCCATTATTGTTGCATCAGATTTAATGCCGGAGCATGAAGAGGCCTTAATAAAGTTGCTGCAGCAATACCGCAAGGCAATAGGTTGGACATTAGCTGACATTAAGGGTATTAGCGCGTCTTTTTGTATGCACAAAATCACTCTAGAGGAGGGATCCTTTAGAAGTATTGAGCAACAGAGAAGGCTTAACCCTGCAATGAAAGAGGTTGTTAAAAAGGAGGTGATTAAATGGTTGGATGCGGGCATTATTTATCCGATTGCAGACAGCAATTGGGTAAGCCCTGTCCAATGTGTTCCTAAGAAAGGAGGTGTCACGGTAGTGAGCAATAAAGATAATGAATTGATCCCAACCAGGACAGTAACTGGCTGGAGGGTTTGCATGGATTACAGGAGGCTTAATAAAGCCACCCGTAAGGACCACTTCCCTCTACCATTTATTGACCAGATGTTGGATAGATTGGCTGGTCAGGCCTACTACTGTTTCTTAGATGTTATTCTGGGTATAACCAGATTACTATTGCTCCTGAGGATCAGGAAAAAACCACTTTCACCTGCCCTTATGGGACGTTTGCTTTTAGGCGAATGCCTTTTGGCCTTTGCAATGCTCCAGCAACATTTCAACGGTGTATGTTGGCAATTTTTTCTGATATGATTGAGTCCACTGTTGAGGTATTTATGGACGATTTTTCATTTTTTGGAGGGTCTTTTCAGAGTTGTCTGGATAATTTAGGTAAGGTGTTAAAGAGATGTGAGGATACTTATCTAGTTCTTAATTGGGAGAAATGCCACTTCATGGTGAAGGAGGGCATTGTGTTAGGACATAGGATTTCTAAGAATGGTCTAGAAGTTGATAGAGCAAAAATTGAGGTTATTGAGAGACTAGAACCACCAAATTCAGTGAAGGGGATTTGGAGTTTTTTAGGTCACGCTGGATTTTATAGAAGGTTCATAAAGGATTTCTCAAAAATCAGTAAACCTCTTTGTAACTTATTGTGCGCTGATCATGTTTTTGACTTTAATGCAGATTGTAGGAAGGCTTTTGAGACTTTAAAGGCTGCTTTAATTTCAGCACCCATTCTTTGTGCACCTAATTGGAATTTACCATTTGAGGTAATGTGTGATGCGAGTGATGCTGCAGTAGGTGCTATGCTGGGGCAAAAGCAGGGCAAATTTATTCATCCTATATATTATGCAAGCAGGGTTTTAAACGAGGCACAAGTCAACTATACAACTACTGAAAAGGAGTTGTTAGCTGTGGTGTTTGTTTTTGAGAAATTCCGGTCATATTTGGTTGGATCCGAAGTCACAGTGTTCACGGATCATGCAGCGATAAGGTATTTAATGTCTAAGAAAGATGCAAAGCCTAGACTAATTCGTTGGGTTTTATTATTGCAGGAATTCGACTTGGAGATAAAGGATAAGAAGGGATCATAAAATGTCATTGTAGATCATTTGTCTCGTCTTGATCCATCATCATCTTTGCTGAAGCAATCTGCCATCTCAAATTCTTTTCCAGATGAGCAGCTCTTTGCTGTGGAGGTAAAGGTAGTCAAGGATGTCCCTTGGTATGCTGATATTGCCAACTTTTTGGTCAAGGGAGTCACTCCTATTGATATGGAGTGGAGGCAGAAGAAAAAGTTTAAACATGATGCAAAGTTTTTCTATTGGGATGAGCCATTTATGTATAAACAATGCTCTGATGGTATTATTCGTAGTTGTGTTTCAGGTGATGAAGCAAAGGAAATCTTGGAGCAATGTCACTCTTCGCCGTATGGAGGCCATTTCAGCGGACAGAGGACAGCTATGAGGATTTTGCATTGCGGATTCTTTTGGCCTTCCTTGTTTAAGGACGCCCATTGGTTCTACAAGCAATGTGATGCCTGCCAAAGGAGAGGAAACTTAGGGCCTAGAGATGAAATGCCTCTTACTTACATTTTGGAAGTTGAATTATTCGACGTATGGGGTATTGATTTTATGGGACCATTTCCCCCTTCTAATGGCAATGTTTTTATCTTATTGGCAGTTGATTACGTGTCCAAGTGAGTGGAGGCCATTGCATGCCATCAGAATGATGCCAAGACGGTTTCGAGGTTTCTCCAATCGCACATCTTTGCGCCGTTTGGGACACCTAGAGCTTTAGTAAGTGATGAGGGTACACATTTTGTTAATAATATCTTAACTAAGCCTTTAGCTAACTATGGGATTAAGCATAGGATAGCTACCCCTTATCACCCACAAGCAAATGGTCAAGCTGAGATAAGTAATAGGGAAATAAAATCTATTCTAGAAAAAGTAGTTCATCCATCTAGGAAGGATTGGTCTTTTAGGTTGGATGAGGCTCTTTGGGCTTATAGGACAGCCTATAAGACTCCTCTAGGTATGTCTCCCTATCGGTTAGTATATGGGAAAGCATGTCATTTACCATTAGAGCTAGAGCATAAAACGTTTTGGGCTTTGAAAAAATTAAATCTTGATCTGAGTCGCGCAGGGGCAATTAGGATGCTGCAGCTTAATGAATTGGAAGAATTTCGCCAATTTTCTTATGAAAATGCGAAAATATATAAGGAGAAGACTAAGTTGTGGCATGACAAGAGAATTAAACCTAAAGAGTTTGTCAAGGGTCAAAGAGTTTTGCTTTACAATTCTAGATTAAAATTGTTTCCTGGGAAACTAAAATCTAAATGGTCAGGGCCATTTATTATGATTGAGGTTTTTCCCCATGGAGCAATTACTTTGCAGGATGAAAAAGATGGGAGAGTGTTCAAAGTGAATGGACAGCGTGTGAAACATTATTGGGGAGAGGAGTTCCAGTCGAACTATCCTTCCCTAAAGCTGGTTGATGAATGAGAGAGCGAGATTTTTGCTGGAGCTATTCGCAGAGCAATATTTTGAGCTCCCAGTGTTTTTTTTTTCTCGCTGATTTGATTTGATTTGTTTTTAATTTCGAGTATTTTAGATTTAGTTTGTTTGAATTTTGCATGATTTATTTTAAGTAGATTTTAGTTTTGGTAGTTTAGATTTTATCTATTCCGCTTAGAAGTTTAATTGATTTTGTTAGATTCTATTTTCGGTCTTTTAATTGATCTGATTAAGTTTAAATTAGATTTTATTAGAGTATATTTAGATATTATTTTCAGTTATTTTAATTCCTATTTAGATTAGGTTTAATAAAGATTTTTCTGATTTATTCGGCTTTTGATCAATATAAAAGATTTGATTTGATCGGTTAAATTTAAATTTAAATTTAATGATTTGATTTTTCCTATTTTAAATTTTTGAATTCCGTATCCAAGATTCGTTTTGCTCAGACGGTTGTTGCAGCAAAATTATGGCTGAAGCAAATCTCTCGTCCGAATGGGAAGGGATTTCTGGTGAAATAATTACTTTTACCGTTTGGATTTTGAATTTTCTGTGGGCAGGCAAAATTGCATGTATTGTCTGATGGAGCCACGTGTCACACAGAGAAGATCCAAGGGTTTTTGCGATGGACAACGCATAATTATTTACTGCGGGCGATTTGATTTCACGATTTTACCGTTTGATGGTTTTTGATTTTTCAGGTTGCATGCGATTAAACGGTAATATAATTTAATTCAGCGCAAATCCTTTCAGTGGAGATTTGATTTTGCTCAAGCCTTATTTATTCGTAGACTGCGGTAAGTCTTTTTTCACTTCACCTTCGCGTTTCATTCCTTTACTTTTTGTATCTCTCCTTCTTCTTCTGTTCGCTGTAAAAAAAAAAAAACCTTTAAGTCTCCAATGGCAAAAACAAGAGAAAGAAAAGAAAGAGACAACGAGGAAGAAGAAGTGTCTGTTACCCCTGTGGTACAGAAAATGAAAACGAAGAAGAAGAAGACGCCGGAGGAGAAAGAAGCCAAACGAAGAAGAAGGCAGCAACGGGCTGAGGAGCAAGAGGCTGTCCAGAAGGCGACAGATGATGCTACTACTACAGTGGAAGAGGGAAATCCAAAAGAATCTGAGGTGCAGAATCCAGAGGAGGACGAACCGATAGTTACAGATACGGAAAGAATTCAAGAAGAAAATACTGAGGAGAATCAAGAAAAGCAGATTGACGAGGTGCAAGAAGAACAGGCGGAGGTTGCGCCTGAGGAAGGTAATGGACAGGAGCAAGAGGCTCGTGTTGAGGTCATCATGCCAGAAGTACCGAAACGACGCCGGGTGAAGCGAAAGGCTGGGCGCGTTCAGGTGATTCGAACTGATACCCCATCACCACCGTTGTCGGATTCTGAGAAAGAGAAGGTGGAATGAGAGGAACGAGAGAAAAAGGAAGCTGAGGACAGAGAAAGAGAAGAAGCAGCGGAAGAAACTTTGAGAAAGCTTAAAGCAGACAGAGGCAAAGGAATTGCTGAAGCATCGGATGAACCTGTAGAGGAAGCAAGAGAAAGACCTTTCCTCCGCTTCATCAATGAGCTTGCTCGAGCAAAATACCGAGAGATGCTAAGAAGGGATTTCCTATTCGAAAGAGGGTTTGGTGACGATCTACCACATTTCTTGAGAGCAGGAATCGCAAATCTTGGTTGGAGTCAGTTTTGTGCGAAACCGGACCTAGTGAATTCGAATATTGTTCTAGAATTCTATGCGAATGTTGATAATGCAGAGGAATTTCAGGCCATAGTTCGAGGAGTACCTGTTGACTGGAGCCCAGGGGCTATCAACGCGTTATTCAACATTCAGGACTTCCCACATGCGGGCTTTAATGAGATGGTTGTGGCACCGTCAAGTGATCAGTTAAATACAGCGGTCCGAGAGGTTGGAATTGAAGGGGCTCAATGGAGGCTATCCAAAACGGAGAAACGCACGTTTCAAGTGGCTTACCTAAAGAGTGAAGCCAATACTTGGTTGGGTTTCATCAAGCTGCGTTTGCTTCTGACTACGCATGATTCAACAGTGTCTCGTGAACGCGTGCTTCTGATATTCGCCATTCTTCGGTCCCTGAGCATTGATGTTGGAAAAGTTATTTCGAATGAGATTTTAAGTTGCTGGCGCAAGAAGGTGGGGAAGCTGTTTTTCCTGAACACAATCACGATGCTATGCAGCAGGGCAGGAGTGCCCACGATTCCAGAGGATGTGATTCTGCTTGACAAGGGAATCATAGATACACCCAATCTGGTGCGACTTCAGCATACGCAGAAGGCACGCCAGGGTGGGCTAGTGTGTGGTATTCATCAAATCCTAGAACAACTTGCACTGTCGGCCAGCAGGCAAGAGTTTGCCGAGAGGCAAGCTTTAACCTTCTGGAACTATGTTAGAAGCCGTGATGCCAACTTGAAGAAGGCCCTAGAGGAAAATTTTTCCAAACCTTATCCGGCCTTACCCATATTCCCTGATGACCTACTGAACCCCTGGATTCCACCACCGCCTGTCGAGAGAGAAGGAGATGAAGAAGAAGATCCTGGTCAGGAGGATTGAAGAAGGAAAATTTGGGCGCGCAATCTTTTTGATGAAATATTTTTGTTGCTCGCGCATTTCTGTCCGCATCTTTTTCTATGTTTGCTTGTTTTGTTCTGCTTCTTTAATTTTTCTGTTTCTGGAAAAAGTATATCTGCTTTTGTAATTTCTTTCTATGTTTTTAATGAAATTTCTGAAGCTGTTTCTGTTCTATGGCACTGAGTAATTCTAACTTAACTAATTTTCTTCTGAATTTTTGAATCTTGGACTGGTTAAGCTTAATTAGATCAAGGTATTCTGATCTCCAGAAACCTTTTGCTCGAGCATTTCTTCTGGCCTGGTCGTTGCTGCGGCTAGAAGATTGTGGAGGTAGTGTTGACTTATTTGATCCACTTTAAGCTTAGTCCTAGTCCCACGCTTAGGTTGGAAATTCAGATAGAAAAATTTAAGTTTGGGGGTATACTTCACAAAATTAATGATTCATTGAGGACAATGAATAATTCAAGTTTTGGGGACTTTTTGCTACTCCAATTGTTTTGCTCGAGCATTCCTCTCCTTCATTAAATAATTTGTTAGGTTATTGAGTAACCGGGGACATTTGTGATACCCACAGTTTGTCTTCGCGTCAAAAGGTGACCTAGGAAATGTGAAAAATGATTTGCTGAAAAAAGTGATTGTTGAAAATTTTGCTGAGAAAATTCATGGAGCAAAAGTTTTGAAGGATGAATGATAATCCAACAGTTTTTCTGTCTCCCAGAACTTAGGTGAGCTTCATCATAAAATGTCACCATTCTGAGGGGCAAGAGATAGAATAACTAAGGATTTTTTAGCTTTACAAAGAGTATTTAGCCTAGTTGGTGATGAGTTTGAGGCAAGGGTATACTGCACCATAAAGTGGGTCATCCCATGCTTAAGAGCTTATGACTGTAGGGCTGCTTTAAGTCTGAAGAACAAAAATATAAACCCCTTAAAAATGTGTTTTAATATATCTGATAATAGAGCTAGGCTGTGACAAGTTCTTAGAATTGAGTTAAAAGTGGTGATTATTTGTCCATGCCGGAAGAATTATTTTGCTGCAGCAGAGCTTGGTTTTGCAGAATGCTCAAGTAAAGGTTGAAGGTAGTGTTGGATTATCCGTTGTGATTAAGCTATGCTTTGTCTAACGTTTTGAATTCTTAAAGGTAAGGTTGGTTAGTATTGCTCGGGACGCGCAATAGTTCAAGTTTGGGGGTGTGATAACTCTCCAAAAGGGAGTTATTTAGACCTTATTTCTATATTGATTTGTGTGTCTTTTGTGCTTAATAGGGTTGCTTTTAAATAGATATTATATGTTTTAACCCATTTGGAAGAATGGAAGCTTTGAAAATTATTTTGTGCAGAATATGTTGCTGGGTGACTTGAGGGAGCAAACTCTGTGCTGGAGCAAAGCTGGGAGCAAAAACTGCCACGTCACAGCTCGTTAGCCAATTTAACAAACTAAATTATGTTAAGTTATTCTCGGGATAAAGGAGCAAGGAGAGCCATCCACGTGTCTAGGTCAACCTAATTCAAGCCTCCTATCCTTCTATAAAAGGAGATAGCCGCCCAAGTCAAATTCATTCCATCCTTGGGAGAAAACATTCCATTCTTGAAAGGTTACTTCCACCTTTGGGAGCCGAATAGAGGAGAGATTGGAGACCATCAAGAAGACCATCAATTGCAAGCTGATCAAGGGAATTAATACTTCCTTGCGTTATTTTGTAATTATGGATATGCTTACTCAGATTGTAACGTGTGTTTCCATGCATTTTATGAACTAAGTAGCTTAGGCGTTGGTTAGGAACATGTGATTGTCGTGCTTAATTTCTAGTAATAAATATTGATTCTATGCATCTTGATTAATTGTTGTGTTCATTTCTATTTTATGCCCGCTTGGCCAGCCGATATGAATACCTCTCTCTAGTTTCAGGGATGATTTAGGGAGTGTGTGGTGGTTAATCACACTAGATCATTGTGTATTGGTGAACGCCAGTGACTAAGCTAGGGATAGCCAGTTGCATAGTGCTTGATCGGTAGAGCTTCATTGGAGTTGAAACATATTCTAAAAAATCCAGAGTTCCGGGAGGAATCTGCTAATAAGACTGCGAGAGTTTTGCATGATCAATAATATTGCTAGAGCATCTTTTAAAACAATTACTAAATCCTGACCAGCGCCTGTTTCTAATCTGTCTGCCTATTTGTTTATTTCCTGTTCTGTCAATTCTTTTGCTTCAGCATTCTATAAAAACCAATCATTTTAACCATTCTTGAAACCATTGAAAAACTAAACAAAATAGATAAAGTGAAAGCTAATTCAGACCTTGGATTCGATAAATACTTATTACTTGTTGCGGACTGTGTATACTTGCACAGAGTTCTAGAGCATTTTTATAACTTATTTTTACTCACTCTGGAAACCCAACACCTAGCGTCGAGACACTCTGGTCCTAGCGTCTCGATGCTAGGCCTTCTAGAAGCTTTAAGCACGGATTTTTGCCTCCTTTCTTCTTTCTTTTGGGCTTTTTGGGCCTCCACTTCAAATGTTCTCTTTTCTTTTCTTCAATTATGGCCCAAAGTCTTCTTTTTCTACCCAAAATTTGTAAAATTCTTGGTTTTGCATCTCGAGCTCGGTTTTCTACAAAATCAACATAAAAATACATTAAAGCTCTCAATTCATGCATAAAACTAGCTAAAATTAATAGGAAAATGATGACATTTTTGCATGTCATCACACCCCCAAACTTAAAGTTTTGCTAGTCCCGAGCAAAATAAAGTAATGCATATGACTCATATCTTGCATGCTAACAACTCTATCCTCAATGCTTCTAGTCATGAATGCAAACCATTGAAACAAATAAGTAAGTATGAACATTCATCAAGAAGTTTAATCCTATCCTCCCTTGCAAAAACGAATCATCATTTGCCTCATCATAATTTTTACTAGCCCGGAATCATTTATACACTCCTCCATTCATCTTCCCCATACACTGGCACTAAAGCTCGCCCTTTTAGCCATCTTATTTATCTAGCAAGCACTACCTTACCGAGGTGCCCATAATTCTTGGGGCCTCCCCCAAACTTGCATTTTTTATTATTTATTTATTTGAGAATCCTTTTAGATGTAGCGCCTTCGTTCTGGCTTGCCAACATTGGTGATGAAAGCATCCAACTACGAGCGCCTCCTCTTTCAGGTTGCCGAGGCATGCTCATTTCTTTTCAGCGCTTTCATGCAAAGGCAAACGATGGGTGTCATGAATGCCCCTGGTTACTAACGCTCTCAAGAAAGTGGAGCATTTTTTTTTTTTAGATGATGGGCAAATCAAAGCATTTCTTTTTCCCAAAGCTCAGTATTACCTACTATTACGCAAGAAAGCTATCTAGACAAACTTTACACCTATCGGAGTGACAACGAACTTCCAAAGTATATAACTTTCATCTAGGCTTTCAAAATCATAATAAAACAAGTGAATCATCATACTTTGCAAGGGGATCAAAGAAAAATTTTAAATTTTCTTGAATTTAGACATGCTTTCAAATTTGCAACAACTAGAGAGACTCATGGCTAAAAGCAAATCATCAGACGTCATCATCATCGACATGCAATTATTTCATCATAAGCATTACCAAAGCAAAACCTAAGCAGAGCAAATCTCTCCCCCAAACTTAAAATATACATTGTCCCCAATGTATGAACATTTAATCAGATAAAGAGAGATCGATACTGCCCTGAAAAAGTGAGAGAATCTGAAACGTCTTGAATTGACACCAGAGGAGAAAATGAGAGGCTAGGCATGAATTCACGAGCTTCCTGCATAAGGATCGATCTCAAGGGAGCATTAGGATCAACGCAAAAACTAAAATGAAATCTACAAAGAACTTTAAAAGCTTGGGTTGCCTCCCAAGAAGCGCTTGTTTAACGTCCTAAGCTAGACGGGATTCGGTGTTTTCAACCGAAGTCCACTTCTTTGATCCTCAGAGGATCCTTCTTCTTCTTCTTTATCAATTCCTGCACAGAAAAATCATCTTGCACACAGGGTGCACAGCATAAGAAATTTTTATCAAGTAATCCTCAGCCTTTCCAAACATATTATTCAAATGCCATCTAAGCCTAATAGGAAGGGGGTCGGGTACTGAAATTACTAAGCCTAAATCATGCATTTCAGAGTTATAATTCTTAGGAAAAAAAGAAATAGGCATAGAATGATATGAATTTGTCTCAATCTCCAACTCTCTTAACTTGCATGAGATATTACATGAACTAGACTCATAATGATAAGGAGAATTAAGTTCAAGTTCACTGACCTCGATGAGATTTTCTTTTAACTCACATACCTGCTGCTGCTCTAAAACTTGGCATTCTAGCTCATCATGGGAAGTGGCATGGAATCGAGTGTTTTCTGTCAGGTTTGTACTGATCTCACATGCCTCATTGGGTGTCGTACCAAGCGCATCACCACCACTAACTGAATCTAGCATCTTTAATCTTTCGTAGAAGCTTTCAATCAAAGTTTCCTCGGGTAGTGGGGTGTGAGGTATCATGCAATATCCACTGGAGTGGTCCACGAATTCATGGAACATCTTTTCAAGTGGGACTGGCGGCGCTTTCTCTTCCTCTTCTATGTTTTGATCATCATCTTCATCCAGTATCCTCTTAGTGCTGTCTGTTTGACTTCTTTCCTCTCTACTTCCTGCTTTCCACTTCTCAAAGATATGGCCAGGCATTGTTCTTGTGTGTCCATGGCGACGACATTAGATAATTTTTCTTGCTGAATTTGATTCATGAGAAGATCGAGCTTTGCCTCCATTTTACTAATGACAAGATCTCGTTCTACTTTGGCTTGCATCAAATTCTTGATCTCTTCACTAAACTTTCCTAATGTGTCTTCCGAAGGGTTCTTTTTCTCTTGATGAACAACTTCCTCAGGTTGAGACTCCATTTTTAATTCAACTTTAGGCACACTTGGAATCTCTGATCTCGAGAGCTTGTTTAGAGCCTTGGTTAAGGGTTCGACTTGCAATCTTAAAGATTTCAGCTCTTCAGTCTTACATGGTCCCTCCTTTGGTTTGGGCTCTGGCTGTTCAGACGGCCATTGATAACTTGTCAAGGCTAACTCTTCTACTAGGGCTCGAGCATCCCTGACAGTTTTGGCTAAGAAGTTTCCTCCCGCCGCTGTGTCAAGAATTGTTTTAAAGTCCCGACTCAACCCCTTATAAAAAAGTTGCACTTGAAACCAGTCTGGGTACCCATGTTGTGGGCATTTCCTTAACATGCTGTTATATCTTTCCCAAGCCTCATATAATTGCTCTTCCTCCATTTGTTCAAACATTCCAATTTCAGTCCTAAGCTTTGTTATTCTGGCTAATGGGAAAAATTTTGTAAGGAAGGCTTTGACCAAATCATTCCAACTTAAAATATTAATTGGTGTCAAAGAGTCTAACCAATCTCTAGCCCTACCTTGTAAAGAAAATGGAAATAATTTCAAGCGAATAGAATCAGGGCTCACTCCACTTATCTTTACTGTTCCACAGATATCAAAAAATGATCTTAGGTGATTGTGAGGATCCTCTGATGGATGGCCTTTGAAAGCACTTTCTCTCACCAATTGAATGAGACTAGCTTTGAGCTCAAAATTTTTAGCAACGATCGACTCATATGCTATCCCATAGTAGTTCATCGGTAATTCAGGCAAGAAATAATCTCTGATTGCTTTGTCTTCTTGATCTGCCATGATTAAATCTTCAAGAAATAGTTATCCACCTTATAGCTCCACAAGATTTTTCACAACTTTTTAAACTAAAAATTAAAATGCAGAAAAATAAATTTCTAAATTAAAATCAAACACTTAATTCTCAATATTAATGGAAAAATTACAAATTCCCCGGCAACGGCGCCAAAAACTTGTTGTGCAATTTTCCGCAAGCGTACGGTTGCCCAAGTAATATTAAAACGGAAAGTATTCCGAGTATCGAATCCTCAGGGAATTTGAATTATATCCATTAATTACCAAGAACCATTATGTTCAATTTTATTTAGAATTCCAACTCGAATGATAAAGCGAAAATTAAAGAAACTAATAAAAATAAACATGCAAAAACAAAATGGAAATATCAAATTAAGGGGGCTTGACCTAGGGTGTTAACTAGCTTTTTGGATATGTAGCTCAAATACATGGATGCATGTAACTAATAATCTTCAATTTCATAAATCTAGAAGTAATTGTAAGCGGATTTCTCTTTCAAGCTCCTCCACATCTCATACTAACATAACTAATTGATGTGTCCATCTCCTTAGTTAATCATAGTATGACATTAAGCAACTTCATTATCAATTTCTAACAATTCTCTTTCACTCTCGTGCTCCAAGCAATCGTTAGCCATGCAATTAGGATCGAATCTAATTTCTCTCTGTCGAGTATCAATTTAGACCAACAAATCAATCAATCCGTGATCAAGGGATTAAAGGCATTAAGCATGAATTGCATAAATGAAATATGAAGAAATTCATTACATAATCCAAGTAATTGCGCTACAATATCCAATTAACTAGAATAACGACCCTAGGTCTCAAGATCTACTCACAAATGGAAATATTTTGCCAAAATGATCTTGATCCATGGTCCTAACTCAATCTAAAATAAGAAATTACAAAGAAATAAGGAAGAAATAACCGATAAGTAGATCCCAAGCTCCCGTCACGATCATCTCGATTCCCGAGCCTTGAAATCCCGATCAATTCC
This sequence comes from Luffa aegyptiaca, assembly GCA_017139565.1. Lineage (NCBI taxonomy): Eukaryota > Viridiplantae > Streptophyta > Magnoliopsida > Cucurbitales > Cucurbitaceae > Luffa > Luffa aegyptiaca. The sequence continues at coordinate 18,463,736 of CM029405.1, read as the reverse complement.
GCCTTTTTCCTCACAATTCTTCTCACTTTTTCTCTCTATTAAGCTAGGGGAGAGCTCCCCAAAATGGGATGATTTGAACCTTGGGAGAGGGCCCTTTTTATAGGAGCAGAAACGGAGGTAGCTTGCTGCCCAAGACGCACAGCGTCAAGACGCTGTGACGTCAGGTTTTCTTGGAGCAGAAGTTGTTGTAGCGTCGCGACGCTACCGTGATTCTGGAATTTTCTTCGCTGCTTGCCTAGCGTTGTGACGTTCTGGTCCTAGCGTCTCGACGCTAGGCCTTCTAGAAGCTTTAAGCACGGATTTTTGCCTCCTTTCTTCTTTCTTTTGGGCTTTTTGGGCCTCCACTTCAAATGTTCTCTTTTCTTTTCTTCAATTATGGCCCAAAGTCTTCTTTTTCTACCCAAAATTGGTAAAATTCTTGGTTTTGCATCTCGAACTCGGTTTTCTACAAAATCAACATAAAAATACATTAAAGCTCTCAATTCATGCATAAAACTAGCTAAAATTAATAGGAAAATGATGACATTTTTGCATGTCATCACACCCCCAAACTTAAAGTTTTGCTAGTCCCGAGCAAAATAAAATAATGCATATGACTCATATCTTGCATGCTAACAACTCTATCCTCAATGCTTCTAGTCATGAATGCAAACCATTGAAACAAATAAGTAAGTATGAACATTCATCAAGAAGTTTAATCCTATTCTCCACCAATCTTTTCAATGTGAGATCCTCAACATGCCAACTCAATATGGTGCCTCTTTGGGTTCACCATTCTTGGATCGGATCCCAATTTCTTTTTATTGGACCGAATACCCGTTTGGGTTTAATGGGCTCTGATACCATATTATATTATATGGGCATCCATCTCAAAACCAATAGGCAATGAGTGGAGTGACCCTTGTAGCTTATATATTGTGAGGTCTCCACCAATCTTTTCAATGTGGGATCCTCAACAGGATTGATCTTTCTTTTTTACCATTCTTTTTTTAACCAAATAATCTAATTAAGGATTTAATTGAAAAATATTTTTTTAATATTAAAAATTTAAAAGCAGTATGTTATAATTAATTTTGATAACTCAAAAAGAATTGAAAACTAATTACGTATTTTATAAGTAAAAAATGAAAAAAGAATAATGATGTTATTTATAATTTAAAAAAAAAATTAAAAGCACAATACTAAATATTTCTTATTCTCATTTTTAATAAATAATAATAATAATAATCAAATATGTTTTTCATGTTTCTAGGCGAAAAAAAAAGTGGAAAAGAAATGGAAGGAGGGAGGCGGGGGACAACAACGACGGAGGACGCGATGTCGAAGGCTGATTTAGGAAAGGAAAGCAGCCGTTACAGTTTACGCGACGACAATGCCAGCCCAGCAGATGAATAAAAGAGTCGTTGGTCGTCATAGCCGTTGGTGGTCGCCGGCGCGGCGGAGTGCTTCCTTAATTGCAACGGTCTGATTATCAGAAATTTTCCTTAATTGAAATTTGAAACCCAGCCGTTCCCGTTCCCGTTCCCGTTCCCTATAAATGAGACACCGCTCCCGCCTCCCCCCGTGCAAAATCAAAACTCTGTTTATCGATTCTCTGTTTTTGGGTTTGATCAGAGACAGACTCAGAGCCACCATGTCTTTCTTCTCCACGAATTCATGCCTCCAATACTCTATCCGCACCACTGGAAACAGCAGCGGCAATCAAATTCTGAAACTCCGATTAGGGCATTGTAGCCGCCTGATTTCTGGATTTCCACACCAAATCTTGCAGCAAACTCCGTCGACTCTGATGGGGGAGGCTCTGTTTCCTCTCTGTTTGAGGGAGCGTGAAGAAGAAATGCGGTTCCTGGCCCACTTTCGCGTGGTTGAGTTTCTGTGTTCGTTCAACTTCCGTAGCTCCGTCGGCGACGTTATCTTTGAGAAGATTGCCTCCGTTGCGGCGGGCGGCTTCAGCGTAGAGGCGGACATCGACTACGTGATGATGTTTTGGATGGAGGGAGAGGGCATCGGAGAGGAGGAGATTCCGATGGTTGAAGAAGGTGGAAGAGGGGCGCCAGAGTGGGCGATTGAGAGACTGATGGAGCAGAAATTTGATGGGATTGGGATTGGGATTGGGAAGGAGGATAGTTGCAGTGTGTGCTATGATGAACTAGAGAGCGGGAACGGAGAGGAGATGACGAAGATGCCTTGTGGACACGTGTATCACAAACCCTGCATTTTGACCTGGCTTCAAAGGAGCAACTCCTGCCCTAATTGTCGAAGCAAATTACAATAAGAAATTTAACACATCATTAAATTTCTTCTTTTTCTTCTTCTTTTTTTAGGTGGAGAATTATGTAATATGTAATTCTGATTGTTGTGCTTTTGTGGAAGCTTTTATCATCAATGAGTAAAAACGTGCTGTTTTAGCTCCTTTTTTTTTGTTGTTTCTTTTGGATTCGAAATCGCTATTAATTACTAGAATAACTAACCTCACCAGAGGGCTTCTCTTGATCCGAAATGATACCAAAATGATTATTATTTAGTTAAGATTTAGTTTTCCAGATTTCAATTTGATTTTAACTTAATTATTTATTTAAGATTTAGTTTTCCACATTTAAATTTGATTCTAACTTAAGATTTAAATCTACAAAATATTATATATTTGTATTTGGACTTTGTTTTTAATTAATATTATATTTTTAAACTAATTATGAAAATAAGTTTTCTTCAAACTTATTAGGAGAACATTGTAGTTTTAAATTCACGGAGGAAAAGATGACCTACCACGATATTTTCAAGTAGGTCGCCTCTCGAAGAAATGACCTACTAACATTTTTTTTTTTTTTTTTTTTTTAAGAATTTCATTAGTCCTACACGCTTTTTAAAACAAAGTTGGTCTTTGCTATATTGGCTATTTATCTCCTTTAGTAGAGTTGTGAATGTGAATTGAGTTTGAGCCTTATTGAATGTAAAATTGATTTTCTTTCCTTTTTTTTGCTAAAGCCAAAAGCATGAATGAGATGAGTTTCTTAATTTGACATAGAGATCGTAGGAAGGTAATTAATGTCTTAATTAAATAATTGGCACTATGGACACATACCTTAATTCGAAGAATTGGAGGAGACCAAAAGGAGATTTTTACCTTGAATTTCATTTGCTTTTATTTTTCTTGCACATTTATATTTGCTATTTTCATTTTCTATTATATTTGATTTTGATTTCGAAATAAAATTGATCACAAGTATTTATAATACTCAATTAAATTTGAAATTCCGATTCCTTGTGGATACAATATTCGATCACTTATCATTTTGTTACTTGGGTCTGTCCGCTTGCAGTAATGTGAAAAACGTGCAACAGAGAAAAAAATTGAAATGGAAAAGTTAAAATCTCATGGGTCTTCCTAGAAAAAAATTGATTCTTTTTCTAGGGGAGAATTAAACAAAAAAAGTTGTATACATGCCAATAATAAGCAAACCACCGATCAATAAAAGTCGCATACTGAATATTGACAGGAGGCTGAAGCAAACAAAATAAAAAGATAACATGGAGAGTTGTCGTAAACAAAGAAAGAACGACTAAGTATAAAAAAGGAAAGGAGAAAACTTGAGAATGGTAACATTTGAAGCCTGATTCAAATTTCAATTGACCAATTACTTGTGAAGTCCACAAATTTTGAATTCCATTAACAATAGTAGCACCAAAATCAATACAAAGATCCCAACAGCAGATATCAATGACCAAACAAACTTTTCCTTAGATGACAATTTGGTTATTCTCAAAAAAAAAAAAAAATGACAATTTGGTTTTTGAAAACTATGCTTACTATTCTCTTCCAATTTCATTAAATGATTTTCATCTTTGTTTAAGACAAAGATGTCCATTTGTCCTACAGGGATAAGTCTCTGGGACAGAGAATCCTCGTTTAAGTGAAAAATAGGGGAAAAAGTGTGAGAAAAAAATTTCACAAGCTAAACGGGAACATAAATGAAAAATGTATTATCAAATGGGACTTTAGGGCTCGTTTGATAACGTTCCCGTTTCCTGTTTCTTGTTCCTGTTTCTCTTTTTTTAAGAAACAGACTTGTTTGATAACTCATCCTTGTTTCTTGCTTCTAAATTTCTAGAAACGTTTCTAAAAAAGAAGCCAAATTTGAGAAACTACAAAAAGTTGTTTCTCAAATTCTGTTTTTGTTTCTTTTCTATCTTCCATGCATGTATTCATCTCTCCCTCCCATTCTTAAACCAATATCTTCTCTTCCTCTATTTTTTTAACCACTTCCTCATTTTTTTTAATCTTTTCCCTTATTTCGTTCTCTTTCCTTTTAAATTTTTTTTTCGTTATTTCTTTCTCTTTCATTTTTTTATTATTTATGTTATTTCTTTCCTTTTTTTCCTTTTTTTATCACCTCCGTCGATCCTTGACTACCGACTGCCGCTGATCTCCACCGATCGGCCGCCATCGTTGACCTCCGACTATTGGTCGCCGTCGACCTCTGCAGACCAGCTACCATCGTCAACCTCCGAATATCAACCGTCGCCGACCGACCGCCACCGTAGACCTTCAACTACCGGCCGCTGTCGACCTTCGTCTACCGACAGCCACCGTCAACCTTTGACTACCGGCCGCTGTCAACCTCCGCCGACCAACCGCCACCGTTGACCTTTAACTACCGGGCGTCGCCGACTTTCGTCAACCTCCGGCTACCGATCACAGCCAACCTCTGTCGACCTTCGAATACCGGTCGCAGCCGATCGCTACTGTCGACCTCCGACGATCGGTCGTTGTCGACCTCCGACTACCGGCCTCTGTCGACCTCCGTCGACCGACCTCCACCATCCACCTCCTACTAACGGTTGTCACCGACCTCCGTCGATCTGTCGCTATCGTCGACCTCTGACTATCGGTCGCGATCGACCGCTACCGTCAACTTCTGACGACCGACCGCTGTCGACCTCCGCTGATCGGCCAGCGCCGACAGACCGCCACTGTCCACCTCCGACTACCAGTCATTGTCGACCTTTGTCGACCTCCGACTACCGGTCGCGACCAACCGCTACCTTCGACCTCTGACGACCAGCCATCGTCAATCTCCACCGACCGACCACCACTGTCCACCTTCGACTACCGGTCGTCGCCGACCTCCGTCGACCTACGACTACCGGTCGAGGCCGACCACTACTGTCGACTAGTCGCTATCGAGCTCCGCTAAAATGCCTCCACCGACTGACCGCCACCGTCGACCTTCGAAAAGAATTTTTAAAAAACTCTTTTTAAAAAATTTTCTTTTAAGTGTTTCTCTCAAAATGGTTTATTTCTCAATCTCATTTTTTAATAAGTTATTTTTAGTGATTGCTAAACACTAGAATTTTTTTTCAAAATGATTTCTTTTCAAAATTAAACACTTAAAAAGTTAAACCAAACATACTCTTATCTTGATTTCTTTTGATTAAGCGTCTGTTTGGAATACCTTTAATTTAATTATTTTTCAAGAATGCATTTTTTAAAAAAAACATTTCATATAAAAATTATTTAGAATTTAAACACTCCTATGTTTGGTTATATTTCTTCATCAATGTTTTTATACAAAAGTTATTATATATGTAAAAATTCTTTTTAAAAAATTTGTTTTCAAGTGTTTCTCTCAAAATGGTTTATTTCTCGATCTCAATTATTAATTAGTCATTTTTAGTGGTTTCCAAACATTATAATTTTGTTCAAAATGATTTTTTTTTTTCAAAATTAAATCAAGCACACCCTAAATGATAGTTGCGCAGATAGGAGTAGCTTCACTGGTTTACACATGGATGTATGTGTATTGCCTTCTATGCTGAATTGAGCTGTCACCTGGGTGTTTGACTACGTTGGTGTGGTTGTGCCTGTGTGTTGATTAGCTTCTATTCTATCACTAACTTGTCAGAAAGTTGTGTTAATTCTATAATTGTTGCTCATGTAGCTTCAACCATTTGATAATATGAAAGTTCAGCTTGCTTTAAAGATCTTGCAAAATCCAGTGGCTATAGTTCCCATAATTCCTTTATCTGCAGAGAAGATGGTTATTTCCACAATTTTTGCATCTTGCTTTACTTTTCTTGAATACTAAAATGTAAGTGTTTTCCAAATTTCTTATTTGAAAAATGGACTTTCTCTTATACTAAATAATAGACGAGTTTAATTTAGAATCTGTTTGGAATGTCTTTTAGTTTAAATGTTTTTGAAAGAATGCATTTTTTAGAAAACATTTTATATATAAATGATTTAGAATTTTGACACTCATATGTTTAATTACATCTTCTCATAAGTGTTTTCATACACCAAGTTTTTTTTTTTTTTTTTTTTGCCAAAGTTTTCATATACCAAGTTATTATATACTTAAAAACTCTTTTTTAAAAATTTTTCTTTCAAGTGTTTTTCTCAAAATGATTTATTTCTCAATCTCATGTTTTTAATAAGTCATTTTAGTGGTTGCCGAACACTAGAATTCTTTTCAAAATATATTTTTTTTCTAAAATTAAACATTTGAAAACTTAAACCAAATATACCCTCCATTATTTATTGGTACCATTGTTCCAAATTGTTGTTTATGGTTCAAGTACCAATTTTTTCAATTTCAGTCGGATATAGGTATCAAAAATTGGAGAATCAAATAGTATAGTTCCTTGTTGTTCTAATTGATCTTAACATTGTAGGCACCTCTTGCTTATGGTCTGAGTAGCGCTCAAGGCATGTCCCTGATGCTCTCCATCTGCAAGTTATAATTTACTTCAGCTGTTAGTTTTATCAAGTTTGTAGTTTATATTTTTCAACTTCAATGATAACGTTGTTTCCTATATTCTATATGATTTTTTTTTAATTAAATTTATTAAAGTATTCTTTTGGCTCACATACCTGGTTTGGTCGTTAATGTTCTGTGTCTTCATTGTTGAACAATATTGAATATTCTAAAGAAAAGTTTGTTTGGTTATTGATATCTGCTGTTGGGATCTTTGTCTTGATTTTCGTGCTACTATTTTGTTAATGGAATTCAAAATTTGTGGACTTCACAAGTAATTGGTCAATTGAAATTTGAATCAGGCTTCAAATGTTACCATTCTCAAGTTTTCTCCTTTCCTTTTTTATACTTAGTCGTTCTTTCTTTGTTTACGACAACTCTCCATGTTATCTTTTTATTTTGTTTGCTTCAGCCTCCTGTCAATATTCAGTATGCGACTTTTATTGATCGGTGGTTTGCTTATTATTGGCATGTATACAACTTTTTTTGTTTAATTCTCCCCTAGAAAAAGAATCAATTTTTTTCTAGGAAGACCCATGAGATTTTAACTTTTCCATTTCAATTTTTTTCTCTGTTGCACGTTTTTCACATTACTGCAAGCGGACAGACCCAAGTAACAAAATGATAAGTGATCGAATATTGTATCCACAAGGAATCGGAATTTCAAATTTAATTGAGTATTATAAATACTTGTGATCAATTTTATTTCGAAATCAAAATCAAATATAATAGAAAATGAAAATAGCAAATATAAATGTGCAAGAAAAATAAAAGCAAATGAAATTCAAGGTAAAAATCTCCTTTTGGTCTCCTCCAATTCTTCGAATTAAGGTATGTGTCCATAGTGCCAATTATTTAATTAAGACATTAATTACCTTCCTACGATCTCTATGTCAAATTAAGAAACTCATCTCATTCATGCTTTTGGCTTTAGCAAAAAAAAGGAAAGAAAATCAATTTTACATTCAATAAGGCTCAAACTCAATTCACATTCACAACTCTACTAAAGGAGATAAATAGCCAATATAGCAAAGACCAACTTTGTTTTAAAAAGCGTGTAGGACTAATGAAATTCTTAAAAAAAAAAAAAAAAAAAAATGTTAGTAGGTCATTTCTTCGAGAGGCGACCTACTTGAAAATATCGTGGTAGGTCATCTTTTCCTCCGTGAATTTAAAACTACAATGTTCTCCTAATAAGTTTGAAGAAAACTTATTTTCATAATTAGTTTAAAAATATAATATTAATTAAAAACAAAGTCCAAATACAAATATATAATATTTTGTAGATTTAAATCTTAAGTTAGAATCAAATTTAAATGTGGAAAACTAAATCTTAAATAAATAATTAAGTTAAAATCAAATTGAAATCTGGAAAACTAAATCTTAACTAAATAATAATCATTTTGGTATCATTTCGGATCAAGAGAAGCCCTCTGGTGAGGTTAGTTATTCTAGTAATTAATAGCGATTTCGAATCCAAAAGAAACAACAAAAAAAAAGGAGCTAAAACAGCACGTTTTTACTCATTGATGATAAAAGCTTCCACAAAAGCACAACAATCAGAATTACATATTACATAATTCTCCACCTAAAAAAAAGAAGAAGAAAAAGAAGAAATTTAATGATGTGTTAAATTTCTTATTGTAATTTGCTTCGACAATTAGGGCAGGAGTTGCTCCTTTGAAGCCAGGTCAAAATGCAGGGTTTGTGATACACGTGTCCACAAGGCATCTTCGTCATCTCCTCTCCGTTCCCGCTCTCTAGTTCATCATAGCACACACTGCAACTATCCTCCTTCCCAATCCCAATCCCAATCCCATCAAATTTCTGCTCCATCAGTCTCTCAATCGCCCACTCTGGCGCCCCTCTTCCACCTTCTTCAACCATCGGAATCTCCTCCTCTCCGATGCCCTCTCCCTCCATCCAAAACATCATCACGTAGTCGATGTCCGCCTCTACGCTGAAGCCGCCCGCCGCAACGGAGGCAATCTTCTCAAAGATAACGTCGCCGACGGAGCTACGGAAGTTGAACGAACACAGAAACTCAACCACGCGAAAGTGGGCCAGGAACCGCATTTCTTCTTCACGCTCCCTCAAACAGAGAGGAAACAGAGCCTCCCCCATCAGAGTCGACGGAGTTTGCTGCAAGATTTGGTGTGGAAATCCAGAAATCAGGCGGCTACAATGCCCTAATCGGAGTTTCAGAATTTGATTGCCGCTGCTGTTTCCAGTGGTGCGGATAGAGTATTGGAGGCATGAATTCGTGGAGAAGAAAGACATGGTGGCTCTGAGTCTGTCTCTGATCAAACCCAAAAACAGAGAATCGATAAACAGAGTTTTGATTTTGCACGGGGGGAGGCGGGAGCGGTGTCTCATTTATAGGGAACGGGAACGGGAACGGGAACAGCTGGGTTTCAAATTTCAATTAAGGAAAATTTCTGATAATCAGACCGTTGCAATTAAGGAAGCCCTCGCCGCGCCGGTGACCACCAACGGCTCTTTTATTCTTGTGCTGGGCTGGCATTGTCGTCGCGTAAATTGTAACGGCTCCTTTCCTTTGGTCTTCATCTGAAAAACCTTCCCTCGCATCTCTCCCTTTCGTCTCCCTCGTACCCCTCTCTTCTGCCTCACATCTCTCTTTCAGTCAATACCGCCACTCCCCAACCACCGCTCTCTTGGCTTTTTTGCCCTGACCAACTGTGGCACCTCGTCTTATTCTTTGTCCATACCAGCACCAGCGTCTCATCGTCTTTGCCCGACCAGTGGCTATTTCATCTTCGTCTTCGCTCAAACTAGTCGCCTCACTTTCTTCATCTTCCATTCGACGCTCTTCTCTGTTGCACATTGTTCATTTGTGGTAAGAATTTTATAATTGGTTATTATGTAAACCCATATAAAACCAAAGAGGGCTACTCAAGAACGATCTTCCATGGCGGCTGCTCCATCGTCGAACTCTTCTCTTCCTCTATCCATTGGAGACAATAATCGATGGGACGCAAAGAACGAAGTTGAGGAGGAAAAATGTGTGTTCCTAGTTGTACCTCTCTACCCTTGTCTCCTATGCTTATCCCTGATTTTGGTTTGTAGTTTTCATCATTCTCGTTGTGATTTTTGAGACATAATTGGTGATTAGTTACATGATTTGTTTCTTAATTAGGGTTTGTTGCGATTTTAAATGGTTGATGCATATTGGGATATTCATTTTGATGCACGAAGCTGGGTAGAACAAGGTGTAGGACAGGAAACTCTCTGTAGAATTACTTTTAACTTTTAAGTACTATCCAAAGTGCTTCTACATAGTGTGGTACCAATGTTTGCATGCTCGACACAAAATATCGGACCATTATTGTGCACTTGAAATGTTTGATTACTACTATACAGTGGGGAAGATTGGTAATGGCAATGAAAACCTCTGTGATAGTGTTTCAATAGAGTTGCAAAACTGATGAAGTAGGTCATTGTGAATTTTGAGTTGAAGTTTTGTCTAATGTGGTTGAGGTTACCATTCCATCAACGGCTTTTGAAAGGGCTTAGAAAACAATTTTGAAGGCCAAATGGCAGTGTTATGGGGACTTTGCGTAGACTCATGTATCCAGTAGAGACTATTTCAACTCTTGGTAGGATTTGTGCTGAGGTAAATACCCTCTGTCCATCTTTGTATATATGTGGCTGACATGTTATGGGGAACTTATTTTGTGAACTCAAGCTTTAAGCTCCCCAAAATTAATGTCTTTTCAGACTATTCCTCTTCTATTAGCGTGATAAATGGTAGTCGTCTAGCAACTTCTTTTGGTTTGTAAGCTCTTGCTCCAAAATTTAAATTTATTCTGCTCTTTTTAAAGTGGATTTTCTATCATACCAATATCTTGCTGGTTTTAGGGCTTTGATGAACTTGAACCTTGTATTAATTCGCTGTCATTTGTAGTTACATGTTGGCTTTGTAATTGTTGAGAATCTGTTTCTGTTAAGGATTTTTGTTATTTGCTCAACCTCACACATCATTTGACTTTTTGTTCTATGTGGTGTTGAGTATGTTCTATGTTCCAAGACTAAGATTCTTTGGTGCTGAGATCTGTTTCTGTTGAGTATGTTGTGCTGATACAAATTCATTGGATTCTGTAGCTATACTCAAAGTTCCTTTTAAATCTCTCAACTTAAAGTTCTGGTAAAATATGTGGGTACTCTGCTATTTGTGTATTATGTTAATGGTTGCCACCAACTATGTGCAGAGAATCTACTTGAGTGAAACATGTTAGATATGGAGGAAAGAGGAGATGAGTAGTTTCACCCTTCCTTTCATGATAGGAAGAGATATCATGTTGGAGGATAATTTTGGCTTAAATTCAATGTTAATTATTTTGCTATGTTATTTACTTTGCCTTGTAAACATGGCGAGGCAACTTGTGAAAAGGTGACATTAGCTATTATTGATGAAACTTTCTAGGGATTGTGTTAATAATGTCATGGGTGACTTTACTAGCTATAAAATCCTTCTTATGTGAAGTTTATTACCATTAGACATCCAAGAAATTTATTGCTTTAACGAGGAAACTTATTACCATGTAGATATTGAATGTGATGTGTTAAAAGAAGTTTGTGATTTCATTTATGTTTTTAGCCTTGTACAACTCATTGAGATCCAAGGAATTAGAACTCAAAATAGATTAAAAAAAAAAAGAGTTTAAAGCTTTGTATGTTTAAAACAAATATAATAAAGGCCAAAACAACCGATCAAATAAGCATAGAAAACCTAATTATAAGGGAAATTCTGTGAACAAAATAACTTGTAACTACTGTCACGGAGGGACATTTGAAATATGATTGTCCCATATTGAAGAAAAAAGGTAAGCTACCAATTAGGAGAGAGCAACAGAATAATAAAATGTCTGCAAATGTTCTTAAGGGATATGAATCCGTCAAAGTTCTTATGGTTAGTGATTTGGATATTAAAGATGAATGGATTATGGATTTGGGTTGTACTTTCCATATGTCTCCAAATAAACAGTTTTTGGTTGAGTTGGAGGAATTTGAAACAACCAACAGTGTGATATTATAGGAATTGGATCAGTCAAACTCAAAATCCATGATGGTTTCTTTAAGTTGTTGTCATCTGTGAGACACATATCTAGATTAAATAGCAACTTAATATCAATAGGGACTTTGGATTGGGCTGGCTTGTCTTATAAATTTGAAAATTGTACAATTACTGTCTATAGAGAGAGATTCATCAACTAAGCTGAACAGAGTCTTAAAGGGTGGTTTGTATGTACTGTTAGGAAGCTTAATGACATGGGAATTAAATGTTGCAAAAGAAGATAACACAAAACAAACTTAACTTTGGCATAAAAGGATTAGCACATATAAGTCAATGGGGCATTGAATCATTGTTTAAACAGAGACTTATTGGAAAATAGAAACCCTCATAATTTAAATTTTGTGAGCATTGTGTTACTGGTAAGGTTTCTAGATCTAGTTTTTTCATCCTCTACACATAAAACAATGGGAAAATTTGATTACATCCACTCTTATTTGTGGGGGCCAAAAAAAATTAGAACTCACAAAGGTGCTAGATATTTTCAATCTCTCATAGATGGTTATTCTAGAAAACTTTGGGTGTATATACTAAAAATAAAAAATAAAACCTTCTCTAAATTTGTTGAATGGAAGAACTTGGTTGAAAACCAAACTAGGAGAAAAATAAAAATACTCGAAACTGACAATGACTTGGAATTTTTTAATGAAGGCTTTGTTAACCTTTGTAAAACCATGGTATTACTCCACACCTCATAGTATCTGGCACCCCTTATCGATGAAAACAATGAATATAGAAAAGAAACAAAAAAAGATAGAATGAAATTCAAATACATAAATCTCTAAATGTGCACGATTTTAAGAGATTTAAAAATCTGAGGTTGAATTTTAAAATTCATACGAGACAAGTTTTTTTTTTTTTTTAGTTAGAGTTTCATAAGACAATTTTTTTTTTATTTTTTTTTTTATTTTTACATCTTTAGTTAGAGTTTCGTAAATTAAAGGATTGATGTTCAATTTATTTATAAGGGTAAACAGAGGAGAGAAAAAAAACAAGTATATGGAAATCTCTAAGTTCACGATGGTTATATTTCAAAAGAAAAAAAAGAAAGAATGAAAGAAAGTTAATTTTCAGAATGATAGTGTAATTGTAGTCTTCCCATCCAAATCTCCTAAAAAATTAAGTTTGAGAAATATATCTTTTTTTTTAAAGTAAGCAACCTAAGGAAACCAATAGTATGAGACAAAATCGTGCATTTTCAGAACTTTTGACGTAGAAGTGTCAAAGTTTTACCATTCAAAAAACAAAGTCTCAAGAAGGAAAGTAGGCATAAAATTTCTTAATATTAGCTATTCTTTTTAGCTAGGTTCCTTGATCCACAAGGTTTGAAAAAAAAAAAAAATCATCCATTTGAGTATAGTTTAATGAATAAATAGTCTCTCACGTTTTTTAAGAACGAAGGTTTAATCTTGACTCCTACATTACACTATTGAAATAAAAAAATAATTGAAAATTCAACTATTTCGATTATCTTTTTCTTGTACCATCAATGTCTATTTTAAGTCTTTGGTCCCTCGTTAAAAAAAAAAAAAAAAAAAAAAAAAAAAAAAAAAAAAAAAAAAAAAGTCTTTGGTCTCTTTATTGTCGTTCCTCCCCGTGAGTTTGGTGTGTAGAAATAATATTTTGAAATAGTATAGTCTTTTAAAAAAAATTAAAAGAATTAACAGTATAACTTATTTTTTATAGGGACACTTGCACATATAGCAAAATAGGTCAAAATAAGTGCAAATATAGCAAAATCTAAAAATATTTGTAAATATAGCAAAACTTAATAACCAGTCCATGCAAATGACTAAAAAGCTCATAAAACATGCTATCACCGATAGAAGTCTATCAACGACTATTAGTGATAGAATTCTATAAGTGATATCATCGATTATCACTGATAGAATTCTATATGTATTGAAGTTTATCAATGACTATTACATAAAATTTAGTTCAATTTGAATATCTAATTACATATTAACGTTTTCATTTTATATCTTGATATTTTCTTAAAATGTGCACGAGTTCACTTCTCAAAACCAACATTGCTAAGATATTCTCGTATAGTAGCATGTATCAACTTTATTCATCTCATATTTTATTCAAATTCATCCATTATACAAGCTTTTATGAAACTAATATAAATATTTACGTTCCTTATACAAATAGCAAAATAAACTTCTTCCATCACTAATAATCATTTATAAATCAGTGATATCAATAACTATCACAAATAAAATTTTATTTGTATTTAAGTCTATAGTCACTGATAGACTCCTTCTATTAGTGACTTAGTGACTATCATCAATGAAATTAATTAATCTATTAAATAATAGAAGTCTACCTGTCATGATAGACTTTTATCATTGATAGAATTTTATATGTAGTGAAGTCTATCGATGATAATCACTTATATAATTATATTTGTATTAAAAGTCTTTTAGTGACTATCAACGATATACTCAATACAACTAGAATTCTATTTGTGATAGTTATTGATATATTTCAATGAATAAAATTTAGTTCACTTTAAGCATTACTAATGTTTAGCTGATAGACTATCATTGTGAGTGAAATCTATTAGTGATAGAAACAACCTATCGTTGATAGACTTTAATCACAATTGAAATTATCAGTGATTAAAGTTTATCACTGATAAGTGATAACTCAACCGATAAACTTTCAATACTGCCAATGATAGTCATCGATAGACTTCAATACAATTATCAATACAAGTAGAATTCTATATGTGATAGTCATTGATAGATTTTAGGGAAAAATACACTTTTGGTCCCTGAGGTTTGGATTAGGTTTCATTTTGATCCCTGAGTTTTCAAACTCAACATTTTTACCCCTGAGGTTTGGATTTCGTTGCACTCTTAGTCCCTCTGTTAATTTTTCTGTTAAATACTAACAGAACGCTGACGTGGCATTAGTTTTTAATAAAAAAAAAATATTTTTTTTTTATTAATTTCTTAAAATAAAATAAAATAATATTAAATATTTTTTTATTTTTATTTTTCTTTTTTCTTTTTTCCTTTTCTTCCATCTTCTTCGATCTCTTTCTCTAGACTCTTCTTCTTCTTCAGACCAACACCTCGCCGGAGTCGCCCCTGCCTCGTCGGAAACGCCACTGCTCTCCAGTGGGTTTCATTCTTCTTCCTCCTCCGTTCAATGTCCGGTCGCAGATCTCTCCGTCTCCGTTTACCATCTCCGGCGACGTTCGCGATTTTAGCAGCGGCAGATCGTGACCCATGACGCGATTCCAGCAGGCGACCCAGGTGCGAATCGAAGGAGTCGGTCTGGTGGGTTTCGTTTCATATCGAGATTTGTGGGTCTGCCGGAATCGAAAAATCGCGTGGTCTGTTCGCGAATGGGTCTGTTCGCGCTGTGAGTTTCTTTGCGAGTAGAATCGAAAAAAGCTTGTGTCGCTGCCACGTCCAGATCTGTGTGGGTTTCTTGCTACGTGGGCGTTTTCAGATCGTTTGAATATTGAAGAAATGGGTTGTTGTGATGGTGCTCTGGCGAGAAGGGCTTCACGAACAGGTCGTCGCCGACAGAGGGTGCGAAGAAATCCGATAGCAGCAACTGCGGCGAGCGTTCGGCGTGGCTGTGGGTTTTCAAGCTTCAGCGGGTGATCGAGTTTCCGCAACGGCGTGGGTCTCGGCTCAACGACAGTCCAGATCGAAGAGAGAGAGAAATCTGGTGGCGTCGTGGGTTTTGTTTCTTCGATTTGAAATCTCTTTCGATTTTGAAAAAAAAAAGAAGAGAGAAAAAAAAAGAAGAGAAGAAGAAGGAAAAAAAAAAGTCCAGCCGCCGGAGCCGGCGACCGGCCGGCGGCGGAAGACGACTGTCCGTTGGTGGAGGAAGCTGGGATTGAAGATGAAGAAGAAAGATGAGGAGGAAGAAGATAAGGAAGAAAGAAGATAAGAAAAAGGAAAATAATAATAAAAAATATTTAATATTTTATTTTATTAAAAAATTCAAAAAATATTTTTTTAATAAAAAATGTATGTGCCACATCATACATCTGTTAGTATTAACAGAAAATTTGACGGAGGGACCAAGAATGGAACGAAATTCAAACCTCAGGGGTAAAAATGTTGAGTTTGAAAACTCAGGGACCAAAATGAAACCTAACCCAAACCTCAGGGACCAAAAGTGTAATTTTCCCTAGATTTTAATACTTAAAAATTAGCTCAATTTTAGAATTTCAATTTCTTTTCATTTGGATTCCGCTGTTTGCATTTTTCATCGGTGACCATGACAAAAAATAGATAAAATTCTAATAAATGATATTAGTCTATCAGTGACTATCATAGAAAGAATTCTATCAGCGACTATCACAGTTGATAGAATATAGGGCAAAACGAGAATAATAAAAAATCATTTAACAGGTTTGCCATATTCGCAATTTTTTTTTCTTTCAATTTCGCTACATTTGTAAATAGGAAAACATAAATTGTTAGTCATTATAATCATCTTTTTTATTTTACCAAGGATAAAAGTGCATATGATATATGCAATTTGCACATAAAATCATGTTGGAAGCATGTGATCAGAGTAAATAACATGAATGAGCCTAAAAGTTTCGCGTTTGACTCCGGGTTATTTGTAACCTCACAAAAACTACCTCATTTTTGTTATTGCTCATTAGTTTTAAAAAGTATTCTATTAATTTTATTACTGTTTAAAATACAAAATATTTAAACTTCTTTTGAAAAATAGCATGTTTTTAAGAACTCAGACTGTGAAATGCATTCCTATGGCCACGGAGAAAACCTTTGCAAAATATATATATATATATATGTAAATTATTTATTCACATACACGGTTTTTTGTAGAGAATTTGCCGTGGGTGGCAAATAAGAATTGTATAAATACAAATATAGCACAATGAAAAAAATTACAAATATAGCTGTTCACACGTAACTTCGAAGATGGAGACACGTGGAATAAACAATATATTTGTATTAATGTTGTATGTGTGTGGGTGTACAATCTCTAACTTTAATCCTCTGATTCTCTCTCTTATGTGTGTGAATGTGTTTCACTCGAGGGCTGGAACGCTTGATCTCAAGTCTGAAGCTTCAATGGATCCTTGGAGCTTGAAGTCTTCCAGTCTTGAAGGAGTCTTCAATCTTCAAGAAGTGTTGACGTCCTGAAAAGTCTTTGATCTTCAAGGAGTGTTGAAGTCTTGAAGAGTGTTGGGGTCTTCAAGAAGTGTTGATGTCCTGAAGAGTCTTTGATCTTCAAAGAGTGTTGAAATCTTGAAGAGTGTTTGGTCTTCAAGGAGTGTTGAAGTCTTGAAGAGTCTTTGGTCTTCAAGGATTGTTCAACACTCGAATTTATGGATTGCAGAGAGTCTTCGGTCTTCAGACTTGGTGGAGTCTCTTTGAATTCTCTGGTTCTGCTTGAGAGCTTTGAAACTCTGAACTCTTGTCTTTGTGAGAGTGTAGAATTTCTGAACTGTCTAAAATTTCTGAACCCTTGAAATGGAGGAGAACCCCTCTATTTATAGAGTTCTCGCTGGATGGGCCCTGGTGACTTTCGGGCCTAACAACTTGGGTTTGGGCTTTATCGGTCTTGGGCTCAACCATTTTAGTCTTGGGTTTGGTTCATATTTGACCCAAAACCATATGACCTCGGACATTTAAAAGACCGAAATTTGATCCAATTAATTATTTTGTTAATTAATTGGTCAAATTAATTAATTTGATCAAAATAATTTATTTTCTAATCAATTGATCAAATCGAAAGTTGGCTCTTTAAATTTATAATTGGCCAACTTTGTCTTCAAATTAAATTTGGGACACATGTCACTTTATAATTGGTCCCAAATTTAATTATTCGTAATTTTGTCATTAATTTTAGATAATGACGTGGCAATTTGTGATTGGACAAAATTTATCCTTCAACAATAGCAAAATCTATTAGAGTATATTACTGATAGACTCTGATTAATTAGAATCTATCTGATAGACTTCGATTATCAGAGTTTATTAGCGACGATAGACTCTGATTAATCAGAATCTATCAGTCTACTGATAGACTTCGATTATTCAGAGTCTATCAGTGTCTATCGCAGATAGACTCCGATTAATCGAAAGCTGGTTAATCAAAATCTATCAGTGACATCAGTGATTAACCAGATTTCGATTAATCGGAGTCTATCAGCGATAAACACTGATAGACTCTGAATAATTAGAGTCTATCACTGACTGATAGAATGTGACGACAACTTTTTGGTCTTGTACAATTAATTTTGTTATATATGCAATTAGTTTGCAACTGTGTTGTATTTGCTATTAATTTGGTCCAATTTGTCATCTATACAGCTTTTTTTTTTGGGAAAAGTATATAATTAGAAAAATAAAATGTAAAATAAGGTGGAAAATGGAAATAAGAATTTTGTTAGTTTTTGAAAGAGTCAAAATTGGAAGGTCAAGTAAGTCAAATGGACCGAGTTCATGTGTATGGTGGGCGTGCCGTGGATAACCCATTCATTGACTCGACTTGAGATTGTTGGCATCATCGCATTCGTCACCTCTCACTGCTAATGCTACTCTGTGCAGAGACCAAATCCAACCCCTCTAAGACTAAGACTAACATTTTTATTTTCCTTTTCCTTTTTTCTTTTGAGAAGACTAACATCAACTCTACCTATTAAAATAACTTCACCCATTCAATTTTAAATAACGTTAATTCATTGCATTCCATCTAATTTATATCACTTTTTTAGGTAAAGTTTTTTATCTACCTTATTTTAAGGGCTAAGTTTTTTTTGTTTAAAATATCCACGCATCATACAGATTATATTTTTCTGAATAAATAAATTATAAGTTTAAATTAATGTCATCAACCTTCAAATTTATTTTATTTAGGCCTCTTAAATTTTAAAATGTTTATTTCTTTTTTCAATCAAAATGTCTATTTTAGTGCATGTTTTTTTTTTTTTAATAATAATTTTGGTTTCAACTATATTCAATCACCTAATGTTCATTCACCTCACCGTAGTCTTAATATATGGCTCTAATATACGTCCACATCAATACGTTAATTAGCATATTTCAAATCCACATTGTTTTTAGAAAAATATAAGCTTTATAGGCTAAGGCACCCACCACACAGAATTACAAATAGAAATTTCATTTAAAATCTACCTTTCCACCTGTTCAAAAAATTTTACGGGAAAATAAAACGAAAATCAATATAACTATTGTTATTGTTATTATTATTATTTGAGTTTAGGGACTAAAATAGACATTTTGAAAATTTAGGAAGTCAAAATCAAATAGAAATCTAAAAATTTACGCCCCGTTTGATAACCATTTGATTTTTAGTTTTTGGTTTTTAAAAATCATATTTTTTTTTCCAATTTCCTTACAATAATTTTCATCTTTAATAAGGATGCATTTGAATTCCTAACTAAATTTTAAAAACAAAAACATATTTTTAAAAACTACTCTTTTTAGCTTTCAAAATTTGACTTGGTTTTTGAAAATATGGAATAGTAGTAGTATTTAATAAGCTTGATTTTCAAAAACCAAAAACCAAAAATCAAATGGTTATCAAACTAAGTTAATTTAGATACTTAAATAGATATTTTGAGTCAAACTAAGCATAGTTTAGGTGTAATTGACATGTACTATCAACTAAGAGATCAGTGGTTTGGATCTTCAATCTCCAATTTTTCTGAGTTCAACAACATTTGAGGGTGAGATATTTGAACTTTTGATCTCTTGATCGATAGTGCATGTCAATTATCGTTGAAATATGTTCACTTAGCAGTATTTTGAAATTAGAAATTGAAACGAGGCAAACTAATATTATAATTAATATAAGCTTGATGCCAGTTAAGTGAGGAGCATAGATTTAATTGACTTGATATTTTAGATAGGCAAAATCGATATTTAATTTGAAATTTTATTTGATCATAGATTTTATTTTCATTTTTGTGTATCCTTTTACACTATTGAGTTGAATTAGACGTTTTATCACCTAAAGAATGCACAAAATATCAATTATTGACTATTGAATTTAAATTTTTTAGGCCTCCTTGGATAAGGATTTAACTTTTTAATTTTTTTTTCTTTTTTTTTTTTGGTCTTTCGTTTATAATCCACGCTTTAAAAATAGTTTTAAAACATCGATCAACTTTTTCTTTTATTTTATAAGTAAAAGAAAACTTTTATAAAATAGTTACTTCAACCGAACATATTTTCGTTAGAGTTAAAAATCACTTTTGGTCTCCAAATTTTCATGAAAGTAACAATTTAGCCTATGAACTTTGATTTGTAACGATTTAGTCTCTATACTTTTCATTTTGTAATGATTTAGTCCTTGTACTTTCTATTTTGTAACAATTTAGTCTCTGAAATTTAATAAGTGACAATTTAGTTCATGTACTTTCAAACTTGTAATGATTTAGTCTCTATAGTGACAAATTAATGAAAAAATTTGATGAAATTTCTTACGTAGATAGATTATTAAACTAATATGGGATCCAATATGTTTTTATGCTACAAAGTTTAATCATTAAATAATAAAAATCGACATTTAATTTGGATGATTTTATTTTGCAGCAAGGATTAAATTGTTTCAAATTTGAAAGGTATAGAAACTAAATTGTTACTTATTAAAGTTTAGGGACAAAAATTGTTACAAAATTGAAAGTAGAATGAAAAAATCGTTAGAAAACAAAATTAAGAGAACAAATTGTTAGTTTGGAAAGTTTAGGGACGAAAAGTGATTTTTGAAGGTTGGGTGGGTTAAATTTTTTATCCTCGTCGTGCACAATAGTTGATAAACCCTCAAGTGTGAAGCATCTTCCTAAAAATATTTAATTATGAATTAAAAAATAAATTTAAAAAGAAAAAGAAAACAGGAAAGTAAAGTAATTATTAAATAGAGTTAGAGATCCATTCCACTTCCAAGTTCCACCGATGCGACGACGTGGACTTGTTGAAGAGATCCGAAAGAAGAAGAAGAAGCCATCGTTGCCCAAAATGACGAATTTACCCTGAGGACCTTCTGAGAAGATGCCCCCCCGCCTGCAAAGCCTTCATTATCTGTATCTGTATCTTAGTTGTCTTTTATGCCCCTCTCCTTCCCGGAAAACCCCAGCAACCTCCATCCCTCTATATATATCCCTTATTTCCCCCTTAAGAATCAGAATCGGAATCAAAATCAATCCAAATCTATTTCTCTCTCCTGCAATTTCAAAAGTTCCCAATGGCCGCGAAGAACCAGAGACCCCAATCGGAATCCGGATTCGAGGACTGGCTGCCCGTGATGGCCTGCAACCTCGGCGGAGAGGGGCTGATCGGAGAGCTCTGCAACGGATTCAATCTGCTGATGGACAGAGAGACAGGAGTCATCAATTTCGACAGCTTGAAGAGGAATGCGGCCGCGCTAGGCCTCGAGGATCTCACCGACGACGAGCTCAGAGGGATGTTGAGGGAAGGGGATTCCGACGGCGATGGGGCTCTCAATCAGATGGACTTTTGTGTTCTTATGTTCAGATTAAGCCCCGATTTGATGGACGCCTCTCGATACTGGTTCCAACAAACTCTCCGCCCAGGGAATTTCTCTTGATTCTTTTTTTTTTTATTTTTAATAAATGGTTATTAAATAATTAAAATTTGGAACTAATTCATGCACTTTCAATACTCAGATTTACTCCCCTGCTTCAGTTTAGTTGGAAGAGTCTATGTCTCCTTTGGTGGATCAGATTTACCTTCCCACAATTTTGTTCCATACTCTTAACAAACTTACATAACTTTTTAGTAATAAATTTAAATGGAGTTCACGATTCCATTCTAGTTTAATGGATAAGATATCTATTGTTGTTCTAAAGCGTCATTAGTTGCATCTCCACCCTACAATCATCCAACTAAAAATTTAATTGAAATAAGAATGATTTTGTAAGAGTGTAAAATATCATTTTGGAGAGAGATGTGTATGAAATTTAATTTGTGTTAATACAGATAGTGTCCACTTTTTTTCTTTTTTCTTTTTTTTTTTTTGAGTTCAAACTAATAAATACATTCGACTTGCAAGTGGGTTTGATTTTGAATTAAAAATAATATTGAGTTTATTACAACAATATCTACAAATAATTTCTTGTGCAATTACCCTATTTCTTATCATAAGTTTCTTATTTTTTTAAACAACAAAACCAAAGGAATAAATTGCCACACACGTTTACCATAACTTTACTCAAAGGCGCTCAATAATTCAACCTGCTTGTAGATTTACCTCTCTACTATCATGAAAAACTAAATTTGAAAACGAGTCATCCAATGAAACTATTTCATATTTTCAAATATGTGTTTGGTAGCAGATTCATAAATTAGATCATAATTTAAACAATTGTTCAAGATGTGTTTGATCATATATTTGTACTTATCAACTAAATACTAAGTTGAATATAAACTATTATTAATTAATTTTTAAAAATGATATGTGGTATAAATTTTTTTATAATTATTATTTTACAATATCATCCAATTTATAATACAAATTTAATTTTACAAAAAACAATTGAGTTTATAACCTGAAATAATATATTTATTAATTTTTTTTTTTATCTTTTTTAATTTAATTATTCATTTAAAATTTTCAAATTCAAATTCTGAATACATTGAAAACATAAACCTTTATTATATGTATCTGTTTTATACTTGACGCTCATCCATCTATTATACGTATCTGTTTTATTTTTTCTTTTGGATGAGTAAACGAGAAATAATTAACTCTTATGAAGCTATGCTTCTTCCATTTTATCTTTTTTTTTTTTTTTTTTGTTGAGTTCATCATTTTAAGATGAGAGATTCAAACCTCTGATTTCTTGATCGATGGTACATGCTAATTATTGTTGAGTTATGCTTACTTTGACCCTTCTATTTTATAAACATGAAATTTCAAAATCGTTAAGAATATTTTATTTTAATTAGGTTGAAAATTTATGAAACTGATTTCAATAATTATCGGGTTCACACCCAACTGAGGTATAAGACCAATTCTTTTTGTAATAGCCATAGCTTTACCATTTGATAGTTGGAATTTTTTAAATATAAAGACAGTTGATAGTTGGAAACAATTTAAAGCTAATAATAGTCAAAGTCACTCCCATTTACCATTTGTGATTGCGATCAGTTAACTTTTAGGGAAAATACACTTTTAGTCCCTGAGATTTGAGTTAGGTTTCATTTTGATCCCTGAGTTTTCAAACTCAACAATTTAGTTCCTGAGGTTTCATTTTGGTTTCATTTTGGTCCATCCATCCAATTTTCCGTTAAAAACTAATGGACCGATGACGTGACCCTATTTTTTTTATTTAAAAAATTATTTTTAAAAATTTTTAATTAAAAATATATTAAAGTAATAAAAATATTATTATTTTTATTTCTTTTATTACTTCTCTCTCTACCATCTTCTTCTTCCCCTTCATCTTCTTCAAACCAAGGATGAAAATATCGATATCAGTACTGATATTGGTAACTCAGATTTACGGATATATCGACGGATATTCTGGTAAAAATGACGGATATCATGGAAACTCATAAAATTATTCTGATTTTTTTTATGAAACTTTGAACTAAGCTTATTTAAGTAATAAACTATTAGTTTAAGCATACATATCAATAAGGGCAAAATGCACTTTTGGTCCCCGAAGTTTGGAGTTGATGCCTATTTGGTCCCTGAAGTTTCAAAACATACACTTTAGTCCTCCAGGTTTGTAAAATCATGCTAAATGGTCCCTGACTTAACTTTAACTTAACGGAATGTTGACTGGACCGTTATGTGCTGATGTGGATATGATGACAAGGCCCTCATTTGCTTATTAGGCACATCAATTAAAAAAATAAAATAAAAAACTAAACTCTTAAAACAAAGAGGAGATGGGTTCTGGTTAAAAAAAAGTAAAAAAAGAAAGTCACATCAATTAACCCATCCCCAATCTTTGTTCCTCATCATTTGAGATTCAGGTGCACTGTTCATGGAGATGGGTTCGTGAAGATTGGGGAAGAATTGGGTTTCTGTTGTCTTCTCTTTGTCTACACTGTATTAGCAATTAATAATGAGAAGTTTTGGATCTTCGTTTTACCAAAACAGCTCTGCGATTTTTCTGTTGACTTCATGTCCACGGCGGCCTTAGTGGTGGACCAGTACATGCGAGCTCCACCGTCCGTCGGTCACGTGATGCTGCTCCGGCAGATTCTCTCCGGCGGAGTTCGATTGCGGATGGTCGATTTGTCGGGGGAATTTCAATAAGGAGAAATAGTTGCGCAAGTTTTTCAATCAGGCAAACTAGCCACTCAAGTTTTTCTGTTCATTGCCTCCAGGATTCACATGAAGATTCGGAGCGTCCCGATGAGGTAGGGCGAAAATCGGCCGGGCAAATACTCAGTACGAGACGAGCCGTGCTCGGTGTTCCATTAATTGCAATTGGCGCACAGTTTCTACAATCAGCAGTGGTCAGAGCGGAAGAGAAGTCGCCGGAGACCGTGACTCCGGTGCTGGAGGCGGTGACATCGCCGTTGCCGTTGCCGTCGACTACGAGCCGTGCTTGGTGTTCCATGGGTTAATTGACGAATCGCGTTGTTGTCGAATGTGCCTTTCTTTTTTTAACTTTTTTTTTAACCAGAACCCATCTCCAGGTTTTTAACCTCTTTGTTTTAAGAGTTTAGTTTTTTTTTTTTTAATTGATGTGCCTAGTAAGCAAATGAGGCAGCCTTGTCATCATATCTACGTCAGCACATAACGGTCCAGTCAGTATTCCGTTAAGTTAAAGTTAAGTCAGGGACCATTTAGAATGATTTTACAAACCTGAAGGACTAAAGTGTATGCTTTGAAACTTCAGGGACCAAATAGACATCAACTCCAAACCTTGGGGACCAAAAGTGCATTTTGCCCTATCAATAATTATAAGCTAAATATTAAATCAAAGTTTAAGGGAAAGAAGGATAAAAAATTTATCTACAAACAAAATTTAAAATTATCAAAGATATACAAAATTATTACAAATATACTATTTATTTATTAAAAAATAAAAACAATAAGTATTCTATATAAATTAAATTTAAAATTATATTATAGTATTAAAAATGTATAATATAAAGTACAATGTGGTTGCAGTGGAATGATGCAAGAGAGAAGAAGGAAAAAAAAAAACAAAACAATGACAAACAAGTAAAGATCATTTCAAATGTCATGTTTGAAGTTAAAAAACAATGACAATGTTGAAAATTGAAATCAAGTGTGGGAAATACCAAAAAATATATAGGAAATTGTGGAAGGTCACATGTAACAAAAAGAAATTGAAGAGGAATTAAATCAAAGTTTAAGGGAAAGAAGGATAAAAAATTTATCAACAAAATTATTACAAATATGATATTTATTTATTAAAAAATAAAAACAATAAGCATTTTATATAAATTAAATTTAAAATTATATTATAGTATTAAAAAGGTATAATATAAAGTACAATGTGGTTGTGGTGGAAAGAGGGAAAGAAAAAAAAAAACAAAAAAAATTGTACAATAGTAGATTTGAACTCGTGCATTGAAGGATTATAGCTGTACAAGCCGGCCAATGGAACAAATTTTAACATGTTGTAAAAAGGGTCTTATTAAATATTTATCTTTGATTTTTCGCCAAAATTTCCCCGATTTTGTACCGATATTTCTGCGATATTTCCGCGATATATCTTCCAATCTCCGCGTTTTTCATTGCTTCCCTCCGATATATCGTCAAAACGATATATTGCCGATATATCCACGATATTTGCGATATATCCACGATATTTTGGTAAAAACGATCTTACTCCCCATATCCATATCGCACCCTTGAGATTTTGGATATATCGACGATATATCGCCGAAGTATCCCGATTTTTTCATCCTTGCTTCAAACCACCTTCAACCATGGCCGGTGGCGGCAACGACCGGCGACCAAAGCTCGCCGGCTGCGACTTTTTTTTTTTTTTTTTTTTTTTTTTTTTTTTTTTTTCTATCTCCCAGTCCCTCTTTCTCAACATCTCTCTCACTCTCGTCAGAACTTTCACCGTCCGGAACTCAAAACTCTCACCGTCCGGAACTCGAAACTCACTGCCGCTGGAACTCAAAACTCCCACGCCTGATCAGAATCTCACCGTCCCTCTCTCTCTCACGCCCACTCAAAACTCAAAACTTGTAAATCGAAACCCAGATCTGCTGTCTTCGTGAGCTACCGTCGTGAGCTGTCGTCTTCGCCCGAGAGAATGCCCACGCCAGCAAAACCTTATGTATCGAGCAGATCTGAGTTTCGTGCTGGTTTTCTCTCCCTCCGTCACAAACATATCTGGGCTTCACGAGACGAACGCCCACGAACGACGGAGATTTGGGCCTCACGAGACGAGCACCCACGAAGGCGAAGGCGGCCGACGACGGAGACGGAGGCGGAGGCAAAGGCGGTCGGCGACGGTGGAGCTTAAAGTCTAAGGTTAAGAAGGAGATGGGAGGGAGAAGATGGGGGAAAAAGGAAAAAGAAAAAAGAAAGAGAAAAGAAAAATAATAAAATCTATATTTAATATATTATTTTATTTTAATAATTTAAAAAATAATTTTTTTAATAAAAAAAATGGTGCCACGTCAGCATTCCGTTAGTTTTTAACAGAAAAATGGATAGAGGGACCAAAATGAAACTAAAACCAAACCTCAGGACTAAATTGTTGAGTTTTAAAACTCAGGGACCAAAATGAAACCTAACTCAAACTTCAGGAACTAAAAATGTATTTTTCCCTGACTTTTAACATAACTCAAAAAAAAAAAAAAAACATAACAAAATTTAAAATGTAATTTATTTATTTATTTTCCTACTTGTTCCCATTTTAAAAATTAAAATCTTTCGTCTCCTTTAATAGGGGTAATTTCTCGAATAATGTAATTTAAAAAAAAAATGACAAATCTAATGTAGTTTTCAAAATAAAAATATTAATAATGCAATTAAAATAACAAATTACAAAGGTGGGGTGAAGTTTGAAACTATTGACAAAATTAGGGTAGTTAACAATCGTGTACCTTGGACACGATTTCCGTTGGATAAAATCGTGTACGTGGTACACGATTCCAGTAAGCATCGCGTACCAGGTACACGGTTTACGTGGTAACAATCGTGTACCTGGTACACGATTTTACATTAAACTCGTGTACCTGGTACACGATTTTGCATTGAACTCGTGTACCAGGTACACGAGTTTACTTTTTTTTTTTTTTTTTTTTTAAATTTTTTAATTAAGTATGCAATTTTGTATACCACATTTAAATATTTTCATATTTAAAATTTATTTCGAAGTAAATTTTTTTTTTTTTAATAATTAATGTAAATAGATATTTTTCTAAAATTTCACTGACAACAATCTTCTGGAATAATTTCGTCTTTTACAAAAACTAGTACAAAAAATAAGTAAAATCCTAAGTGCCACAACGACGTGGTCTTCTCTGACGAGCTCCACGACGAGGTTGAGGCGCTTCCATGTGTGATTGGTGATGAATCACATCATCAATATCTTGTTGAGTTATGTCACCATGTCCAGAACTTGAAGCAATGTCTGTCTGATCTGCTAGTGACTGAACTTGATGAGCTAAAGTGTCATCATCAACTATAGGAGGTTCTTCATCTTCATTCTGCTGTGGAATGTCTGCAGCCTGTTGTCGACGGCGTCTACGACGAGCACGTGTCCGATCAGTGTCAGCAACAGTAAGTCTCCTAGTTTGTTGAATGATATCAGTTATGTTCGTGACGTATTGCTCACACATAGAACCTAACTGTGGTATATTTTGCTCCACAGAAAAATGTTGCACATCTCGAACAAAGTTATTCTGCAAGAAGAAAATAATTAAAATAATAAAAATATTTGTAACTGAAATTCAATAATAACAAAATCAAAGTATATACTATACCGTGCAAGCATAATAAGCACCCTCACGCGTGATATACCTCCTCGTGATTGAATCATACCAGTGTAAGTAGTCATCCGACACAACTGGCATGTCTACTATGTCGCCCAGGACACAATGATCACGGCGTGCACGCCACAGTGATATATATGATGCATGATGATGTCGCCAATCGTGATCATGCTTACCTCGCAAGTCTAACTGATGTAACTCTATGACTGTATCGCAAAATGGCGGCACCATTTGTCGCATTCCAAATTGTCTTAGCACTCGATTTGGGTAATGCCACTCTACAATATGAAAACATATGAGAGGGCTTACAGTTAACCAAATCTCTCGTCCATTACGACAATAGTCTGGTAGTAAGGCCATAATCTCAGGTGTGTATGGTGTCCATGTGATCTGAAATTTATAAAACAATAAATTTATTAATGTACATTTTTTTTTAAATAAGAAAAAATTTGATTACTGTTTTACCTGGTTGGGCATAAGACGGTCAAATGTAATACGATACATGATCAACAAATTTGTAGTTTGCTCAGATGCAGCCAAAATCCCATTCCATCTACATTCAATACAATTAAAGCATACTTTTATGCAAATTTATGATAAATTTTAATTATACGTAAATTTAACATACCGAGCACTAAGTGGGCGTCCAGCATAATGACCAGGGGTCGGCAAGTCGTGTAGTGGTCGGACAATAGAAAACCGATCGAACGCCCAAACTTGTAGTAGTATTAGTGGACCGGCTATCTCTAATGCACTGGCACTACTAGCTCGACATAATTCTCTATACAACCATGCAAGACATGCACTACCCCAAGAATATTGTCCAACTGTCTCGAAGTTTTCTAAAAGTGGAAGAAACATGAGATGAACAAGTGTGTTGGACTTGTCAGCAAAAAGAAACCCTCCAATCAATTGCATAATAAAGGCTCTCGCATGCCTCTGTATTGTGATCTCGTCGGCATTGGGGGGCAACTCTGCAAACTGTGCTGCCAACCATGGAATGCTTAATCTAGATCCATGCAATTCAGGGGGTCGAACTCCCAAAAAATCCTCACATACCTGACCCCAATTATATTGCAATGAACCAGTTACAGGTTCTCCATCTATAGGTAATCCGAACTGTACTGCAACATCTTGAAGTGTAACCGTACACTCTCCACAAGGCATATGAAATGTATGGGTTTCTGGCCTCCATCGCTCAACCAACGCAGTAATAAGATGCCAATTTAGTTGCATGAACCCAATCTGTGCAACCCCCCAAAATCCAGCTTGTTGTACGTAAGGCACGATGCGTTGATCTATATTGATATTTCTGTTAACCACTGCCTCTCTTCTTCGACATTGCAAGATAGTAGTAGATTGATCATCCCATATCGACTGTGAACGGTGCGTACGTTGTAAATATAATTGTCTTGGGTTAATTGGCCCAGGTTCCATATTTATACTGAACATTTAAAAACACATAAGTCCATTAGCAACTACAAATCAAGATTCATTACAAAGAAAACATAATCTATTATAAAGTCTATTACAAATCAAGATTCATTACAAAGAAAACATAATCTATTATAAAGTCTATTACAAATCAAGATTCATTACAAACAAACATAATCCATTACAAACAAAGAAAACATAATCTATTATAAAGTCTATTACATAATCTATTACAAACATAATCCATTACAAACAAAGTCCACTACAAATCAAGATTCATTACATTATTACAAAGTCCATTACAAATTAATATTACAAAATCCATTACACCTCAGTAGGAATGAAGTCCCATTCAACCCTAGATGTTGGATTGTAGTGTAAAACAGCCATCAACCAATAAGGAAGTTCTTCATATGATTTTTCCCAATCACCAAATACTTTTATCAAAGCTTTTCGTTTAGCTTGCCATACACGTCTATAATTAACACTATAACCATAGTCTTTCTTTATAGTTTCTTGCAATAAAGATATAGAAACTCCAGGATCACTTCGAACAAGATTTTGAATTTCATTACACATAAAATCTGAGTCTAGTTGTGAATGGTCTTGGGTGAGTTCTGGATATAAACACGAGTGTTCCCCTTCAAGCTTCGTAATTTCGAACATTCCATGAGTTTTTCGCCGACAGGCACGAAGTCTCCAATTGCACCCTTCATCCCATTGTTTGCACTTCACATACCAAATATCTTGATTTGATTCCACCACAGTAATCTGGTAATGGTTTTTCACACAATATTTTTTTACGGCAAGTTGTAGATCCTTTTTATTCTCAAATAATAATCCTTTGGTAATTATATCTGGGTTCATTTCTACACACTTTTCCCCTTCTTCCAATGTGGACCCTACTTCACATATTGAATTAGTAATCTCCCAATCTATATGTGTGAAAATATCTGACGGTGGCTCCTCATTTGGCTTTCTAGGGGGATGATTAATATTAACATTTTCTCCAAATAATTCATCAACTTCTGTCTCTATATCACTATCCCCACCATTTCCAGGTTCAAGAATCACTAACTTCTCACGAGCCAAAGACATATTTTACCAATTTGACTATAACTGAAAAAATTAGAAAAATATTAATTAAATTTTATTTTTTTCAACAACATGAAAAATATGTCACACTAATCCGGAAAAAATCAAAAAAATAAGTAAACAAGTCTAAAGAGGTTCAACAAAGTATATCTAAGTCCAAAACGCAAACAGCCCAAATTAGTCAAAAAAACGACAAAAATCAGTCCAATAACAATCAAAATCAATCCAAAAACAACCCAAATGGTTCCAAATAATACATAAATGTTTGAAAGCACTAAAACAGTCCACAAACTAAAAATCTATCACTAAAATCATCCACAAACTAAAAATCTAAACTAAAACAATGTTTTTATATGAAAGAAAGAAAAAAAAATATACCAAACGGCGTTTTTCGGCGACGGCGGCGTGAACGGCGGCAGCGGCGACGTGAACTGAGGCGGCGGCAGCGGCGGAGATCGACGGTCGGCGACGGCACAGGGAACGGCTGACGGCGGCGGAAGAAGGAGCAGAGAAGAGAGAAAAACCGAGGGGGGGGGTCGTTGCGGCGCTTTCACGAGTGGGGTGGGGTAGGGTTTGAGGGACCACGAAATCGTGTACGTGGTACACGATTTCATTAAGTTAATCGTGTACCGGGTACACGATTTCATTAAGTAACTCGTGTACCTGGTACACGATTTCGCTGGCGTGCGACACATCAGCGCCAAATCATCGCCCAACCTGGTGATGTGTGCCTTGTCAGCGTGCCAACATGGAAGTCGTGTACCTGGTACGCGAGTTATCCTTGGAATCGTGACCACGGCCCACGACTTATGGAAATCGCGGCCCACGTACACGATTTATCTACCCTATTTTTGGAAATACTTTCAAAACTCCTCTAAATTTGTTTTTTTTTTATTAAATTACATTATTAATAAAAAAAATCCCCTTTAATATATATATATATATTTAAATTGAGAAAATTGGGATTGCGACTGAGGGATACTTTTCCGAGAAAGTTGACATGGTTGTCGATGGCGGTCCGCGACAATTACGATAGCAATTAAAGTTAAAATAAATAAATTAAATTTAATTAAGGCAGCCATTAACAATTTTATTGGTTGGAAAATTTAGCAACACACCGAAATATAATTTACTGATATTGTATGTTAAGACATTTTTTTATTAATATTGTAATTTTTAAAACTTATTATTAAAAATATGATTGTTTTGAAACTTTTAAAAATATTGTAATTTTAAATTTTCTGTCAAAGGAAGACACGACCTTGAAACAATTGACAATAAATTATGAATTTTTTTTTTTGTAGAGGTCGTCTCTCCAAAAGATGACCTCTACACAATCAAACAACAATTGTAGTGTTGCCTATGTGGTGTAGGTCAGCGACGGACCTATGAAGGGCCAGGGGGCTCGAGCCCCCCTCAACTTAAAAAAGCTATATTACTAATATTAAACGCTGCTCATATGTTTGAACCTAATCTTCCAGACCAGTGGTATTAGCTACCCCTGGCAAAACCTTCCACCCAAGTTTGATTCTTTGCGGCCACAATTTCGAGTGTAATTCTTTTTTCCGCATTTTTGTTTTTCTTCTTTTCAGTTTTTTTACACGCGTTTTTTTTTTCCGTTTTTTTCTTTTTTTTTTTTCATTTTTTTTTTTATGTTAACATCCGTCTTAACCCTTTTTCTTCCTCTTTTTTTTTAACATCCCATCTTAACCCTTTTTCTTTTATTTTTTTTTTCCTTTTTCTTGTTTATTTTCAGTTACTTTGGTAATTTTTTTTCTTTTTTTTGGAAAAAATTTGGTAACAATTTAAGGCACTAATTAAATTTTGTTTTAGTTTCAATTTTAAATTTAAATTATTTTTCTTGGATTAAATATATGTGGAAATTAATAAATTTATTTTTAAATTTCAATAAATTATTTTTAAGAAAATGAATAGCATGAAATGATGGTATAATTTTTGTAAACCTAAAAAAAGAAAATTTTAACTTGTTAGTTGAATATCACCTTTTTTCTTTTATATTTACATAGAAAATTCTTTGAATGAAAATTTACCATGAGGTAAAATTGCAACACTTTTTTTAAAGTTAAGGAGAAAATTGCAAAACTAATCCTAGTTCAATGTGCAATTGGATGATATTGAAAGTTTATGGTAAAAATTGAAACACCTTACCAGTTTTAGGATTAATCGATATTTTTCCTTAATTCTATATAGTCCCCGAGACGAAGTTTTGGAACACCTTACCAGTTTTAGGATTAAAATCGATATTTTTCCTTAATTCTATATAGTCCCCCTCAGACGAAGTTTTGGATCCACCACTGGTGTAGGTTACCTCTCTTCCTTCCCTTCCCATGTTCAAATCCCAACGGTTGCAAACGTTTATTTTCTTTCTTTTTTTTGTTTCTAGTTTTTTATTTTTAAAAATCTCAGCAGTTTTTTATTTTTATTATTTTTTCGTTTCTAGTTTTTTATTTTTAAAAATATCAACAGTTTTTTATTTTCTTTTTCCTTGTTTCACTTTTCATTGAAATTTTAAGTTTTAAACATACTTAAAAATCAACAATTTAATTTAAGGTATAAAGTACACAATTTCTTTATATTTTTATTTTGAATTATAAAATTATTATAACCAATTTTTTAATTTAGTTAATTGAGATAAAAGAAAAATAAAAATAAGAAATATAAAAAATAAATCAAATTGTTGTTATCTTTATACCAATAAATTAATTTAATATATAAAATACACATTTTCTTTTTGCACTCTTCATTGAAACTGTTGTTATTGGTATATAAATAACAACAATTTGATCTATTTGTCATATTTGTCATATTTATTTTTCTTTTATCTCAATGAGCTATGTTATAGGTAATTTTGGACCACTCCGGGTACAAGGAGCTGACGAGGACAACCGGACAGAAATAGGGCTGAGAGATGGAGCCCAGAGGCGAAATCGACAAATGGGACGGGTCAAGACCGAAGGGGTCGGGCACTTTGCCCGACCCCCCTGCTCGGCCTTAGCCCATGGTCGGCCTCGGCCCGCGAGCGGGCCGAGTCCCACCGACTCCGCTCGGTCCCTGCAGCCTCCAGTCGCCCCGGTTCCGCCTGGTTCGTCCTGAAATACCTCCGAATTCCTGAAAACCCTAGGATGAGCAGGTATTTATACCCCTCTTCGCCACTGAAGAAGGGGACCCCGAACTCTCTACTCTCGACTCTCTTCTCTTACTCTCTTGCTCTCCTCTTCCGTTTTCTGACTTAAGCATCGGAGGCGGTGTGGCTAGCACCACACTGGTGTGCAGGTTTTCTCTTTTGCAGGCCACGTCTTCCCCCGCTCTCAAACAAATTCACTGTCGATCATCACGTGGAGCGAAGGTAATTTACCTAGCGAAATTTGATCATCAACAAGCTAAATTAAAAAATTGGTTATAATAATTTTATAATTCAAAATAAAAATATAAAGAAATTGTGTACTTTATACCTTAAATTAAATTGTTGATTTTTAAGTATGTTTAAAACTTAAAATTTCAAAAAAAAAGTGAAACAAGGAAAAATAAAATAAAAAACTGTTGATATTTTTAAAAATAAAAAACTAGAAACGAAAAAAATAATAAAAATAAAAAAAACTACTGAGATTTTTAAAAATAAAAAACTAGAAATAAAAAAAGGAAAAAGAAAATAAACGCTTCCAGCTGCTAGGATTCGAACTTGGAAGGGGAGGAAGAAAGGTCACACCTACACCACATAGACAATACTACAATAATTGTTTAATTGTGCGGAGGTCGTCTCTTGAACCTCTGCGATTTTTTTCTTTTAGAATTTATTGTCAAGTCAGACAGCATGCGACATGTGTTTCAAGGTCTTTGACGACCTTGACCGAAAATTTAAAACTACAATATTTTAATAAAAAGTTTCAAAACAACCATATTTCAATAATAAGTTTTAAAAATTACGATATTAATAAAAAAATGTCCTTTTATGTTAGATCATAAAATTTAAATAAAAAAATATGGAAAAATACATTTTTGGTTTGAGATGGGTTGTATTTCATTCATTTTTCAAACTCAATAATTTTAGTTTGTTTCATTTTTATCAATCCATTAGTTTTTCTATAATTACCTAATGGAAAGTTAATTGTGTTTTCTAGGCAATATGGTATTTGTTTATTAATATATATATATATATATATATATATATATATATATATATATATATATATATATATATATATTATATTTTGATATATTTTTATTTTTTTTATTTTCTTTTATTTTCATTTCCTTCCCTCCTTTCTCTCCCCTCCTCATCCTTCTCTTTTCTTTTTCCCCACTTCGACTCACATGTCATCATTGTTTTCGTCTGTCATCGACCAACACCCTTCATTGTCGATACTCTCTCTCTTTTTTTCCTTTGCTCTTCTTCTTTCTCTTTCTCTTTCTCTTCTTTTTTCTTCTTTTTTTTTTCTCCTTTCTTTTCTTCTTCTTTCTCTCTACCATCGATATCAACAACCATTGAAGATCTCCTTGTTCCAAATTTGAAACGAAGGAGAGGAGAACCTTCGTTCCATATTTGAAGTTTTCCGGCGAAGGAAACATGAATAAAAAGAGAGGAGAAAAGAAGAAGAGGGAAAGAAGAAAAAGAGAAGGAAAAAAAAGAATTTGGTGGTGGCAATGGCGAGCAACGATGTCGACGACCAACAAACTTCTGATCTAGAAGATGGGGACACCGAAGAACAGTGTCTCGACGCCAAACCTGTTCTGGAAAAGTAGGCGCGCTAGTTTGAAAATGCAACAGCGTCGAGATGTCGAAGAACAGTGTCTCGATGTTGTCTCGATTGGAAGCCCCTCGTTCTTCGGCCAGCATGTGTTCTTCCTCTTCTCTTGATCAATTGAAGGCCTAAATGGACTCTAATGACTCTATAAAAATTACAGGCTCTTCTCAACACATTAATGCTCATATACGTATGAGCAATTACAATTTCATCAACAAATTGAAGGGTAAAAAAATTGCCGAAACCGTAATATATCCATTTTAGCACGCAAAACATTCATCATGATCAAATTGATGCAAGTTAGGTGCCCAAACCATGCTCTGATACCAATTGAAAGTGTTAATATGAAAAATACGGAAGCAATTTTGGATCTTAGGCACAAAATTTCATCAATTTTATCAAACAAAGCATGTTGTTCATAGAGGCCGAAAACAAAGACTAAGGGTATCTACCTCTTATAGTTAAAAAATCAACCAATTCGTTTGATGTTTCTCCTCACCAATGGATCACAAACCACCACAAGATCTTCTTTGTTATTCTCAGGCCTTGGAATGGATTGTGGGATTCTCTAGTGATGGAAATTGGAAGGATAAGCTTGTGGGTTCAAGATATTTTGAGAGTATGAGCTATGTGTCTTCAAGAATCAAATTGGCAGCATAACAAAATCTTTGATAATTACCACCTCCAAATCCTCTACTTATAGAGATAAATCATGCATCTCAAATGCACAAAACATTGACAACAATTGAAGATGAATTAAGAGATGGATTTAGGTGTCTAAGCTAGAGGTTTTGCATGGTTTAGGTGGAAAACCACCACCTCCTAAAATTACATTTAATTTTGGATTTCTTTAAATTCAAATTAATTTTAATTTCTGAATTTCTAAAATTCGGAATTTAATTTGTAATTTAAAAAATAATTAATTTTATATACAAATTAATTATATTTATTAATTTAATATCAAATATTAAATTAATATTTTACTCCCAATCTCGACTCTTCTCTAGACGAAATTTCTCGAACATGAATCGCTATTCAAGTGTTCAATATTTAAATCATATTTAAGTACATCCAACTCTCAAATTTTAGTTTAATTCGAAATTAAACAAATACGTCGATAATATCGAATATAACCAACATTAATTCCCTAAATTGAATTTGAATGATTTGAACTCTCACATCATAATGTTCCAAGGTTTGTTACTATATGAGCTAGCTACCAAGGGGACATAATGGACCTACAAATCATGGGCTCTAACGATCCGAGGTTAACTGACTAAACTCATTAACCTAGTTAACCAACATTCGTTAACTATCGGGATACTCCATTATAGCCTAGTAGCTGCACTCCCCTCACTGTAGATATATTTTCATCCACTCGATATAACCATGTGTCGACCTTTCACAGGTTGTTCGTAACTATAGCTAGGTCAAATGTTTGTTTTACACCTATAACACTTCTTGTTCCTTAAGTCCCACTGATCCTCTAATGAACAATTTGGTTTGTGATCTAACCAACAAATCGAGTCCCTCTCGGGCCAGTTAGAGGGTGGGGGTCCCTTGTTCAAGTCCCGAAGTCAGCACTTAAGGGAACGACCTCTCTA
This sequence comes from Luffa aegyptiaca, assembly GCA_017139565.1. Classification (NCBI taxonomy): domain Eukaryota; kingdom Viridiplantae; phylum Streptophyta; class Magnoliopsida; order Cucurbitales; family Cucurbitaceae; genus Luffa; species Luffa aegyptiaca. The sequence continues at coordinate 18,427,052 of CM029405.1, read as the reverse complement.
CTATCCCTAAAACGAGTAGGATTGAATTTCATCTTACAGGACTATGTCTCTAGCTATCTACCCAGTCTTATCCCCAAAATGGTAGGCTTATTGAGTTGGTGAAGTCAGGTCACTCTCACCCATGCATATAAAAGGATAATCCCGAAAAAATAGGAGTGGATTATGAACTCCTGTTCACGAGGGATTGTCCTTTGATTTGTATGGGTGAGAGTGGCCTGCATGCCGACTCAATAGCCTACCATTTTGGGGACAAGACCGATTGGGGAGCTGGGAACATAATCACACAAGAAGGAATTCGCTTCTTCTCGACATTAGGGTAAGTAGAGGTGTGTTCCCTTAAGTGGTGTCTTCGGGTCTTGAACAAAGGGTCCTGTCCTCTCTAGGACATGAGAGGGACTTCTGTTTGTTGGTTGGACCTCAAACAGGTTGTTCATTAGAGGAGCACTAAGGACTTAAGGATATAGATGCAACCTAGGGGTAAAACAGTAATTTGACCTAGCTGGGGTTACAAACACACGTGAAGGACTGACTTGCTGTCATTGGTCAACATCCGTGGACACAGAAATATATCTGCAGTCAGAAGAGTGCAGTTGTGGTTCTATAGTGGAGTGAACCAACAGTTAATGAATATTGGTTAGTTGATTAATGAGTTTAGTCAATTAATCTCATATCGTTGGAGCTTCTGAACTGTAGGTTCATAAGGTCCCACCGGTAGCTCATTTAGGGTGTTGAGGTAAATTTACTAAAGGAGAATTGAATATTTGAGGTGGTTCGAATATTAAGTTTAAAATATGAATTGGATTCATATTAAAACTAAAGGTTAAAGTTAATGCGCATTAGATGCACATTAATACTATAGTTTATGTGAGAGAAATAGAATTGAATATGTGATATTCAATTGAACAATTAATTAATTAAAGAATTGATTAATCAAGTTTTAATTTATTTTAATTACATTTGATTTAATTAAGGCAAATTAAAACTATAGGAAAAATAAGGATTATTCATTTAATTGGATATGATTTAATTAAATGTTATTAATTTAGTTAATATTGATTAATTAAATTAAATTATTTTTTAATTTTAATTTATTTTTGAAATTAAAAAATTAATGGTAACTGACTAAGTCAGTTGGACCTAATCGTGTGTTGCAACACGATTAGGTCTTCCCTTATTTTCTCCTATTGAATAGAAGAGGGGGATTCATTCAGTTGTGTGCTTAGACTGAGATACACGATATTCCCCCTCTCTCTCTCGATTTGGTGTGCTCTCACAGAGAAGAAAATTCCCTTGAGTGTTGGTTCCCACAAGCCTCTCAACAAGAAACCCTTAGTAGTTATACCGGTGGTTCTAGCGTGGTGGTGTTTGTGGGCCTATTTCCAGCGAAGAAGGTTCTTCGTGCTGCTGTAATTTCAGAATCAAGATCAAGGAATTGGCGAATTCGTTCGAGATCTTCAACGGTAGTAAGTATCTCTTAACCCTATGATCTCTAGGATCAATTCTAGATTAAATCTAGGATATTTTCTATAAAGATTAGCATGCTTGTAGCCTTAATACAATAGATTTAATATTAATTATCTTGCTGTATTTTTTGCCATCGTATCGGTATTCAAATCGATAATTTAATTGGGTTTTGGATCTCTGATTGTTTCCGCTGCGTAAGGGCTTTAATCCCTACATGACCAGGATTGGAGTGATATCTGCTGACAATACCTACAACGTAGCATATGTCGGGTCGAGTAATAGCGCACATAGCGAGCTATTTTTTCCGATTAATTATAGGTAGTCTTTGAGTACAATTTGGCCGATTTATGCACTTTAATGTTTATTTTGTAGGAAATTGAGTTTTGGATCTAATTGGAGAAATTGGAGTTGATCGGGTGTTTGGGATGCTAAAAGAAGCTAAGGAAACGAAAAGAAATCAAGATGGAAGCTTGCAAAAGTGGCAAACCCGAGAGCTAGTGACGAGACGTTGCTTTCTTGGCGTCTCGACGCTAGTTAAATTCCATATCTGATTTGGGCGGTTATTAGCACAGCGTCTCGACGCTATCGTTTTTCCTTAAATAGAATGAGCGGCAAAGGCACAACGTCGAGACGCTGTCGGCAGAATTTCTATAAATACCATATGATATGCTACGACCAAGGGGGGTCCTTTTGGTGAGATTTTAGCCCTAATTTCGACCAGAGACCTTTGGTGGGAGCTGAAGCAAGGCCAAAGAGTGGGCATCAAACGAGAAGGCGTGGAGATCGTGACAGGGACGTACAGTTTCAACAGATTCGAGTTTTATCCCTTTCTTTCCTTTTTATCTAACTGTTTTTATGGCTTTTCTTTCAATTAGTGTTTGTAGTTCCAATACTATGAGTTGCTAATTGTAAGTCTTAGGGATTGATGTAGTTGTTTAGATTATTGGATTGATTTATGGTGTGAATGTGATTTTGTTTTATTCATGCAATTATGTTTGAACACATTTAATTAACTGGCCATTGATTGAATGATTTAGTGTTGAATCCTTCTCGAGAGAGAGGACTTAGCTTAGACCCTAATTGCATGACTAAGGTAGAATTCTAAGATCAGGACATTTAGAATAACTTTAGAAGTTGTAAAAAGGACTAAACTCAAGACCTTGCATGCTAATGAACTTAGATAGGGATATTGAGTTTATTGTATGCCTGAGAATCAATTATGCTCGGGAGAGATAATTGTGATAAAAGTTTCCTTGACTTATAAAATAATCGCATGCTAAATGCATTCCGATTAGTCAATCCTCAATCTTAAATGATGAAATCAATTCCCTAAGAGTCTTTCCATTTGAATCTCCACTTTTATTTTATGCTTTTGTCCTAGATTTATCTTTTTCATTAAGTTTTACTTTCTAAATAAAATTGAACAAGATTATTCAAGGTAATGAGTTTAACTAGAAAACCAATTCATTACTTGAACTTGATCCACTTTTATGTCTCCACATATAGCTCAAGTCTACATGCTATAGATAGAGGTTCTTACTTTATTGGATTTGGGTTAATTTATGCAAAACTAAAACAATAATTCAATAACACCTTATTGAATAACTCCAATATCATTTTATTGATATTAATCTACTTGTTACATTTACTATCCACGTGTTTTAGGGCATAAAACCCAACAAGTCGGGCATGATCCAAAGTATTTGGCTCGCAAGTCCATGGTGGATGAACCCTTCTCCACTTCACTACTAACACTCTGCCACAACTCGGTCATCAACATATAAACTCATCCTTCGAAAATGACACAACTGTGCCCCTCAAATTGAAGCTCATGACTTAGGTTCTTTCATCCTCCACCTTCTTCATCAAAATGTGATGGACCAACGGGCTATTGAAGACCAGATCAACATCAACTAAGTGGCCGAAGATAGTAGTTTTGACCACTCCAATTAAGTCGAGGTTAACCTCTTCTTCACGATTTTGTTCGCACTACAAATGTGCGAGAGGTATGTTGCTTGGTCGAGGAATCGATCAACTAGGTTAATCTTCCATGTGGGTTTCATTATCCTGTGTAGTTCAACATGATTAGAACATGGCTACAATTACAAACACAATTAGTATAACCATTACATTTGACAATTCAAAACATTGTTCTCTGTTACAATTCTCACTACATACCTAACCATTTTCGCTAACTATTCTTGCTTACTATTATCATATCGCTGACACATCTCGCTAACCCCTCTCGATAACCATTGACCCCTCGTCGCTAGCGAGTTAGCCTCTCCGAGTTCAATTCAGCCTCCTCTTCATCCCTCGTCAATGTTAGCATCATCCCATCCCATTTTCACTATGTTCTCGAACCATTGACCCCTCGTTGCTAGCGAGTCAACATCATCTCCTCTCTTTCTCCCCAATTTCTATCGATTGTAGACTCCCCACTTCATTTAACTTCTCAATCATTTTGACATATATCAACAACCTCCCATTGGAGGCAACAAACCTCACCTAACCCTAAATTGGTGTTTCGATCAAATAGACCCATCTAAAATATGAAATTACACTACATGCAGATACATATTTCTTCCAAACAAAGTAATGAATGGAGAAGATCAATAATTGCTTACCAAGAATTGATGAACAGTTGAACACGTTTTTTACGGGACTTGTCGAGGGTCCTAATCAAATAAATTTATATCCACGACACCAAACTACTTTTGTAGTAATAGCGGCGGGGGTCGAACACAGGGAAGGGAGTTCTAATGAGATCTAGGTTCTTGTACAAACACGAACAAGGCGGTTTCGAAGACGAAAAATTTGGAAAAAAAATAAAGAGCAAGAAATATAAAGTGCCAAAAATAGCGAAACAAAAAAAAAAAAAAAAAGGAAATCGGGATGAAAATCAATAAGAGAAAGGACCACTGGATATGGTATTTTCTACTGAACTGTTCATGGTTTGACTTCCTAGTTTGATCTAAAGGTATTTCTATGAATTAGAATTATAGTCCGGTAGTGCTTCTTGGCTAATTGGATAACCCTCCTAATTAACCTGTATTTAATTAATCAATTAATCTGTAACCCCGATAGTTAATATGATTAACTAATTTTAATTATGTCCGCTGCCCCTCATGCATAACCTGAATTACCATTCAAATTATTTCTAATTAATTGAGAATAAACAATCTGATAACCCTCGCAATTGATCACCTAAATTAATTGCATTACGAATAGGGACCTGAAATTAAAGCAATTAATTCAAACATACATTCAAGTTAAATTGCAATAATTTTCTCATGCTCTTAGGCCTATCAAGAATCTAAGCTAAGAATTTATGGTAGCTTAACGCTTGTCTTACCTCAACCTAGTGGCTATCTATAATAACAAATGGAATGCATTCTATCTAATCCTATGAGGCGTCAATTCAAAGGAAAAACATAAAATGCATTGGTGTAAACAAGAAAGGTGAGAAACTAAGAATAAACTCATAAAACTTCAGTAAAATTCATCAAACTCAGTCAAAGGGACATGAAAAATTCAACAGTCACCAAGATCCAGTGATACTATAGTGCTTAGCTATGCGGTATCAACAAAAACAATGAAATTACATCAAAGGAATACATGCTAGATCAACTAGAAACTTAGAGAAACTGAATAGAACAAAGAAAAATCAAAGGAAACGAGAGAACAATCGAAATTCTAACCTAACGACGGACTAAAACGTAACCCTATATTTATAATAATCGTCGTAGCGTCGAGACACTAGGAAAATAGCTTGACGGGTCGTTTGGCCGTCAAGTAAAAATTTGCAATTCTCCGATGCTAAACCACTTTCGTAGTAAAAGCGTCTGGGGTCGAACACAGGGAAGGGAGTCCTAGTAGGATTTAAGCTATTGTGCAAGAACACAAACAGAGGGGTTTATGGGAATTAATTTTGGCAGAAAACAAAATAAAAGACATGAATGATAAAAATGCAAGAGAAACAAAACATGCAACAAATGAGAAATTCAGAATAAAAATCAATGAGGAATTCACTCCTTCCCATTTCTAGGAGAAGTAGATGAGTGTTCCCTTAAGTGGTGACTCCGGGACTTGAATAAAGGGATCCCGCTCTCTCACTGGCCCGAGAGGGACTTTCTGTTTAATGGTTGGACCATAAACAGGAGCACTGGTACTTAAGGAGACAGATGTAACACAGGGGTAAAATGGTAATTTAACCCAGCTGTGGTTACGGATACTCGTGAAGGATTGACTTACCGGTATAGGTCTATATCCATGGACACAGAAACGTTCTACAGTGAGAAGAGTTCAGTTGTGGGTCTTTAGTGGAATGACCCACAATTAATGAATATTGGTTAACCTAATTAATGAGTTTAATCAGTTAACCTCATATCATTGGAGCTTCTGATCTGTAGGTCCATTAGGTCCCCCTGCTAGCTCGTAAAGAGTAATTAGGAACAATTTATCTTGAATAGAATTCGAATTTTTCAAATTCATTATGGGAATCAAGTTAATTGTATGAGATACAATTAATATAATGTATGGTGATACATTATAATATAAAATTTAACTTGTGATTAAACTTTATTAATTGAGATAATTATATATTTGAAGGAGTTCAAATATATGGTTGATTAAGTATATGATATTTAATTAATTATGGATTAATTAATTATTCAATTTAGTCTAATTGAATGTGATTTAATTAAACTGTACTATTATGAGAGAAATAAATATTTGAAGAAGTTCAAATATTAATATGAATTTGATTCATATTAAATTTATAGGATATAAGAGAATTTGAAGGAGTTCAAATTTTAATATGAATTTGATTCATATTATAGAATTAATTAATTGAAAACCTGAAATTAAATATATGATATTTAATTGGATAATTAATTAATTAATTAATAGAAGGTCTGAAATTAAATATATGATATTTAATTGAGTAATTGATTAATTATAGAATTAATTAATTGGGTAATTAATCAATTATGGAAATGATTAATCACTTTAAGCACTAATGGAAGTGATTAATCAATTATGGAAATGATTAATTATGGAAAAGATCAATTATTTATGGAAATGATTGATAATTTATGAATATTTTATCCATGATATTTTTCCTATAAATAGAAAACTAAACCTAGGGTTTAAGAGATACAACATAAGTCCAATGGTTTCATTATAGCCTCCCTCTCATATTCTCTCAACTCAAGAACACAAAGAGAGAATTTTGTCTCTAGAGTTTTTCCCATTCAAGAGTAGGTAGTCGCACAACTACGTTCCTAATCTCAAAGTCATAGTGGGGATGATCAATTGGTGGTGTCCCAATTGTTGACGTTTGGTCCCTATGAAATCAAGAAAGGTGTTCTTGATATTTCAGAGACGACAACGACGGTATGTATGCTTCTCCCCTTTAGATTAGTTCTAAGGTTGTATGCTTAGCCTTAATAAATTGATTTAGAATAGTTTTCTAAATTTTTGCAAATGTATTGGTATTTTGGCAGAAATAAAATTAACTACGAATCGGTCCCAATTCGCTTCCGCTAACGGAATTAGAGAATTCACATCCTACAACTTAGCCACACATATTCAATGAAAACAACAAGATTGAATGAAGAAAATATATGATAGATGGACTAGAAACCTAAAGAGATAGAACAGAAAGAGGAAAAACCAAAGAAAATAAAACAAGCAGAGATGCAAAGCATGCTTTTTCTTAATCGATAACCTAACTAATCACACTGCACACAACTCTTTTTACCTCTATACACTCATAATTGATGCAAAGCATTCTTTTTCTTAAAGAAAATAAAACAAGCAGAGATGAACACTGACGGAGGAGATTGTCGCGGTCTCTTGTTAAATAAATTTATAGTCCACGATTCCTAAAACTAACTTATAGCAGTAATGGTGGGTCGATCACATGGAACAATCGGTTTATTTATAAATACTTTTGTGCTTTTGAGGTAACCAAAGGGGGGTTTATGGATAAAAGATTAATACACAAAATAAAGGTGGGAAAATAAATATGGAAAATTAAATGCAAGGAAAGTAAACGCATGATTAGTTGATCTTACAACGAGGATCATTGTAGTCGGGGTTGAACTCGGTGTTAAGTTTGATTAATTTCATTCATCGATTATCAATTGATATTTAATTAACTATCTAAGTCCGGCGTACTCCGGGAACAACCCGAGAGCCTGTCCACATTCACAAACATGCAAACGCTAAGTTTGATTCTAATCTAAATCTAATCAACTGCGCAATTAATTAAATCTAGATCGCAATGGGACTAGCCAGATTAATTAGACATGCAACGGGCAACAAACCTCAATTACAATAAATTAAATCATCTAGCTTTAGGTGACACATGAGGAATATCACAACGTTCTCCTATTTACTACTTTTTATTAGCAAATAAATTTAGATAGGTCGCGGTCAAGGTTGCCAATTTCTCCTAACACAATCTAAACTTGTATGTAAAGAGCTAAAATCACAAAGACAATTAACCAAGCAATTAAGAATGGAAATCTCATAAAATTAAATCAAATTTACAAAACGAGGTCCCGATTACAGCAATTCGAGCTTAGTTGGCCATAGACAAGCACCTCCAAGCTCGAGACTTGATCAACCGACCCTTGGACTAAGAAAACTTAAAAGAACTCTTGAAAACTAAAGAGAAAGGTGGCTACAATTTTTGTATTGAGGGATGATTCTAAACCTAAACCAAGACTCTTTATTTATAGGACTTTTTGGCCTTCAATTCGTGGAAACTTGGTGGTGAAGGGAGCCTCCAAATATGGAAAATTCGTGGAGCAAATAAGGAAAAATTCAATTCTAGAAAATCGACAGCGTCGAGACGCTACTCCACAGCATCGCGACGCTACCCTTCAATTTAGGAAAGTATCTGCTGGAATCTGCCTAGCGTCGAGACGCTAGGCTTTCAGTGTCTCGACTCTGTGCATCGGCTTGGTCTCCAAGTTTTCCTTATTTGCACAACGTTTCGTTGCTAGTTGGTGGGGGTCTCGACGCTGGCAAGGCTCCAAGGGCAGAATGGTCATTTTACACTCTGGTTTCGCTCGTTTAAGGCCCAAATTGCTTTCCAAAGCTCTGCTGAGGACCTATACACATATTATACTCATTTTAAAGCATTTTTTTTTGCAAGGAATTCAATAAAGATAAGCAAATTGGGAGATTATAAACATGTAAAAATTTAGACTTATCAAACACAAAAATTATTTACACATAAGCTCACTTTTCTTATTTTACCTTTCTTTTCTTTTTATGGCAGACACATTTTATTTTTATCTCCTAGGCAAGACTCCACACACTATTTTGCAAAAAATTTAGACTTTCTCACAAAACCTTACACCTATCGGGGTGACAACAAGAATATGAGCCTAATAACTCACTCTTAAGCATTCAAATTCTACTTTAAAGCAAGAAAGACACCCAACCTATGCAAGACATATCTAAGAAATTTTTTAAAAAGACTCCCTTTTGGGGCACTCACGATTACAACTCATCGAAAGCCAAGAATTTTGAAAAACTTTGAGCCTATCCTAGGAAATCATCATCACATAAGCATATACATATACAATAAGCATGTAAGACAGATATAAAGCGCACATGCTGGCCCGATGCATAGATGCTCAAGGCTCAACAAAAAAAAGAATACCCCACCCCCAACCTAAAAGGTTACACTGTCCTTAACGTAATAATCATGTAAAATAGGAGACAAATGCATATAAGGAAGAATAAGAAACTTCCCTAAAATTAAGCCCGGGGTGGAGAGTCTCGATTATATACAAATATGAGCTCGCCTTAGCACCACCAACCTAAAAAGAAACAAAACAACCAACAAAAATTAGAAGCAGTCTATTTAAAACAAACTGAAACTAAAAAAAAAAAAGGAAATGATAGAAAGCAGTAAAATCTTATTCAGTGCAAATATTTAACGTCGTTTGATTGACGAGATTCTCCTTGCTTTTCCTTCTCACGGTGGTCTCTCTCCACGAGTCATCTAGACCACATTATTTTTAGAAAATTCCTGTTTAAGCAACTTTGGAGCCTGAAAAGAAGAATTAGTAAAAGCAGAAAAATCCTTGGAAGCAGAAATAGACTGGCAAAAAACTCGCTCAGCCCTAAGTTTAGAAGACGAACACATAGTGACACCACTAGATATGTCAGTAAAAGTAACTTGGTGTTCGTCAACCACATCAAACAATTCCCCCTCAATATCGGGGCATCTAACAGTGGAAAAGTGCATCTCATTATCAGTAACATGAAAGAATTTAAATTAGATGCTTGATCAAACACAGGGTCAGACTCTATCATATAGTACTCTACTGAAGATGCATGGGGACTCACAAAATCATGAAAAATTCTAAAATGTAAGGTTTTGTCTTGAAAACCTACTGAAACAACTCCCTCATCCACATCAATAACTGTCTTGGTCGTCTTCATAAAAGGACGACCAAGAAGTATCGATGCAGAGGAAGAAGAGAAATCAGAATGAGGGGTATCTAAAACGTAGAAATCTGTTGGAAAAACCAAGTCCTCTACCTAACCAATACATTTTCAACAATTTCAAAAGGCTTAATGCATGATTTATCTGCTAAATGGATGACTATGCCTGATGTCCTAATGTCAGTCAAGTCTAACTCTCTATAAACTAAAACATGCATGACATTTATAGAAGCACCTAAATCAAGCATGACATGTTTTATCTTATAATGTCCGATCATGCACGGTAATGTAAACATACCAGGGTCTGAACACTTAGCAGGCAAATCATCAGATAACAAAGCACTAACATTTTCACTGACCTCTTCTTTACCTGAGGACCTTTCTTTACCTTCATACCAAGCTCTAAGGAACTCGACGTAGGCTGGAATTTTCAAGATTTCCCCAAGTAAGGGAATGTTCACCTTCACCCTCTTGAAAACATCAAGATCATCCTGCACACTCATAGTCACATGGTTAGTCAAATCCATAAGAGGGGAACGAAAAGAAATTACATCATTAACAACAGAAGAATAAAATTTATCAGAAAGAGAAGAAAATCCTGGAAGACAGCCTAGTCTGGTCACTCCACTCCATACAATGCTCACGTTCGCCTTCGGGTTCGCTTCAGGTTGGGCAGGAAGCTTTCAAGAGCTCTTGCTGTCCATTTTACTGACTTGAGTTGCCAATTGGATTATTTGGTTTCCCAGATTCTGGATGGTGTTCCTTGTCTCCTGCTGAAACTACAGGGCATTGTTAGTAAGCTTTTCTAACGCATCATCAAAGGATGTACCTGAAGTGGAGGAACTCGACGCTTGATTCTGTTTACACATGAGCGGTCGCTGCTGGTTTCCATAGTTGAAATTCAGGTGGTCCCGCTGGTGGGTCGTCAGCTAAATGGATGGATGTGAGATAAGATGATAAATATTAATAAAGATAAATTCAGCTAACCCTAGTGCAAGTATACACTGTCACACGTAGTAATAAAAAAACCTTAGAAGTATTCCAAGGGTATCGATCCCACGAGGACTAAATTGGAAATTCAGATTTGATGAAGAAACTGCTCAACTTGATTCCTTAAAAGTACAAGTAACCAAAGAAAATAAGATTGATTGATTGAGTTTTTAGAAAAGATAAAGACAACAAGCAAATAAACAAAGAAATAACAATAAGAAATAAATGAGGTATTCAACATGGATTCATCCCTAAGGCAATAACTTTAATCATGCAATATTTAATCCTAAGCCTATTCAATGCATTGGGTCAGATTTAACTTCTATTTGGCCTTGCTCCCAAAAATCGTTAGAAGGCTAAGCGAGTACCGTTATGCACATTTCTGTGACTCGACTCCGACATAGATAATTTACGAATGCAACTGATAACTCTCCAAAAGGGAGTTATTTAGACCTTATTTCTATAGTGATTTGTGTGTCTTTTATGCTAAATAGGGTTGCTTTTAGTTATATATTATATGTTTTAACCCATTTGGAAGAATCGAAGCTTTGGAAATTATTTTGTGCAAAATATGTTGCTGGGCGACTTAAGGGAGCAAATTCTGTGCTGTAGCAAAGCTGGGAGCAAAACTACCACGTTCACAGCTCGTTAGCCAACTGAATGAACTGAATTCTGTTAAGCTATTCTCGGGATAAAGGAGCAAGGAGAGCCATCCACGTGTCTAGGTCAACCTAATTCAAGCCTCCTATCACTCTATAAAAGGAGATGGCCGCCCAAGTCAAATTCATTCCATCCTTGGGAGGAACATTCCATTCTTGGAGAGGTTACTTCCACCTTTGGGAGCCGAATAGAGGAGAGAGATTGGAAACTCACAAGAAGACCATCAATTGCAAGCTGCTCAAGGGAATTAATATTTTCTTGTGTTATTTTGTAATTATGGATAAGCTTACTCATATTGTAACGTGTGTCTCTATGCATCTTATGAACTAAGTAGCTTTAGGTGTTGGTTAGGGAACATGTGATTGTCGTGCTTAATTTCTAGTAATAAATATTGATTTAATGCATCTTGATTATTTGTTGTGCTCATTTACATTTTGTGCCCGCCTGACCAGCCGGTATGAATATCACTCTCTAGTTTCAGGGATGGTTTAGGGAGTGTGAGGCATTTAATCACACTAGATCATTGTGTATTGGTGAACGCCAGTGACTGAGCTAGGGATAGCCAGTTGCCTAGTGCTTGATCTGTAGTACTTCATTGGAGTTGAAACACATTCTAAAAAATCCGGAGTTCCGGGATGAATCTGCTAATAAGACTGCGAGAGGTTGCCTGATCAATAATATTGCTAGAGCATCTTTTAAAACAATTACTAAAACCTGACCAACGCCTGTTTCTAATCTGTCTGCTTATTTGTTTACTTTCTGTTCTGTCATTTCTTTTGCTTAAGCATTTCTATAAAAACCAATCATTTTACCCACTTTTGAAACCATTAAAAATCTAAACAAAATAGATAAAGTGAAAGCTAGTTCAGACCTTGGATTCGATAAATACTTATTACTTGCTGCGGACTGTGTATACTTACACAGAGTTCTAGAGTCTTTTTATATCTTATTTTTATTCACTCTGGAAACCCAACAGCAACCTATAACCCTATAGTCGATATAGGGTGCCTTAGGCAGCTTGCCCTATACCGCCGAACAATCTCTTTCGAGTTTTTTCTCCTATATCACCTTTATGAGAACCGATATCGTTTGTCCCTTTCGAGATCAAACTCACATAGCATGCAAAGTCTAAGTGATTAAGTTAAACTCAACAATATTAGAGTGACAATCAATAAAGAATGACATGCATTGAACACAACTCAAGCAAATAAAACACTTTCAAGCTATTGAACCATAAGGAAATTCACCACATTGAACCCCTCAACAGAATTTAGCTACTCATGGTGAGATAAAGTGCAACTGAATACATTTTCATTGAAATAATAATGTAAAGAATACAAAATAATGAAAAGTATCAAAAGCTGGAAATAAAGGAGATAGCTAAATATTATGGGTTTTTCTATTTACTCAATCCTTCTAGAGTTCGCTAAGACACTCCACTCTCTCACTTTTACAAGTGGGAATGGGTGAAAATCCCTACAAACCCTAAGGTTTGATGTCTAACTCAGGTTAGAATTTAGTCATCTAAGAAGGACCTCGAGCATCCCTACTCATAGGGGTTAACTAGGGTTCTGTCACCACCCTCTTCTTCCAAATGAGTTCTGCTTGAATTTGACTTCGAATCTCGAGCTTATATAGTGTGAAAAATGGTTGAGGAGCTGCGACAGTTTCAGGGTCAAAACAACGAGTTAGGTGCGAAGAAGACTCGTCAACAACGACCCGCGGATGACTCGGGACGGTCTCGGTTTTTCCAGAAATGCGGTCGCATTTCATTTTGCCTTCCCAGAAATGCGGTTGCATTTCTGGGGAAATTCCAGCTTTTCCTCTATTTTCTGCATAGCAACAAACTTAGTCAAATTCTCTTAAAATCAAGTCTTTTTAAGCACAAATGAGCATAATTTGACAAAAGTGAATCTCAACACTCTAACTTATCAACTTTAACCTATTTTGAGCTCGAGAACAGTAAAATTGATCTAAACATGCAATATTTGACAAAGAAATGAGCTAAATATAAGGGTAAAATAGGTATATTTTTTACCCTTATCACCCGCCACCCAAGATTATATGTGTTACTGATGGGCCCGACTTGTCGAAGGTTGTGTTGCTCAAATAAAATTTATAATCCACGACACTACTACTATTTTGTAGCAATAACGGCCGGGGTCGAACACTAGAAAGGGGGATCTAGTAGTTATAGAATTTCGTGCTTATGAAAACAGGGGGGATTTTTATAATGAAGGACAAGCAAAAATAATGAAATAATTTAATGCTGAATTTTAAAGGACAGAAAATAAGCATGCAGAAGAGAAATTTGATTGGAATCAACAACATGAAAAGGGATCGTTGGATTGGGGTTTCTTATGCTTGATTCTAATTCTTCTTTTCAGGGAAATGATTTCTAGCAGCTAAAAGATGGTGAGATGACTCTCAAGGTTGGAACGGGAGAAGTCATTTCAGCAAGAGCAGTGGGAGCTGCTAAGTTGTTTTTTAGAAATAAGTTTTTAATTTTGGAGGAATTGTATTTGGTTCCTAAAATTAAAAGGAATCTTAATTCTGTATCTAGTTTATTAGAACAAAATTATTCTATTTCATTTATGTTGAATGAAGCGTTCATTTCTCGAAATGGAGTACTTATATGTTCTGCTAAGCGTGAAAACAACTTGTATGTGTTAAGACCTACCGACACTAAAGCTATTTTGAATCATGAGATGTTTAAAATGGTTGAAACAAAAAATAAAAGGCAAAATATTTCTCCATTAAGTAACAATACATATCTTTGCACTTACGTCTTGGTCATATTAACATCGATCGGATCGGTCGTTTGGTAAAGAATGGACTTCTAACCTATTTAGAAGATGATTCTTTACCACCTTGTGAATCATGTCTCGAGGGTAAAATGACTAAGAGGCCTTTTACTGGAAAAGGTTATCGTGTCAAAGAACCTCTAGAGCTGATACATTCGGATCTTTGTGGTCCAATGAATGTAAAAGCTCGAGGAGGTTATGAATATTTCATCTCTTTCATAGATGATTATTCTCGATATGGTTACTTATACCTAATGGGTCATAAGTTTGAAGCTCTTGAAAAGTTTAAAGAGTTTAAGACTGAAGTAGAAAACCTATTGGGTAAAACAATTAAAACACTTCGATCAGATCGATGTGGAAAGTATATGGATCAAAGATTCTAGGACTATATGATAGAACATGGAATCCAATCCCAATTCTTAGCACCTGGTACACCTCAACAAAATGGTGTATTAGAAAAGAGAAATAGAACCTTGTTAGACATGGTTCGTTCAATGATGAGCTATGCTTAATTGCCTAGCTCGTTTTGGGGGTATGCAGTAGAGACTGTAGTTCATATTCTAAACAATGTTCCCTCAAAAAGTGTTTCTGAAACACCTTTTGAGCTATGGAGGGGGCGTAAACCTAGTTTGCGTTACTTCCATATCTGGGGTTGTCCTGCACACATGCTAGTGACAAATCCTAAGAAACTGGAACCCCGTTCTAGAGTGCCAATTTGTTGGTTATCCTAAAGAAACAAGAGGTGACCATTTTCTACGACCCTCAAGAAAACAAAGTGTTCGTATCAACAAACGCTTCTTTCTTGGAGGAAGACCACATTAGAGATCACAAACCACGTAGTAAATTAGTGTTAGGAGAAGCTATAGAAGAGTCAGCAAGAGTTGTTGATGAAGTTGGTCCTTCAACAAGAGTTGATGTAGGAGCCAGTTCTTCACATCAATCTCATCGTCCTCACATAGTGGGAGAGCCTCGACGTAGTGGGAGGGTTGTAATTCAACCTGACCGTTAATTGGGTTTAACTGAAACACAAGTAGTCATACCTGATGACGGTGTTGAGGGTCCATTGTCTTATCGTCAGGCAATGAATGATGTAGATAAAGACGAATGGGCCAAAGCCATGGACCTTGAGATGGAGTCTATGTACTTCAATCAAGTTTGGGAACTTGTAGATCCACCTGAAGGGGTCAAACCCATAGGGTGTAAATGGATCTATAAGAGGAAAAGAGATGCAGCTAGGAAAGTACAGACTTTCAAAGCTAGACTTGTAGCAAAGGGTAGAAAGAAGGGGTGGACTATGAGGAAATTTTTTCTCCTGTTGCTATGTTCAAGTCAATAAGAATTATGTTATCCATAGCCACATATTATGACTATGAGATATGGCAAATGGATGTCAAGACTGCCTTTCTGAATGGTAATCTTGAAGAGAATATCTTTATGTCTCAGCCCGAAGGGTTCATAACCCAAGGTCAGGAGCAAAAAGTTTGAAAACTGAATCAATCCATTTATGGGTTGAAACAGGCTTCCAGATCTTGGAACATTAGATTTGATACTGCGATCAAATCTTTTGGCTTTGACCAAAATGTTGATGAGCCTTGTGTATACAAGAAAATCAACAAAAACAAAGTAGCTTTCCTAGTACTTTATGTTGATGACATCCTACTCATTGGGAATGATGTAGGATATCTGTTTGACGTAAAAGATTGGCTAGCGGCCCAATTCCAAATGAAAGATTTAGGAGAGGCCCAATATGTTCTTGGAATCCAAATTATTCGGGATCGAAAGAACAAAACCCTAGCCCTGTCTCAAGCAATTTATATCGACAAAATGTTGTCTCGATATTCGATGCAGAACTCCAAGAAGGGCTTATTGCCTTTCAGGCATGGGGTTCACTTGTCTAAGGAATAGTGTCCTAAGACACCACAAGAAGTTGAGGATATGAGACGAATTCCCTACGCCTCAGCTATGGGCAGCTTAATGTATGCAATGTTCTGCACGAGGCCTGACATCTGTTATGCTGTAGGGATAGTCAGCATATATCAGTCAAATCCAGGGTTAGACCACTGGACCGCCGTTAAAGGAATCCTCTGTTGGGTTTTATGCCCTAAAACTCGTAGATAGTGAATGTAACTGTTGACCGGATATTAATGAAATAATATTGATATATTTTTCCATTAATTGTTATTAGTTAATTTTATATTTGTCTTTGCCTAATAATAACCCTAATCCAATAAACTAGACATCCAAGGCTGTAATATGAGTCTTGAACTATATGTAGCGACATATGGGATCATTGTTCAAGAAACAGCCTAAAGGGTCTATAGTATAAGGATAAGACTGGGTGCCTTATCCTGGTGACACTATGGATACGGCCCACTTTGTATTTGATACAAACGCTGCGATCCAACGCGTTCGTGTAGGAGACATGCGAGTGGGGGTATCCTATGCAATGAGTTTGCATAAGACCGGACCGCGAAATAGTAACCACTGGTTATAACACCGTTAACTAGTTGGTTTTCTATTTCACTAGGACGACCTAGACAACTTAGTCTTAATCCTGAGTTGATTATGGACTCCTGCTCATGAGAGATTTTCCTTTGATTTGTATGGGTGAGAGTGGCCAATACGCCAACTCAATAAGCCTACCACTTTGGGGACAAGACCGAATGGGGAGCTGGGAACATAATCGTACAAGATGGAATTCACTCCTTCCCGACTTTAGGGAAGCAGATGAGTGTTCCCTTAAGTGGTTACTCCGAGTCTTGAACAAAGGGCCCTACCCTCTCAATGGCACGAGAGGGTTTTCTGTTTGATGGTTGGACCACAAACAGGTTGTTCATTAGAGGAGAATTGGTACTTAAGGAAATAGAGGTAACCCAGGGGTAAAACGGTAATTTGACCCAGCTGGTGTTACGGACACTCGTGAAGGACTAACTAGTCGATATTGGTCTATATCCGTGGACACAGAAAATATGTCTGCAGTGAGAAGAGTGCAACTGTGAGTCTATAGTGGAATGAACACACAGTTAACGAATATTGATTAATGTGGTTAATGAGTTTGACCAATTAATCTCACATCGTTGGAGCTTCTGATCTGCAGGTCCATTAGGTCCCACTGGTAGCTCATAAAGTAATTTGAGGCAACTAAGTAATAAATGTAAATTGAAAATGTTCAATTTACTAAGGGAAACAAATATAATATATATTGATATATTATTATGAGAGAAATTAATATTTGAAGAAATTCAAATATAAATTTATGGAAGTTTGAAAGAGTTCAAATAATGAATTAATTAATTTAAGGCCTAAAATGTGTTTGGGCAAATTAATTAATTCTAGGCCGGAAATTAAATATGTGATATTTAATTGGTGGGAATTAATCAATTATGGAAATAATTAATCACTTAAGGAAGTGATTAATCATTTATGGAAATGATCTAATCACTTATGGAAGTAATTAGTCATTTGTGGAAAAGATTAATCAATTATGGAATTGATTGATCATGATTGATTAATTAAGGAATAAGATTGAATCAATTTTGGAAAAGATTGATTTAATTGAATATTTTATTCATGGCCTCTCTTCTATAAATAGAACACTAGACCTAATTGGTCATAACACTTGATATTCTTGCTCTTGCTCTTAGACTCTCAAAGACAAGACCTAGAATTCTCTCTAGCCTCCCTCTTAGAGAAAGACTCCCACAAGTCTTTTGCCTCCTAGACTTAGAGACATACCGGTGTAACCTTTGTGGTTATTGGGTCAATCAAGAAGAAAATTCCAGCGATTAAGAGGCGAGGAGGCTGCTGCGTTTTCGTTCGTTGGAGCATCGTTGGCGAAGAACGGTCAAGTCTACAACGGAGGTTTGTAACGGTTCTTCCTCTTTTCTTTAGAAAAGCATGAAAATAAATTTAGATTTATTTTTTAAGCATGTTTAAACTGAATTTCCAGCAACTTTAAAAGGAGTTTAAAGTTTGATTGAGTTTTCGTAACGGAATTTTAATGTTAATTTATATACGGCGTAAGGTCCAATCGATGCGCTTCCGCTGCGTGGGGACTTTTATTCCCTTCAATCGGCATCAGAGCCATCGCTGTCCCTATTAATTAATATTAAAAGTTGCGATAGGCTCTAATAGGTGGGATTTATGCATAATGTATGTTCGGTTTGCGTTGAACTGTTTAGGTTAATTTTATGGCCATAGATTTTATTTTTATGTGATTTTGATCATGTAAGGCCCGGTGTTTCGGGTATATTATGTAAAATCGAGTCCTATGTAAGTCCGGGTCTAGAATAAGTTTTGATGAGATGAAAAACGGAGCAATCGCCGCTGAAATCGGGGCCAAAATCGGAGAATCGATGCTGCTGCCGCCCAGATTCTGCCTCCAGACGCAACAGCGTCGGGACGCTACCTCAACAGCGTCTCGACGCTGTCTCGATACCGCAGGCGCCAGATATGGAAAGCTCGCAGCGTCGGGATGCTATCAACATAGCGTCTCGACGCTGTCACGATGGAGGCGCGCATTAGGGTTTCAACAGGCGCGGTTCAAGCTGTGGGCGGTCCGGTTCAGACCGGTTCGGCTGGGCTGGGACCTATTTGGTCCGGTTCAGCCAACTTTTGGCATGGTTCGTGATTTTGGAGGCCGGTTCGAGGTGGTTCGGGGCGGTTCGTGATGACTAGACAAGATTCCGGAGCTGTACAAGGATTTTAGGATAGAATTTAGCTAAATTAATGTAATTTAATGCTTTATTTTATCCTAGGGGCCAAAATTAACCGGTTCAATTGCTATTTATATGCTTTATGGATGTCATATAGAATAATTAATCCCACCTTAGGTTATAAACATGCTCATGCATTTTTTATATATTATAAATAGTTATAATGTATGTTTAAATGCATGGAATTGTTTTCATATTTTTAATATAAGTGTATATTGATTATATGAAAAATTTGGAAAGCATGAAGCATGTCATTACTTAAATTAAATATAAATAGTTATGTTTAATGTGATGAATGAAGCATGCTTGATTGATTTTCTTGATTGGCTTATAATTGAAAATCAATATTGCATGAAGCATGAAACATCCATAGTTAATAATATAATAGTTATATTATTCATGCAATAAGTGTGGTTTAATTTTTTTAATTTGAATGAGATTGTTAAATGAATTAAACCCTAGATTCTTGATTATAGGATTAATCATTAAAATTTGAAATAGTTCTTTAATATTAATGATTAGAAACCGTCAATCTATAATCAAGATTTGCATGCAAACATAAGATCATAGGATAAATTGGATTAATTTTAAATTGTTTAAAATTAATTAGACCTAGATCAGTTTCTAATAGGATTAGAATCTTTTCTTACTTAGAATTAAAAATAGTTTTAATTGACTAAGTAGGAAAATCATTGCTGTGATTATAAGGGAACTCCACCGGTAATGTTCTGTCTAAGGCTGGGGGTATTTAAGTTGACGGTTTACGGAACACCTCCTACCTGGGAACTGACCTGGAATACCGGAGTTGAATTAATCATAGTTAAATGTTAGCATGCAATGTCACTAGGTTTATTAAAAGTGTTTAATGCACCTAGATCTTTAGAGTAAAGACCCTAAATTACTGAGGTTATAAGGGAACTCTCTCTGTAAAGTTCTGTCTAAGGTTGGGGGTATTTAAGTTGACGGTTTACGGAACACCTCCTACCTGGGAACTAACCCGAACATTGAGTTGAATTAACCATAGTAATGTTGACTAGCAATGTTGGGTTTATTAAAAGAAGTTTAATTCACCCAAAAGATTGCAGTTGAATCCTTTCCATAATTGTTATAATAGGATCAGACTTAGATAGATTGACTTAGCCGAATACTATCTAAGTTAAACAACCCTATATTAACCTTAGGACATTTTCAGTGGGAGGAAAGTTACAAAACGAGATTTAAATCAAGTTTTGCTCCTATGTCCCTATATTCACAACGTGAGATTCATGCTCGGCTTCGAGTCGCCTTAGGAGCGGCCTCCCTTCGGAAAGTGTTTGCATAAATCAATATCAAGGTGAATGGGAAAAATGTCTAAAGTAAGTGGGAGCGGGACACGTGTCAACGTATCCCTCGGTCTCCGCCCATAGTTCACACCGTGAGAGTACTATGATCCGCTTGCAGGTTGTCCTGGCGCAACCATCCCTTCGGAGGGCCTGATCATAGGATTCGGAACATCGTGAACTCCTGAATAGGATAGGAGCTCTTAGGCTAATCACCAACAGTTGTCTTTCCCTTCGGTAGCCTGTTGGTGCGTGCCTCTGAGATCTGAAAGTGGGAGGGTTACACTTACGAGGATGAGTTAAAAGTGTTAACAAATCCTTGACCGAACAACGGTGGCTAATGTCTATAGGAATATGAGTTATTCTGGAATTAGAATTAGCTGAGAGGTGTCTCATTTCAAAGGAGGAGTGCCTGATCACCCTTCGGTGGCTGATATTCTAAACCTCTGAAACATCGTTGCAAAACTAAATCAATAGTTTTAGGGTTCTGTGATTGTTTGTTTTGCTAAATTGTTTGGATTGTGTGCAATTGTTTGCTTGTATGATGGGTTAAGGCAAAGATAACTAATACGGTCATTGTTTGTTTAAATTTCAGCAATGTCTTCCTCAATTGTCTCTCTGCTTAAAAATGAGAAATTAACCGGCGAAAATTATGCTACGTGGAAGTCGAACCTGAATACGATTCTTGTTGTCGATGATCTGCGGTTCGTCTTAACGGAGGATTGTCCTCCAGCCCCTGCTCGTAATGCATCCCAAGCAGTTAAGGATGCTTATGACCGCTGGACAAAGGCCAATGATAAGACTCGCGTCTATATCCTAGCCAGCTTATCTGAAGTTTTGGCTAAAAGGCATGAGGGCATGGTAACAGCGAGGGAGATTATGAACTCTCTCCAGGAGATGTTTGGACAACCGTCCTACCAACTCCACCATGACGCTCTCAAATACGTTTATAGCTGTCGCATGAAAGAGGGCATGTCTGTTCGGGAGCATGTCCTGGATATGATGGTCCAATTCAACGTGGCAGAAGCAAACGGGGCGGTCATAGATGAGCGTAGTCAGGTTGCATTCATCTTAGAATCTCTTCCGAAGAGTTTTCTGCAGTTTCGAAGCAATGCAATGATGAATAAAATAACATTCAACCTGACTAGCCTCCTGAATGAGCTACAACTCTATTAGTCTCTTCTTAAGAACAAGGGACAGATAGAAGGAGAGGCAAACGTTGTTCACTCTAAAAGAAAGTTCGAGAAGGGTTCATCCTCTGGAACTAAATCTGTAGCCACTTCTTCAAAGAAAACTCAGAAGAAGAAAGGAAACAAGGGGAAAGCTCCCAGTACTGCTGCTAAAAGCAAGGGAAAAGCCAAAGCTATGGCAGATAAGGGCAAATGTTTCCACTGCAATGTAGATGGACATTGGAAGAGAAACTGCCCAAAGTACCTTGCTGAGAAAAAGAAGGAAAAGGAAGGTAAATTTGATTTACTTGTTTTAGAAACATGCCTGGTAGAACATGATGAGTTAACCTGGATACTTGATTCAGGAGCAACTAATCATGTTTGCTCTTCTTTTCAGGAAAATAGTTCCTTTCGGCAGTTGAACAATGGGGAAATGACACTCAGGGTCGGAACTGGAGAAGTCATTTCAGCTAAAGCAGTGGGAGCTGCGAAGTTATTTTTTAGAAATAGATTCTTACTTTTAGAAAGTTTGTTAATTGTTCCCAAGATTAAGAGGAACTTAATTTCTATTTCATGTTTGATTGAACAATCGTATACAGTTACTTTTGATATGAATGAAGCGTTCATTTATAAAAATGGTGTACTTATTTGTTCAGCCAAATTGGAAAATAACTTGTATGTTTTAAGAACAACCGAAAACAAAGCACTTTTAAATCACGAATTATTTAAAACTGCTGAAACTCAAAGGAAAAGGCAAAAGATTTCTCCAACAAGTAACAACACTCATCTTTGGCATCTTAGACTTGGTCATATAAACATCGATAGGATCGGTCGTTTGGTAAAGAATGGACTTCTAAGTAAGTTAGAAGATGATTCACTACCACCTTGTGAATCTTGTCTCGAGGGAAAAATGACAAAGAGACCTTTTACTGGAAAAGGTTACAGAGCCAAAGAACCCTTAGAGTTAATACATTCGGATCTATGTGGTCCAATGAATGTAAAAGCTCGAGGAGGGTACGAATATTTCATCTCATTTATAGATGATTATTTAAGATATGGTTACTTGTACCTAATGGGACATAAGTCTGAAGCCCTTGAAAAGTTTAAGGAGTTTAAGGCTGAAGTTGAAAACCTATTAGGTAAATCTATTAAAGTACTTCGATCTGATCGAGGAGGGGAGTATATGGATCAAAGATTCCAGGATTATATGATAGAACATGGAATCCAATCTCAACTCTCAGCCCCTGGTACACCTCAGCAGAATGGTGTGTCAGAAAGGAGAAATAGAACCTTGTTAGACATGGTTCGATCAATGATGAGCTATGCTCAATTGCCTAGCTCGTTTTGGGGGTATGCAGTAGAGACTGCAGTATACATCTTGAACAATGTTCCCTCGAAAAGTGTTTCTGAAACACCTTTCGAATTATGGAAGGGGCGTAAACCTAGTTTACATCACTTTCGCATCTGGGGTTGTCCAGCACACGTGCTTGTGACAAATCCTAAGAAACTGGAACCTCGTTCAAAACTGTGCCAATTTGTTGGTTACCCTAAAGAAACGAGAGGTGGTTATTTCTACGACCCACAAGAAAATAAGGTGATTGTATCGACAAACGCCACTTTCTTAGAGGAAGACCACATGAGAGATCATAAACCACGCAGCAAAATAATATTAGGAGAAGCTACTGAAGAATCATCAAGAGTTGTTGATGAAGTTGGACCTTCAACAAGGGTTGATGAAGGAACTAGTTCTTCAGATCCATCTCGTCCATCTCAAACGTTGGGAATGCCTCGACGCAGTGGGAGGGTTGTATTACAACCTGACCGCTACTTGGGTTTAACTGAAACTCAGGTTGTCATACCTGATGATGGCATTGAGGATCCATTGTCCTATCGACAGGAAATGAATGACGAAGATAAGGATGAATGGGTCAAAGCCATGAACCTGGAAATGGAGTCAATGCACTCCAATTCTGTATGGGAACTTACAGATCTACCAACTGGGGTAAAACCCATAGGGTGCAAATGGATCTATAAGAGAAAAAGAGATGCAGCTGGAAAGGTACAGACCTTCAAAGCTAGACTAGTGGCAAAGGGTTATACCCAAAAGGAAGGGGTTGACTATGAGGAAACCTTTTCTCCTGTAGCCATGTTAAAGTCCATAAGAATTCTCTTATCCATAGCCACATATTATGACTATGAAATATGGCAAATGGACGTCAAGACTGCCTTTCTGAATGGTAATCTTGAAGAGAATATCTTCATGTCTCAACCCGAAGGGTTCATAGCCCAAGGTCAGGAACAAAAGGTTTGTAAGCTCAATCGATCCATTTATGGATTGAAACAAGCGTCCAGATCATGGAACATTAGATTTGATACTGCAATCAAATCTTTTGGCTTTGACCAAAACGTTGATGAGCCTTGCGTATACAAGAAAGTCAACAAAAGGAAAGTAGCTTTTCTAATACTTTATGTAGATGATATCCTACTCAATGGGAATGATGTAGGATACCTCACTGACATTAAGAAATGGCTAGCAGCCCAATTCCAAATGAAAGATCTGGGAGAGGCTCAATACGTTCTGGGAATCCAAATCATTAGGGATCGTAAGAACAAAACGCTAGCTCTGTCTCAAGCAACGTATATTGACAAGATGTTGTCTCGATATTCGATGCAAAACTCCAAGAAGGGACTACTACCCTTCAGACATGGGGTACACCTGTCTAAGGAACAATCTCCTAAGACACCTCAAGAAGTTGAGAACATGAGACACATTTCCTACGCCTCAGCTGTGGGCAGCTTAATGTATGCTATGCTCTGCACTAGGCCTGACATATGTTATGCAGTGGGAGTAGTCAGTAGGTATCAGTCTAATCCAGGGTTGGACCACTGGAGAGCGGTTAAGAATATCCTCAAGTATCTTCGAAGAACGAGGGACTACATGCTTGTGTATGGAGCTAAGGATTTGATTCTTACTGGATACACTGACTCTGACTTTCAAGCTGATAAGGATTCAAGGAAATCCACATCGGGGTCAGTATTCACCCTCAATGGAGGAGCAGTAGTGTGGAGAAGCATCAAACAAGGATGCATAGCAGACTCAACCATGGAGGCTGAGTATGTAGCAGCTTGTGAAGCAGCTAAGGAGGCAGTATGGCTTAGAAAGTTCTTGACTGATTTGGAAGTGGTTCCGAATATGAACGTGCCCATAACACTATACTGTGACAACAGTGGGGCTGTAGCCAACTCAAAAGAACCTCGAAGCCACAAACGGGGTAAACACATCGAGAGGAAGTATCACCTGATACGGGAAATTGTGCAAAGAGGAGATGTGATCGTCACTAAGATCGCCTCGGAGCATAACATCGCTGATCCATTTACGAAGGCTCTCACGGCTAAAGTGTTTGAGGGTCATCTAGAGGGTCTAGGTCTACGAGATATGTATGCCATCTAATCTAGGGCAAGTGGGAGAAATGTATAATGGGTATAAGGATGCCCTAGTTCATTGTATTATATACATGACATTTCCAGCTTTAGATTATTGCATTTACATCCCACTAACTAGTGTTTTAGTTCAAGTGGGAGTTTGTTGGGTTTTATGCCCTAAAACTCGTAGATAGTGAATGTAACTGTTGACCGGATATTAATGAAATAATATTGATATATTTTTCCATTAATTGTTATTAGTTAATTTTATATTTGTCTTTGCCTAATAATAACCCTAATCCAATAAACTAGACATCCAAGGCTGTAATATGAGTTTTGAACTATATGTAGCGACATATGGGATCATTGTTCAAGAAACAGCCTAAAGGGTCTATAGTATAGGGATAAGACTGGGTGCCTTATCCTGGTGACACTATGGATACGGCCCACTTTGTATTTGATACAAACGCTGCGATCCAACGCTGCGATCCAACGCGTTCGTGTAGGAGACATGCGAGTGGGGGTATCCTATGCAATGAGTTTGCATAAGACCGGACCGCGAAATAGTAACCACTGGTTATAACACCGTTAACTAGTTGGTTTTCTATTTCACTAGGACGACCTAGACAACTTAGTCTTAATCCTGAGTTGATTATGGACTCCTGCTCATGAGAGATTGTCCTTTGATTTGTATGGGTGAGAGTGGCCAATACGCCGACTCAATAAGCCTACCACTTTGGGGACAAGACCGAATGGGGAGCTGGGAACATAATCGTACAAGATGGAATTCACTCCTTCCCGACTTTAGGGAAGCAGATGAGTGTTCCCTTAAGTGGTTACTCCGAGTCTTGAACAAAGGGCCCTACCCTCTCAATGGCACGAGAGGGTTTTCTGTTTGATGGTTGGACCACAAACAGGTTGTTCATTAGAGGAGAATTGGTACTTAAGGAAATAGAGGTAACCCAGGGGTAAAACGGTAATTTGACCCAGCTGGTGTTACGGACACTCGTGAAGGACTAACTAGTCGATATTGGTCTATATCCGTGGACACAGAAAATATGTCTGCAGTGAGAAGAGTGCAACTGTGAGTCTATAGTGGAATGAACACACAGTTAACGAATATTGATTAATGTGGTTAATGAGTTTGACCAATTAATCTCACATCGTTGGAGCTTCTGATTTGCAGGTCCATTAGGTCCCACTGGTAGCTCATAAAGTAATTTGAGGCAACTAAGTAATAAATGTAAATTGAAAATGTTCAATTTACTAAGGGAAACAAATATAATATATATTGATATATTATTATGAGAGAAATTAATATTTGAAGAAATTCAAATATAAATTTATGGAAGTTTGAAAGAGTTCAAATAATGAATTAATTAATTTAAGGCCTAAAATGTGTTTGGGCAAATTAATTAATTCTAGGCCGGAAATTAAATATGTGATATTTAATTGGTGGGAATTAATCAATTATGGAAATAATTAATCACTTAAGGAAGTGATTAATCATTTATGGAAATGATCTAATCACTTATGGAAGTAATTAGTCATTTGTGGAAAAGATTAATCAATTATGGAATTGATTGATCATGATTGATTAATTAAGGAATAAGATTGAATCAATTTTGGAAAAGATTGATTTAATTGAATATTTTATTCATGGCCTCTCTTCTATAAATAGAACACTAGACCTAATTGGTCATAACACTTGATATTCTTGCTCTTGCTCTTAGACTCTCAAAGACAAGACCTAGAATTCTCTCTAGCCTCCCTCTTAGAGAAAGACTCCCACAAGTCTTTTGCCTCCTAGACTTAGAGACATACCGGTGTAACCTTTGTGGTTATTGGGTCAATCAAGAAGAAAATTCCAGCGATTAAGAGGCGAGGAGGCTGCTGCGTTTTCGTTCGTTGGAGCATCGTTGGCGAAGAACGGTCAAGTCTACAACGGAGGTTTGTAACGGTTCTTCCTCTTTTCTTTAGAAAAGCATGAAAATAAATTTAGATTTATTTTTTAAGCATGTTTAAACTGAATTTCCAGCAACTTTAAAAGGAGTTTAAAGTTTGATTGAGTTTTCGTAACGGAATTTTAATGTTAATTTATATACGGCGTAAGGTCCAATCGATGCGCTTCCGCTGCGTGGGGACTTTTATTCCCTTCATCCTCAAGTATCTTAGGAGAACGAGGGACTACATGCTGGTGTTTGGGGCTAAAGAGTTAGTTCTCACTGGATACACCGACTCTGACTTCCAATCTGACAAGGATTCTAGGAAATCCACGTCAGGGTCAGTGTTCACCCTTAACGAGGGAGCTGTAGTTTTGAGAAGCATCAAACAGGGATGCATAGCGGACTCAACCAGGGAGGCTGAGTATGTAGCTACTTGTGAAGCAGTTTGGCTAAAGAAGTTCTTGACAGATTTGGAAGTTGTTCCAAATATGAACTTGCCCATAACATTATACTGTGACAACAGTGGGGCTGTAGCCAATTCTAAGGAACCTCGCAGCCACAAACGAGGAAAAGACATCGAGAGGAAGTATCACCTGATTCGGGAGATTGTGTAACGAGGAGATGTGGTCGTTACCAAGATCGCTTCGGAGCACAACATTGTTGATCCGTTTACGAAGGCCCTCTTGGCTAAAGTGTTCGAGGGTCATCTAGAAAGTCTAGGCCTGCGAAACATGTATATAGTACAATCTAGGGCAAGTGGGAGATGTGTAATGGGTGTAAGGATGCCCTAGTTTATTGTATTTTGTATACTTACCTTTTATGTACAGGGACATTTGTGACACCCACAGTTTGTCTTTGCGTCAAAAGATGGCCTAGGAAATATTGAAAAAATGATAAGAAATTATTTGCTGAAAAGAAAAATTGCGAAAAATTTTGCTGTGAAAATTGAAAGAGCAAAAGTTTTGAAGGATGAATGATAATCTAGCCATTTTCTGTCTCCCAAGGCTTAGGTGAGCTTCATCATAAAATGTTGCCATTCTGAGAAGCAAGGGATAGAATAACCAAGGATTTTTTGGCTCAGCAATGAGTATTTAGCCTAGTTGGTGATTAGTTTGAGGCAAGGGTATACTGCACCATAAAATGGGTCATCTCATGCTTAAGAGCTTATGACTGTAGGGCTGCTTTAAGTCTAAAAAACGAAAAAAAAATATATCCCCTAAAAAGTGTGTTTAAATATGTTTGATAATATAAGTTAAGCTGTGCTAAGTTCTTAGGATTGAGTTAAAGGTGGTGATTATTTGTTCAATGCTGAAAGAATTATTCTACTGCACCAGTGCTTGGTTTTGCAGAATGCTCAGGTAAAGGTTGAAGGTAGTGTTGGAATTATCTGTTTTGATTAAGTTGTGCTATGGCTAATGTTTTGAATTTTCAAGGGAAGGTTAGTTAGTATTGCTCGGGACGCACAATAGTTCAAGTTTGGGGGTATGATAACTCTCTAAAAGGGAGTTATTTAGACCTTATTTCTATAGTGATTTGTGTGTCTTTTGTGCCAAATAGGGTTTCTTTTAGATGAATATTATGTGTTTTAACCTATTTAGAAGATTGGATGCTTCTGAAGTTATTTTGTAGAGAAATTAATGTTGAGCGACTTGAGGGAGAAAAATTCATGATCCCGCAAAACGAAGAGCAAAACTGCCACGTGAGCGGCATGTGATTCATTAATGAGGTGACGTTTTCTGAATCAATCTCGAATCTAGGATGCTTGGAGAGCCTTCCACGTGTAATCTTTGACCTAATTAGGGTTGACTCCACTCTATAAAAGGAAGTAGCCATCTCGAGTCATCTCATTCCATTTTGGAGACTCACTTTCCATTCTTGGAAGCCGAATAAAGGAGGAACGATTGGAGACTTCAAGAAGATCATTAGCTACGGATTTCTTCAAGGGAATTAATCTTTTCTTGTAAAATTCTTGTAGTTATGGATGCACACACTCAGATTGCAGCGTGTGTTGCTTTTTGCTCCATGAACTAAATTTACTTAGGTGTTGGTTAGGATCTATGTAATTGTCGTGCTTTATACTTTATACAATTGATATTGATTTGATCATCTTGATTATTTGTTGTGTCTATTTCTATTTTGTGCCCACCTGGCCAACCAGTATGAATATCACCTCTTAGTTTCAGGGATGATTTGAGAGGTGTGTGGCATTTAATCACACTAGACCATTATGTGTTGGTGGATGTCAGTAACTGAGTTAGGGATAACCAGTCACCTAGTGCTTGATCGGTAGAACGTCATTGGAGTTGAAACACATTCCAAAAAATCCAGAGTTTCGGGAGGATCCTGCTATAAGACTGCAAGAGAATTGCCTCATCAATATTATTGCTAGAGCATCTTTTTAAACAATTACAGAAATCTTAACCGACGTCTGTTTCCAATTTGTCTACTTTATCCGTTTACATTATGCTCTATTATTTATTTTGCTTCAGCATTATTTCAAAATCAATCAATTTAACAACCTTGAGACCATTAAAAAGTTACATAAAATAGGTAGAGTGAAAGCTATTCAAAACCTCGTGGATACGATAAATTACTTATCACTTGTTGCAGACTATGTGAACTTGCATAGTATTCTAGAGAGCATTTTTATCATATTTTTAACCCACTCTAGAAGGCAACACTGCTGTACTATTCTTTGTGCAAATTTTCTGCTATTTTTGTTGGGAATTTTTTTGTTTGGCAAGTTTTATTTTGTTCATGAAGGAGGAAGGGCTTATAAGTGTTGGAGTTTTTTGAGCTATCATTCTTAAACGCTTAGTCCCTTTAGCTTCCAACCAGTTTTAGACTCTTTTTAGGGACCCCTTTTTCATATTCCCTTTAGATTTTTTAGTTCTCTTCCTATTTATCCCATAATGAGCACAAAAGGATCTAGGAGAGTTACAACTTCTTCATCCTCTGCACCCTTTGATAGGCAAAAATTCATTAGCAAGGATGTTGAAGATGTATATAACACTTATGTGGTAAGTAGGGGAGTGATTCCTGAGAGAGGGCTAGTCTCAAGTGCCCAAAACCAACCTGAGCTCACCCATAGTATAGCTGAGAGAGGTTGGGTTAGGTTCACTAGGCACCCTGAGGCTGCTGTAGTCCCTATAGTTTGGGAATTTTACGCTAACATGACGGAAGGATCCACTACTTCCTTTGTTAGGGGTAAAATGATCCCTTTCGACTCGGCCTCCATTAACCAATTCTATGGCCTTCCCAATATCGATCGTGATGGGTACAATGATTACGCAAGTAATCACTTTGATGCCCATCAAATTATAAAACATTTATGTAGGTCGGGGGCAGTTTGGTTAGTGAGAAGGGGTGAAACAATAAACTTTAAATCCTCTGACCTGACAGTGGATAACAGAGCCTGGCATAGTTTTCTGTGTGCCAAACTCATGCCTGTGATGCATCTTAGTGATGTAACCAGGGAGAGAGCGACTCTGTTATTCACTATAGCGACCAGCCGTAGTGTAGACGTAGGGAAAGTTATATATGCTTTCATGCGCCGGATTCGCAGAGGAGCAACCACAGTAGGTTTAGGGCACCCTTCCCTCATCACAGCACTTTGCAGAGCCGCTGGGTCGTGTGGGACCCCCGTGAGGAGATTAGCCATCCTGCAGCTGCGATTGATGGGAACTTCATCACGATTAGATTTAGGAAGCCTGGACCTAGGATAGCCCGTCCCCCACCTCCACCCCAACAGGAAGAGCCAGAAAATGAGCCCCTAGAACAGGAAGGGCAACATCACGACAATCATCCCCCTCTCACGCTTGAGGCGTTAGATGAAAGGATGAATCAGATGAGACTCGCGCAGCTGCGCTATAACGAGAGCCAGCAGCTTAGAGAGGCTCGACATTTCAGGCGTTTTGAGGCACAGTTCGCTTACATTCAACAGTATATAGTCGCCTCAGCGCCTGGACAGCCACCTCCTCCGCCGCTACCGCCTTACGAGTCTCTTGAGGATGAGGAGTGATGCACTTTCATATGAAGCTCATCCATGGTTTTTTTTATCCTTTCCCTTATTTTTCTTTATTTTTATTTCTTAGCTTGTTCTGCTTTTATTTTTCCTGTTTTATTTGTTTTCTTTTTTGTAGGTTTCGGCAAAATTAATATGAGAGCATTCAATTCTTGATCCAGCCAGCTCCTGACCATATACTCAGGGAGGTTTTCTGTTCCCTATTCTAATTGTCCCTTACTCTTTCTACTTGATATGTACATGGAGGACAATGTAGATTTAGGTTGGGGGTGGGGTGCTGTGCTTGCTGTGCTTTACTTTGCTTGCCTATGTTTCGTTTGAGTTTTTGATGCATCTGAGCATCAAACTTCTTTATTATGCATGCATAGTTTTATTTGCTTTGCTCTGATTAAATTGAGACCATGCACTTGAGCATAGGACCTAATTTGTAAGCAAATTTTAAAAATTTTTGAATGCTTCTGTGTGGATGACACTGTTACTTTTCTTAGGACTATGAAAATCCATGACATGCCATTTATGTTTATCTCATTGCTTTTATTGAATGATAAGCATGACGCCCAGAAACTGAGCCTTTTAAAATTTTTCTAGTACTTTTCTTGCAAGAGCAAACCTTAGCATGCCTAGGATTAGTTTGAAAGCTTAGGAGCGAATTATAGATCCATATGCTTGTTGTCACCTCGATAGGTGTAGGGATGAGCTATAGAGTCAAATGCCTACAAATTAGCATGTAATATCTTGCTTAGGAGAAAAGAAAGAAAATATGCCAAAGAAAAAGGAAAAAAAAAGAAAGAAAAGAAAAATGATGAGCACAAGCTTAAAAAGAAAATCATATGCTCGTTTACATTACTTTTATTTTTAAGAAAAGCATGCTATAAAGGGGGTAAAAAGAGCTACCTGTGGTGTGATCAGTTAGGCCAACCAAGAGTTCAACTCGAGTTATGGGTCCCTGCATTGTAGTGTGAAAGCTAGTGTCACACAAAAAAAAAAGAGAGAAAAAGAAGAGCGCAGAAAGATAGGTTGAGGGTCATATAATCCAATCCCGAGCCTGTAAAATTGATTCTACGTAGACTAAGTGTGAACTTGAGCGAGAAACTTCGTGAAAAATTTTGATTTGTCTCTTTATCGGGCAATGTGTGCATGATTCTTAATTGCAATGATTTCAGCATCTTTAGCATTGAGGTTTGAGTTTATAAGAACTGTAACTATTGAATCCTATACTTTTGATTTATATGCTTGCTCGAGGACTAGCAAGGTTTAGGTTGGGGGTATTTGATAGGACCTAATTAGTCCTATTTATTTGTTGTTAATTTAAACTTGTCAGGGTGCACTTTACGCTTTATTTGCCTGTTTTGTACATAATTTGTGCATTCAGGGCATCAGGGACGAACCACACAAATTGGAGATAATTCGGGCAATTTAGAGAGTTTTCGAGCTAACTTCACCTTCTTCTTATTATTTTATAATACAAAATACCCTTGCCGTTAATTTTTGGATGGAAACCGTTAAATTTTCAATTTCATTAATACCGAATGTTTCTTTTTTTTTTCCTTCTCTCACCGTAAATTCTTCCTCCATGAAAATCAATGAGAAGCTTTACCTATTTGGTATGTATTCATACACTAGGAGCTTTTCTTCTATTTCAACGCATCATTCCAAGAACATGACTAGATTTTCGGTAAGTGTATTTTTGAAACATTTTCAGCAGTTTTAACGTTTCCATCCAAAAATTAACGGCAAGGGTATTTTTGAAATATTTTTTAAAGTTCAGGAGTATTTTTTAAACTTTTTAAAGTTCAGAGACATTTTTGAAACAAACCCCATAGTTGAGTATTTTTAATAATTTAGCCAACATTTAAACTAAAAAGGATTCTAAACAGACGCATGATCAGATATACGGAATGCAACAATGGACTTTTTTTTTTTTTTTTTGAAACAATGCAACAATGGACTTAGTGCATTTATTTTGTTTTCAGAATCAGAACTTTCAAGTGTTTCATTCAAGCTTGCATTTGTCGTGAACTTCGAAGGGATATCGGCGGAGGCTGCAGGTCAGCCCCGCCGGACGCCATGAAAATCTTGTGATGGAACG
Source organism: Luffa aegyptiaca (assembly GCA_017139565.1). Classification (NCBI taxonomy): domain Eukaryota; kingdom Viridiplantae; phylum Streptophyta; class Magnoliopsida; order Cucurbitales; family Cucurbitaceae; genus Luffa; species Luffa aegyptiaca. The sequence goes on along the minus strand of CM029405.1, from coordinate 18,393,977 downwards.
TCCGAGGGGTGGGGAATCCTCGGGCGCTCCGGGCTTTGCGCCACGAGATCAAAAGTGGCAATCCCCACATTGTTTTTCTAAGTGAGACCAAGTGTGATGGTAGGAAGGCTGGCATTATTAAGAAAGTTTTGGGGTTCGAGTGTTGTTTTTCAGTCCCCTATGAAGGCACCAGTGAGGGGCTGATGTTATTGTGGCATGAGGAGTTGGCTGTCAACATTAACTCCTATTCTAAGGGGCACATTGACACCACTGTTAAGGAAAGAGATTTGTTATGGAGATTTAGCGGTTTTTATGATAACCCGGTGGTGGATAAGAGGGAGGAGTCTTGGCTTCTAATGAAAAGGCTCCATGGGCTTAGCCAAGGGAATATTCCTTGGATCATAGGTGGCGATTTTAATGAAATTATGTTCAATGACGAGAAGGAGGGTGGGTCAATCAGGAGTGCTTCTCAAATGAGCAAATTTGTGGAGGCAATTGAGTGTTGCAACCTTAGAGATGCTGGGTATTCTGGGAACAAGTTCACATGGTTTAGGGGGCGGAAGAAACATGCGAGAGTTAGAGAAAGATTGGACATGTTCCTCATCAACCAATCTTTGATGGACCATCTGGACAATCTCAAGATTTTCCGTAATGCTTTTCACACCTCAGACCACAAGTCAATTATGGCCCAGTTGGAGTTTAAAGGTAATCGTTTGACAAAAAATATGCCCCAGAAAATCTTGAGATTCGAAGAAAGTTGGACAAAGTTTGAAGAGGCTAAGGATATCATTATGGAGGTTTGGGCCGAGAGTTCGAGTTCGAGGGCTTTTTTGATAACCAAAAAATTAGAGAGGTGTCTCAAAAGCCTTCTGATAAGGGTAAAAAATATACCTATTTTACCCTTATATTTAGCTCATTTCTTGGTTAAATGTTGTATGTTGTGATCAATTTACTGTTCCCGAGCTCAAAATATGCTTAATTTGATAAGTTAGGATGTTGAGAATCACTTTTGTCAAATTTAACTCATTTGTGCTTAAAAAGACTTGATTTTAAGAGAATTTGACTTAGTTTGTTGCTGTGTAGAAAAACAGAGGAAAAGCTGGAATTCCCCAGAAATGCGACCGCATTTCTGGAAAAATCTGAAGTCGTTCCGAGTCGTTCGCAGGTCGTTGTTGACGAGTCTTCTTCGCACCTAACTGGCTGTTTTGACCCCGAAACTGACTGGGCAACCTTCCAACACCTATTTCGCAGCTCCTCAACCATTTTCTACACTATATAAGCTCGAGATTCGAAGTCAAATTCAAACAGAACTCACTTGGAAGAAAAGGGTGGTGACAGAACCCTGGCTCGACGCCAATGAGTAGGGATGCCCAAGGTCCTTCTTAGATGACCAAATTATAACCTGAGTTAGACATCAAACCTTGTGGTTTGTAGAGAGTTTCACCCATTCCCACCTTGTAAAAGTGAGAGAGTGGAGTGTCTTAGCGAACTCTAGAAGGATTGAGTAAATAGAAAAACCCATAATATTTAGCTATCTCCTTTATTTCCAACTTTTGAATCTTTTCATTATTCCGTATTCTTTCCATTATTATTTCAATGAAAATGTATTCATTTGCTCTTTATCTCACCATGAGTAGCTAAATTCCGTTGAGGGGTTCAATATGGTGAATTCCCTTAGGGTTTAATGGCTTGAAAGTGTTTTATTTGCTTAAGTTGTGTTCGATGCATGTCATTCTTTATTGATTATCACTCTATCTTGCTGAGTTTCATTTGATCACTTAGACTTTGCATCCTATGTGAGTTTGATCTCGAAAGGGACAAACGATATCGGTTCTCATAAAGGTGATATAGGAGAAAAAGCTCGAAAGAGATTGTTCGGCGGTATAGGGCAAGCTGCCTAAGGCACCCTATATCGACTATATGGTTATAGGTTGCATTCGTGAATTATCTATGTCGGAGTCGAGTGACAGAAATGTGCATAACGGTACTCGCTTAGCCTTCTAACGGTTCTTGGGAGCAAGGGCCAAATAGAAGTTAAATCTGACCCAATGCATTGAATACACTTAAGTTAGATATTGCATGATTATGGTTATTGCCTTAGGGATGAATCCATGTTGAATACCTCGTTTATTTCTTATTGTCTTAGGGATGAATCCATGTTGAATACCTCGTTTATTTCTTATTATTATTCTTTATTAGTTATTTGCATGTTTTATTTATCTTTTCAAAAACCCAATCAATCAACTTATTTTCTTTGGTTACCTTTTCAAAAGCAATCATTTGAGCAGTTTCTTCATCAAATCTGAATTTCCAGTTTAGTCCTCGTGGGATAGATACCCTTGGAATACTTCTAAGGTTTCTTTTATTAATACGTGCGACAGTGTATACTTGCACTTAAGTGTAAGCTGAATTATTCTTTATTATTATTATCCATCTTATCTCACATTCCATCCATTCAGCTGATGACGCACCACCTTCGGCACTGAAATTTCAGGCGGTTGAATGGTTCCTTGTCTAAGGCCATTGATAGGAAAAGGTTGGAGCTTGAGAAGCTATCGGTTGAGGATAAGTTTGAGGAGGCGATTTTCAAAGCAGAAAGAGAGCTCGAAGACCTGTTGGAAGAAGAGGAGAGATATTGGCGGCATCGGTCTAGAGAAGATTGACTGAATTGGGGGGATAGGAACACCAAATGGTTCCACGCTAAGGCCTCTCAGAGAAGAAGAAAGAACAGGATCGATGGCCTCTTGAATAACCGTGAGAGTTGGGTGGAGACCGAGGATGAGTTGGGGGAGGTGGCTTCCAACTACTTTGAGAAGATTTTTACATCTTCAAACCCGAGTGCCCAGGACATGGATAGGATTTTGGATTGTGTTGAGGCTAAGATTTCCGAAGCCCAAAGAGCTGAGCTTGATAAGCCCTTTGAGAGAGATGAGATTGTTAAGGTAGTGTAGTGCCTTAACCCCACTAAGGCCCCGGGTCCTGACGGGGTTCATGCTATCTTCTTCCAAAGGTATTGGGAGATTGTTGGGGAGGACACCACCAGAACCTGTCTTCACATCTTGAATGAGGGAGGTGATATTAGTCTCATAAACAAGACCTTAATTTCCTTAATTCCCAAGATTCCTACCCCTAAAAGGATGAGTGACTTCAGGCCGATCAGTCTTTGTAATGTTATCTATAAAATTGTGGCTAAAGCTCTGGCAAACAGAATGAAAAAAGTCCTTGATTCTATCATATATCAGTCGCAAGCTGCTTTCGTTCCGGGAAGGCAAATCTCTGATAATGTGGTTATTGGTTTTGAATGTATTCATGCGATCAATAGCAGATCCAAAGGGAAAAATGGCTTGGTGGCTATGAAGCTGGATATGAGCAAAGCCTACGACAGGGTGGAATGGAGCTTCCTCAGGAACATGATGTCCAAGATGGGCTTTAGCAATAGTTGGCTTGATAAAGTTATGAGGTGTGTTGAGTCGGTGGAGTTCTCTGTTTTGTTAAATGGAGTCCCGCAGAGAAGCTTCAAGCCATTCAGAGGGACTCGTCAAGGAGATCCGCTCTCTCCTTATCTATTCCTTTTCTGCGCCCCGAAGGCCTTTCTGAGCTCCTAAACAGGGAAGAATCTCTAAACCATTTCAAAGGGATTCGTATTAATCATCACTGTCCGTCCATTTCTCATCTTTTCTTCGCTGATGATAGTTTAATTTTTTGCAGGGCGATCGAGGAAGATTGTAGGTGTATCAAGGGCATTCTAAAGTCTTATGAAGCTGCTTCAGGGAAAACTATCAACTTAGAGAAGTCAGTCTTCATGACTAGCAAGAACGTTAAAGGGATCTCGTGAATGTGATGCAAAGGGTGTTGGGTATTCGAAAAAAAGGACTCTATTGGTGACTATCTTGGGATGCCCTCGCAGAACAGGAGAAGCAAATCTGCCCTGTTCAGCCGCCTTAATAATAGGGTGCATAGAGCGTTATCGGGCTGGAAAGAGGGCCTCTTCTCATCTGGTGGGAAAGAGGTCCTTATCAAAGCCATTATCCAGGCTATTCCCAACTACACCATGTCCTGTTTCCGGCTTCCCAGTAACCTGTGTGACGAGATTGATAGGAAGTGTGCTCGGTTTTGGTGGGGCACTAACAACGGGGAGAGAAAAATTCATTGGAGGAAGTGGAAGGATCTCTGTTCTAGCAAAGACAAGGGGGTATAGGTTTTAGAGATATTGGTCTGTTCAACCAAGCCATGCCAGCTAAGCAGAGCTGAAGGATTGTGAAAAACCAAGATAGCCTCCTCGCAAGAGTTCTTAGGGGGGGTATTACAGTAATGGCACTTTCCTCTCGCCCCCCTGGGGAACAACCCCTCCTTGACTTGGCGTAGCATTATCTGGGGGAGGGATCTATTTTTAAAAGGTTTCTGCTGGAGGGTGGGCTGTGGCAGACATATCTACATAGATCAAGACCCTTGGATCAATAGGGATGGGTGTAGAACTCCTCTCTTTACTCCTGAGTCTCTCAAAGGTTCAAGAGTTTGTGAGTTGGTGAACCCGTTAGGCCAGTGGGATGAAGAGCTTATCAGGGGTCTTTTTTGGCCTGTGGATGCTGAAGACATTTTAAATATTCCTTTGGGTGCTCCCCTGTCCAACGATGAGATCATTTGGGCGCCGGATAAAAAAGGCTTGTTTTCGGTCAAGTCTGCTTATCACCTTGCGGTCAATAGGAGGGATGAGTGTAAGGAGTCTCCTTCGAGTTGCTCCTCGTCCAGAGTGCTTTGGAAGAGGCTTTGGGAGATTAATATCATACCCAGGGCCAAAATTTGCGTCTGGAGAGTGCTAAATGATCTGATCCCTACGAAGTTAATGTTGGGAGTGCGACCAAAGTCCCACATTGGCTAGATAAGGGGATGACCATGGGTTTATAAGGGAGGACAACTATCTCCACTGGTATGAGGCCTTTTGGGGTGAACCAAAAGCAAAGCCATGAGGGCTTATGCCCAAAGTGGACAATATCATACCATTGTGGAGATATGTGTAGTGTCCCGTAATCCCTTACATGTGGTATCAGAGCCATACCCCAGACATAGCCGTGTCGGGTGGAATCCTCAGGTACTGAACAAAGAAGTTGTGAGCCTAAGTAGTCATGGGGAAATCCGTTGTTGAGCTCTGGGCAGGCAGTATACTCCAGAGAAAAGGAGTTGTCCTGGATAAGAGTAAACTCTCGGTAAAGCATGGAGCCTAGAGAGTTGGAACCCAGAGAGTTTGACGGACTCTTGGTAAAAGAAGAGTTCGACGGATAGATGACTAGTTGAGGGGAGACTCAGTGGTACTTTGTTCGAGGGGAGGATTGTTGGGAGTGCGACCAAAGTCCCACATTGGCTAGATAAGGGGATGACCATGGGTTTATAAGGGAGGACAACTATCTCCACTGGTATGAGGCCTTTTGGGGCGAACCAAAAGCAAAGTCATGAGGGCTTATGCCCAAAGTGGACAATATCATACCATTGTGGAGATATGTGTAGTGTCTCGTAATCCCTTACAGTTAAATCTCATAAAAAGGGGGATGGCTGTGGATTCTAAATGTGTTCTTTGCAGGCGCAAGGACAAGTCCTCCTCTCACGTGGTGTGGCAATGTAAGTTTTCTAAGCTATTGTGGTTAAATTTTCTCCCTAATTTGGGCCCGTTGTTCTCTGTGTGCAGGGAGGACTGGAGGCCTATCAACTATTGATTCTCTTTCAGAGGTGGAGAGGAAGAGGGCGGTAGTGATTATCTGGGAGATTTGGTCTTACCGCAACAGGTTATTATCAGAAAGGTCATCAGGATGAGTTGCAGCTGAGCAGACAAATTGAATTCAAAATCAAGGAGTTTGGTGAGAAAGTTGAAGGGAGCCCGTACCTGTCTTCAAGCAACGCTAAGAGCCTTGTGAGTCACAAGCACTGGTCTCCTCCTCCCGCTTCTTATCTGAAAATTAATGTGGACGCCTCGTGGAATTCTGAGCTTGGCGTTGGTGGGGTAGGGTGGATCGTCCGTGACTCCCAAGGGTGTTTGATCGCTGCCGGCAACAAAAGAATTCCCAAGAGATGGTCAATTCCGATGTTGGAAGCCTGCGCAATTAAAGAGGGATTAGAGAATTACCTTAATTTAGGCATTGCGGCTCCTTTGATGGTCGAATCTGACGATTTGTCGCTAGTCAAGGCAATCAATCGAGAAGTTCTGGACCTGTCTGAATCCCATCTCGTCTTGAGGGAGATTCGGAGCTTGATGGTTGGGGTTGAGCAGATCAGCTTCGTCTGGTACCCTAGAGAAAGGAATTTACCCGCGCACGAATTGGCGCGCTCTGCAGCATGGTTGGCTTCGTCTCGTTCTCAGCCGTTGGTTGATCCTTTTTATTTTTCTGGTCCTTTTTATGTTGCCCGTGATCCTTCGTCTTCTTCCCTGGAAGATAGTTATTTTTTTGGTAGGGACTCGGTTTTGCCTCTGTGGCTCTCCTCTGCTATAATTGAGGATTCTGTATCGGTTGTTGGTCGTGCTTAATGAAGTTTATTTTTCAAAAAAAAAACCTTGCATTTGTCGTGACATGGCCTTTATAGTGGACTGTCAATCATATACTAGAATGACCCAAAAACACTTCGTTTTGGATGCGGGGTCGAGCCAGAGTTATGAGGTTGCCTTTATAGAACAAAGAATTACAGCTCACTTATCCAAGACGATTTTTTTTTTTTAATATCAAAGTATGCTGATCCAATTTGTTTGAATCCATTTGGTGCATGTGATTGTGAAATGGTTAAAATCATTTTTTCTTCATATTCAAAATCACTTCCAAACATGTTTTTAAATATTTAAAATCGATTTTAATGATATGAAAATCACATTTAAAAGTGTAAAATTAAACATGAAATTGATTTTAAATAATCAAAGGTATGTTTCAAGGCGATTTCAAACGTAACAAAAAGTGATTTTAGTCATTTCAAAATTACTTCCAAACATGTACTTAGATATGTAAGTTTTTTCTGCATCAAAGTTACAAAGTTTATGGGTTGCTCTAGTTAAAGTAGCCAATCAACATATATGGCTTATTAGAAACTACTCTAAATTGTTCGACAACATTGAAAAATCACATATTTTTTTAATTGAATAATATCAGAGAGAGATTCAAACTTCCTATATGTTAGACCGATAATAATATATGCTTTTAACCAATTGAACTATGGTTAGCTTCACAAAAAATTATAAGTTTATGTGATAGTGAATTAACAATTTTGTATCTTAACTCCAATATACTAATATGAACATAGTTAAGCAGTTAAGGTATCTATTTGCATGTGATCAAATAATTTTTTGAAGAGTAAAATACCTACAAAATGTGAAGAAGTTATGTTTTTGGGGGTGGAGGATTCAAACTTCTGAGCTCTTGGTCAAAAGTACATGTCAATTACCGCTAAGCTACACTCGCTTTAGTGATCTTTTACTACTTATAACTCTATATATATCAGTTTCCCCCTATTTTTTTTCCTATGGTAAAGTAAATAGGCTATTCAATTTATTTTGTCTCCAAGTGTATCTACATTATTCCACTCTTTTCAATCGATAAATTTCATTGAATATGTTGGTATGGTGACCATTAAATGTCTACCCTTATGGATAAAAGGACAAATAAAAGCCATTTTGGTTCTATATCAATATAGAAGATGGATGACATATTGGAAATTACCGAGGGGAAGTCCAAGGGCCATAAATGTGTATATTGTATGCATGCTAGAATAATTTATAACATAATTTGTATGTAGATCATACAAAAGAATGATCTGTAAAAAAATTGAACTTGTCTAATTTATTTTTGAGCTATGCGAAGCAATGGATTTGCGTAATCTATATTTGATTTTGAACTATAAAAGAAATCTATATTTAATTGGTTAGTTATGTTTATGATTTTTCATACTTAATAAGTTGTGAAATTGAGTTTGGTCAGCATGAGGTTAGAGGTTTGAATCCCCTACCTCAAATGTTGATGTACTCAAAAAAAAATTAAAAAAAAAAAAAGTTTGATCACAAGTGCCAGTAGCAATAAATTACATTGCTGATTGTGTACCTTAATATAAGGTAACTCACATACTAAACAAAAGTTCTACCAATTAACTCTCTAGATTACATAAATATAAACAGAATGTTAGTGATCAAGAAAAATACATAGAAAGAAACGGAGGAGTGAAAATTCTATATTGATTGCACTTTCCACAGATTATTATGTGAAAGATGAAAATAGGTCAACTTACTCGAAGACAACTTAATTAATAGTTTCATCTGCATCAAGAGTATTTTTTTTTTTTTTTTTTTATAACATCAACCTTACATAGCAAATTGCTCAAAAGCAAAACATAACAGAAAGACAGCCAACAGGGAATCAAAATCTCCAAACACGGAAAGGCGTCCTCCCACCAAGCCAAACCCGCCAGCCTGATAAAGCATCATCCCCTCTCGAAAGAGTGCTAAGCAGACAATCAGTGGAAATCATCGGGATTCAGCGAGCCTATATAATTGCTGATTTGAAGCCTTAGGCATACCACCTGCATCAAAATATCACCCAAATAAATCAGACTAGGACATGAATAAGGTAAGCAGCGTAGAGGGGAATGCGCAATCCCATCACCCCTAAACTAAACCCATCAATTCACATGTAATCCAAAATCACTGAATGAAACACCAAGAGCAGAGATATTTAAAGAACATTTCTAAAAATAGAAAGAGAGAGAGAATCTGATGATGAGGTTGAGAATCTGAAAGAGATATTTTAAGAACATTTCTAAAAATAGAAAGAGAGAGAGAAGTAGAAAATTATATTGAAAAGGAAATAACAAGTGATCCTATCTTGTATCTTCTATTAGCAAGATTTGTCAACTTGTGGTGCTAAAAGAAGCTAGTAAATTGGAAAGGAAAAAAGTAACAAATCAAAGACATTTCACACTGGGCTGCACACACACTATGCCCTTAATATCATTTTCAATTCAAATCATCTAAAATCCATCCAAGAAACATAAAAGAGCCTGCATTCTTACAAGGATGAAAGCCACATTATTGCCAGAGTCTTAACCTTTGTAGGCGTAACAGGGGGTTGTTGGCAATGAAAAAGTTTGCATAGGCTCCACAAAAATTTTAAATTGATCAAAAAGGTACCAACTTCTTCACATGCATATGGCTTCCACTAGCAATTAATGAAGAAATTTTGTTTTATATATTGATTTCAGAGTCGATATATAGAGGCCGACATGGCCGTTTCACACTTAATATTGCTAACTTTTTCCACACGATCGACATCGGCAAAAATCAGTACCTTTTCACCAACATTGTTTTTATTATCATTTGTTTTCTTTTAGGGATGGATGAGCCCTACATATGCATCCATGCAAATTCTCATTTCACATCAAACTTAAATGTGCCGACTTGGAGAGACAATCAGATTCCCTGAAAATTATCCATGGAATAGTAAATAATGCTCTGCCGACTTGCACATACCAAAGTTTTAGATGTTGATGGAAATATGGTTATAGTGTTGATGTCCATGCATTTTTCTCTAAAATTTATAAAAACATATATTTAATTAAATAAACAAATAAGAAATTTTGATATTAGGTTAATTAAATTACAAATTTGATCTCTATGATTTCAAGAAAGTTCAAATTTAGTCCTATAGTTTTAAAAGTTAGAACTTTGTCCCTATAATTTGATAAAACCTCATAAGTAGTGGCTGTCATTAGAAGCTACTACGGATTGTGTATGTGACCGTTAAAAGCCACTAACTAATTGAGAGCTCATGGCAAGATAGCTAATTGCTAGGTAATCAATTCATCAATGACTTTTAACTGTAGAGACTATTTATGAGGTCTTATCGAACAATAGGGACGAAATTCAAACTTGTAAAACAATAGGAAACTAGTTTAACTTTCTCCAACCCATATATAGGGACCAAATTTGTAATTTAACCTTACTATAATATTTCTTAATGTCTACATGAGTGATACTTTGTTGATATTTTTGTTATATTTCATCAATTTTCTCATGAACGGATGGAAATGTCAAAGCTGAAATTATATACCCTTTAACACGCGCAAATTACATGAAATATTTTCTCTGAAAAATTCGGAACTTGCCATGTCATACCATTATTATATACAGTATGTATGTATATACATTCACATTCACACACATAGTTGCAGGCTTCCAGGGACTTGGAAGAATTTATGTGAAATTTCAAGCGTTTTGCTTTGTGGGTGTGCGTGTAAAAGGCATTTGCAAGCGAAATTTGCAATAATCAGCTTGGTCTTTTGTAAGGGCATTTGCAAATTGCAATCAAGTTTGGTTTGGCCGTACCTTTTTTGTCTGAACAAAATTGAAATGCAAAGTAAAAGAAACCCCGTTGGAATACGGCCAATGTGGCTCTTATATCTGTTCATAATTGGTTTAACCTTTTAAAGTATAAAAGTTTTGAACCACAATAGCTAGCCCCTCTATTCTCTCTTTCACAATTTTTTCTCTGATGACACACTGAAACGCGTGTTCTTCACTCAGCCATAGAATTATCAATCAGAAAATCTAAGCCGATGATTCCACCTCACACAAATTTTGACACACTACATAATAACTTCATGGCTAAGAGAACCATATCTCACTTTCTCTTTCTCGCTCTATGATCATCTTCATATGTAAACATTTGTAAGAATTAATGCCTTTTGTTCCAACCTTCAAACACCTCTCATAATCTAAGTTGATGATCTCTCTTAAACTTTGTTTGGTTGTTGTTCAATAATCCAACCACATTTCTTTCCCTTCATTTTTTCTAATGAAAATTTCTCCCTCTTGCAGTTACTTTTTATCTTGGCCTTGAAGAGAAGTGCTTGCATTTTAGAGCTGAGAAGAAGTTAATATATTAAGTTGATCTGTGCAATCAAAGGTATGAAGAGATTGATCATTAAAATACTTTTCCTGTTTAACTTCATGTTTCTTTTTGGTAAGCTTTTTCTTTCACAGCTTCATCCTAAAGAGGGAAAATATCATTTTTCTTCACTCTTTTTTTTTTTTCTTTCTCTAAAACACCCAATTTGTTGTACTTACAAATTCAACATATAAAGTACAAAAGAAAATGAAATTGTAAATAAAACAATGAGTGTATCTGTAATAATTAGGGTAATGAACAGAGAAGTTTCCATGATGTATGTAAACATAACATGTCAGCTAAATGATAAAAAAAAAGATATTTTATTGTATGGTTTGTAAAGCATTTAATTTTACACTGTCTTTTCTAGAAGTTCAAAAAGCTACACTCTAAAAAAAGTAAATTTTATGTGTGGGCTTGTCATATGTCTTGGAGTATACATAAAGCTTTTAGAATAGTGTTCACTTCAGTTTGGAAGGTTAAACCTAATCTATATGCCTGAAAATCTAATCTTGATGAGTTTTTTCACCATTTTGTTCTAACTGATCAATTTCTTCACTTTTTGCTTTTGGGTTTCCATAAAAGGAGCTGATGGATCTCAAAAATACCATTATGGACATTGAGCCTCCATTACAAGTTTGCTATTATGCCCTCATGAAAGATGAAGTGGAGGGTAAAAATGGAAGATCAGTAGTTGTTGAAGTGGACAGGGAGGTGGTGGAGGAATGTGAAGAGCTACCAGTGATTGATTTAGGGCTTCTAAAGATGGGGAAATTAGAGAGAGAGAAGTGCAAAAGGGAGATAGTTGAAGCTGCAAGAAATTGGGGTTTTTTTCAAGTAGTGAATCATGGGGTTCCAGAGAGGGCATTGAAGGCAATGATGAATGAGCAAAAGAAACTGTTCAATGAACCTTTTGCAAAGAAAAGTTTGAGCAACTTTCTAAATTTGGCTGGAAGTTACCGCTGGGGTAATCCAGTTGCCATTTCTCCAAGCCAAATCTCTTGGTCTGAAGCTTTTCATATAGCTGTTTTGGAGGTTTCAAGCTTGGAGGAGCATGTGACCCTCAGGTATACCCCCCCCCCCCCCACCCTAACCTACACACATCACTTCTTCAATTTAATTACTTTTGTACTTTGATGCTTCTTGCTTGAATTTTGTATTCTTCTTCTTCTTCTTGGTTGAGGATTTTAAATTTTCAAAATTTTGTTCTTGTTTAAATCAAACTTAATCTACCCTTGATCACATGGAAAATTCTGTGGATTGATAAATATTTGTAATTCAATTCATAGTATTGACAGAAAGTAGGATTAGGTTTTTTTCTTAATTAAATGTAATTTCACAAAAAAAAAAAAAAAAAAATTATCTTGTGCTGATTAAGATAAAATTGCCACAAAGAAGAAGATTTAAATTAGGCTTCCTTGATGGGTATAATCAAAAGACAAATTAACTTGGTAATCACTTCTCTTTTTCCATGATATCATTAAATCTAACCATAATTAATTAATCAATTAACCAGAGAGAGAGAAGAAAAAAAAGTGTCACAAAGAAAGAAAAATTAGACAAGCTAAGGGCTAAATTAAAATGTTTCATTATAATGGAACTCTCTTATCAAGCCATGTACATTTGAACTTTGAGTAGAGAATTAAAACTTCAAAATTTATTTTAATTGATCAGAAGTTCAAGATTCTATAAAAATATAAAATATTCTAAAGTAATGCATTATGGAGAAGAAAGTATGTGGATAGAAGTAGTACAAGCTTCTCTATGGATATAATATAGAGTTATTGGCATTATGAAGAAGTATGTTGTCACACAAACAATTATAAGAAAAACCTATAAATATGTTTTAAACTTTGTTAATAAGTGTTGTAGGGGAGTTGGATGACCATTGGGAAACTGTTAGGGCCCGTTCGGTAACGTTCTCGTTTCTTGTTTCCGTTTCTTCATTTTTAATAAAGAAAAATAGAATTTCATGACCCTAACACCTATACATTCAATAATAATAAACCTATATTCTTATTTATGTTTGGTAAAAATTGGAAACGGGAACAAAAAAGGAGAAACTAGTATTAGTGTTGTTTCCAAAAGTTCTATATAAATTTTGGGAGTGTTTCTAAAAAATGAGAGACAAGAAACATACATAGTTATTAAACAAGAAAATTAGATTTTCTAATAAAATTAGAAACAAGAAACAAGAAACGAGAACATTACCAAACGGGCCTGTAGTATTTTTTTTTGGGTATATTCAATTATATTCTTTCGTTGAAATAATGGTGCTTTATGAAGCTGTGGAAAAAGGTTCACTGTGCATTTGTTTCCTTTTGTTTAATATTTATTTATAAATCTTTATCGTTCTCAAGAGTTCTTGAAGGTTCTTAAAATCCAGGTATTGTTTTGATATCTCAACTAGAAACGTCAAAAACTTATTGCCCAATATATTTATTTGATTTTTGTAGAAAATTCTTTGAGAACAGTTTTACCACTCAATTTTCCAAATATATAGAACCTCAAATTGTGAATGATTGATAATAGCCCTAGTACAGATTTAGGGCTACCCTAAATATCAGGTTGCACAAAATTAAGGTCCTTAATCCTATAAGATCAGAATATTTCCAAGTATGAACAACTAGAAACATGTCTTAGAAAATTAATAGCTCAAATTCTTTAGTTAATTTTTTAAACCTTTTAAACCATCACAAAATTCCCATATTCAATTAAAATTTTCGTCCCAAAAGGTTCTTTATTTTTCAATATTCGAAAAGATTAAGGATCTGTTTTAAATGACTTTCTAAATATTTAAAAAGGTGTTTTTAAGTGTAAAAAAAAACTTTTTCACATAGAAAGCCATTCCAATCATACACTAAATTAAAAATAGGGTAACAAGAAGTAAGTCATTCCAACAAGTTACAATTAACACACAGAAAAGTACTTTTGCTTTGTGTCTTTTGATTAGAAGTTTCATCTTTTTTACCCTTTCACTGACTGCCCTGGTTTTGAATTCAATGTCTGCATTTACTTCAGGCGAGCACCAAAAAAACAAGAAAAGTACTTCTCCATACAGCTCAACTTGAACTTACTATAACATTAATTGTAAAATGGAGAAAAATATCACAACCCTTCATGGGTTTGGCTCACATATTGGAAGAGTCTAGGATTGCAAGCTAGGGTAGGTAGAAAAGTTTTAATCTATGTACTTTCGTCTCATAAGTTTGAAATGACTTTTAAAAGTAATACTTTTGGATGAAATTATATAAACTCCGGTACTTAAAGTACGGTTCGAAACAATTTTTACTTATTTTAAATATTTATAACATTTTCAAATTCAATTTTTACTCAACAACCAAACATCGGCGTTAAAAATATGTATATATATAATTTTCATGTGTGATTCTATAAATTCTTATCAAACTCACCATAAGTCTTTAAGAGTCGGAATTCTTGGCAAATATTTTTGGTTCCTAGATTGTGATTTATGAAATGTCGTACTCTCATTTGAGATGTGAGTTTAAGAAGAATTTTGAACTCGTATACTACATACCTATCAAATTTAGGGTACACTTCTCAACTTTAAACCATACAAACCAATTCCGTGAGTCCACACCTCTTAATATAATAAACTTTTATATGTGTACTCTCTCTCTCTCTTTAATTACGCACATGTGTGGATGAGACTTGAGAGTAGTTTACAGGGTGTGAAGTAAGCAGATATTTACATATACATGCATATATACATATATATACACACATATATATAAATTTAGGGTACCCCACATGGTCAGAAAGGGCATGTGAAGTACCTGCGGAAGGTGCTTCCACGCCAACAGGAACTGCATGGCTCAGTGGGAATACACTTGGTTTGACACCACCCCATCACATGACTATCACATGAACAAGTTTGCTAGTCCCGTGGGGGCACACCCTCCATTATCTTATCTTTATTTTGGTGCAGGGTTTTTAAGCAACACATTCATTTTGGCTCTTAGTACTCTTTTTCTTTAATTATTGCTGCTGAGATATAGTTTGTTTGCCAACCAGATGACAAAAAAGTTTTGAATTTCCTCGTTTGTGTTTTGACATTATTTCATTTTCGTGAATCTTTTGGTCATTCTTTGTCCAGATCTATTAGAAAACTAGTTTGGCAAGTAGTTTTCATTTATGTGAAACACGTTTTATTTTAGTAATTTTAGCAAGAGTTGATTAAATACTTCCTTCCAAATGTTTTTAGGAAGTTTGAGCGACAAAATATGTTTGTCAAAGACCAAGGAGAATTTTAAAAAAGTGTTTGTGACTTTTAGGACAATGAAAAGAAGATTTGGGAGCACACCCATGACCATGAGTTGTTTATGTGCTAACCTAGCTACTTTCTCATTTTGGGGGGCATATGTATATAGAGGGGTTCTGAATTTTATTCAAGATATTAGGTTAAACTATGATTTCTCATTTGAAGAGAGAAAGCAATACTATCATATGCAATCTAAGATTTAGACTCCATTTGATAAAGTATATTGGAAATTAGGCTAAATTTAAATTAAAAAAAAAAAAAAAAAATCATGAGTATTAAGCTAATTCCAAAGAGGCAATTGGGATAGATTTGACTTCCTAAGCTTCAACAATGTTGTAGGGAGGAGTTGCCAAACTTAAGTTTTATTGGCGAAATAAACATACATAGTTTCCTAAACTCGCGCTTTCTAAACTTGCACATCAAACACAGTTTTTCAAAAGTACGAGTGTGATAAAGAATTTGACTCATGAGAAACGGAAAATGATTGGATTGTAGACACACCAGCCTGAATGGGGTGTATTTTTGTTTTTGAGACAAAAATGAAAGCTTATCATAAAGTATGTGTTTGTGTTTTTGGCAGATCAACGATGGAAACAGTGGTGAAGAAGTTTGGGAGCTTAGCAGAGAGCATAGCAGAGATTTTAGGGCAAAGTTTGGGGATAAAATCGAGCTACTTCAAAGAAAGGTGCGAGAGAGGAAAGAGCAGCTTTAGGCTGAACAGATACCCACCATGTCCATTTGCATCTCAAGTCTATGGTCTAATTCCTCACACGGACAGCGATTATCTGACAATACTTTATCAAGGTCAAATCAGTGGTCTGCAACTCATGAAAGATGGAAAGTGGTTTGCCGTTAAACCTAACCCACAAGCTTTGCTTGTCAACATCGGCGACTTACTTCAGGTGCACACCTTTTTTCTTTCTTTGGATTTTTCAGTTTTTGATGATGGTGAAACATTGCAAAACAAAAGGTTTTCACCTTCAACCTAATTTAATTTATTTTTTCAGTTGGCTTACCGTAAGAAAAAAACTTAGATCCCGTTTGATGACCACTTTATTTTTGGTTTTTAGTTTTTCCCACAAGTTTCTTTGTTTGTTCTCTACATCCTTCCTCATGTTTTCAAAAACCTTGCTATATAAATTTTGAAAACAAAAAGAAAGTAGTTTTCAAAAACTTGTGTTTTGTTTTTTGAATTTGACTAGAAACTCAAATGTCTCCTTGACATAAATGAAAATCATGGTAAGAAGATTGAGAGAAAATAAGCATAATTTTCAAAAATAAAAAACGAAAAACAAAATGGCTATCAAACACTACTTTAAATATTTCGATAAGTGGTTGGATACGTATCCATGAGTAAATATATTTAAGCAAGCTCTTTTCTTCTTCTTATAAAGAAAGTAACTTCTTCGTTTCTCTACTATGAATTAGAGCATGCATCTGATCTTTAAGAGAGGAGTTACGTTTAAATTAATTTCTACCCTATATTTTGTAAATGTACTAAACAAAGCAATTGTTTGAGATTATGGTTGCATTTTCAAAAACCTCTATCAGCTGATAATAATTTTTTATATATAATTTTCGACTTTCTAAAACATTTTAAAACACCTAACTAGAATTTTTTTTAAAAAAAATGTGAAAGTAAAATAAACAACTTATTGGTAAACAAACTTTAATTAATTTTTTAAAGCCAAAATCATTGTCACAGCAGAAGAAATAGTTCTTAGTAAAACAAAAAACTAGTAACAAAATGATTTTAAAATAGATCTGAAATGTTTATTGAGCCCTACACTTATGTCGTTTCTAAACTTATATCTTGCTTTCTGATGGGATTAAAAAATGAAATAACAATTACATAAACTTGGAGAATGGAAAAAGTATACTTCATATATAGGTTTCAAAGATCTTAACCTCCTCAAGAATCAGCCAAATAGTAACTTTATGTGGTCTAGAATTTAAAACTTGCTTCTCTTCTCAAGAATCTAGGAATCAATAGAAAGAAGTATGTAAAAGAAGTTAAATATCACCAACCTTTCTCAAGAGAATCATCTTTGCTGAAAATCTGATGCAGGTTGTGAGCAATGATGTTTTCAAGAGCCTCAAACACAGAGTGGTTGCTTCTGAAGCATTTGAAAGATTTTCCTTTGCATATTTCTACTGCCCATCTGATGATGTGATGATTGAGAGTTGCCTGAAACCAACCTTTTACAGGCAGTTCAGCTACAAAGAGTATAGACAACAAATAGAAAAAGATGTAGAGAAAACAGGCAACAAAGTAGGCCTTTCAAGGTTTTTCTTGCACAACATGTTGCCTCATTTGGGTCAATGAGTCAAGTGTCCAATGTCCATTCTAGAGACTCTAGCTACCTATGAGAGAAAAGAGAATTAAAGTAGGAGGCTATTTGGGTGTGTGTTTTCTATGGAATATCGTATCAGTTTCCTCTAAATTATATATAATGCTATTGTCTATTTAAAATCACGATTCATCGATTTGTTCGCCATTTTTAAAAAAGAACAACTTCAATTCTTTTAAGTTATACCAACTAACAAAAATAAGGGCAAAAGAATGGTTTTTACTTTGGTTGGTCCTTATACTTGATACTTTTAAACATGTAACAATTGAATCTCTAACATTGTTATTCAATCATACGCATGAGCAAATAATCGAACAATCTTTGATCTTGGATCATACAAACAGGTTTGTCGACTTCATTACTTGTTCATACATTTTTTTTTATCGAAGTTCTAATTAAAATTTTAACTTTATGACTTTGTCATTTTGTCCATTGGTGAAAGTAGGGAGAAAAAACATTATATGACAACCGAAATATAAGAACTAATAATATATTATTTATTTAAATATATTATCTTCAAAAACCAATAATTTTGGACTTTGTTTCTCGAAGACCCGCAAGAAAAGTATAGGGTTCACCGACTAGTACTCTTGCTTACTTTTTGTCTTTAGCTTTTGGTGGTTAAATTGAAAAAAAGAAACCCTTTTGTTTCTTGATGTGAGCTCACTTCATCATTATATTGTCTAAATCATAGACTTATCCTAAAAAACTGAATTAAACTTAGAAAATGAATGACTGTTAGTACTTAATCATCAGTGTATTTCAAAGTTGGATAATCCATCATTTTCAAAAGCTAAATCGGCTCTTATCGGAGATTAGAGACGAGATCTTAGTTGGCTTTTCGATAATCCATCGTTTTCAAAAGCAATATAAGACTTGCCATCTGCAAGTGAGAGGCTATTATGCTACAAATACAATGCATGCACTTGAATAATTAATTATGATCATTGTACATTTAAAGTGATGAAATGACAGCACTGTCAATGAATCAATGATGGAGAATGCAAGAATGCTGTGAGGGTAAAAAATAAAAGGTCATCAATTTTTTCTCTCTTTAAAATATAAATTCTCGTGGGTTTAGCCGCAAATCTAGGGGTTTTTTTTTTTTTTTTCTGTCTTTTTGTGAAAAGACGAGAAATATATTAAATAAAGAATAGAGGAAAACACTGGCGATACAAGATGACCATCCAATGTAGGAAGAGGGGCCAACCAATAAATCGAGCCCAAAGAATAAAAAAAATTAAAAAAAAAAGCCCCTAATTAGGCCCTGTCATACAAATTAAAAAGCCTATGGGAGAAAAAAATTGGGCAACTAGGTAAATAACCCTATTTAATTAGTGGTTTGAAAAAAATCTTTTTCGTTAAAGGGTCGATCCCTAATTTTAAACCGAATATAGAAAAAAAATCATGGACTAAATTACTATCACCCCAAATCAAGAAACTAGTAACTAAAAATAACCAATGGGTCTTAAATCAAATCAAAGGAAGATATGACTAAGGGTCGGTTTGTGAAGGCTATTCATAAAGAATAGAAATGATGGAAATGCTCAGCACACTGCTAGAGCTCAATGATTGTCCATTAATAACAGAACGAGAAGGACATGTGGCACAAAATAATAGGCCACTACATGATGTGGAATTTTCCTACCGCAAGTGTACGGGTCAAGTTATAATATAGTGAATGTGAAATTCGAATGTCGTCCTCTGGATTGGGTTTCTAATCAATTTTAATTACCAGAAATACTCTTGACCGATTTTATTTAGGGATCTGAATGAAGTAAGAATGAAATTAAATCAAACACAAAACAATGCAAAAAGTGACAATCCAATGGAAACAATGGTCTTAGGGATGTGATTTCACCAATTGGGATTATGGATTAATAAATGGATTAACAACATGCTACAATTCATAAATCTTGGGAAACGAAAACCACAAATATCTCTCCCGAGCATACATGATTCTCCCACATGCAATTGAATCCGATATCCCTATCTAAATTCAATAAACATGCAAGGCATTAAGGATAACCTTTTTAACGATTTCTAGAATTAACTATAATCTCCCGATTTCTAGCTAAATCCTAGTTATGCATAATGATTTCTAAGCTAAATCCTCTCTCCTGAGTTAGATTCAAGCATAAACATCAATCAATTTATGGCCGGTAAATTGAAAGCATTAAGAATACAATTATGCATAAATGAAATCCATAGCAAAATCCATACAATCAATCCAAAAGTGCCCAACGGCTACATCAATCCCTAAGAGTAAAGACCTAGCTAATCATACAACGCGTTACAATATAGCTACAATCTAAAACAGCCATAAACACTAACTAAAGTAAGGGAAAGAAGAATTAAACACTATGTAGGCCGAGACCGCACGTCCCCGTCACGATCCCCACGAACAATGGGTTGATTTCCACTTTGCTCCCCCTTATTCAGCTCCAAAGACTCTGTTTTTCCTCTGTTTTACGGCTCCAAGATGTCCAAAAGAAGTCCCCCCAAAAAGCCCTAATCGCAATCTTTAAATAAGGCAAAAATTGGTCGTAGCGTCGAGACGCTGTAGGGGTAGCGTCGCGACGCTACCGCGAAATCACGGATTCTGGAAGTTCGTCGAGAGCGTCGCGACGCTGGTCCTAGCGTCGCGAAGCTATGATTTTTTTTTTTTTTTTTAGATTGAAAACTCCATTTAACTCCAATTGCTCACTTTAGCTTCAAAAACATACTTCCTACAAATAAAACATATAAATGCATAAATTTGACCAAATAATTGTAAAAGACTAGGTTAATTAATTACAGAAAAATAGCTAGCTATGCTCGCTATCACTACATAACAGAAAATACAGCAAAATAACACAGTAGCTAAACAACAGGATTAAGGAAAATACAGGCTAAATACTATCACTAACATCCCCCCGCAAGCAAACGCTGGTTATTAACCAGTGAGAGCTTGGTTCTTAGTCCAATGAATCTAGGAGTATGCAAGCTCTTTGTGAAGATGTCAGCTACTTGATCCTCAGATGGAACAAACTAAATGAGAAGTTGTTTCCATGCCACTCTCTCCCTTATGAAGTGATGATCGACTTCAATATGCTTCATTCTATTATGCATCACCGGATTTGCAGCCATATAAGTTGCAGAGATGTTATCACAAAGAAGAAGAGGAGTGGCAGAGGAAAGAGCACCAACTTCACGAAGGACTGACTGAATCCAAGAGATTTCTGTTGCAGCGTTGGACAAGCCCCTATACTTAGACTCTGCACTGGATCATGACACGACTTTCTGCTTGGATGAGTTCCATGAAACCAAATTGGGACCCAAAAATACACAGTATCCGCTTGTGCTCCTTCGATCATCAGGACAACTAGCCCAATCTGCATCAGTGCAACATGTAAGGGAAAGAGAAGAAGCTAGAGAAAACAAGATACCTAAAGATGAGGACCCCTTGATATACCGCAGAAGTCTTTTTACAGCCTGCAATATGGGAAGTTGTGGGGGCATGAAGGAATTGACAAAGCTTATTTACTGCAAAGCTAATGTCAGGTCGTGTGAGTGTGCAGTACTGCAATGCCTCTACTAAGCTTCTGTATTCAGTGGCTAAATCCAGTGGAGTGCCATCAGAGAGAGATAAAGGAGGACTAACAGCCATTGGAGATGAAGTAGGCTTACAAGTATCCAACTTTGCTCGAGAAACAAGATCCATAATGTACTTTTGTTGAGACAAATGGATACAATTGCCCTGACGAACCAGTACTTGGATGCCGAGGAAATATGATAGCTCACCCATATCCTTAAGAGAAAAATGATAATTCAAGGCAGAAGTGAAATGCTAAATCAATGAAACACAAGAGCCAGTGACTAAGATATCATCCACATAAATAAGGAATATAACCAATTTAGAACCAAAATTGTAAACGAACATAGAACTATAAGCCTTGGAAGCAATGAAACCCCATTCAAGAAGACAGGAGCTCAACTTGGAAAACCATGTGCGCGGGCTCTGTTTGAGACCATATAAGGCGTTATGCAGCTTCAAAACGTGATGGGGATGAGTAGCACTCTCAAAACCAGTCGGTTGTTTCATATATACCTCTTCAAGAAGATCACCATGGAGAAAGGCATTGTGAACATCAAGCTTCCTAATTTGCCAACCGGAGGAGACTGCCAAGGACAAGACAATTCGAACCGTTGCTGGTTTTACCACAGGGCTAAAGGTTTCGAAGAAGTCAATTCCAAAAGCCTGAGTAAAACCTTGTGCCACCAATCTTGCCTTATACCTGTCAATGGAGTCATCTGGTTTCAACTTAAGTCTAAAAACCCACTTGCAGCCAACCAATTTTCTGTCAGAAGGAAGGGGAACAAGAGACCACGTCTTATTTCTAATGAGGGCCTCATATTCAACTTCCATAGCAGCCTTCCATTTGGGATCTAATAAAGCCTGCTTATAGCTTGAGGGTTCTGTTGGGGACCGAGGAACCGAAGCACCCTTTGAAACTAACCAGACCTTAGGTTTAAATATACCATCTTTAGATCGAGTGACCATAGAATGAGTATTGAGGCTAGGAGCAGCTTGAGAGACGGATGGAGGAACTGATAGGGTATTCGAGGCAGTAGAGACAGAGGTAGAGGGAGAAGAATGAATATCAGGTACTGGGATGGGTGAGGAGGCTGATGGGGGCTCAGGGGAAGGAGAATGAGCTAAAGAAAAGTCAGAAGGGGATTGATTTGGAGTGGCAGCAGTGGATGGTAATGGAGGGGAAGATGCAGGGGAAACAGGGGGAGCAAATGCCATTGGTAATGGTGATGGACTGGGAGAGGAGGAAAGATTAGGAGAAGAAAAGGAATTAACACAATGAAGAGTGATCCAAGAGGATAGGTGGGATCAGAAAAGGTTGACTTGACTGTAGATGGGGAAGCAGACACAGAATTATGAAAAGGAAACGAGGACTCGTTAAAGACAACATGTCTTGAAACAAACAAACGGCCAGAAGACATGTCTAAGCATAGAGATAACCCTTATGAGATGTACTATAGCCCATAAAAACACACTCCCTAGAACGAAACTGCAGTTTATTATCATTATATGGGCGCAAGAAGGGAAAACAAGAGCAACCAAAACTTTTTAGAAGTTTATAATCAAGAGAATTATGAAATAAAGCAGAATAGGGAGATTGAAAACGCAACACAGGAGTTGGCAACCTGTTAATCAGAAACACAACGGTTTGGAAGGCATAAGACCAAAAATGTAGGGGAACTGAAGAATGGGCTAAAATAGATAAACCGACCTCAACAACATGTCTATTTTTCCTTTCAACACTCCCATTTTGTTGTGGTGTACAGGGGCAGGAAATCCTATGAAGTATACCATTGGAAGACAAAAGTGGGGATAGTGGTCTAAATTCAGTGCCACCATTCGTTTGCAGAGCTTTTATTTTAGAGTTAAATTGAGTTTCAATCATAGTTTTGAAACGAAGAAAGATAAGAATAACATCATGTTTAGATTGCATAAGAAAAATCCAAGTGTATTTAGTGCAATCATCCACAAATAAAACGAAATAACGGGCACCATTTATAGATTTCAAAGGGGAAAGACCCCAAACATCCGAGTACACTAAACCAAAAGGAAAGGGGGATACATAAGACGAAGGGGAAAAGGGAAGACGGTGACTGATAACTCTCCAAAAGGGAGTTATTTAGGCCTTAGTTCTATAGTGTTTTGTGTGTCTTTTGTGTTAAATAATGTTGCTTTTAGATGAATATTATATGCTTTAACCCATTTGGAAGAATGGATGCTTGGAAAGTTATTTTGTGTAGAAAATATTGTGGAGCGACCCGAGGGAGCAAAATCCGTGATCCAGCAAAGCAGGGAGCAAAACTGCCACGTAACAGCTCTTAATCCATTTTAATGAAGTGGCGTTAGCTGAATTAGTTTCGGATCTAAGAAGCTTGGAGAGCCTTCCACGTGTACAATTTGACCTAATTAGGTTAAACCTCAGCTTATAAAAGGAGGAGCCGTCAGCGATAAATTCATTCACAATTGGGAGACCGAATCAATCGGCTGGAGGCCGAATTGACGGCATAATGGAGATCTAAGAAGACCATTTGTGATTCAACTCAAGAAGACAAAGTTCTTCCATGTTCTTGGTGGTTTGGAGCAGCTGTTTCATCTCCCCATGTGTATTTCGCATTATGGATGTGCTTATCGAGATTGTAACGTATTTTATGTTTTCAATCATGAACTAATTGCTTTGTAGGCATAGGTTAAGAATTATGTAATTGTTATATTTATAAAATCTGGAAATTCTATTTGATTATGATCATCTTGAGTTATCGTTGTTCTTCAATTTCATTATGTGCCCGCCTAGCTAGCCGGTATGTATAGCTTCTCCTAGTTTCAGGGATGATTTAGGAGTTGTGTGGCGATAATTCACGTTAGACCATTATGAGTTGGTGAACGCCAGCAGTTGAACTAGGGATAGTCAATTGCCTAACGCTTGATCGATAGAGCTTCATTGGAGTTGAAACATATTCCAAAAAATCCGGAGTTCCGGGAGGATCCCGTTGATAAGACTGCATGAGATTGACAGATCAAAAGAATTGTTGGATCATCTTTATAAAAAATTACAGAAGTCTTAACCTGTGTCTGTTTCCATTCTGTTTTCTATAATCGTAATCATTTACTGCTTTCGTATTTCTTTTGTTTCAACATTTTAAAAACCCAATCAATTTAACCAACCTTTTGAAATCACTAAAAAGGAAAATTAAATCAATAGAGGTAGGAAATTTCAAGACCCTGTGGATACGATAAATACTTATCACTTGTTGCTAGATTGTGTATACTTGCACAGTATTTTGAAGTGAAATCTATCTATATTTTTAACCACTTCAGAATTGCAACAAGTTTTTGGCGTCATTGCCGGGGACTTGAAATTGTTTTATTTGATTGCTTTTTTTTTGTGCATTTTTGGTGATTTGGTGCGTGAATTTTTTGATTGTTTGTGTTTGAGCGATCCCCTTGGGATTAGATTTTTAAGAAGTTCAAGTGAATCTCGAAGAGGAATCGTGCGATGCAGCAAAATCCACCGAGAGAGCAAAATGGGCAACAAAATAATCAGGCTGAGAACCCTATTCTTGTAGCGAATGATAGGGGCAGAGCCATTCGAGCATATGCTTTCCCAATATCTGACGAGTTGAATCCAGTGATAATACGTCCAGTTATTGAGGCAACAAACTTTGAAATGAAATTGGTCATGTTTCACATGTTACAGATGATTGGCCAATTCCATGGTTTATCATCCGAGTACCCTCATTTACATCTTATGTCTTTTCTAGGAGTTAGTGACTCATTTGTTATTCAGGGAGTGTCGAGAGATGCCCTTAGATTAACCCTATTTCCTTATTCCCTTAGAGATGGAGCAAAAGCGTGGTTGAATTCTTTTGCTCCAGCGTCAATTAGTACGTGGAACGAGTTAGCGGAGAAATTTCTTAGTAAGTATTTTCCACCAATTAGAAATGCCAAGTTGAGGAGTGGGATAGTGAGATTTAGGCAAAATGAGGAAGAAACTTTTAGTGAGGCTTGGGAAAGGTTTAAGGAGCTTTTGCGAAAGTGTCCCCACCACTGTTTACCACATTGTATTCAAATAGAGATATTTTACAATGGGTTAAACATAGCAACCCAATGTATGGTTGATGCTTCTGCGGGAGGGGCCCTTTTGGCAAAAACTTTTAATGAAGCTTATGAGATTTTAGAGAGAATATCAACCTACAGTTGTCAATGGTCAGTTGTTAGAGGCTCTAGTAAGAAAGTTAAGAGTGTGATAGGGCTGATATTGCAGCATTAGCTAACGCACTTAAAAACATAACTGTGGTAAGCAATGTTCAGCAGCCGCCAGTTGTGGAGCCTGCTGCAGTTGTAAACCAAGTGGTAGAAGAATCTTGTGTCTACTATGGTGAAGAGCATAATTATGAGTTTTGTCCTAACAATCCAGCTTCTGTGTTTTTTGTAGGTAATCAAAGGAATAACCCATATTCAAATTTTTATAATCCAGGTTAGCGTAACCACTCCAAGTTTGTGTGGGGAGAGCAAAGAAGTAATTCGCAAGCCCCCCAAGCACAACAAAAGGTGGCAAATCAGCCAGGATTTGTTTTGTAGAACCAGCAAGGATTGCCCCAGCAAAATAAGCAGGCTATCCATCAAAATTCGGGTAATTCTCTGGAGTCAATGATGAAGGATTATATGGCACGAAATGATGTCGTAATCCAAAGTCAACAGGCTTCATTGAGAGTCCTAGAGTTGCAAGTGGGTCAGCTAGCTAATGAGCTGAAGGCACTAAAGGATTGGAATTCTGTAATTCCGTAAAGCGGAAGCGTGATTGGGACCGATTCGTAATTAATTTTTGTTTAATCTAAAATACCAATACATTGGCAATAAACTTAGAACTATTCTAGACTTATATTAAGGCTAAGCATACAAAAATATTAGATCTAAATCTAATTTATATAGTAACAAATTACTTACTCTCGTTGACGACTCAGATTAAATTCACCAATTGCTTGTGAAATAATCACGAACTAGTGCGAACACCACCACTATGGCTACATCGGTATGACTCTAAGACTTCTTGAAGCAGGAGACTTGTGGGAGTCTTTTGGGAGTGATTTTTGAGAGAAGGAGAGACAATGGGATACCTTTCACCCCACCCCAGGGGTCCTATATATAATAAAGGCCAAGACATTTTTCCTAATAGGAAAATGTCTCTAATTTTAATAAATAATTAATTAATTACCCAATTAAATATCATATATTTAATCTTAGGGATTTTATTAAAATTAAAATTAATATGAATCCAATTCATATTAAATTTATCTGAACTCTTTCAAATATTTTCTCTCAAGAATTAATTTTTGAAATTTAATTAAAAAATTATATTTTATATTATAATGCATCAATATACATTATATGATTTCCCAAATAAATTGAACACTTATATTTATTTGCTTCAAGTCTCTTTACGAGCTACCAGTGGGACCTAATGGACCTACAGATCAGAAGCTCCAACGATAGGAGACTAATTGGCTAAACTCATTAACCAAGTTAGTCTCCATTCGTTAACTGTGGGTCACTCCACTAAAGACCCACAACTGCACTTTTCTCACTGCAGAATATTTCTGTGTCCACGGATATCGACCAATAACAGCAAGTTAGTCCTTCACGAGTGTTCGTAACTCCACCTGGGTCAAATTACCGTTTTACCCCTGAGTTGCCTCTACTTCCTTAAGTACCAGTGCTCCTCTAATGAACAACTTGTTTGTGGTCCAACCATCAAACAGAAAACCCCTCTTGGGCCAGTGAGAGGGTAGGGCCCTTTGTTCAAGACCCGGAGACACTGTTGGGTTTTATGCCCTAAAACTCGTAGATAGTGAATGTAAACAAATTTTATACTTGTATTTAATAAAGTGTTATTTAGTTTTCTGCAATAAAATGTTTATTGTTAAATATTGCACTATTTGACCCAAATCCAATAAACTAAAGATCCAAGGTTGTTTGTATGTAACTTGAACTAGTATGTGGGGACATACGAGGATCGATGTTCAAGTAACAACCTAAAAGGTCTATAGTACAAGGATAAGGTTGGGTACCTTATCCTGGTGACACTATGGATACGACCCACTTTGTATTATGATACAAACGCTATGATCCAACGCGTTCATGTAGTTGACATGCGAGTGGGGGTATCCTATGCAATGAGTTTGCATAAGACCGGACCGCGAAATAGTTAACCACTAACTGTAACACCGTTAGTTGGCTTGGTTTCTATTTCACTAGGATGACCTAGACAACTTAGTCTCAATCCTGAGTGGATTATGGACTCCTGTTCACGAGGAGTTGTCCTTTGATTTGTATGGGTGAGAGTGCCCAGCACGCCGACTCAATAAGCCTACCATTTTGGGGACAATACCGAGTGGGGAGCTGGGAACATAATCACACAAGATGGAATTCACTCCTTCCCGACTTTAGGGTAAGTAGAGGTGTGTTCCCTTAAGTGGTGTCTCCGGGACTTGAACAATGGGCCCAACCCTCTCTATGGCACGAGAGGGACTTCTGTTTGTTGGTTGGACCTCAAACAGGTTGTTCATTAGAGGAGTACTGGGAACTTAAGGACAAAGATGTAAACCAGGGGTAAAACGGTAATTTGACCCAGCTGGGATACGAACACACGTGAAGGACTGACTTGTAGTATTGGTCGATATCCGTGGACACAGAAATATTCTGCAGTGAGAAGAGTGCAGCTGAGGGTCTTTAGTGAAGTGACCCACAGTTAACGAATGGAGACTAACTTGGTTAATGAGTTTAAGCCAATTAGTCTCGTATCGTTGGAGCTTCTGATCTGTAGGTCCATTAGGTCCCACTAGTAGCTCGTAAAAGGACTTGAAGCAAACTAATATAAATTGTAAATTGAAAGTGTTCAATTTATCTGGGGAATTGTATAATGTATATTGATGCATTATAATATAAAGTTTATGAAACTTTATAATATAATTTTTGAATTAATTTCAAAAATTAATTCTTGAGAGAAAATGTTTGAAAGAGTTCAAATAAATTTAATATGAATTGGATTCATATTAATTTTAATAAAATCCCTAAGATTAAATATATGATATTTAATTGGGTAATTAATTAATCATGGAATTAATTAATTATTTATTAAAATTAGAGACATTTTCCTATTAGGAAAGAAAATATTTGAAAGAGTTCAAATAAATTTAATATGAATTGGATTCATATTAATTTTAATTTTAATAAAATCCCTAAGATTAAATATGTGATATTTAATTGGGTAATTAATTAATTATGGAATTAATTAATTATTAAAATTAGATATTGTTCAGATAATAGATTTGAACTTATTCCTAGACCTTTTCCTATTAGGAAAAGGTCTTGGCCTTTACCTATATATAGGACCCCTGGGGTGGGGTGAAAGGCATCCCATTGTCTCTCCTTCTCTCAGAGATCTCTCCCAAAAGACTCCCACAAGTCTCTTGCTTCAAGAAGTCTTAGAGATATACCGGTGTAGCCGATTGGCGGTGTTCGCACAAGAGGGTTGCTGCATTTTCAATCTTATTAGCAAGAAAAGGGGAATTGATCAAGGCTTTCTACAAAAGTAAGTTTTCTATGAAATCCTTGATCACTAGGATCAATCTAGTTGATCTTTTAGCATGTTTATAGCCTATGTACAACCCATTAAATATAGATTTATTGCTGTAATATTTTGCAAATTGTATTGGTATTTCAATTAGAATCTAAGACTCTGAGTAGGTTCGGTAATACTTTCCGCTGCGTGGGGCTTTTATCCCTTCAGACACCACTTAAGGGAACACTCATCTACTTCCTTAAAAGTCGGGAAGGAGTGAATTCCATCTTGTGTGATTATGTTCCCAGCTCCCCACTCGATCTTGTCCCCAAAATGGTAGACTTATTGAGTCGGCGTACTGGCCACTCTCACCCATACATATCAAAGGACAATCCCTCGTGAACAGGAGTCCATAATCCACTCAGGATTCAGACTAAGTTGCCTAGGTCATCCTAGTGAAATAGAAACCTAACCAGTTAACGGTGTTATAGCTAGCGATTACTATTTCGCGGTACGGTCTTATGTAAACAATTTCATCAAGGACATTGCTTCCGAGGTACAAACACTTGCTATAACTGTGGTCAGATGGGCCACATGAGAAGAGATTGTCCAACATTGTTTCAGAGGACTAGTGGTGCACAAGGCTCATTTTCTCAACACGATCAAACCAGGACACAGGCTAGTCAAGGACAACCTAATTTGCAAGCAAGAGTCGTTGCAACCAGCAGTGAAGGCCAATCCAATATTGCGAACTCTAGTGGGTCAAAGTCCAAGGGAAAATATTCGCCATGACTTAACAAGAAGCTCACGGATCGCCTGATGTTGTTATGGGTATGTTATCTATTGGTAAAAATGCTCGTACTTTAATAGATCCTGGTGCTACGCATTCTTTTATTTCTCCTATATTTTCTGTTGGAATTAATAAGATCTCAGAGTCCTTACTTGATGATTTAATAGTAGCTACTCCAGTTGGAAAATCCTTGTTGGCGAATAGTGTTTATCGAAATTGTACGGTCATAGTTGGTGATAGGGAGTTGAACGTTGATCTAATACCCTTGGATATTCATGATTTTGATGTTATCTTGGGGATGGATTTCTTATCTGCACATCATGCCACAGTAGATTGCTTTCAAAAAGAAGTTGTGTTTAAACGACCAGGAGAAACTGAAGTTACTTTTAGGGGTGAGAGAAAAATTGTGCCTTCGTGTGTGATATCAACATTGAAGGTTGGTAAACTGCTTGGGAAAGGTTGTTCAGCTTACTTGGCTCATATAGTTGACACTGAGGTGAGTAAATCAAAGATTGAAGATATACCTGTGGTTAGGGACTTTCCAGATGTATTTCCAGAAGAATTGCCTGGATTACCACTTGATCGAGAAGTAGAGTTTGTGATTGATTTGATACCAGGTACTGCTCCTATTTCACAAGCACCATATCGAATGGCCCCAACGGAATTGAAAGAATTGAAGCTACAGTTGCAAGAGCTCGTTGATAAGGGTTTTGTTAGGCCTAGTGCATCTCCATGGGGTGCACCAGTGTTGTTTGTGAAGAAAAAGGATGGTACGATGAGGTTATGTATCGATTATAGGCAGTTGAATAAGGCGACAATACGTAATAAGTATCCTTTGCCTAGGATAGATGACTTGTTTGATCAGCTGAAAGGTTCCTCGATGTTTTCTAAAATTGACTTACGATCAGGGTATCATCAACTTAAGATTAGAGAAACGAATGTGCCAAAGACTGCTTTCAGGACCCGATATGGGCACTATGAGTTTTTGGTCATGCCGTTTGGGTTGACTAATGCCCCTGCAGCCTTTATGGATCTCATGAACAGGGTGTTCCATTCTTACTTAGACAAATTCGTGATTGTGTTCATTGACGACATATTGGTATATTCCAAAAGTAAAGAAGAGCATGGGGAACATCTCAAAATTGTATTGCAGGGAGTTGTATGCTAAAGTTAGCAAGTGTGAATTCTGGCTAAATCAGGTTGTGTTTTTGGGCCATGTAATTTCTGTAGAAGGCATATTTGTTGATCCTCAAAAGATTGAAGCAGTAGTTAAATGGGAGCGACCTACATCCGTTACGGAAGTTCGTAGCTTCCTTGGACTAACTGGGTATTATCGTCGCTTTGTTGAAGGATTCTCCAAGCTAGCTCTCCCATTGACTAGCTTGACTAGAAAGAATTCGAAGTTTGTTTAGACTGACAAGTGCGGGCAAAGTTTCCATGAACTGAAGAAGAGGTTAGTTTCTGCTCCAATACTTACACTACCAACGCCCGGTGAGGAGTTTATTATTTACAGTGATGCTTCTCATCAGGGTTTGGGGTGTGTGTTAATGCAAAATGGTAAGGTAATAGCCTATGCTTCTAGGCAGTTGAAGAAGCACGAGCACAATTATCCAACTCATGATCTTGAGCTAGCTGCAGTAGTGTTATCTTTAAAGGTTTGACGACATTATTTATATGGGGAGAAGTGTCATATTTATACAGATCATAAAAGTCTAAAGTACATCTTCGATCAAAAGGAGTTGAATTTGCGTCAGAGAAGATGGCTTGAGCTACTAAAGGATTATGATTGTACCATTAATTATTACCCAGGGAAGGCTAATGTGGTTGCAAACGCCTTAAGTAGAAAAGGGCATGGTCCAGTAACCCCATCTAATGCCATGAGTTTCTCCTTGTTGGGTGAATTCAGTAGCATGAATGCAGAATTATCTGTGGATGAGCTAGGATCCTTAATTGCAAGTTTTCGGGTAAGGCCTGTTTTGATTGACAAGATTATAATAGCTCAATCTGATGATCCAGTTCTTGATAGGCTTAAGGGAGAAGTGAAAAATAATCAGCGATCAGATTATGTGTTGAGAGATGATGGAGCACTAACCAAGTTTGATAGGTTATGTGTACCTAACAATCCAAACTTAAAGAAGGAAATACTTGACGAAGCTCATAGTTCAGGTTATGCAATGCATCCTGGTAGTACAAAAATGTATCGAACATTGAAGGAGCATTATTGGTGGCAAGGCATGAAAAGAGAAATAACAGAATATGTTTCTAGATGCTTAATCTGCCAACAAGTGAAACCAGAACGCCAAAGAGTGGCAGGACTTTTGAATTCTTTGCCAATTCCAGAATGGAAGTGGGAGCATATTACGATGGATTTCTTATTTGGTCTTCCTCGTGCACAGAGTTGTTATGATGGTATTTGGGTGATTGTGGACAGATTAACAAAAACTGCTAGGTTTTTGCCAATCAAGATCACTTATTCTTTAGATTAACTGGCAAAGTTGTATGTGGATGAGATAATAAGTTTGTATGGAGCACCAGTTTCGATAGTTTCTGATAGAGACTCGAGGTTCACTTCTAAATTTTGGCCTAGTTTACAACAAGCATTGGGTACTAAGCTACATTTTAGTACGGCCTTTCATCCCCAAATAGATGGACAATCAGAAAGGACTATACAAACATTGGAGGACATGTTAAGGGCCTGTGTTTTGCAATTTAAAGGAAGTTTGGATACTCACTTGTCACTAATGGAGTTTGCGTATAACAATAGTTACCATTCAAGCATTGGAATGACACCATTTGAGGCATTGTATGGTAGGAAGTGTAGAACTCCAGTTTGTTGGGATGAAGTTGGTGAGAGAAAATTGATGGGTCCCGAACTCGTGCAAATCACTGCAGAAAAGGTGAAGGTAATCAAAGAAAATTTGAAAGGGGCACAAGACTGACAAAAGAGCTATGCAGATAAGCGTCGGAGAGATTTAGAATTTGAGGTTGGTGATAAAGTTTTTCTTAAGCTATCTCCTTGGAAGGGTGTATTGAGGTTTGGTAAGAAAGGAAAATTGAGCCCTAGATATATCGGTCCCTACGAGATTCTTGAATGTATTGTACCAGTGGCATATCGCTTGGCTTTACCAATGGAGCTCTCTCAAATTCATGATGTATTTCATGTTTCAATGTTACGTAAGTACATCTCAGATCCATCACATGTCCTTGAGACTCAACCGGTGCAATTGAAAGAAAACTTATCTTATGAAGAGGAGCCCGTGCGAATATTAGACAAAAAGGAACAAGTGTTACGAAATAAGACTATTCCCTTGGTTAAGGTCTTATGGAGGAATCATGCAATGGAGGAGGCAACTTGGGAAAGTGAGGAGCAGATGCGTATCAAATACCCTCAACTTTTTGCTTGATGGACGTGACTGAATTTCGAGGACGAAATTTCCAAAAAGAGGGTTAATACCTATTTCTACGTGGTTATAATAACAATAACAATAATAATAATAATAATAATAAAAGGGAAAAGAATAGCAAGCTTCCAACGGAAGCTTTAGAAAAAAAAAGGAAAGGAAATAAACTTTACTTAATAAAAAAAAAAAAAAAAGAAATTAGAAGAGGGGAAGACAGAATCGGGGAAAGAAAAGAAGAAAAAGAAAAAGGGGAGAAAACAGAGAAAGGGGAGGGAGACGGAAGGCAACGAGGAGTCAAATTTGGGCATTTTTGAACGACTTTGGAAGGGAAAAACAAATCAAGAAGCACACAACATTGGATTCAAGTATTGGGTAAGTTTCTTGTTCTTGGTTTGAGCTTTTGCACAAGTTAAGAAGCTAAAAAAATGGGTTTCATTTGTGGGTTTTCTTCTTTGACTTGAATACTCCATAGATTAGTTTGAAAACTAGGAGATTCATAATGGGTTGAGTTCAAAGAGAGAAAAACTTGATAAAAACCCATAGTTTAAGCGAAAAAAAAGGGGGAAGAAATTGATGATGGTTATTCATAGGTTGTTGGTTTGCAAGCTTTTAAGGGATAATGTTCATGGAGAACAAGGAGATAATGTTCATGGAGAAGAAGAGAAGAAATGAAAAGAATTAAGCTTATTATGAACATGGGCAAAATGGAGTTATTGGAAACTTTATTTTAGAAATATGATACTAATTACATGGTAGTTGGAGGCCAAGCTCATGAAAATTCTAGTTATTCCAAGTGTTAAAGGGAAACTAAAGCTTGGTATAATCTAGTGATGTGTTTTAATATGGAGATTTAAAAAGCCGTTAATACTTGGGTAATTATTATTTCAGGTCAAACAGAGATCGGAACCGCCTACGACCCAAACTTCTCTCATCAATAGTATAGTGAGTGGTTATTCTTCAAAATACTTTTCTTATTTAGAAATTAATGAAATTTGAGTTTGAAGTCAATTATGATATATGTATATATATATGTATATATTTGTACAAATGAGTTGGTTGTTGAGGATTATGACAATTTCTAAGACTATTGTAGAAAGGTGACTTATGGTTTTGAAGCTTTAAGATTTTAGCCTATCGGCAAAGGCCCAAGTTCTTTTGAAATTTTACGATCGTATAACTATACATTTCAAATATTTGGAAGTTTTAAAGTGAATGAAGTGTTGCAGGGGAATATTGGGGCCTTAGGTGCCAAATCCGGATTCCGAATCCTGGACCTGGGGGGGTGTTACAATTCCAGTCAACATACCTGAAGTGTGAGGCTAACACTTGGCTTGGCTTTATCAAGCAGTGATTATTGCTTACAATGTATGCCTCCATTGTCCCCCGTGATCGAGTGCTCTTGAAGGTTCAGAGTCCCAAAGAGTTCCAATGATATAAACTTGTTTGATAAGGGGATTATTGACACTGCCAATCTAGCTAGGCTTCAAAAAGGTGAGGTGCGCCAGGGTGGTTTGTTGTGCGGTGTCCATAGAGTGCTGGAGCAGCTTGAGATGGTTCTGGTCAGTAGGCTAGAATTCACTGAGAGGCAACTTCAAACCTACTAGAGCTATGATCGTTGAAGGGACACCACACTAAGGAGGGCTATGCAAGTAAATTTTTTCTAAGCCATATAAAGCCTTCCTAATTTTCCTTGATGATCTTATGAACCCATGCATTCCACCCCCGCCCATCATTCAAGAGGAAGAAGAAAACCCAGAGCCTGAACATAAAGAAGAATTAAAGGGAAGTTTCAGTTTCTTCGAGGAAATATTTTGATGAATGATTTTTTTGTGCTCGCCTTGCATGTGATGTGTTCTTTCTGCTTATGTTATGTTCTGCTTCTTTGTTTTTATCTAATGCTTTAAAATCTATCTCTGTCATGATTACGTAAATCTGTGATCTTGATCTTTAATGAAATCAAACATTGTTTTGTTTGGCACATCTGAGTATCTAACTTAATTTTCTTCTGAAATTTTGAAGCTTGGACTAGTAAGCTTAATTAGATCAAGGTGTTCTGATCTCCAGAAACCTTTTGCTTGAGCATTCCTTCTAGCCTAGTCATGACTGCAACAAAAGTTCTGAGGTAGCATTGTCTTATTTTGGTCCACCTTAAGCTTAATCTTAGTCCCACACTTAGTTTAAAATTCATATAGAAAAAATTAAGTTTATACTTATCATGTTGCTAATTCATTGAGGACAATGAATAATTTAAGTTTGGGGGACTTTTAGCTACTCCGCTTGTTTTGCCCGAGCATTCTTCTCCTCCATAATAATTTTTCTAGGTTGTTGAGTAACCAGGAAAATTTGTGACACCCACAGTTTGTCTTTGCGTCAAAAGATGACCTAGGAGAATATATAAAAAAATGATAAAAAATTGGCGAAAAGAAAATTGTGAAAATTTTGCTGTGAAAATTGAAAGAGCAAAAATTTTGAAGGATATGAATGATAATCTAGCAGTTTTCTGTCTCCCAGGGCTTAGGTGAGCTTCATCATAAAATGTCGCCATTCTGAGAAGCAAGGGATAGAATAACTACGGAATTTTGGGCTTAGCAATGAGTATTTAGCCTAGTTGGTGATGAGTTTGAGGCAAGGGTATACTGCACCATAAAGTGGGTCATCTCATGCTTAAGAGCTTATGACTATAGGGTTGCTTTAAGGCTGAAGAACAAAAGAATAAATCCCCTGAAATATGTGTTCAAATATGTCTGATAATAGAGCTAAGCTGTGGTAAGTTCTTAGGATTGAGTTAAAGGTGGTGATTATTTGTTCAATGCTGAAAGAATTATTTTGCTGCAGCAGTGCTTGGTTTTGCAGGATGCTCAGGTAAAGGTTGAAGGTAGTGTTGGAATATTTGTTTTGATTGAGTTATGCTATGACTAATGTTTTGAATTTTCAAGGGAAGGTGAGTTAGTATTGCTCGGGACGCGCAATAGTTCAAGTTTGTGGGTATGATAACTCTCCAAAAGGGAGTTATTTAGGTCTTAGTTCTATAGTGTTTTGTGTGTATTTTGTGTTAAATAATGTTGCTTTTAGATGAATATTATATGTTTTAACCCATTTGGAAGAATGGATGCTTGGAAAGTTATTTTGTGCAGAAAATATTGCGGAGTGACCCGCGGGAGCAAAATCCGTGATCCAGCAAAGCAGGAAGCAAAACTGCCACGTAACAGCTCGTAATCCATTTTAATGAAGTGGCGTTAGCTGAATTAGTTTCGGATCTAAGAAGCTTGGAGAGCCTTCCACGTGTACAATTTGACCTAATTAGGTTAAACCTCATCTTATAAAAGGAGGAGCCGTCAAAGATAAATTCATTTACAATTGGGAGACCGAATCAATCGGCTGGAGGCCGAATTGACGGCAGAATGGAGATCTAAGAAGACCATTTGCGATTCAACTCAAGAAGACAAAGTTCTTCCATGTTCTTAGTGGTTTGGAGCAGCTGTTTCGTCTCCCCAATTACTAAAAGGATTAGTATTTCTTGTGTATTTCGCATTATGGATGTGCTTATCGAGATTGTAACGTATTTTATGTTTTCAATCATGAACTAATTGCTTTGTAGGCATAGGTTAAGAATTATGTGAATGTTATATTTATAAAATCTGGAAATTCTATTTGATTATGATCATCTTGAGTTATCGTTGTTCTTCAATTTCATTATGTGTCCGCCTAGCTAGCCGGTATGTATAGCTTCTCCTAGTTTCAGGGATGATTTAGGAGTTGTGTGGCGATAATTCACGTTAGACCATTATGAGTTGGTGAACGCCAGCAGTTGAACTAGGGATAGTCAATTGTCTAACGCTTGATTGGTAGAGCTTCGTTGGAGTTGAAACATATTCCAAAAAATTCGGAGTTCTGGGAGGATCCCGCTGATATGACTGCATGAGATTGACGGATCAAAAGAATTGCTGGATCATCTTTATAAACAATTACAGAAGTCTTTGTTGGGTTTTATGCCCTAAAACTCGTAGATAGTAAATGAAACAAATTAATCGATCTCAATAAAGTGTTATTTGAGTAATTCAGTAATTTGGTTATTGAATAATCGAGTTTGCATAAATAAACCCTAAATCCAATAAACTAAGATCCAAGGTTGTTTAAATGAAACTTGGACTAGTATGTGGGGACATACGGGGATCAGTGTCCAAGTAACAACCTAAAAGGTCTATAGTATAGGGATAAGGCTGGGTACCTTATCCTGGTGACACTATGTGATACGGCCCACCTTGTATTCGATACAGATGCAATGATCCAAAGCGTCCATGTAGGAGACATGCGGGTGGGGGTATCCTATGCAATGAGTTTGCATAAGACCGGACCGCGAAATAGTAACCACTAGATGTAACGCCGTTAACTAGTTTAGGTTTCTATTTCAATAGGATGACCTAGGTAACTCAATCTCAATCTTGAGTCTGTTATGAACCCCTTTTAGGAGGGATTGTCCTTAGATTTGTATGGGTGAGAGCGGCCAATTCGCCGACTCAATAAGCCTACCATTTCAGGGGCAAGACCGAATGGGGGCTGGGAACATAACAGTACAAGATGGAATTCACTCCTTCCCCTATTGGGGTAAGTAGATGTGTGTTCCCTTAAGGGCTGATTCCGGGGCTTGAACAAAGGCGCGCCGTCCTCTCATGGCCCGAGAGGAACTCCTGTTTAGTGGTTGGACCCTAAACAACTTGTTCATTAGAGGAATCAGTGGTACTTAAGGAACCAGAGGTAACCCAGAGGTAAAACGGTAATTTGGCCCAGTTGGTGTTACGAACACACGTGAAGGA
Source organism: Luffa aegyptiaca (assembly GCA_017139565.1). Classification (NCBI taxonomy): domain Eukaryota; kingdom Viridiplantae; phylum Streptophyta; class Magnoliopsida; order Cucurbitales; family Cucurbitaceae; genus Luffa; species Luffa aegyptiaca. The sequence continues at coordinate 18,356,321 of CM029405.1, read as the reverse complement.
TTGACTTACTGCATTAGTCGATATTCGTGGACACAGAAATATTCTACAGTGAGAAGAGTGCAGCTGTGGGTCTTTAGTGGAGTAACCCACAGTTAACGAATGTTGACTAACTTGGTTAATGAGTTTGGCCAACTAGTCTCGTATCGTTGGAATTTCTGATCTGTAGGTCCATTAGGTCCCATTGGTAGCTCGTAAAGAGACTTGAGGCAATTAAGTATAAATTATAAATTGAAAGTGTTCAATTTATTTGGGGAATCGTATAATGTATATTGATGCATTATAATATAAAGTTTATGAAACTTTATAATATAACTTTTGAATGAATTTCAAAAATTAATTCTTGAGAGAAAATATTTGAAAGAGTTCAAATAAATTTAATATGAATTGGATTCATATTAATTTTAATAAAACCCCTAAGATTAAATATATGATATTTAATTGGGTAATTAATTAATTATGGAATTAATTAATTATTTATTAAAATTAGAGACCTTTTCCTATTAGGAAAGAAAATATTTGAAAGAGTTCAAATAAATTTAATATGAATTGGATTCATATTAATTTTAATTTTAATAAAATCCCTAAGATTAAATATATGATATTTAATTGGGAAATTAATTAATTATGGAATTAATTAATTATTTATTAAAATTAGAGATTTTTTCCTATAAGGAAAAGGTCTTCCTTTTCCTATTAGGAAAAAGGTCTTGGCCTTTACTATATATAGGAACCCTGGGGTGGGGTGAAAGACATCCCATTCATTCTCCTACTATCAGAGAATTCCCCTCAAGCCTTTCTCTGGACTCCCACCAGTCTCCTACCTCTAGAAGTCTCAGAGTCATACCGGTGTAGCCATAGTGGTGGTGTTTGCACTAGTTCGTGATTATTTCACAAGCAGTTGGTGATTTAATCTGAGTCGTCAACGAGAGTAAGTAATTTGTTATTATATAAATTAGATTTAGATCTAATTTTTGTATGCTTAGCCTTAATATAAATTTAGAATAGTTCTAAAATTATTGCCAATGTTTTGATATTTTAGATTAAACAAAATTAATTACGAATCGGTCCCAATCACGCTTCCGCTTTACGGAATTATGGAATTCCAATCCTTCAGTCTTAACCTGTGTCTGTTTCCATTCTGTTTTCTCTAGTCGTAATCATTTACTGCTTTCGTATTTCTTTTGTTTCAGCATTTTAAAAACTCAATCAATTTAACCAACCTTTGAAATCACTAAAAAGGAAAATTAAATCAATAGAGGTAGGCAATTTCAAGACCCTGTGGATACGATAAATACTTATCACTTACTGTTAGATTGTGTATATTTGCACAGTATTTTGAAGTGAAATCTATCTATATTTTTAACCACTTCAGAATTACAACAGTGACTCTTAGCTAATTGGCAATGAAAACAAAATTGTTCAGTTGATGAGCTGAATTTGATGTCACAATCAGTAAGGACTCGTTTAACTATTTGAAAGGAGGGATGACCAAGACGACGGTGCCACAGCGAGACATCTTGAAGGGTTGAAAGGAGAGCAACAGGCTGACTTTGAGGAGATTGAGGAGACCGGTTGGGAGGAAGAGACAACTTTTATAACCCATCCTTAAGAAGACCCTGAAGCAGAATGGTCTTGGATAGACGATCCTTCACAAGAAAATGACACGGATGAAACTCAACAAAAGCACTATTGTCATGACATAAACGAGCAATGCTAATGAGATTATGTGACAAGTGAGGAGTATGCAAAACAGAAGACAATCGCAAAGGAAAAACAGAGGCATTAGACTTAATAGTAGAAGAACCAATGTGAGAAACTGGAATAGACTTACCATTACCAACAACCACCTGCTCGCCACCAAAATAAGGAAGAGGATGTTGAATATTGTTCAAGTCAGGGGTCATATGATGTGTTGCCCCTGAATCCATAAACCAAGACTCGTTTGGATGAGAGGCAGTAGGTAAGGGCATGGTAGAGTCAGAGGACGTAGCAGAGGAGGTTTGAGGTTGAGGTGAGGATTGAGGGAACTGATTAAACAAGGCTTGGGAGGAAGACGATTTAGGAGTAGCCTGATACAACAGGTTGTGCCTGTTGTAGCATACTAATGTTGTATGACCTAGCTTTCCATAAATCTGACATTGAGGGTGGTTAGAATTTTGAGATGGCCAAGAGAAGGAAGAGGCGATTGGGGACGACCAAGGACTTCTAGACCAGGGAATGGAGAAGAAAAAGGTTGAGCCATTTGAGGAAAAGGGAAAGAGGAGGCTTGCTTCTGGGGCGAAGAGGACTTCTGAAAGCGTTTAGAAGCAGAGGAATTAGAAGAGTTGGCTAAGTTTGCTTGGACGAGATTGAGGGAGTCGACAGAAGATTGCTTCTCCAGCCGTGCTTCATAGGCCAAAAGAAGGCTGCAAACATCGGCAAGAGAGGGACGATCAGTACGGTTTTGGATTGAGGTAACAAAAGGATTGTACTCGGTTCCAAGGCCTTCCAAGATGTAACCCAAGTGATCCCTATAAGACAACGACTCTCCAATTGCTGAAAACTTGTCGGCAACGTCTTTAATCTGAGCAAGAAACTGAGAAACAGAGAGTCCATCTTTCCGAATCTTCTGCAATTGAGAACGCAATCCCATGATTCGAGCTGTCGAGGATGATTCATACACAGTGCAGAGATGCTCCCATATTTCAAACGCAGAAGAACATCCAATAATTTCCCCCAGTTTATCCTCATTCAAGGAAGAGTAGATCCAAATCATCAAAGTTCTATTAAATTTCTGCCAAATTTTAAAATGTGGATTTACTTGAGTTTGAGCTACATTTAGGAACTTCGGAGGAGCAGGCGTACCGTTAATGAAACATTCCATGTCAAACGCAATAATGTGGTTGAGCAATTGGTTTTTCCATAGAAGATAGTTGTTGTCATTCAGCTTGATGTTTAAGGAAGGGGTTAGGGTTGGGTATGGAGAAGTTGCCGATTGAGGAGTAGGATAAAGAGGGGCAGACGAATTTGCAAAGAAGGGAAGGACAGTCGGCTGAGCAGGGGGATACTGAAAAGCAGTAGGGACATAACCGGAGGTATTTGGAAAGGAAGGGAAATTCGAGGGGTTGGGCAAATGTGATTGAAAAAGAGCGATATTAGGGTTCAATGGTCGAGTAGGGGTAGTCTGAGGGAGACGATGAGGAACAACAAGTGTCGTGCTTGGAGAAGACACGGTGGAGATAACCGTGTGACGACGGTGCTGGTAGTTGGTAGAGTTGGCAAGGTGCTATTATCAGTGGAGGATGAGTTGGATGTTGATGCCATTAGAAGAATCCAACCCAGAAAACAAGATTTAAAAAAAAAAAAGAGGCAGAATGACTTAGAGCTCTGATACCATGAAGGCTATTCAGAAAGAATAGAAATGATGGAAATGCTCAGTACACCGCCAGAGCTCAATGATTGTCCATTAATAACATAACGAGAAGGACATGTGGCACAAAATAATAGGCACTACATAGCAGAAAATACAGCAAAATAACACATTAGCTAAACAACAGGATTAAGGTAAATACAGGCTAAATACTATCACTAACAGTTTGAAATACATTTTAATTTAAATGTTTTTCAACACTACAAGAAATAACAGATACAATAGCTAACAAAAAAAGCTATAAAAGACCTATTATGGCCTTTTTCGAAGGTCCTGATAGCCCATGTTATTAAAAGTTTGGGACTTTTTATAGCGTTTTTGTAGAGCTATAATGAATGCTATAATAGAGTATGGAAGTGTAGCTTATATACATTGCTATGGAAACCTTTTATAGCGTTCTTTATTAAAGCCATAATTTGTTTACATAGCTAAAATATTGTGTTATCTTTAACATAAAATAGCATTCTTTAATGCTATAATATAGTATTTATAGTTATAATATTATGCTAAAAAAAAGTTATTTAGTGTTTTCTAATTACTATAATTATTGTAATAACCTTTTTATAGCATTTCTTTCTTGTTGTGTAATTTTTTTTTTTTCGCTTTTACTCATACCTATAAATGGTATAGCTTTTTCTTCAACAATACTTATTTTTATTCTAGAAATTAATTCATTCTAAAATTTAAAATTAATTTAAATTAATTAAATTTTGATAAAATTTACTTCAAGTGCTCATTTTTAGCTAAATCCACACACAAAAAATAATTCATAACACATTAAATACCATGATTTTCATTCATAATTGAAATTTCATAATCAATTTACATTACCAAATAAGGCATTCAATAGTTTCCTAGACTAAAGAAGTTATCCAAATTATACAAGATGAAGTATTCACTAAATGTAATTTCCAACAATATATATTAGTTCATAAAATACAAAATTCACTAAGGGTTCAAGATTATAGTATCATGTAGTTGAGTTGTCATGTTTGATCCTTTTGCATGGATAATGTATCACTTCATTCACCTACATAAATAAGTACAAAAAGTCAGACATTGTAATGATTCAAGTTCTGTAATTTGCAAAGAATAGTAACAAATCTAAGTAGTCTAACACCAAAAAAGTTAATTCAAATAAGCTAATGCATTTGCTACCCATTGTCTTCTCCACACTTACCCTTGGCCTATTCCAAAAGATAATAGGATCAAACAAACATATTACTTACAATAAGCTTCAACCCCATGACACAAGAAGCTAACCATAAAACGAAGAAGATTAGGTAGAAACAAAACCAAGTATGAATAATTCATCAACAACTCCAAGCTCATAAACTAAAAGCAATCAAGAGGAAAAAAGATAATCGAAATACTCTATTAGAAATATATTGGCTAGAATATTTGTGGATGTCTATACATGTGATCTAAATTAACATAAACAACCACAAAAGTTCAATTATCTTCATATTGATAACTGCCCCCACCCCCCCCCCCCCAAAAAAAAACAGACCATACTTAAATTTAAAGTCTCTTAGTTTGGAATTTTCAGCTTCAAAAACCTCAAGAATACAAGAGAAAACACGCCAAAACAAATGTACACATGTCCATAACTAGTTATACTTGTACCTATCGGGAAACATGAAAAGTCTCCTACAATAGTCCAACACATTAATTACTTTAATGTTTAATTAAGTTTAAAGGTTGTGTAACCATATCAATGTTTCTACAACTTGTGAGTTAATATTGCTAGACAAAAGGACCAAACAACCCAAGCTACAATTAGTGCAAAAGATCAAAGAACATCAAGCATACCATAGGAACGAAACATATTTAGCAAGAATAGAAGCTATAATGATTTGAATCCAACCACCCAACAATAATAAGTAACAATAATACAAAAGATGTAAATCAAACCCAACAGTATAGAAAGACTATACAATTGGGTTCTTCCTTTTCAATCCAACAATCCTAAATGAATATAAAGATAAATATCAAAACCTAGAAACTAGTAAATGATTTCGATAATCTTGTAGGAGTGTACGATACACTAGCGGAAGCGATTACGGATATTAGGCACTTCGTTTCATTAATTTCTCAAAGAAAAACATGCTGGAAATTTGCCCGAAAAACAGAGTTTTAGATAAACTAACCTTTCGAGCTCGAACTGAAGCGATTCGTTGGAAGTTTCTCCACACAAATATGTCATGGACGACCACCGAGATCTTCCCCGCTATTCTCCGGCCTTAGAACGGGCTTGTGGGAACCCTAGCACGATAAATTAGGAAGAGATAAATTGAGAGAAAAAATGGGGTTTTGAGCTATTTGATTCCACGGTTTTGAGAGAGATATCTCACCAAATTTCTTTCAATCCCTTTGAATCTGTGAAGCTTCAACTGAAAGAAACACTCAGCCACCATGTATATAAACAAAAGTCAAAGTGAAATGGGTGAATTAGTCATTAGCATAGGTGTCTTCTTCATGAATTTTGCAGGAAATTCATGTACAAAACCACCACCATGTATTTTGATTTATAAAAGTTAATTCTCATAATTAATTTTTAATCAAAACCAATTATAAATAATTAAATAACTTTTAATTAATTAGTTTCTATTTAATATCATATATTAAATTGAATGACATACCGATCCCAATCTCTCTCCAAAAATCGATCGTTCAAACATGAATCCCTATTCACGTTTACCGTATTTAAATCATATTTAAATAATAATAACTCTTAAAATGTAGTTTAATACACAATTAAACTTATACGTTAAATTATATCGAATATAATTAACGATATCTCCCTAAATTAAATTTGAACGTTTTCAAATTCTTTCATCATTCTTTTCTAAGGTTTATTTCGTTTGAGCTAGCAGAGGGACCTAATGGACCTACAGATCATGGGCTCCAACGATCCGAGATTAACTAGTTGAACTCTTTCAATCCTAGTTAACCAACATTCGTTAACTAACGGGACACTCCACTATAGCCCGTAGCTGCACTCCCCTCACTGTAGATATATTTCTATCCACCCGATATAACTGTGATTAGTAAGTCGACCCTTCACAGGTTGTTTGTAACTATAGCTAGGTCTAAAGTCCGTTTTACCCCTATAGCATTTCTTGTTCCTTAAGCTTCCACTGAGTCCCTAATGAACAATTGGTTTGTGGTCCCACCACTAAACCTAAAACCTCTCGGGCCAATGAGAGGGTGGTGCACCTTTGTTCACGTCCCGAACTCAGCAGTTAAGGGAACAACATCTCTACTATCCCTAAAGTTGGGTAGGAGTGAATTCCATCTTGCAAGACTATGACCCCAGCTATCTACACGGTCTTATCCCCAAAATAGTAGGAACTTATTGAGTCGGCGATGTTGAGGCACTCTCACCCATGCAAATCAAAGGATAATCCCGAATAAACAGGAGTTCATAGTTAGCTCAGGATTAAGATTGATCTACCTAGGTCATCGCTTTGAAATAGTCAGTTTCACAGTAAACAACGTTAAAAAGTGAAAGTGACTTATTTTGCGGTCCGGTCTTATACAAACTCTTTTGCATAGGACGCCCCCACTCGCATGTCTCTACATGACTGATTTAGGATCACATCATTTGTACTAAAACAAAGTGGGCCGCGTCACATAGTTTTTCTTAGGATAAGGTACCCAGTCTTATCCCTATACTATAGATCGTTTAGGCTATTACTTTAACTTGATCCACTCTTATGTCACTACATAAAGTTCAAGTGTTCATATCATAGCCAAGGATTCTAGTTTATTGGATTTGGGTTAATTAATACATAATTAAAAGCAACTATTTGACAACCAGAAATCGAATAACCTCGATAACGGTTTATCGATACCAATTGACTTTGTTACATTTACTATCCATGAGTTTTAGGACATAAAACCCAACAAATCTATACAACCATTAGGAGATAAACGAATCACTAGTTCAATATTGTATGTTACAGCTTCCTTTCTCAAAATTTCAGTCTCCTCAAGAGGAACATCTGGAACAACAAGCCCTGCAAGAAAGTGAAATTTGACCACAAACGTATTCACAAACCCAAGGTTGAGAAAGGTCACATATTTTCGTTGGAACTTTTTAAACCAAGAAAAACCAAGTTAAGGTTATTGTACATAACATGTAATAAAATGTTGAAAACTCATGCAATGCTCTGCTTTAAATACCAAATGTCTCAAATTTTTGGATTAAAACAAGCTCAATAGAAGTAGAATATCCTACCATGTGCAGAATGAAAATAAATTTAAAACAAGGATCTCCAAATACCATATTCTTTAAGAAATATGTGATAATACGTCCTTAACCAAACTTATTGATAACTTGCAAAAAGCAAGTTATTTATCCTTTAAACTTAAGCTAAAACAAGGCCAAAAGATACATTGATGCGTTACTTCAACTCAATAAAGAAGGAAAATGCGATGATTCCTTGCGGTAGGATATATTTATGTATGCGGTGTGAAACTATAAAAATAAAGGGTGCTAACGCAATTAATTCAATTGTTTGTTGCCCAAGTTTCTCTTAGCGTAGGCACACATCCCAAGACGATCATGAGACAGACAAGATGGATGAAAGGACCATGCTGACACACTAACGCGCATGTGGGCTGAAGATGACTGAAGCAAGTTTTCTAATTCCTTGGAGAAGTTAGTTTCCTTAGCCTATAAATAGAAGCCACCTGCTCAAAGGAAAGATATGCGAGAGACAAGAGGGAAGAACAAGAGGGAAGAGACGAAGATCAAAGCAACAAGGAGAAAGAGAAGTCACAGAAAGCTGTGATTAAGAGTAGACTTGCATTTGCGATGTATTGCACAATGTATTGTTTTGCTCGCATGAGCTAATTTTCTTCATCAAGGCTTAGCGCAAGCACTCATGCGGTGATAGGTCTATTTTGTAAGCGCATACTTTGATTTAATAAAACATTATTGCCTTCTACTTAGTTGTGATACTATTTTCATTACTAACTCCCGCCTGGCCAGCCGGATGCGGTAGCAGTATGCTAAATCCCTGACAGGTAATGCATGCAAACATATCTAAGTAGAACAAGCTAGCGCATTGCATGTAGTCTTGGTAGCATTAGACAAATACTACCGCTATAAGATAGTGCATGAATGAGCTTTGATTGCGTTAAGACTAACGCAGTCCCTTGTAAGTTTTTAGAGAATTAAGCCCCACGCATGAACTAGCCAAATAACCAATTGATAGTTTTATGCCAAACGCAGAAGGAGTACCGGAAGGGAAACTTGTGATTTTTTCTCACTTAGGCATTAATGGATCAATTAGTCATGGTATGCGCTACAAGGTTCTTATAAACACATGAGGTTGCGACCGCAACAGCCTTGATAACATTCTCCTTAATACTTCTCTTTTTACTCTCATCGCATGTTTTACTTTCTGCAATATTTATTCTTCAAACTCATCAACTCTCTTATTTAGCTTTTTTTTTATATAATATCACACGTTTTTTAGTTCAGATCAGTAAAAATTATTAAAGCTTTGCAAATAACCTTTCCCTGTGGATTCGACCCTAGACTCACTAGGTATTACTTAATTTTTTCAATTTATACTTGGATTGATATATATCTACGACAATTTTGCATTAATTTGTTAAGCATACTGACAACCGATCAAGTTTTTGGCGCTGTTGCCGGGGAAAGGCAACCAAATTTTTAATAATCTTTTTTTGATCTGACACTCCGTTTGATATTATTTACCGTGTTTCCTGTTGAGTAATTTTTCTCCAGGCAACCGTAGATTGCATGAGTGCTACTCGCCAGATCGATTTCGAAGTTGATCCTGAAATTGACCGAACGTATCATAGAAGGAGAAGAAATCGAAGAGCCCGAAGACAACCAGGAGAGATGGCAGCACCAAACCAACCAAATAGACCAGTAAATCCCATCCAAATGGCTGATGATAGAGCCAGAGGGATCAGAGATTATGCAGCCCCTGCAAATTGTAATTTCAACCCAGGGATAGTACATCCCACCTTGGAAACAGAGAGGTTTGAACTAAAACTTGTTATGTTTCAAATGTTGACTACTGCAGGACAATTCGGAGGAAGTCCAGCTGAAGATCCACACTCTCATCTAAAATCATTCCTAGACATCTGTAATAAATTCATCATCCCAGGAGTAACGCATGAGCAGCTGCAAGTCATCCTTTTTCCCTATTCATTAAGAGATGCAGCGAAAGTATGGGTAAATCAGCAACCAGCAAATTCTATTGTGACATGGAATGATTTAGCCGAGAAGTTTCTAGAAAAATACTTTCCACCTACCGCAAACTCGAGGCTAAGGAAGGAAATCATGACTTTTGCTCAGATGGAATACGTAACACTCAGTGAGGCGTGGGAACGTTTTAAGAGCCTATTGCAAAGGTGTCCGCATCACGGACTACCACTCTGCATTTAGCTAGAAACCTTCTACGTGGGTCTCAATAAAAATTCACAAGTATTGGTGGATTCATCTGCTAATGGTGCGCTCCTCAGAAAAACTTATGATGAAGCTCACGCAATCCTCGATCAGATTGCGCGCAACAATTATGAGTGGGGCACTGCGGAAGACAGAAGAAGAAGACCTATTAAAACCAATTCTGGAAGTTTTGAGGTTGACCCATTGACTTCAGTTAACGCAAAGATTGATGCGTTGACTACCAAGATGGATGTGTTGACAGCAAGCACAACACCATTGATTGCGCAACTCAACACAGTGGGATGCGGGATCTGCGGAGAGGGACACACGCATGACCAGTGTCCTTCGAATCCAGAATCCGTTTTCTACATGGGACCACAAGGAGCCGTGCGCAACAACCCATTTTCGAACACATACAATCCAGGATGGAGGAATCACCCAAATTTCTCATGGAATGGTGGCGCAAACAAACAGCCACATCAAGGTAATGCAAACTCTGCGCCAAGATTATTTAACTCTAACAGTGAGCAATCATCGCAGGGTCAATTTCAGCGCAATATCAACGCAGAAGGTGGAAACCAAAGAGCATCATCTTCAAATGCGTTAGAAATAATGATGAAAGAATTCATGGCAAGCCAGAAGGAATACATGGCGAAGAACGATGCGGTGGTTCAAAGTCAAGCCGCATCCTTGCGAAATCTAGAGATGCAGGTAGGACAGCTTGCGTCAGAACTAAAAAATAGACCTGCGGGAGCATTGCCTAGCAACACAGAAGATCGGAAAGAAAAGGAGCACTGCCACGCACTGACTCTCCGCAGTGGAAGACGGCTGCAGTCAAATGACCCTGTGACAGCACAGGAAAAATTGACTAAAACTGAAACCGCAACAGGCAGTGACCAAGCGCAAGAAGATAACACAGCTAAAGAAGAACCCATAAAGAAAGAGGCGCAAGCAGAGAAAGAACCCGACGCATACAAACCCGCAATCCCTTTTCCTCAAAGATTAAGAAAGAAGAATGACAAAGCCCAGTTCAAGAAATTCTTAAATGTCTTGCGAGAACTTCACATCAACATTCCACTGGTGGAAGCATTGGAAAAAATGCCTAGCTACGCAAAGTTCTTGAAGGACATCTTGACGAATAAAAGACCATGGAAAGAATTTGAGACAGTTGCGTTGACAAGTGAATGTAGCGCAATACTTGCCAACAAGCTCCCACCTAAATTGAAAGATCCTGGAAGTTTCACTATTCCTTGTTCAATAGGAGGGATTGATGTTGGCAGAGCTTTATGCGACCTCGGCGCAAGCATCAACTTAATGCCTTTGTCAGTATACAAGTGCCTAGGGATTGGAGAAGCACGCCCAACCACTGTCACACTTCAGCTTCAACTGGCAAGCATCAACTTAATGCCTTTGTCAGTGGTACATCATACTCGATTACGAAGCTGACAAATTTATTTTTCCAGCTTGAAGGAAAAATTGAAGATGTTCTGGTAAAAGTTGACAAATTTATTTTTCCAGCAGATTTCATCATACTCGATTACAAAGCTGACAGGGAAGTTCCCATTATTTTGGGAAGATCGTTCCTTGCGACTGGCCAGACATTAATTGATGTGCAAAAAGGAGAGCTTACCATGCGCATGAATGATCAAAAAAATAGTTTTTAATGTGCTCACCTCATTAAAATACCCAGATGATACCAAGGAATGCGACATGGTAGCACGCATAAATGTATGTTCCCCACTGGAAATGCTGCAATCAAATGCACTCAGCACTGCGCGAGAGGAGACAAAGGAAGAACAAGTCGATGATAATTGCATCCTGGCGCAGCCCACAGAAATTATTCATGTGCTAGATCTCAAAGAAAGAATTCCCACTTCACCATCCATAGTGCAACCATCTGCGCTAGAACTCAAACCACTCCCAGCGCATCTGAAGTATAAGTTTTTGGGAGACGAAGGATCTCTGCCTGTGATCATTTCGAAGCTAGACCAACCGCAAGAAAGCCTTCTCATGCAGGTCCTAGCAAGGCACAAGAATGCCATTGGATGGAGTCTCGCAGACATTAAGGGAATTAGCCCCTCATATTGCATGCACATAATTCGTTTGCTAGACGAATCTGAAGAATTTATTGAGCGACAGAGAAGATTAAACCCTGCTATGATGGAAGTTGTGCGAAAGGAGATCATCAAATGGCTCGACGTAGGAGTAATTTACCCTATCACAGACAGTAGATGGTTAAGTCCGGTGCAATGCGTACCAAAGAAAGGAGGAATGTCGGTGGTAGCCAACGCAAACAACGAATTAATCCCATCACGCACCACTACTGGGTGGCGCATATGTATGGACTACTGCAAGCTCAATGCAATCACGAGGAAGGATCATTTCCCTCTTCCCTTCATTGATCAAATGCTAGATAGACTTGCGGGACAGACATACTATTGTTTTCTTGACTGATATTCAGGATATAATCAAATATCCATTGCGCTAGAAGATCAAGAAAAGACAACTTTCACCTGCCCATATGGAACCTTTGCATTTAGAAGAATGCCTTTTGGGCTATACAATGCGCCAAGGACATTCCAAAGATGCAAGATGACCATTTTTCAGAATTGCTAGAAAAATCAATAGAAGTCTTCATGGATGACTTCTCAGTTTATGGAAAGTCTTTCGCAGATTGCCTAACGCAGTTGAACGTGTTTTGGAGCGATGCGAAGAGACTAACCTAGTGTTGAATTGGGAGAAATGTCATTTTATGGTAGAAGAAGGCATAGTCCTAGGCCACCGCATATCAAGCGCAGATATCGAAGTAGACAAGGCAAAAATAGATGTGATTGAAAAGTTGCCACCACCCACCTCTGTGAAAGGAATTCGAAGTTTCTTGGGTCACGCAGGTTTCTACCGCAGATTCATAAAAAACTTCTCGCATATCACCAAGCCATTATGCTCATTGTTGGAAGCAAATAGAAGATTTGAATTTTCAGAAGAATGCGCCAAGGCGTTTAATGATCTGAAGCATGCGCTAGTCACTGCGCCCATTCTCACAACCCCTGATTGGAAAGAACCATTTGTCCTAATGTGTGATGCGAGTGACGTGGCAGTAGGAGCAGTTCTGGCACAAAAAAAAGGAGAAGTCACTTCACCCTATTTATTATGCCAGCAAGACATTGAATGAAGCACAAAATAATTACACAACAACCGAGAAGGAATTATTAGCGGTTGTTTATGCTTTTGATAAATTCCGTGCTTATTTGATTGGCTCCAAAGTCACTGTCTACACTGATCATGCGACAATCAAATACCTAATCACTAAAAAGGATGCAAAACCAAGGCTGATTAGGTGGATTCTCTTGCTGCAAGAATTTGATTTAGAAATCAAGGACAAAAAGGGGAGTGAAAACCTAGTCGCAGATCATTTATCGTGGTTGGAAAACCCTGAGAAGGCAGATGCGTCTGATATCCCCATCGTAGAAGAATTTCCTGATAAAAAGCTGCTAATGATTGAAGAAGAAGAACCATGGTTTGCTGACATAGCAAACTATCTCGCCGCAGGAGTCTTACCTGACGAGTACTCCGCGCAGCAGCGTAAGAAATTCTTCCATGAACTTAAATTTTATTTATGGGATGACCCTTACCTTTATTGCAAAGGACCAGACCAGATAATTAGAAGATGCGTTGGACGTGTAGATGCATCAAGAATTTTAGAAGCATGCCATGAAGCTCCATATGGAGGACATTTTGGAGGCCAACGCACTGCGGCGAAGGTGTTACAAAGTGGCTATTGGTGGCCAACGTTGTTCCATGACGCAAAGAAACACACCGATAGATGCGACAAGTGCCAACGCACAGGTAATATCAGCGCAAAAACGAGATGCCGCAGAATTATATAGTGGAAATTGAACCTTTTGATGTTTGGGGAATCAATTTTATGGGACCATTTCCATCATCGCAAGGTTACCAGTACATCCTCCTCGCAGTCGACTATGTCATTAAGTGGGTGGAGGCACTTGCTTGTGTTAAAAGTGATGCGGCAGCCGTGGCAAAGTTCCTTAAAAAAACATTTTCACAAGATTTGGAGTGCCACGAAGACTTATCAGCGATGAAGGAACCCATTTCGTAAACAAGGTGATGACTAAGCTGTTGCAAAAATACAATGTCAAGCACCATATCGCAACAGCTTATCATCCCCAAAGGAATGGTCAAGCAGAGGTATCAAACAGGGAAATAAAAAGAATTCTCAAGAAAGTGGTCAGCATAAATAGGAAGGACTGGGCGCAACATCTGGATGATGCGTTATGGGCGTATCGCACGGCTTTCAAAACACCCATAGGGATGTCTCCTTATGCGTTAGTGTTTAGGAAAGCCTGCCACTTGCCTTTAGAGTTAGAATACAGAGCGCATTGGGCATTAAAATGCCTAAATTTTGATCCAGATGCGGCAGGACAAGAACGATTGCGCCAGCTATCAGAATTAGAAGAATTTAGAAGATGCGCTTATGAAAATGCCAAAATCAACAGGGAAAAGCAAAAACAGTGGCATGACAGGAGAATATGCAAGAAGGATCTTAAGGAAGGTATGAAGGTATTATTATTCAACTCTCGTTTACGTCTTTTTCCAAGTAAGCTGAAATCAAGATGGTCGGGCCCATACACTATCCACAAGATATATCCATATGGGGCTGTGGACCTACATTCTGCTGACGGAAAGAGAATTTTTAAGGTCAACGGACAAAGAATAAAACCATACATTGATGGGACCTATGACGAGGTAGTTGAGATTATCCTTCTAGAAGATCCACCATGAAGCAATAAGGAAAAGATAGGTCCAAAAAAAGAGTGCTCTCAACTGCAACAGGACCTAACGCAAGGCAAGAGCACCGCAGGTCAGAAGTTGTAGTTATTTTCTTTCTTTCCGCATGTTTTATTTTGTTGCGTTAGAGCCTTAGGAAGAAAACCCTAGCGCATGTCCTCATTCATCTGTACATTACTCGCATTGGAGGCGCAGCCACAATCTTTTCACATTTAATGAGCCACACTACTCCCTGCTATTGCACACTACCCGAAGCAACTGCCCACATTCCCCCATAGTAATCATGGCCTATTTACCTACGTGGGATGCGAAAGGGCATCATTACCAAAGCAGGCAACACCTTGCGATAGCTATAAAGGGCATTGCGTTTCCTCTTTCAATTCTTCATCTTCTTCATCTTCTTCGTGCAAAAACCCTGAACCCTTGCTTTCTCTCTCTCTCGAAGCTTCACCTTCACAGAACACCACCATGTCTGACTCACAGAACCTTTCCATCATCGATTACGCAGACGATGCACCACCCTCATCGCCGGAGGTTGAGGGGCCTAACCAAGACATCATTTCCTCCTCTGATGAGGAAAATGAAAACCAAACCCAATGTGACCTCATGGAGATAGAGGAACCCGAAGTCATTAACGTAGAGAAAACCGTCGTCGAACCGTCCACCTCCGGAGCCAACACCCAAGAAGTGCTCAACATCGCACCGTTGGACACTTCTACTTTCAATGTCCAACCGGTAATCCTCCAGCCTGCCCAAAATACCCTCACCCCACGAAGCCTAACTCCATTTCCACCCCCGACTCTTCAGCTACCCTTGCCTCAAACACCACCCCTTGATCTTCCTCCACTCCCACAAACATTTCCCTCCCACCATCCACCTCCAGAAACCCCACTTCTCCGCAGTTTTCTGAGGGGGAAGTGGCCGCATGGGACTCCCTGATGGGAGAGTTAGGCAAAGAGGGTGACGCAATTCGCCAAAGAGAAGAACAAGAAAAAGTTGCGGCAGAAGAAACTGCTCGCAAGGCCGCTGCAGAGGAAGAAGCGGCCAGAGAAAGAGAGCACGCCAGCAAGTTGGCGCAATATCAAATTGCTGCAGAAGTCACCGCAACAAATCTGGCCATCATTGCGGCAGCTCTGGACTCACCAACGCAAGGATGACCTACCCCTGACCCATCGCCGCAACATCCAACCAACAGGGGTGACCATCCAAGAGCCATCCGAGAGACCTGCGGCAGGCTCGAGCGAGAAAAGAAAAGGGGCCCCCGCCGCATCAAAAGGCAAAGAAAAAGTGGGCGAAGACAAGGGCAAGTTCCAAGAAGAACGGGAGTTTAGCTGCACGCTCCCGCAGACCATGACGGATCAAATTTCCCACCGCAGATGGGAAACAGTCTGCGAAAACTTCCCCAACTACGCTCCTGCGTTAGTCCACGACTTCTACCGAGCGTAGTGGCAGGAAGAAATCAACGAATTATTGGTGCGTGGCCACCCAGTCGCATTCGCCCCTACGTGCATCAACTCAGTATACGACTTCCATACATACGTGACGCAGAAGGGAATGCACTACTAAACTGCCTGGACGACGACTTTCTTAACGCAGTGCTGCTTGTGGTGGCCAGACCAGGTGCTAAGTGGGACGACCATGGTGCTGCGAGGACTCTGAAGTTGCAGCTGTTGGACTTCGAGGCCACAGCTTGGATGCATTGGATAAAGAACCGCATCATGCCTACAATGCATGATGCCACATTGAGCATCCCAAGGGTGGTCCTCGTGTATTGCATAATGAAGGGGATCCCACTCGACTTGGGTAGAATCCTCGTGGAAACCTTGCGCCAGACTGCCGCAAAACCCAAAGGCGCAATGTTTTGCCCTGGCCTTGTCACCCGCCTTTGTCGCGCATCAGACGAAGAAATTCGACCCATGCGGAAGAACTGTGATGACCAATGGTAGACGCGCAAAACGCCCAACAATGTGCGCTTACAGGCAGAAGCCCAGCGCCAAGCCCCCGCATCCCAAACAACAGCAGTTACGCCTGCGCCTGAAGCACCAAAGAAGAAGAGGCGCAAGCAAACTGCGGGAAGAAACCCTCCACTAGTCGCAAGGACCCCTCAGCCAACTCTAGCAGCGTAGGAAAGCACTGTCTGCGCCCAAACTCAAGCGTCCTTGCCACCACCACCACCTCCACCACCACCACCACCATCGCCACCGACTGTCCAACAAACCCTTTCTCCGCAGCACGACGAGGCCTTGCGTCAAGAGGAGATTTATGAGGCCCCATTGCCTAGCCCTCCTCGTGAAGAAGAAATCCCTGCGCCCAACTCATCAACGCAAGCCACGCCCTCTGCCAGCACATCTAATGTTGTGCCTGTTCCACAACTCGATGTGGAAACAACCCTTATCTTTTCAGAGCTGCGACAAATGATCCAAGAAGTCACGGAGCCCCTGTGCCAACAACAGGAGAGGATGTGCGAACAGCAAGAACTGCTGCGGAAGCAACAAGAGGAATTGTCGCAGCGAGTAAACGCATTAGTCCTCTTTCTGCCCATCACGCTAAATCTTTTCATGCGACCACCTACGCAGCCCAGACCTAATGGCGCAGACCCATCTCAAGTACTCCCCCCCATGGCTCCTCCTACGCCGAGACACAACAACCCGCCTCCTCCACCGCCACCGCAGGAGTAAAGAGACACTTCTATGTTTTACTTGTTTTCTTTTGTTTAAATTTAGATGAGTGCGCCCAATTTTTGTAATTCTGTCTCGCATTTCATCAATATAATTTGCCGTTTATCTCATCACATTTTTCTTTTTTACCTTAGTATAATGCCTTAAATCTACAAAAACCTCTTTGCGTTAGCTCCTTTGTGTTACGCCGTGCAACTGACATTCTTAGTTTTCTTGCCCGCATTAGTTTATTGGTTTCACCTCTGTTTTCATTTCCTCAGACCTTACGGAAAATCCCTTCGCATTTTCGACCCTGTTGCACCTCAGCCTTGATCTCCTTCAGTCTATGCGCTCCAGTTTAAGTTTGGGGGACAATGGGGACATTGTCCACTTTAAGTTTGGGGAAGTGCGTTAGTCAGCGCATAAATAAATTACGCATGCATTCCTCTGGAATGCGACATGTTTGTAGCCAGGGGCATTTATGACACCCATAGTTTGCCACTGCGCGAAGACGCAATCGCATCCCATGAGCGTATAGGACAGTAAAAAAATGTAATGCCCGTAGTTGGATACCTTTCATCACAAATGTGGGTAAGCCAAAACGAAAGCATGCGTTTTGATGTTTATTGCCTTCTAAAAATAATAATAATAATAATAAGAACAAATTTTTTTTGCGCTCAGGACATGAGGAGAAGATTGGCTGACTTAGCACAAAGAACTTTCCTTAAGCAATGAAGGGAATTTGGCAGAAGTATAATCCTATTAAGTAATGCGCAAAAGAAAAAGAGAAAAGAGGATGTTAGGATCATAGGCGTTGAAGAGCTAAGTTACCCTCGCAGAGTTGATAATAGGCATTGCTTGAGGACAAGCAATGGTTTAAGTTTGGGGGTTTGATAACTTGCAAAAAGCAAGTTATTTATCCTTTAAACTTAAGCTAAAACAAGGCCAAAAGATACATTGATGCGTTACTTCAACGCAATAAAGAAAGAAAATGCGATGATTCCTTGCGGTAGTATATATTTATGTATGCGGTGCGAAATTATAAAAATAAAGGGTGCTAACGCAATTAATTCAGTTGTTTGTTGCCCAAATTTCTCTTAGCGCAGGCACACATCCCAAGACGATCATGAGACAGACAAGATGGATGAAAAGACTATGCTGACACACTGACGCGCAAGTGGGCTGAAGATGACTGAAGCAAGTTTTCTAATTCCTTGGAGAAGTTAGTTTCCTTCGCCTATAAATAGAAGCCACCTGCTCAAAGGAAAGATATATGAGAGACGAGAGGGAAGAGACGAAGATCAAAGCAACAAGGAGAAAGAGAAGTCATAGAAAGCTGTGATTAAGAGAAGACTTGCATTTGCGATGTATTGCACAATGTATTGTTTTGCTCGCATGAGCTAATTTTCTTCATCAAGGCTTAGTGCAAGCACCCATGCGGTGATAGGTCTATTTTGTAAGCGCATACTTTGATTTAATGAAACATTATTGCCTTCTACTTAGTTTCGATACTATTTTCATTACTAACTCCCGCCTGGCCAGCCGGATGCGGTAGTAGTATGCTAAATCCCTGATAGGTAATGCATGCAAACATATCTAAGTAGAACAAGCTAGCGCATTGCATGTAGTCTTGGTAGCATTAGACAAATACTACCGCTATAAGATAGTGCATGAATGAGCTTTGATTGCGTTAAGACTAACGCAGTCCCTTATAAGTTTTTAGAGAATTAAGCCCCACGCATGAACTAGCCAAATAACCAATTGATAGTTTTATGCCAAACACAGAAGGAGTACCGGAAGGGAAACTTGTGATTTTTTCTCACTTAGGCATTAATGGATCAATTAGTCATGGTATGCGCTACAAGGTTCTTATAAACGCATGAGGTTGCGACCGCAACAGCCTTGATAACATTCTCCTTAATACTTCTCTTTTTACTCTCATCACATGTTTTATTTTCTGCAATATTTATTCTTCAAACTCATCAACTCTCTTATTTAGTTTTTTTTATATAATATCACACGTTTTTTAGTTCAGATCAGTAAAAATTATTAAAGCTTTGCAAATAACCTTTCCCTGTGGATTCGACCCTAGACTCACTAGGTATTACTTGATTTTGTCAATTTATACTTGGATGATATATATCTACGACAATTTTGCATTAATTTGTTAAGCATACTGACAACCGATCACTTATCTTCTATCACATACTTCGACTTTGTACCGTTCACTGGGATAAAGATTCGTAAACAACTCTAAACTCATAAACTACAAACACATGCTAGTCACAAAACCTTAACATTTCAAAGTCATATAACAATCAACGATATTGACTTTAATGTAATACAACACTAATCGAATCTTGAATATCAAAGAAGTAACAAACCACACTAATATAATCATATATCCTTCCTTTCTATATCCCATGCACCCACAAAGGATCATAAATGAATAGGGTGTTAAGATCGTTCAACTATATCAAAGGAAATATGATATACTTAGCATGGAAGAGATTCCATATAAACCGATAAAATGTCAAAATTGCTTCCAGCAAAACAAATGAAAATAATCATTAGGCTTCAAAATCTTCGTGGGTTGGAAAAGAAGCTTGCCTTAGCTGATCACTCTTTAAGGAGAATAACATATAAAAAAAATATGTTCATCTTAGTACGAAATATGAGAAGTTTCACTAGTATTATTGGGCACTAAAACTAGAACTCGCCAAGAATAATTTGCTATTTCCAATAACCATGACTAAGATTCAAAAGAAATAAGGTTTACCTAAGTTTTGAGTCAATAGATATAAATTGGTTGTTCTCAAGGGCAAAGTCAAAGAAACGGCAGGGAGAAATAAAACATTTGAAATTGAATCAAAGAAAGACATATAGATGAGAAGAAGAAGTTTCTCTCAACCACTATATATCACCGACTAAATAAAGAACCAAAAATTCATAGTATAACATATATTCTTCAAGTAATTTCCTTAGAACAAGAGAATGCACAAAACATCAAACTAGATTGGATATGCGGTAAAAACTCAAAAAGTGCATTAAGTAACTCCTTGCCAACAAAAAGTGAAAGGATGGAAACTCTAGATATTAGTAAATAAGACAAAAACGAGTTTGAAATATCAAATGAAGTAAGTGTTGGATTTTATGCCCTAAAACTCGTAGATAGTGAATGGTGACAAATTGTTCACTTGTCTCAATACGTTGTTATTGAGGTTTGTACAATAAAGAGTTATTGTTACTAAAATTGCACAATTTGACCCAAATCCAATAAACTAAGATCCTAGGTTGTTTAGATGAAACTTGAACTAGTATGTGAGGACATACGGGGATTAGTGTTCAAGTAACAACCTAAATGGTCTATAGTATAGGGATAAGACCCACCTTATCCTGGTAACACTATGAGATACAACCCACTTTGTATTCGATACAGATGCAATGATCCAAAACATCCATGTAGGAGACATACGAGTGGGGGTATCCTGTGCAATGAGTTTGCATAAGACCGGACCGCGAAATAGTAACTACTAGATGTAACACCGTTAACTAGTTTAGGTTTCTATTTCAATAGGATGACCTATGTAACTCAATCTCAATCCTGAGTATGTTATGAACCCCTTTCAGGAGGGATTGTCCTTAGATCTGTATGGATGAGAGTGGCCAGTTCGCCGACTCAATAAGCCTACCATTTCAGGGGCAAGACCGAGTGGGGGCTGGGAACATAACATTACAAGATGGAATTCACTCCTTCCCCTATTGGGGTAAGCAGATGTGTGTTCCCTTAAGGGCTGATTCCGGGTCTTGAACAAGGGCGCCCATCCTCTCCTGGCCCGAGAGGAACTGCTGTTTATTGATTGGATCATAAACAGATTGTTCATTAGAGGAATCAGTGGTACTTAAGGATCCAGAGGTAACCTAGGGGTAAAACGGTAATTTGACCCAGCTGGCGTTACGAACACTAGTGAAGGATTGACTTACTATTATTGGTCAATATTCGTGGACACAAAAATATTCTACAGTGAGAAGAGTGCAGTTGTGGGTCTTTAGTGGAATGACCCACAGTTAACGAATGTTGATTGACTCGGTTAATGAGTTTAGCTGATCAATCTCGTATCGTTGGAGCTTCTGATCTGTAGGTCCATTAGGTCCACCTGCTAGCTCATAACGGGTTCTGAGGTAATTTAGTCTTGATATTAAAGGGAATTAATATAATGTATGGAGATACATTATAGTATAAAATTTAATTAAAGAATTAAACTTTATAATTAATTTTGGATATGATTCAAAATTAATTGTTGAGAGAATAATGAATTTAATTAAATATGTGATATTTGATTAATTCATGAATTAATTAATTGGGGAATTAATTAATTGAGTTTGGTTGGTTAAATGTGATTTAATCAAATAAATACTATAGTTTATATTAATGTACATTATGATGCACATTAAAACTATAGGTTAAATGAGAGAGATTAAAATTGAATATGATTCAATTGTAATATTAATTAAATATTGGATATTTAATTAATGTGGATTCAATTAATGAGATTAATTGAATGGCCAATTTAATTCAATTGAATATGATTCAAATTGAATTAAATACCTTATGTTATAATTGATTTAATTAATATTATTTTAATTAAATTAATTATAATTAATTAATTAATTAAATTATTATTATTATTATTATTTAATCAATAGACGGCTAAGATCGTTTGGATTTGATCCAACGATCTAGATTGAGTAGGGTTTTAACTCCCTCCCCACTTATCGTTAAGTGGAGAGGGGGTTACCCAACACATGACGGACTCTCTCATTTTTCACGATTACAGAGAAGTGAATTCTCTCAATTTTCTCTCTTCCTCTCTCAAAATTCCAGCAATCACTTTGCTGAAAATTCCCTTCCAAGACTAATTTTGGATCCCACCATCCCTATCTCAGTAATCCAAGAGATATAGCGGGTGTTCGCTATTGGTGGTGTCGATTGGAAGATCAAGATCGTGATTGTTGGAGCATCGTGCTGTTTGCCTCCAAATTCAAGTAAGTTTTCTTGATCTAAAATAGGTTTTAGATCTCTTTAATGCATGCTTAATCTTATTTTAGAAATCATTTCTTATTTTGCCCAACGTATTGATTTTCTTTTAACTAAAATTAAAATCACGATCGGTGAAAACCACTTCCGCTCGGGGATTCAATTCCTTCAGTAAGAACGTGTTTGCCAAAAAGTCGGGTAGTGACGTGACCTGCAGGAGGGTGTCGAATTCTCCCTAAGTCGTCAAATAAAATTTATAATCCACGACACTACTACTATTTTGTAGCAATAGCGGTCAGGGTCGAACACAAGGAAGGGGGATCTAGCTGTTGGGGTTTATGTCCTAGAACTCAAGTTTTGTTATCCTTTATATAAATAAAGATGTTATTAAGTGAAATTGTTTATTTATAACTTATAATCCAATAGAAACATCCATGGTTATAACATGAGATACTCGAACTATATAGTGAATATGGACAGGGATCAAGTTCAAGTATATAACCTAAATGGTCTATAGTAAATAAATAAGGTTGGGTACCTTGCTCTTGTAACACTATGGATGCGGCCTACTTTGCGAATAAGGCAAACGACGTGATCCTGGATTGTTCATGTAAAGACATGCTAGTAGGGGCATCCTGTGTAAAAGATGTTTACACAAGACTGGATAGAGAAATAAGTCACTCTTACTTTATAACGTCGTTTACTGTTAAGACTGATTATTTCATGTGATGACTAAGGTAACTTGATCTTAATCCTGAGCTTACTATGAACTCCCGTTTGTTTAGGGTTATCCTTTGATCTGCATAGGTGAGAGTGGTCATAAAATTCAATTCAATAAACCTCCCATTTTGGGGATAACACTAGATGGATGGCTGGGGACATAGTAATGCAATATGGAATTCACTCCTACCCTATTTAGGGATAGTAGAGAGGTTGTTCCCTTAAGTGCTAAATCCAAGACTTGAGCAAGGGGCCCCACCCTCTCATTGACTCGAGAGGGATCTTGTTTAATGGTTGGACCATGAACAAAATTGTTCATTAGAGGAACAGTGGACTTAAGGAACTAAGATGTCCTATAGGGGAAAAACAGACTTTTGACCTATTTATAGTAACGAACGACCTGTGAAGGATTGACTTACTAATCATGGTTACATCGAGTGGACACAAATATATCTACAGTGAGGGGAGTTCAACTACTAGGCTATAGTGGAGTGTCCCGGTAGTTAACGGATGTTGGTTGACTAGGTTAAAAGAGTTTGGCTAGTTTAACATCGTACTGTTGGAACCCATGATCTGTATGTCCATTAGGTCCCCTTGCTAGCTCGAGACTAACCTTTAGAACAATATGATGGATAAAATATGAATTTCTTTAGTTCATGTTGAGAAATATGAGTAGAGGTGATAGGCGTTGTCGATACGTCGGGTTTTTGTAAAAACCGTTAGGTGAGTATTTAATATTTAAATATGATTTAAATACCGATAACATGAATAGGGATTCATGATTGAAAATAACATTTAGGAAATGTTCGGGATTGGTGAAAAAAATATTATTTAATATTTAATATTAAATTAATAATTAATTAATTATTTAATAATTATTTTAAATTAATTTTGAATTAATTTAAAACTGAAAAATTGAAATTGGATTTTAATTTTTCAGATTATTAAAGTTCAAATAATTATCCAACTAAATTAGGATAATTATGGATTTAATTAAAATAAAAAATGATTGAATTTTTGGAGGTGGAGTGCATGGTGACTAACCCCATGCACTCACCTCATGTTGGACACCAAAATTCCCACTAATCTTTGGTTGATTGAGTGTCAATTGCAGGAGCATTTCTTCATCTCTAATCCCTCTATAAAAGGCAAGGAGATGGCTGAAGAAATGAAGCTTGAGAGATAAGGAAATGCTGCCAAATTGAAAACTCACCAAAACCCACCTTGCAAGCTTGTTCTTCATACTTTCTCTCTCAAATTCCATCACTTGAGGATCCCACAATCCGTTCTAAAGGCTTGAGGATAGCGAGGAAGATCCTTTGGTGGTTCGTGACTCGTTGGTGAAGAAAAACAAAAAAGAAATTCAACCAATTCTCCATTGGTTCAAGGTTGGTAAACAATACTCTATTTTTCTTCTTCTTGGACAGCATGCAAAGTATGATCAAATTACACTAACTATGTGCCTAAGATCCAAAATTGCTTCTGCTTTTTAGATATTAACACTTTCAATTGGTATCAGAGCATGGTTTGGGCACCTAATTTGCTTTAATTTGATCATGGTGGGTAGCATTTTGAAATTCAATTTGCATGGGTGCTGAAATGGATATATTACGGTTTGACAATTTTTTACTCTTCAATTTGTTGATGAAATTGTAATTGCTCACATGTATATGAGCATTAATGAGTTGAGAAGAGTCTGTAATTTTTTGGGAGTCATTAGAGTCCATTTAGTGTTGTAATTGATCAAAAGAAGGAGAAGAACACATGTTGGCCGAAGAACAGAGGCTTCCAGTCGCAAGAGCGTCGCGACGTTGTTCATCAAGCGTCACGACACTGATGCGTTTTTGAAGAACAGGTGCATTTTCCAGATCTCGGTGGTTCAAGCAATTCTCGGTCCGGTTCATTAATTCTCGTCCGGTTCAGACTCCTTTGGTCCGGTTCAGTGATGTTCAACACTTGGGAGGTCCGATTCGGGTCCAATCAAGCCGGTTCGTGATGGTTCGAGATTCCCGGGAGCTTCACAACTCAGTTTTCAATTATTATTTGTAATAATTTAGTTAATTGCTTGCTTAGATTGCCAAAACCGGTCCATTTCAGTGTGTTTAATTATTTATGCTTTATGAATGCATGTTATAATTAATAATGAATGAGATATGCATAAGAGTATGTCATATAGATTTAAAATCCCACCATAGGAAGCATGCTTCATGCATTTAAGTATGTTATAAGTAGTTTTAATATAAGTATGCATGATTTAGGTTTCACGATTAGATGCATGCTGAATGTTTAATTCTCGTTATTTATAATCGTTATATTATTTAAACGAAAATGAACAAGCATGCAGTGTGAAACTACCTTATCTCGATTTTAAAGCGTTAACATCGAATAGAAAGCATGTTATAGGTTGATCTCAATTATAATCGATTTATAAAATGAGATAGACGTAAAATCTATAACAGAGATAAATGCATGCTCACCTAGGTTTAAAACGAACCAAATCGATCAATCTCTTATAATAGGTCGATAACTTGTAAAGCTAAGGTTACAAGAGAACTCACCCGGTTCGATGCTGTCTAAGGTTGGAGGTACTTAAGTTGACGGTTTACGGAACACCTCTTACTTGGGTATCGGCTGGTACTTGAGTTAGGCTAACCTACAATACAAAAAAGTTGGCCTATTTCGACCATGTTTTATCGAAGGTTATAAAAAACCTTTGAAAAAGATATGAATTTATCAAAGGTATTTAAATAACCTTTGAAAAATATCAACTTTTATCGAAGGTTATTAAAAACCTTTGAAGAAGATATAATATCTATCAAAGGACATTACAAACCTTTGAAAGTTATATTATCCTTTATCGAAGGATTTTAAAAAACCTTTGATAAATATCTACCCTTTATCAGAGGTTATTAAAAACCTTTGAAAAAGATATAATATTTTTCTAAGGACATTAAAAACCTTTGAAAATTATATTATCCGTTATCGAAGGTATTTAAAAAACCTTTGATAAATATCTACCTTTTATCAAAGGTTTTTAAAAATATTTGAAAAAGATATAATATTTATCAAAGAACATTAAAAACCTTTGGAAATTATATTATCCTTTATCAGAGGCATTTAAAAAACCTTTGATAAATATCTACCTTTTATCGAAGGTTCTTAAAAACCTTTGAAAAAGATATAAATTATATTATCCTTAATCAAAGGTATTTAAAAAACCTTTGAAAAAGATATAATATTTATCAAAGAATATTAATAACCTTTGAAAATTATATTATCCATTGTCAAAGGTTATTAAAAACCTTTGAAAAATATGTGTAGTTTTTTTTTAGTTCAAAAAGATGTGTATTTATCAAAGGATATTAGGAGCTTTGAAAATTATATTAACATTTATCAAAAGTTTTGAAAAAACCTTTGAAAAATATATGGTTATTAATAACCTTTAAAAAATATATTATATTTGTCAAGGGCCATTAAACATCCTTCGAAAAAAGTTTCAATAGTCATAATCAAAGTTATTAAAAACCTTCAGGAAAAACGTGCAAACAAATTGAAAATGAAAGTAAAAAAAATAGAAATTAAAAAGAAAAAAGAAAAAAAAGTCATGCCGTGTGTTTTTTCGTTTTCGGCTTCTCCCCTGTGAGTTTTCTTCTCCAGAACTCTCTGGTTTTCTAAGGCAAAGATCATAAGGTAGGTAAATTTCTCCCATGTAAACCTTGAATTTCAACACCTGAAACTCTTCATCGGTCAGTAACGAGTTCCATGTTATCATTACCTATTCCTGGGCCTAAAGGTCCTGGTAATGTTATTTCAGAGCTCAAATGGTGTTTCAGAAACACTCTTTGAGGGAACAACATTCAAAATATATATTGCAGCCTCTACTGCATACCAGAAAGAATTAGGCAGTTGAACATAACTCATCATAGATCGAACCATGTCTAACAAGGTTCTGTTTCTCCTTTCAGATACACCATTCTATTGAGGTGTATCTGGTGCTAAGAGTTGGGACGAGATTCCATGTTCCATTAAATAGTTATGGAATTCTAAGTCCAAATACTCTCCACCTCGATCAGATCGAAGTGTTTTAATGGTCTTACCTAATAAGTTCTCAACTTCAGCCTTATACTCCTTGAACTTTTCAAGAGCTTCAGACTTATGACTCATTAGGTATAAAAAACCATACCTTGAATAATCACCTATGAAAGAGATGAAATATTTATACCCTCCTCGAGCTTTTACATTCATTGGACCATAGAGATCCGTATGTACGAGCTCTAAGGGCTCCTTGGCACGATAACCTTTTCCAGTAAAAGGTCGTTTGGTCATTTTACCTTCGAGACATGACTCACATGGAGGTAAAGTACTGATAAGGCAACCCTAATTCTCAGCCCAAAGATCCAAGCTTTTGTGGAGCAAGAACCCTTGAAACAAAGAGATTAACACCTCCTTACACAAATTAGAACCAACCAAGAGAAAAGGCTAGAAATTGATTACCTCTTATGATCAATGATCTAGAAGCAAGATTGGAAATCTTGTTCTAGATTGAGTCATTCCACAATCAAACTTGATCAAGGCCGGATTGAATGGCTCAAAATGCAATCTATCACAAGAATTGCAAGAATCCTAGAAAAGGGATTTCTAAGAAAAGTCTCAAATATGAGAGAACACTTTTCATTCAACTTAATCTGAATTTTACATGCTAGAATGAGGCTTTTTATAGCCTTTGTGTGAATGAAACCCCCAACCTTTCAAATCCCAAAAGTAAAACCTACAAAGCATTCATGACCATAATTGGCCTACAAAGTAACTCCCCACTAATGAATCTAACCTTGAATCCACGTTTTTGGAAGCCCAAAAGTTCAAAAATTACAAACAAAAGTTGATAAATTGAAATAACAAACGAAACTTCAAAAGGTCGGTGCAACGTCAATCTTGCAAACGTTGACTTTCACAGCGTCGTCCTCTCTTGGGTTAATTTGCAGCATGTGAAATGAATGTGGAACTGAACCTAACCAATTTTGAATGTGAATGAAGAATGCTTGTTGAAGCTTCTTAGCCTTGGCGCGTGTAATAGGTCCAATTGGAACGTGTGGAGCACCATGATTCTTATCAAGTACCATCTTCTAACTGGCTTAGAAGTCCGTTCTTAACCAATCTCCCAATCCTATTGAGATTAATGTGGCCAAGTCTCAAGTGCCAAAGATAGGTACTTTGAGAAACCTTTTGCCTCTTTGGTTGAGTCTCAGCCGTTTTAAACATCTCATTGTTCAAAATAGCCCTAGATTCTATTGGTCTTAAAACATATAAATTGTTCTCCAATTTTGCAGAACAGATATCAGCATCCCTTTTAGTAATGAAAGCTTCATTTACAGAAAAGGACACTGAATATCCTTGTTCAAGCAAACAAGAAATAGAAATAAGATTTCTTTTTATTTTAGGAACTATATATATATTATCCAATAACATATAGCGTTCCTTGGAGAAGAACATTTTAATATCTCCCACTGCTTTAGCTGAAATGAACTCCCCAGTCCCAACTCTGAGAGTCATTTCCCCAGCATCTAATTGTTGCCAGGAGCTCATTCCCTCAAAGGAAGAGCATACGTGATGAGTGGCACCTGAATCAAGGATCCAGGTTGTATCATCATTTTCCATTATACACATTTCAATGACCAATAAATCACATTTATTTTCATTGAGATGTGCTAAGCAGTCTATGTCATATTCATCATGAACAATTTCAGATGAATTAGACATGTGGGCCTGAGGACAGTCCTCAGTTAAGACCAATTCCACGCAATTAGTGTTTAAGTTCATTTTCATAGTTGTATTAGAAATACCAGTTTTGTAATTGGCATTATAAGAGGCATACAAAGAACGATTCATGCTGAAACAAACAAATTAACTTAATTAGTATTGTTGCATTAACCCATTACACAAAATAATATTATTATTTTAATCCAATCAATTTAGCAAAAGTAATGATCGACCCATAGAATAAACATTCATTTTGCAACGATACTTCAGAGGTTTAGAGCAACAGCTACCGTAGGGCAGTCAACTACTCCTCCCCTGAATTGAGACAATCTCTGTCAATCCCTATTCCCAGAATAACTCATATTCCAATAGTTCTTAGCTACCATTTTTCAGTCAAGAAATTATTAACACCGTAACTGAATGTGTTCATATAACACATGCGGAAGCAATTGAAGATCGAAAGCACTTAACAACATTAATTTTACACCTAAAGCATGCTTGTTCTAAAGAAAACAGAACAGAAAGATTAGATGAACCAACCTCTTGTAGCTCAAATGGGTGATCCTCCTTGTAACGTTTTCCTTCTCCAATCAACTTTGGACAACCTCTAAAGTCTTCCCTACTATTCTCCGGGCCAAGAACGACTTGTGGGAGTCTATAGAGATAGGGAATGGGAAGGGAATGCTTGAAGGATCAAGCTCTATGGAGATATGTGAAGAGAGAGTGATTGAGGCACAATTTCAGCAGCATAACAATAAGGTAAATGTTGTATTTCTTCACAATTTGATTCTTCCTCTACTTATAGAGTGAATCCATGCAAGGAGAAGCCTCAAAATGCAAGACACATGGTGGCCATTTGGGTGAAAGTGGAAGCTAGGTGTTCAAGCAACACAACATGCAAGATTGCATGAATGTGGTGTAATTCCACTTTGAATCTTCATGCAAGAGTGGAGTAACAACACTTTCCACTATCTTATGATTTAAAATCAGATTTTAAATTTGCATTTTTGATATTAATTTCAATTCTAAATTGAAATTAATAATGATAATCAATTTTGAGGCTTGTCCAATTAATTATGCATGATTAATCAAACTAATCATTTTAATCTTGTGCATCTATTATACATGAATCTTAATTCATGTATATAGTATTTAAAACCGTTTTAAATACTTTATCTCTCATTTTCTAATTTAATTCATAATTAAATTATTGTGTCAAACGCAATTTTATGATAATACCCTTTTTCCCGATTTTGAACGATTCAAAGAATCCTATCTTATTGTTCTAGGCTTTATTCTGATATGAGCTAGTAGGGGGACCTTATGGACCTATAGATCATGGGCTCCAACGATTCAAGGTTAACCTACTAATCTCATTAACCAAGCTTAACCAACATTCGTTAACTACTGGGACACTCCACTATAGTCCGATAGTTGCATTCCCCTCACCATAGATATATTTCCGTCCACTTGATTTAACCATGTTCAGTAAGTCAATCCTTCACAGGTTGTTCGTAGCTATAGCTAGGTCAAATGACTGTTTTACCCCTATAGTACTTCTTGTTCCTTAAGTTCCACTAATCCTCTAATGAACAATCAGTTTGTGGTCCAACCATAAAGCCTAAGTCCCTCTCGATC
This sequence comes from Luffa aegyptiaca, assembly GCA_017139565.1. Taxonomy (NCBI): domain Eukaryota; kingdom Viridiplantae; phylum Streptophyta; class Magnoliopsida; order Cucurbitales; family Cucurbitaceae; genus Luffa; species Luffa aegyptiaca. The sequence continues at coordinate 18,325,863 of CM029405.1, read as the reverse complement.
CAACGAGAGGGTGGGGCCCCTTGTTCAAGTCCTGGAGTTAGTACTTAAGGGAACAACCTCTCTACTATCCCTGAAATGGGTAGGAGCGAATTCCGTCTTACGAGACTATGTCCCCAGCTATTTATTCGATCTTATCCCCAAAATGGTAGGCTTGTTCAGTCGGCGATGCTGGCCACTCTCACCCATGCAGATCAAAGGATAATCTCGTATAAATAGGAGTTCATAGTTAGCTCTGGATTAAGAACGAGTTACCTAGGTCATCTTTGAGAAATAGTCAGTTTCTTCGGTAAACGACGTTATAAAGAGAAAGTGACTTATTTCGTGGTCCAACCTTATGCAAACTCATTGCATAGGACGCCCCCACTCACATGTCTCTACATGAACAATTTAGGATCTCATCGTTTGTACTTAATACAACGTGGGTCGCGTCCATAGTGTCCCCAGGATAAGACACCCAACCTTATCCTTATACTATAGATTATTTTGACTATAAACTTGAACTTGATCCTATGATATGTCCCTACATATAGTTCGAGTATTCATATTATAGCCAAGGATCTTAGTTTATTGGATTTAGGTTAATCATTCGCAATTTACATATTCAATAACATCTTTTAGTGAATAACCTCAATAACGTCTTTATTGGAAATAAAATATGTTTAATGATTTACAAACTACGAGTTTATAGGACATTAAACCCAACAAACTCCCACTTGGACTAGAAACTCTAGTGGGGTACAGGAAGTTAGGTGTGAGAGATACATAAAGACAATAAACTAGGGCATCAACCATACCTTTACATTTCTCCCACTTGCCCTAGTCTAACAAAGCTCGTAGTCCTAGATTTACTAGGTGACCCTAAAAAACTTTAGCCGTGAGGGGTTTTGTAAAGCGGATCAGCCATGTTGTGCTCCGAAGCAATCTGTGTGACGATCACATCTCCTCATTACACGATCTTCCAGATGAGATGATATTTGCGCTCAATATGCTTTCCTCGCTTGTGACTCCGAGGTTCCTTAGAGTTTGCAACTGCTCCACTGTTATCACAATAGAGGGTGATAGGCAGTTGCATATTTGGAACAATTTCCAACTCTGTTAGGAATTTTCTTAGCCATACTGCCTCTTTTGCTGCTTCGCAGGCGGCTACATACTATGCTTCCATGGTAGAGTCAGCAATGCAACCTTGCTTAATACTCCTCCATACTACTGCTCCTCCTTTAGAGTGAACACAGATCCCGATGTTGATTTTCTTGAATCTATATCGGTCTGAAAATCTGAGTCAGTGTATCCTGTAAGGATCAGATCCTTAGCTCCATACACGAGCCTATAATCCCTAGTTCTCCTTAGATACTTAAGGATGTTTTTAACGGTAGTCCAATGCGCATGTCCAGGATTAGACTGATATCTGCTGACAATTCCTACAGCATAGCATATGTCGGGTCTAGTACACAGCATGGCATGCTTGCTAAGATATAGACTCTTGCTTTATCATTTGCGCGAGTCCATTTCTCATATGTTTCTCGAACAATTTGGTTTGTTGATGAGCCAGGGTTTGGTGGACACTCTTCGGTTAGGACAAATCTAAGATCGTCGATTACTAATATGGTATTCAGATTAGACTTCCCTGTTCCATAATTATCCCTGTTAAGCTTATCTGAAGCGAGTAATTGAACTAGAGATGGAAGAGATTGTCAAGGTCTCTTATCAAATAATTTTATAATCCTCAACCTCTAAGGCTAACTTGTAGCAGTAGCGGCCGGGGTCGATCACAGGGAGTCTATGCAAACAAATCTTAATTTCCTTATTTGTTTTAGGTAACCAAAAGGGGGGTTTTTATATATGGAAAGAAAGTAAATATGGAAAGGAAACCAATTAAGGAAAATGTTGTGAAAGGAAAGTAAGAAAATCAAATTAAGGGAAGATAACAATACCTCAAAAATCATGCAACCGGGATAGTCATGGTAAGTTCAATTCAATTAAATCATCAATTTCACTAATAAGTCAAAACAAGTTTAGGCACGACGTATTCCGGCAACAAACCGAGAATCATGATCCACTATCACAAACATGCAAACGCTAAGTTTGATTTTAGTTTAAACTAATTAATTGGCCGATTAATTAACCTAAACCGCAATGGGATCTAGCCGAGTTAATTCACATGCAACGAGCAACAAACCACAATTACAATTGATTAAATCATTTAGTTCTAGGGACGCATGCGTATGAACATAACGTTAACCTATATGCTACTAAGATTTAGCAAGTAAATTTAGAAAGGGCACGGTCAAGGTTGTCAATCTTTCCTACCACAATCTAAACTTATGGAAAAAGAACTAAAATCACGTAAACATGCTTTGGTAATTCAAAGAAGAAATTTCATTAAGAGAATATGAACTTACTCTTGACACCCCGATTACATGAATGAAGAGCTTAGCCTCTCATGGAGTAAGAGTAAGCTTTATTCTTCATGGAATACATAAAGAAAACAAGAAAAGACTAAAACTAAGAAGAATGGTGGAAAAGGGGGAGAGAGATGGACTACAAAATTGTAGTGAATTGTGTGTTGAGGGATGATTCTAAACCTACACCAAAGGCCTCTATTTATAGAGTTTCTTGGCCTTCAATTCGTGGTAGAATGGTGCTGAATTGGGTCTTCAAACAAGGAAAATTTCAGCCAAAATTGGAAAAAATTCGATTCTGGAAACTGCCTAGCGTCGAGACGCTAGGCCCTTCAATATGGAAAAAATCTTCGGATCACTTGTAGCGTTGCGATGCTAAGGCTGGAGCGTCGCGACGCTCTCGCTGAAACTTGGCGCCCTCGAATTTTCCTTATTTGAGCAGCGTCCCGACCCTTCAACGGTAGCGTCTCGACGCTGCGACAGCTCCAAGGGCAGAATGGTTTTTTTACGCCCCGATTTTGCTCGTTTAAGCCCCGAATCGCTTCCAAAGCTCCGGAGAGGATCTATAGACATATTATACTCATTTTAAAGCATTTTTCGCAAGGAATTCAACTAAGATAAGCAAATTGGGAGATTCTAAGTGTATAATAAATTGGTCTTATCAACTAGTGAGCTAGACATGCTGAAAAATTTAAACAAAACGATTAGTAATTAGCTTATTAACCATTTTTGACAAAATCCAATCAGGTTTTAGCAACGTTCTAGACTAAATACTAATTCCAGAATAACTCTTATTCCTATAGTGGTTTAGTTATCGTTACATTTAGTCAGGAATATATACTAACACTTAGTAACCCTTGTAAGTTTGACCCGCCGTTTTAAGATTACAGAGAACGGCCCCAACAATGCTACCGAATGGGAAAAGCTAATGTTGGAAATGGTCCTAAGTAATCCTATCCATTTCTGGAGTTTGCGTTGTTCCGATCTCCATTTTACAACCCTCCGAATGGTTAGTAGCTCCACGGCATACAAGCAGGCGGAACATGGAAATCTCACGGTGCAACCTAACGGAGGAGACCGCAGGATGTGTTGACACACTTCCTTCACTCACTTACTATAAATACTTTCTCCATTCACCTTGTTATTGATTTATGCAAATACCTTCCGAATGGAGCAGTTGAGGTATAATCAAGACAAGGCCAAGCATAAATCTCACATTGTGAAAAAAAAAGGAGAACGTGAAAGTGAAATGGATTTGATATATCTTTCCCCTCCCACTAAGTATTTTAAACGGTTTTGGGTATACTTATACTTAGGCGTATTCTGGCTAATTGAATAAACCCTAAGTCTAAGTTTATTTTCACTTACGATGTCTAGGTGATAACGATTAAAACCTCACATCACACACGTGCATGCTCATAAAACTGGGTTAACTTTAACTCAAGAATCGACTCGATGCCCAGATAGGAGGTATTCCGTAAACCGTCAACTTAAATACCTCCAGCCTTAGACGGCATCTTGTCGGGTGAGTTCTCTTGTAACCTTTGTTTTACAAGCTTATCGACCTATTTGAATCTAATTGAAATCGATCGAAAATTTGGATTCAAATTAACCCTAAGTAAGCATGCACCTTTATCTTTGTTATAGATTTTAGATTTCTAAGTGATTTATAACAATTATAAATCTAATCTATACCATGATTTCCATTTGATTATAACACTTATAAACAAAACTAAGGAAATTTCATGCTTCATGCTTGGTTAATTTTATCCTTTAATAAATGTAACTATTATAAGAATTAATCAAATTGGAAATTAACCATTCAAGCAGGAATCTCCCTAAATTAATACAACACTTATATTAATAAACATGAAATTTCCATCATGCATTTGAAATTATTAATAACTCTTATTAAAAATAAATAAATGCATAATCATGCTTTCCTATGGTGGGATTTTAAAACTATATGGCATACTAAAAAATGCACGTATAATTCATCCAATTAAATCATACATTCACAATGCATAAAGAAATTAAAATCAAGCTAAAAGGGATTGGTTTGGCAATTTTAAACAAGCAATTTAACTAATTATTACAATAATAATTATTAAAATAGGCTTGAAATGATCCCGAGCATCACGAACCATCCCGAACCACCCCTCCAAGGATTGAATCGAGCTTGTAATGTAAGTAAAAGGACTGAACCGGCTGAAGCAGACCGAACCGGACCCAAAAACCAGCAGCTGGACCGAACCATTTTTCTGGAAAATCAGTGCCTCGAAAATTTGTTCTACAGCGTCGGGACACTACATGAACAGCGTCCCGACGCTCTCGCGACCAGCAGCCACTGCCTACGTTTTCTGCTTGCGTCTTCTCCAATTTTCTTCGCTTTTACAGCCTATATGGACTCTATTGACTCTATAAAAATTACAAACCCTTGTGCACACATTAATGCTCATACATTTCCGAGCAATTACAATTTCATGAAGAAATGAAAGCTCAAAAAATTGTCAAACCAGAACACATCCATTTCAGCAGACAGAAAATTCATCTTATGAATGGTACCCACCACAGCAAAATTAATGCAAGTTAAGTGCTCTAATCATGCTCTGATACCAATTGAAGGTGTTCATATAACACATGCGGAAGCAATTGAAGATCGAAAGCACTTAACAACATTAATTTTACACCTAAAGCATGTTTGTTCTAAAGAAAATAGAACAGAAAGATTAGATGAACCAACCTCTTGTAGCTCAAATGGGTGATCCTCCTTGTAACGTTTTCCTTCTCCAATCAACTTTGGACAACCTCTAGAGTCTTCCCTACTATTCTCCGGGCCAAGAACGACTTGTGGGAGTCTATAGAGATAGGGAATGGGAAGGGAATGCTTGAAGAATCAAGCTCTATGGAGATATGTGAAGAGAGAGTGATTGAGGCACAATTTCAGCAGCATAACATTAAGGTAAATGTTGTATTTCTTCACAATCTGATTCTTCCTATAAGTGAGTGAATCCATGCAAGGAGAAGCCTCAAAATGCAAGATACATGGTGGTCATTTGGGTGAAAGTGGAAGCTAGGTGTTCAAGCAACATAACATGCAAGATTACATGAATGTGGTGTAATTCCACTTTGAATCTTCATGCAAGAGTGGAGTTACAACACTTTCCACTATCTTATGATTTAAAACCAGATTTTAAATTTGCATTTTTTATATTAATTTCAATTCTAAATTGAAATTAATAATGATAATCAATTTTGAGGCTTGTCCAATTAATTATGCATGATTAATCAAATTGATCATCTTAATCTTGTGCATCTATTATATACATGAATCTTAATTCATGTATATAGTATTTAAAACCGTTTTAAATACTTTATCTCTCATTTTCTAATTTAATTCATAATTAAATTATTGTGTCAAACACAATTTTACGATAATACCCTTTTTCCCGATTTTGAACGATTCAAAGAATCCTATCTTATTGTTCTAGGCTTTATTCTGATATGAGCTAGTAGGGGGACCTTATGGACCTATAGATCATGGGCTCCAACGATTCGAGGTTAACTGACTAATCTCATTAACCAAGCTTAACCAACATTCGTTAATGTTGGGTTTTATGCCCTAAAACTCGTAGATAGTGAATGTAAACAAATTTTATACTTGTATTTAATAAAGTGTTATTTAGTTTCTGCAATAAAATGTTATTGTTAAATATTGCACTATTTGACCCAAATCCAATAAACTAAGATCCAAGGTTTTTTGTATGTAACTATAACTAGTATGTGGGGACATACGGGGATCGATGTTCAAGTAACAACCTAAAAGGTCTATAGTACAAGGATAAGGTTGGGTACCTTATCCTGGTGACACTATGGATACGGCCCACTTTGTATTATGATACAAACGCAATGATCCAACGCGTTCATGTGTTTGACATGCGAGTGGGGGTATCCTATGCAATGAGTTTGCAGGAGGGATTGTCCTTAGATCTGTATGGATGAGAGTGGCCAGTTCGCCGACTCAATAAGCCTACCATTTCAGGGGCAAGACCGAGTGGGGGCTGGGAACATAACATTACAAGATGGAATTCACTCCTTCCCCTATTGGGGTAAGCAGATGTGTGTTCCCTTAAGGGCTGATTCCGGGTCTTGAACAAGGGCGCCCATCCTCTCCTGGCCCGAGAGGAACTGCTGTTTATTGATTGGATCATAAACAGATTGTTCATTAGAGGAATCAGTGGTACTTAAGGATCCAGAGGTAACCTAGGGGTAAAACGGTAATTTGACCCAGCTGGCGTTACGAACACTAGTGAAGGATTGACTTACTATTATTGGTCAATATTCGTGGACACAAAAATATTCTACAGTGAGAAGAGTGCAGTTGTGGGTCTTTAGTGGAATGACCCACAGTTAACGAATGTTGATTGACTCGGTTAATGAGTTTAGCTGATCAATCTCGTATCGTTGGAGCTTCTGATCTGTAGGTCCATTAGGTCCACCTGCTAGCTCATAACGGGTTCTGAGGTAATTTAGTCTTGATATTAAAGGGAATTAATATAATGTATGGAGATACATTATAGTATAAAATTTAATTAAAGAATTAAACTTTATAATTAATTTTGGATATGATTCAAAATTAATTGTTGAGAGAATAATGAATTTAATTAAATATGTGATATTTGATTAATTCATGAATTAATTAATTGGGGAATTAATTAATTGAGTTTGGTTGGTTAAATGTGATTTAATCAAATAAATACTATAGTTTATATTAATGTACATTATGATGCACATTAAAACTATAGGTTAAATGAGAGAGATTAAAATTGAATATGATTCAATTGTAATATTAATTAAATATTGGATATTTAATTAATGTGGATTCAATTAATGAGATTAATTGAATGGCCAATTTAATTCAATTGAATATGATTCAAATTGAATTAAATACCTTATGTTATAATTGATTTAATTAATATTATTTTAATTAAATTAATTATAATTAATTAATTAATTAAATTATTATTATTATTATTATTTAATCAATAGACGGCTAAGATCGTTTGGATTTGATCCAACGATCTAGATTGAGTAGGGTTTTAACTCCCTCCCCACTTATCGTTAAGTGGAGAGGGGGTTACCCAACACATGACGGACTCTCTCATTTTTCACGATTACAGAGAAGTGAATTCTCTCAATTTTCTCTCTTCCTCTCTCAAAATTCCAGCAATCACTTTGCTGAAAATTCCCTTCCAAGACTAATTTTGGATCCCACCATCCCTATCTCAGTAATCCAAGAGATATAGCGGGTGTTCGCTATTGGTGGTGTCGATTGGAAGATCAAGATCGTGATTGTTGGAGCATCGTGCTGTTTGCCTCCAAATTCAAGTAAGTTTTCTTGATCTAAAATAGGTTTTAGATCTCTTTAATGCATGCTTAATCTTATTTTAGAAATCATTTCTTATTTTGCCCAACGTATTGATTTTCTTTTAACTAAAATTAAAATCACGATCGGTGAAAACCACTTCCGCTCGGGGATTCAATTCCTTCAGTAAGAACGTGTTTGCCAAAAAGTCGGGTAGTGACGTGACCTGCAGGAGGGTGTCGAATTCTCCCTAAGTCGTCAAATAAAATTTATAATCCACGACACTACTACTATTTTGTAGCAATAGCGGTCAGGGTCGAACACAAGGAAGGGGGATCTAGCTGTTGGGGTTTATGTCCTAGAACTCAAGTTTTGTTATCTTTTATATAAATAAAGATGTTATTAAGTGAAATTGTTTATTTATAACTTATAATCCAATAGAAACATCCATGGTTATAACATGAGATACTCGAACTATAGTGAATATGGACAGGGATCAAGTTCGAGTATATAACCTAAATGGTCTATAGTAAATGAATAAGGTTGGGTACCTTGTTCTGGTAACACTATGGATGCGGCCTACTTTGCGAATAAGGCAAACGACGTGATCCTGGATTGTTCATGTAAAGACATGCTAGTAGGGGCATCCTGTGTAAAAGATGTTTACACAAGACTGGATAGAGAAATAAGTCACTCTTACTTTATAACGTCGTTTACTGTTAAGACTGATTATTTCATGTGATGACTAAGGTAACTTGATCTTAATCCTGAGCTTACTATGAACTCCCGTTTGTTTAGGGTTATCCTTTGATCTGCATAGGTGAGAGTGGTCATAAAATTCAATTCAATAAACCTCCCATTTTGGGGATAACACTAGATGGATGGCTGGGGACATAGTAATGCAATATGGAATTCACTCCTACCCTATTTAGGGATAGTAGAGAGGTTGTTCCCTTAAGTGCTAAATCCAAGACTTGAGCAAGGGGCCCCACCCTCTCATTGACTCGAGAGGGATCTTGTTTAATGGTTGGACCATGAACAAAATTGTTCATTAGAGGAACAGTGGACTTAAGGAACTAAGATGTCCTATAGGGGAAAAACAGACTTTTGACCTATTTATAGTAACGAACGACCTGTGAAGGATTGACTTACTAATCATGGTTACATCGAGTGGACACAAATATATCTACAGTGAGGGGAGTTCAACTACTAGGCTATAGTGGAGTGTCCCGGTAGTTAACGGATGTTGGTTGACTAGGTTAAAAGAGTTTGGCTAGTTTAACATCGTACTGTTGGAACCCATGATCTGTATGTCCATTAGGTCCCCTTGCTAGCTCGAGACTAACCTTTAGAACAATATGATGGATAAAATATGAATTTCTTTAGTTCATGTTGAGAAATATGAGTAGAGGTGATAGGCGTTGTCGATACGTCGGGTTTTTGTAAAAACCGTTAGGTGAGTATTTAATATTTAAATATGATTTAAATACCGATAACATGAATAGGGATTCATGATTGAAAATAACATTTAGGAAATGTTCGGGATTGGTGAAAAAAATATTATTTAATATTTAATATTAAATTAATAATTAATTAATTATTTAATAATTATTTTAAATTAATTTTGAATTAATTTAAAACTGAAAAATTGAAATTGGATTTTAATTTTTCAGATTATTAAAGTTCAAATAATTATCCAACTAAATTAGGATAATTATGGATTTAATTAAAATAAAAAATGATTGAATTTTTGGAGGTGGAGTGCATGGTGACTAACCCCATGCACTCACCTCATGTTGGACACCAAAATTCCCACTAATCTTTGGTTGATTGAGTGTCAATTGCAGGAGCATTTCTTCATCTCTAATCCCTCTATAAAAGGCAAGGAGATGGCTGAAGAAATGAAGCTTGAGAGATAAGGAAATGCTGCCAAATTGAAAACTCACCAAAACCCACCTTGCAAGCTTGTTCTTCATACTTTCTCTCTCAAATTCCATCACTTGAGGATCCCACAATCCGTTCTAAAGGCTTGAGGATAGCGAGGAAGATCCTTTGGTGGTTCGTGACTCGTTGGTGAAGAAAAACAAAAAAGAAATTCAACCAATTCTCCATTGGTTCAAGGTTGGTAAACAATACTCTATTTTTCTTCTTCTTGGACAGCATGCAAAGTATGATCAAATTACACTAACTATGTGCCTAAGATCCAAAATTGCTTCTGCTTTTTAGATATTAACACTTTCAATTGGTATCAGAGCATGGTTTGGGCACCTAATTTGCTTTAATTTGATCATGGTGGGTAGCATTTTGAAATTCAATTTGCATGGGTGCTGAAATGGATATATTACGGTTTGACAATTTTTTACTCTTCAATTTGTTGATGAAATTGTAATTGCTCACATGTATATGAGCATTAATGAGTTGAGAAGAGTCTGTAATTTTTTGGGAGTCATTAGAGTCCATTTAGTGTTGTAATTGATCAAAAGAAGGAGAAGAACACATGCTGGCCGAAGAACAGAGGCTTCCAGTCGCAAGAGCGTCGCGACGTTGTTCATCAAGCGTCACGACACTGATGCGTTTTTGAAGAACAGGTGCATTTTCCAGATCTCGGTGGTTCAAGCAATTCTCGGTCCGGTTCATTAATTCTCGTCCGGTTCAGACTCCTTTGGTCCGGTTCAGTGATGTTCAACACTTGGGAGGTCCGATTCGGGTCCAATCAAGCCGGTTCGTGATGGTTCGAGATTCCCGGGAGCTTCACAACTCAGTTTTCAATTATTATTTGTAATAATTTAGTTAATTGCTTGCTTAGATTGCCAAAACCGGTCCATTTCAGTGTGTTTAATTATTTATGCTTTATGAATGCATGTTATAATTAATAATGAATGAGATATGCATAAGAGTATGTCATATAGATTTAAAATCCCACCATAGGAAGCATGCTTCATGCATTTAAGTATGTTATAAGTAGTTTTAATATAAGTATGCATGATTTAGGTTTCACGATTAGATGCATGCTGAATGTTTAATTCTCGTTATTTATAATCGTTATATTATTTAAACGAAAATGAACAAGCATGCAGTGTGAAACTACCTTATCTCGATTTTAAAGCGTTAACATCGAATAGAAAGCATGTTATAGGTTGATCTCAATTATAATCGATTTATAAAATGAGATAGACGTAAAATCTATAACAGAGATAAATGCATGCTCACCTAGGTTTAAAACGAACCAAATCGATCAATCTCTTATAATAGGTCGATAACTTGTAAAGCTAAGGTTACAAGAGAACTCACCCGGTTCGATGCTGTCTAAGGTTGGAGGTACTTAAGTTGACGGTTTACGGAACACCTCTTACTTGGGTATCGGCTGGTACTTGAGTTAGGCTAACCTACAATACAAAAAAGTTGGCCTATTTCGACCATGTTTTATCGAAGGTTATAAAAAACCTTTGAAAAAGATATGCATTTATCAAAGGTATTTAAATAACCTTTGAAAAATATCAACTTTTATTGAAGGTTATTAAAAACCTTTGAAGAAGATATAATATCTATCAAAGGACATTACAAACCTTTGAAAGTTATATTATCCTTTATCGAAGGATTTTAAAAAACCTTTGATAAATATCTACCCTTTATCAGAGGTTATTAAAAACCTTTGAAAAAGATATAATATTTTTCTAAGGACATTAAAAACCTTTGAAAATTATATTATCCGTTATCGAAGGTATTTAAAAAACCTTTGATAAATATCTACCTTTTATCAAAGGTTTTTAAAAATATTTGAAAAAGATATAATATTTATCAAAGAACATTAAAAACCTTTGGAAATTATATTATCCTTTATCAGAGGCATTTAAAAAACCTTTGATAAATATCTACCTTTTATCGAAGGTTCTTAAAAACCTTTGAAAAAGATATAAATTATATTATCCTTAATCAAAGGTATTTAAAAAACCTTTGAAAAAGATATAATATTTATCAAAGAATATTAATAACCTTTGAAAATTATATTATCCATTGTCAAAGGTTATTAAAAACCTTTGAAAAATATGTGTAGTTTTTTTTTAGTTCAAAAAGATGTGTATTTATCAAAGGATATTAGGAGCTTTGAAAATTATATTAACATTTATCAAAAGTTTTGAAAAAACCTTTGAAAAATATATGGTTATTAATAACCTTTAAAAAATATATTATATTTGTCAAGGGCCATTAAACATCCTTCGAAAAAAGTTTCAATAGTCATAATCAAAGTTATTAAAAACCTTCAGGAAAAACGTGCAAACAAATTGAAAATGAAAGTAAAAAAAATAGAAATTAAAAAGAAAAAAGAAAAAAAAGTCATGTCGTGTGTTTTTTCGTTTTCGGCTTCTCCCCTGTGAGTTTTCTTCTCCAGAACTCTCTGGTTTTCTAAGGCAAAGATCATAAGGTAGGTAAATTTCTCCCATGTAAACCTTGAATTTCAACACCTGAAACTCTTCATCGGTCAGTAACGAGTTCCATGTTATCATTACCTATTCCTGGGCCTAAAGGTCCTGGTAATGTTATTTCAGAGCTCAAATGGTGTTTCAGAAACACTCTTTGAGGGAACAACATTCAAAATATATATTGCAGCCTCTACTGCATACCAGAAAGAATTAGGCAGTTGAACATAACTCATCATAGATCGAACCATGTCTAACAAGGTTCTGTTTCTCCTTTCAGATACACCATTCTATTGAGGTGTATCTGGTGCTGAGAGTTGGGACGAGATTCCATGTTCCATTAAATAGTTATGGAATTCTAAGTCCAAATACTCTCCACCTCGATCAGATCGAAGTGTTTTAATGGTCTTACCTAATAAGTTCTCAACTTCAGCCTTATACTCCTTGAACTTTTCAAGAGCTTCAGACTTATGACTCATTAGGTATAAAAAACCATACCTTGAATAATCACCTATGAAAGAGATGAAATATTTATACCCTCCTCGAGCTTTTACATTCATTGGACCATAGAGATCCGTATGTACGAGCTCTAAGGGCTCCTTGGCACGATAACCTTTTCCAGTAAAAGGTCGTTTGGTCATTTTACCTTCGAGACATGACTCACATGGAGGTAAAGTACTGATAAGGCAACCCTAATTCTCAGCCCAAAGATCCAAGCTTTTGTGGAGCAAGAACCCTTGAAACAAAGAGATTAACACCTCCTTACACAAATTAGAACCAACCAAGAGAAAAGGCTAGAAATTGATTACCTCTTATGATCAATGATCTAGAAGCAAGATTGGAAATCTTGTTCTAGATTGAGTCATTCCACAATCAAACTTGATCAAGGCCGGATTGAATGGCTCAAAATGCAATCTATCACAAGAATTGCAAGAATCCTAGAAAAGGGATTTCTAAGAAAAGTCTCAAATATGAGAGAACACTTTTCATTCAACTTAATCTGAATTTTACATGCTAGAATGAGGCTTTTTATAGCCTTTGTGTGAATGAAACCCCCAACCTTTCAAATCCCAAAAGTAAAACCTACAAAGCATTCATGACCATAATTGGCCTACAAAGTAACTCCCCACTAATGAATCTAACCTTGAATCCACGTTTTTGGAAGCCCAAAAGTTCAAAAATTACAAACAAAAGTTGATAAATTGAAATAACAAACGAAACTTCAAAAGGTCGGTGCAACGTCAATCTTGCAAACGTTGACTTTCACAGCGTCGTCCTCTCTTGGGTTAATTTGCAGCATGTGAAATGAATGTGGAACTGAACCTAACCAATTTTGAATGTGAATGAAGAATGCTTGTTGAAGCTTCTTAGCCTTGGCGCGTGTAATAGGTCCAATTGGAACGTGTGGAGCACCATGATTCTTATCAAGTACCATCTTCTAACTGGCTTAGAAGTCCGTTCTTAACCAATCTCCCAATCCTATTGAGATTAATGTGGCCAAGTCTCAAGTGCCAAAGATAGGTACTTTGAGAAACCTTTTGCCTCTTTGGTTGAGTCTCAGCCGTTTTAAACATCTCATTGTTCAAAATAGCCCTAGATTCTATTGGTCTTAAAACATATAAATTGTTCTCCAATTTTGCAGAACAGATATCAGCATCCCTTTTAGTAATGAAAGCTTCATTTACAGAAAAGGACACTGAATATCCTTGTTCAAGCAAACAAGAAATAGAAATAAGATTTCTTTTTATTTTAGGAACTATATATATATTATCCAATAACATATAGCGTTCCTTGGAGAAGAACATTTTAATATCTCCCACTGTTTTAGCTGAAATGAACTCCCCAGTCCCAACTCTGAGAGTCATTTCCCCAGCATCTAATTGTTGCCAGGAGCTCATTCCCTCAAAGGAAGAGCATACGTGATGAGTGGCACCTGAATCAAGGATCCAGGTTGTATCATCATTTTCCATTATACACATTTCAATGACCAATAAATCACATTTATTTTCATTGAGATGTGCTAAGCAGTCTATGTCATATTCATCATGAACAATTTCAGATGAATTAGACATGTGGGCCTGAGGACAGTCCTCAGTTAAGACCAATTCCACGCAATTAGTGTTTAAGTTCATTTTCATAGTTGTATTAGAAATACCAGTTTTGTAATTGGCATTATAAGAGGCATACAAAGAACGATTCATGCTGAAACAAACAAATTAACTTAATTAGTATTGTTGCATTAACCCATTACACAAAATAATATTATTATTTTAATCCAATCAATTTAGCAAAAGTAATGATCGACCCATAGAATAAACATTCATTTTGCAACGATACTTCAGAGGTTTAGAGCAACAGCTACCGTAGGGCAGTCAACTACTCCTCCCCTGAATTGAGACAATCTCTGTCAATCCCTATTCCCAGAATAACTCATATTCCAATAGTTCTTAGCTACCATTTTTCAGTCAAGAAATTATTAACACCGTAACTGAATGTGTTCATATAACACATGCGGAAGCAATTGAAGATCGAAAGCACTTAACAACATTAATTTTACACCTAAAGCATGCTTGTTCTAAAGAAAACAGAACAGAAAGATTAGATGAACCAACCTCTTGTAGCTCAAATGGGTGATCCTCCTTGTAACGTTTTCCTTCTCCAATCAACTTTGGACAACCTCTAAAGTCTTCCCTACTATTCTCCGGGCCAAGAACGACTTGTGGGAGTCTATAGAGATAGGGAATGGGAAGGGAATGCTTGAAGGATCAAGCTCTATGGAGATATGTGAAGAGAGAGTGATTGAGGCACAATTTCAGCAGCATAACAATAAGGTAAATGTTGTATTTCTTCACAATTTGATTCTTCCTCTACTTATAGAGTGAATCCATGCAAGGAGAAGCCTCAAAATGCAAGACACATGGTGGCCATTTGGGTGAAAGTGGAAGCTAGGTGTTCAAGCAACACAACATGCAAGATTGCATGAATGTGGTGTAATTCCACTTTGAATCTTCATGCAAGAGTGGAGTAACAACACTTTCCACTATCTTATGATTTAAAATCAGATTTTAAATTTGCATTTTTTATATTAATTTCAATTCTAAATTGAAATTAATAATGATAATCAATTTTGAGGCTTGTCCAATTAATTATGCATGATTAATCAAACTAATCATTTTAATCTTGTGCATCTATTATACATGAATCTTAATTCATGTATATAGTATTTAAAACCGTTTTAAATACTTTATCTCTCATTTTCTAATTTAATTCATAATTAAATTATTGTGTCAAACGCAATTTTATGATAATACCCTTTTTCCCGATTTTGAACGATTCAAAGAATCCTATCTTATTGTTCTAGGCTTTATTCTGATATGAGCTAGTAGGGGGACCTTATGGACCTATAGATCATGGGCTCCAACGATTCAAGGTTAACCTACTAATCTCATTAACCAAGCTTAACCAACATTCGTTAACTACTGGGACACTCCACTATAGTCCGATAGTTGCATTCCCCTCACCATAGATATATTTCCGTCCACTTGATTTAACCATGTTCAGTAAGTCAATCCTTCACAGGTTGTTCGTAGCTATAGCTAGGTCAAATGACTGTTTTACCCCTATAGTACTTCTTGTTCCTTAAGTTCCACTAATCCTCTAATGAACAATCAGTTTGTGGTCCAACCATAAAGCCTAAGTCCCTCTCGATCCAACGAGAGGGTGGGGCCCCTTGTTCAAGTCCTGGAGTTAGTACTTAAGGGAACAACCTCTCTACTATCCCTGAAATGGGTAGGAGCGAATTCCGTCTTACGAGACTATGTCCCCAGCTATTTATTCGATCTTATCCCCAAAATGGTAGGCTTGTTCAGTCGGCGATGCTGGCCACTCTCACCCATGCAGATCAAAGGATAATCTCGTATAAATAGGAGTTCATAGTTAGCTCTGGATTAAGAACGAGTTACCTAGGTCATCTTTGAGAAATAGTCAGTTTCTTCGGTAAACGACGTTATAAAGAGAAAGTGACTTATTTCGTGGTCCAACCTTATGCAAACTCATTGCATAGGACGCCCCCACTCACATGTCTCTACATGAACAATTTAGGATCTCATCGTTTGTACTTAATACAACGTGGGTCGCGTCCATAGTGTCCCCAGGATAAGACACCCAACCTTATCCTTATACTATAGATTATTTTGACTATAAACTTGAACTTGATCCTATGATATGTCCCTACATATAGTTCGAGTATTCATATTATAGCCAAGGATCTTAGTTTATTGGATTTAGGTTAATCATTCGCAATTTACATATTCAATAACATCTTTTAGTGAATAACCTCAATAACGTCTTTATTGGAAATAAAATATGTTTAATGATTTACAAACTACGAGTTTATAGGACATTAAACCCAACAAACTCCCACTTGGACTAGAAACTCTAGTGGGGTACAGGAAGTTAGGTGTGAGAGATACATAAAGACAATAAACTAGGGCATCAACCATACCTTTACATTTCTCCCACTTGCCCTAGTCTAACAAAGCTCGTAGTCCTAGATTTACTAGGTGACCCTAAAAAACTTTAGCCGTGAGGGGTTTTGTAAAGCGGATCAGCCATGTTGTGCTCCGAAGCAATCTGTGTGACGATCACATCTCCTCATTACACGATCTTCCAGATGAGATGATATTTGCGCTCAATATGCTTTCCTCGCTTGTGACTCCGAGGTTCCTTAGAGTTTGCAACTGCTCCACTGTTATCACAATAGAGGGTGATAGGCAGTTGCATATTTGGAACAATTTCCAACTCTGTTAGGAATTTTCTTAGCCATACTGCCTCTTTTGCTGCTTCGCAGGCGGCTACATACTATGCTTCCATGGTAGAGTCAGCAATGCAACCTTGCTTAATACTCCTCCATACTACTGCTCCTCCTTTAGAGTGAACACAGATCCCGATGTTGATTTTCTTGAATCTATATCGGTCTGAAAATCTGAGTCAGTGTATCCTGTAAGGATCAGATCCTTAGCTCCATACACGAGCCTATAATCCCTAGTTCTCCTTAGATACTTAAGGATGTTTTTAACGGTAGTCCAATGCGCATGTCCAGGATTAGACTGATATCTGCTGACAATTCCTACAGCATAGCATATGTCGGGTCTAGTACACAGCATGGCATGCTTGCTAAGATATAGACTCTTGCTTTATCATTTGCGCGAGTCCATTTCTCATATGTTTCTCGAACAATTTGGTTTGTTGATGAGCCAGGGTTTGGTGGACACTCTTCGGTTAGGACAAATCTAAGATCGTCGATTACTAATATGGTATTCAGATTAGACTTCCCTGTTCCATAATTATCCCTGTTAAGCTTATCTGAAGCGAGTAATTGAACTAGAGATGGAAGAGATTGTCAAGGTCTCTTATCAAATAATTTTATAATCCTCAACCTCTAAGGCTAACTTGTAGCAGTAGCGGCCGGGGTCGATCACAGGGAGTCTATGCAAACAAATCTTAATTTCCTTATTTGTTTTAGGTAACCAAAAGGGGGGTTTTTATATATGGAAAGAAAGTAAATATGGAAAGGAAACCAATTAAGGAAAATGTTGTGAAAGGAAAGTAAGAAAATCAAATTAAGGGAAGATAACAATACCTCAAAAATCATGCAACCGGGATAGTCATGGTAAGTTCAATTCAATTAAATCATCAATTTCACTAATAAGTCAAAACAAGTTTAGGCACGACGTATTCCGGCAACAAACCGAGAATCATGATCCACTATCACAAACATGCAAACGCTAAGTTTGATTTTAGTTTAAACTAATTAATTGGCCGATTAATTAACCTAAACCGCAATGGGATCTAGCCGAGTTAATTCACATGCAACGAGCAACAAACCACAATTACAATTGATTAAATCATTTAGTTCTAGGGACGCATGCGTATGAACATAACGTTAACCTATATGCTACTAAGATTTAGCAAGTAAATTTAGAAAGGGCACGGTCAAGGTTGTCAATCTTTCCTACCACAATCTAAACTTATGGAAAAAGAACTAAAATCACGTAAACATGCTTTGGTAATTCAAAGAAGAAATTTCATTAAGAGAATATGAACTTACTCTTGACACCCCGATTACATGAATGAAGAGCTTAGCCTCTCATGGAGTAAGAGTAAGCTTTATTCTTCATGGAATACATAAAGAAAACAAGAAAAGACTAAAACTAAGAAGAATGGTGGAAAAGGGGGAGAGAGATGGACTACAAAATTGTAGTGAATTGTGTGTTGAGGGATGATTCTAAACCTACACCAAAGGCCTCTATTTATAGAGTTTCTTGGCCTTCAATTCGTGGTAGAATGGTGCTGAATTGGGTCTTCAAACAAGGAAAATTTCAGCCAAAATTGGAAAAAATTCGATTCTGGAAACTGCCTAGCGTCGAGACGCTAGGCCCTTCAATATGGAAAAAATCTTCGGATCACTTGTAGCGTTGCGATGCTAAGGCTGGAGCGTCGCGACGCTCTCGCTGAAACTTGGCGCCCTCGAATTTTCCTTATTTGAGCAGCGTCCCGACCCTTCAACGGTAGCGTCTCGACGCTGCGACAGCTCCAAGGGCAGAATGGTTTTTTTACGCCCCGATTTTGCTCGTTTAAGCCCCGAATCGCTTCCAAAGCTCCGGAGAGGATCTATAGACATATTATACTCATTTTAAAGCATTTTTCGCAAGGAATTCAACTAAGATAAGCAAATTGGGAGATTCTAAGTGTATAATAAATTGGTCTTATCAACTAGTGAGCTAGACATGCTGAAAAATTTAAACAAAACGATTAGTAATTAGCTTATTAACCATTTTTGACAAAATCCAATCAGGTTTTAGCAACGTTCTAGACTAAATACTAATTCCAGAATAACTCTTATTCCTATAGTGGTTTAGTTATCGTTACATTTAGTCAGGAATATATACTAACACTTAGTAACCCTTGTAAGTTTGACCCGCCGTTTTAAGATTACAGAGAACGGCCCCAACAATGCTACCGAATGGGAAAAGCTAATGTTGGAAATGGTCCTAAGTAATCCTATCCATTTCTGGAGTTTGCGTTGTTCCGATCTCCATTTTACAACCCTCCGAATGGTTAGTAGCTCCACGGCATACAAGCAGGCGGAACATGGAAATCTCACGGTGCAACCTAACGGAGGAGACCGCAGGATGTGTTGACACACTTCCTTCACTCACTTACTATAAATACTTTCTCCATTCACCTTGTTATTGATTTATGCAAATACCTTCCGAATGGAGCAGTTGAGGTATAATCAAGACAAGGCCAAGCATAAATCTCACATTGTGAAAAAAAAAGGAGAACGTGAAAGTGAAATGGATTTGATATATCTTTCCCCTCCCACTAAGTATTTTAAACGGTTTTGGGTATACTTATACTTAGGCGTATTCTGGCTAATTGAATAAACCCTAAGTCTAAGTTTATTTTCACTTACGATGTCTAGGTGATAACGATTAAAACCTCACATCACACACGTGCATGCTCATAAAACTGGGTTAACTTTAACTCAAGAATCGACTCGATGCCCAGATAGGAGGTATTCCGTAAACCGTCAACTTAAATACCTCCAGCCTTAGACGGCATCTTGTCGGGTGAGTTCTCTTGTAACCTTTGTTTTACAAGCTTATCGACCTATTTGAATCTAATTGAAATCGATCGAAAATTTGGATTCAAATTAACCCTAAGTAAGCATGCACCTTTATCTTTGTTATAGATTTTAGATTTCTAAGTGATTTATAACAATTATAAATCTAATCTATACCATGATTTCCATTTGATTATAACACTTATAAACAAAACTAAGGAAATTTCATGCTTCATGCTTGGTTAATTTTATCCTTTAATAAATGTAACTATTATAAGAATTAATCAAATTGGAAATTAACCATTCAAGCAGGAATCTCCCTAAATTAATACAACACTTATATTAATAAACATGAAATTTCCATCATGCATTTGAAATTATTAATAACTCTTATTAAAAATAAATAAATGCATAATCATGCTTTCCTATGGTGGGATTTTAAAACTATATGGCATACTAAAAAATGCACGTATAATTCATCCAATTAAATCATACATTCACAATGCATAAAGAAATTAAAATCAAGCTAAAAGGGATTGGTTTGGCAATTTTAAACAAGCAATTTAACTAATTATTACAATAATAATTATTAAAATAGGCTTGAAATGATCCCGAGCATCACGAACCATCCCGAACCACCCCTCCAAGGATTGAATCGAGCTTGTAATGTAAGTAAAAGGACTGAACCGGCTGAAGCAGACCGAACCGGACCCAAAAACCAGCAGCTGGACCGAACCATTTTTCTGGAAAATCAGTGCCTCGAAAATTTGTTCTACAGCGTCGGGACACTACATGAACAGCGTCCCGACGCTCTCGCGACCAGCAGCCACTGCCTACGTTTTCTGCTTGCGTCTTCTCCAATTTTCTTCGCTTTTACAGCCTATATGGACTCTATTGACTCTATAAAAATTACAAACCCTTGTGCACACATTAATGCTCATACATTTCCGAGCAATTACAATTTCATGAAGAAATGAAAGCTCAAAAAATTGTCAAACCAGAACACATCCATTTCAGCAGACAGAAAATTCATCTTATGAATGGTACCCACCACAGCAAAATTAATGCAAGTTAAGTGCTCTAATCATGCTCTGATACCAATTGAAGGTGTTCATATAACACATGCGGAAGCAATTGAAGATCGAAAGCACTTAACAACATTAATTTTACACCTAAAGCATGTTTGTTCTAAAGAAAATAGAACAGAAAGATTAGATGAACCAACCTCTTGTAGCTCAAATGGGTGATCCTCCTTGTAACGTTTTCCTTCTCCAATCAACTTTGGACAACCTCTAGAGTCTTCCCTACTATTCTCCGGGCCAAGAACGACTTGTGGGAGTCTATAGAGATAGGGAATGGGAAGGGAATGCTTGAAGAATCAAGCTCTATGGAGATATGTGAAGAGAGAGTGATTGAGGCACAATTTCAGCAGCATAACATTAAGGTAAATGTTGTATTTCTTCACAATCTGATTCTTCCTATAAGTGAGTGAATCCATGCAAGGAGAAGCCTCAAAATGCAAGATACATGGTGGTCATTTGGGTGAAAGTGGAAGCTAGGTGTTCAAGCAACATAACATGCAAGATTACATGAATGTGGTGTAATTCCACTTTGAATCTTCATGCAAGAGTGGAGTTACAACACTTTCCACTATCTTATGATTTAAAACCAGATTTTAAATTTGCATTTTTTATATTAATTTCAATTCTAAATTGAAATTAATAATGATAATCAATTTTGAGGCTTGTCCAATTAATTATGCATGATTAATCAAATTGATCATCTTAATCTTGTGCATCTATTATATACATGAATCTTAATTCATGTATATAGTATTTAAAACCGTTTTAAATACTTTATCTCTCATTTTCTAATTTAATTCATAATTAAATTATTGTGTCAAACACAATTTTACGATAATACCCTTTTTCCCGATTTTGAACGATTCAAAGAATCCTATCTTATTGTTCTAGGCTTTATTCTGATATGAGCTAGTAGGGGGACCTTATGGACCTATAGATCATGGGCTCCAACGATTCGAGGTTAACTGACTAATCTCATTAACCAAGCTTAACCAACATTCGTTAATGTTGGGTTTTATGCCCTAAAACTCGTAGATAGTGAATGTAAACAAATTTTATACTTGTATTTAATAAAGTGTTATTTAGTTTCTGCAATAAAATGTTATTGTTAAATATTGCACTATTTGACCCAAATCCAATAAACTAAGATCCAAGGTTTTTTGTATGTAACTATAACTAGTATGTGGGGACATACGGGGATCGATGTTCAAGTAACAACCTAAAAGGTCTATAGTACAAGGATAAGGTTGGGTACCTTATCCTGGTGACACTATGGATACGGCCCACTTTGTATTATGATACAAACGCAATGATCCAACGCGTTCATGTGTTTGACATGCGAGTGGGGGTATCCTATGCAATGAGTTTGCATAAGACCGGACCGCGAAATAGTTAACCACTAACTGTAACACCGTTAATTGGCTTGGTTTCTATTTCACTAGGATGACCTAGACAACTCAGTCTCAATCCTGAGTGGATTATGGACTCCTGTTCATGAGGGGTTGTCCTTTGATTTGTATGGGTGAGAGTGGCCAGCACGCCGACTTAATAAGCCTACCATTTTGGGGACAATACCGAGTGGGGAGCTGAGAACATAATCACACAAGATGAAATTCACTCCTTCCCGACTCTAAGGTAAGTAGAGGTGTGTTCCCTTAAGTGTTGTCTCCGGGACATGAACAATGGGCCCAACCCTCTCTATGGCACGAGAGGGACTTCTGTTTGTTGGTTGGACCTTAAACAGGTTGATCATTAGAGGAGAACGGAGGACTTAAGGACAAAGATGTAGACCAGGGGTAAAACGGTAATTTGACCCAACTGGGATACGAACACACGTGAAGGACTGACTTGTAGTATTGGTCGATATCCGTGGACACAGAAATATTCTGCAGTGAGAAGAGTGCAGCTGTGGGTCTTTAGTGGAGTGACCCAGAGTTAACGAATGGAGACTAACTTGGTTAATGAGTTTAAGCCGATTAGTCTCGTATCATTGGAGCTTCTAATCTGTAGGTCCATTAGGTCCCACTAGTAGCTCGTAAAGAGACTTGAAGCAATTAAATATAAATTGAAAATGTTCAATTTATCTAGGGAATCGAATAACGTATGTTGATGCATTATAATATAAAGTTTATGAAACTTTATAATATAATTTTTGAATTAATTTCAAAAATTAATTCTTGAGAGAAAATATTTGAAAGAGTTCAAATAAATTTTAATATGAATTGGATTCATATTAATTTTAATTTTAATAAAATTCCTAAGATTAAATATATGATATTTAATAGGGTAATTAATTAATTATGGAATTAATTAATTATTTATTAAAATTAGATATTGTTCAGATAATATATTTGAACTTATTAATAGACCTTTTCTTATTGGGAAAAGGGACCTTTTCCTTAGGAAAAGGTCTTGGCCTTTACCTATATATAGGACCCCTGGGGCGGGGTGAAAGGCATCCCATTGTCTCTCCTTCTCTCAGAGATCTCTCCCAAAAGACTCCCACAAGTCTCCTGCTTCAAGAAGTCTTAGAGATATACCGATGTAGCCGATTGGTGGTGTTCGCACAAGAGGGTTGCTGCATTTTCAATCTTATTGGCAAGAAAAGGCGAATTGATCAAGGCTTTCTACAAAAGTAAGTTTTCTATGAAATCTTTGATCACTAGGATCAATCAAGTTGATCTTTTAGCATGTTTATAGCCTATGTACAGCCCATTAAATATAGATTTATTGCTGTAATATTTTACAAATTGTATTGGTATTTCAATTAGAATCTAAGACTCTGAGTATGTTCGGTAATACTTTCCGCTGTGGGGGCTTTTATCCCTTCAGTTAACTACCGGGACACTCCACTATAGTCCGATAGTTGCATTCCTCTCACCATAAATATATTTTCATCCACTTGATTTCACCATGTTCAGTAAGTCGATCCTTCACAGGTTGTTCGTAGCTATAACTAGGTTAAATGATTGTTTTACCCCTATAGTATTTCTTGTTCCTTAAGTTCCACTAATCCTCTAATGAACAATCGGTTTGTGGTCCAACCATCAAACCTAAGTCCCTCTCGATCCAACGAGAGGGTGGGGCCCCTTGTTCAAGTCCTGGAGTTAGTACTTAAGGGAACAACCTCTCTACTATCCCTGAAATGGGTAGGAGCGAATTCCGTCTTGCGAGACTATGTCCCCATCTATTTATTCGATCTTATCCCCAAAATGGTAGGCTTGTTGAGTCGGCGATGCTGGCCACTCTCACCCATGCAGATCAAAGGATAATCTCGTATGAACAGGAGTTCATAGTTAGCTCTGGATTAAGAACGAGTTACCTAGGTCATCTTTGAGAAATAGTCAGTTTCTTCAGTAAACGGCGTTATAAAGAGAAAGTGACTTATTTCGTGGTCCAGCCTTATGCAAACTCATTGCATAGGACGCCCCCACTCGCATGTCTCTACATGAACGATTTAGGATCTCATCGTGTGTACTTAATACAAAGTGGGTCGCGTCCATAGTGTCCCCAGGATAAGGCACCCAACCTTATCCTTATACTATAGACTATTTTGACTATAAACTTGAACTTGATTCTATGATATGTCCCTACATATAGTTCAAGTAATCATATTATAGCCAAGGATCTTAGCTTATTAGATTTAGGTTAATCATTCGCAATTTACATATTCAATAACATCTTTTAGGGGGTGTTTGGGGCACTGAATAGGTTATAATAACCCCCTTTATTATAACCTATTCAGTGTTTGGGGCATCAACAAAAATCAATGGTGAGGTGGGTTATTTTTACCCCCGATTATTTTATCCATTCTCTACAGTAACCATCATTCAACCCACCCGATTATTCTATCCATTTTCTACAGTAACTCTCTCCTCTCTTCTTCCATGCGACTCCTTGACTTTTTCGACGACCGCCGGCCGCCGTCGGCCCCGAAGTTTCTGGCGACTTTTCCGACGGCCGCCGACGACTTTTCCGGCGATCGTCGACGGCTTTTCCGGCCACCGATTTTTTTTTCTTTTTTTTCATATTTCTTCTCATTTTCATTTTGAAAAATATAAAAAATGAAAATAATGAAAAAAAAAAAAACATCGAAGGTTGCCGGAAAAGTCGTTGCCAACATCGAAGGTTAACCAACTTAAAAAAAAAAAAATAGAACATTCAAACGAAATTGTATTTACCACACTCAAGTTTATTTCAAATGATTTTATTGATAAAAAAAAAAACTAATATGATTTTTGAACTAAACATTTACAATTTTTATTTTGGCAATATTAAAAGTTAACTAATATGATTTTTCTATACCAAATCCTAAACTTTTTTGTTTTGTAAAAAAAAAAAACATAACCCTAAATCAAAGTGAATCGTATATCATAAAATAATAATAATAATAATAATAAAAACTAGAAAAAGAAACAGTCAGTTGAACCTTTGATTCAGAACCCCATGTTAAAACAGATCAGCACTCCAAACACAGACTATTTTATCACAGACTAAAATAATCTGCATCCCAAACACAGATTATTTTATCCCAGACTAAAATAATCTGCACCCCAAACACAGATTATTTTATCCCAGACTATAATAATCAGCACCCCAAACACAGATTATTATAACCCCCAGACTATTATAATCCCCAGATTATTATGACCACCAGATATTATAACCAATTCAGCGCCCCAAACAGCCCCTTACTGAATAACCTCAATAACGTCTTTATTGGAAATAAAATATGTTTAATGATTTACAAACTACGAGTTTATTGGACATTAAACCCAACATTAACAATTTCCCGTAAGTGTGACCTTCCATTTTCAGATCTCAGAGGTCAGCCCCAAAAATGCTACCGTAGGGAAAGTCAAAGTTGGAAATGGACCTAAGAAACCCTATCCATTTCTGGAGTTTGCGTTGTTCCGACTCCCATGATCAAGCCCTCCGTAGGGTGATCGCTCCCAGGGCGACTCGCAGGCAAATCATGGGGATCTCACGGTGCAACCTAATGGAGGAGACCGTAGGATACGTTGACACGTGTCCTGCTCCCACTTACTATAAACTACTCCCTCATTCACCTTGATATTGATCCATGCAAACACCATCCGTAGAGAGTCACTCCTAGGGTGACTCGAGGCCAAGCATGGAACTCACGTTGTGGACTCTTGAGGACGTGAGAGCAAAACTTGATTAATAAAAATCCCGTTTTGATATATTTCCTCCCACTAAGTATTTTTTAAAATTAGGGTCTATTACTTAGGTAAATCCCGACTAAGTGAATCTATCTAAGTCTATGCCTTTATATAACTCTTATATATAGGTCTTTATTCTAATGTCTAGGTGTATTAAACCATTTTAATTACCTAGTGACATTGCATGCTAACATTAGATTATGATTAATTCAACTCAGGTTCCGGATCTGTTCCCAGGTAGGAGGTGTTCCGTAACCGTCAACTTAAATACCCCCAGCCTAGACAGAACTTCACCAGGAGAGTTCCCTTATAACCATAGTAATGTTTTTCCTACTTAGTTCATTAAAACTATTTTAATTCTAAGTAAGAAAATAACTCTAATCCTATTAGAGTTATAATGAGCTTAGGTCTAATTAATTTTAAACATTTTAAAATTAATTCAATTTTACCTAAGATCCTATGTTTGCATGCAACTCTTTGTTATAGGTTGATGGTTTCTAATCATTTTTATAACTTTTCCAAGTTTTAATGATTAGCCCTATAACATACTCCTATGGTGTTTCCTAATAACAATCTAATTCCAATTATGTTTTTTTAAACACCATATTATTCATGACGCCAATAAAATATAACGATTATATTAATTTAAAGAGGTGTCATGCTTCATGCAATCTCAATTTCCATTTAATTAATATCGATTATACTAATTAAATACTCTCAAAATTAAATTACATGAATGTCGACATTAATTTAATATAACTCTTATATTAATCTAAATTAATGTCATGCTCAATGCTTTTCCATTTTCATTTAATTAATATAACAATTTATATTAAACACATACATGAAAATCAAGCATTGAGATTATTATTTTCATTCATAATATATCTAATTATATTAATACTCATGAAAATAATCCTAAGCATGCATGCTACATTAATATAATATAACCTTTATATTTATCTAAATTAATGACATGCATCATAATTCACCAATTTCATATATTTAATATACCAATTATTCTAAATCGCTCATGAAATTAAATTCATACATATTTATCATACATTATAACTATTATAACATAAATATGCATAAAACATGCTTAACCTATGGTGGGATTTTAAATACTATATGACATTCATAAAGCAAATAAGTAGCTACGTAGACGGGTTTTGGCATCCTAGGACTCAAAAAATTAGAAAAATTACATTAATTTATCTAATAAGGACCTATCTTGTCGTGAACTAGCCCGAATTGCGTCCAAACCCTTCAAACCAGCAAAAATTTGGGTTGAACCATGCTGAAACAAGCTTGAACCTACCTAAGAAGCACTGAACCGGCCCAAAATTCGTCCAGACCGCACGAACCAAGCCATCAGCCGCGCGAACCGGTCAAAAACTAGTTGAACCAGTCAACAAACCGCCTGGACTGCGTGAACCAACGTGAACCGGTCAAACAAGCTCGAACCGCGCCTGAACCGAACGAACCGACCACCCACGAACTAACCGCACGGAAAAAAATAAACTGCTCCATGATCCCACGCGCAGGCTCAAACTCAGGCCCACGATGAGGATAACCGCACGCCTAACCGTTTCAGCCGCGTGTTGGGTTCGAGCTTCAACAGACGCAAAAAAATTTTATTTCATTTTTTTTTTCCGAAATTTCTGGGCAGTTCTTCTTCTGTTCTTCGTTCCAGCAGCGGAAAAATTCAAAATCCATCCTGATTCGAGCGTCGATTCAACAATTGAATCCTAATCTATTGACACCGACTTACCTGACTCTATTTACAACAATTTGCCCCAAATACATGGGCCCTTACATGATCAAATCAGGAAGAATTTGTAAATCTAAGTGCCAAAACCCTGACCATCTACTAGCAAAATTCATTCATCAAATGCATACCCACCAACAACCACAACGCAAATTCTAAAATCGAAATTAAAATCACGAAATGGCTCTTATACCATTTGAAGGATTTGAATCATCAGCGGAAGCGATTTTAACCAATTGTTATTTAATTTCAATTGTTTGAATACCAATATGTTGGGCAAAAATTCATAAACTATTTCTAAATTAAGAACAGATTAAGCATGTTATTATATGGATCTAAAACTATTTAGATTTTAGAAAACTTACATGAATTGGAGACCGGAAAATACTACACTATGCTCCAAATTTCACGTACTAAGTCTTCGCTCCAAGAACACTACCACCAGTGATCACCTACTATCCTCTGGATTGTGAGATAGGATTGTGGGATCCTCGAAGTTTGTCTTGAAAGGGAAAAATACAGCAATAATGGTTGCTGAATTTTGGTTGAAAGAAATAGAGAATAGAGAGAGTTTTCTCTTCTGTCTTTTTCTTGAGGTGCAGACTCAGGATTGAAAATGAGTTCATAACAGACTCAGGATTGAGATTGAGTTACCTAGGTCATCCTATTGAAATAGAAACCTAAAATAGTCAATGACGTTACGTCTAGTGGTTACTATTTCGCGGTCCGATCTTATGCAAACTCATTGCATAGGATACCCCCACTCGCATGTCTCCTACATGGATGCTTTGGATCATTGCATTTGTATCGAATACAAAGTGGGTCGTATCACATAGTGTCACCAGGATAAGGTACCCAACCTTATCCTTATACTATAGACCATTTAGGTTGTTACTTGAACACCGATCCCCGTATGTCCCCACATACTAGTCCAAGTTTCATTTAAACAACCTTGGATCTTAGTTTATTGGATTTAGGAATTATTTATGCAAACTCGATTATTCAATAACCAAATTACTGAATCCCTCAAATAACACTTTATTGAGATTGATTAATTTGTTTCATTTACTATCTACGAGTTTTATGGCATAAAACCCAACAATAATATAATGATTTTTTTAGATCGAATGTCATCCTCTGGATTGGGTTTCTAATCAAATTAATTACCGAAAAAACTTATGCCCAATTTTATCTAGAGAACACAACTTAATGAGAGTGAATAAAACAAGTCAGAAAAGCAGAAATATTATGAAAATCAAGTGATGAAAAACTCTTAGGGAATTGATTTCACCTATTGGGGTTGTGAATTAATTAATGGATGTATGACATACAATGGCTCATAAATCTAGGATTTTCTATTCTCATATTTATCTCTCTCGAACATAAATAACTCTCACACATATGATTAACCCGATATCCTTATCTAGATTCATTCACATGCATGGTTATAATTAAATCCTATTATCAATTTCTACAACTATATCCTAGATCTCCCGATTTTAGGATTATTATAGTTATGCAATTCAATAATCTAAACTAAGTCCCATCTCCCGAGCAAGAATTAGTGATAACATTAAATTAACTCATGGCTAGTGAATTAAAAGCATTAAGGACATAAATTGCATAAATGAGTCAAAAACAATAAATATCCATACAATAATTCAACAACGCCCAAAGGGCTACATCAATCCCTAAGATAAAGAACTTAGCTACTCATACACGGCGTTACGATGTAAACTAAGTCTAAAACAACCATTAAAACTGAAGGATTGGAATTCCAAATTTCGTTAAAGTAGAAGCGCAACTGGACCGTTCGTATTTAATTTTGTTTACACCAAAATACCCATACATTGGCAATAATACATAATTCATAATTCTAGACTAAGCATATATAAAATTTAGATCTAAATCTTGAAGGTGTTCATATAACACATGCGGAAGCAATTTTAGGATCGGAGGCACTTAACTACATCAATTTTAGAAAATGAAAGCATGTTGTCCAAATACCGTTAACAGAGAGCAGAATTTGTACCAACCTTTTGGAGACTGATTCAGCAACTCCTTTTGATTTCTTTGATCACGAACGGTGTGTGGACCACCTCTAGTGTCTTCCCTGCTATCCTCCGGCCTTAGAACGACTTGTGGGAGTCTATGGTGATATAGGGATTGGAAGGGATATGCTTGAACACTACAAGCTTTTAGAGAGAATTGAGAGAGTGAGGTTGAGAGTGAATTTTGGCAGCATAACATTACTCCAAAATTCCATACTTCTCCATCTTCTAAACCCCTATTTATAGAGGATTTTCATGCATCTTAGATTTATCAATGTAAGACACATGGAGAGGAGAATGTCCATAGTGGATTCTAGGTGTGCAATGGAGAATACATGCATCTTTGCATGATTGAGGTGTTATTCCACTTTCTTCATCCATGCAAGAGTGGATTTAGTTGTGTAATTCCACTATCTCCATCCATGCAAGAGTGAGATTCTACTCTTGGATTTAATTTAAAATGCAATTCTCAATTGCCTTTCAAATTACAATTTAATTGAACAATTTCAATTAATCATATGACATTAATCAAATTAATTCATATCACCTAATTATAAATTCAAGATTGAAATCTCTATCTCAAATTTTAATTAAAAACAATTCATAATCATTTTTAAACTAAAACAATTTAATCAATTATGTAATATTAATTTAATATCATATATCAAATTAATAGTATGCACCCAATATGAATCCCTATTCATATATATTGTATTTAAATCATATTTAAATACTTTACTCTCTCAATTAATAGTTTAATTCATAATTAAACTATTTTGTCGATAATATCATTTATAGTCGACACTAATTCCCTAAACTGATTTTGAACGATTCAAACTTTCCTGTCACTAAGTTCTAAGGTATAATCCGTATGAGCTAGCAGGGGGACCTAATGGACATATAGATCATGGGGTCCAATGATCCGAGGTTAACCGGCTAATCTCATTAACATGGCTAACCAACATTCGTTAACTACCGGGACACTCCACTATAGCCATGTAGTTGCACTCCCCTCACTGTAGATATATTTCTGTCCACCTGATATAACCATGATTAGTAAGTCGATCCTTCACAGGTTGTTCGTAACTACAGCTGGGTCAAATGTCCGTTTTACCCCTATAGTACTTCTTGTTCCTTAAGTCCCACTGATCCTCTAATGAACAATTGGTTTATGGTCCAACCAACAAACCGAGTCCCTCTCAGGCCAATGAGAGGGCGGGATCCCTTTGTTCAAGCCCCGGATACAGCACTTAAGGGAACAACCTCTCTACTATCCCTAATTCGGGTAGGAGCGAATTTCTTCTTGCAGAACTATGTCCCCAGCTATCTACCCGTTCCTATCCCTGAAATGGTAGGCTTATTGAGTCGGCGATGTTGAGCCACTCTCACCCATGCAGATCTAAGGATAAGTCCGAATAAACAGGAGTTCATAGTTAGCTTAGGATTAAGATCGAGTTACCTAGGTCATCACATGAAATAGTCAGTCTTGTCAGTAAACGGAGTTATAAAGCAAGAGTGACTTATTTCTCGGTCCTGGTCTTATGCAAACTCATTGTATAGGACGCCGCCACTCGCATGTCTCTATATGAACGATTTAGGATCACATCATCTGTACTATTTACAAAGTGGGTCGCGTCTCATAGTGTCCCCAGGATAAGGTACCCAGCCCTATCCCTATACTATAGACCGTTTTGGCTATTACTCGAGCCTGATCCAGTTTTATGTCTCTACATAAAGCTCAAGTGTTCATCCTATAGCCAGGGATCTTAGTTTATTGGATTTGGGTTATTTAACGTGCAATTTACTTATTCAGTAACAACTTTACTGAATGAATCTCGACAACAACTTTATCGATCAAGTATATAATTCGTTTAACATTCACTATCTACGAGTTTTAGGGCACCAATCCCAACAATATCCCAGTTGAACTAAAACTCTAGTTTAGTGGGATGTACTATAATCCATAACAGCAGTGGGTGTATAAAATACATGTATATTACATAAAACGTATTACAATGTACAAATACAATAAACCAAGGCATCAGATACCGGTTACAAATCTCCCACTTGCCTTAGATTATTTTCCATACATATCTCGCAGACCTAGACCTTCTAGATGACTCTCGAACACTTTAGCCGTGAGAGCCTTCGTGAATGGATCAGCTATATTGTGCTCCGACGCTATCTTTGTGACGATCACGTCTCCTCGATGCACAATCTCCCTGATGAGATGATATTTCCTTTCGATGTGCCTGCCTCTCTTATGGCTGCGAGGTTCCTTTGAGTTTGCAACTGCAGCGCTATTATCACAATACAAGGTGATAGGCAGATACATATTCGGAATGACTTCCAAGTCAGTCAGGAATTTCTTGAGCCATACTGCCTCTTTTGCTGCTTCGCAAGCGGCTACATATTCGGCCTCCATGGTCGAGTCTGCAATGCATCCTTGCTTGATGCTACGCCATATTATTGCTCCTCCATTCAGAGTGAATACTGACCCCGATGTAGATTTCCTCTAATCTTTATCGGTTTGAAAGTCAGAATCAGCGTATCCTGTAAGGATCAAATCCTTGGAACCATACACGAGCACATAGTCCCTCGTTCTCCTTAGATACTTGAGGATATTTATAACGGCTGTCCATTGATCGAATCCTGAATTGGATTGATATCTACTGACAATCCCTACTGCATAACAAATGTCAGGCCTTGTACACAACATGGCATACATTAGGCTGCCTACTGTAGAGGCATAGGGAATTCATCTCATGTCCTCAACTTCTTGAGGTGTCTGAGGACACTATTCCTTAGACAAATTAATTCCGTGCCTGAAAGCTAATAGTCCCTTCTTGGAATTTTGCATTTTATATCTAACCAACAATTTTTCGATATAAGACGCTTGAGACAGGGCTAGCATTTTGTTCTTTCGGTCTCGAACAATTTGGATCCCTAGAACATATTGTGCCTCACCCAAATCTTTCATTTGGAATTGAGTTGCTAGCCATAGTTTAATGTCAGTGAGATAACCTACGTCATTCCCGATGAGTAGGATATCATCCACATACAGTACTAAGAAAGCTACAGAGTTGTTGATGATCCTTTTGTAAACACAAGGCTCATCAACGTTTTGTTCAATGCCATAAGATTTGATTGCAGTATCAAATCTCATGTTCCAGGATCTAGACGCTTGTTTTAACCCATAAATGGATCGTTTAAGCTTGCAAACTTTTTGCTCTTGATCCTGAGCAATGAACCCCTCTGGCTGAGACATGTAGATACTTTCTTCAAGATTGTCGTTCAGAAAGGCAGTCTTGACATCCATTTGCCATATTTCATAATCGTAAAACGTGACAATGGATAAAAGTATCCGGATCGACTTCAACATGGCAACAGGGGAGAAGGTTTCCTCATAGTCAATCCCCTCCCGCTGGGTAAAACCCTTTGCCACAAGTCGTGCCTTAAAGGTCTATACCTTTCCAGCAACGTCTCGTTTTCTCTTGTAGATCCATTTACACCCTATGGGTCTAACCCCTTCAGGTTGATCTACAAGATCCCATACTGAATTAAAATGCATGGACTCGATTTCCAAGTCAATGGCTTTAATCCACTCGTTCTTGTCAACGTCATCCATTGCCTGTTTAAAGGTTAATGGATCCTCGATCTCGTCATCAGGTATGACGACTGGAGTTTCAGTTAAACCCAAATAGCGATTAGGCTGTCTAACAACCCTCCCACTACGTCGAGGTTTTCTTATTTCTTGAGAAGAATGCGATTGACTCGAGGTGCCAGCATCATCAACAACTCTTGTTGATGTTTCTGTAGCTTCGTTAGATAGTTCACTTAAAACGACTTTACTTCGTGGCTTGTGGTCTCTGAGGTGGTCTTCTTCTAGGAATGTAGCATTTGTCGATACAAGTACTTTATTTTCCTCTGGATCGAAGAAGTATCCACCTCTCGTTTCTTTGGGATAGCCTACAAATAGGCAAAATCTAGAACGAGGTTCTAATTTCTTTGGGTTTGCCTCTAGCACGTATGCAGGGCATCCCCAATTTCTGAAATGTCGTAAACTAGCTTTACGTCCTTTCCAGAGCTCAAACGGTGTTTCAGAAACACTCTTTGAGGGAACTACGTTCAAAATATAAACTACAGTCTCTACTGCATAACCCCAAAATGAGTTAGGTAACTGAGCATAACTCATCATCGAACGAACCATGTCCAACAAGGTTCTGTTTCTCGTTTTCGATACACCGTTTTGCTGAGGTGTAACAAGGACTGAGAGTTGGGACGTAATTTCATGCTCTATCAAATAGTCTTGAAAACTTGAGTCCATATACTCTCCACCTCGATCGGATCGAAGTGTTTTTATCGTCTTACCTAATAGGTTCTCAACCTCGGCCTTGTACTCTTTGAACTTTTCAAAAGCTTCAGACTTATGATGCATCAGGTAGAGATAGTCATACCTCGAATAATCATCAATGAAACTGATGAAATATTCGTACCCTCCTCGAGCTCTAATGTTCATTGGTCCACAGAGGTCCGAATGTATGAGCTCTAGGGGCTCTTTGGCACGATAACCTTTTCCGGTAAAAGGTCGTTTTGTCATCTTGCCCTCAAGGCATGACTCACAAGGAGGTAACGAGTCGTCTTCTAACTTGTTTAGAAGTCCACTTTTGACCAATCTCCCAATCCTATTGAGGTTGATATGGCCTAACCTCAAGTGCCAGAGATAGGTATCTCGAGAAACTCTTCACTTTTTAGGTTGAGTCTCAGCAGTTTTAAACATCTCGTGATTTAAAATAGCTTTAGACTCAATTGGTCTTAAAACATACAATTTATTCTCCATGTTTGCAGAGCAAACATCAATACCTCTTTTAGTTATGAACGCTTCATTAACAAAAAAGGAAATTGAATAACCTTGTTCAATTAAACAAGATAGAGAAATCAAATTTCTTTTAATTTTCGGAACTATGTACACATTATCTAATATCATGTAACGTTCCTTGGTGAAGAATAATTTTATGTCCCCCACTGCAATAGCCGAGATACCTTCTCCTATTCCGACTTTAAGAGTCATCTCTCCAGCTCTTAGTTGTTGCCAGGAACTCATTCCTTGAAATGAAGAACATACGTGATTAGTGGCACCTGAATCGAGTATCCAGGCAGAATCGTCGTTTTCCACTAAACACGTTTCCAAGACTAATAAATCGTATTTAGAGTCGTGGATCATGTTTTTCTTGGCTAAGCAGTTAGTATGAGGACATTCCTTAGTTGAGACCAAACCTAAATTGTTTGCCACGTGTTTAGCGTTCAAGTTAGTATTCTTAGTCGTATGTACTAAACCGTTTAATTTGGCATTTGACAAAGCACATACGTTTTTCGACATATTGCTGAAACAAACAAATTAATCCCTATTAGAAACTTGCACTAAACCCATTATTCATATTATCTAATCAGATTTAGCAAAAGAAATCATTGACCCATATATACAATTGATTTATTTTGCAACGATACTTCAAGGGTTTAGAATAACCGCTACCGTAGGGCAGTCAGCTACTCCTCCTCTGAATCGAGACAATCTCGGCCAAATACTATTACCAAAATAATTCTTACTCTAATAGTTATTAGCTAACGTTAATTTGGTCAAGACAATCTTGTAAGTGTTGCCCATCATTTTCAGATTGCAGAGGACGGCCCCAACAATGCCACCGTAGGGAAGAGCTAATGTTGCGAATGGCCCTAGGAAACCCTATCCATTTCTGGAGTTTGCATTGTTCCGAATCCCATGCGCAAGCCCTCCGTAGGGTGATCGCTCCCAGGGCGACTCGTAGGCGGCGCATGGGAATCTCACGGTGCAACCTAATGGTGGAGACCGCAGGATACGTTTGACACGTTTCCTTCACCCACTTACTATGAACACTTTCCCTATTCACCTTGATATCAACCCATGCAAACATCATCCGTAGGGGGGCGCTCCCAGGGCGCCTCAAGGCCAAGCATGGATCTCACGGTGTGAACACAGGGGGACGTGAGAGTAGAAACTTAATATGAATATTTCGTTTCTATACTTTTCCTCCCACTAAAGTGTCCTAAGGTTTTAGGGTCTATTACTTAGGTAAATTCCGGCTAAATGAATCTATCTAAGTCTATGCCTTATTAAATAAGGTCTTTACACTAAATGTCTAGGTGAATTAAACTCTTTTAATAACCTAGTGACATTGCATGCTAGTAAGACTATGGTTAATTCAACTCAGGTTCCGGACCATCTGCCGGGAGAGTTCCCTTATAACCAATGTCTTATGTCCTACTTACTCAAATTTTAAAACTATTAAAAAATCTAAGTAAGACATATTTCTAATCCTACTAGAAATGGTGATCTTAGGTCTATTTAATTTTAAACCGTTTAAAATATGACAAGATCCTAAGATCTTATGTTAGCATGCAACTCTTTGTTATAGGTTTTGAGGTTTCTATTCATTAACATTTATAACTCTTATAACTTTTAATGAATTAGCCCTATATCATGCTTTCTAATGGTGATTTAAAGCATATAACAATCAATCATTCAAGTTATAAATAAAACACCATTTAGAAACAACCTATGTCTAGGTGTGTATAACCCTTTATACTACGATATCTAGGTGATAACACTTTAAAACCTCACATCGCTCACGTGCATGCTCATAAAACTGGGTTAACTTTAAGGGGGTTGTGCACAGATAGCAAAAACCGGCAAAAGAATTGCAAAAGTAGCAAAAAAATGAAATTATTTGCGGAAATAGCAAAAAATACGTTAAATTACGAAAATACCCTTAGTATCTCCAATAGTCTATCAGTCCCTATTATTGATAGTCACTGATAGACTTCGATTAATCGGAGTCTATCAATGATAAATAATGATAGACTTTGATGATAAGTTTCAATTAATCGGAGTCTATTAGTGATAGACACTGATAGACTTTGTTTAATCGAAGTCTATCAGTGTGTATCACTGATAGACTTTGATGATCATAATCTATAAGTTTTTATCGTGTTTAATTCAAGCCGAAGTGATAGCCGCTGATAGAAAACAATTTAATTCAAGGCTATTAGTTCAGTTTAATTCAAGGCTATCAGTTTCTATCCATCAATTTAATTTAAGTCTATCAGTGATAATCACTAATAGAAAACCGTTTAATTCAAGGTTATTAGTTTCTGTCACTGATAGAAATCAATTTAATTCAAGACTATTAGTTTCTATCACTGATAAAAACCAATTTAATTGAAGTTTATCAGTTTTTATTAGAAATCAATTTAATTAAAGTCTATTGACTTGTATCACTGATGGAAATTAGTTTAATTCAAATCTATCATTTTCTATCGATGATAGAAATCAGTTAATTGAAGTCTATCAGTTTCTATCTCGGATAGAAATCAGTTAATTATCAATTAATTGAAGTCTACCAATGATTGTTACCGATAGAAATCAATTTAATTGAAATCTATCAGTAAAGTACTTTGCATTGCAATCATCTCGGTAATTAGAAACTCATCCAAAATTATTATACTACAATCATAAATTGAACAAAAAATTTAAGTCTCTTGTGGTAATTAGAACATAAAATCCAAAAATAACCATTACGAACAAGCGACTCTCAATCAACAATATAATTTTTAAAGCCTAACACACAAGCTCCGTGACCACCACCATAAAATTGCTATTATTGTACTCTTTGTATTTCATTATCTATCAATTATAGCCTAATAGACTTCGACCAGTGATAGTCAGTGATAAACTACGATTAATCGGAGTATATCAGTGATATAATTTGATATACTTATACAAACACTCACCAAAATTGCTATTTTTGTATTCTTGGCATTCTTGAATTAAAAAGAAGGCCAACAAGAGCTCGGCTCAATTGGCATAAAAGCTCATAACAATAAACTGCACAGAAGAGGAAAAAAAAATATATTAATCACACAAGAACTCCACCCTCATAA
Organism: Luffa aegyptiaca; assembly: GCA_017139565.1. Lineage (NCBI taxonomy): Eukaryota > Viridiplantae > Streptophyta > Magnoliopsida > Cucurbitales > Cucurbitaceae > Luffa > Luffa aegyptiaca. The sequence continues at coordinate 18,287,990 of CM029405.1, read as the reverse complement.
ATGCACAAAAAATTAAAAAAAAATAAAAAAAAAAAAAGAAGAAATCGTAATAGCTCATTATAAAAAAAGAAAAAAAAAAGAAAAAAAATCATAAAAGCTCATAAATGCACAAACAAAAAAAAAAAAAAGAAATCGTATACACAAGAAATGAGGGAAGAAAGGCTCATAAATGCGAAAAAGAAGAAGAAGAAGAAGAAGAAGAAGAAGAAGAAGAAATGGTATACACTAGAAATGAGGGAAGAAAGGGTAAATGGGAAGGGAGAGAAAGAGAAGGGTAAAATGGGAATATTCTAATTTTTTTGCCATATTTGCAATTCTTTTTACTTGGTGCTAAATTTGCTATTATAGATAATTAATTTTCCACCCACTGCAATTACTCTAACTTTAACTCAAGAACCGACTCGATGCCCAGGTAGGAGGTGTTCCGTAAACCGTCAACTTAAATACCTCCAGCCTTAGACAGCATCTTGTCGGGTGAGTTCTCTTGTAACCTTTGTTTTACAAGCTTATTGACCTATTTGAATCTAATTGAAATCGATCGAAAATTTGGATTCAAATTAACCCTAAGTGAGCATGCACCTTATCTTGTTATAGATTTTAAGTCTATCTCGGTTTATAACGCTTATAACGAACGAAAAATCCATAACTAGCTTTATTTGAATATAACCATTATAAACAAGCTAAGGAAGTTTCATGCTACATGCTTGGTTCATTTTCATTTTATTAATATACCATTTATATTAACTAATCATAAATGAAATTAAACCATCCAACATGCATCTCCTGAATTAATATAACTATTATACTAATTTCATGAAACTTTATTCATGCATTCAATTAATATCATAACTCTTATAACATATTAATTAATGCATGATTCATGCTTTCCTATGGTGGGATTTTAAATCTAAATGGCATACATTATGCACATAAAATACTATTTAATTAAAACATACATTCAATAATGCATAATTAATTAAATTAACTAAAGTGAATTGGTTTTGGGATTTTTAATCAAGCAAAAACAAAAACTAAAATTATTACAATAATAATTTCAAATAGGGCTTGGACCGCTCCCGAACCATTCGAACCGACACGAACCGCCCTTGGTTTGCTTGAACCAGACCATTTTGCCTTTAAGTGAAGAACACACTTGGGCTGGAACTAAAAAACAGCATGCTGGAATTTTTGGCCAGCAGAGAACAGTCTCCGAATTTCTTAAAATTGACAGCCTAAATGGACTCTATTGACTCTCAAATTTTACAGACTCCATATGAACACATTAGCCATAAACATGTAGGCAATTACAATTAATTCTAACGAATTGAACGAGAATTAAATTCAATCCCAAAACCAATTTTCTTTAGTTTCTACAAGGTTTCATCATATGAAAAGCTACCCACCAAACTAAAATTAATGCATGTTAGGTGCCTTAATCATGCTCTGATACCAATTGAAGGTGTTCATATAACACATGCGGAAGCAATTTTAGGATCGGAGGCACTTAACTCCATCAATTTTAGAAAATGAAAGCATGCTGACCAAATACCGTTAAAAGAGAGCAGAATTTGTACCAACCTTTTGGAGACCGATTCAGCAACTCCTTTTGATTTCTTTGATCACGAACGGTGTGTGGACCACCTCTAGTGTCTTCCCCGCTATCCTCCGGCCTTAGAACGACTTGTGGGACTCTATGGTGATAGGGATTGGAAGGGATATGCTTGAACACTACAAGCTTTTAGAGAGAATTGAGAGAGTGAGGTTGAGAGTGAATTTTGGCAGCATAACATTACTCCAAAATTCCATACTTCTCCATCTTCTAATCCCCTATTTATAGAGGATTTTCATGCATCTTAGATTCATCAATGTAAGACACATGGAGAGGAGAATGTCCATAGTGGATTCTAGGTGTGTAATGGAGAATACATGCATCTTTGCATGATTGAGGTGTTATTCCACTTTCTTCATCCATGCAAGAGTGAATTTAGTTGTGTAATTTCACTATCTCCATCCATGCAAGAGTGAAATTCTACTCTTGGATTTAATTTAAAATGCAATTCTCAATTGCCTTTCAAATTACAATTTAATTGAACAATTTCAATTAATTATATGACATTAATCAAATTAATTCATCTCACCTAATTAATTCCACTAATCTTGAATTTCCATAAATTCAAGATTGAAATATCTATCTCAAATTTTAATTAAAAACAATTCATAATCATTTTTAAATTAAAACAATAATTAATTAAACAATTTAATCAATTATGTAATATTAATTTAATATCATATATCAAATTAATACTATGCACCCAATATGAATCCCTATTCATATATATTGTATTTAAATCATATTTAAATACTTTACTCTCTCAATTAATAGTTTAATTCATAATTAAACTATTTTGTCGATAATATCATTTATAGTCGACACTAATTCCCTAAACCGATTTTGAACGATTCAAACTTTCCTATCACTAAGTTCTAAGGTATAATCCGTATGAGCTAGCAGGGGGACCTAATGGACCTACAAATCATGGGCTCCAACGATCCGAGGTTAACCGACTAATCTCATTAACCTGGCTAACCAACATTCGTTAACTACCAGGACACTCCACTATAGCCCTATAGTTGCACTCCCCTCACTGTCGATATATTTCTGTCCACCTGATATAACCATGATTAGTAAGTCGATCCTTCACAGGTTGTTCGAAACTATAGCTGGGTCAAATGTTCGTTTTACCCCTATAGTACTTCTTGTTCCTTAGGTCCCACTGATCCTTTAATGAACAATTGGTTTATGGTCCAATCAACAAACCGAGTTCCTCTCGGGCCAATGAGAGGGCGGGATCCCTTTGTTCAAGCCTCGGATACAGCACTTAAGGGAACAACCTCTCTACTATCCCTAATTCGGGTAGGAGCGAATTCCTTCTTGCAGAACTATGTCCCCAGCTATCTACCCATTCCTATCCCTGAAATGGTAAGCTTATTGAGTCGGCGATGCTGAGCCACTCTCACCCATGCAGATCTAAGGATAAGTCCGAATAAACAGGAGTTCATAGTTAGCTCAGGATTAAGATCGAGTTACCTAGGTCATCACATGAAATAGTCAGTCTTGTCAGTAAACGACGTTATAAAGCAAGAGTGGCTTATTTCTTGGTCCTGGTCTTATGCAAAGTCATTGCATAGGACGCCCCCACTCGCATGTCTCTATATGGACGATTTAGGATCACATCGTCTGTACTATCTACAAAGTGGGTTGCGTCTCATAGTGTCCCCAAGATAAGGTACCCAGCCCTATCCCTATACTATAGACCGTTTTGGCTATTACTCGAGCCTGATCCACTTTTATGTCTCTACATAAAGCTCAAGTGTTCATCCTATAGCCAGGGATCTTAGTTTATTGGATTTGGGTTATTTAACGTGCAATATACTTATTCAGTAACGACTTTACTGAATGAATCTCGACAACGACTTTATCGATCAAGTATATAATTCGTTTAATATTCACTATCTACGAGTTTTAGGGCACCAATCCCAACAATCTCCCACTTGAACTAAAACTCTAGTTTAGTGGGATGTACTATAATCCATAACAGCAGTAGGTGTATAAAATACATGTATATTACATAAAACGTATTACAATGCACAAATACAATAAACCAGGGCATCAGAAACCGGTTACAAATCTAATAAGGATGAGAAGCAAACTGTCGTTGACGTCTCTACACTCAAGAACACTTTCTTGAACGTTCATCAACCACGAACACCACCATAAAGCCTTCCCCGCTATGACTCTGAGTTTGAGAACCGGATGGTGGGATTCGTCTTGAGTTTTAGGAAGTAGTCACTAGATAAGAATTTTCTTCTTTGTTTCCTTGTTGAGAGAGAATGAGACAGTGTTAGGGAGAGATTATTGCAGAGTGAAGAGATCTTGGGATGACCCCTAATCTGTGTGATTTGTGATGTGAGAGATGGGAATTGGTTATCAAAATAGCCAATTTAATTAATAAATATATTAACTAAAATTTAATTAATTAACTATAGGCTAATCAATTAATCATATTAATCAATTAAGCATATTTGCATTTAAATCATATTTAAATGCATTGCCCTCACATATTATAAAGTTTTAATTAATTTAACTAAATCTAATTTAATCAAATTAATTTAAACCAAATAATTAATTCATTCATTGATTAACTAAATATCACATATTTAATTAACCCATTATTTGAATCACATTCAAATATGTATCTCTTTTAACCTATAGTTTTAATATGAATCCAATTCACATTAAAATTAATCTATAGTTATTAATTTAATTAAATCACATTTAACTAAATTAAATTGAACAATTAATTAATTCAACATTAATTAATGGTTAAAATACATTTTTGGTACCTCATGTTTCGAGTCAATTTCTAATAGGTCCCTACGTTTCCAAATTGGACAATCAAGTCCCTACTGTTCCGGAAATGTTTCTATTGAGTCCCTCTAGGGCTGATGTGGCAATTTAAAATAATAAAATATTGATTTTTAATTAAAATAATAATACAATAATAATAAAATAATAAAATTATTATTATTATTATTAAAATATAATAATAATAAAATAAATAAATAAATAAATATTATTATTAAAAAATCTTCTCTCTCTCCTCTTTCCCCACTTCCCTCCTTCTCCCCGTCGCTCCTCATCCCGCACCTCCTCTCTTTTTCTCCCCACCGCCGAAACTCATCCCTGTAGCCGCCGGCAACCCCAATAGCCCCACAACCACCATCTCGCCGCCGACAAAACATTTCATCAAAAGTGGTCGGCCCACCCTTCTCTACACTTCTTCGACTCTCTTCGCTCATCTTCTTCACCAATCTCCTAACCTCCCCGTCGTCAGCCATCAATTCTCTGATCCCCACTCTTAATCTTTTCTGCACTCACCACGCCGGTCTCCAACGAGATCCCCACTGCCAATCCCAACTCCACCTCCATCTCCACCGCGTTCAACCGCTGCTCTGCGTACATCGGCCATGCCCCAATCGGAACTTCAAACCACACACTATCCAGCGTCGAATTCTACCCGCAGTGCGATACGAACCCTCTCGTCGCCGGATGCCCTAAAATCTCCACCTGAGGCGTCCACCCAATCACCCGCCCAATCTCCGCCGTCCGATCCAAAAACCCCTTCGGAACAACATCTTCAATGTAATCGTCCTCGATTGCATCTTCAACTTTCCCTTTCGACGATGGCGGCCACAGCTGTAACGACCCGACTTCTTAATAAGCCTTTAAGGGACCGTTACGACAATGCATGCTTTGGAGGCCTTTTTATATAAAAATATTTCGAAACATAAACTCTAATTTAAGTAAAAAACTTTAAAACAAAACTTTTATTCGGGATCCCTAATTTTAAAGGTTTTAAATATGCTAAAATAATTTCTAAAATATAAATGTACATGGCCTCTGGAAAATATCTCAAAACAAATTTACAATTCATTAAAGTAAAACAGAGTTCTTAAAGCGGAAGAAAAATAAAATATGAAACTCAAGTCCTCTCATGGTTGTCTATCGGATTCTCATCAGTCGCCTTCCATCTGCCCTTGCCTTTACCTAAAAAAAATGTTTTTGAAAAGAATGAGTATTTTAAATACTCAGTAAGTGACCCTACTATTGAGGTTGGGTCACGCTTTAAAAACATTTTAAAAATCAACAACAAATATAATTTTGGTGGCTCTAAACTTTATTTTTAAACTTACTAAAGATATACATCAATTTCATGTGCCTTCTATGGAGGCCGTCAATTTCACGAAACCTCGAGGTCGTCAATTTCACGAACCTCAACTTAGGTACATCAATTTCATGTCTCTAAATCCTATCTCTGAATGTACATCAATTTCATGTACACTTAAATAATTTAAACTAATTCCTTTAATGGAATTTTAAACTAATTCCTTTGATGGAATTTTAAGAGACCACCAACTCGATTATTTCAATATTAGCAATAATAATAAATTTCTTGCTTTCAATAATTTTCATAAACTCATAAACTCATACATAATGAAAATAATAAATTTTTCATGCATAATTCTCATGCTTTTAAACAATAATAATAAATTTCAAGAACAACTCATAAGCACGAGAATTTCAGAAAATCAACACACGCACCCAATTAAAAGGTTCAATAGTAAGTTCACTTACCTCAATTTATAAGCCTTCAATTTCAAACTCCAATCCAAAGATTCAAACTTCGATTCCAACGGGTAACTATATTCAAGCCCAAATTCTCATGGGTAAATCGTTAGAAGATGAAATTGACTCACAAATCCATGGAATCATGTTGTTTAACACTTACCCAAGGTCAAAATCGCATAAAAGCACCTAAGGTTTGAAGCTTACAGTCGCTAGATCGCCGGATTTCGCCCCCAAACACTGCTGTGATCACCGGAAACAGCCACACCCACTACTGAAAAACTGAGCAAAACGAAGAGAGAGAGAAGAGACTGAGTGAGAAGCTGACGGGAAAGAGAAGCAAACCGAGATCTAGCCTGAAACGCGAGACCCACACCTACCTCTGCCTGAAACCGCCGCGAGACTGTCGGAAAACACGCAGGGACGAAGCCGACGATGACACGACGCTCGCGACTGTACGAAGACGCTGCTGCACTATCGTGGGTTCGCTTGAGGAGTCGCACGCCGCCTTGCTTGTCGGAAACTCGAGGTGACGCCGCCGTGAGCTCGTTGGAGGAGATGCGAAGATCGCTGCTGCCGCTGGTCGGAACTTGCTCGACGAAAGAAGGAGGCGCTGAAACCCGTGCGGCTACTCGTGGAGAAGAGAAGAGTGTTGGGGAGGAAAAATAATAATAAAATAGCCTTGGGCTGCGTACTGGCTGAATTTGAAAAAGAAAACTAGGGCTTGGTTGGCTTAATTAAACATCCTCAATAATTACCAAAGTGCCATTCCAGCCCTACTTTTTAAAATTTTCACCAATATTCAAATTCTCAAATTCCCTCTTAACGCCAAATTAACTCCAAACTTAGGAATTTGGAAATTTCTCTTAGATTACGGGCGTTACAACAGCGACCACACGAATCGGTACCAGAGCTCCGGCGGCAGGGAGAAAAAGAGAGAGAAGGTGGGGGAAAGAGGTCTGCTGGCGGCGGGGAGAAGAAGTGAGGGAAGGTGGGGAAAGAGGAGAGAAGTTTTTTTAATAATAAAAATTATTTTTTATTTTATTATTATATTTAATAATAATAATTATTATTTTATTATTTTATTATTATTATATTTAATAATAATTATTATTATTTTATTATTTTATTATTATTATATTATTATTTTAATTAAAAATCAATATTTTATTATTTTAAACTGCTACATCAGCCCTAGAAGGACTCAATAGAAACATTTTCGGAACAGTAGGGACTTGATTGTTCGATTTTGAAACATAGGGACCTATTAGAAACTGACTCGAAACATGAGGGACCAAAAATGTATTTTACCCTTAATTAATTTTATAATTAATTAAATGTCAACCATATTTAATTAATTACATATTAGAATCATATTCTAATATATCTCTCATATATTATATAGTTTAATTAAATCACATTTAATTTAAACTAAATTGAATAATTAATTCATTCATTCACTAATTAAATATCATGTACTTAATCAGTCACATATTTGAACTCTTTCAAATATATAATTCTCTCAATTAATAAACTTTAATCACAAATTAAACTTTATATTATAATGTATCAATATACATTATATTAATTGTATCTCATACAATTAACTTGATTTCCAAAATGAATTTGAACTATTCAAATTCTTTCAAGATAGATTGTTCCCAGTTACTCTTTACGAGCTAGCAGGGGGACCTAATGGACTTACAGATCAGAAGCTCCAATGATATGAGGTTAACTGACTAAACTCATTAATCGAGTTAACCAATATTCATTAACTGTGGGTCACTCCACTAAAGACCCACAGTTGCACTCTTCTCACTGTAGAATATTTTTGTGTCCACGGATATTGACCAATAACGGTAAGTCAATCCTTCACGAGTGTTCGTAACTTCAGTTGGGTCAAATTACCGTTTTACCCCTGAGTTACCTCTGGCTCCTTACGTACCAGTGCTCCTCTAATGAACAACATGTTTATGGTCCAACCAGTAAACAGAAAGTCCCTCTCAGGCTAGTGAGTGGGCGGGATCCCTTTGTTCAAGACCCAGAGTCACCACTTAAGGAAACACTCATCTACTTCTCCCAGAAGTGGGAAGGAGTGAATTTCATCTTGTGTTGTCATGTCCCCAGCCTCCCGTTCGGTCTCGTCCCCAAAAAGGTAGGCTTATTGAGTCGGCGTGCAGGCCACTCTCACCCGTACTAATCAAAGGACAATCCCTCATGAGAAGTGTTGGGTTTTATGCCCTAAAACTCGTAGATAGTGAAGGGTGACAAATTGTTCACTTGCCTCAATACGTTGTTATTGAGATTTGTACAATAAAGAGTTATTGTTACTGAAATTGCACAATTTGACCCAAATCCAATAAACTAAGATCCTAGGTTGTTTAGATGAAACTTGGACTAGTATGTGGGAACATACGGGGATCAGTGTTCAAGTAACAACCTAAATGGTCTATAGTATAGGGATAAGGCTGGGTACCTTATCCTGGTGACACTATGAGATACGACCCACTTTGTATTCGATATAGATGCAATGATCCAAAGCATCCATGTAGGAGACATGCGAGTGGGGGTATCTTGTGCAATGAGTTTGCATAAGACCGAACCGCGAAATAGTAACCACTAGATGTAACACCGTTAACTAGTTTAGGTTTCTATTTCAATAGGATGACCTATGTAACTCAATCTCAATCCTGAGTATGTTATGAACCCCTTTCAGGAAAGATTGTCCTTAGATTTGTATGGGTGAGAGTGGCCAGTTCGCCGACTCAATAAGCCTACCATTTCAGGGGCAAGACCGAGTGGGGGCTAGGAACATAACATTACAAGATGGAATTCACTCCTTCCCCTATTGGGGTAAGTAGATGTGTGTTCCCTTAAGGGCTGATTCCGAGTCTTGAGCAAGGGCACCCATCCTCTCCTGGCTCGAGAGGAACTGTTGTTTATTGATTGGATCATAAACAGATTGTTCATTAGAGGAATCAGTGGTACTTAAGGATCCAAAGGTAACCCAGGGGTAAAACGATAATTTGACCCAGCTGGCATTACGAACACTCGTGAAGGATTGACTTACCGTTAATGGTCGATATTCGTGGATACAGAAATATTCTACAGTGAGAAGAGTGCAGCTGTTGGTCTTTAGTGGAGTGACCCACAGTTAACGAATGTTGACTGACTTGATTAATGAATTTAGCCAATTAGTCTCGTATCATTGGAGCTTCTGATCTGTAGATCCATTAGGTCCACCTGCTAGCTCGTAAAGGGTTCTGAGGTTAATAATAGTCTTGAATAAAATTTGAAGTGTGTTCAAATTCGTTAAGGAATTATATTGTATTTGATACAATTAAGATAATGTATGTAGATACATTATAATATAAGTTTAATTGATGAATTAAACTTTATAATATAAAATTAATTTTGGATGTGATTCAAAATTAATTAATGAGAGAATTAAATATTTTAAGGAGTTCAAATATTAAATATGAATTAGATTCATATTAAACCATAGGTTAAAATAATAGGAATAGGGATTCATATTGCGAGACATGACTCGCTTGTTTCTGTAGAGTTTTGCTTTATTGTAGTAAGGTGGGTGATATCGAATTGTTATAGAAGTGTTATTCTTGTATTAGCAGGTGCTTTGGAAATTTTGGGTTAGTCCTATGTATGTCATTATGTTGTCGAAATTTTCGGGAGTACTCGGTTAGTTTCGTCATAAGTTAGTAATGTTGCTAGGTTAGTAGATTTTAAAAACCTGGGGCATTACAGGTATTCTCTCCTTAGATATGTATTTTAGTTTTAGTGCTTATTTTATAATAATAATAATTATTATGAAACTTTATATAGAATACGAACTTTTTAAATTTAATTTGCAGTATATGATTATATTAATTGATTTTCTCCTTAAAATCACAAGAATAATAAACCATACAATTACCTTTATTTTTATCTTTTAAAAAGTAAACATTACATTTTATTCAGTAAGTATTAAATAAAAAAAAAAACTAAACTTAAAAAATAAATATATTAGAACTCATTTTCTTTAAAAATAAGATTTCTATTTAGGGAAAAATACACTTTTGGTCCCTGAGGTTTGGGTTAAGTTTCATTTTGGTCCCTGAGTTTTCAAACTCAACATTTTTACCCCTGAGGTTTGAATTTCGATACACTTTTGGTCCCTTCGTCAAATTTTCTGTTAATACTAACAGATTGATGACGTGGCATACACATTTTTTTATTAAAAAATATTTTTTGAATTTTTTTAATAAAATAAAATACTAAATAATTTTTTTAGTGAAAAATACACTTTTAGTCCCTGAGGTTTGGGTTAGGTTTCATTTTGGTCCTTGAGTTTTCAAACTCAACAATTTAGCCCCTGAGGTTTGGTTTTAGTTTCATTTTGGTCATTCCATCCATTTTTCCGTTAAAAACTAACGGCTTGCTGACGTGGCACTATTTTTATTAAAAAAATATTTTTAAATTTTTTAAATAAAAATATATTACAATAATAAAAATATTATTATTTTTAAATGTTTTATTGCTTATCTCTCTTTTACTTCTTCTTCTTCTTCTTATCCACCTTCTCCACATTCTTCACATGGCCGACGGTCGACGACTTTGTTTTTCTTTTTATTCCCTTCTTTTTCCCTCTTCCTTCCTTCATTTTCTTCTCTTATTGATAAAAAAAAAAAAAAAAACTGAACAGGGCCACTGAACGAACGATGAACGACAAACATAAATACGCCATCATAGATACCCACGAATGGTGAACGTAGAACGCCCAACCGCCCACTGCACGCCATCGTCCGTCTCGTCATAAGCTTTCCGCCCACTGAACGAACGCCCAACGCCGAACACCCACTGCATGAATGCCCAATTGCCCACTGCACACCGTCTATTCCTCCCAACTGCCACTGCACATCGTTTACTTCGTGTCGCCACCTTTGTTTCAAGCTGAATCGGTCTGAAATGAAGGGGAAATCCTCTTCATTTTCAAATCTGAAACGAAACCCAAATCTGGATTTCGTTCCAGATCTGAAATGAAGTGGGTTTCGTTCAGACCGAATCAAAGGGGATCCCCTTCGATTCTTAGAGAAAGAGAGGCGCGAAGATCAAATCTAAAACGCAAGGATGGAGTGACGACGACGAAGGGACAGAGGTTGATCTGAAAAGTTCTTCAATTTTTAAAAAAATAAAAAATAGAAAGAAAAGAAGGTTCAAGGAACACTACAAGAAAATACGTTTTCAGTGACAAGTTTTTAGTGACGCAGCAAAAATAAGTCGCTAAAGATGACTTTCAGCGGCACCGTAAACCAAATGTCGCAATTACACATTTTCAGTGACGCGATAAAATTAGATGTCACTAATAGTTTCAGAGACGCGTAAACTCACGCCACAAAAAGTTTTATTTTTAGCAATATATTTATCACGTTGCTAAAGGTTATGTTTGGTGTCACTAAATATTATAATTTTTTTTCTTTTGAAATAAAATATTAGAATATTAAAATAAGCTAGGGTTGGTGTTTTCCACCTTTTCCCTCTTCTATTTTCAGTATGCGCCATTTTCTTTTTTTTTTGTTTTCAGCCTTCACTTCCCTCTCCTTAAGCGTGTATACAGTAGCCATGTAACATCAACGTTATAGGTAAGTTTTAATTTCTCTAAATCGAGTTTAATCTCATGAGTTTTGGAGAGAACTAAGTTTTATTTTAATGGCCTTGGATGGTTTTTATTAAAGGTAAATGGGTAAAAGGGGCATTTTTGTAAATACCTTGAAGTTGGAGTTGCCCTAGCCCCTCTTTTGTTTTGAGCCACGCAACCAGCCTCTTTTCTTCTTCTTCTTTGCCGTGAGCCGTTTGCAACAACGTTCCCTCTCTCGCGTGTGTCCAGCTCCAGTCGACAGCTTCTTCTCCTTCCTCTTCGCGTTTCGGCAGGTGGGCGTCCTTCTCCGGTGGGTTGTGTTGCTCTGTTCTTCCTCTTCGACAGTCTGTGGCGATGGTCCCCGTTTTCGGCTGTAGCAGGTACGTTTTTCCTTCCACCTTGAGGTCTCGCGCGTTAATCGTCTCTCACGCTCACTCTCCCTTTGTTTCAGTCGCGTTTTTCGGCGTTCCAATAGTGAGCAGCAAGTGTTTCGGTCGGCTTTGCAGCACGGTGGTGGTCGGGCATTGGTATTTCTCTGGCAAGCAGTCTGTGAGGCGCGACCAGCATCGTTTTCGGCGTTTTTCTGGCTTAGAAGTTGTTTCGTGATTGATTTTTGAGTTTAATCGAATACCCATTCGTTATTCTTTCCTTTCAGCAAGCGTTCCTCTTCATATCCGGCGGTTCAAGTAGCGGGTCTTCAAGTTTCAGTGTCGTTGAGCAATATCGGCAGTGGGTAAATGATTTAAGCTTGAGTTTTTGTTGGTTCTATGGTGTTAGGGGCTTACCCATTATTTGTGACAATTGTTTCCAAGGTTTTCTTAACATTCAGGATTTTTATTGTCGTTTTGGGGTGGAATTGTTAGCCCGGACAGCAAGCTTCGTTTCAGTTTTTAGTTGAGTTTTCGGTGTTAAAACTTCCCAATATTTGCTTTGGCGTCTAGTTGTGCGTTTGGAATAAAACTCCTTTTGATTTGAGGATGTTTGTCCCACTTTGTATAGTTGGATTGGATAGAGGTTTGGAAGCTAAGGAGTTATTGTCTTACCGAGCAAACTAATCAACTAAGGTAAGTAGCTATTGGACCTTACTTTCAAGCTTAGTCCCCATTGCATGTTGTTGGATTTGATAAACACCTAGCCCGAACCTTGAACTAGTTTCCTTTGAGAAATTGGCATGCTAGCATGAGTTTAGTTGTGAGCCTTGATCTTGCCTTTGGATTCCAATGGGTATGATAGTTTATTGCAAAGCATGTTGTTGGCATGGGGGGTTGATTAATTAATTATAGCATGTCTGAGATTGCTTTTTGGATGAATTAGCATCTTTTAGATTTATTGAAAGCATGATTGATTGTATGGTTTGGTTGCTTTGAATATCTGGTTAGTTGTGGATGTGAGGTCTGTCTCGCTTTGGTTATGATTTCGGAGTACTATGAAGTTTGTGGTTGGACGATGTTGGTTTTAGAAGTGCTTTACCTACTTTTCAGGTGAATAGGAAAATTTTGGGTTTCCTATATGTGCGCTGTCATGTTGCCGAATTTTCGGTAGAATCACGATGGTCATAAAACTAAGTATAAATACCTTTGGGTATTAGTGTACTAGAGTACCACGTGCCGAATTTTCAGCGATTCAAGCAATGGGTCTTCGAGTTTCAACGTCTTTGAGCAATTTCGGTATTGGGTGAGTGTTTTTGGTGTTTATTCTAATACCCATTGATATAATATGAGTGGCTAAACCAAATTACTTCTTTTAGTTTTAGATGGATATCAAGAAAGTATGACATAAAATGGATATGAATTTTAGTTTTAGATGGATATCAAGAAACCAAATTATTTCATATCCATTTTAAGTCATACTTTCTTGATATCCATCTAAAACTAAAAGAAATAATTTGGTTTAGCTACTAAGTTGGAAAGTGGGAAAAAAAAGAATCATCTTATTTAGAATTGTGAATGATTAGGATAACTTGAAAGTAGACAAAAATAATAATAATAATAATAATAATAATAATAATAATAATAATAATAATAATAATAATAATAATAATAATAATAATAATAATAATAATAACTATAGGAAAAAAAAGAATCATCTTATTTAGAATTGTGGATAGAAAGGTATGCAAGTTTGAAGTTAAAGTTGATTCTTAAATATTTTGTAAAGAATCATTTTTCTTTTGGCTGTAATGAGTAATCAAATTGTGGCAAGATTCTTTCACCATTTGGAACATAGCACAATGTTTTTTTTTTTTTGGAGGGGGAAAGGGGGGGGGGGGGGGGGTGAGATATTGTTCATCAGTTTGTATTTTGTTTAGTGTTACTAAGTGTGTATTTTGTTTTTTTTTTCCTGTTGCCCATTGATGGAGATTATATTTCATTTACAAGTAAGTTCAATGAGTTCTCTTTGTTAAATTGTATGTTAAGGAAAATGGATTAATAGGTTATATCGTTGGAGATCCTAGAGTCAAGTTTCGTTGTTTCATTTGTTAAGGTATTGTGTTTGGGAGGGGGGGGGTCAATATCTAGTTGCACTTAAGTTATTGTGTTTAGGGAGTTTAATTTTGTTGAGTTGTTTGGTTGAATTGTTCCATTTGCAAAGTTGAGTTTCTAAGTTGTTGTTGTTAAGTTATTCTATTTGGGGGGTCAATACCTTGTTGCACTTAGGCCCTTTAACTAGTTATTGTGGTTTTTAAAGTTTAGTTTCACTTATTTTTCATTTAGTTGTTGTGTTTAGGAAGGTCAATACCTATTTGCACTTAAGTATTTTAACTAGTGTAGTTGTTGTGTTTAGGGGGTGGTCAATACCTTGTTGCACTTAGTTCTTTTAACGAGTTTACTTGTTTTCATTGATATGTTTAGTTGTCACGGTGTGGTTGAGTTGAGTTTGATTGCAAATGACTTTCATGATATTTGGGATAAGTGTTTAGGGAGTTTATTTTTGTTGAGTTGTTCCATTTGCAAAGATGAGTTTCGTTGTTTGATTTGTTAAGGTATTGTGTTTGGGGGGGGGGGGGGTCAATACCTTGTTGCACTTAAGTTATTGTGTTTAGGGAGTTTAATTTTGTTGAGTTGTTTAGTTGAATTGTTCCATTTGCAAAGTTGAGTTTCTAAGTTGTAGTTGTTAAGTTATTCTATTTGGGGGGTCAATACCTTGTTGCACTTAGGCCGTTTAACTAGTTATTGTGTTTTTTAAAGTTTAGTTTCACTTATTTTCCATTTAGTTGTTGTGTTTAGGAAGGTCGATACCTATTTGCACTTAAGTATTTTAACTAGTGTAGTTGTTGTGATGTTGATAAGTTTAGTTTCATTAAGTTCTTATAAATTTAGTTTCACTTGTTTTATTCAGTTCTTTGAATAGAGATGGTTGCTTATGTTGTTAAGTTTGTGTTCATTATTTCTCATAAGTGTAGTTGTGTTCGTGTTTGTTCCTTGTTGAAAGTTCTTGTTGTTGTAAGTTTAGTTTATCTTGATTTGAGTTATATCGTCTCTAATTCAATTATTTAATCTCATGCTTACATATATATATTTTTTTTTAGCTTGGATGCATGAATGGTTTGACAAGGCACTCTCCCTTTTTGTATGGAAATGTGAAGAATGTAGGTTGATTTTTTTGTTTGTGATCTTTTGTTAGTCATTTTGATGTGATGTGAATCATTTTGTTCAACAAACTTCATCTAGACTTGAGATCATTTTAGAAAATGATCAATTTGTATTAGATTCTAGACATGTTTCTTGATTATGGTTAATATATGAAGTAGTGCATTTTCACTTTAAATTGGTATATGACATTTCCATTTGATTGTTGAATTGTTAATTAGTTCGAAGATGGTAATATTATTTTATTTATAGGTTTACTTATTGAATTAACTATTTATTTTTTAAATCATAAACAATTTTTAGCGATGTTTTACATAATGTCGGTAAACGATCATAGTACGGTGTGTTCCCATGACAACATGGAAAGCATACCAAAAAAAAAAAAAAAAACTAGCATTGAGCTTTTAGTGACACGTAATATTACTTTTACCGACACGCACAACTGTCGCAAAATATCTGATTTCTTACAAGTTTGAGTGCTTTAGCAACACTGTCCATGTCACTAAAACTGATTTTCTGTGACATGTGGATTGCGTCACTGAAGATTGATTTTTAGTAACGTGCAGACTGCGTCACTGAAAACAATCTTCAGCGACAACAAGGTAGATGTCGCTGAAACATATGTTCAGCGACGTCTCCCCACGTCCCTACTTATCACTTACACCGACGTGTAGACGTCATTGAAGATCACTTTTAGCAACGTCTACAGTAGACGTTGCAAATACTTACGACTACGCGGAAACAGCGACAGATGCAGCTACAAAGCCATGCGCGTCGGTGAAAGTTTTAGCTACGTGTTTTTTGTTTCAGCGACGTGTTTTGTGCGCCACTGAAGATGTTTTTTCTTGTAGTGAAGAAGAAGAAAAAGGAAAGAAAAAAAAAAGTTCTCGACTGCAGGTTGGTGGTGTGGGGATGGTTGAAGAAGAAGAATGAGGGTGGTGGTGAAGGGGTGTAAGAAGAAGAAAGAAAGAAGAATTAAAAGTTAATAATTTTATTAATATTTATTTTAAAAATGAAAAAAATATTTTTTTAATAGAAAAATAGGTGCCACGTCAATGGTCTGTTAAAATCTAACGGAAAAATGGATAGAAGGACTAAAATGAAACGAAATCCAAACCTCAGGGACTAAATTGTCGAGTTTGAAAACTCAGGAACCAAAATGAAACCTAACTCAAACCTCAAGGACTAAAAGCGTATATTTCCCATTTTTTTCTTTTCTTCTTTTTTCTTCATCTTCTTCCTTCCTTATCTTCTTCCTCTCTATCCCTTCATCTTCTTCAACTTAATTCCAACCTCCAACACCACCAACAGCCGTCCTTCACCGTCAGCCGAACTTTCTTTCTTTTTTTTTTTTCTTTTTCCTTTTTCCTTCCTTCTTCTTCTTTTCTTCTTCTTTTTTCCTCTCTTCATTTTATTTTTTTTTTCAAAATCGAAAGGGATTTCAAATGGGAGAAACAAAACTCACGCCGCCGAATTTCTTTCACTATTAAAAAAAAACGGGACTGAAGGGGTTCTAGATCTGAGCGGCAACCCACGCACTGTCGTTTGCTTCACACACTGCCAACAACCCACGATCCGAACAAGATCCTCAGTCGTCGTCTGCTTCACACTTCACACTCCAGATCCGAATCAGATGGGAGAAACAAACTAGATCCCTCGTCGTTTGCTTCACACTTCGCTTACGAAAGATTTAGGAACGCCTAGTACGCCTGAAGCTGAACGTCGCGACCCACGATCCGACCACCATGTGGCACTGCATTTCAGATCTGTGGTTCGTGAAGAAGACCGCTCAAGTTTGCTCGAGTCTACGTTTCAGATATGTGTTTCAAATCTGTGTGTGCATTGTGTTGGAGAAGAAGACCACCAACCCATGATCCGACCACCATGCGGCTTCCATGGCGTGAGTAGATCTGGGCAATGCCGCCGTTCTTCGCATAGATCTGGACGACATCGCTTGTTATTTATTTATTTTTTTTAACAGTGAAAGAAGAAAGGGAATGGAGGAAGAAGAAGAAAAAAAAAGGGAGGAGAGGAAAGAAGAAGAAAAGAGGAGAAAAAAAGGAGAAAGAATGGGGGAATCCTGCGGCGGCGCCGGCGCCGGCACCGGCGACGGAGGTGGTGGTGAAGAAGAAGAAGTGATAGTAGTGGTAGAGAAGAAGAAGAAAGAAGAAGGAGGAGGAGAGAGAAAGAACAAAAAAAGAATAAAAAATAATATATTTTTAATTAATTTATATTATTTTATTTTAAAAATAAAAAATAGATGCCACGTCAGTGATCTATTAAAATCTAACGGAAAAATGGATGGAGGGACTAAAATGAAACAAAACTCAGGTACTAAATTGTCGAGTTTGAAAACTCAGGAACCAAAATGAAACCTAACTCAAACCTCAAGGACTAAAAGCGTATATTTCCCATTTTTTTCTTTTCTTCTTTTTTCTTCATCTTCTTCCTTCCTTATCTTCTTCCTCTCTATCCCTTCATCTTCTTCAACTTAATTCCAACCTCCAACACCACCGACAACCGTCCTTCACCGTCAGCCGAACTTTCTTTTTTTTTTTTTTTTTCCTTTTTCCTTCCTTCTTCTTCTTTTCTTCTTCTTTTTTCCTCTCTTCATTTTCTTTTTTTTTTCAAAATCGAAAGGGATTTCAAATGGGAGAAACAAAACTCACGCCGCCGAATTTCTTTCACTATTAAAAAAAAAGGGGACTGAAGGGGTTCTAGATCTGAGCGGCAACCCACGCACTGCCGTTTGCTTCACACACTGCCAACAACCCACGATCCGAACAAGATCCTCAGTCGTCGTCTGCTTCACACTTCACACTCCAGATCCGAATCAGATGGGAGAAACAAACTAGATCCCCCGTCGTTTGCTTCACACTCCGCTTACGAAAGATTTAGGAACGCCTAGTACGTCTGAAGCTAAACGTCGCGACCCACGATCCGACCACCATGTGGCACTGCATTTCAGATCTGTGGTTCGTGAAGAAGACCGCTCAAGTTTGCTCGAGTCTACGTTTCAGATATGTGTTTCAGATCTGTGTGTGCATCGCGTTGGAGAAGAAGACCACCAACCCATGATCCGACCACCATGCGGCTTCCACGACGTGAGTAGATCTGGGTGATGCCACCGTTCTTCGCATAGATCTAGACGACATCACTTGTTATTTATTTATTTTTTTTAACAGTAAAAGAAGAAAGGGAATGGAGGAAGAAGAAAAAGAAAAAAAGGGAGGAGAGGGAAGAAGAAGAAAATAGGAGAAAAAAAGGAGAAAGAAAGAGGGAATCCTCCGGCGGCGCCGGCACCGGCGACGGAGGTGGTGGTGAAGAAGAAGAAGTGATAGTAGTGGTAGAGAAGAAGAAGAAAGAAGAAGAAGGAGGAGAGAGAAAGAACAAAAAAAGAATAAAAAATAATATATTTTTAATTAATTTATATTATTTTATTTTAAAAATAAAAAAATAGATGCCACGTTAGTGGTCTGTTAAAATCTAACGGAAAAATGGATGGAGGGACTAAAATGAAACAAAACCCAAACCTCAGGTACTAAATTGTCGAGTTTGAAAACTCAGGGACCAAAATGAAACCTAACCCAAACCTTAGGGACCAAAAATGCATTTTTCCCTTCTAGACCCAACCCAACCTGAAATAAAAGGATTGGGTTGGGTATGCCAACTTTATTCGGTTCTTTCGGGTTGTCAACCCGGCCAACCCGAATTTTCGGGTTGGTCCAAAAAATCCCCTCAACCCAACCCAATCCGACCCATGTACACCCCTAATATATATTTTATCTCAATAAATACATAAAAAACATTTTAGGTTCTTATATTATCTTTTACTTTAAAAAAAAAACAACTATTTTGTAATAATATAATTATTAATCATAAAAGAGTAAGATACATTAAAATAAATTTTGTTTTGCCAAAAACATTACAATAAATTTAGTTTAGTTTAAGTTGAATTATGTTCTACTAATAATTATTAATCCAATATCATTTTAAAATTATAGTATTAAATAATATATTATATCATATAAAGTTTTTTCGACAACATTACCCTTGATTTTCTATATAATACCAAATCCTTAAATTACCTTTTTCCATTTCTTTTATCAAATTTCTCACACCTCACATATACAATAAAAGAGTAAATTTTGAGTAATAATGACTGGTTAGTAATCTAATTAGTGTTTATTTAATAATGTGTAAAGTTAGAATATAAGGAGTTTTTTTTTTTTTTTTTTTTTTTTTTTTTTTTTTGAGAAGTAGAATATAAGGAGTTAATTTATGTTTTCCAATATTTAGAATATTTATGGTTATTTAAATTTTAAAGAATTATGAAATAAAAGCAAATATCACGTGCATCCCTCGTGTTAAAAGACTAGTACTATTAAAATATAACATTGCATTAAGAAAATTTTTATTACATTCATTTTTATGTTACTTTAAAATTGTTGTGTAACTTATCATCACATTAATTTTTTAAATTTTTTTTGAGAAGACATTAATTTTTTAATTAACAATAAATAATTAATTATTTTTTATTTGTAATTAATAGTTAATGGTTAATGACACAATTTGTAAATTTAAACTTTTAAGAAGGAACAAATAGTCCAAAAATGTTTTTCTACTATTAAAATATAACATTGTTAAGAGAATTTTTTATTAGATTCATTTTTATTTTAGTTGTGTACTTTGTCATCACATTAATTTTTTAATTTTTTTTGAGAAGACATTTAATTTTTAATTAACAATAATTAATTAATTTTTTTTTTAATTTATAATTAATAGTTAATGATTAATGACACAATTTGTAAATTTAAACTTCTAAGAAGGAATAAAATAGTCAAAAAATGTTTTTCCAACGTTTTTCCTGTTTAATTTAATTTAATAACTTAGTAATTTCCAATATTTTTCCTTTTTAATTTAATTTAATTTAATATAATAATATAATAATAATAAAAAAAATTATAAATTATAGATATAGATGGAATTAAGTGGGTCAATTGGAGTTTTTTTTTTTTTTGAGAAAGGGTCAATTGGAGTTTTATTTGGATTTCAAAAGATTTCATTGGCATTAAAAAAAAAAAAAAAAGATTTCATTGGGTTTATGGCATTCTTGTAATTAATAGACAATGCCAATACAAGTTAAGCCCTAGGCTCACGATTTTACAGCCATCTCAAGCTCCCCTTTCGTTCATCTTCACGATTTTACAGCCCCACCAACTCACTATCTCTCTTCTTCTCTCACCGTCACTCTCTCTCGCTCCCTTTGCCGTCGATCAGCCGCCGCTCAGAACTCTGTTGCCAGCAACCAGCACCCCAGCGAACCACCACGAGCCGCCGTGTAAAGCAGCCCGAGAAGGACATCCAGCCGCCGTGGGAAGTCGCGAAGAAAAACTCCCGAACTGGCCTGTCGCCGTCGCCGCTTAGCCCAGTTCTGACCCCTGCACCGCGTCGCCGTTGAGGGTAAATTGCAGCTGCCCTTTAGTTGTCGATTGGATAAGTTGTGGTGGGTTTCATGTTCGTTTGAGGGTTTTAAGCAAGATTGTTAGAAATAGAAATTAACCCATGCGTTCTCCAAACCGCTTGTAGATTTATTGACTCAGCCCGACGTTTAAATTTCGGAATCGGTGCTGTATAAGTGGTTGTCCAGCAAGGAAAAGCGGCATTTTGGTGAGTTCAAATTGTGCCTATAACTTATTGTAGGCTACCCACTCCATTTGGAAGCCATTTATGCGAAATCTCAGCTAATTTTGAGTGCTGTCTAGTGGAGGGGTTCATCAAATTGGGTACTCGATTTAGTCTTCGACGATGTTTGTTTTCTAGACATTAACCCATAATTACTTGAATCCGTTTCAGCATTGCGCACCCAATTTTGGGCCATAAGTTCTCAAAATTTCACTATTTTATCACTTGCCGTCCATTCTTGTCTCTCTCTCATTTGCATCATGTGTGTCTCTTTCTCAACCGTCACCTCTTTCTCTCATCAATATTTTTTCTTGTTGCTTGTTACTACTTGCTATTACTAATTTTTTTGGTTTGTAATATTATATTTTACAGAATGCTTGGAGTCTTTCGAAGGCGTCACCACAGAGTCGGACTCGGAGGAATCATCCATATCGAATTTCATTGTAAGTTAATGGGTCCGTATCGTTTCCCTGTTTGAATGAGGACAAGTAAAATGGGCAATGAAACTGAAACTGAAAGAAGACGAGGAAATAGGTAATTAATAGTGTCATTTTCTTTTCGAATAAAAAAATAGTGCCATTTTCTTTTACTGTTTCTGAAGCAATGGAGCTTAATGAATTTCTTGGTTATCTTATTTGTGAGCTGCAATCCGGCAGGATCTATGTTTTGGCACATTTTTGGGCTGCCCTTGCTTTTTATTTGCATATCTCTTGATGAAGAAATCTTGGAATTTCTAGAGAATTTGATGTTAGTTTGCTGTTTTGCTTATCTCTGCCCATGTTAATTGATTTAATTCAAGTGGGAAATTTTATTCATAGACAATTTGTGAGAAATACCACAACACTTACAACAAGTATTTACTGAGCAAGCTCATCTTTCATGTGAGTTTTGAATCGTTTTTTCAATTGCAAGTTTCTTTCATTCCTTAAATTTGTGTGCAATTACAATAATAATGATGGTATTAAAAAAAACAACCCGATGACCCAACCCGAAAATGTAAATGTTGGGTTGGATTGGGTTGCTCTCTCACATAGGGTTGAATGGGTTGGGGTATTGACCAACCCGAAAATTTGGGTTGGTCCAAAAAACCTCCCCAACCCGACCCAACCCAACCCATGTACACCCCTACTTTCGAATAAAACTATAAATTTCTTGTTTTACCCACAATGTATTATATTACTAATTCAAAGGTTTGTCAAAAAAAAAAAAAAGAAGAAAAAAACTAATTCAAAGGGTTCTTCTTCTATACAGCAACCAAAGCCTAGGCTTTAAATCGACCCATTTCTGTTGAGCAGTCAAACAGTATCAAAGTTCCATCTGCGGTTAGGTTATTTTGTTTACAGATTCTTCTACAGACCCTCCTCCCATGGATTTCACTGGCTCTCCCAAAGCAAGAAAGAAGTCCAAGAACAAATCGCCTGAAGTTAAGTTCCACTTAGACCTCACTAACTGTTCAAGGAATAAAGATTTACTTTCGGCTATAACTCTCTACGAAACTGCAATTTCAGAGAAATTGCATTTCAATCAGCAGCACTTCAATACTCTCCTCTACCTCTGTTCTGCCACGATTTCAGACCCGTCGTTGAAAGAATCTGCGGTGAGTTTTGGGTTTCGTGTATATAATCACTTGCAATCTGTTGGTGTTGTTCCTAATGAGGCTACAGTCACTGCTGTCGCCAGACTTGCCGCAGCAAAAGGGGATGGCGATTGTGCATTTGAATTGGTGAAGACCATTGGTAAGTATAAAGTTACACCCAGGTTGCGCACGTATGATCCTGCATTGTTTTTTTTTTGTGAGAATTTGGAGGTGGATAAGGCTTATGAGGTGGAACAACACATGGATTCCACGGAGGTGGGGTTGGAGGAACCGCAGATTTCTGCGTTATTGAAGGCGAGTTCAGAGAAAGGGAAAGGGGATAGAGTATATGAGTATTTGCACAAACTGAGACGCTCTGTGAAGTGTGTTAGTGAGGCCACTGCTAAGGCTATAGAGGATTGGTTTTGTAGTGAGAAGGCCTCTGATGTGGGTGAATTGAGTTTGGATGTGGGTCTGATCAAAGAGGCAGTGTTAAGTAATGGAGGTGGTTGGCATGGAAAGGGGTGGCTTGGGAAGGGAAACTGGACGGTGAAAAGAACAAATGTTGATTCCAGTGGCAAATGCTGCTGTTGTGCTGAGCAATTGGTCTCTGTTGATATTAGTTGTGATGAGACGGAGAGCTTTTCTCAGTCTTTGGCTGCACTTGCCATTGAAAGGGAGACTCAACCGAATTTTAGAAGCTTTCAGGTTTGCCAACTCCTACTTGTCTATTGCTATGTTTGTGAAGATCTTGTATTATTATGTTCGCATGGTCTAGATATCACCCCATAACATACGACTTTTTTGCCCTAACAATGTTATTTTGTTTTCTTTAAGGAGTGGTTAGAAGTACATAATCAGTGTGATGCTATTATCGATGGAGCAAATGTTGGCCTCTACCAACAGAATTTTGCTGATTCTGCTGGATTTAATCTTCCTCAGGTTGTAAAGTATATTTTGGTCCTTTTTTTATTTTTTATTTTATTTTAAATTAGACAATCTCTTGAACTTTCCATCATATTGTTCTCCAACTTCAATAGAGCAGGTTGAGGCAGTTGTCACAGAATTATGCAAGATGAGCGGAGGGAAATGGCCATTAGTTTTTTGGCACAATAAACGCACCAGGGCCCTATTGGATAATTCTTCACAAAGAAGCCTTGTTGAGGAATGGATAAACAAAGGTGTTGTTTATACAACGCCCATTGGTTCAAATGACGATTGGTATGCCCTTGACTAATAATTCTAAAACTCATTAATAATATTAGCTCTTGTTTAAGATGCGAAGTTTTGGACCCGACAAGTTTTTGTTTACCTGAAACCTGGTAATTGCGTCAACTTCAATGCCTCCTAACTATTGTTTCTCATATTCTTTTACCATATACAATATAGGTATTGGCTTTATGCTGCTGTAAAATTGAAGTGCTTGCTTGTGACAAATGACGAAATGCGAGATCATATTTTTGAACTTTTGAGAAACGACTTGTTTCTGAAGTGGAAGGAGAAACATCAAGTATGTGTTATCGAGATAAACCTTGTTCTGCAGATAATTAATTACTTATCAAAATTTGTATGTTCTCATGCATTGTTGTATCATGTTTTGCAGGTTCGTTACACTTTTGTTAAAGGTCAACTGAGACTTGAGATGCCACCTCTTTACTCTATCGTAATCCAGGTATCTTTTGCTTGCCCAATCTTTTTCCCTGATTTCATAATTTATACGTGTTTTTTGCTCATTTGAACTTTTGATTTTACTTCAAAATTGTTAGAAATAACTTTTTTAAAAAACTTTGACGAAGATTTCAAAAATGTTTGTATAATATAAAATACATGGCAAGGAAAATTAGTAGAAAGCTCATTTTCTAACAATGAAAAATAGAATGGGGGCGGCTAGTTGATTGAGATTTTGTTTTTATTCTTTGATCAAAAAAGCTAGTGAAAATATTTTTGGATTACTTCCTAAGAGTTGTTTTCCTTTGTTTGTTCTCACGAGTAGTTTGTTTGAACAACTGGAATGGAAGTTCTTCAAAATTTATAAGTTCTTGAGCAAATACTGATTTCCTTGTTCATGTTAACCTTAATTTTTATAGTTTTTCCCGATCAGAGCCCCAAGAAATGGTTCTTGTAAATTATGCTGCAAATCAAACTCTTATCCTTGAAATGCATTTTGGGTTTCTAAGCTCGCTCGCCCAATCTGAACTCTAAGATATATTTCTTGTAGATCATGTTGCAAAACAAACTGACAAACATCCTTCAAATGATTATCAATTGAACTCTTAATTATGAATTTCTTGAACAAACTGAGAAATGAGAAACAGGAAATAATTCTATTCCAAATGCATGTCTTTCAAACTGGAGACAAAAAACGGTAATGTTAAATGACACTTCAATTTTCTCAATGTTTCAGGAATCAGAAACAGGATCCTGGCATGTTCCAATCACAGGCATTGACACTGAATCAGAACAAACTTGGTTGTGTGTTACCAGGCCAGGTGTTTCTGCAGCCTCCTGTACACTGGTGAATTCTGAAACTTCTGAAAACATTGAGGCTCGAGGATCATGTGCATCAATGCGTGTATCCAGTTATAATCAACTGCACGATTCGGCCATGGCACGTAAAAGAAAAGAGAGGCCCTCGTCAACTTCATAGCTGCACATCATTGCCCAATAGTCTACAAAAACATCTTAACTTGCTTGTTTCTGCATATAACAGCCATCAATGGCGGCGGGGTCCTTCACAGAACAAACGGCAATGGCCTTCTGTAAGTTTTCGGGATTCTGCACAGATTGGTGGTATTCAGCAGATGGCAAGGCTGATTATTCTTTGTCCCCAATTTTTGATCTGCCTCAATTGTTGTGTTGATTTAGCTGGACAATGACAATGTTGTATCTTATCTTGTTAGAGTCACGTTTTTTAATATTATTTTCAGGGCGCTGTTCTATATATTAGGCTTTCTTTCTCCTCCCAACTTTTTGCAGGGTTCTAATGCTTCAAGTTGTAATTTTTGTTCTTAGTTCAAACAAATGATATATTCTTATATTTTACTTGAGAATAATTGTAGATTTACTTGTTTTTTTACCCATATCTAAAACTTTTAGAAGATGACTTTTTCGAATTAAAAAAAATGCATCTCTTGTTTTAAAAATATTTTAAAATTCCTTTTACAATTACAACAGCCAAAAAATGTATAATATATTTTAGTTTTTTAACAACAAAATGTATAATATATAGCTAAAATATCGTAACCGGCACTTGTTAGCTGTGAAGAATCTGTCTAAAAAAGAGTAGCCTGGAATTTGACAAAAGATTTATTTATTTATTTGTTTTTTTTGGGTTAATTGCAAGAATGGCTAAACAAAAAAAGTCCATTTTGAAAAATAGCAACTGTCCCAATTTTCTAGATAAATAGCCAAATCAATTTTATGAATTGAAAAATTCGAATTATCAACTTACAAAAATACTCTTGATACAAAACTATATATGATTTTTTGGGATTACAGGAAGTTAGACAGAATTTGAGATTCAAATCAAATAAACTAATTGAGAATTTGCAGTGGGTGGCAAATTGGACCAAATTAATAGCAAATATAACACAATGTAAAAAAAATTGCAAATATAGCAAAATCTATCCGAGTATATTACTGATAGACTCTGGTTAATTAGAATCTATGTGATAGACTTCGATTATTAGAGTTTATCAGCAATAGACTCTGATTAATCAGAATCTATCAGTCTACTGATAGACTCAGATTATTCAGAGTCTATCAGTGTCTATCGCTGATAAACTCTGGTTAATCAGAATCTATCAGTCTACTGATAGACTCCGATTATTCAAAGTCTATCAGTGTCTATCGCTGATAAACTCTGGTTAATCAGAATCTATCAGTCTACTGATAGACTCCGATTATTCAAAGTCTATCAGTGTCTATTGCTGATAAACTCTGGTTAATCAAAATCTATCAGTGACAGACATTGATATACTTTGAATAATTAGAGTCTATCAGTGATAAACACGAATAGAATCTGACAACAACTTTTTGGTCTTGTACAATTAATTTTGCTATATTTGCAATTAGTTTTCAACTGTGCTATATTTGCTATTAATTTGGTCCAATTTGCCATCTATGCAACTGCCCCAAACTAATTCCTAAAATTCACTCCCTTTTGGAGAGTTATCAGTATCCTATGCAATGAGTTTGCATAAGACCGGACCGCGAAATAGTTACCCACTAACTGTAACACCGTTAGTTAGCTTGATTTCTATTTCACTGGGATGACCTAGGCAACTTGGTCTCAATCTTGAGTGGATTATGGACTCCTGTTCATGAGGGGTTGTCCTTTGATTTGTATGGGTGAGACTAGCCAGCACACTGACTCAATAAGCAACTTGGTCTCAATCCTGAGTGGATTATGGACTCCTGTTCATGAGGGGTTGTCCTTTGATTTGTATGGGTGAGAGTGGCTAGCACGCTGACTCAATAAGCCTACCATTTTGGGGACAATACCGAGTGGGGAGCTGGGAACATAATCACACAAGATGGAATTCACTCCTACCCGACTCTAGGGTAAGTAGAGGTGTGTTCCCTTAAGTGGCGTCTCTCCGGGTCTTGAACAATGGGCCCTACCCTCTCTATGGCACGAGAGAGACTTCTGTTTGTTGGTTGGACCTCAAACAGGTTGTTCATTAGAGGAGCACTGGGGACTTAAGGACAAAGATGTAACCCAGGGGTAAAACGGTAATTTGACCCAGCTGGGGTACGAACACACGTGAAGGACTAACTTGCCGTTATTGGTCGATATCCGTGGACACAGAAATATTCTGCAGTGAGAAGAGTGCAGTTGTGGGTCTTTAGTGGAGCGACCCATAGTTAACGAATGTTGACTAACTTGGTTAATGAGTTTAGCCAATTAGTCTTGTATCGTTGGAGCTTCTGATCTGTAGGTCCATTAGGTCCCACTGGTAGCTCGTAAAGAGACTTGAGACAATTAAGTATAAATTGTAAATTGAAAGTGTTTAATTTATTTATGAGATTCGTATAATGTATGTCAATACATTATAATATAAAGTTTATGAAACTTTATAATACAATTTTTGAATTAATTTCAAAAATTAATTATTGAGAGAAAATATTTGAAACAGTTCAAATAAATTTAATATGAATTGGATTCATATTAATTTAAATTTTAATAAAATCCCAAAGATTAGATATGTGATATTTAATTGGGTAATTAATTAGTTATGGAATCAATTAATTATTTATTAAAATTAGATATGAATAAGATAATAGATTTGAACTTATTCATAGACCTTTTCTTATTAGGAAAAGGTCTTGACCTTTATCTATATATAGAACCCCTGGGGTGGGGTGAAATACATCCCATTGATTCTCCTTCTCTCAAAGATCTCTCCTAAAAGACTTCCACTAGTCTCCTGCTTCAAGAAGTCTTAGAAATATACCGGTGTAACCAATTGGTGGTGTTCGCACAAAAGAAGGTTGCTGGAATTTTCTGCAAGATTGTGAAAAAGTCAGTTTTTCGATCAAGGCTTCTTCCAATAGTAAGTATTCTTGAACCTTGATCATTAGGATCATCTAGATTAGATCTAGGCTATTATTAAGCATATTTATAGCCGCTGTACAACACTTTAAACATAATTTTATTGTTGTAATCAACAAATTGTATTGGTATTTCAAATAAAAATCAAAGACTATGAGTAGGTTCGGTGATTCTTTCCGCTGCGTAGGAATTTATCCCTTCATAAATAACTCCCTTTTGGAGAGTTATCATACCCCCAAATTGGAACTATTGCGCGTCTCGAGCAATATTAACTAACCTTCCCTTGAGAATTCAAAACATTAGTCATAGCGTAACTTAATCAAAACAGATAATCCAACACTACCTTCAACCTTTACCCGAGCATTCTGCAAAACCAAGCACTGCTGCAACAAAATAATTCTTGCCACAGCGATGACCAGGCTAGAAGAAATGCTCAAGCAAAAGGTTTCTGGAGATCAGAACACCTTGATCTAATTAAGCTAACTAGTCCAAGCTTAAAAAATTCGGAAGAAAAATGGTTAAGTCAGGAATGCTCAGTGTGCTATAGAACAGAAAAAACTTCGGAAATTTCATTAAAAACAGCAAAAGATTTACAACAAGCAGAATAATTTAATAGGCCTAGAAAAACAGAAATTAAAAGCAACAAAAACAGAAAAGCAGACATAACAAAAAGAAACTGGGGTCAGGAATACGCGAGTAATAAAAATAACTGAACAAAAATAATGCTTGCCCAACATCTTTTCCTTCTTCAATCTTCCTGACCCTGTTCATCTTCTTCCTCCTCCTCTCTTTCGACTGGCGGGGTGGAATCCATGGATTAAACAAGTCATCGGGGAAAATTGGGAAGGCCTGATATGGTTTTGAAAATTTTGACTCCAGTGCCCTTCTTAGGGTGGCATCCCTCCTCTTAGCATAGGTCCAGTAGGTCTGAGCTTGCCTCTCAGCATACTCCTGCCTACTGGCCGAAAGTTGAAGTTGCTCTAGAATTTGATTGATGCCACATACCAGCCCTCCTTGCTGAGCTTCTTCAGTCCGCTGAAGCCTCGCTAGGTTGGGTGTGTTCATAATCCCCTTGTCAAGCAGAATGACATCGTCTGGAGTTGTAGGCACCCCTGCCCTATTACACAGCATAGTGATTGTATTTGGAAAGAATAATTTGCCCACCTTTTTGCGCCAGCAGTTGAAGATTTCATTGGAAATAACTTTACCAACATCAATACTCAGGGACCTCAGGATCGCAAAAACCAGCGCACTCTATCTGGGAGACTGTAGAATCGTGGGTTGTCGGTAGAAGACGCAATTTGATGAAGCCCAACCAAGTGTTGGCCTCACTCTTCAAATAGGCTGCCTGAAATGTGCGCTTCTCAGTCTTTGACAACCTCCACTGAGCCCCTTCAATTCCAACTTCTCTCACAGCCGCGTTCAACTGATCATTAGATGGTGCTACCACCATCTCATTGTATCCAGCGTGTGGAAAATCCTGGAGATTAAATAAAGAGTTTATCGCACCTGGGCTTCAGTCTACAGCAATAGAATTCACGGACAATATTCGAGTTTACCGGCTCTAGTTTCGCACAGAATTGATCCCATCTGTGGTTTGTAATCCCAGCACGTAAGAAATGTGGTAAATCATCACCGAATCCTCTTTCGAACAAGAAGTCCCTTTTCAGCATTTCCAGATATTTTGCTCTGGCACGATCGTTGATGAAGCGCACATACGACATTCTTTGCTCTTCAGTCTCAGTCTCTTCTGCTTCGACTTCTGCTTCAGCAACACCTTTGCCCCTGTCTTCTTGTTGCTTCGTCAGGGTTTCTTCTCCAACCTTCTTTTCAGTTTCTTCTTTCTCTTGGTCCTCCCTTTCTGTATTCTCCTTTTCAGATTCTGTTGTTGACGGCGATGAAGTGTCCGTCCTAACCACTTTGATTCATCTCACCTTTTGCTTGCGGCAGCGGTGACGCGGTGGTTCCGACACAATCTCTACTTGAACCTGCTGCTCTTGGGCTCCTTGACCGTTTCCTTGTTCCTACACATATTCTGCTTGCTTTTCCTGAACTTCCTGCTGAGTTTCAGCAGGTTGATCACTCTGTTCCAAAATTTTCCCTTCCTCGGTTACTGTCGGTTGTTCTCCAGCAGCCACGTCTTCAGTGATATCCTCGATCACTTTCCTCACACCCTCTATTGTTTCAGCTCGTTGTTGCCTTCTCCGCCTCTTGGCTTCTCTTTCTTCTGGTGTTTTCCTTCTCTTCGTTCTCCTCCTCGTTGCCTTGGGTGTAACAGTCACCTCTTCTTATTCAGTATCTCTTTCCATTCTTCCTCTTGTTTTACCCATTTTAGACTTACAATATATTTCAACTCACAGAAACGGAAGAAAAACAAAAGAAAAATGGAAGTGGAGAATAAATGTAAGATGAAGATGAAGTGAAAGGAAACGTATCGTGGACTTGATTAAATAGGGCTCCAGCACTAATGATCCTAACCGAAAAGATCTGCCCCAATTTAATAAATTTACCGTTTAATTTGCATGTAATCATTGGAAATTAATTCCCATAAACGATAAAAAATAATTGCCTGGTAAATGCGTGATGTGCTGTCCAACGGCTAGACCGTTGGATCTTCCCTACGTGACACGTGGAAGCACCGGATGCCCACGCGTTTTACCTGCCCACAAAAAATTTAAAATCCAAACGGTAAAATATTTAATTCTTCACCCAAATCCGTAATATTCTGAGGATACGTTTGCTCTAACCAAAAGATTGCGAAAACAAACTCAGCAACAAAGATTTTCTTCTAGAAGAATCTTTTACACGGAAAAATTCAAATCAAATTCAAACCGTTAAAATCAAATCAAATCTTATTATTTTTAGCAAAAATAAATCAGGAAAATATATTATTAAAAACCTAATCTAAACATAAATTAAAAATACAATATGAAATTAAATCTAAACTAAACTAATATGGTTAAATTAATAATTAAATAGACCAAAATAAAAATAAACCGAAAATAAAATTTACGAAAATTAAAAACCAACGAATTAAAATATATCAGATAAAATTGGAATCAATAAAATCTAATTCAAATTAATTCAAATCAGAATAAAACAAAATCCATAAAATAAAATAAAATAAAATCGCCACAAACACTGGGAGCTAAAAATATTGCAATGTAAACTGCTCCCGCAAAACTCTTGCTCGCTTATTCATCAACCAGTTTTAGGGAAGGATATTTCAAACGGAATTCCTCTCTCCAATAATGCTTCACTCGCTGTCCATTAACCTTTAACACTCGCCCATCCTTTTCATCTCTCAAAGTAATTGCCCCATGAGGAAAAACTTCAATCACAATAAACGGCCCAAACCATTTAGATTTTAATTTTCCAGGAAACAATTTCAATCTAGAGTTGTAAAGCAAGACTCTCTGACCCTTAACAAATTCTTTAGGTTTTATCTTCTTATCATGCCACCGCTTAGTCTTCGCTTTATATATTTTCGCATTTTCATAAGAAAATTGACGAAATTCCTCTAATTCACTAAGCTGCAGCATTCTTATTGCCCCTGCACGACTCAAATCAAAATTCCATTTCTTCAAAGCCCAAAACGTTTTATGCTCAAGCTCTAACGGTAAATGGCAAGCCTTTCCATACACTAACCTATAGGGAGACATACCTAAAGGAGTCTTATAGGTTGTTCTATAAGCCCAAAGAGCCTCATTTAACCGAAAAGACCAATCTTTCCTAGATGGATGAACTACTTTCTCTAAAATAGATTTAATTTCACTATTACTAACTTCAGCTTGACCATTTGCTTGTGGGTGATAAGGGGTAGCTATCCTATGCTTAATTCCATATTTAGCTAAAAGCTTAGTTAAAACATTATTCACAAAGTGTGTACCCTCATCACTCACTAGAGCTCTTGGTGTCCCAAACCGCGCAAAAATGTGCGATTGGAGAAACCTTGATACCTTCTTAGCATCATTCTGATGGCATGCAATGGCCTCCACCCACTTGGACACCTAGTCAACTGCCAATAAGATAAAAACATTACCGTTAGAAGGGGGAAATGACCCCATAAAATCAATACCCCATACATCGAATAATTCTAATTCTAAAATGTAAGTAAGAGGCATTTCATCTCTAGGTCCTAAATTTCCTCTCCTTTGGCAAGCGTCACATTGCTTGTAGAACCAATGGGCATCCTTAAATAAGGAAGGCTAGAAGAATCCACATTGCAAAATCCTCATAGTTGTCCTCTGACTGCTGAAATCACCTCCATAAGGCGAAGAGTGACATCGAATAATACGATCAGAACATTGCTTATACATAAATGGCTCATCCCAATAAATTTTTTTTGCATCATGTTTAAACCTTTGCACCTGCCTCCAATCCATATCAATAGGAGTTACTACTTTTACCAAAAAGTTGGCTATATTAGCATACCAAGGAGTATTGTTCACTACCTTTACCTCAACAGCAAAAAGCTGCTCATTGGAAATGAAACAGAAATGACAGATTGCTCTAGCAAAGATGATGTTGGATGAAGACGAGACAAATGATCTGCAATGACATTTTCTGATCCCTTCTTGTCCTTTATCTCCAAGTCGAACTCCTGCAATAACAAAACCCAACGAATTAATCTAGGCTTTGCATCTTTTTTAGACATTAAATACCTTATTGCTGCATGATCTGTGAAAACCGTGACTTTTGATCCAACCAGATATGGGCAGAATTTCTCAAAGGCAAACACAATAGCTAACAACTCCTTTTCAAAAGTTGTGTAGTTGATTTGTGCCTCATTCAAAACCCTGCTTGCATAATAAATAGGATGGATAAATTTGCCCTGCTTTTGCCCCAGCATTGCACCTACTACAACATCACTCGCATCACACATTACCTCAAACGGCAAACTCCAGTTAGGTGCACAAAGAATGGGGGCTGAGATTAAAGCAGCCTTTAAAGTCTCAAAAGCCTTCCTACAATCTGCATTAAAGTCAAAAACACTATCAGCCCACAACAAGTTACAAAGAGGTTTACTAATTTTTGAAAAATCCTTTATGAACCTTCTATAAAATCCAGCATGACCTAAAAAACTCCGAATCACTTTCACTGAATTCGGTGGTTCTAACTTCTCAATAACCTCTATTTTTGCTCGATCCACTTTTAGACCTTTCTTTGAAATTTTATGACCTAACACAATGCCCTCCTTCACCATGAAGTGACATTTCTCCCAATTAAGAACTAGATGAGTATCCTCACAACTTTTTAGCACCTTACCTAAATTATTCAAACAATGCTGAAAAAGACCCTCCAAAAACTGAAAAATCGTCCATAAATACCTCAACAGTGGACTCAATCATATCAGAAAAAATTGCTAACATACACTGCTGAAATGTTGCTAGAGCATTGCAAAGGCCAAAAGGCATTCGCCTGAAAGCAAACGTCCCATAAGGGCAGGTGAAAGTGGTTTTTTCCTAATCCTCAGGAGCAATGGTAATCTGGTTATACCCAGAATAACCATCTAAGAAACAGTAGTAAGCCTGACCAGCCAACCTATCCAACATCTGGTCAATAAATGGTAGAGGGAAATGGTCCTTACGGGTGGCTTTGTTAAGCCTCCTATAATCCATGCAAACCCTCCAGCCAGTTACTGTCCTAGTGGGGATCAACTCATTGTCCTTATTAGACACTACCGTAACACCTCCTTTCTTAGGAACACATTGGACAGGGCTTACCCAATTACTATCTGCAATTGGATAAATAATCCCAGCATCCAACCATTTAATCACCTCATTCATAACAACTTCTTTCATTGCAGGGTTAAGTATTCTCTGTTGCTCAATACTCCTAAAGGATCCCTCCTCTAGAGTGATTTTATGCATACAAAAAGAAGGGTTAATTCCCTGAATGTCAGCCAATGTCCAACCTATTGCTTTGCGATATTGTTGCAGCAACTTTATTAAGGCCTCTTCATCCTCCGGCATTAAATCTGATGCAACAATAATGGACAACGTCTCACCCTCTCCAAGATACACATACTTTAAATGATTCGGCAAGGGCTTCAAATCTAAAGTGGGTGCCTCAATCAGGGATGACTTAATAAGAGGAGCTTTCCTTTCATCCAAATCTAAAGACTTAAAAACATCCTCACACCTAGAAACTTCTTTTTCAACTTTTCTTTCTAAAGAACAAATTTCTAAATCCTCTACACTAATCTCTCCATGATATTCCAAATGTTTGTTTGTCAAATCCTCCATTGTTGTCTCAATAATTGTGTTCTCTAGAATTCGAATGAAAGAACAATCTTCCATTTCATCTGGGTACTTCATGGCCTTAAAGACATTAAACTTCACTTCCTCATTATAAACCCTCATTGTTAATTCCCCTTTTTGAACATCTATCAATGCCCTACCAGTGGCCAAAAATGGATGACCAAGAATAATTGGGACATCTTTATCTGCCTCATAATCTAAAATAATAAAATCGACAGGAAATATGAATTTATCTATTTTCACTAAGACATCCTCAATTTTACCCTCTGGATATGTGATAGACCTATCAGCTAGTTGGAGTGTGACTGTGGTAGGCCTAGCTTCACCAATACCTAGCTTTCGATAGACCGAAAGAGGCAAAAGGTTGATGCTCGCGCCTAAATCACAAAGTGCTCTACCCAACTCTTTTCCACCTATTGAAACAGGAATAGTGAATGACCCTGGATCCTTAGCCTTGGTTGGTAGCCCATTTTTAAGAATAGCACTACATTCCTCAGTAAGAGATACAGTTTCAAATTCACCTAACCTCTTCTTTTTAGTCAAAATATCCTTAAGAAATTTAGCATAATTTGGCATTTGCTCTATAGCTTCTACTAAAGAAATATTTATATGCAATTCTTAAGAAATTCTAAAAACTTTTTAAATTGACCATCCTGATTCTTAGGCTTCTGCCTTTGTGGAAAAGGTAGAGGTGGTACATAAGGTGAGGGCGGCACATAAGGTGGTTCCACATCTGGAACAGAACCAGATGCTCCAATATTATTATTGCTGCCTCCATCACTCTTACCAGACTCCAACTCTTTCTCAACAATAACAATTTTACCACTATTCTTCTCTATATCCTGGGGTTTACTAGGCTCTCTTTTCTCTTCTAGTGACTTACCACTCCTTAGAGTTACTGCCTGTACCTGCTCCTTACCTTCCCTTCTAGGGTGTTCAGTATCCGCAGGAAGTTTCCCTTGAGGTCTTGAATTTAGCTCATTAGCTAGCTAACCCATTTGCAATTCTAGGGCTCTCATTGAAGCTTGATTACTTTGAATTGCGGCATCTGTACGAGCCATATATTCTTTCATCATTGCCTCAAGAGAGCTCTTTGAATTTTGCTGGGACAAAGCTTGCTTATTTTGCTGGGGCAATGCCTGTGATTTAGCAAATCCTGACTAGTTCACCTTTTGCTGTGTTTGGGGAACTTGTGAATTGCTTCCTTGCCCTCCCCATGCAAAGTTGGGGTGGTTGCGCTAACCTGGATTATAAAAGTTAGAATAAGGGTTATTCCTTTGATTACCTACAAAAAAACACAGAAGCTGGATTGCTGGGGCAAAACTCGTAGTTGTGCTCTTCACCACAACAAACACATGATTCCTCTGTAACTTGGTTCACCACTGCAGTAGGCTCCACTTCTAGCGGCTGCTGATGACTAACCACTGTTACATTTTTAAGAGCATTAGCTAACATTGCAATATCAGCCCTAATGGTAGACACACCATCAACCTCTAACACACTCTTAACTTTTTTATTTGAGCCTCTAACATCCGACCACTGACAACTATTGGTTGATATTCTCTCTAAAATTTCATGGGCTTCATTAAAGGTTTTTGCCAAAAGGGCCCCTCCCGCAGAGGCATCGACCATACTTTGGGTTGCCATGTTTAACCCATTGTAAAATGTTTCCATTTGGATACAATGAGGTAAACCATGGTGGGGACACTTTCACAAAAGCTCCTTAAACCTCTCCCAAGCCTCACTAAAAGTTTCATCTTCGAGTTGCCTAAATCCCAAGATCTCACTCCTCAACTTGACATTCCTAGTTGGTGGAAAATACTTACTAAGAAATTTTTCCGCTAACTCATTCCAAGTCCTAATTGATCTTGGAGCACAAGAATTTAACCACGCCTTTGCTCCATCTCTAAGAGAATACGGGAACAAAGTTAATCTAAGGGCATCCCTAGATACTCCTTGAATTACCAACGAATCATTAACTCCTAGAAAAGACTTAAGATGTAAATGGGGGTCTTCAGATGACAAACCATGAAACTGACCCATGGTTTGCAACATCTGAAACATTACCGGTTTCATTTCAAAATTTGCTGCCTCAATTTGAGGACGCGCAATTCCTGGATTTAACTCATCAAACATCGGAAAAGCATATGCTCGAATGGCTCTGACCCTATCATTCGCCACCAAGATAGGGTTCTCAGCCTGATTATTTTGCTGTCCATTTTGCTCCAGCAGTGGATTAGGTTGCAACACACGATTTTGCTAGGGATTAGCTTGATCTTCTGGAATTTTCGGGAGACGCGACACATTATCCATTGGATATTCGCTGCTCTCTCCTTCTTCTCCTGAATGTCCTTTCAATTTCTGGATCAAGCTCGAATCTCACCCTAGGCGGATCGCTCATGCACCAATCTCACACCTGCAAAAACAAAAGAAACAATCAAAAAGTTCTAGCACCAAACCACTAAAACACATACACAAAAATAGATCGGATAAGAACTTATTCAAGTCCCCGGCAACGGCGCCAAAAACTTGTTGCCTTCTAGAGTGGGGTAAAATTATGATAAAAATAAGCTCTAGAATACTGTGCAAGTATACACAATCCGCAGCAAGTGATAAGTAATTTATCGTATCCACGAGGTTTTGAATAGCTTCCATTCTACCTATTTTATGTAACTTTTTAATGGTTTCAAGGTTGTTAAATTGATTAATTTTGATAAAATGCTAAAGCAAAAGAAATGACAGAACATAAAGTAAACGGATAAAGCAGACAGATTGGAAACAGACGTTGGTCAGGATTTCTGTAATTGTTTTAAAAGATGCTCTAGCAATAATATTGATTAGGCAATTCTCTTGCAGTCTTATCAGCAGAATCCTTTCAGAACTCTGGATTTTTTGGAATGTGTTTCAACTCCAATATCGTGCTACCGATCAAGCACTAGGCAACTGGTTATCCCTAACTCAATCACTGGCGTCCACCAACACATAATGGTCTAGTGTGATTAAATGCCACACACCTCTCAAATCATCCCTAAAACTAAGAGGTGATATTCATACCGGCTGGCCAGGTGGGCACAAAATAGAAATAGACACAACAAATAATCAAGATGCTCAAATCAATATAAATTGCATAGAGAATGAAACACGACAATTACATAGATCCTAACCAACACCTAAGCTAATTTAGTTCATGGAGTACAAAATAACACACGCTACAATCTGAGTATGTGCATCCATAACTACAAGAAATTACAAGAAAAGATTAATTCCATTGAAGAGATCCGTAGCTATGGTCTTCTTGAGGTCTCCAATCGTTCCTCCTTTATTCGGCTTCCAAAGATGGAAAGTAAGCCTCCACGAATGGACTAAGACTTTCCTTTCTCGAATTTGGATTGTTTTGGACTTGAGACGACTAGTTCCTTTTATAGAGTGGAGTCAACCCTAATTAGGTCAAATTTTACACGTGGAGGGCTCTCCAAGCTTCCTAGATCCGAGATTAATTCAGCTAACGCCACCTCATTTAATGAATCACGTGCGGCTCACATGACAGTTTTTCTCCTCGCTTTGCTGGAATCATAGATTTTGCTCCCTCAATTCGCTCAACATTATTTTCTCTGCAAAATAACTTCCAAAGCATCTATTCTTCTAAATAGGTTAAAACACATAATATTCATCTAATAGCAACCCTATTAGGCACAAAAGACATCAAATCACTATAGAAATAAGGCCTAAATAACTCCCTTTTGGAGAGTTATCAATAATCAAATGGCTGACCAAGTTAAGCCTAGGGTGCTTAGAATTAGCTTTAATTGGGCAGATGAGGATATACTGTTTAGATTTTCTTATGTTGTGCACTCTGTGTGCAAGTTGAGTTTTCCTGCGCAGGAGCTGATAAAGAAAAAGAAGAAAGATCCTCTGTGGATCAAAGAAGTGGATTTCGGTTGAAGACTGGAAATCCCGTCGAGCAATCGACGTTAAACACTTGTGCTCCTGGGAGGAAAATGATAGCGGGCAAAAATGTCGCTATTTTAGTCCTAAATTATTAAGCTTTTGGGCGCTTTAATTGTGTTTTTATGAAGAAATCTAAAATATTTTGTTATTTGGTCTTTAGGAGCAAATTATGAATTTTTGGTGGAAAAATGCCCTAAAATGAGCTATCTAAGCTCAAATTTCCATCCATGGGTCAAGGGGGAGCCCAAGAAGTCAACCATGCAAAGAAGATTAAAAAAGAAATGAAGAAAGGCCCAAGTCTAAGCCCAAATCCACGCCAGCCTGTTCTGGAAACCGCACAGCGTCGCGACGCTGTCCCATTTATTGGCTAGCAAGTTGAGTGACATCACAGCGTCGCGACGCTGTGCCGATAGTGTCGCGACGCTGTCCTATTTCCGGGTAGATAAGGACCCCCTTGGTGCCCATTTTATTCATCAATCATTCCTTCATTCATTCATTCCTTTCTTTCCTTGGCTCTTTTTGAGTCTTCTCTCAAGGCTTTTTAGCCTTTTTGAGAGTTCTTAGTGGGAAAATTTTGGGGAGCTTTGGGGAGCACTCTAGGAGGCTCAAGGTCGGAGGGACTCCAAGCGCTAGCGACGGGGTCTTCGATGGTCATTTCCTTTTCTTTTATTTTGTTGATCAATTTTATGCTTTCCATTGTATATCTTGTGAATATTTTAGCCATGTGTAGCTAAACCCCAATTTGGGGTCTTGAAATGAAATTCTATAGTTAAATGTTATTATAATTGCCTATCTTTTGCCCTCTTTTACTGATTATTTGTATGGATGTTCGTAATGCTATATGCAATCTGACCAATTGTATATTGATCCGATTCTTAATGGAAACTCGACGGAGAGAAATTAGGATAGATCATAATCCATGCAACTAGTTTAATTGCCCGTCGTGACAACGAGATTAGTTGATTAAACTTAGATTCCTAAAATGAATCAGAGTGTAATAATTAACGAATTTTAATGGCGCTAAGGACACTTAGGTTGTTAAAATGGATTAATTATAATTAGGGGAAACCGACAGGAGATCCTATGTGATTAACGGAGATTCTAGGATTATAATTAGTTGGGCAATGAGATAGGATAAGTGTAATAATTATTTAGCTATTAATTGATTTTCAAGACCCCACTTCCCATTCAAAACTCTTTCTCCATATTTTATTTTTTCCTGATTGATCAAATTTTGCTCTTTAACTGCTTTAATTTTAAATTCATTTTAATTTCATGTTTTGGTCCCTAAATATTATTTCTCCCAAGTATTTATAGTGTTCAAGGATTTCTTGCTTTGCTTAATTTTCGCTTCACCTCCCTGTGGATTCGATACTCGAAATATTTCCGTTTTATATTACTTGCGGCCCGTGCACTTGCGGTGTATCGGTGTGGTATATAACAGCAACCCAGTTTTCAAATTATTTCTATCCATTCTCTTTGTTTTCTAGTTGTTTCCTTCTAGTTAGTTTTTATTTATGCTTGCTTTCCCTTCTTGTCTTTAGGATTTTGTGACCCTATTTTCAGCAAGCTGCTACTTTTCGAGTCATGGTGAATCATTCCCTTCCAACCATTGAGCTTAAAAGCAGGGAGATTTTCTGTTCCCTTTTACTCTTTGTCCCTTTTACTTTTACTTGATTAGATTCATTGAAGGGGGATGCATGATTCTAGGTTGGGGGTAGGATTAGTCCTGCATGCCTGTTTTGGTTGAGTTTTGATGCACCTGAGCATCAGACTATTTTATTATGCATGCTTTATTGTTAACACTCTATGTTTTCTAGATTGAGGCCATGCATCTGAGCATTGGTCCTGTTTTTAAGTAAATTTTAGATGATTGAGTGTTGATGTATGGATGGTCTGGTTGCTTTTTCTCTGATTATGAAAATCAACAATGTGTCATCCTGCCAACTTTATTGATTTTATTGAATGATAAGCATGTGCCCAGAAATTGAGCCTTTTTAAAATTTTTCTAGTACTTTTCTTGCAAGAGCAAACCTTAGCATGCCTAGGATTAGTTTGAAAGCTTAGCAGCGAATTATAGATCCATATGCTTGTTGTCACCTCGATAGGTGTAGGGATGAGCTAGAGAGTCAAATGCCTACAAATTAGCATGTAATATCTTGCTTAGGAGAAAAAGAAAGAAAAGATACCAAAAGAAAAAGAGAGAAAAGAAAAGAAAAAAAGAAAAGAACAAAAAAGAACAGAAAAATGAGCACGAGCTTAAAGAGAAAAATCATATGCTCGTTTACATTACTTTTATTTTAAAGAAAAAGCATGCTATAAAGGGGGTAAAAAGAGTTGCCTGCGGTGTGATCAGTTAGGCCAACCAAGAGTAAAACTCGGGTTATGGGTCCCTGCACTGTAGTGTGAAAGCTAGTGTCCCGCAAAAAAAAAAAAAAAAAAAAGAGAGAAAAAGAAGAGCGTAGAAAGAAAATGTCTTTTATTTTTTAGGCACCTAGGTAAAGAGAAAAGCAGTCTAATTTGTCCTGTTTGCTCCTTGGTTAGTTCCTAGTGCCAGTGTAGGGGGAAGATGGGTTGAGGGTTATATAATCCAATCCCAGACTAGTAAAACTAACTCTAGGTAAACTAAGAGTGAGCTTGAGCAAGATATCTCGTGAAACTTTTGATTTGTATCTCTATTTGGACTGCATGTGAATGATTCTTGATTGCAATAATTTTGGCATTTTAGACATTGAGGTTGGAGTCTATGAATTTGCAACCAACGAATCCTATACTTCTATTTTGTGTTCCCTCGAGAATTAGCAAGGTTTAAGCTGAATCTTATACTTTTATTTTATATGCTTGCTCGAGGACTAGCAAGGTTTAGGTTGGGGGTATTTGATGGGACCTAATTGCCCATGATTATTTGTAATTAATCTTGTTAGTTTTACGATAATGATTTCGCTTAAAGTTAAGTTTTGTAGGAATTTGGTATCAAGTGCTTCAACGGAGCCCATTTTCAATTTTGGTGTTAATTCGAGGATTTTAGCGCGGTTTTGATCCATCTTGAAGTCCATGGGATGCCGAGGCGGTGAAAAGACCTAAGTGGAGCGCTCGGAACTCAGAGACGACACCAAACGGATCAAGTTTTGAATCAACCAAATTAGATGGACCCGAGAGATGGCGTCTCGACGCCATCCTTAAGAGTCTCGACGCCTCAGATTCGAAGGCACGAAAATATCACTGTCGGTGTCCCGACGCCAGCCACGACGCCTCGATGCCAGTTCACTTATTTAAACAGCAACTGCTGTTTCTAGGGTAGCAGCTTCACAAGGAGGGGCCTAGCAGCTGTTTTTCCTCTCGATTTAGCTCCGATTTCTTCATTCTTCTTCTATATTTAATAGTTCTCCTTTAGATTAGGTTGGTTTCTCGAGCCTTGGGCTTAGATTAGGCTTGTCTATGGTCGTCTAAGCACCGTTCGTTGTAGTTGGGACCTCGGGATTGTAAGTACATTTGTATTTTTATGAGATTTATGAGAAATCTGAACTGATTCATCGTTTATCTTGAGATTCTTGAGCTTTATGCATGATTTATTGTTTGTTTGTGGTTTAGATTCCTGCTTTTATAATTAGCATGCGCAGTAGGTTAGATTGTCGCCTTAACTCGCAGCTCGTATGTTAATAACTTGCTAAAGAATTAATCGCCACGTAGCTAGTGGAGGGTTAGTTCAATAGTTAGCTTTAGATCGATTCGTGAGCACGGGTCCCAAGAGCAGACTCTGAATTTGTTGATGACACGATAGATCTAGGAGTCTAAATCGATACTTGTAATCAATTAGATATCTTTCTAGTTAATTGTGAGTGTTCTAATCTAGAGCAACGATTAATTGATTTACTGACTGTGGCCAGGTTAGTTTATTGATTAATTGCATGTTAGCTCAACAGGTCCGATGGGTTGACGCACTAGGGGTATCTAGTTCTTAATGCAGTTGCTTGATTGATTGGCTTTGACGGGTTCGTGGGGTTAATTAATTAGAAACTAGTAATTGAATCGATGGACGCTGAGATCGAGTTAATTGATTTAGAGCACCTATAGACAGCATGCATATAAATCATCATCTGCTAATCAATGAATAAAAAGTAAATGTACTAATCCCAAGTGTCTTCAGCTACTACGAGCGGCAAGGTGAGATTGACCAACCTCCCTATTTACTTTTCTGTCATTTAATTTTCTGTCAGTTTACTTTCTTAAGAATTGACTTTCTGTCAGTTTACTTTCTTACGTTTGTCCTTCGCCCACAATTTTCACCATCCGTCTCAAATCCCCTTTTCTTTGCCACCCCAAAACACAAAAGAGATTAGAAGTGAACCAACTGTTCCCTATGATCGACCCCGGCCACTACTGCTGCAAAGTAGCTTGGTGTCCGTGGACTATAAATTTGTTTTGACTCGAGCCCTGTGGCACCGACGCGCCCACACTGGTGAATGTAAATTCGCTTAGGTTGGGAGTCTCGACAAATCCAAGCTCGTCTCGTCACAACCTCAACCTCGATTTACTAAATTCATATGCTGATTAAAGTAGCGAATAGGTCTAAGCATGTAGCAATTTGGCGTGTTATCCCAAATTTAGCAATTGGCATGAAAGATCTAGGGTCTAAATATGTGTTTGATATTAATTTAGGCTTTTC
This sequence comes from Luffa aegyptiaca, assembly GCA_017139565.1. Taxonomy (NCBI): domain Eukaryota; kingdom Viridiplantae; phylum Streptophyta; class Magnoliopsida; order Cucurbitales; family Cucurbitaceae; genus Luffa; species Luffa aegyptiaca. The sequence continues at coordinate 18,244,886 of CM029405.1, read as the reverse complement.
CTAGTTAATTTAGAGCATTCTAATCATCATCGTTCTTAATGCAATCGATTTGTAGTTAATGTGCACAATTAGCTTATTAATCAGTTAGGACTAGTCTCGATGTATTGGTCAGACTTGGGAATTTAAGGATACTATGCTTGCTGGCTTTTCCAGTTAAGCCGATTAGACTTTCAATTTATAAACTAATTTCTTGATAATCAATGAATGAAATAAATCATACTGAAACCCGAGCGTCTTCGATTACAGTGATCCTTGTGGTAAGATTAACCTGCCCATCCTTTTATTTTATGCATTTAATTTTTCTGTCATTTAAATTCTCGCAATTCAATTTCCCTCGCAATTATCACTCGCAACTCAAACCCCCATTAGTCTGGTCGTCTCAATAAATCTAAGTTAAGAAAATTATAAACGACTCTCTGTGTTCAACCCCGACTACTATTGCTGCAAAGTAGTTTAGTGATCGTGGAAGTATAAATTGATTTGACCTGGAGCCTCGACAACACCGACCCGTCAAACGCCTAGATCTGGGCTTCTCTAGCGAGCACGGGACAACAGTCCGACGATAGCAGTCCTCAGCTCGATTTTGGGTCGTTTTGAGTCTCTCGATTGAGGGAGAAGGGGATGGAGAAAGGAGGTAAAGAAAAAGAAGGCGTCTGACCGATGATGGTGGTTGTCGGTGTTGAAAACGGAGGAGGGAGTCCCTCCCCGTTCCATTTTTTTAAAAAAAGTGACGCCGACAGCCACCGACGACCAGCGAGAGGCGACTGCCGACGGTAGGGTTAGGAAAGAAGATATGGAGAAGAAGATGAGAAGGGGTATGGAGAAGAAGAGGGAAAAAAAGAGAAAATAAATAATAATAAAAAAATATTTTAAAATTAATTTATTATTATTTTATTAAAAAATTTAAAAAAAATTATTAAAAAAATAGTGTCACGTCAGCAAACTGTTAAAGTTTAACAGAAAATTAGACGGGGGGACCAAAAGTGTAACGAAATCCAAACCTCAGGGGTAAAATTGTTGAGTTTGAAAACTCAGGGACCAAAGTGTAACTTAACCCAAACCTCAGGGACCAAAAGTGTATTTTTCCCAATTACTTTAGTTAAGCAATTAAGTTCTAATCTAAACCCCCTCTCTCGAGCAAGATTCAGAACAATAACATTTAATCTATGGTTGGTAAACTAAAAGCATTAAGTCAATAATTGCATAAATAAAATCAAAGCACAACCATTCCATAAATTAATCCATAAGTTCAAAAGGCTACATCAATCCCTAAGACAATCAAGCTAGCTACTCATAGTCATAGAACTACAAACACAACTTGAAAGAAAAGCCATAGAAACAAGTAGAGAAAATGGAAAGAAAGGAATAAAACTCAAATCCCGTTGAATCTGCACATTCCCGTCACGATCTCCACGAGCTCTAGCCTTGAATCTCGTTCCTTGTCCTTGCTCAAGCTCCCACAAGAGGTCTCTAGTTGAAATTAGGACAAAAGGTCTCCAATTGAACTCTCCCAAACCGGATGAAATCGCTTCATATTTATAGTAAAAACAGGGCAATGTCGAGACGTTGTGCCCTTGCCGCCTCAGACAAATAAGGGAAACCGTAGAGCGTCGAGATGCTCTGGGCACAGCGTCTGTGCCCTCGAGAAATCTGGCTGGGCAAGTGGCTGCAGAGCGTCGAGACGCTTGAAGGCAGCGTCTCAACGTTGTCTTCTCGGGTTTCTTGGCTGCTGCAACACCTTTATGACATCTTCTTCAATTCTTTTGCCTCTTTTAGCATCCCGAACACTCGATCAAATTCCAATTTCACTAATTCATCCCAAACTTCAATTCCTACAAAATGAACATAAAAGTATATAAAAATGACCAAATAAATGTCAAAGACTAGCCATAAAAGACGGGGAAAAATAGTTCATTATGTGAGCTATCAAACACCCCCAAACTTAATTGTCTTAGGGATTGATGATGAGGTTGATTATATGTCTCAAGTTCCTTATTCCAGTGCAGTTGGGTCTCTCATGTATGCAATGGTTTGCACACGACCTGATTTATCCTACACAGTTAGTGTAGTTAGTCGATATTTGAGCAATCCTAGTAAAGAACATTAGAAACTAGTCCAGTGGATATTAAGGTACTGTTGATGTTTGTTTAAATTTTGGGAGAAATAGAGATGGAGTCATTGGCTATGTAGATTCTAATTATGTTGGAAATCAATAAAAGAAGATCTCCTACACGATATGTGTTTGCTATTAGTGGTAGTGCTATTAATTGGAAAGCTATTTTACAGAATACAGTTGCATTATTGTCTACAACTGAGGCAAAGTATATGGATATTCCAGAGGCTTGTAAAGAAGCTATATGATTGAGAGGAATGTTCAGTGAACTTTGTGAAGACTTACAGATTACTACAATCTTTTGTGACAGTTAGAGTGCTATCTTCCTTACAAAAGATTAGATGTATCATGAGAGGACAAAACACATAGATATCCGATACCATTTTGTACGTGAAGTCATTGCTCGTGGTGATATTGTTGTGAGCAAGGTTAGCACCAACGATATTCCAACTGATATGATGACTAAATCTCTTCCATTGAACAAACTCAAGCATTATTGCTGGGATTTGGTTGGTGTTTGGAATTTATGAATTATTTAAACATTTGAAGAAGACAACCGGAGGTTTTTCATTCAACGTTTTCATCAATTAACATCAAGGTGGAGATTTGTTGTGCCATTAATTCCACATCAGAAAAGGATTGAAATTTCAATCCTTGGTTGGCCTATATATTCTAGCCCATGTTCCATTTGTAAGATATGTGAAGCAAATGAGAGACTTGTGAGTTTGAGATTAGAGATTTGATTTCTCTTGTTATAGGTAATTTTGGACTACCCCGATGTACAAGGAGCTGACGAAGACAACCGGGCAAAAATCGGACTGAAGGATGGACCTAAGAGGCGAAACGGGCCAATGGGTCGGATCAAGACCGAAAAACCCGACCCCCTGCTTGGCCTCGGCCTTAGGCCGAGGCTGAGGCCCATGGTCGGCCTGCTCGCGTAGGTCGAGTTCCTCTGCTTCGCTAGGTCCCTACTGCCTCTAGCCGCCCCGGTTCCGCCTGGTTCGTCCTGAAACGCCTCCGAATTCCTAAAAACTCTAGGATCATGAGCAGGTATTTATACTCCTCTTCGCCACTGAAGAAGGGGACCCGAACTCTCCATTCTCTACTCTCTGCTCTTGCTCTTACTTTCCTGCTTCCCATCGTTCTGCTTGCTGACTTAAGCATCGGAGGCGGTGTGGCTAGCACCACACCGGTGTGCAGGTTCTCTGTCTTGCAGGCCACGTCTTCTCCCTCATCTACAAATTTACCGTTGGTGGCACGTGAAGGTCAGGTGAGTTCCTCTAACCAAATTTGACCATCAACATCTCTTTTATTTCTTCTAATTAATTTCTAATTTTATTTAGAAATTAATTTTGGAGACTTCAATTATTTGGGTGTATGAGGTATTTGGTAAGTGTTTGAATGTGCTCTTTTGTAATCCTATCTTTGTCTCTGGATGTAGGCATAGTTCGAACCACGTAAGTTCCATGTGTCCTTTTCTTCTATTTCTCTTTATTTATATTTGCTATTGTCATAATTTAGATCTAGTTTACTTCCGTTGCATATATATTAACACGTTGAAATTATAACATATAAAATTCAAGGAAAAATTAATTTATTTAATATCACATTCACTTTAGAGTGATTGTTTCCAAAATGTGTCACAATAGCAACCTCTCTCACCAAACCACCAGCCACGGCACTAAGCCTTCAATTGCACGGGATCGACAAGTAGAGATTTGATAAAAAATTTCGTTTGACCTTTACCATGTGTGTAGCCATCCTCTTCCCTATAGAGCAGGTTAATAACTCGAGAAAGATTCAATACACGTATTAAAATAGGTCTTGGAACAATCACGCGATCAAGGCAGGCTTCATTTATGTCCTTCCATGCACCTGCAATTTGCTTATGAAATTCGACACACGCTTCTTCCTCTGAGCAGCTATATTGCTCCATGTAACATTTTATAGCAGGCACAACATGTTCTCTCTGCTGCTCAAACTGAGAAAGAAAAATATTCAAGTGCAAAGTTAGTATAAATTAAAGCTTAATAATAAGTTTTGTTTTGGTCTATTTTTGAATGGTGTCTATATCTACCTTGTGTGAAACGATGTCGTCCATGAGTCTACAGATGATTTTCGAGGCTTCAATAATTTTAGGACCTTTGAGTACCCATTCAAACACCTCTTTTGTTATAATGTCACCCATTCCAAGAAATGAAATGGTTGCGATCTCGGAATATCCTGAAGTGTCTAATGCAAGTTCCATATACTCCTTGAAATTTGGTTGATACCTTATACTTGACCACTCAGCTTCTTTGAGGTAGGATTTCACTAGTTTTTTCACCTATTAGGATAAATAACAATGAGAAGTGTTACACGTATAAAGAAAAAGAAAAAAAAAAAGAGAGAAAACTTACCGCTTCTTTTGCAAAGTAAATGCGATATGAACTTCCATCCTTGTCTATTTTTCTACCAATTTCCTCGTAAAGATCTAAAAGAACTATATAATAAAACTTCATGTACTCAGGTAGTAGATCAATCGCGTCTCTATCCCACCTGAAAATTGAATGACATTAATTATTACACAAATAAAAAAAATAAAAAAATAAAAATCTCTACATTATTTGGAAATATGGGCTGTGCACATAATAGGAAAATAGAAAATAATAATGTTCAAAAACCTAAATTTTGCTTTTTAAAATTCTAAAACTTCATATGCAGTTTGGTAATAAGCTTAACTTTAAAAATAAAACTAAGAGAAAGTAAAGTAACCTTTGAATTGCTGCAGTGAAGACTTGAAGTTCTTCGATTGTTCCATAAGCATCGTACATATCATCTAAAATTGATACCAACCCCATCATTTTAGTCAATATTTCTCTTGCAACATGAAAATGAGGTTCAAAATATGCCCCCAATACCCAAAAGTATAACTCCACAATTCTATCTCTTGCAAAAGGAAAATTTGTTGGCATGTCCAAATCCTTCCACCACCTAAAGTTGATAAACACGACATTAATATAATCAATAATTCAAATAATAACTACCCATATTTTTTATCAAATAAATATTTCAAGTAATCACTCATGAAAATTGGTTTTTTTTTTTTTTTTTTTTTTTTTTTTTTTTTTTTTTTTTTTTTTTGAAAATTATGCTTGTTTTTCCTAAATTCCCTACCATAGCTTTCATCCTAGTTAAGGTTTCATTTGAATTCCTAGCCAAATTTTAAAAACAAAAACAAGTTTTTGAAAACTATTTTTAACAAGGTAGAAGATTGATATTAAAACCAAGAAACTTATAGGTGGAAGTATGTGTGTAAATCCAAAAACCAAAAACCAAATGGTTATCAAACGGAGCCTAGTTAATAGTATTAACGAGAACCATAATATAGAATCATAATTATAAATTTAGGCCCCGTTTGATAACCATTTGGTTTTTTGTTTTTGGTTATTGAAAATTAAGCTTAAAAACATTACTTTTGTCTATATGTTTCTTTGTTTTGATACCTACCTCATTTCCATGTTTTCAAAAACCAAGTCAATTTTAGAAAACTAGAAAAAGTAGGGCCCGTTTGATAACCATTCCGTTTTCTGTTTTCTGTTTTTGTTTTTCATTTTTTAAAAACAGGGGTGTTTGATAACCATTTCTGTTTTCTGTTTTCTGTTTTTTAAAAACGTTTTTGAAATTATAAGTAAATTTCAAAAACAAAAAAAAGTAGTTTTTAAAAACAGATTTATGTTTTTCAAAAACTCATTTTTCTTCTAATGCTTACTTTTCTCCCCTTTTACCTCTCTCTCCAACAAATTTCTTTCTCTATTTTTTTTCTCTCTCTAAAATTTATTTTTTTCTCTCTAAAATATTCTCTCTCAAAATTTTCTTTTTTCTCTATAACTTGTTTAACTCTAAAAATTTGTCAATACCTTTTCTCTCCTCAATAAACATGTTCTAATTTTTCTTTTGGAAAAAAAGTCACCAAAATTTTCTATCGCTACAACTTTTCTTTATTTTTCTAATTTATCGTTAGTTCTTTAGCATATCTTTTACTCTTAACTTTACTACCTCTCTAAATTTTCTTTTTTTATTTTTTTTTAATCTAAAATTTATCGCTTTTACTCTAACTTGTTTTCTATTTTTTCTCTAACTAATATCTTTTCTCGAGTCTAACTAATATTCTTTCTCTAAACATTTTCTTTCATCTCTCTAAATTTTCTATGTTTAACTTTTCTCTCGTCTTTTCAAAAAAAAAAAAAAAAAAAATTCTCTTGAAAACATTTATATTTGTGTCTTTCAACGTCTTTACACAATTTTCTCTCTCTAAAATATCTTTTCATCTTTCTAATTTTTAAAAAACTGAAAACCAAAAATAGTTATCAAACAAGGTTGGTTTTCAGTTTTTTAAAAATAGAAAACAAAAAACAGTTATCAAACATATGTGGTTTTTGTTTTTAAAAAACAGGAAACCAAAAACCAAAAACCAAAAACTGAAATGGTTATCAAACGGGCCCGTAGTTATCAAAAACTTGTTTTTGTTTTTGAATTTGGCTAGGAACTCTAGTGTGTCCTTAACAAAGATGAAAACTATTTTAAAGAAATTGTATGAAAACAAGCATAATTTTCAAAAACCAAAAACTAAAAACGAAATGGTTATCAAACGGGGTTTTAATTTTTCCATAAACAAATAATTTATAACCTAATGTATATTTAATTATCAAGTAATCCTAGCAAAGGTAACTATCTAGGTTGTGCTTAAAGCGGATCAACATCCAAATATATTTGTATTTGTACCTTGTTATTGCACTCAACTCCTTCTGGTGACGTTTTTGCAATACGTTAAAATCTAGTTTTGAGAAAGTAAGCAAAGTATGATTGTGTAAAGGATCTTGTTCATAGATTAGCATGTACTCTTGTGCCTTTACTCTGGGAAGGGCCAGTCTTAGAGGGCATTTTAGGGCACTGCGAACTTCAGCCATAAACCAAGAGCTTGAATTGATATCTAGGTTTTTAAGATGCTTGACGGTAAATTCAAGCGCTTGTTCGAGTAAATCTTCTCCATGCACTCTCATATGTGCTGCTTCATATAGACTTAAAATTCCTCTTGCATCATTGGCCAATGACTGCTTGAACTTTCCGTTTTCTGTAAACTTTGTGAATATATCTATTTCAATTTAGACAGAAAAGATTTGTCAGTTATCTTAAATGTTTGTTGCTCTATGTAATTGCATAACTTTGAGCAAAGGTTAAATGTTTCTAAAGATTATTTCATTATTTAATGTTATAAATCTGAAACTCATAACTTACCACATGGAATCTTATAACCTTGTTGTCTGAGCAATCGAAATAGAAGAGCAACGATAGTAAGATCTTCGTTACTATCCTTACTCAATAAGTCGCTGTAAGCCATATATATTTCCTCCAAGAATTGGTCGATATCATTTTCAAAATGATAAGATATGCCTAAACGTTGAATTGAATCAACTAACTTTAAGTTCTCCATTGGGTTTCTCACAACAACAAATAGCATCTTCCTTACTTCATTCTTCCATTGTTCAACTTGTTCAATATTTTCATTCTCTACTCTCTGAAATAAAAAGAGTTACATTGACAATCAAAAAGAAGAATTGAAATTAAGGACGTCACGATGGATGATTATATTATCACTCAATTGTAAAAATTTAGGGCCTATTTGGAATACTTTTTAGTTTAAATGTTTTTCAAGAATGCATTTTTTAAAACACTTAACGTAAAAATTGTTTAGAATTTAAGCACTCATATATTTGGTTACATTTCCTCTCATAAGTGTTTTTATACACTAGTTATTAAATACTTAAAAAATCTTTTTTAAAAAAATTGCTTCCAAGTGTTTTTCTTAAAATAATTTATTTATTTGTTTTAAAAAGTTAAACCAAACACCTCGTTAATTGCATGTATGCTAAAAATGGTTATGAAGTTTTTGTTTTTCTTTTTTTTTTCAAATAAGCAGAAGTGTGTTTTTTTTATTATGTTTCGTATTTGAATTTAGGTTGACTTTTGTTTTTTGGCAAAATGCTTAAGTTGGATTTAAATTGCGATGTTTTTGTAAAATTTTGCTATATTTGAAAATAAAAATATATATTATACCGTTTATGAAAATACCTGTTCAGTATAATTCATCAACTTTGGATAAAATTAATAAGAATATTAATATATAATTTAATCTTTCAATCTTCTTTTAATAAAAATCCTATATGAATGTTGTCAATAAATGTTAGAATTGATTAATGAAATAAACGATGTGACATTTCAAATATAATTGATCAAGGGGATTGAAAATATCATCCAATTTTAATTAAATAAGCAGACATTTCAACTCATAAAATTAGAAAATTAAACCTCCTCACTTCATATGACTGTACCCTATAATAACATATTTGATCAACTCAAAATAGGTCCATTGCTTTAGAAAGTGGGCCTAATACATAATGCAATTATGTCAACAACCTATCACCCCATAAATAATAAGGTGACATCAAACTTATACTCTTGTCAAGAGGTCAGAAGTTTCAAATCTCTCAATCTCACATATTATTGTAAAAGAAAAAATCAAAGTCACCTGATAAAGAATACATATTTACTTATTTTAACATTTAATGACCGTAATATTTGATAAAAAAAAAATACAAAGTATAAAATTGAAATTACATTAAAAAAAAATATATGAGAATTTGTTATTAAAAAAGGACACATATTAAGAATGAGAATATAAATTATATAAATTAAAAAAAAAAAATATAATGATTTGATTTACCAATGGTTGTGAACTATAAGAAAGGAAATGATCCTTCCAAATGCTGGGGTGAAAATTTGCAATGGGTCGACTTTTGACATGAGAGATGTCTGGAGCCTTTGAAGAAGAAACAACTGAAACTTGAGGTAACATAATTGCTTTGAGAAGAGAAAAGAAAGATGATTAATTCTCTTCCAAAAAATTGGGTGTGACTTGTGTATCTAAATGAGTTTCAAGACTTTGGTAAGACTGAAATGTTCATAATTCTATATTTATAGGGTTTTATGCCTGCCTTTTCTGATTCCACATTCTCAAGCATTTTTTTTTTTATTTTTTTTTTTGAGTTCAACAACATTTGGGTGGGAGATTCGAACCTCTGACCTCTTGCCAATTATCGATGAGCTATGTTTACTTTGATCATTCTAGAACAATAATAGTGTTTTTTACTAAATGAATTAGATGGTCTATGATTCTTAATTTGGTCATTAATCTTTTAAAATTTTAAATTCTACCGTTAATATATCTTTAATAATAATTAATTTTCTTCCGTTCCTAAGTCATTGTGATTCAATAACTTTTCTCAAGCAATAATAGTTGTTTGTTCAAAAGTAGATTATATATCTATTTCTCAATTACAATTCCAGGAATTCAAATAAATTAAAAACATAAAATCTAAGGCTTGCCACACAAAATTTACAAGAATATTATTTTCTATCGTTGATATATGAATTAGGATATATATTCAAAACAAACCATCAATAACATTTCAACGTTGAATTATGACATGAGATGCAAGGAATGATTCTTAAAGCTTTTTATCCTATGCAAAATTCAATTTTCTATGAGCAACAAATATGGTTAAAGCATCTTTTTCAATCCTTGAGATTTTTGCCATGGTAACATTTTGGAAAAAATATCAATTTTTTTATTTTTTAAATGTCAATTTCTTATTCTTTGTTCCACCCTTTTGCTCAAATTATTCTCGCAACAGTGAAAGTGAGCATAGTTTAGTGCCAATTGGCATGTACTCTCAACCATGAGATCAGATATTCGAATCTTCCCACCTCCATATGTTGTTGAACTCAAAAAGGAAAAAATATATTTTCACACAACACAAAAAATAGGAAATAGAAAAATGAACTATTAAAGAAAGAGTAAGATTAAATAAACCATCACATCAATGACCTAGCAAAAGAAACTTATTAAAATAAAAGTTCCATTGAACAAAATCAAGAATATGTTTGAAGCAAGCAAGAGAAAGAAGAAGAGAACAAATCTTGAACGATGTTTTGAGTCTTTGTTCTCTTATTGTTCCTTCTGTTTCTCCAAAATATCTCACATTTCACTCTCAAAGAGAGAACAAATCTTGAACCATCCTTGGCATGTCTATTCTTTGTCTTCTTTCTATTCCTCTGAAACTATCCCCTGTTTCTCTTATGAACATTTTGTTTCTATTCTCTCAAATAATCTACCTCTACATCCCAATAGTTAAAGTCAAGTAAAATGCGCGAGGGCTCTATCGTTATCCTGACCAATTCAAGACTAATTTAGCAATATACATACGTAAATCATATTTACTTTTCGGGCCTCCCAATTGTATGTTGAGGATCCCACACTGAAAAGATAAGTGGAGACCTCACAATTTATAAGATAGATGGGTTACTCTACTTATTGCCAATTGGTTTTGAGATGGAACTTCATGTTATCTATTATATTATATGAGCTTCCATCTCAAAACCAATTGGCAATGAGTGGAGTGACCCATGTGGGATCCTCAACATGTCCGATGGTGTCTCTTTGGGTTCACCATTCTTGGATTAGATCCCAATTTCTTTTTATTGGACCGAATACCCGTTTGGGTTTAATGGGCTCTGATACCATATTATATTATATGAGCTTCCATCTCAAAACCAATTGACAATGAGTGGAGTGACCCTTGTAGCTTATATATTGTGAGGTCTCCACTATTCAATGTGAGATCCTCAACATTATTATCTGACAGTGTAATCTTTTATTCACATAAAAAATTAATAAAAAACATGAACTAAATCAATAAACTTAAAAAAACAAAAGCAGTCAAATCTAATAAGTGATATAAAGTTCATTATCATCAATTTTCTAGAACAGCAGTTCATTGTTTGTATACAGAGCTATACATAAAGGGTTGCACCACGTTAACTGAGTAGATTTTTAGGCTTTTTTTTTTTTTTTTTTTTTTTTTTTTTTTTTTCGTGAGGGTTGGAGATTTGAACCCAAGATCTCTTAATCATTAATTAGTACAATATTTATGTCAGTTGAATTCATGTTGGCATAGATTTTTAATTTTATGGATGAATATCATCAACTTATTAAATTATAACATATAATAATCATAAAGCAATTAATAAAATATATTTAAATGAAAAATTATTACTTTATCAATAATGTTTTAACAATACTTCAACCTTTTATATTTAAAAAAAAATAATTTTTCATTTTTACTGAAATACTTGAATTCTAATTAATTGAAAGTCTTAAAACACTAAAGACAAAATTGGGAATTATAATTCTTTTTAATAACACAGAGGATCTGAAGCACTATAGACCTCTTGTTTACTCGTACAAGTTTTATATTATATAGGTTGAACTATGCTCACCTTTAGTATTTTCAGTTTTTTTTTTTTTTTTTTTTTTTTACATGAAACGAACAAATTAGGGGTGGGCAAGGGGGAAGAATGACTATGACATGGAAGAAGAAATCAGAAATCTGACGGCGTTTCCTCTCGTCCTTGTTCTCTAATTCAAGGGTCATCAACACAATTACGTACTATTCAGTGTATTCTTCTTTATTTCCGATTGCACTAGTGGCAGCCCCATTCTTAACTTTACATGTCTACTTGGTCTCAAATAATCATCAAATTAAAGTCGTTGCTTGATTTTACTCAACAACAAGAGGCGCATGTCAACAACAAGAGACATATCTCTTCATTTATGGATCGAAAGTTAAAGGTACGACTTTGAGGAAAGAATGTTGTTATACGTATCTCCTCCAAAATAAAAATTTTTGAAAGTTAGAAAAAATAATATTTCATATTAAATATATCAAAATTAAAAAATATAGAAGTTTAAATTAATTACTTTAAAATTAAAAAAATAACAATAACTTTTTAAATTAAAATGTCAATGGCAGGATTCAAACTTAGGCTATTGCATGGACGCTGGGAACGTGACAAAATAATAAATTGGAAACTTATTAAAACCTCACATATGTAAAGCGTATTAGTTTTAGTAAGTTTTTCAACAAATCACATGTTAAGATAGCCCATTGATTGGTTTTATTTTTAGCCTTATATTATGTTGGTCCAATATGTTTTAGGCCCATATTAATGTTGGCCTATTTCCATGTATTCTCTGTTTTATGTCTTCCGCTGTGTATTCGGTTATTAGGGCAGAAGAGAAGGTTCTCGATTTGTGTTTTTTCCTCTTGATATATATATAGCAGATTGTATTGATCAAAATATATATAGAAGCAAAGGGTTTTCTCTCTTCTATTTCATCCATTTCAATCCTTGAAATGGTATCAGAGCCAAAGTCAAGTGACTGAGGTTTTTTTTTCGGGTTTTCTTTGTCCCGATGTCTTCCTAAAATTCCAGCGGTGCGGTGGAGGAGGCGATTTCTTCATCGTCTCAAACCTTTAGTCCGAGTAATAAGATTTCCATTGTCAAACTTACTGATGACAATTTTTTTTGTGGAAGTTTTAGATATTGATTGCCCTAGAGGGCTATGATTTGGAAAAGCATTTGGAAGATGACCCTCCTCCTCAATACATTATCACTACTACTGTGAATCCTGAGGCTACTGCGAGTTCGAAAACAACCAAGACCCCCAATCCGACATACATGCAATGGAAGCGACATGATAAAATTATTTCCTTCTGGCTCGTTGGATCTATGTCTGAAGAAATTCTTCACCAAATGATACATTGTTCGACTGCAAAGGAAATCTAGGTAAGTCTTCACCAAATTTTTACCACAAGAAATCTTGCACAAATGATGAAAATAAAGACCAAACTTCAAACGATCCAAAAAGGAGGAATGTCGTTGAAAGAATACTTCTCTAAAATACAACAATATGTTGATGCTCTTGCTGCTGTGGGTAAACCTGTTAATGTTGAAGATCATATACTATTTATTTTATCAGGTCTTGGATCTGAATATGAATCTATGGTGTCTGTCATTATTGCTAAAGTCGACCCTCAATCGGTTCAAGAAGTCATGTCCCTCATTCTCACTCAAGAGAACCGGATTGAGAGCAAGCTATTCTACTCCTACTGATGGGAGTCTTCTGTTTGTAAATCTCATGTTTCATTCTAAAGCATCTGAGTCTGATAATAAAAAATCTACTAATGTTCAGTTTTCTCAGAATCCTGGCAGTGGCAACCATGGACGCGGCGGAGGCCGTGGTTCCTACTCGAATAGAGGTGGCAGAGGTGGACTGTGGAATAATAATAGAAATCGAACACAATGTCAGTTATCTGGAAAATTCAATCACATGGCTGCGAAATGTTTTTTTCACTATGCTCCTCCCTCAAATCCGACCAACACAGGTTCGTTTCCTACTCCCAATTTCAGTCCATTTAATCATCCACCTTCCTTTCCTCAGATGCCCGCCATGGTTGCTACTCCTAACTTGAATCAAGATACCAATTGGTATCCTGACACTGGGGCTACTAATCACTTGACTCACAATTTCAACAACCTCTCAGTTGGAATTGAGTATGGTGGTGGTAATCAAGTTCACGTGGGAAATGGAGCAGGTTCGCCTATTCTTAACTTTGGGTTTTCAACTTTTACTTCTCCAGTCTCTCCTAATCGTATCTTTTACCTTAACAATCTCCTTCATGTTCCCACTATAACTAAGAATCTAATCAGTGTTAGTTAATTTGCAAAAGACAATGGTGTTTATTTTGAATTTCACCCAACTCTTTGGTTATGTGAAAGATCAAGTATCTGGTCAGGTTCTATTCCAAGGGACTCTATATGAGGGTTTATATCGTTTCACATTTTTAATACCTCACCCTCGAAGGTGTCTGATGGTTCAGCAGTGCAAACGCTTTAGTCTCAAACTATACATAATTCTGCTAATCCTTACTTGTTCTGAACTTGATGTTTGTCATAGGCATTTAGGTCATCCCAATCTACTGTGAAACATGTTGTTCGGTTGATTAAACCGCATATGTCTATAAATAAAAGTTTTCAATTCTACTCTGCTTGTGCCTTGGGTAAAAATCATGATCCCACCCTTCCGTGACTCTAGCACAATTTATATTGCCCCTCTCCAACTTGTTGTTTCAGACTTATGGGGGCCTGCATACTTACCTTCTTTTAATGGTTATAGATACTACATTAGTTTTGTGGATGTTTATAGCAGATATACATGAATCTATTTCTTAAATTCCAAATCTGATGCTTTCTCTGCCTTCTTAAAGTTCAAAACTCTTGTTGAGAAATTGTTGGGTATTCCTAAATCGAATGGGGGGGGGGGTGAGTCTAAATCCTTTACTCCATTCCTTGAGTCTTATGGCATATTTTGCATCGTATTTCTTGTCCTTACACTTCCAAACAGAATGACATTGTGGAAAGGAAACATAGACACATAGTAGATACTAGCTTAACCTTGTTATCTCAATCTCATTTGCCATTAAAGTTTTGGGATGAAGCATTTGCTATTGTTGTCTATCTAATAAATCGGTTACCTACCTCTATTTTAAACAATGTCAATCCCTTGGAGCAACTTTTCAAGGTTAAACCCAATTACTCCTTTCTAAAAACATTTGGCTGTGAATGTTTTCCGTGTCTACGCCCTTACAACTCTCATAAACTGTCCCTAAGATCCAAGTCTTGCATTCTTTTAGGGTATAGTTCTACACACAAAGGATATAGGTGCCTTTCTTCTGATGGGCGTATATATATCTCCAGAAATGTCATCTTTAATGAATCACACTTTCCTTTCACTACATCTAAATCCCATTCTTCCAACTACTCGCCTATTGTCCTCCTTCCCACTCCAACTTCAATAATCTCGATTCCTCAATCCACTCAATCAACTCCTCAGTTAAGTATATCACCTGCTCCAATTCCCATAGAACTCGCTTCCTCATCTCCAGGTCCTTCCAATGAGGTATCAGTTTCTCCATCAACAGACAGTGATAGTCCTAGACCTCCATCTCCTTCGTCGACTCAAAATGTTGTGATCAATGAACATCCTATGGTCACCCGTGGGAAACATGGTATTTTTAAACCAAAAGCCCTCATCACTGATATCTCTATTCTCTATACTGAGACTAAGCCTCCTAATGTGAAGGAAGCTTTGAAAACCTCTCATTGGCGACAAGCAATGCAAGAGGAGTATGATGCCTTGATGAAAAATAATACATGGGAACTTGTTCCCCAACCAAATCATAAGAAAATTGTGGGATGCAAATGGATTTTTCGTATTAAACGGAACTCAGATGGCTCCATCTCTCGATACAAAGCACGATTGGTGGCTAAAGGGTTTCATCAAATAACAGATATTGATTACACTGAAACCTTTAGCTCAGTTGTCAAACCTGTTACCATTCGAGTTCTTCTTACTCTAGCCTTGGCTTATGGGTGGACTACTAGACAAATTGATGTGAATAATGCTTTTTTACATGGTACACTAATTGATTCTGTTTTTATGGAGCATCCGTCCGGTTTTAAAGTGGTAGGAAATAATAATCTTGTGTGTAAATTCAACACGACAATCTATGGCCTAAAGCAAGCCTGATAGCGAGCATAGCTAGCTATTTTTCCCTATATAATTTGGTTAGTCTTTGAGTAATTCGTAGCCATTTTATTGCTCTTTAATGTTTATTTTGTAGGAAATTGTTTTGTTGAGCTAAAACGAGAATTTGGAGTTAATCGGGTGCTCGGAACGCTAAAAGGAGGCAAAGGAAATTAATTAGAAAGGAATTAGAAGCTGTCCAATCCGAGAAGGCAATATGCTGGAATTTAGCGCAGCGTCGAGACGCTAGGTCCACAGCATCGCGACGCTCTCGGTTTTCCTTATTCAGAATACGTGACAAGGCACAGCGTCGCGACGCTATGTTTACAACGTCGCGACGCTATCGGCAGATTTCCTATAAAATCTTCTTTTTGAGCTACGGATTGGGGGAGTCCAATTGGTTAGATTTTAGCCCTAATTTCAACTAGAGACCTTTGGTGGGAGCTGAAGCAAGGCCAAGGAGCGGGAATCAAGCGAGAAGACGTGGAGATCGTGACGGGGACGTGCCGGTTTCGACGGATTCGAGTTTTCCTTTCTCTTTCCCTTACCTCTTGTAGTTTTTATGGTTTTTCTTGCAATTAGTGTTTGTGGTTTAAAAACTATGAATTTCTAGTTGTTTGTCTTAGGGTTTGATGTAGTTGTTTTAGTTGTTGGATTGATTTTTGGTATGAATGTGTTGTTATTTTATTCATGCAATTTTTTGTAATGCTTTCAATTACTTGATCACTAATTGAATGATTTAAGTGTTGAATCTAACTCGGGAGAGAGGATTTGGCCTAAGACTTACTTTATTTAATTGCATGACTAGAGTAAAAATTCTAAGTTTGTGACGGGATTTGGAATATCTCTAGAAGTATAACAAGGACTAAACCGAATAATGCCTTGCATGTTAATGAACTTAGATAGGGATATCAAGTTAGTTATATGCATGAGAATCAATTATACTCGGGAGAGGTAATCGTGATAAAAGTTTCCTTGGCTTGTAGAATAATTGCACGATCAATTCATTCCTATTAATCAATCCTCAATCTTAAATAATGAAATCAATTCCATAAGAGTCTTTCCATTTGAGTCTCCACCCTTTATTTTATGCTTTTTTTCTTTAGATTTATCTTTTTCATTAAGTTTTGCTCCCTAAATAAAATTGAACAAAAGTATTCACGGTACTTAATTTACTAGAAAACAAATCCAGAGGACGACACTCGTTTTACACGAAAACACTATATTATTACTTGACCCGTACACTTGTGGTATGCAATTTGCGCATCAAAGCCCCACGAGCATGCTATGATCGCTTAATTAAGCTCCTTTCTTAAAACTCTTGGTTTTCAAACCTCGAAACCTGATCAGTCTCTAATGCTTCGAAAATCTGCTACATCTTGTTGTTATATTCTGATTTATGTGGATGACATAATTGTGTTGGGAAGCTCTGCTAATGAGGTGAATAATCTGATATTATCCTTGAACAATCAATTCTCTATCAAGGATCTCGATAAGTTAAGCTATTTTTTGGGGTTGAAGTTTCTTATCCTACTAATGGTGGCTTGTTTTTGTCACAAACTACATACATATCCGAGATTCTTTCAAGGGCGAAAATGACTAAAGCTAAAGCTATCAGTACACCAATGGTAAGTGGTGCGATTCTCTCGGCTTATCAGGGTGAGTCTTTCTCTGATGTTTATCTTTATCGAAGCATTGTTGGGGCGCTTCAATATGTCACGTTAACTAGACTAGAGATATCTTATAGTGTTAACAAAGCTTGACAATTTATGCATTCTCCTAAAGTCATACACTGGAAGCTAGTTAAACGCATACTTCGATATCTTAAGGGTTCTTTATCTATTGGCCTTCTTCTTCAAAAACCTACTAATCTTCAATTGGTTGGCTTTGTGGATGTTGATTGGGCATCTGACCCTGATGATAGAAAGTCTACAACTGGCTTTTGTGTATTTTTTGGTGGCAATCTTATTACTTGGGGATCAAAGAAGCGGACCATAATTTCTCGATCTAGCACATAGGTTGAATATAGGAGCCTTGCGACTGTTTCTGCGCAATTGGTTTGGCTAAACTCTCTCTTTAAAGATTTGAATATTCATTTATCTAAACCTCCTATTGTTTGGTGTGGTAATCTAGGTGTTGTACATTTGAGTGCCAATCTCATTCTTCACTCAAAGACTAAACATGTAGAGTTGGATATATACTTTGTTCGAGACCTTGTGCTGCATAAGAAAATAAATATTCAACATGTCCCCGCTCATGAACAAATCGCGAACATTCTAACAAAACCGCTATCTACTTCAACACTTCATCAGCTTAAGTACAAGCTCAACGTCCGTGATGCAACAACCATTGGCTTGCGGGGGGGGGGGGTGTTAAGATAGCCCATTGATTGGTTTTATTTTCAGCCTTATATTATGTTGGCCCAATATGTTTTAGGCCCATATTAATGTTTCCCTATTTCCATGTATTCTTTGTTTCATGTCTTCCGCTGTGTATCCGGTTATTAGGGCAGAAGAGAAGGTTCTCGATTTGTAACTTTTCCTCTTGATAATTTTGCAAGAGTTTTTCTCCCCAGACTTCTATATATGGCTGATTGTATTGATCAAAATGTATATAGAAACAAAAGGTTTTCTCTTGCATTTTCTTTGTGTTTTCTCTCTTCTATTTCATCCATTTCAACCCTTGAAACATATATTATGTATGATTTATGCTTAGTTTCTTCATGTACCAAACTTTTAGTGAGCAGGTAACTCGCGTAGAGTTTACATGCTTTTTTAACATAACTTTTAGTTTACTCGCATTGAGTTTCTTCATCTATCATACTTTTGATTCTTTTTTTTTTTCAATTTACAATACATTTAACATTATTTCAAAAAAGGAAAAAAAATACTTTTTGGTCTCCGAGATTTGGATTTGGCTGCATTTTGGCTCTGAGTTTTCAAATTCAACAAATTTACCCTTGAGACTTGGATTTAGTTCCATTTTTTGGTCCCTCCATTAGTTTTTTCATTAGTTACTAACAAAAAGCTTACATGGCAATATTTTTTTTATTAAAATATACATTTTATTGATTTTTTATTTAAAAAATTAAAAATTGAAAATATATATTTTTTTTCTTTTTCTTCTTTCTCTCTGATAGCATGCAAATATGTTATCTTTTATCTACGCCTTTGTAGCTAGTTTAATGCTTAAGTGTGTGCTTAATTGTTTATTTTATCTTAATCCTATAGGAAATTGGAAACTAAGAGCTTAACCAAAGATTTCAGGCATTTGAATTGCATTTGGAGCTTAATTGGATGAAAATTTTTGGAACTAAGGATTGAAAAGATGAAGAAAAAGCCTAGAATCCCGAGACCAAAGCGTTGTTGAGACACTCTAAATGGTGTCAAAACACCAAAGAAATGCTGCAAACTTGAGAGCATAGTGTTGAGATGCTGCCCCCAGCATCTCGACGACAGAATTGCGCGCGCACAATATATTGAATCCATAGCGTCTCAACATTGCAGTTTGTTGGACGTAAGTCAGAATTTTCAACAACTGAAATGGAGAGTTCAATCTGGGGATTTTAGGGTTCCTACTTGGTACAAAACATCTAGAGAGGTTCTTGGGGAATTCTTTGAGTGCTTGAAGAGTAATCAGAGGCCAAAATCGTGACAGATGAAGGTTTGGAGTTTGGAGTTTGGATTCGGCATAGGTTCGAAGCTAGCTATTTCTCCTTTACTTTCTTGTACTTTCATATTTTGGTTGGGAAGTTGAATTTGATGTTTATTTCTTATTCAATTCCTAGCTAGATTTGGCAATAGGGTCTTGATTTAATAATGTGAATGTTTCTCTAAATTGATTGTTGATTAGATTGCTAATTTAGTTCTATTTGTAAGGATGGTTTTTAATGTCTCTATAATTTCTGGCCAAAATTGTAGTTGAATTGTTTTCTCAATGGAAACTCAACGGAGAGAAACTGGGTGATGAACATGTCCTTAGAACTAGGATTAAGTGCTCGAGTGAAAGTGAGAGAATTTGTTGCTGGCGTCGAGATGATGGCGGCCGGTGGGAAAAGAAGAAGAAAGGAAGAAAAAGAAAAGAAGAAAGGAACACTACAAGAAATTTGGGTTTTAATGTCACTTTCAATGTCGGACACTTTTAATGTCGGGCAATGCCTGGCATTAAAAGTTGTGACCGACATTAAAAGCGTACTTTTAATGTCGGTCAACCACTCTTTATCTGACATTAAAAGTCACTTTTAATGTCAGTCAGTTTTTTTATGTCGGTCATTGCCTGACATTAAAAGTGTCCGACATTAAATGTGTGATATTAAATAAAAACGACCAGTATGTAACAAAAAACAGAGCTAATAACCAAAAGCATCTAGAGGATTATCGAACAAATCACAACAAAAACGACCAGTATGATAAAAAACCCAAACCCACAAAATTCTCACTCGAAATGCAAACTGAGCTCAATTATGATAGAAAATTATAGCATTCAACGACACGATATGATTGCTCAAAATTGCAGTACAAGTCACTTATTATGGAAAGTAACCAAAACACACAGACTGGTAAAAGAACACTGAACAATTCCAGGAACTCACTTTCCAAAATTTCCATCATATGTACCACTGATCCAAACACCCCAGTGTAAATTTCACCACATTAAACACATACACATTAACTTGAAATCCAATCCGTAAAAACAAACACCCAAATCAAACAGAAAATATTACTCAATCCGTGAATTCAATTTAGACATCCAAAATAATTTTCAGTGGGAAGGACGGTAAATAATACCAATAGCACACATAACATGTATAATCACGAGCACAACTTAATGGCACATCAAACGACAAAATAAACAATCAAACTTCACAATCTCATCCATATATTGCAACAAAAACAAAATGAAAATCCATAAAATATTTATGTCGAGCATTTCCATAAAATATTTAGGGATGGTCGGATGGACTACATTTTTCACCACTTACGGTTAAATATAAGATAATTGTTAATTGATAGAAGTTAAAGAAGTCATATAAGAACAATCAGAAGTGACAATGAGAAATACTAACCATTGAATGCTGAGCAGAAAAGATGGCATTCATGATTGCAACATATCTGAAAGAGAAAAACAATTGCTAGAAGAAAAATTTTACAGTTTGTTTCCCAATATCAAAGAAAATTACATAAATAAAATAAACTCAACAGAGAAGATCAGAAAAATCTTACTGTTTAGGTCCATATGGGGATCCCTGCAAGCAAAGGATCTACACTCAAAGTAAATACATGCACATGCACAAAGATTAGTCATATTTTCACCAAAAATTCAAAGCAAATTATTTAAATTACAGCGGAACAAATAGTATATGCACGCAACAAACATAAGAAAAGAAAAATACAGAGCATAAACAGATTATGAAAAATGGCAATAAAGTTTTGCAGAACGGAAACAAGTGCTTACTCGAGGTGGGAGATGGAGGGATCCAGAGCAGAAAACTTTCTGGATATCTACTTACAAGGTCAAGCATTTGGAGCAAAAACATATGTTGGTGAACATTAGATTACTCAAGTCGAATTTAATGACGGTGGCGATCTACAAATTCCATCGTGTCAGTGTTAGTAATACACGTTTCTTTTCAGGTTGCTAAACACGTGTATTCCACTGGGACTGAAATCACACAAGACAACATGCAAATTTCCCAAAACAGAAAGATCAACAAAATTACTCTCAGACGAAATTCTCTCGAGGAAGAAGACGATGAAAAGCTTGAAGGAATCGCACACTCACACAAATCAGTAGCGGAGAAGGGAAGAAAGAACAATCGATGTATAGTGGTTTGGCAACGAGGCCTACGTCCACTCTAGGAAGGGAGCTGATTCTATCTCTGGTCAGAATAACAGAGAATACAAGGTTCTAAGTCTCTCACTGATCTCTCAAAGCTCACTCTTATTTTTCATCTAATCTCCTTGAACATTTATACTGCTGAGATTAGGTATTTTCTGTTATTACAGGTACAAGAGGAGTTAAGTAGATTACAACATTTACTCAGGTAATTGCTTTTTACATTCTCCACCTTTGTAATCGCCAACTCCGAATGTATTCTCCCTTCCTCTGTGTTAATTTTGCTTACCCTTTTTCTGGTAGGATAAAACCTACTAAGTCGAGGCAGTGTTGAAACTTTAATTGTGACAACGGCTTCGTAAAAATATCAGCTGCGTTGTCAGAGGTATGAACCTTCAACACCTCGATTTCTCCTTTCTCTATTTTTTCTCGAACAAAATGATATTTAATGTCTATATGCTTGGTTCTGTTGTGAAACTGAGGATTCTTCGTTAGGAATATTGCGCTTTGATTAGCACAGTATATTTGTACTTTAGGTTGATGAATGTCAAAGTCTTGTAATATACCTTTAAGCCAGATTCCTTCTTTAATTGCTTCTGAAAAAGCAATGAACTCAGCTTCGGTTGTTGAAAGAGCCACTACTGTCTGTAGGGTAGCTTTCCAACTGAGTACATTCTTGCCAAGCAGAAAGAAATAACTTGAGAGTGACCTTCTTCTGTCTAGGTCACCAGCGAAGTCTGAATCCATAAAACCATAGACTTCGTTTGAAGTTTGGTTATTTCTTTGATACAGTAGGGTAGCATTTTTAATTCCTTTCAGATACCTTAGTATCCACTTAACAGCCTCCCAATGCCTTTTTCCTGGTTTAGCCATATACCTGCTTACTAAACTAATTGCATAAGCTAGGTCTGGCCTTGTTGATATCATGAGATACATCAAGCTGCCAACAACTTGTGAATAGGGAACTGATGACATAAAGGCTTGATGCTCTGTTTCGTCTTCCTTTGGTGAGTTGGAGGCTGGCAATTTGAAGTGATGTGCAAGTGGAGTTGAAACTGCCTTGGCATCTTCAAATTTAAATCTCTTTAGAACCTTGTCACAATAGTTTGTTTGACTTATTAGGAGTTCTGAGTCCTTTCTTCTTCTGTTGATCTCAACCCCTAAGATTCTCTTTGACTCACCAAGGTCTTTCTCGTCAAACTCTTTCTTCAACAGTGACTTCACCTTGTTTAGATCTTCTTTGGTTTTACCAGCTAGGAGCATGTCATCTACATATAGCAGTAGATACATGATAGCGAGCATAGCTAGCTATTTTTCTCTAATTAATTAAGCTAGTCTTTTACAATTATTTGGCCAAATTTATGCATTTATATCTTTGTTTTTGTAGGAAGTATGTGTTTGAAGCTTAATTGAGAAATTGGAGTCAAATGAGTTCGAGATTCTTAAAAAAAAAAAAAAAAAAAATCATAGCGTCGCGACGCTACGACCAATTTTTGCCTTATTTAAAGATTGCGATTAGGGCTTTTATGGGGGACTTTTTTGGTGACTTTAGAGCCGTAAAACAGAGAGAAAAGGTGGCTGTGAAGGCTGAAGCAAGTGGAGAAAAGTGGATTTCAAGGCTTTGTTCGTGGAGATCGTGACGGGGACGTTCGGTCTCGGCCTACTTAGCGTTTACTTCTCTTTTCCCTTTTCTTTAGTAGTTTTTATGGCTTGTTTAGACTTAGTTTATATTGTAATTTGGATTATGTGTAGCTAAGTTTAATTCTTAGGGATTGATGTAGCCGTTAGGCACTTTATGGATTGATTTTATGGTTTTATTGCTATTGATGTCATTTATGCATAATTGTGTTCTTAATGCTTTTAATTTACCGGCCATAAATTGATTGTTGTTTGTGCTTGAATCTTACTCGGGAGAGAGGATTTAGCTTAGAAATCATTATGCATAACTAGGATTTAGCTAGAAATCGGGAGATAATAGTTAATTCTAGAAATTGTTAAAAAGGTTAACCTTAATGCCTTGCATGTTTAATGAATTTAGATAGGGATATCGGGTTCATTGCATGTGGGAGAATCATGTATGCTCGGGAGGGATATGTGTGATTTTAGTTTCCCAAGATTTATGAATCATAGCATGTCATTAAACCATGAATTAATCCATAATCCCAATTGGTGAAATCAATTCCCTAAGACCGTTGTCATCAATTGTTTGTCACTATTTTATTGTTTTGTGTTAGATTTCCATTATTTCTCACTTTGTTTGGTTCCCTAAATAAAATTGGACAAGATTATTTTCGGTAATTAAATTTGATTAAAAAAATCCAATCCAGAGGACGACACTCGATTTCAAAAATCACTTTACTATTACTTGACTCGTGCGCTTGCGGTAGGAAAATTCCACATCAAGTTTTTGGCGCCGTTGCCGGGGATTGGCAAATTTAGTCATTTTTAATATCGAAGAAAAATTGTCCGGTCTTAGTTTAGGGTGTATTTTATTTTTTGTTATTTTTTTTATTTTTGTTTTTAGGTAGATTGCATTTTTTTTCCTTTGTTGTTTTTCTTTTCCATATTTAGATTTTTCCATATTTGTTTGAATTTTCCATAGATAGACTTTTACTTTTTAGTCTTTTCCTTTTTAGATTAGTTTTTCCTTATTTGCTAGTTTCCTTATTTGTTTTTGCCATATTTGTTTTTGCATTCCATATTTGTTTATCTTTTCCTTTTGTAGATTATATTTTCCTTATTTAGATTTAGTTATTTCCTTTTCTAGTTTTTTTTCCTAATTTGTTTTCTTTCCTTGTTTGTTTTTTTATTTTCTTTTTTAGGTTAGTTTTGTTGGTGTATGCGAAAGGTTAGGGAGTTGGCCTTAGTTCCCTTTGACCTGGAGATTGAGAGACTTTTTAATAAACTTCGAAGGGAAAGTAAAGTTAATTGTATCCAAATGGCCAATCCTAACCCCGAGGAGCCTAAGCCTATTAGAGACTACTTTCAGCCGGTCTTTCAGGAGCAACAGTCGGGGATTGTCTATGCCCCGATCAATGCTAATAATTTCGAGCTGAAAACGGGTCTCATTTAGATGGCTCGAGACTGCGCCTACAGAGGATCGCCCACAGAGGATCCCAATTCTCACCTAAAATCTTTCTTGGACATTTGTGGGACGGTAAAATTAAATGGTGTTTCTGAAGATGTCATTCGCTTACGTTTATTTCCTTTTTCCTTGCAGGATAAAGCTCGTGATTGGTTGCAATCGATTCCACCTGGGATGCTTTGGTCCAGGCGTTTTTAAAGAAATTCTTCCCTCCTGCCAAGACAGTCAAGCTGAGGACTGAGATTGGGACGTTCCAGCAGCAGTTTGATGAGCAGTTGTTCGAGGCTTGGGAGCGATTTAAAGAGCTGCTGAGGAAGTGCCCTCAGCATTGCTATCCCGACTGGCTTCAGGTTCAATTATTTTATAATGGCTTAACTCCTAGTACAAAAACTATCGTTGATGCAGCTGCAGGTGGGACTCTGTTGTCCAAAACTGTTGAGAATGCTAGGACTTTGCTGGAGGAAATGGCCACCAATAGCTATCAGTGGCCATCTGAGCGGTTGGGACCGAAAAAGATTGCTGCTGGAGTCTTCGAGATTGACAACGTAAGTGCACTTCAGGCCCAGATGTCTTCCCTTGCTAATGCATTTTTAAAGTTTTCAGGTACAGGGAGTGCTCAATCGATTGAGTCTGCAGCTGCCCTTGCATCCCAGACTCAGGAGGAAAATCTCGAGCAGGATCAGTATGTCTCTAATTTTAATTCTAGGGGGTACAATAATAATTCTGCACCTACACATTATCACCCTAGTAATAGAAATCATGAGAATTTTTCGTATCCAAATAATAAGAATGTTCTGAATCCTCCTGGCTTCACTCCTAAGCAAGAAAGTAAACAGTCTTTAGAGGATCTAGTTGGAGCTTTTATTGCAGAATCAAGTAACAGGTCAAATAAGCTCGAGGAGGCCGTGATTGCCATAAACACTACTGTCAATGGTCATTTTGCAGCTATAAAAAACATAGAGACTCAGCTGGGAAAATTGGTAAGTGTTGTCAACACTATGAACAAAGGTAAAGCCCCAGATGAACAGGAGAAATCTTCATTGGAGTACTGCAAGGCCGTCTCTGTGCATCACGAGGAGGAAACTCAAGTAGCTGAGGAGGATGAGACTACTGAAACTGAGGAACTCACTGGAGAAGTTGAGGAGGGCACCACCTCAAACGAAGCTGAAAAGCTTATACTTGAGTCGTCTATCCCTTCTCCTACTGCTTTAGTTCCAAAGTCCAAGAATAGGAAAAAGAAAAATTTTAAGGCTCAGTTTAATAAGTTTCTTGATGCTTTTACAGGATTGACTGTTAATATTCCTTTTGCAAATGCACTAGAGCAGATGCCTCATTATAAGAAGTTCATGAAGGAATGGCTGAACAAAAAGAAGAAGGAAAAGCAGATGGAGACTGTATACCTCGCATCGACATGCAGTGCTCGTGTCCAACAGAACGTACCAGAAAAATTGTCTGATCCAGGGAGTTTTACTATTCCTTGTAATTTTGGTACTTATTCTTGTAGAGCACTATGTGATCTAGGGGCTAGCATAAATATCATTCCATTATCATTGTGCAAAAAGCTAAATATAGGAGAGATAAAATCTACTATTGTTAGGCTCCAGTTGGCTGACCAGTCTGTGGTTAGTCCTTATGGAATTGTGGAGAATGTTCTGATTAAAGTAGGTAGATTTTTCCTTCCTGTTGATTTCTTTGTTTTGGACATTAAAGAGAATCCTGTCATGCCTATTATATTAGGGAGACCATTCCTTGCTACAGGGAGGGTTATAATTGATATTGAGCGCAGGGAGCTAATCATTAGAGTCCAACAGGAGAAGGAGATTCTAAAAGCTTTTGAGGACCCTAAGAACACATCAGAGACCATGTTGGTGGGATACAGGAAAGGTGCTAGGAAGAGCACGGTTGAAGGAACAGCTGACATTAGACCACCTTGATGCCTATTCGGTTAACACGTCGAGCTATTGACGTTAAACAAGCCCTTATGGGAGGCAACCCAAGTAAGTTCAGTTGTGTTTTTCTTTTTGCTTTTGATTTATTGTTTGTTTTTGTTTTGTAGGTCTTGGCTCCAGTTTCTCCTTTGCTTGCAAGCTTCCACAAATGAGGACATCGTCATTCCAGGACAGTATTGTTCACTCCTCCTACTCTTTTATTGTTCTCATGTTTGATTATGCTTTATTTTCTTCATACATTGAGGACAATGCATGCTTTAAGTTTGAGGGTGGAATAGCATGTTTGTGGAGCCCTTGAGCATCTGAGTTCGGGCTATAGTTTTGAGCTTTCTTTGAATTGAGCATATGGTTGTTTTCTGGATGCTATTTTTGCATGACTATGATTTCCTAGGATAGACTTTCTTGTCAATTTTCAAGCTTTCGATGAGTTGTAAGCATGAGTGCCCAAAAAGGGAGACTTTTTAAACTTTTTCTAGGAGATGTCTTGCATGAGTAGAGTATTTGTCTTGGCTAGATTTGGATTTGAATGCTTAGGAGCGAATTATTAGGTTCATATGCTTGTTGTCACCTCGATAGGTGTAGGAAAGAGCTAAAGAGTTAATTTTTTTTGCAAATTAGCATGTTTGATCTTGCTTAGGAGGAAAAAAAAAAAAGAATATATGCTTATCATGCTCATAAAGAAAAATCATTCTTGTTGTTACAATTTGAAAAAAAAAAAAAAAAAAAAAAGGAAAGTCATGACTTATGCGCGCAATGCAATGCTTAATAAAGTTTTGGCAAAAAGAGCTACCCCTATTGTGATCAGTTAGGCCAACCAAAGGGTAAAACTCGGGTTAAGGGTCCCTGCAATAGGTGTGTGAAAGCTAGTGCCACATATAAATGCATGTTGTAATTTTCAATTATAAGCACCTAAGTATGGAGAAAAACAAACTAATTTGTTCCATTGACTCGTTAGTGAATCCTTAGTGCCAGTGTAGAGGGAAGATGAGTTGAGAGTTTAGTAATCCAATCCCGGGCTAGTAGAGTCTGATCTCGTTAAGTTAGATCTCGCTTGTACAAGTTAATTTTGGAAAACTTTTGATTTGTCTCCCTCATTGGTCCTTATGTGCATGTCTCTTGATTGCTTGATTATTGACTTTTGAGCCTTGAGGATTGAGTCATGTTTGTTGCATCCATTCTTCCATTGTATGCTTGATTTTTAGTTTGCTCGAGGACTAGCAAAAGCCTAAGTTTGGGGGTGTTTGATAGCGAGCATAGCTAGTTATTTTTCTCTAATTAATTAAGCTAGTCTTTTACAATTATTTGGCCAAATTTATGCATTTATATGTTTTTTTTTGTAGGAAGTATGTGTTTGAAGCTTAGTTGAGAAATTGGAGTCAAATGAGTTCGAGATTCTTAAAAAAAAAAAAAAAAAATCATAGCGTCGCGACGCTAAGACCAGCGTCGCGACGCTACGACCAATTTTTGCCTTATTTAAAGATTGCGATTAGGGCTTTTATGGGGGACTTTTTTGGTGACTTTGGAGCCGTAAAACAGAGAGAAAAGGTGGCTGTGAAGGCTGAAGCAAGTGGAGAAAAGTGGATTTCAAGGCTTTGTTCATGGAGATCGTGCGGGGACGTTCGGTCTCGGCCTACTTAGCGTTTACTTCTCTTTTCCCTTTTCTTTAGTAGTTTTTATGGCTTGTTTAGACTTAGTTTATATTGTAATTTGGATTATGTGTAGCTAAGTTTAATTCTTAGGGATTGATGTAGCCGTTAGGCACTTTATGGATTGATTTTATGGTTTTATTGCTATTGATGTCATTTATGCATAATTGTGTTCTTAATGCTTTTAATTTACCGGCCATAAATTGATTGTTGTTTGTGCTTGAATCTTACTCGGGAGAGAGGATTTAGCTTAGAAATCATTATGCATAACTAGGATTTAGCTAGAAATCGGGAGATAATAGTTAATTCTAGAAATTGTTAAAAAGGTTAACCTTAATGCCTCGCATGTTTAATGAATTTAGATAGGGATATCGGGTTCATTGCATGTGGGAGAATCATGTATGCTCGGGAGAGATATGTGCGATTTTAGTTTCCCAAGATTTATGAATCATAGCATGTCATTAAACCATGAATTAATCCATAATCCCAATTGGTGAAATCAATTCCCTAAGACCGTTGTCATCAATTGTTTGTCACTATTTTATTGTTTTGTGTTAGATTTCCATTATTTCTCACTTTGTTTGGTTCCCTAAATAAAATTGGACAAGATTATTTTCGTTAATTAAATTTGATTAAAAAAATCCAATCCAGAGGACGACACTCGATTTCAAAAATCACTTTACTATTACTTGACTCGTGCGCTTGCGGTAGAAAAATTCCACATCAAGTTTTTGGCGCCGTTGCCGGGGATTGGCAAATTTAGTCATTTTTAATATCGAAGAAAAATTGTCCGGTCTTAGTTTAGGGTGTATTTTATTTTTTGTTATTTTTGTTATTTTTGTTTTTAGGTAGATTGCATTTTTTTTCCTTTGTTGTTTTTCTTTTCCATATTTAGATTTTTCCATATTTGTTTGAATTTTCCATAGATAGACTTTTACTTTTTAGTCTTTTCCTTTTTAGATTAGTTTTTCCTTATTTGATAGTTTCCTTATTTGTTTTTGCCATATTTGTTTTTGCATTCCATATTTGTTTATCTTTTCCTTTTGTAGATTATATTTTCCTTATTTAGATTTAGTTATTTCCTTTTCTAGTTTTTTTTTCCTAATTTGTTTTCTTTCCTTGTTTGTTTTTTTATTTTCCTTTTTAGGTTAGTTTTGTTGGTGTATGCGAAAGGTTAGGGAGTTGGCCTTAGTTCCCTTTGAGTTTGGAACGTGTCTCACATTCCTAAGCAGTATAGTTGAACCATCCTTTAATTTCAAGGACACAGGCCCAATTCCAATCACTCTGCAGGTGTTATTATTCCCCATATACACAATACCTCCATCCCATTTCCGGTAAGTGCTAAACAACCCTTTCTCAGGTGTCATGTGGAAAGAACAACCTGAGTCTATCACCCAGTCTTGGTGTTCTGTGGAGTTAGGCTGAACATTACACTGGTCTGAAGTGGCCAATGCATCCGAGTAGGTAACTGAATTCTCACCCACTGCTGCTTCTGAGTTCTTATTCTTCTTGAAGCGTTGATTTTGATTTCTCCTCTTTAAAGAATAACAGTCTCTTTCTATATGGCCTTCCTTACGACAATAGTTACATTTTACTTTGGTTTTTTCCTTGTCCTCGGTTTGATGTCTGGTATCTTTCCCCTTAGATTTTCCTTTAACGAATAACCCCTCTGTTACTTCCTTTTTCTGAGAAAGAATCTCCAGTTCTTTCGTCTTGATTGCTGAAATAACAACATCTGTTGTGATTTTCTCTCTTCCATACTTGAGGGCAGTCTTTACTTCCTTGTAGGCCTCGGGAAGAGAATTAAGGAGAACAAATGTTTCATTTTCATCTCCTATCTTGTCTCCAAGGTTTTTAAATTCTGAGGTCATCTTCTTGAAGTCATCAAGATTCTCGGGCAAGGTCTTGTTTGGATCCATTTTGTAGGTGAAGAACCTCTCCCTCATAAACATCTTGTTGTGAGCATCTTTTAGTTCATAAAGCTCATTCAATTTGGTCCATATCTTTATCGGGGTCTCTTCATCTATGACTTGCCTAAGTACATTGTTACTTAGGTTCAAGATAATCGTACCATATGCCAGCATATTCATGTTTTCTTTATCTTCAGCAATCATGGAAGTAGGAAACTTTGTAGGGTCTGTAAGGGCATGAAGTGCCTTCTGTTGTCCCAAAATGGCCTTGATTTTAGCTTTCCATAGGTCGAAGTCTCCCTTCTCGTCGAACTTTTCAATGTCATATCTTGCCATGGCCATTCTTGACTTCAAGAATTTCGATCTTGATTGGTTGCTTGGGCTCTGATACCACTGTTAGTAATACACGTTTCTTTTCAGGTTGCTAAAAACGTGTATTCCATTGGGACTAAAATCACACAAGACAACATGCAAATTTCCCAAAACAGAAAGATCAACCAAATTACTCTCAGACGAAATTCTCTCGAGGAAGAAGACGATGAAAAGCTTGAAGGAATCGCACACTCACACAAATCAGTAGTGGAGAAGGGAAGAAAGAACAATCGATGTATAGTGGTTCGGCAACGAGGCCTACGTCCACTCTAGGAAGGGAGTTGATTCTATTTCTGGTCAGAATTACAGAGAATACAAGGTTCTAAGTCTCTCACTGATCTCTCAAAGCTCACTCTTATTTTTCATCTAATCTCCTTGAACATTTATACTGTTGAGATTAGGTATTTTCTGTTATTACAGGTACAAGAGGAGTTAAGTAGATTACAACATTTACTTAGGTAATTGCTTTTTACAGTCAGCTATATCTTTCATAGTGTTTTGCTGCTAACTCATTACCACAAAAAAAGATTAAATATACAAATGAAAGATAATTTCCAAATGCTTCTCCCATCTCCATAGATATTGTTTAGTGCTAACTGCTATGTACTTTTTCTCAATCTTAATGGTCCATTGACACATTCTAACTCAAGAACACGTTGAAGTTTTACTTTTAGGTAGATGGCAGGGAGCTATATCAGCACAAACAAGAAAATAATCAGCTCCAAAAATCATCAAGGATACAACACAAAGCCATGGAGAGCGATTCAGAAAGACGTGAAGACATGGTTCTTCCTTTGGGGTCTTCCGTAATGGCCTGCTCATCCCCAATCATGAATTCCTCCAAATTCTTCAATAAACAAATGCAAAGAGCAGGCATTCTACACCATCTTCAAGCCCACGATTTGAGTACGAAGATGAATTATACAGATACTTGCATGAAGTGCGTAACCTGTACCAATGACCACAACCTCATTATAGAGATGGTGTTGATGGTGAAGGAATCCAAAAGAGATAGCGACGACGGTGAAGAAATCGCTCGCACAGGAGATGAATTTTGCAGTCAATCCAAATACATTTGGATCTAACCTTGTAAACTGGACCAAAACCACCTTTGTTGAGCTTGTGATTTTGATGAAAATTGTTGGTAGCTTCAGCTAAGGTTTCAAATGGAATAACCTTCTGTTCCTTGGCTGGAATCTGCTCCAAATCCTCCTCACCCTGGCTAGCTAATCGAACAAATTATCAATCGGTAAAAGAATCAGTATTAAAATGATTTGCCCTATTTAGAAAGGGACCATAAAGAAGAAGAAACCAAGTGAATTATTGGCATCTACCTCTTGAGGAACTGAATCTGAATCATCTAATGAGGTTCTGTAACAAACTCTTCGACTTCGTCCTGCTCGTTTGGGCCATGAAGTTGGAAACGACGAAAATGGCCGAGAATCAGCTGGAATTGAATCAAATTGAATTGGAAACATTTTAGGAAACTTGAGATGAGAAAATAAAAAGGGCAAAGCTTGGAGCGACATTGAAGGGTTATGAAGGAGGGAGACGCGACGAGCTGGTTGTTGAGAAAATGAAAAGTTTTTATTATTAAACTTTATTTGTGGAATTTAGTGGTATCAGACTCCTGATGACACTGAGACCTTGGTTGAACAACCCTTTTTTTTCTTTTTTTTTTTTTTACTTAGACCCTATTTTATTTTTCTTTTGCAGCTTCCTTTAAATGACCGTATTCAAGAAGAGGAAGAGTGTTCGAGCGAGCAGTCTTTGACAAGTCCTGATGTTTTTGCTTCTTCTGTGAAGAACTTCGGAAGCTCTCATGCATCTTCGAGCAAACAAGTCGTGAATTCGTCTTCTCGTTCTACTGAGAAAGTCCCTCAACATACTCATGAGAAGGTGGTTGCCCAAGTCTTTGAGGTTTCTCAGTTCTATGCTGATGATGTAATTTCCAACTTCCGACGACAAGCTGCTTTATCCATATGGACAAGCATACAACAGAAGATTGTACGCACTCCTTTTGAAGATGTTGCTAGCCTTGAGCACCTTGAGCAAGAATCTCACAAGATCTTCGATGTAATGGCAGAGGCCACTACGAACAACTTGAAACCTCTGCAAGAATTTGTAGGCAGCTACTTCAAGAAAGTGCGAGAATACAATGGATTACAATCTTCGCTCTCTACTCACCTGACCCCATCGAGTAGGGATAGTCAGTTGGAGGCAAAGAAGCTCCACTTAGAGAAGGCTTTGTCTACCGAAAGTCGTGTTGTTGAGGAGAAAGATGCACTTCAGAAACAACTTGCTCGCTCTGTCTTAGAGGTTGCAGATCTAAAGACCAAGGTTGTAGAACTAGAGGCCAGGTTAACAGCTGCGAAGGCCAAGGTAGAAAGTCTTTCCAATTCGGTCTTTGAAAAGGAAAATGACTTAGCTCATGAAAAACTTGCAGTTTCGAAAATACGTGAGGAGATTAGTGACATCGAGTGTGCCCCCACCGTCAGCGCTTCAGACGTTCTCACCCTAGCGACACTTCGCAAACTTTTGGAGAGTACTCGTGACGAACTGAAAGCACTTCAATGGAATCCTTAATTCATGATCCCTTTAGTTTATCCTAAGCTTTTTCTCATGTGCAAGAATTTTTTTTTAGACATTCTTTCAATTCATTGTATTGGACATTTTTTTTCAATTCATTGAATTAGACATTCTTTCAATTTATTGTATTAGACATTTCTACTTTATTTATGCCTTAATAAAAATTTAGAATTCTATATACAACATGGATTTTTTTTTCTTTGCTTTGGCTGAACTTAAGTTTTTTTTTTCTTAAGTTGCCTACATACCCTTCAAGTGGGAAGGGATCAAGTCATAACGTAGTTCAATATACAATTTTTTTTTGGGTCGTTCACCTTTTTAACTCATGCGGGCCAGGAGTATCATGTAGTTTATACTCTTACGATAAGGAGTATTACATTTCACGCATAAAACTTTTTAAGAAACTTGCCATTTATCGGGCCTATTCTTAATTCGTCTTTGTCCACAATCTTGTACGCTCCACTTGTGTAGACTTCTTTGACGACGTAAGGTCCATCCCATTTAGGTGTGAATTTGTTCCCTGTGTGTCGTGTCGTGATGATGGGTCTTCGAACAACGAGTACAAGATCACAAACTTGAAATGATCGAAGCTTCACATTCTTATCAAAGGCTTTAGACATTCGTGCTTGGTAACACTCCAACGTTTGCTGAGCCTCTAACCTTCTTTCATCAAGTGCTTCTAACTCTTTGAAGGCGCAACCTAGCATTATCTTCTGTTGTCAACCCTTCTTGGACGACCATCCTTAATGAGGGAATCTCTCTTTCTAACGGGAGCACAGCTTCTACCCCATAGACGAGGGAATAAGGTGTGACCCCTGTAGGTGTGCGATGAGTAGTTCGGTAAGCCCACAACACTTCACCGATCTTTTCTTGCCAATCTCTCTTTGTCTTGGAGACTACTTTCTTCAATAAGTTACACAACGTCTTATTGAATGCTTCTGCCAACCCATTTATCGCAACATTGTACATAGAGGACTTGTATTGTTTGAAGTTAAACTTCTCACACAACTTGTCCATTAGGCCGTTGGAGAATTACCTTCCATTATCTGTCACAATACGATGAGGGATACCATACCGATAGATTATATGAGTTCGGACGAAATCTACAACATTTTCTTTCTTGGCTTCTTTCAATGCGACAGCTTCAGCCCATCTTGAGAAGTAATTCGTCCCTGCAAGAATGTAAGAATGTCCTGCTGAAGACTTAGGTGTTATAGGGCCAACAAGGTCAAGTCCCCAAACTTCAAAAGGCCATGAAGCTACAGTCGGATGAAGAGGCTCCGGTGGCTGATGTATGAAGTTTGCATGGAATTGACAGGCTTCACACTTCTTTGCATATTCCATTGAGTCTCGAATCATTGTAGGCCAATAATAACCCATCCTTTTTAATTGAAACTGGAGTTTTGGACCCGACTGGTGGGCGCCACAAACACCTGAATCTGCATCATCTAATGCCTTTGCTGCTTCTTCCTTTCCAAGGCATCGAAGGAAGAGTCCCTCATAAGAACGACGATAAAGGGTCTCCTTGTAGTAGATAAATCGAGCGCCTCTTCTTCGTATATCGGTCCTACGTCTGGGATCTGTGGGCATTCTTCCATGTTGAAGATAATCTATAATGGGTTGTAGCCAGTCCTCTTCCTCAATTGCATAAACAGAGATCATATTTGCCTCTTGACCTTCGTCTTCTATTGGTGGCACAATCCAATTTTGACCTAGTGAGATGTTCATCGACATATCCTGTAGGATTGTTAGGGCAGTCGCCAAATTTGCTAGAGCATCTGCCTTTTTATTTTCTGATCTCTGAACATGCTCCAGTACTATACTATCAAACCTTTATAGCAATTGTCTTGCATAGATGAAATAAGGTTTCAAGTCTTTATGCTTCACTTCATACTGGAGTAAGAGTTGACTAACGACCAACTTTGAATCACCATAGACCTCTATATATGTTATGCCAATCTCCAAGGCCATTTGGAGGCCAATTATCAGCGTTTGACATTCAGCAACATTGATTGAGCACAATTCACCAAGCATGAAGCTGTAGGGGAGCATGTGTTTCTCAGGCGAAATAAAAAACGATTCCTGCCCTTGCTCCACTTCTTCGTGCTGCGCCATCAAAGTACATGGTCCAAGGTTCGGTGATTTCAACATAGAAGACTTCTTCATCCGGTAGGTCTTCACATAACTTCCAATCCGACGAGATTGGATGATCCGCCAAGAATTCGGCTAATGTCTGCCCCTTAACTGCCTTCTGAGGTACATAAACGATGTCATATTGCTGGAGTAAGATGGCCCACTTAGCTAGGCGTCCAAAAATAACCGACCTCGATAGAACGTACTTGATAGGACCAGCTTTCGCGACCAAGTGCACTGTGAAAGCTTGCATGTCATGCCTTAACTTGTCAATAGCGAAGAAAAGAGCAAGGCACATTTTCTCAATGGGTGAGTAATTTATCTCAACTCCATTCAGAGTCCTGCTTAAGTAATAAAGGGCTCGTTCTTTTCCTTTCTCACCTTCCTGTGCCAATAAGGCTCCAAGTGATCTTTCTTGAGCAGCTATGTATAGTATCAATGGCTTTCCAGCTATAGGGGCTCCTAAGATAGGAGGATTAAGCAAATATTTCTTAATGCTTTCGAAAGCGTTTTGACATGTTTCATCCCACTCAAATTTTTCTCCTTTCCTCATTAGCCTTTGAAAAGTTTGGCATCGACCGGCTAAATTAGAGATGAATCTTCGAATGTAGGCCAGACGACCTTGCAGGCTTCTCAACTCATGTAAGTTTTTAGGCCTTGGCATCTTTTGAATGGCGTCAATCTTTGACTGATCTATTTCGATTCCTCGATGTCTAACGACGAACCTAAGGAACTTCCCAGAAGTAACACCGAATGCACATTTGAGAGGGTTCATCCTGAATTGATACTTTCTCAAACGATCAAAGACCACCTTTAGATCCTTCAAGTGATCTTGTCGTCTCTTTGACTTAACAACAAGATCATCGACATAGCACTCAACATGTTTATGCAGCATATCGTCGAAGACCTTTTGCATAGCACGTTGATAAGTAGCACCAACATTCTTTAATCCAAAGGGCATCACTTTGTAACAGTATATCCCTTTCGAAGTTCAAAAGGTTGTCATTTCTCCATCCGCAAGAGCCATTCGAATCTAGTTATAACCCAATGATCCATCCATAAAAGACAAAGCTTCATGCCCTGTGGTGGCATCCACCATGATTTCTGTGATTGGCAGTGGAAAATCGTCTTTGGGACATGCGTTATTCAAATCGCAAAAGTCAACGCAAACACGAAGCTGTCCATTCTTCTTTCTAACAGGAACAATGTTGGCTATCCACGTAGGGTATTTTACCTCATGGATGAGTCCTGCTTCTATCAACTTATTGACCTCTATTTCGATTTGAGGGATAAGTTCCGGGCGAAAGCGTTGTTGAGCTTGCTTGACTGGCCGATACCCCTCTTTAATCGCGAGATGATGGACAACTACTTTTGGATCAAGTCTAGGCATCTCTTTATATGACCAGGCGAAGATGTCTCTATACGAAGCGAGTAAACTCATATATTCACCCTCTTCTTCGGGAGTAACTGACGCGCTTATAAAAGTTGGGCGCGACTCTTCTGGTGTACCCAAGTTTACTTCTTTAAGCTCATCCACTGTGGATTCACTGTCGTCCTCAAGTAATAAAGGTGCTTCGTCCTCATCTACTTCAGACATTTCGACCTCTGTTTCCTCTTCAACAGTGATATGAAGACAAGAGGTTTGTTCTTCTTCCTGGTCACTATCTTCTTCCGAAGGATTGGTGATGACAACATCACGTTGCTTTACCTTAAAGAAACCATCCGTATCGACAATAACAAAGGTTTTTCTTTTCATTCGTGAAGAAACTGCACTACGAATTTCTCCATCGGCCTTCGTGATCGTTTCATTTTTCATCGCATCTTCATATTGAAGTCGGTGAGAAATTGACGAAGCAGACTGTTCTTTTTTATCTCTTCTCGTGGTAACACTTAACCTCTGAAAAACTTATGGTCGAGTCACATCCGAAGTTGAAAATGCACTCTCTTCTTTCCCAATGGGCAACTTTGAAAAGCTGAAGGTCGAGTGACATTCAGAGTTGAAAATGTACTCTCTTCTTCCTCAATGAGCATACTTAACCTTCGAAAAACTGAAGGTCGAGTGGAGCTATTGGTAGGTTGTGTGCTTTCTTCTTCCGTTTCATTAAGACTTAATCTCTGAAAGACTAAACCACTAGTAACTGGTGGCCTGATGCGCCTAAAAACAGAAGTTCGTTGGTTGACACTCTCTTTTTCTTTTGAGTCATCAACCTTCTCTATTGTTATATGATTTGTGTCTGCCACTTTCGCCTTCCCTCTTCTTGTTATGTGAATTGGCTCTGGCAACTTATATCCAAGCCATTTTCTCGTTGTTGGCAGACTATAACCTTCCTTTAGAAGCTTCTTCTGTGTTGCAGAGAGCTCAGATCTTTCATAAAAAACCCTTAGACTTTTAAACTCAGTGTGAGTTGTGAAGTCATAACCTGCTTTCGCTAGAAGTTTGTATGCCTTGGGGTCGAACCCGTCTTTAGTCCGTTTGTCAGGCAAAATTATTTTTATCTGATCATTCTCAGGTTTCTTAACCTCTTGTCTTGTGATCTTTGTAAGAGGCGAAGTGAAACTTTCCTTCAGAATTTCAACGTCACCGACCTTTATGCTTTCTGAACATTCAGTGAAAGGTGATTCACTCTTTTTACGTCGAGATAAAGGGACGTATCGTAGGATAGGTGAATTTGAACATTTCTCATCCTTTATAACCTTAGGTTTCACAAGGCTTGTAGACACTTCACCCTTTTTCAGGTCGGAAGTATTCACATCTTCAACAACTTCCTTTCTTGCATCTACTTGTGGCTCTAAATCGAGTTTATCATTCTTTTTTATCAAGGGGATTTCTGCAGGCACGGTTTCCCCTGTGCTTTCATTCTTCAGATAAAACTTTGCATCAGCGAAATGAGACTCAGCTTCTAAAAATGGGTTAGTGTCAGCTTCAACTTTCTTGATGCCATCTTGATAGAATTTGAAGCACTGGTGCAATGTAGAGGTTATGACTCCATTACCATGGATCCAAGGACGACCGAACAACAGCTTATAGGTGGTCTTAGAATCTATTACATGGAACAAAGTATCAGCTTTTAAGTCTCCAATGATGAGTTCAAGGCGTATCATGCCAATCGCCCGTTGTCCACCTTGATTGAAACCTTGGAGCACCAATTTACTGTTTGATAGTTCCTCCATCAAGATGCCTAACTGTTTCATGGTTGACTTAGGCATTATGTTGACAGTTGATCCATCATCGATGAGGATTCGACTAACCTTCTGTTCTTGGATGTATCCCGAAACAAATAAAGGTCTGTTATGGGGCTTCGACCCTAGCAGCAAATCATCATCATAAAATCCAATAGACATGTAACACGAAGCACATGTGCGTGCCTCAGAGGTTGGGATGTTTGTACCACCAGGCCCCATCAATGCATCAATAAGGACACTTTTAGCTTCCTGAGGAAGTGACAATAAGTCTTTTATGCTGAAGGAGGATAAGTCTCCTGGACCTGCCACCGTTCCCGAGGAGCTAGCAGGAACATCGTCGTCTTCCACCACGTCCACAACGTGACACGAGACAGTTTCAAGTGCCTCTCTTTGACTATCATCGAGAAAGCGCCTTGGGAAGTATTCTGCCAAAGTTATGGGTTGTGGAGGGCAAAAGAAATCTTTACTTTCCTCCACGACAGGCTTTGACCTCCTTGTCTTCTTTTTTCTTTTCTTCCTTTGAGACTTAACTTTTCTTTTACTATCTCGAAATAGGCGGGACTCTTTCCTTGCGTAACTTTGCTTTTGCTTTTTGCGACGAACGACAAGGGTCCAACCTTCGTTCTCATCTTCGATGGAATCATATTTTTCTTGGGATCCATTCATTGTGGCTTCTTTTTGGAATCGAATCACTACGGGATCTAGGGTCCCAAATTGAATCAGCTTTTCTTCATAATCACATAAGGAGATTAGGGGAAGTTGATCCCTTACATTTGCCGCTATTGTTGCATGATTCGCCTGAGCCACCTCATCAAGGTCTAACTCAATTCTCTTCTCGCGAGCCAATTTAAGGATTAACTCCTTTAATATAAAACACTTTTCCACCGGGTGACTAACGACTCTGTGATACTTGCAATAGTTAGGATCATTGACTTTCCCTAACTCTTCTGGTCGTTTGCATTCTGGGAGTTCAATTAGTTGCTTCTCCAACAGCTGTTCCAACATATCTGGAACGTCGGAGTCTAGAAACGGATACACCTTTTCTTGTCTTTCTTTTAAAGTTAGGCGACGTCTCTCGCCTGTCTCCACTCGCTTATTTGTTTTGTTTTCCCTTCCTTTAGCGGAAAGTTTCACAGGGGTCGTGTTGACGACCATGGATTCTTTTGTGGCAATCTTAGTAACTTTCTCAGTGCCTTTGACTTTCTATTTTTCTTTCCTCATGTATGGGACTACGGGATCTTTGTTCCCTCTACTAGCGATGCTCAACTCCATATCATGAGCGCGAGTTGCTAATTCTTCAAAGGTTCAGGGTTTTATCCCCTGCAAGATGTAAAGAAGTCCCCTGTGCATGCCTTGGATGCACATCTCAACAAAGGACACCTCGGAGAGTCTATCTTTACAGTCGAGACTCAAGGCTCTCCAACGGTTGATGTAGTCAATGACTGGCTCACACTTTCGCTGCTTTGTGTTCGTGAGTTCCGTCATACTAACTGTTCGCCTCGTACTGTAGAAGCAATTCAAAAACTCTCTCTCAATCTGTTCCCAATAGTCAATTGTCTCAGGCTCCAGGTCAGTGTACCAATCGAATTCATTCTTTCCTGCAGCAGAGGTCTGGCTAGACTCAGCCGTTTCTCGGTTTTGCAGCTGGTTCTTTAAATAGGCAATCTCAAGATCTCTTTCCTCAACTGCCTTCATTAAGAGATTGAGTTTTCTTTCCATCTCTGTCATTCTTTCATCCTGGTCTACATCAACCATCATGACGGACATCACATCAGGATTTAGTGTATCCTTTGGCTGCTTAGATGTTGGAATGACAGATTCGAACAACAGGTTGTCTTTGACTGCAACCTTATCCTTAGAGGATTCTCCAATCAACTTTGAGATCCTGCTTGCAACAGCAAGAGGAGTATGATCCTCCTTGATCTCAATTCCTTGGGAACGACTACGAGTGACAGGACCAGTGTAAGAGTCGCTTGATGTTGTAACCTTCGCGGGAGCTTTCTTTGGTGCCATCACGTTGGTTGGATCTTTAAACAAGAGAAAGAGATGAGAGGTAGAGATTGTCCCATTGGACGTGCCAATTTGTTCACACGTAACTTTGAAGATGGAGACACGTGGAATAAATATGTAATTGTATTTATGTTTGTATGTGTGTGGGTGTACAATCTCTAATGTTAATCCTCTATTTCTCTCTTGTGTGTGAATGTGTTTCACTCGAGGGCTGAAACGCTTGATCTCGAGTTTGAAGCTTTAATGGATTCTTGGAGCTTGAAGCCTTCTAGTCTTGAAGGAGTCTTCAGTCTTCAAGAAGTGTTCAGCGCTTGGAAACTTATGGATTTTAGAGTCTTCAGTCTTCCATTTTGGGGGAATTTCTCTAAATTCTCTAAGTCTGGTTGAGAGCTCCAAAATTCTAAACCCTTGAAATGGTGGAAAACTCCTCTATTTATAGAGTTCTCGCAGGATGGGCCCTTGTGACTTTTGGGCCTAACAACTTGGGCTTGGGTTTTATTGGTCTTGGGCTCAACCGTTTAGTCTTGGGTTTGGTTCATATTTGACACAAAATCATATGACCCAAATATTTAAAAGATCCAAATTTGATCCAAATAATTATTATTTTTAATTAATTGGTCAAATTAATTAATTTGATCAAAATAATTTAATTTTAATTAATTGATCAAATAGAAATTTGGTCCTATAAATTTATAATTGGCCAATTTTGCCTTCAAATTAAATTTGGGACACATGTCAATTTATAATTGGTCCCAAATTTAATTAATTTTAATTTCGTCATTGATTTTACTTAATGATGTGGCAATTCGTGATTGGTCAAAATTTCTCCATCAACAGAGACCAAGAGGAAGATTTTTAGGTTTTTTTTTTTTTTTTTTTTTTTTTTTTTTTTTTTTTTTTTTGAAAGGAAGAAGATTTTTAGGTTTTTGCTATTGATTATTTATTACTTTTTGGCGTTTTTGTCTTAGTTTTTTTTTTTTGAGAAGAGTTTTTGTCTTAGTTGTTAGTACAAGAGTATCGTTTTATCCTTAGGTACAATAAAGCTGCATGGTGGTTTGCAAGAACTTTGGCCTGCATTCCATCTCGTTTGAGTGAAATTTGGGAGCCTACTGTGGTTAATCTCGCCCATTCTTACCGAAAACTAAAGTATGGTGGTAAAATTTATTTAAGGTTAAATTATCAAAAATACCCCTCGACTTTAGGGTTTGTTTCAATTATACCCCTGGACTTTCAAAAGTTTCAATTATGCCCTTGAAGTTTCAAATTTGTTTCAAAACTACCCTTGGAGACATTTTCCGTTAAATTTATCGACAAAAATTGATGCGTTTGCATGTGTTTTTATTGTTTTTTCCACGTATGTGTTCAAATCTATTCACATAAGCAACAATATATATGCAAACACGTCATTTTACATCCATGAATTTAACAAAAAAAAGCCTTCAAGGGTAGTTTTGAAACAATTTTGAAACTTCAAGGGCATAATTGAAACTTTTGAAAGTCTAGGGACATAATTGAAACAAACCCTAAAGTTTAGGGGTATTTTTGATAATTTAACCTTTATTTAAAGAACTATGGGATATATTATATCTGCCTATCATTGCCATTCTTACCTTACAAATCTGACCTATCCCGATTGACTGATTTTTTACCTTCAACACACATAATTTTAGTAATTGTGAGGGAATAAGTTTTATAAATAGAATTTTTGAATTGCCTAATGAAATTTTGAACTTTTTATTATTTTTATTTTTTTCTGAGTTCTTGAACTTTTTAAATCTTGATATTTAAAACAGATGCATCTAAAATTTATGAAATTTTCTATTTTCTCGTCGACTGTCCAAGAGTTGGAGCTGTAGCCACTCTTCGAGCTCGTAATCGCATTTCCTACAAGTTCTTTTTTTTCCCTCAAGAAACAATCATGATTTCAGAATGAATATCTTCAAACATCATCACCACTGTCGCCCACAGATTCTCGGAAGGCTTCTCCTAAATTATTTTGCTGGTGAAAGGCCTTCTATCAGTCGAAGAATAGGGTCCAAACAATGCTTCGGCACTCCCTCAGAAGATCAAGAGATGACGGAGTTCATGGAATACTTAGATTCCCGGAAGAATTATGAGAAATTGGGTGTGCCCAGAGGCGCAGGGACGGAGTCTGATGATGGGTTCGATCTCGGAAGGATGAGAAGGATGATGGAGCGGCTGGGCAATCCACAATCGAAGTTTAAGGTTGGTTCATTATGAAGATGAAATTTTTAGTTTTCTATTTTTAGTGTTAAGTAAATCTTGCAGTTTTGGACTGACCCATTTCCTCTGCAATTCAACTGAGTTTAATTAGACTTGAAAGCGTATGGTAAATCAGG
This sequence comes from Luffa aegyptiaca, assembly GCA_017139565.1. NCBI lineage: Eukaryota > Viridiplantae > Streptophyta > Magnoliopsida > Cucurbitales > Cucurbitaceae > Luffa > Luffa aegyptiaca. Next base: position 18,202,173 of record CM029405.1, on the reverse strand, counting down.
CTTGGCTACCGTAAGTTAATCTTTTATCCATGTACTTAACATTCTTCCATTGGGTGTAAATTAGCATTTTTTAGTTCAACTACCACCTAGGAGCAGAGATTCAAACCTTTTGGTCAAGGAAAAAAAGGATATAATGTTTTAACTAGTTGTGCTATGATCAGACTAAATCCAAACATATATAATGTGTTAACTTGTTGGTTTATGCTCTGAGCTAAATCCATATGTGTAAATTAGTACGTGACCCTAGTGATTATCCATATACAATATCAATGGGAAAGAACGACATTGAACCTAAAAGTTCGAGTTGGTAGGCATAGTAAACTTAATTGCTTATTCATTCATATTCTTGTATTTGCACCTAGAGACTAATGGTAGAATAATTATAGGCCATTCACATTGCGGGAACCAAGGGAAAAGGGTCCACTGCTGCCTTCCTATCTAACATTTTACGGGCAGAGGGATACTCTGTTGGCTGTTATACTAGGTACACCCTTGTTGCCATGATTATCGAAATTTATGTACACTCTTACTTGGGAGTGATTTGAGAAGGCATAACTTTGTGTCCGTGCATTTCTTTATGTGCAGTCCTCATATTGAAACTATAAGGGAACGTATTTCACTTGAAAGATCTGGAGAGATGGTCTCTGGGAAGGCACTAAACTCTCTTTTCAAAAGGAACAAAGAATTTCTTGACCAGTCAGTTGAACTTGAAAATGGACATATTAGTCACTTTGAGGTATTAATTCATGGGGGTCTGTTGTTGTGATTGAAAAATCTCTAAGAACCCAAATGGCATATATGCCGCTTCTGATTCTACCTGATTAATTTAAGCAAAATGATGTTCCAACTAGATTTTCACTTTGTAAATTTGTCCGATGATCTTTTATTTCCCACTGGATATGGACTTCATACATGTTTGGTATATCCTGCATCCTTTTAGGCTTGGTTTCACCTAGGAAGGCATAAATTGTTCCTGTCAACATTTTGGACCCCTTAAAAGTTCATTGGACCTATGCAGTCTTTAATGTTTCCTTTGATCTTTTAAACGAGCTGATGAAATTCTCCCAGGTCCTTACTGCTATGGCATTCTCACTCTTTGCGCAAGAGAAAGTTGATGTTGCAGTCATTGAGGTTCGCTTTCTTTCAGACTAAATTTTTCTTTGCCAAGTATTTTTTATTTCTCTAGCAAAAGCTTTTAACACCATTGACAATATGCTCTTATTTTAACCGAAACAGGCTGGACTTGGTGGTGCACGAGATGCAACGAACATAATTTGCAGCTCCAAACTTGCTGCTGCAGTCATAACTTCAATTGGAGAGGAACACATGGCCGCGCTGGGTGGCTCTTTAGAAAGCATTGCAACAGCAAAGGCTGGAATAATTAAACATGGTTGTCCAGTTAGGTTGTTTTCTTGATGTAATTTTGATGCTGATTGACTTTGTTGATCCTTCGATATCTATTATCCATGCATTAGTTAAGTTTTTCCTTTTCTAATGAGTTGACATGATCTACAAGAAGAGAAGAGGAAACTTGAAGTCAACCTGAACTTAGTGCATGTTTGGGAGTGATTTTAAAATGGTCAAAATCACTTTTATTATATTCAAAATCACTCCGAAACATACCTTTAATAATTCAAAATTAATTTTGATGGTATGAAATCACATTTAAAAGTGTAAAATCAAACATAAAATTGATTTTGAATAATTAAAAGTATGTTTCGGGGTAATTTTGAACATGACAAAAGTGATTTTAGTCATTTTAAAATCACTTCCAAACATGCATTTACATAAGACAACGGAGATCACAAACATGCCCTCCAGTTAGCCTTAATTCTTGTTTCAAGTAATAATAATTGTTGAAAGATTAAATTGCAGTTTTTGTCATAATTGACTTTAGGCATAAGAAAACTGAATTGCGAAGGTATCAAATTGGTTTATTGCTGCAAACGACCTAAAAGCAACCTGCATGAAAAGTTCTTAGAGACTTCCAAAGTCCATTCCCTGGTATTCGGCCTCTAGGGGCATGGAGTTTTCTTTTCTGAAGTTGATGTATATGTATGTGTTTGTGTGTCTGTGTCTATGTGTGAGAGAGAAGCTTATTCTCCAACTTCTATTGTGATAATATTGTCCTTTTCATTTATGTGATTTCTCTTCTGAAATTTATTCCTAAAATGCTCCTTACATCTGATTTCAGACCATTCTGGGTGGTCCTTTCCTTCCAAGCATTGAGTGCATCCTTCACGATAAAGCATTGTCCATGTCTTCGTCTGTATTATATCAGCCTCAGATCCTGGAAATAAAAGTACCATAAAAGGTGTAAACCTGCTCAATGGAAGACTTTGCCAATGCTGCGACATAGTAATTCAAATAGACAATGAAGTATGGCTTATGTATTCTATTAAACAAATATAAATTTCACTCCTTCAACTTCTAGCAAGATGAGTTCCTTAATCTCATTGTCAATGCAGTTCATAGAGTTATTGGATGTCCACCTCCGCATGCTTGGAAGTCATCAACTTCAGAATGCAGCAACCGCAACTTGTGTTATTCTTACTCTCCGCAATTTAGGTATAATATCATTTTGCATATTTGATTTGATATCCTACCTTCATTTAGAGAATAAACATGTGATGTGGTGTGATGATTTCCCTGGCACGTTTACTGAATATAATAGCCAGTGTGTGTTGCATCTATACTTTCTTTTAAAAAATTTCGAATGATTGATGCTGTTTGCATGCAAAAGCTCTCTGCTGACGCTTTAATTAGTGTCTGACATCAGTTGTTCTGCTAAAGTATAAGAGAAAGATGTAGTTACTTACTATTGGGTGCTTTAGATGATACATGATGCAAGTTACGTTGTAGTTGATTTCACTGAATACTCTCTCTTTGTATTTTCCTACTCTGTTAAATAATTCAGGTTGGAGAATTTCAGAGGCATCAATTAGGAATGGACTAGAGCAAACATTCTTGGTTGGTAGGAGTCATTTCTTATCAGCTGAGGAAGCTGAGATTCTTGGACTACCTGGAGCAACAATATTGCTGGATGGAGGTTCATTCATATTTCTTTTTATTAACGTCAAGTTTGGTCTGTTGGGATCTGGGCATCGTACTCATGCCGCATCTCCTCTACTGTATTTTACTTGAGACTTTTGACAATTTTCTGTTAAGTTCAAACGTGGGTGCTGTTGGTACATGTTTCTAGTTCATGGATTGTTGATTGCTTAAATATTTGTGAATGTTCTAGATCTTCTTTGTGTTAATCTAATGGATTTTAGCTGATAAAATTTCAACTTGTGTCGGCTGATATGTAGTGGAGTTTACACTGTTCTGTTCTGGTCTGGATGTTAGTCCCAAGTCTTACATTCTTTAGATAGCATTTCTGACTGTTGCTTGAATGTTTTCTCAGCCCACACCAAAGACTCTGCTAAAGCATTAGTGGACACCATTCAGATGACTTTTCCAGAGGCACGATTGGCTCTTGTGGTTGCAATGGCTAGTGATAAGGATCACATTGGTTTTGCCAGAGAATTTCTTAAAGGTATAGCCTTCCACTTCAAAGACTAGGCCCCATATTTTCTTGGATGTAAAAGTTTCTTCTTTCTATTCACCGAGTTTGAAACTGAAGATGAAGAATATTGCTTGATTGTAAAATCTTCTATACTCGTGAATTTTTGAATTATATAGGACTTGTTTGATAACCATGTTGCTTTTAGATCATATGAGTGTGTGTGTCTATAGGTTATCTTAGATTGAAATAGATGACCAAAAGAAAGTGTGTAAACAGAAATTGGCAAGAGAAAATACATGTTTAAATAGAGTAAATAAATTAGAACGGTTAGCTTTAGTTTTATGTAATTTGGGTTTTAGATTTTTTTCTTTTTTTTTTTTTCTTAAATATTAGTTAGTGTTTCAAAATTTTTATTAAACAAAGCTTAAAAAACAGAAACGGAAACAAAATTATCTTCTTTATATCTTGGGCAGGAGGCCTAAGAGAGATCTCAAGTCTTTTATCAAATTACAGGCTTCCTATTCTATCAATTCTGCTTTATTTTTTTTAACAAGACTCGAAAACTTTCATTGAAGTAGTGAAAAGAAACAGTTGTTTAGAGAAAAAGAAATAAACTAAATGAGGTCTATGAAAGCACCCCAATTAATACAAATATCCCAAGAAGCGTAATAAAAAACACTTTAGAAAGAGAACACCGTCGAGAAGCTTTTAATATAGAAATATCTTGTTTTTCTATATCTTCTCTAATGTTGTAAGATGTAGCAATGAAATGTTGACAGTCAGCAATTAACTGAATTTCAGGTGGAAAATTGGAGTCCATCGTCTTAACTGAAGCCAATATTGGTGGAGCCAAATCAAGGACAACTTCAGCTGCTCTTCTAAGGGACTGCTGGATTCAAGCATCCAATGAACTGGGGATCCCTGTTTCTCTAGAAACTAAAGATGCATCGGTATCCTCCATGAGCAAACTCGAAAACAGGCCGATATTGACCACCGAGACCTCGTTATTACATGCCATAAAAATCACTGTTGAGAATCTCAAGCAAAGAACGGAAGGGCAGCAACGAGGTCTAATCGTAGTAACTGGATCGCTGCACGCGGTTTCAATGGTGTTATCTTCTATTCATTCTTGAAGTTTGTACCTATGAAAGCACTTCATCTTGATGTGCTTTAAGCAAAGTTCCTGAGTATTACAGATTCTTTTGGTAGAATGTTTCCTATGAATTCCTTGTTATGTAAAATTAAGGCAGAGAAAAGTAGTGAAAGTTGGTTCCAATTTTTGCCAGAATCCATGATTGTTGGAAACAAACCTTTGAGTAAGTTGTTCTTGCACTCTACTTTTTAAAGCTAGAGTAGAACTGAGAAACTCAGCAACGAGCTATCTTCGAACCAACCATAAACCAAAAAACAACTAGAATTTTGTGATAATGTTTGTCGAACAAACTCGAGACTCGAGAGGGGGTTTGGCAACCTTCAGCGTAGAGGAAAAAGAGCCATAGAAGTTTGTATTTTCTGCATTTTTTTTTAAAAAAAATCACTAACAATTAATAATATATTGTACTTGACTCTGTTACATAATAATATGTTGATGTATTAAAGAAACTGGGTCGTCGCAAACTGATGTACCATTCCTATTCAATGCAAGTTCAAGGTTACATATCTTCACTTATGAGTCAGTCACTCCTCATTTACTCTGGTCCATGGGGTACGTGTCCTAAGTTGTTAGATTAGATGGATTTTTGTGCCCCCAATACTTTGTTTTCTTAAAGTCTTCGGATAAAATTTTGTATGCTTAAAATTGGTTGCAGCATTCAACTTTTATGCCAGTGTAAAGTTTCCCATGAAGCTATCACCTTTAGCAACCCTATCAACCCAACTTTCATTCAAGTTCACTTCTCTTTGATAGTTTCATTAGAAGATATTTTTGTACCTCAGCTAGAACTTAACGTCGGATTTGACATACACTTTCTTCTTGGAAGATTTTGGAACAACCAACCTCTGCCAGAAAGGTTGGCGATGCTACTGCTGGAGGACCTGCAGTTTCACGTCACTCACGGCTCATTCGAGTATTGATGAGGGATCTGTTGATTGGAGTAGGTGAATTATAGAAAGTTGGATATCCATGAAACTGAGAGTGGCTAGTTCCTGATGCCTCCTTTGTATTTACCTGCACAGTCATGGGCTTGCACATACTGAGTTGAGGTTGGATAATGTTCACTTAAGCCCGGTTGATAGACATGTCAAAGTAAGTACAATTGGTCATGAATGATACCAATTAAGAAGAATAGGCTAATGCTCTACCATTTACATCATTTTGATTTATGGCCATGATAGTAATCTCTTATTTATAAATCCAACATGCATGGGCTGAAGCGGTGAAGCCTAATAAGGCCTATAGTTGATATCCACTGACATTATGGGGATAATGTTTAATTTATTTTACTGAACTAGATGATCGTTGAATCAAATTGAATGTTTTCACGCTTGAATACACCTCTTGAGATGCTGACTCCTCATTCAAAACCAAAGATGTTCAATATTAACATCTGCATATATACATGTAAACATACTTACACACATCAGCTTACCTGAAAACAGCAACATATGATGATATCTTCGATTCCCATGTTCCATATGGGCTGCAATCTTTTTCCCCTAAAACGACACGTGTTATGTGTCTGTCTTCAAGAATTAATTATCAGTTATAGCATCTAACTGCTTATGTTGGACTTTCACTATACAGCATTGGCAGGAGTTAATCCCAAGAAAGTGGCATTTCTTATACTCAACAGGGAAGCACATCGGATGCACAACAAAATACAACATATATTAACATCTCTGTACTTTATACCTTTTTCTCAATCCTCCTCCTCCTCTCCTCTTCCACCTCCTCCTTGCTGCTTGAGGAGACATCATTAGTTATAAAATTGTCATCATCGTCTTCATCTGACATTCTTAGATGAGTCCTCACTTGTATCAGTAGCATTAGTCACAAAAACGGATATAAACATCATGTTTCATATAAACCATAAAGTAAATACAAATATTTACCTCACTATTTTCTATTTCTTCGTCATCCTTAGTCTTCATTCTATTTGTATCCTTTGTTTTCTTTGACCGACTCTTTCTTTTTTTTTTTTCTTTTTTTTTTGTTGCTACCCGCTCCAGTTTTATCCTTTTCGACCTTGTAAATCACAAATATGGGAAGGATGAATAAACTAAACAAGAAAAACAAAAGTTATTTTTGGTCTAAAACTGTAGCAATTAACCATATTTACCTCGCTCTTTTCTAACTTCTCCTCTTCGTTCTTCTTCTTTCTATCCTTAACCCTAGATTTTTTCATGCACCTTTTTTTTTTCTCTCGGATTCTCCTTCATCTCTATCCCTTTTTACACCCTTTGTTTGTTCGCCAGATTCTTCAGCAACAGAAACAGTCGTACTCATTTGGTCTTTGCGACTTCCCGAGCCTTGATCGCTACCCAATGTTATTGGAGATTTTTGTTTTTTTATTTCGTTTTCCCTTCTCTTTTGCCATGCCTGGCCGAATGGGGAAAAAACAGGTAGTTACAAAATAAACGGATTAATTGTATAAAAGACATTTTTCAAATCTATTGACAACAAAATATTTAAATACCTAAAAACAAGAAATTGAGTATAATGTAGTTTCAAATTCAAATAAAATCCAGTCGTTATATACATACCAGAAATCTTTGCTAAACGATCATTAGGGGGAAACTACTTTTGCACGAGGTGAAGAAGCTTTCACCTTCAACGAGGAAGCTTCTTGTTTTGGCCAACGAAAGACTGTCGGAGAAGGGTCGTCGTGTGGTAGACAACTTACCGGTGAATGCGTAAGGAATGACTTTAGGACTCAAATGAAGAAGCGACCTCAAACGCTTAATGCCAAACGAAGGATTGTAGGGCTCAAAAGAAAAATGCAAAAGGAAGGAAGCGGGGGTAAGTTTTGAGGAACTTGATGCATGCAAGTGGGGAAGATAGAAGGTTTTACAAGATTTGACAGTTCGATTAATGCGTCAAGTATTTTTTTTTAATTCAATTTCATCTCTACCCATTAAACATTAACAATTGTGGGAGGAAGTTTTTCATAGCGGTTTTTTAATTAGGGTTTAGTGTGTTCATTTAGTGTATTTACTTGATAAACATTAAACTACTGGGGGAAGATTTCTAGTTGTTCAAAAATTCATTTATGGTCATTTAGCATAGCGTTAGGGGAAATTTCGTCTATTTTAATTATTGATTTCATAATTAAAATCATGTTTAGCCATTTTTTAATTTCTAAACATTTATAGCCATTTTTCAAACCCCTTATTAAATCTAGTCATTTTACTTGTTGCAACTGGCCTTTTTCACTCCATCCATAAATCAATTTTGGGCTGCTTGCACAAATAGCAAACCCAATTAAAATAATAGCAAAATTAGCAACATATTAAAGTATTTGCAAAAATAGCAAAATTTAACACCCAACCCATCTAAATTACTAAAAAACCCATCCCACGTGATTACCCAGCCCATTCAATTACCCATTCCATTTAGCTCGAATTTTCAGTCCAATCCCGTTTTTTCCCTCTTTTCGTTTCTATTAGTGATAGATTTCTATCATTTAGTATTGGTACATCGTTTTGGGTGATTGTTAATATTCACACTTTTTTTTATTGCTATAGTGATAGATGATTGACCAACACAATGACAACGACTATATTTCGTGTGACTTCTATTTCTATCGGCTAATAGAACTCTATTGGCGATAGAATTCTATCACTGATAGACTCTATCGGCGATATAATTCTATCACTGATAGAATCTATCGGCGATATAATTCTATCACTAATAAGTTTATCTTATATTCTAATTGTCTTTTGTTTATAAATTTAGTTACATATTGAAGTGAGGAATATCGTTTCACCAAAATGTATCAAATTACTATTCTATCAATGATTTATTTGTATTATTGATAGAAATCTATTAGGTTTCTATCACTATCACTAATAGATCCTATCTATCACTGATAGAGACCTATCATTGATAGATTTCTATTATCTCAATTTCCATCAATACTTAGTGATAGTTTTATAAATTTAGTTATATATTGAAGTGAGGAATATTATTCCATCAAAATTTATCAAATTACTATTCTATACTGATTTATTTGTATTATTGATAGAAATCTGTTTCTATCACTTATAGCTTCTATCCCTGATAGAGACCTATCACTAATAGATTTTTATTATCTCAAGTTCTATCGATGCTTAATTATCACTAGATGTCTATCATTTTGTGCATTTTGTACATGTCGTCGCTACTTCTCATGTCCATCAATGATAGTCATCGATAGACTTCAATACAAGTAGAATTCTATATGTGATAGTCATTGATAAATTTTAATACAAAAAATTAGTTCAATTTGAGCATTTCAATTTATTTTCATTTAGATTCCTCCATTTGCATTTTTCACCGGTGGTCATGACAAAAAAATAGATAAAATTATAATAAATAAGATTAGTCTATCAGTGATAGACACTAATAGAATAAATGGAAAAACAGGAATAATAAAATTTCATTTTACAGATTTGCCATATTTGCAATCTTTTTTAAAATTTTGCTATATTCGTAAATAGAAAAACATATATTGCTACCCATTACAATTATCCATCAATTTTCCCGTTTCAAAAAGCCCATAGTTTTGCCGCATAGCTCAATTGGCAGAAAGATGTACCGATAACCACAAGATCTGTGGTTCGAATCTCCCCCCATATTATCAAAAAAAAAAAAAACCCATAGTGAAAATTGGCATCTCTCAAGTGGCACTACACTACACAAAACACAAATTTCCCTCTACATATTCACAAGCAAAAACAAATAATATTATGCACAAACACTGCCAAAGTATGATCACAAAAAAGGCGCTTAACAAAAAGCACAAATGAATGAACCAAGAAAAACACCCACCTCCTAACCTTAGCCTCCACTTTCAACATTGCCCCCAACCCATTTGCTTTTCAGAAAGAATTAGCAACAAGTATAGCTTGCCTGCACCTAGCTTTGGCCTGCCCAAGCCGCTCACTCAAGGTCTCATCCTTCACAGCGGCCTTCACCATAGCCAAATCCATCTCCATCAACTTCAAAACTCTAAACAACTCAGTAACCATTCTGTCATCCACTTTGCCATCGTCTCGCAAGATCTCGGCCTCCTCTCTGGCCCTCTCCGCCACAATCTCTCCCACTTTGGCCAGTAACTCCGTCGACCCAAATTCTCTCTCCATTAGCCCTTCAAGCTTCTCTAGAAAGTCCATTATCATCCACCCGATCGGCTTCTCCAAATTGATCTCTTTCGTCCTTGTCCACCCGATTTCGAAGTTTGGCGGCTCCGGCTTTGCGATTTCCTTTGTGGGTCTTCTTTGGCGGACTATTTCGGATCTTCTTCGCTTCTCGATTGGGAAGCTCTCTGGCTCGTTTAAGGCGCTGAATTTCGGATCTGGGGATGGGAAGTTGGGGTCCGATTCGGAGTCTTGTGAGCTGCATTTGATTGAGAGGTGCCGTTTCGATGTAAGTTGTAATGGGTTTGTGAAAGTGGGCTGAGATTGACGGAGAAGAAGAGGGTTTGGGGTAGAGAGGAGATGGAGGTGTGAGGAAGCCATGGCAGAGTCGAACGTTGTGATGAAGCAGAGCGCTAGAGAGAAACAGAGTGGATGAGCTTATTTGTTCGCATGTTTGGATAGATAGATTTTGTGTTCTCTTTTCTTTTAGATATTATTGTTTTGGATAAAAATATATTTTGAAAAAATTATTGTTATTTGGCTATTTTATATGCATAGTGATATTTTGAGTGAAAAGATGAAAATTTTATATGTATTTAAAGTATTGAGAGAGATCGATTTTTTTTTTGGGTTAAATTAGGCGTAATAAGTTTTTTTTTTGACAACACGTAGAAGGTGGGAGGATTTGAACCACGGACTTGGTCATTAGTACAAGTTTTATATCAGTTAATGCTCATGTTGGCATGTAGGTTATAGGCAATTGACATAATAAATCGTGTGCGATGCATGTACTTTCTAAGTGTAAATAATGTACAATGCTCACAATTTAGACTTCATTGAATTTTTTATATATGAAATTTAAATTATGTACATAAATAATTTTATTTGTTTAATTTAGATGATAAAATGATACAAACGCGTATGGTCGTGTTTACTATTGCACCCCTAAATTTTGAATTTTAAAAATTAGACTCTTAAATTTATATACTAGTAAGAAATTAACCAAACGGTTTCAACAAGTTAAAAAGAGGAGGAAAAAAAAAGCATGAAATCAATTTTTGTGACAAATGGGAATGTTGGAAATACATAAATAGTAACAAGCAATTACAATGTAAATAACAGTACATACACTATTGATAACGCTCATTTATGTGCGTTATTTAGCCTTAAAAACTTAGGTTATTGCTAGGAAAGCAAGAACTTTGTGTTTAAATTCATATCATTGAGAGTTAAATTAGCAAAAGTCTAAGAATCATGTTAGAAATCTTTAAAATATAGAATTTATACTAAAATGTTGAAAAAAAAAATTATTTTTGTAAGAATTTTTCAAAGTTAATGTTTTTGTGTAGAGGTCCATTTTGCAGTGGAAATGTGCCCACAATGGAGATAAAGAAGTTAGCGGAACAAAAGTGAAGTTGAAGATTTGCGCCAACATTTGGTCCTAAAGATGTGGAAAATGTGTTTGAATTGCACCCGCAAACTGATAAGGAAAGTGGCCCCAGCTGAAGACAGTTTTGTCAAGGCAGTGCACTGAGGAGATTTGTGTCCGATATGTGGCCGCAACTAGACTTTTCGACAGAATTCCGAGATTCGTGGGATTTGTACAAAATCATCCGAAAATCCCAAATCTCGTATCAAAACTCCAAGGATCGTGGATTTTCACTCTCAAGGGTCCTCTCACACTGATCTTGACAGCTAACCCTACCTTCCAAGGTCTATATAAGGCGACCAAGGTGCAAGAAGCAAAGGGAGCTCGAATTCTCATCCTAGGATAGTTTTTTTGCTTATCTTTCTTCTCGTCTTGTAACCAATCCAAGTTTCGGTTCTTCTAGCCTCTGTCAGCTCTTCCATTCAAAAGAAGAAAAAGAGAAAGACTCGCTATGACTCTAAGTTGCTGAGATCTTGATGGTGGGATCAAATTTCTTGATTGGGAATCAATCTAGAACAAGAAGGATGTTGTGAGATGAGATGATTGAGAGAATTCTTGGATCGCTTGAGAGAGAATGAGGGGAAGAGATATCTTATTCCTCTAAGCCTAGAGCTGTTCTGTATCTCCCCATTAGATGATGGTTATCGTGGGAATTAATAGTAGGGAGGAGTTATCCGAATAAAATCTCACCACTTGGCATTTAACTGAATTTAATCAACATTAAATTCAACTCTAATTTAACTAATTAATAAAATTAATTAAATCAATAGTTAAATCACATTTCATTATTAATATCATTTAAATCATATTTAAATGAATTTCTCCCACATAACCTATGGTATTAATTCAACTTAATTAAATCAAATTTAGTTAAATTAATTAATTAATTAATTCATTCATAATTAATTTTTTTTTGAAGAATTAATTCATAATTAATTAACTTTCATATTTAATTTGAACTTACATTTAAATCATATTTAAATGCAACTCTCTATTTTAACCTATAGCTTTAATATGAACCTCATTCACATTAAATTTAACCTATAGTTTTAATATAAATCAAATTCATATTTAATATTTGAACCCCTTCAAATATTTAATTCTCTCATTAATTAATTTTGAATCATATCCAAAATTAATTTTATTATAAAGTTCCATTCAATAATTAAACTTATATTATAATGTATCTTTATACATTATATTAATTTCATCACATACAATTAACTAAAAGTTACCTTAATGAATTTGAACACTTCAAATTTTATTCAAGACTATTTAACCTCAAAATCCTTTATGAGCTAGCAGGTGAATCTAATGGACCTACATATCAGAAGCTCCAATGATACGAGATTAACTAGTTAAACTCATTAACTAAGTTAATCAACATTCGTTAACCGTGAGTCGCTCCATTAAAGACCCACAACTGCACTCTTCTCATTGTAGAATATTTTTGTGTCCACGGATATTGACCATACCAGTAAGTCAATTGGTTGGAGAACAGAAGTTAGCTTTACTTGCTATCAAAACATTGCATATATGCATTAATCCAAGCATAAATTAAGCATAACCAAGTAGTACCTAGAGTATTCTAGGGTCGAATCCACAGGGAAGGGGTGGTAAGAATAATTAATAGACTAACTAATGAACACTCGGACGTATTGCACTTGATCAAAATAAAATAAGAGTTGTGATTGCTAAAGAAAAGTACTGCTAAATTAATTATGCGATGGAAAGTTAATGTAAAAGGAGAAATCAGATAATAAAGACTATCAAGGCTTTTGCTGCGGCGACCACAAGCGTTAATAAGCTATCTAGTGGTGCATATTCTGTTTGAAATCACATTGATGCTTAAGTGAGAAATAAACATGTGATTCCCTTTCGGTACTACTCATGCGTTTGGTGTGGAACTAACAACGTTCTGTTCAATTAGCTCATGCGTTAGCACTGTTCTCTAATGACTTGCAAGTGATTGCGTTATTCCTAACGCAATCTAAGCACATTCATGAAATATCTCTCGCGGCAGTATTAATCCTAACACAACCTAGACTACATGTAATGTGCTAGCTTGCTCTACTTAGATAATTCCACATGCATTACCTGTCAGGGATTTATCATGCTGCTACCGCATCTGGCTGGCCAGGCGGGAGTTAGTAATGAAAATATTATTGCATCTTAGTAGAAAGCATTAATGATCATTCATTCAAAATACTACGCATACAGGATAGTTTGTCACCGCATGGGTGCCTAAGCTAAGCATTGATAAAAGTAATTTAGCTCATGCAATGAAAGAAGGACATAATGCAATACATCATATCGCAATGAAATGTTGCGCTGGGAATAGTCTATCTCTCTGATCTTCTGTCTTTTTCTCTCGTTTCTCTTTTCTTCTCACATCCCCCCCCCCCCCCCGCTCATTGGCAGCTGGGCACTTCTTATAGGCCGAGGATGCTTACTTCTCCAAGAAATTGGCTTGTGTGCCCAAATCATCTCTTGCCAGCTTGCACATCAATCACACGTCAGGGCGAGCATCCATTTGGCTGTCATTTGTACGATTCACACATAGGAATCTGCGTCTGCGCTGAAAATAACTTGGGCAAGGAAACAACTAAAGAGGTTATGCGTTAGTGAACCCAAATATATGATTTCTTGCCGCATACAAGAATATTCATTTAAAGGATCAGTTGTTGCAATTCTCTACTATTCTGCGTTTACTCAACGCATATTAGATCTTTTCAGCCTTTTTTAGCTTAAATTTAGGAGAGAAATAACTTGCATTTTGCAAGTTATCAAACCCCCAAACTTAAACTATTGTTTGTTCCCAATCAATGCCCTCTATCCACTCTACAGAAATGACTTAGCTCAACTGATCTAGGTTTTTTGCAACTTTATTTTTCTTCATCTTTTACTCCACAAAGTACATAAAGTATTTGGCCTTCAACTAGATTTCCTTTTTGACTAAAGATTTCTTCTGTGCTATATACTCAAACCTGCGGCAGCCTAGCAGCTATCTACTGAATGCTCAAATGCAAGGCCAAAAAAAATGCTATAATTTTTTTAAAGCAGAAAACATTAATGTATCGACATTAAAACACATGCTTTCAATTTGACTTACCCACATTTGTGATGAAAGGTATCCAACTACGAGCATTACATTTTTTTACTGCCCTAAACGCTCATGGGATACAAGTGTGCTTTCGCGCAGTGTCAAACGATGAGTGTCATGAATGCCCCTGGCTACTGACGTAGAGAAACCAGCGGAACGCATATGCTAGAACTGCACTAATACTGTTGCACCCCTCAACTTAAATTGGACAATGTCCCCATTGTCCCCCAAACTTAAACTGGAATGCGATGGGCGATGGAGTAGCTTACTATGTTGCGGCGGACACCAGAGCACTAAGCTAAAAAAATCCTAAGGCAAAAGGGATAACTAAACAAAGGGAAGTCCTTTTTGTTTCTTATGTAGCGAAAAGACATGCAGATCAAAGATTAAGTTGTAAAGACTTATTCCTTAAGAGCTAACGCAGAGGAATTTCGACGGATGAAGGCATTATGCTAAGGCTATGCGAGAGAATGCGATACTTTTCAAAATGAATATTTCATTAATGCGGCATAATTAATGTACATGAAGATCAACACATTACAAAAATAAGAGAAAATAAATGTTGTCATGGTAGAAAAAAAATAATTTTTACTCATGCGGAGAGGATGTAAGGTACTGGGTTGAGCTGGAAGGAGGATGTATCCAGAGGGGAAAGGTCTAGAATTTCGACATCGGTGCCGGAGGTTGAGGGAATGGTGGCTAAGTTCTACGTGCGAGGTTGTTCTCCGTCAACAACCTCCAGCTCCTCTTTTGGACTACGGACGCCAACACCATCTGTGTTGCCACGAAGTTCTTCGTCGTTGGAGATCTCGATACTGCGGTCAGAGCCGTTTACTTTCGACGAGGAAGCGCGGTCATCGTTGTTTGCGTATCCACCGATGGAGAGGTTCTGAGAGTCGTCAAGAGACATTTTCGTGAAGGTTTTACAAAGCTAGGGTTTTCTTGAGAGAGAGAGAATTTGAAACGACGAGGACGCTGAAAATGAAGAAGATGAAGTGAGAATGGGTGCGTCCTCACACTGGCGCATTTAACAGAAACAAATTGCAACAGTTTTATGATAAGGGTAAAAAATATACCTATTTTACCCTTATATTTAGCTCATTTCTTGGTCAAATGTTGTATGTTGTGATCAATTTACTGTTCTCGAGCTCAAAATATGCTTAAATTGATAAGTTAGGGTGTTGGGATTCACTTTTGTCAAATTGTACTCATTTGTGCTTAAAAATACTTGATTTTAAGAGAATTTGACTTAGTTTGTTGTTGTGCAGAAAAACAGAGGAAAAGCTGGAATTTCCCCAGAAATGCGACCGCATTTCTGGGAAGGCAAAACGAAATGCGACCGCATTTCTGGAAAAATTGAAGTCGTTCCGAGTCGTCCATGGGTCGTTGTTGACAAGTCTTCTTCGCACCTAACTAGCTGTTTTGACCCTGAAACTGACTGGGCAACCTTCCAGCACCTATTTCGCAGCTCCTCAACCACTTTCTACACTATATAAGCTCGAGATTCGAAGTCAAATTCAAGCAGAACTCATTTGGAAGAAGAGGGTGGTGACAGAACCCTAGTTGACGCCTATGAGTAGGGATGCCCGAGGTCCTTCTTAGATGACTGAATTCTAACATGAGTTAGACATCAAACCTTAGGGTTTGTAGGGATTTTCACCCATTCCCACTTGTAAAAGTGAGAGAGTGGAGTGTCTTAGCGAACTCTAGAAGGATTGAGTAAATAGAAAACCCATAATATTTAGCTATCTCATTTTTTTCTAGCTCTTGAATCCTTTCATTATTCTGTATTCTTTACATTCTTATTTCAATGAAAATGTATTCATTTGCTCTTTATCTCACCATAAGTAGCTAAATTCTATTGAGGGGTTCAATATGGTGAATTCCCTTATGGTTTAATGGCTTGAAAGTGCTTTATTTGCTTAAATTGTGTTCAATGCATGTCATTCTTTATTGATTATCACTCTAATCTTGCTGAGTTTAACTTGATCACTTAGACTTTGCAGGCTATGTGAGTTTGATCTCGAAAGGGACAAACGATATCGATTCTCATAAAGGTGATATAGGATAAAAAGCTCGAAAGAGATTGTTCGGCGGTATAGGGCAAGCTGCCTAAGGCACCCTATATCGACTATAGGGTTATAGATTGCATTCGTGAATTATCTATGTCGGAGTCGAGTCACAGAAATGTGCATAACGGTACTCGCTTAGCCTTCTAACGGTTCTTGGGAGCAAGGGCCAAATAGAAGTTAAATCTAACTCAATGCATTGAATACGCTTAAGTTAGATATTGCATGATTATGATTATTACCTTAGGGATGAATCTATGTTGAATACCTCGTTTATTTCTCATTGTTATTCTTTATTATTTACTTGCTTGTTTTATTTATCTTTTCAAAAACCCAATCAATCAACTTATTTTCTTTGGTTACCTTTTTCAAAAGCAATCAGTTGAGCAGTTTCTTCATCAAATCTGAATTTCCAATTTAGTCCTCATGGGATCGATACCCTTGGAATACTTCTAAGGTTTTTATTACTACGTGCGATAGTGTATACTTGCACTAAGGTTGACTGAATTTATCTTTATTAATATTTATCATCTTATCTCACATCCATCCATTCAGCCTCTGCCGCACCATTTTCCACGTAATCATGCTGTTGTCACATCCCACGCATATAAAGTCATCATGATGGTTGAGGGAATGTGGCGTCTGCTTTGGGTGTCATGCGAATGATGGGTTTTCACTGAATCATATTAATGATGATTAGATGATTGTTCGGCTACCAACGCAGAGTACTTTCCTTCATGCGCTAAGGAATTACCAAGGCTCTTACCTAATCCTAAGCTAACGTAGAATGAAAAATTTGAATGCGGTACAAGAATAGTCTAGAAAAACTAACATGCGGGCGCTCCTTTAATGCGCTAGGTCCTGCCGCAGATAGAAACACTCCTTCTCTAGACCTTTCTCTGGCACGTGTTCAAGGAGGGTCTGTCAATATGATGAGTTCAACTACCTCGTCACTGGTCTCGTCAATGTATGGTTTGATTCGTTGCCCGTTGACCTTAAAAATTCTTTTTCCGTCGGCAAAATGTAGGTCTATTGCCCCGTACGGATATATCTTGTGGATAATGTAGGGCCCCAACCATCTTGATTTCAATTTTCCTAGGAAAAGACGTAAACGAGAGTTAAACAACAATACTTTCATACCTTCTTTGAGTACCTTTTTTTAGATTCTCTTGTCATGCCATTGTTTTTGCTTCTCTTTGTTAATTTTGGCATTTTCATAGGCACTCAGTCTAAACTCCTCCAATTCTGAAAGCTGGCGCATTCGAGCTTCCCCTATCGCAGCTAAATCAAGATTTAGACGCTTCAATGCCCAATGGGATCTGTGTTCAAGCTCTAGCGGTAGGTGGCATGCTTTTCCAAACATTAACGCATAGGGTGACATCCCTATAGGTGTTTTGAAAGCGGTGCGATAGACCCATAATGCATCATCTAGGTGCTTCGCCCAATCCTTCCTTCCTACGCTGACTACTTTCTCAAGGATGCTCTTGATTTCTCTGTTTGATACTTCAGCTTGACCATTGCTTTGGGGATGATAAGCTGTGGCAATGTTATGCTTCACATTGTACTTTAGTAGGAGCTTATTCATGATTCTGTTTACAAAATGCGTCCCTTCATCACTAATGAGTCTGCGTGGCACTTCATATCTTCCAATGCCTTCTCACACTGATCTCGGCAGCTAACCTCACCTTCCAAGGTCTATAAAAGGCGACCAAGATGCATTAAGCAAAGAGAGCTTAGAGTTTTCGTCCTCAGGATAGATTTTTAAGTTTTTCTCTACTCATCTTGTAACCACTCCGAGTTCCAGGTCTTTCAGCCTCTGTAGGCTTATCCATTTGAAAGAAGAAGAAGAGAAAAGCTTGTCTCTCCTTGAAAAAGGGCAAGAGCAAGGTACATAGAGAGGGAGAGGTCCTTAATAGAGTCTTGTCTTTACTTTCTGTTTTGTATTCTTTTATTTCCAATAGTGTTGTTAGTGTTTTCCTTTACTTTTCAGTTGTAAGTTAAACTCTTGTACTCAATTCTTACTTTAATATTAATTTAAGTTGCCTTTTCTTTATGTCGAATTTGTTTTCTTTTATGTTTTGCATTTTACTTTCAATTATGATCTACGCTTCTACTTGGGGGTTAAAATATGTGGATTCCTTGAGTAGAAGAAAGTCTCGCCTATGCAAAAGCAACTTTGCTCCCTCTTAGCATTGTTTGTTTTTGTTGAAATTAAAGTTTATTGTTAGCTTAAACTGATCACTTAGGTTAGCATAGTTTGTATTTAGTTTATGGTCGAAAGGTTGGAGCTAGTTAAAGGCGCGGGTTCCCAAAACAATATTGGAAAAGATCCTAGAAATAGGACTTCGTTTTCTTGCATCCAAGAAATAGGACTGGAACCACTAGGGTTTTAAGCGTCGTGAGCATTATTTATATAAGTTTCAACTAGCCCTAGAAATAGATGTCTAGTTGGCTTAGTCTTCTAAAGGCACCTACATCGGAGCTAAATAGAAGTTGGACTTAACTCACAATCTAGTTGTCAGGGTAAATTGCGGGTGCAGCTGAGAGATGCTATCTGCAACATGTCTATGTGGGCAACATAGATAGTGCTTCTCAGGCGACTGCAATGCTTGAGTAATTTGTGGAGGCATAGGTGAGTGTAATCGAATGCTTAAAGTTGATACTATTTGAATTCCCCAGTTTATCTCATTGAGTTTTTAGCGTTTTAACTCATAGGTGGGCGTAATAAGAGCCAAATGACCTAATTGGAGAAAAGAAGCTTATATAGTTCCAGGTGAGCACGTTGAGACACTACCTACAACGTCTCGACGATTTGGAGGCTAGTTGCCCATGCGCGCTTCTGGCGTCGAGATGTTGTGGGAACTCTAGCGTCTCACGCTTCAAGTTCTTGTTGCAGCGTTGAGCGTAGCGTCGAGCATAGTGTCTCGACACTCTTGGCTCGAGATTTTGGCTTGCATTGTGATAGTTGATCTTCCTCTAACCGAAAGACCTTTTAAATGCCCTATTTTTCCTTTTTCATTCAAATTGATCTTAAGAGGTCTGATCACTCAATTGACCTTAAATTAATCAAATTAAGCACATAATAAGCGAGAGTCAAACAATATTTAAGGCAAATACTTATCATTTAATACATGCTATCAAAATTCTTCCAGGAATGAGGTAACTTTTCAATCACAGCAACAATTTTGAATTGTTCACTGATGTCCAATCCCTCAGTTTGCAGATCACTAATGATAATTTTCCATTCTTCCATCTGATTAACTACCAACTTGGTATCAATCATTTTGTAATCAAAAAATTCTCACAAGAAATTTATTAGTACCATAATCTTCCATCCTACACTTCTTGTCTAATGTCTCCCACAATAGCCTTGAAGTATTGTAGGCATTACAATAGACATTGTACAAGTTGCCTTCAAGACCACTCAGTATATAACTATGACATAAAAAGTACAAATGCATCCATGCTTGCTTGAAAGCTTCAGTTTCAGGAGTGAAAGCTTCTAGTGGTGTAACTAGGCACTCTTGGTTCAAGATGTGTGAGCAAGGTTCATTGTGGTGAGGTAGAAAATCATCTTTTGCTTCCATCTTCTAAAGTTTTCTCCCTTAAATTTCTATGGTTTTTTCCGTATGAGTTTTGTGTGTGGTAGGAAGCAACAACATTAGCAGAGGAGCTTGCAGCCATCAGTTCAGTTAATTGTCTTAAGATTGTTGGAAATATGTCGTATATAAGAACTGAGTAACACTAGCCAACTTATCACTCCAAAATTGTTAACAAATAATTACAATGTAAATAACAATACATACAATGTACATAACCACAAATACATAACTGAAAATAAATCAGATGAAAAAATAGACCGAAAGTTACAAAAGTTGAAAATAGTCTAAATGACAATACCAATAACCACAACAAACAAAACCTGATCAAGAACTTGTTGGATGAAACGATAAGTAGTCGAGGCATGCTAACAAAACGTTATTCTAAAGATAATTATTCTCTTTGCATGGATCCCAAGCATACTATAGTGATTGTCTCAATAGAATACAACAACTAATTCTAGTATAATAGAAACCTCAAACGACACGTATTTGGCAAAACTATTGTATACTCGTTCTCGACAAAACCAAACTAAAAAAAAGGGAGAATAAAAGAAAACTAAAAAATTGAATGAATCTAAAATATTGAAGAAACCCGTTAATATTTCTAGCGATACAAATAGTAACTCTTTAAAAAACGAAAGGAACAAACAAGTAATTACGTCAATTACAATGTATTTGTGAGTATTTATAGCATATTCAGAACAAAAGGACATCTATTAAAGATTGTCCCCACAAACCAACAAGGGGTCCTTTTAGCATGCTTTGTCCTCACTCACATACTTCCTAGAAAAATTCCCAGGAGGTCACCCAACATATAACTTCTCTAAGCCAAGCATGCTTAACTTCGAAGTTCCTATAATTGAGCCACCGAAAAGGAAGGTGCACCTTGTTGGCATAGGTAGTATCTATCAATTCTTTTAAGCTTATCTTGACCATGTTTTCATCTCCTCAGGATCCCTCTCATTCGGATGTGGTCTCGGTTCATTCATGTACCCCTCCTAACCTCAAGCATCACATGGAAATTGTAACACCCCACGTTTCAGAATTAAGCGTTTTTGGAGTAACTGAGCCTATTCACTCAAGTTCTAATTTGGAAAATTAGACATTTCATTTAGTTCCTAAGTCGATGAGTTAAATCTCAGTAATTTAGGAATTTAGTTTTTTGCATTGTATCTCTAATTTTCTCTAGAAATCCAAATCATTTTTCTTTTTAATTTAGAATTACCCAATTATTCAAAGTTTTAATTAGGTTTAAAAGTGGGATAAGAGATTTAATATGGAAATTCAATAAACCAATAATTTCTTCAAATTTTTTGAAAAGGAATTAGGGCCTTAAAGAAGCCCTAGAAACCTCCATCTCTTTCTCTCCATCTCTTTCTCCTTCCCATGCTGTCACACCCACCCCAATCGCCTCTTCTCCTTCTTCATTTTCGGCAGCATGAGAACCCCTCCCTTATTTATTTTTATTCTCCCCGAGACTGCTGCTCGGTCCCTTCAGCCATCCTTCACACCGTTTCCTTCTTCAACTCCGACAACACCTTCGACGACTCTATGCAAGGACCCACGAACCGAGACCCATCCCTGAGCGCAGTTTGATCTTCTAGCAGGTTCTATTTATGATTTTCCCTCTTTTCGGTAAGGTTTAACACTTACCCTCTCGTAATCAGCCTTAAATCTGAGTTACCCACCTGCTAATGATCTCGTTTATGCAATTGTAGGCTCCTACAACCACGAAACAACAAGGATTCGAGGTTGTTCGGGGAGTTTTCGGTAAGTAACAACAATCTATAAGTACTTTCGTACTTGTTACATGCCTTAAACTAGTCCCTGACCTTTGCGTATTGTGTGTTTTAGGTTTGGGGCGATATTGAAGAGTTTGAATAAGGTTAATGGTGAATTTCGATCATTTTTCGGTAAGGGGCATCAAGGGTTATGCTTTTTCGAACTCATATATGTGCTGTAAATTTGTCTCTAAGCACTGGTTCCTCTTTTTTGTAGGTTCAATTTTATTTTCGAACTGTTCAAAGTATGTTTCTAACTGTGGAACTCCTTTACAACTAGATTCAAATGAGTTTTGGAGTGTTTGAATCGAGTGTAAGGTTGGTTTTAGGGCAAGAAGGTTCTTCCTAGTCCTCTCTCGACTTAGTTTAAGGTCCTCGAACTGAGTTCTAACTTCTAGGCCTTATCTTCTTATTTTAGGAAGCGTTCGAACTACTTAGGAGTGTTTTAAAGCGACAGTAAGTGGATTTCTACCTGTTGAGTTTGTTTTCTGTGTGCTAGCATGTTGTATGTCTTGACCATGTTATATTTTCATGATCTATATTTATATATATATATCACTTTCTTGAATTATGTGCTATGTGAGATGTTGGCTAGATGTCTGTTACGATATATTGGACTGTTGAGATCATTTGATTAGGTTTGGTTGATTAGCTTGTCGTTTCGTTATGATTGTCGAAATGAGCATATTATTTATGTTGTGAGCATGCTGCATAATTGTCATGGTTTTCGGGCATAAAGCATGGTCTAGTGGCATGATGTGTAGGTGATAAGTGCCAAAAAATATACCTATTTTGCCCTTATATTTAGCTCATTATCTTGAGAAAATTGTATGTTTTAGATCAAAATCACTATTCTCGAGCCTAAAAAGTGTTAAAGTTGATGAATTAGGACTTTGAGAGTCACGTGTGTTAAATTGTATCTATTTGTGCTTAAAAGAACCCATTTTGGTAAGAATTTGACTTGGTTTTGGTGTTTTGTAGAAAATAGAGGAATTTGGAAAAATTCCTAGAAATGCGACCACATTTCTGGGTAGGCTAAAGTGAAATGTGACAGCATTTCTGGGCAGATGAAGACCGTTTCGAGTCCATCGCGGGTCGTTTTGAACGAGTGTTTTGGCACCTAACCGGTTGATTTGACTCTGAAACTGACTAGGCCACCTGTTAGCACCATTTTCGCAACTCCTCAACCACTCCTCGCACTATAAAAGGCCATGATTCGAAGGGAAACTCAAGCAAAACTGACTGGGAAGAAGAGGGTGGCGACAGAACCCTAGTAGACGCCCATGAGTAGGGATGCCCGAGGTCCTTGCTAGAAGACTAAATTCTAACCTTAGTTAGACATCAAACCCGAGTGTTTGTAGAGATTTCACCCTATTCTCACCTTGTAAAAGGAGAGTAGAGTGTCGTGAGAACTCTAGAAGGATTGGATAAAAGAAAAAACCCCAGTTTTAGCTACTACACAATATTTTTCCAGCATTTGTTTCTTTTCATTATTCTGTATTCTTTATTCATTATTCAAATGAAAATTTGTTCATTTGCATTATATTCCATCATGCATAGCTAAATTCCATTGAGGGGTTCGATATAGTGAATTCCCTTATGGTTTAATGGCTTGAAAGTTGTTTATTTTCCTAAGTTTTATATATTGCATGTCACTCTTTATTGATTATCATTCTGAATCTTGTTGAGTTTAACTTGATCACTTAGACTTTGCATGCTATGTGAGTTTGATCCTGAAAGAGACAAACAATATCGGTTCTCATAAAGGTGATATAGGAGAAAGGGCTCGAGAGGGTGTATTCGGTGTTATAGAGGAAGGCCGCCTTATAACAACTATAGGGTTATAGGTTGCATGCATGAACAATCTATGTCGGAGTCGAGTCACAGAAATGTGCATAACGGTACTTGTTTAGCCTTCTGATAACTGCCCAAAAGGTAGTTATTTAGGCCTCATTTATATAAGGATTTGTGTGTCTTTAATGCTTAATAGGGTTGGTTTTAGAGAGATATTACATGATTTAACCCATTTGGAAGAATGGAAGCTTTGGAAATCACTTTGTGCAGATTATGCTGCTGGGCGACTGGAGGGAGCAAATTATGTGCTGCAGCAAAACTGGGAGCAGAAACTGCCACGTCACAGCTCGTTAGCCAACTTCATGAACCGACTTCTGTTGAGTTATTTTCGGGATAAAGGAGCAAAGGAGAGCCTTACACTTGTCCTAGTTGACCTAATTCAAGCCTCCTATCACCTCTATAAAAGGAAGGAGCCGCCCAAGTCCAATTCATTCCACTTTTGGGAGAAAATATTCCAAGTCTTCCCGTGGAAGCCATATAGTATAGAGAGATTGAAGATCATCAAGAACACCATCATCCGCAAGTTGATTAGGGAGTTTATTTTCTTTATTAACTTGTGGTTATGGACATGCATACTCAGATTGTAACTCATATTCCTATGCCTGTTATGAACTAAGTAGCTTAAGGTGTTGGTTAGGAATAATGTGATTACTGTGCTTCATCTCTAATAATATATTGACTATCGCATTTTGGTTAATTGTTGTGCTTATTCTCATTTTACTCCCGCCTGGCCAGCCGGTGTGAATAGCTCTCTCTAGTTTCAGGGATGATTTAGAGAGTGTGTGGCAATTCTCCACACTACGATCATTGTGTATTGGTGAACGCCAGTGACTGAGCTAGGGATAGCCAGTTGCCTAGTGCTTGATCGGTCGTACTTCATTGGGGTTGAAACACATCCCAAAAGATCCGGAGTTCCGGGAGGAATCCGCTAATAATACTGCGAGAAATGCATGATCAATAATATTGCTAGAGCATATTTTATAACAATCACTAAAACCTAACCAGCGCCTGTCTTTAATCTGTCTATCTATTTGTTTACTTATTGTTCTGCCATTTATTTTGCTTCAGCATAATTCAGATAAAACCCAATCATTTTATTATTCTTGAAACCATTAAAAAGTTACACAAAAATAGGTAGAGTGGAAACTCATTCAGGGCTCGGATTGATAGTATTACTTGCTGCAGACTGTGTATACTTGCACAGGAATTCTAGAGTATTTTATACTAAATTTTTACTCACTCTAGGAACCCAACACCTTCTAACGGTTCTTGGGAGCAAGACCAAATAGAAGTTAAACCTGACCCAATACATGTATAGACTTAGGATAAATAAGCCATTAATAGAGTTATTTGCCTTAGGGTTGAAGCTATTACTGGATACCTCGCTTTTATTATTATTGTTATTTCTTTTCACTTGCTTGTTTATTTATTTTCCAAAACTCAATCATCAATTATTTATTCGTTACCTCTCAAAAAGCAATTTAAGAGCAGTTACTTCTTCAAATCTGTTTTCCAACTTAGTCTGTGTGGGATCGATACCTTTGGAATATTTCCAGAGTTTTATTACTGCATGCGATAGTGTATACTTGCACTTAGTTGGCTGAAATTTTTCTTATTCCTTATCTACCATCTTTTCTAACATCCATCTTCAACCCACATCGCATATCAGTAGGATTCATGCATTCTGGTGAGATTGTGAGGTCAAAGAACCTTGCGTGATTAAAAAGGAAAGTTAGGTGAATACCAGGTGCCTTGGGTAAAAATGGTCGAGGGGTGGTATGTCACCAATTGATTAAGAGGAGCATCGGGTGTCTTGGGTAATTTGGCCAAGGGGCGATGTGATGAGTCTATACTTGTGAAAGTCAACGGGTACCTTGGGTAATATGGCCAAGGGGCGATGTATAGTTTGATTGTAAAGTCATCGGGTGCCTTGGGTAATATGGCCAAGGGGCGATGCACAGTTCGAGGCCTTGGGTAATACAGTCAAGGGTCGAACGCTGAGCGCCGTAGAGAAACGTCGAGGCTCTGGGTAATATGGTCAGTGTTGGGGTTGGTGCCCTAAAACGGGTAGATAGTGAATGAAACAAATAGTTATATACTTGTTCGATAAAGTTGTTATTGAGTTTCTTTTCACATAAGTTATTAAATAAGTGAATTGCACGTTAAATAACCCAAATCCAATAAACTAATATTCATGGCTATGTGATATGAATACTTGAACTATATGTAATGACATAATAGTGGATCAAGTACAAGTAATAGCCTAAATGGTCTATAGTATAGGGTTAAGGTTGGGTACCTTAATCCTAGGAAAACTATGTGACGCGGCTCACTTTCTATACAGTGCGAACGATGTGTCCTGAATTGTTCATGTAGAGACATGCGAGTGGGATTGTCCTATGCAAATGAGTTTGCATAAGACCACGACCGAGAAATAGTCACTCTTGCTTTATAACGTCGTTTATTGACAAGACTGACTATTTCGTGCGATCACCTAGGTAACTCGATCTTAATTCTTAGCTAACTATGAACTCCTGTTTATTCGAGATTATCCTTTGATTTGCATGGGTGCGAGTGGCTCAACATCGCCGACTCAACAAGCCTACCATTTTGGGGATAAAACCGGGTAGATAGTTGGGGACATAGTCCTGCAAGACGGAATTCACTCCTACCCAATTTAGGGATAGTAGAGAGGTTGTTCCCTTAAGTGCTGACTGCAGGACGTGAACAAAGGGATCTCGCCCTCTCATCGGCCCAAGAGGTTTTAGGTTTAGTGGTCGGACCACAAACCAGTTGTTCATTAGGGACTCAGTGGGGACTTAAGGAACAAGATGTAACTTCAGGGGTAAAACAGACATTTGACCAGCTCTAGTTACGAACGACCTGTGAAGGTTCGACTTACTAATAATGGTTATATCGGGTGGACAGAAATATATCTACAGTGAGGGGAGTTCAACTATCGAACTATAGTGGAGTGTCCCAGTAGTTAACGAATGTTGGTTAACTAGGTTAAAAGAGTTTAACTAGTTAATCTCGGATCGTTGGAGCCCATGATCTGTAGGTCCATTAGGTCCCCCTGCTAGCTCGTACGTAATTGATAGCGAGCATAGCTAGCTATTTTTCTCTGATTAATTAAGCTAGTCTTTTAGAATTATTTGCCCAAATTTATGCATTTTTATGTTTTATTTGTAGGAAGTATGTGTTTGAAGCTTAATTCAGCAATTGGAGTCAAATGGAGTCTTCAATCTAAAAAAAAAAAAAAAAAAAAAATCATAGCGTCGCGACGCTATAGGCAAAATTTCCAAAAATGCGGTATCGCGACAGCGTCACGACGCTGTCCATAGCGTCTCGACGCTGTCGCCAGATTTTCTATAAATTCATCTTTTCATGCTACGACCAAGGGGAGTCCAATTGGTTAGATTTTAGCCCTAATTTCGACTAGAGACCTTTGGTGGGAGCTAAAGCAAGGCCAAGGAGCGGGAATCAAGCGAGAAGACGTGGAGATCGTGACGGGGACGTGTCGGTTTCGACGGATTCAAGTTTTCCTTTCTCTTTCCCTTACCTCTTGTAGTTTTTATGGCTTTTCTTTCAATTAGTGTTTATGGTTTAAAGACTATGAATTGCTAGTTGTTTCTCTTAGGGATTGATGTAATTGTTTTAGTTTTTGGATTGATTTTAGGTATGAATGTGTTTTTATTTTATGCATGCAATTTTGTTTAATGCTTTCAATTACTTGATCACTAATTGAATGATTTAAGTGTTGAATCTAACTCGGGAGGGAGGATTTGGCCTAAGACTTACTTTGTTTAATTGCATGACTAGAGTAGAAATTCTAAGTTTGTGACGGGATTTGGAATATCTTTAGAAGCGTAACAAGGACCGAACCGAATAATGCCTTGCATGTTAATGAACTTAGATAGGGATATCAAGTTAGTTTATATGCATGAGAATCAATTATACTCGGGAGAGGTAATCGTGATAAAAGTTTCCTTGGCTTGTAGAATAATTGAACGGTCAATTCATTCTTATTAATCAATCCTCAATCTTAATCAATGAAATCAATTCCCTAAGAGTCTTTCCATTTGAGTCTCCACTTTTATTTTTATGCTTTTAGTCTTTAATTTTATCTTTATCATTGAGTTTTGCTCCCTAAATAAAATTGGACAAAAGTATTCACGATACTTAATTTGCTAGAAAACCAATCCAGAGGACGACACTCGTTTTACACGAAAACACTATATTATAACTTGACCCGTACACTTGCGGTTAGCAAATTGCGCATCAGTAATAAACCTTAGAACAAGCGTGATGAAAAGTTTGAAACGTTCAAACCCGTATTAGGGAAGTTGTCGTTAAATTATATTCGATACATTTAACGCTAAAGTTTAATTACAAATTAAACCATAAGAGAGAGTCGGGAATATTTAAATGAGATTTAAATATTAGAATTATGTATTTGATACAAATTTTGGTTTGAAATTGAACAGTGATTCGAGTTCACCGGGATTGAGAGATATCAGAATTGGTGTTAATTATATATCTAATATTGGATATAAAATTATATAATAAATAAAATTTTTATTTATTCAAAATTAATTTTATTTTAAAGTAAATTATCTGAATTTATTTTAAATTAAAATTAAGTGAAAATTGAATTTCATAATACATGAATTTCAATTGAATGGTGGGTTTTGACATGGGAAGTGAAACTTCCACACAAAGCCACCTTAGTTTACACCTAATCACCAAATTGTTTGGTGTCTTCAGCTCCAAAAACTTTATGCATGATAATGGTCCATAAAAGAAGAAGAAATGAGTTGAGGGGCTGTTGGTCCTTCTTGGAGAAGTTGTTGGAAATTTTTCTCTCAAGAAAAAATTTTCTTCATCTCTCTCAATCATTTTCTCTCCAAAATTCATCACATAAACGAGTCCCACAACTCGTTCTAAGATTGGAGATTAGTGGGGAAGACTCTCATGGTTGTCCTAGACGTGTTTGTGAGAAGAAAACATCAAAGAGCTTGCTGAATTCGGCCATCAAAGGTTGGTAATTAAAGCTTTCTATTTTCGATTCAAAATTGTGCATGTTTTCTTAACTAAAATTAAAAGAAATTAGAGTGTTTCGATCCGAATCGCTTCCGCTAGTGTATCGTACACTCTGAAAAGTCAGGGGTCAGCGTGACTCGGAGGAGTCAGTCTCAAAGAGCTTTGTGAGGGCCATGGGTGTTGAGTGAGCTCGTGGAGCTTCAGTGGAAACATAGTGTGCACGACATGATGCAGGAATTCATGTGTTAGGTTCATGGTTGTTGCACGATTGAATTACTTGAGTATGTTACAATGTGTATGTTGTTCACCTCGTATATAAAGCATGTTATTGTGAATGAAAAGCATGATGTTTGCCCTGTATGTTGTACGTTGTTTGATGGCTTTTCAAGTGTGAGTCACTTACTCAGTATCGTGGTTTTGTACTGACCCACCAACAGGTTTTGCAGGTGAAGAGGAGTACTATGAACCGGGGGATGCTGAGGAGGAAGCTTGAGAAAGAATATAACACTAGATAAATTAATACTTTGTAGTTGGGATTTACCTTCTTATGGCATTGTGTTTATTTCATTCAATATCAATCGTTTTTAGGCTTAAACTTGAGTTGAATTGTGTTCTAGTTGTCGTTTCCCTTTTGGATGTAAATGAGCAGAGGTTGGTGATAACTGAAGTTAGTGTTGGTTGAAAGTTGTGAATTTGTTCTTAGGATTTCTACTTTTACTTGGTAGTTGTTAAAGTTTGTATAATTGAGAGTTTGCAGATGTAATGTTGTGTCTGATGTGAAATGGAGTTGTTGGTTGGTTATTTAGAATTATAGAAGTGTGTATTGTTTTTAGGTAGTAAATAAATTTATGGTTAGCTATAGTTATGTTGTTATGCTGCCGAAATTTTTGGGGCATTAGGTTGACATGTGAGTAAATATTTAGTAATGTTTCCTTAAGTTAGGTTAAATTTTGGGGGCGATACATTATCAAATATGGTATCAGAGCTCATAAAGCCCAAACGAGTATTCTGTTGATCCAAAAAAAATAGTTTGAGCCAAGAAAGGTGAACCCAAAGAGGTACCATCTTGAGGGACATGTTGAGGATCTCACATTGAAAAGGTGAGGAGACCTCACAATCTTTATAAGATACATGAGTTACTTCTCTCATTGCCAATTGAATTTGACATGGAACCTCATGTTTATTTATTAGTTATAGAAGTTGCAGAACACAAAAGGTCATAAACTATTCAAGTTCATACAAGTTACGAATTTAATTTCTTGAGATCATATTTGTAATTTAAACAACCAAATTGAACCGCTAGGTATTCAACCAATCCAACAAGGAATTCGACCAAACGTCCACATTGACTAGGAAAGGGAAAGATCGTGGGTACATAACCGATGGACAATATTTTTATTAGTATGAGGCCTTTAAGCTTAATCATCACAACCAAGGTCTTGGTTGCTCTCTCGAAGGAACAAATTCTTTCTCTTCTCGGTGGATGGCAAGTTCTGCCCTAATTTCAGGGCTTTGGTTCTTTTTATACTCTTTTTTCTCCCTTATTTAGCTGCCACACATCTCTTTACGTTAGAATTTTGTGCACGAATGTCCTTTTCTAGATGTTTCCTACCAATTCATATAATGAGCTGGAGGGAAACTTTGTGCGCTGCATTATCAAAAGACTGTTGTAAGGTACTTCTGCCATTCCTGCATTGAAATCCTTCTAGTCTATGGTGAAACATTCAACTTTTGTGCATGTTGATGATATTATCACCATTACAAGCTGCTCCCTACCATTCCTGCACTGAAATCCTATCAAAAGATTGTCTCAAGCTACTCTTATCATTCTTGCTCATCTTGTATATGTCAATGATATTATAACTATTAAGATTTGTGCCCTAAAGTCTTGTAGTTTTGTAATAACGTTTTCTCATTTATGAATAAAATAATTTATTATTCTTTATATATATTGTGTGTGTAACATTTTTCAATTATAGTAAAAATCCAAGGTTATTACTGTAATCATGAACGATATGTAGTTGACATACAAGATGGTCATGTTCAAGAAATAACCTAAAAGGTTTATATATATGGATAAGGTTGGGTGTTTTTATCCTAGTTAATATTATTGATACGACCCACTTTGTAAGTAGTTAAAAATGATTTGATTCGAATCGTTCATGTGGAGACATGTGAGTAGGTGTTGGGTTTCCAGAGTGGGAAAAAAATAAGGTAAAAATAGACTCTAGAACACTGTGCAAGCATACACAATCCACAACAAGTAATAAGTTTTTATCGAATCCACGGGGCTGAATAGCTCTCACTTTATCTATTTTGTATAACTTCTTAATGGTTTCAAAAGTGGTTAAAATAATTGGTTTTGATATAATGCAGAAGCAAAAGAAATGACAGAACATAAAGTAAACAAATAAAGCAGACAGATTAGAAATAGGCGTTGGTCAGGATTTAGTAATTGTTTTAAAAGATGCTCTAGCAATATTATTAATTAGGCAAAACTCTTGCAGTCTTATTAGCAGGATCCTCCCAGAACTCTAGATTTTTTGGAATGTGTTTCAACTCCAATGACGCTCTACCGATCAAACATTAGGCAACTGGCTATCCCTAACTCAGTCACTGGCGTTCACCAATACACAATGATCTAGTGTGATTAAATGCCACACACTTCTCAAATCATCCATGAAACTAAGAAGTGGTATTCATACCGGCTGGCCAGACGGGCACAAAATATAAATATGCTCAACAAATAATCAAGATGCTCAAATCAACATATATTGCATAGAGAATAAGCACGACAATTACATGACTCCTAACCAACACCTAAGCAAATTTAGTTCGTAAAGCTCATGATGACACACACTACAATCTGAGTATGTGCATCCATAATTACAAGAAATTACAAGAAAATACTAATTCCCTTGGTCAAATCCGTAATTGATGGTCTTCTTGAAGTCTCCAATCTTTCCTCCTTTATTCGGCTTCCAAAGATGGAAATGAGAAATGATCTCTTCCCCAAAAGTGGAATGTCTTTGACTTGAACGACTCTTCCCTTTTATAGAATGAAGGCAAGCCCAAAGTAGGTCAATTTGTACACGTGGATGGCTCTCCTTGCTTCTTAAATCCGAAAATAGCTCAACTAACTTCAGTTCATTAAAATGGCTAATGAGCTGTGACGTGGCAGTATTGCTCCTTGCTTTGCTGGATCATAGATTTTGCTCCCGCAAGTTGCCCAACAATATATTCTGCATAAAATAACTTCCAAAGCATCCATTCTTCCAAATGAGTTGAAACATGTAATATTCATCTAAAAGCACCCCTATTTAGCACAAAATACTATAAACCCTAAATAACTCCCTTTTGGAGAGTTATCATACCCCCAAACTTGAACTATTGCGCGTCCTGAGCAATACTAATTAAC
The DNA here is from genome assembly GCA_017139565.1 of Luffa aegyptiaca. Classification (NCBI taxonomy): domain Eukaryota; kingdom Viridiplantae; phylum Streptophyta; class Magnoliopsida; order Cucurbitales; family Cucurbitaceae; genus Luffa; species Luffa aegyptiaca. The sequence goes on along the minus strand of CM029405.1, from coordinate 18,170,090 downwards.
CTTCCCTTAAGAATTCAAAACATTAGACAAAGCATAACTCAATCAAAAAAGATAATCCAACACTACCTTTAACCTTTACCTGAGCATTCGGCAAAACCAAGCTCTGCTGCAGCAAAATAATTCTTCCGGCATGGACAAATAATCTCCACCTTTAACTCAATCCTAAGAACTTGCCACAGCTTAGCTCTATTATCAGACTTATTAAAACACATTTTTAAGGGGTTTATATTTTTGTTCTTCAAACTTAAAGCAGCCCTATAGTCATAAGCTCTCAAGCATGGGATGACCCACTTTATGGTGCACTATACCCTTGCCTCAAACTCATCACCAACCAGGCTAATATACTCATTGTTAAGCTAAAAAATCCTTAGTTATTTTATCCCTTGCTCCTCAGAATGGCGACATTTTATGATAAAGCTCACCTAAGTCCTGGGAGACAGAAAAACTGATGGATTATCATTCATCCTTCAAAACTTTTACTCCATGAATTTTCTCAGCAAAATTTCACAATTAAAATTTTTTCAGCAAATAATTTTTTCTCATTTTTTCATATTTCCTAGGTTATCTTTTGACGCAAAGACAAACTGTGGGTATCACAAATGTCCCTGGTTACTCAATACCCTAGAAAATTATTTAATGAAGGAGAGTTATGCTCGAGCAAAATAGTTTGAGTAGCAAAAAGTCCCCCAAACTTGAATTATTCATTGCCCTCAATGAATCATTAACATTATGTATTATACCCCCAAACTTAAATATTTCTATCTGAATTTTAAACTAAGTGTGGGACTAGAATTAAACTTAAAGTGGATCATATAAGTCAACACTAGCTCAAAATCTTCTTACCGCAGCAACGACCAGGCTAGAGGAAATGCTCAAGCAAAAGGTTTCTCAAGATCAGAATACCTTGATCTAATTAAGCTAACTAGTCCAAGCTTCAAAAATTCAGAAGAAAACTAGTTAAGTTAGAAATGCTCAGTGCCATAGAACAGAACAACTAATGGAAATTTCATTAAAAACATAAGAAAAAGAAAATTACATCAGCAGATATATTTTTTTTGTAGCCTAGAAACAGAAAATTAAAAATAAGCAAACACAGAAACAGACAAAAGATTGTGGTCAGAAATACGCGAGCAACAAAAATATTTCAACAAAAATAATGCTCGCCCAACTTTTTCTTCTTGAATCCTCCTGACCAGGATCTTCTTCTTCATCTCCTTCTCTCTCTACTGGCGATGACGGAATCCAAGGGTTCAGTAGGTCATTATTGGGAATACTGGGAAGGCCGGATATGGTTTAGAAAAATTAGACTGCAAGGCCCTCCTCAACGCGACATCCCTTCTCTTCACATAATTCTAGAAGGTTTGGAATTGCCTTTCGGCAAACTCCATTCTACTCGAATGCATTTGCAATTGCTCTTGCATTTGATGGATGGCGCACACCAAACCGCCTTGGCTGCCTCTTGTGTCCTTTGAAGCCTAGCCAGGTTTGGAGTGTCGATTATTCCCTTGTCCATTAGAGTGACATCGTCTGTATTCATAGGAACCCCTGCCCTTTGACATAACATCGTTATGGTGTTTGGGAAAAACAGCTTCCCCACCTTCTTCCGCCAGCAATCATAAATTTCGCTAGAAATAATTTTCCCCACATCTATACTCAGAGAACGACGAATAGCAAATACCAGCAACACTCGATCTCGAGACACCGTTGAATCATGAGTTGTTGGAAGCAAGCGCAACTTGATGAAGCCCATCCATGTATTTGCTTCGCTTTTCAGATAAGCCGCTTGGAACGTGCGCTTTTCTGTCTTCGACAATCTCCATTGAGCCCCTTTGATACCAACCTCCCTAACAGCTACGTTTAACTGATCGTTAGATGGTGCTACCACCATCTCATTGTATCCCGCGTGCGGAAAGTCTTGGAGGTTGAAGAGAGAATTGATTGCTCTTGGGCTCCAATCAACAACCATCCCTCGGACTATGACCTGGAATCCTTCTTGATCATCTATATTTGCATAAAATTTGCGGACAATATTGGAATTGACCGGCTCCACCCGTGATTTGCTATTCCAGTTCTTAAGAAATGCGGCAGATCATCACCAAATCCCCGCTCAAACAAAAAGGCTCGTTTCAACATTTTTATATACTTTGTTCGGGCAAGATTATTGATGAAGCGATTGTACGGCAACCGTGATTCCTCAGTATCAATATCCTCAGCTTCGGCCGACGCTTCAGCAATACCTTTGCCCTTATCCTCTCTCTGCTTGGGCAAAACTTCCTCCTTTGCTTTCTTTTCTGTTTCTTCTCTTGCTTGGTCCTCTGACCTCTTTTCCTCCTGCTCTTCTTTTTATGTATTCTCTTTTTTAGAGTCGGTCGTCGGCGGCGAAGGGCTATCCATCCGGATTACCTTGATGCGGCCGACTTTCTGCTTTCGTCGGCGACGATGGGGAACCTCTGGCATAATGACCTCAACCTGAGCCTCCTGCTCTTGAGCCTCCTGTCCATTCCCTCTTTCATGCACCTCCTCCGCTTGTTTTTCTTGGACTTCTTGCGGATTTGCAACTATCGGATCATTCTATCCAGGATTCTGTTCTTCAGGTTCCTTCGGGTTTTCCTCCTCAACCACCTCAGCAGCAACGTCTTTCACTACTTTTTGCACTACCTCTTCAACTTCAGCCCTCTGTTGTCTTCTCCTTCTCTTAGCTTCTTTTTCTTCCGGCGTCTTCTTCTTCTTTGCCTTAGTTTTTGGTGCTTCAGGTGTAACCTGCACCTCTTCTTCCTCACCATCCCTTTCATTTCGTCCTCTCGTTTTCGCCATCTCAAACTCAAAGGTTTTTTACAATAATCGAAGGCAAAGAAAAAGAACGAAAACGACAAGAGATGAAAACAAGAAAATGAAGTGAAAAGAGACGAGCAAAGGTTGTCGAATAAAAAGGGCTTCAGCAATCAAAAATCGTAACCGAAAGATTCTGTCCTTAATTAAATAAACTTACCGTTTAAGCCCCATGTCACACCCCCTCCCGGACCACATGCTAGCTTAGTCAGGAAGATGGCGTGAAGCCAACAGACATTATCCTCCTCTAACGATACCCGTTGACCCTCCTAAAACGTTGAACCTGATAAACATACTAATCTTAGATATAAAATATTCTACATGAAACACAAAACAGCGGAATCCCTGAAAACCTTTTAACATACAAGAGGTGCAGCCCTCGCATAACTCGGTTTGGAAAATAACCTGATATAGATATCAGAAAACATATTCAACTGGGGTTTACACAACCACGACCTCTAGAACTTACACAAACCGTAAATTATCTAATCCTTCCAAAAACATTTACAATATGGACAGACTCAATGTACAACTCCACCCACGTACTGGAGCTTGAACTGGAACTTTCAGCAGACGTTGGCAGTGTATCAGGCACCGGGAGCTCGATCTCTACCTGAAAAATGGGAAAACATTTTGAAAGAGTGAGCTACGAAGCCTAGTGAGTGACTAAATTTAAAAACTGTAGATTTGCAAATCAGAACACGTGATAAAACTTTAAACGTATAAGGTTGCTTAATCAAAGCGTTAAACATAAACGTGTAATGTTAAAAGCTTTCACGAATACTCCACAAGTACGTCGTTAAAAATCTAGCAAGGCATATCAAACATCTTAACTAACATGACCGATCAACGTTGTGTAGGACACGCCCAGTACAACCAACGTTTACTAGCTCTACGATGTAGTGGGGCCCGCCCAACACTCCCATCGTCTTTATCGTAGTGGGGCTCGCCCAGCACTCACGACAGCATCGTTGTCACGGAGTACACTCAACGTCAACAACGGAATATAACCTGTGTGTACACGGTACCATATAGCCTCGGGCTCGGTATCTCAGTCATGTAGTCAATAGAAATCTCAGAAAACCACATGAAAACATTAAAACGTGCCTGTTTATCGTTATCTTTCGTAAAACTTAAGCTTACTCAGCTCGCTCGTGAAAAACTGAAAATCTTTAAATAGTACTTGCTAATACATACTTTACTTTAAATGATATCGTTTCAACTACTTTCCATAAAGCCAATAATCATGTGCTCGTATATAAACCTCATTAGAAAATCTAAGCTCAAAACTTATGCTTGATACCATTCATAGAAATCATGTATCATTCGTAGTAAAACATGTAAAACATCTAATCATGAACAACCGTTTAGAAATAATTTTCGAAATTTGTTTTGTCACTCACAGTCTTTGGCTAGTTCTCTGGCCTGTAGACTCGACCTATTTCTTCTTGGCTTGTTAAACAAATCAAAACCGAGCATCAAAACCAAAGATAGTCTAGTCTTCCCATGCTCATGAATTCTAAACACTTGAATTAAAATCACACTTCACATTCTATTTTTTCCAGATTTTCCAGATTCAACACCATAACTTCCAACACTCACAACTTCCTCAATACTTAACCAAACTTAATGTACTATACATCAAACTCTTCCTTTTGGAATCCTCTAAAACTTAACTTGAAGGAATAAAAACGAGATTCCCAACCGATTTGTCCAGAAATGCCCCGAACACAGAAAACACAGGTTCGTGCTTCACTGCTGCCCTCTACCTTTTTCCTGAAATTAAACCTATTTCTAGTCATTTTTGGCTCACACATTCTTCATGAAAGTTATAGAAAATTGAATCATCTTTCCAACCATACCAAATAGAGCTTCTGATTCAACTTGGACACTCCAGAATGCTTGAAAAACCAGAGAAAACCAGAGATCCTCCTGGTTTGCATGAAAATTCTGTGCTCTGTTTTCCATTTCAAAAACCCTTAACTTATCATCAGATTTAGCTCAAGCTTCCTTCATGAAATTTGTTAGAAAATGGATTAAATTTCAAGAAAACCAAGCCTCGCCTCTTATTTCTTCCTGAGTAGCTCAAAACAAATAAAAAAACCAGAGAGAGGTAGGTTGAACTCAGATTCTGCCATGGTTGCCTTTGCTTGAGCTATTTCCTCTCTTCTTCAACCTCAAAACCCTGAAAATCTTCTTCTTCTTCTTCCTTCACTCTCTCCCTCGAATGCTCTGAAGTTTGGTTGGGGAATGATGGAAAAATGGCTGGAAATGGTTGAAATGAATCTTGTCGGTGGTGGGTTTTCACCTTAAAACACTAAGCACCGCCAGAATTTTTCCATCTTCTTTTTCTTTGTTTTTTTTTTTCCATTTCCTCATTTCTTTTCTTTTCTTTTTCTTCTTTATTCCATTTCTGTTTTTTGTTTTCTTTAGATTAATAATTTCCAACAACTTAATGAAACCACAAAGCTTTGCCATTTTTCTTCAACAATGAAACAATCAATAGATGACAAGAGAAAATAATCCAAGGGAAGTCTCGGGTTTACACCCCATGCAATCGGAAAAATTAAATCCATCAATCGGTAACAAATTGAAGTTCAATTGGCCCATGGCAAATGCTGATGTGCTGTCCAACGGTTAGACCATTGGATTTCCCATGCGTGACATGTGGCAGCATCAGATCTCCCATGCAATTTACCTGCCCACGGGAAATTCAAATCCAAACGGTAAAAATATTTAATTTACAACAAACCCCTTCCTATTCGGAAGAAATATTTGATCTTGCCATAAAATTGTCGCAACAAACCACTGAGCAAAGATTTTCTTCTAGAAGAATCTTTGATACGGAAGATTTTAAATTAAAAACCGCTTAAATCAAATCTCCTTTTTATTTAAAGCCGAATAAATTAGAAAAATATTTATTAAAGCCTAAACCTAAAACATAAATAATCGAAAAATACAAACTAAAATAAAATCTAAACTAAACTAATCGGATTAAAAATAAATTAAACTGATAAAAATAAAGATACTGAAAATAAAATCTACGAAAATTAAAACTACTAACAAATTAAAATAAATAAGATAAGATCAGAAAAAAATCAGATAAAAGTCAAACAAACCAACTCGACTTCGAAATAATCCAGATTAAAATCAAACTAATCAACGAAAAATAAAACCGCAACAAATCCTGGGAGCTCAAAAATATTGTTGTACGAATTGCTCCCGCAAAACTCATGCTCTCTCATTAATCAACCAATTTAAGGGAAGGATATTTCGACTGGAATTCCTCTCCCCAATAGTGTTTCACACGTTGTCCATTAACTTTGAACACTCTCCCATCTTTTTCATCTCGCAAAGTAATTGCTCCATGAGGAAAAACTTCAATCACAATAAATGGCCCTGACCATTTAGATTTTAGTTTTCCAGGAAACAATTTTAATCTTGAGTTATAAAGCAAGACTCTCTGACCTTTGACAAACTCTTTAGGTTTAATTTTCTTATCATACCACTACTTAGTCTTTTCTTTGTACATTTTCGCATTTTCATAAGAAAAATGGCGAAACTCCTCTAACTCATTCAGCTGCAGCATTCTTATTGCTCCTGCACGACTCAGATCAAAATTCAATTTTTCAAAGCCCAAAACGTTTTATGCTCAAGCTCAAATGGTAGATGGCAAGCTTTCCCATACACTAACCTATAGGGAGACATACCTAGAGGCGTCTTATAGGTTGTCCTATAAGCCCAAAGAGCCTCATCTAACCGAAAAGACCAATCTTTCCTAGATGGATGGACTACTTTCTCTAAAATTGATTTGATTTCCCTATTACTAATTTCAGCTTGACCATTTGCTTGTGGGTGATAAGGGTTAGCTATCTTATGCTTAATCTCATACTTAGCTAAAAGCTTAGTTAAGACATTATTAACAAAGTGTATACCTTCATCACTCACTAGAGCTCTAGGTGTCCCAAACTGCACAAAAATGTGCGATTGGAGAAATCTTGACACTGTCTTAGCATCATTCTGATGGCATGCAATGGCCTCCACCCACTTGAACACATAATCAACTGCCAATAAGATGAAAACATTATCATTAGAAGGGGGAAATGGCCCCATAAAATGAATACCCCATACGTCAAATAATTCCAATTCTAAAATGTGAGTAAGAGGCATTTCATCTCTAGGTCCTAAATTTCCTCTCCTTTGGCAAGCATCACATTGCTTGTAGAACCAATGGGCATCCTTAAATAAGGAAGGCCAGAAGAATCCACATTGCAAAATCCTCATAGTTGTCCTCTATCCGCTGAAATGGTCTCCATACGGCGAAGAATGACATTGCTCTAGGATTTCCTTTGCTTCATCACTTGAAACACACTTATGAATAATACCATCAGAGCATTGCTTATACATAAATAACTCATCCCAATAGAAAAATTTCGCATCATGCTTAAACTTTTTCATCTGCCTCCAATCCATGTCAATAGAAGTGACTCCTTTCACTAAGAAATTGGCAATATCAGCATACCAAGGGACATCCTTGACCACCTTTACCTCAATAGCAAAGAGTTGTTCGTCTGGAAATGAGTCTGAAATGACAGATTGCTTCAGCAAAGGTGATGTTGGATCAAGATGAGACAAATGATCTGCAATGCATTCTCCAATCCCTTCTTGTCCTTTATCTCCAAGTCGAATTCCTGCAATAATAAAATCCAACGAATTAGTCTATGTTTTGCATCTTTCTTAGACATTATGTACCTTATTGCTGCACGATCTGTGAAAACCGTGACTTTGGATCCAACCAAATATGGCCGAAATTTCTCAAAAGCAAACACAACCACTAACAACTCCTTTTCAGTAGTTGTATAGTTGATTTGTGCCTCATTCAAAACCCTGTTTTTCATAATATATAGGATGGATAAATCTGCCCTGCTTTTGCCCCAGCATTGCACCTACTGCAACATCACTCGCATCACACATTACCTCAAATGGTAAACTCCAATTAGGTGCACATAGAATGGGGGCTGAGATTAAAGCAACCTTTAAAGTTTCAAAAGCCTTCCTACAATCTGCATTAAAGTCAAAAACATGATTAGTGCACAATAAGTTACAAAGAGGTTTACTAATTTTTGAAAAATCCTTTATGAACCTTCTATAAAATCCAACATGACCTAAAAAACTTCGAATCCCCTTCACTGAACTCGGTGGTTCTAATCTCTCGATAACTTCTATTTTTGCTTGGTCAACTTCTAGACCTTTCTTTGAGATCTTGTGACCTAACACTATGCCCTCCTTCACCATGAAGTGGCATTTCTCCCAATTAAGAACTAGATGGGTATCCTCACATCTTTTTAACATTTTACCTAAATTATCCAAACAACTCTGAAAAGACCCTCCAAAAACTGAAAAATCGTCCATAAATACCTCAACAGTGGACTCAATCATATCTGAAAAAATTGCTAACATACACCGCTGATCTGCCGCGGTTCTTGAGGACTGGAATAGTGAACCTCGGCTGGAGTCAATTTTGTGCGAAGCCGGAACCTGTTAATTCAAACATTGTTCGAGAATTTTACGCCAATATTGACGATCACGAAGAATTTTAGGTTATCGTTCGAGGAGTGCCCGTTGACTGGAGCCCAGGAGCCATTAATGCTTTGTTCAACCTCCAGGACTTTCCACATGCAAGCTTTAATGAGATGGTGGTCGCACCATCTAACGACCAACTAAATGCGGCTGTCCGAGAGGTTGGCATTGAGGGGGCCCAGTGGAGACTGTCGAAGACGGAAAAGCGCACATTTCAGGCTGCTTATTTGAAGAGTGAGGCCAATACATGGATGGGTTTCATCAAGCTGCGCTTACTGCCGACAACTCACGACTCAACGGTGTCTCGAGACCGGGTTTTGCTTGCTTTTGCTATTCTTCGTAACATGAGTATTGATGTGGGTAAGATAATTTCTTTTGAGATTCTTGATTGCTGGCGGAAAAAGGTGGGGAAGCTGTTTTTCCCCAACACTATCACGATGCTATGCCGAAGGGCAGGGGTGCCAGAGGATGATGATGATGTGCCATTGATAGACAAGGGGATAATTGACACACCAAATCTGGCTAGGCTTCAGAGGACGCAGGAAGCACGCCAAGGAGGTTTGGTGTGCGGCATCCACCAAATGCAGGAGCAATTACAGCTGCATTCCAGTAGGATGGAATTTGTTGAAAGGCAATTGCAGACTTTCTGGAACTATGTGAAAAGGAGGGATGCCGCGTTGAGGGTAGCCTTGCAGTAAAATTTTTCCAAGCCATATCCGGCTTTACCCGAATTCCCTGATGACCTACTGAACCCCTGGATCCTGCCCCCACCTGTTGAGAGAGAGGAAGAAGATGAAGAGCAGGGTTAGGAAGATTGATGGATGAGATGATCTTCCGCGAGCATTTCTTTTGTTCCTATCTTTTTGTTTGCTCGAGCATGTTTGACTCTGTTTACTGTTCTGTTTGCTTGTTTCTTTTTGTTTTGAAAAAAAAGAAGGAAAAATATATCTCTGCTTATGTAATTTTTTTTCATGTTTTTAATGAAATTTCAAGATGTTTCTGTTCTATGAGCACTGAGTAACTCTGACTTAACTAATTTTCTTCTGAATTTTTGAAGCTTGGACTGGCTAAGCTTAATTAGATCAAGGTATTATGATCTCCAGAAACCTTTTGCTTGAGCATTTTCTCTGACCTGGTCGTTGCTGCGGCAAAGAAAATTCTGGAGGTAGTGTTGACTTATATAATCCACTTTAAGCTTAGGTCTAATCTCGCGCTTAGTTTTGAAATTCAGATAGAAAAATTTAAGTTTGGGGGTGTCATTTAAAATTTTAATGATTCATTGAGGACAATGAATAATTCAAGTTTGGGGGACTTTTTGCTACTCCAATAGTTTTGCTCGAGCATTCCTCTCCTTCGTGAAACAATTTGTTAGGTTATTGAGTAACCGGGGACATTTGTGATACCCACAGTTTGTCTTCGCGTCAAAAGGTGACCTAGGAAATGTGAAAAATTATGAAAAATTATTTGCTGAAAAAAATTATTTGTTGAAAATTTTGCTGAGAAAATTCATGGAGCAAAAGTTTTGAAGGATGAATGATAGTCTAGCAGTTTTTCTGTCTCCCAGAACTTAGGTGAGCTTCATCATAAAATGTTGCCATTCTGAGGGGCAAGAGATGGAATAACTAAGGATTTTTGAGTTTTACAAAGAGTATTTAGCCTAATTGGTGATGAGTTTGAGGCAGGGGTATACTACACCATAAAGTGGGTCATCTCATGCTTAAGAGCTTATGACTGTAAGGTTGCTTTAAGTCTGAAAAACGAGAATATAAACCCCTTGAAAATGTGTTTGAATGTCTGATGATAGAGCTAGGCTGTGGTAAGTTCTTAGAATTGAGTTAAAAGTGGTGATTATTTGTCCATGCCTGAAGAATTATTTTGCTGCAGCAGAGCTTGGTTTTGCAGAGTGCTCAGGTAAAGGTTGAAGGTAGTGTTGGATTATCTGTTTTGATTAAGCTATTCTTTGTCTAATGTTTTGAATTCTTGAAGGGAAGGTTGGTTAGTATTGCTCGGGATGCGCAATAGTTCAAGTTTGGGGGTGTGATAACTGCCCAAAAGGTAGTTATTTAGGCCTCATTTCTATATTGATTTGTGTGTCTTTTGTGCTTAATGGGGTTGGTTTTAGAGATATATTACATGTTTTAACCCATTTGGAAGAATGGAAGCTTTGGAAATCATTTTGTGCAGAATCTGTTGCTGGGCGACTGGAGGGAGCAACTTCTGTGCTGCAGCAAAACTGGGAGCAGAACGCCACGTCACAGCTCGTTAGCCAATTTCATGAACCGACTTCTGTTGAATTATTTTCGGGATAAAGGAGCAAGGAGAGCCCTACACGTGTCCATGTTGACCTAATTCAAGCCTCCTACCACCTCTATAAAAGGAGATAGCCGCCCAAGTCAAAGGCATTCCATTTTCCTTGGAAGCCGAATAGTATAGATAGATTGGAGACCACTAGAAGACCATCATCCGCAAGCTGATTAAGGAGATTATTATTTTCTTTATTATCTTGTGATTATGGACATGCCTACTCAGATTGTAATTCGTGTTTCCATTCTTATTATGAACTAAGTAGCCTTAGGCGTTGGTTAAGGAATATGTAGTTGCCGTGCTTCAACTCTAATAATATTTATTGATTATTGCATCTTGGTTAATTGTTGTGCTTGTTTCTATTTTATGCCCGCTTGGCCAGCCGGTATGAATACCTCTCTCTAGTTTCAGGGATGATTTAGAGAGTGTGTGGCAATTAACCACACTACGATCATTGTGTATTGGTGAACGCCAGTGACTGAGCTAGGGATAACCAGTTGCCTAGTGCTTGATCGGTCGTACTTCATTGGGGTTGAAACACATTCCAAAAGATGTAGAGTTCCGGGAGGAATCCGCTAATAATACTGCGAGAGTTTGCATGATCAATAATATTGCTAGAGCATATTTTAAAACAATTACTAAACCCAACCAGCGCCTGCCTCTAATCTGTCTGCCTATTTGTTTACTTATTGTTCTGTCATTTACTTTGCTTCAGCATAATTCTTATAAAACCCAATCATTTTTATTACCTTGAAACCATTAAAAGATTCATACAAAATAGATAGAGTGGAAGCTAGTTCAGGCCTTGGATTGACAAATACTTATTACTTGCTGCGGACTATGTATACTTGCACTGGAATTCTAGAGTCTTTTCAGATCATAATTTTACTCACTCTAGGAACCCAACAGTAGGCTATCCCAAAGAAACGAGAGGTGGATACTTCTTCGATCCAGAGGAAAATAAAGTACTTGTATCGACAAATGCTACATTCCTAGAAGAAGATCACCTCAGAGATCACAAGCCATGAAGTAAAGTCGTTTTAAGTGAACTATCTGACGAAGCTACAAAAACATCAACAAGAGTTGTTGATGATGCTGGCACTGTTGCTGTCGCTACCGCAAGCGCACGGGTCGCACAAGTACTATAAAACGGTAGTAATACCGAGTATCGAATCCACAGGGAGGCGAAGCGAAAATTAAGCAAAAATAAAATCTCTTGAGCACTAAAAGTACTTAGGCAAAATAATATTTAGGGAACAGCTCATGCAAATAAGAAAAATTTAAGATTCAAAGCAGGAAAATAATTTGATCAATCAAATAAAAAAATATGGAGAAAGAGTTTTCTTTTAATGGGAAGAGGGGTCTTGAAAATCAATTATGAGCTAAACAATTGTTATAATTATCCTATCTCATTGCCCAACTAATTATACTCCTAGAATCTCCGTTAATCACATAGGTTCTCCTGTCGGTTTCCCCTAATTGTAATTAATTCATTTTAACAACCTAAGTGTCCTTAGCGCCATTAAAAATCATTAATTATTACGCTCTGATTCATTTTAGGAATCTAAGTTTAATCACCTAATCCCGGTGTCACGACGGGCAATTAAACTAGTTGCATGGATTATGATCTATCCTAACTTCTCTCCGTCGAGTTTCCATTAAGGATCAAATCATTACACAATTGGCCAGATTGAATAAAGCATTAAGCACATCCATACAAATAATTAGGAAAAAGGGCAAGAGACAGGTAATTATAACAACATTTCAACTATAATTTCATTCCAAGACCCCAAATTGGGGTTTAGCTATACATAGCTAAAATATCCACAACATTTACAATAGAAAGCATAATTTAAGAGCATAAAAGGAAAGGAATTGACCGTCAAAAAACCCCTTCGCTGACACTTGGAGCCCCGCCGAACACTCCCTTGAGCTTCCTAAGATGCTCCCCAAGAACTCCCAAAATATTTCCCACTAAAGAATTCTCTCAAAAAGGCTAGAAAGCTTTGAGAGAGGCTCCAAAGGAGCCTAAGGAGGGAGGAAAGGAAGGAATTGGTGGAATGATTGATGGTAAATGAGGCACCCAAGGGTGCCTTTTTATAGGCCCGGAATGGGGGTAGCGTCGCGACGCTACATTGCACAGCGTCGCGACGCTGCAACGCACGCGTCTTGTTTTCCAAGAAATGGGTAGCATCGCGACGCTGCCCCAATTTTCAGAATTTCCAGCTTCGGTTTTGGGCTGATTTTTGGGCCTTCTCTTCATTTCTTTTGGGCATTTTCATCATGATTGGCTTCATTGGATCCCCTTTTGATCCATGCTTGGATTTGGGCTTCATTTGCTTCATTTTTTGCACTTTTTCTTCCAAAATCACCAACTTCGCTCCTAAGGACCAAATAACGGAATTCATTAAATATTTTCATTAAAAACATGATTAAAGCACAGAAAAGCCTAATAAATTGGGACTAAAATAGCGACATTTCTGCTCGCTATCACACCCCCAAACTTAAGCTTTTGCTAGTCCCGAGCAAAATAAATTCTAAAGGTGCATGAAATAGAATCGCTCAAGCCTCAATGATTTTGGAATTCCTAGGATAGAATGGAAAACTTGCAAGTGGAATAAGCAAGCACCGCATACTGATGAAGAAATCTTAAACTAGTTTGAACTTAAGATTAATGAATAACATGCTCAAGACTTATCTATTGATTCTTTTACTAACCTAGATTAGTCTTATGGCTTTCTCCATTTGTTTTCCCCCTACACTGGCTAAGAGCCCCTAATAGGTCGGAGTCCTTCTATCATGCAAAAAAAAAGAAACTAGGGTGCCTGTCATTTTCTTTTTCATGGGGGAGCAAAACTCACAATTGATTTTTCTCTTTCTTTTGCTTTTTCTTTTGCTACTCTCCCAAACTTGCATTTTGATATCTAATGGTACTAGCTTTCACACTACGGTGCAGGGACCCTTAACCCGAATTTTATTCTCTGGTTGGCCTAACTGATCACACCGCAGGTAGCTCTTTTTACCCCTAGGCTTTTTCTTTTGTGCAAGCAAAAATTTTCTTTTTTTTTTCAACAGATTTTTCTTTTCTCTCATTTTCTTTTGTTGTTTTTGCTTTTCTCTCAACAGGCATAACATTTTTTTTTCTTCCTAGCTCTTTAGAACAATCAAGCAAGAACTTCCTAATATTAGAAACTAAGCCTATCGGGGTGACAACAAACTTTAAAAATCATAATAAGAATCTAGATTTTCAAAGACGTCATTAGATAAGGCTATTGCATGCTTTAGACATCAAAACTAAGTATCAAAAAATTTTAAAATTTCACAATTTCTGTCGTGCTCCCAGATTCCACAACATATAAACCATTTTCTCCCAAAATTACTAAAATCACATCCTTGGCTATCATAGCTATCTATTCATGCATCCAAAGGAATTCAAATATGCTCACACAGCGAAAGCCTCCCCCCCAAACTTAAACTAAACATTGTCCCCAATGTTTTAAAAACAGTAAAGCAAATAGAGGGATACTGAGACTTCCCTGAGCTAGGAGCGCTATATCCACTTCCTTTCGATCCAGAAAAATGGGATTCTTGGAATTTTGAGATTTGCTTAAGGTGATCCTGCAAAACAAAATTGGACCACGAAGCAAAGAAAATTATTTACCGCAAAAACAACTATCTAAACTTTAATCCTTGGGTTGCCTCCCAAGCAACGCTTTCTTTAACGTCTTTAGCTAGACGAGGCTCGACACGCTTACGGAGGCTCGAAATAAAAATTTTCATCATCCTTCGGGCCCTGCAAAAAATCACGCACCGAGTTGCATACCGCAAACAGGGGAGAAAAAAAACTTTCCCTTGGCCCATCATCACTAAAGAGATTATCATAATAACATTGCAGAAAATATGTAACAGCATCAAATCTCTTTTCTAAGTCTCTATTCACAAAGCAATTGTTAATAGAGTCATCAAGCGTTATAATATCTACCGGTCTAGGATCTAAAGATGGCCTATCAATCATGCCAGACCATTCATCAGAAAAAACATTTACATGCTCCTCAGATTCCTCAGACTCAGTATTAAAAAATGATTCGACTAGGCTATCACATGACTCACTATCAGAATTAAAGAATTTAAGCTCTTCAGGGTCAGATTCTATACTATGCACAGATTCGAGTTCCTCTGGGTCAGTTTCTATGCTATATACATCATCAGGACACGAATCAAAGGTATTAACATTATCAGGGTTCATGCATTCAGGAATGTCAAGATCAGACTCAATAGATTCAGTGTTATCATGATCAAACTCAAAATTATCTATCGAGTAATCCTTTCTATACAATTCATGCTCATCCTCAATGTCAGGCAAATCAATATCATCATCAAATTCATTGATTTCAGGTAAATCCAACTCATTTTCAAAGGAAGGTAAATCATCAACTGCAGATCTTTCATTGTCACAAGCAGGCAAGTCTAATTCATTTTCAAAGTCAGACAGTTCTAAATCATTCTCAAACAGAGGATTATTCAAATATGCATTGTGATCAAAATCCTCATCATCCATAGGCACTTCTCCTAAGCCTAAGCCAAGATTAAACTCTACCTCCTCATCATCATCAGTCAAGTATTCAGGACCAATAGAAAAACATGTATGCAAACTACATACAGACTCATCTTGTTCAAAAATACTAAACACAACTTTTTCATCATCAATGTTCAAGGTAAGCTTACCTGTGTGGACACTAATCTCAGCTTTACCTGTAGCTAGGAAAGGTCTGCCTAGAATAATGGGCACCTCCTTGTCCTCCTTCATGTCTAGTACCACAAAATCTACGGGGAAGATAAAATTGTTGACCTTCACCAGTACGTCCTCCACAACACCCATTGGTTGGGTAATTGATTTGTCAGCAAGTTGGAGAGTGACGTCGGTGTCCTTCATACCTGTTAAACCAATCCTCCTGTAAACAGAATAGGGCATCAAGTTTATACTTGCTCCTAAATCACATAAGGCCCTATCGAAAGATGCTTCTCCTATGGTGCAGGGAACAATAAAACTCCCTGGATCTTTTTGTTTAGAAGGCATCTTCCCAGATACTATGGTACTGCTACTCTCAGACAATTTAAAAATTTCTTTTTTCAGACTTTTCTTTCTAGAAAGCATTTCTTTCATGAATTTCCCATAATTAGGCATGTTATACAAGGCATCTACTAAGGGAATATTCACAGACAATTTCTTAAACATTTCTAGAAATTTTTGAAACTGCTCATCTAATTTAACATTCTTAAAGCGCTGAGGAAAAGGTAACTCCCTGTAGTCAAAGGTTGGACATTCGCCCCTCCGCCTGGGCGGGCTAATGTGCGAGCCTTTGTCATGGTGGTTGCATGGGACCACTTCTTCCTCGTACAGTTTCTTGCTGTGCCTTCCATCCTGCTTTTTATCTTCTTTTCTACCTGCAAAATTGTTAGAAAAATCACAATTTAAGTCAATAGAGTCAGGAGGATGTTGGGACTTTTCAGAGGAGGCTTTTTGTGCCTCAGCCCTTTCATCTTCATCCCTTCTCTTTTCTTCTTCCTTCTTCTTTCCTGAACTGTTCTCCAGCTGTCTACCACTTCTCAGTGTCACCATCTTGCACTGCTCTCTTGGGTTAGGCTCAGTGTCGCTTGGAAATTTTCCCTTTTGAAGGGCATTCACTGCTGAAGCGATCTGTCCTATTTGAACTTCCATGTTTTTCAGAGCTGTGTCGTGGTTATTGACTGCTGTCTGGAGATTGGCGTTCAAAACTTTCTGTTCCTTTACAAACATAGCCACCAACTCCTCCAGGTTATTCTTCTTTTCAGGCGCATTGGATGATGCAAAACCTGGCGGCGGCTGCAAAACATTCTTCGTATTTGAGTATGAGAAGTTCTCGTGATTGCGCAGATTCGGGTGGTAGAAGTTTGGTATTCCTTGCGTAAATGGTCTGTTCCCCACGTACTGGAGTTCTTCCACATCCTGACCTTCCTTCTTCGAATAACCTTCAGCTAAGGTGGAAATGGATTTGACCACCTCAGATGAAGTCAACTTGTTTAGTGCGTTGGTCAGAGATGCCATCTGTGCCTTCAATGAACTTGACTCATCCAATTCATATAATCCAGCCTTCTTTGAAATTGCTTCCCTCTCGGTTGGCCATTGATAACTGGTTGCTGCCATTTCCTCTAACAGATCTTTGGCTTCTGTCACTGTCTTGGAAAGAAAACTTCCTCCTGCTGATGTGTCTAGGACTGTCTTAGTGGAGGGATTCAATCCATTTTAAAATAATTGCACTTGGAGCCAATCAGGATATCCATGTTGGGGGCACCGCCTAAGCATTTCTTTGTATCTTTCCCACGCCTCATACAACTGCTCCTCGTCAAGCTGCCTAAATGTTCCGATTTCAGTCCGGAGCTTGGTAGTCTTGGCAGGCGGGAAAAATTTTGTTAGAAAAACCTGGGCAAGCTCATCCCATGTACTTATGCTGCCCGTCTCGACTGATTCGAGCCAATCCTTTGCTTTATCCTGTAGAGAGAATGGAAATAACCTCAATCTGATAGCGTCGGCCGGAACTCCGTTCATCTTCACCGTCCCACAAATTTCCAGGAATGATCGCAGATGTGAGTGTGGGTCCTCAGAACGGTGTCCCTTAAAGGAGTTATCGCGCGCCATCTGAATCAATCCCGTCTTTAACTCGAAATTTGTAGCTTGTATCAAGGCGTAAACGATTCCTGAATTCTCGGTGGGAAGAACTGGCTGTAAGAAATCTCTAATTGCCTTGGGAGCTTCCTCTTGGTGGGCCATTGCTTCTGCTAATCTTTTCTCTCTTCGAATGGATCTAAGAGTCCTGTCAATTTCAAGATCTAACGAAAACAAATTAACCACCTTGTTCCTTCGCATACAATACTCTCAATCAATCAAGAGAACCAAACAAAATAAAACAAAAACAAATGATATTCACAAAATAATAAAAGAAAAATATTTACACCTAAATTACTATTTATCCCTTTCTTTTCGATGTCAAGAAAAATTAATTTGCTTAAAAATCAAGCCTCCCCGGCAACGGCGCCAAAAACTTGTTGCTGTCGCTACCGCAAGCGCACTGGTCGCACAAGTAATATAAAACGGTAGTAATACCGAGTATCGAATCCACAGGGAGGCGAAGCGAAAATTAAGCAAAAACAAAATCTCTTGAGCACTAAAAGTACTTAGGCAAAATAATATTTAGGGAACAGCTCATGCAAATAAGAAAAATTTAAGATTCAAAGCAGGAAAATAATTTGATCAATCAAATAAAAAAATATGGAGAAAGAGTTTTCTTTTAATGGGAAGAGGGGTCTTGAAAATCAATTATGAGCTAAACAATTGTTATAATTATCCTATCTCATTGCCCAACTAATTATACTCCTAGAATCTCCGTTAATCACATAGGTTCTTAGCGCCGTTAAAAATCATTAATTATTACGCTCTGATTCATTTTAGGAATCTAAGTTTAATCACCTAATCCCGGTGTCACGACGGGCAATTAAACTAGTTGCATGGATTATGATCTATCCTAACTTCTCTCCGTCGAGTTTCCATTAAGGATCGAATCATTACACAATTGGCCAGATTGAATAAAGCATTAAGCACATCCATAAAAATAATTAGGAAAAAGGGCAAGAGATAGGTAATTATAACAACATTTCAACTATAATTTCATCCCAAGACCCCAAATTGGGGTTTAGCTATACATAGCTAAAATATCCACAACATTTACAATAGAAAGCATAATTTAAGAGCATAAAAGGAAAGGAATTGACCGTCGAAAAACCCCTTCGCTGACGCTTGGAGCCCCGCCGAACACTCCCTTGAGCTTCCTAAGATGCTCCCCAAGAACTCCCAAAATATTTCCCACTATAGAATTCTCTCAAAAAGGCTAGAAAGCCTTGAGAGAGGCTCCAAAGGAGCCTAAGGAGGGAGGAAAGGAAGGAATTGGTGGAATGATTGATGGTAAATGAGGCACCCAAGGGTGCCTTTTTATAGGCCCGGAATGGGGGTAGCGTCGCGACGCTACATTGCACAGCGTCGCGACGCTGCAACGCACGCGTCTTGTTGCCCAAGAAATGGGTAGCGTCGCGACGCTGCCTTGCATAGCGTCTCGACGCTGCCCCAATTTTTAGAATTTCCAGCTTCGGTTCCTTTTGATCCATGCTTGGATTTGGGCTTCATTTGCTTCATTTTTTGCACTTTTTCTCCCAAAATCACCAACTTCGCTCCTAAGGACCAAATCACGGAATTCATTAAATATTTTCATTAAAAACAAGATTAAAGCACAGAAAAGCCTAATAAATTGGGACTAAAATAGTGACATTTCTGCTCGCTATCAGGCACCTCGACTCAATCGCGTCCTTCTCAAGAAATAAGAGAACCTCGACGTAGTGGGAGGGTTGTTAGACAACCTGATCGCTATTTGGGTTTAACTGAAACTCCAGTCGTCATACCTGATGACGGGATCGAGGATCCATTAACCTTTAAACAGGCAATGGATGATGTAGATCAACCTGAAGGGGTTAGACCCAGAGGGTGCAAATGGATCTACAAGAGAAAACGAGACGCTGCTGGAAAGGTACAGACCTTTAAGGCACGACTTGTGGCAAAGGGTTTTACCCAACGGGAGGGGATTGACTATGAAGAAACCTTCTCCCCTGTTGCCATGTTGAAGTCGATCCGGATACTTTTGTCCATTGCCACGTTTTATGATTATGAAATATGGCAAATGGATGTCAAGACTGCCTTTCTGAATGGCAATCTTGAAGAAAGTATCTACATGTCTCAGCCAGAGGGGTTCATTGCACAGGATCAAGAGCAAAAAGTTTGCAAGCTTAAACGATCCATTTATGGATTAAAACAAGCGTCTAGATCCTGGAATATGAGATTTGATACTGCGATCAAATCTTAAGGCTTTGAACAAAACGTTGATGAGCCTTGTGTTTACAAAAGGATCATCAACAACTCCGTAGCTTTCTTAGTACTGTATGTGGATGATATCCTACTCATCGGGAATGATGTAGGTTATCTAACTGACATTAAACTATGGCTAGCAACTCAATTCCAAATGAAATATTTGGGTGAGGCACAATATGTTCTAGGGATCCAAATTGTTCGAGACTGGAAGAACAAAACGCTAGCCCTGTCTCAAGCGTCTTATATCGACAAATTGTTGGTTAGATATAAAATGCAAAATTCCAAGAAAGGACTTTTACCTTTCAGGCACGGAATTAATTTGTCTAAGGAACAGTGTCCTCAGACACCTCAAGAAGTTGAGGACATGAGACGAATTCCCTATGCCTCTGCAGTAGGTAGCCTAATGTATGTCATGTTGTGTACAAGGCCTGATATTTGTTATGCAATAGGGATTGTCAGTAGATATCAATCCAACCCAGGATTCGATCACTGGACAGCCGTTAAAAATATCCTCAAGTATTTAAGGAGAACGAGGGACTATGTGCTCGTGTATGGTTCCAAGGATTTGATCCTTACAGGATACACTGATTCTGACTTTCAAACCGATAAAGATTCGAGGAAATCTACATCGAGGTCAGTATTCACTCTGAATGGAGGAGCAATAGTATGGCGTAGCATCAAGCAAGGATGCATTGCAGACTTGACCATGGAGGCCGAATATGTAGCCGCTTGCAAAGCAGCAAAAGAAGCAGTATGGCTCAGGAAGTTCCTGACTGACTTGGAAGTCATTCCAAATATGCATCTGCCAATCACCTTGTATTGTGATAATAGCGGCGCAGTTGCAAACTCAAAGGAACCTCGTAGCCATAAGAGAGGCAAGCACATCGAAAGGAAATATCATCTCATTAGGGAGATTGTGCACCGAGGAGATGTGATCGTCACAAAAATAGCGTCGGAGCACAACATTGCTGATCCGTTCACGAAGGCTCTCACGGCTAAAGTGTTCAAGAGTCATCTAGAAGGTCTAGGTCTGCGAGATATGTATGGAAAATAATCTAGGGCAAGTGGGAGAAATGTAACCGGTATCTGATGCCCTGGTTTATTGTATTTATACATTGTAATACGTTTTATGTAATATACATGTATTTTATACACCCACTACTGTTATGGATTATAGTACATCCCACTGAACTAGAGTTTTAGTTCAAGTGGGAGATTGTTGGGATTGGTGCCCTAAAACTCGTAGATAGTGAATGTTAAACAAATATTATATACTTGTTCGATAAAGTTGTTATCGAGATTAATTCAGTAAAGTCATTACTGAATAAGTAAATTGCACATTAGATAACCCAAATCCAATAAACCAAGATCCATGGCTATAGGTTGAACACTTGAGCTTTATGTAGAGACATAAAAGCGGATCAAGCTCGAGTAATAGCCAAAACGGTCTATAGTATAAGGATAGGGCTGGGTACCTTATTCTGGGGACACTATGAGACGCGGCCCACTTTATAGATAGTATAGACGATGTGATCCTAAATCGTCCATGTAGAGACATGCGAGTGGGGGCGTCCTATGCAATGAGTTTGCATAAGACCAGGACCTAGAAATAAGTCACTCTCGCTTTATAACACAATTTACTGACGAGGCTGACTATTTCATGTGATGACCTAGGTAACTCGATCTTAATCCTGAGCTAACTATGAACTCCTGTTTATTCGAGCTTATCCTTAGATCTGCATAGGTGAGAGTGGCTCAGTATCGCCGACTCAATAAGCCTCCCATTTCAAGGATAGGAACGGGTAGATAGCTGGGGACATAGTCGTGCGAGAAGGAATTCACTCCTACCCAAATTAGGGATAGTAGAAAGGTTGTTCCCTTAAGTGCTGACTCCGGGGCTTGAACAAAGGGATCCCGCCCTCTCATTGGCCCGAGAGGGACTCAGTTTATTGGTTGGACCATAAACCAATTGTTCATTAGAGGATCAGTGGGACTTAAGAAACTAGAAGTACTATAGGGGTAAAACGGTCATTTAACCTAGCTATAGCTACTAACAACCTGTGAAGGATCGACTTACTTATCATGGTTAAATCAAGTGGACGAAAATACATCTATAGTGATATAGGTCCATTAGGTCCCCCTACTAGCTCATATCGGAATAAAGCCTAGAACAAAAAGATAGGAAGCTTTGAATCGTTCAAAATCGGGAAAAAGGGTATTATCGTAAATTGTGTTTGACACAATAATTTAATTATGAATTAAATTAGAAAATGAGAGATGAAGTATTTAAAAGTGTTTTGAATACCATATATATGTATTAGGAATCATATATGATTAATTGCACAAGATTAGTATGATTAATTGGATTAATCATAAGAAATCATTTTGAAATGTCTCAAAATCAATTTCCTAATGTTAAATTCAATTTGGAATTGAAATCAACATTAAATTGCAAGCTTGAAATCAGATTTCAAAGATGTAATTAGTGGATTAAGTTGGATTCCCACTCTTGCATGAAGATACAAAGTGGAAAACAACTTACCTCATGCAATAGTTGCATGTCTTGTAAAATGGACACTTAGAATCCACTTTGACTTGCAAGACTACCATGTGTCTTGTGTCTTGAGGCTACTCCTTGCAAGGAGAATGTCTTTATAAGGGTTATGAATCAGATTCAAGTTAAGAGAGTGATTTTCCATACTGTTATGCTGCTGGAATTTACACTCAAGCTCTCTCATCTCTCATACTTCTCCATAGCTTGATCCTTCAAGCATTCCCTTCCCATTCCCTATCTTATATAGACTCCCACAAGTCGTTCTTGGCCCGGAGGATAGTAGGGAAGACTCTAGAGGTTGTCCAAGGAGCATAGGAGAAGAAAACACCACAAGGAGTTCCTCATTAGTGAGCTACAAAGGTTGGTGTTCTCTAAACTCTCTGTTCTGTCTTTTCTAGAACATGCATGCTTTAGGAGTAAAATTGAATGAGTTAAGTGCTTCCGATCTTCAATTGCTTCCGCATGTGTTATATGAACACCTTCATTTCTCTCTTCTAGTGGCTTACCACTCCTTAGAGTCACTGCCTGTACCTGCTCCTTACCTTCCCTTCTAGGGTGTTCCGTATCTGAAGGAAGTTTCCCTTGGGGCCTTGCCTTTAGCTCATTAGCCAGCTGGCCCACTTGCAATTCTAGGGCTCTCATTGAAGCTTGATTACTTTGAATTGCGGCATCTGTACGAGCCATATATTCTTTCATCATTGCCTCAAGAGAACTCTCCGAATTTTGCTGGGGCAAAGCCTGCTTATTTTGCTGGGGCAATACCTATGATTTAGTAAATCCTGAGTGGTTCACCTTTTGTTGTGCTTGCACATTACTTCCTTGTCCTCCCCATGCGAAGTTGGGGTGGTTGTGCCAACCTTGATTATAAAAGTTAGAATAAGGGTTATTCCTTTGATTACCTACAAAAAACACAGAAGTTGGATTGTTGGGGAAAAACTTGTAGTTGTGCTCTTCACCACAATAAACACATGATTCCTCTGCAACTTGGTTCACCACTGTGGCAGGCTCCACAGCTGGCGGCTGCTGATGACTAACCACTGTCACATTTTTAAGAGCGTTAGCTAACATTGCAATATCAGTCCTAATGGTAGACACACCATCAACCTCTAACACACTCTAAACTTTTTTATTTGAGCCTCTAACATTCGACCACTGACAACTATTGGTTGATATTCTTTCTAAAATTTCATGGGCTTCAGTAAAAGTTTTTGCCAAAAGGGCCCCTCCAGCCGAAGCATCATCCATGCCTTGGATTGCTCCATTTAACCCATTGTAAAATGTTTCCATTTGGATACAATGAGGTAAACCATGGTGGGGACACTTTCGCAAAAGCTCCTTAAACCTCTCCCAAGCCTCACTAAAAGTTTCGTCTTCAAGTTGCCTAAACCCTACTATCTCACTCCTTAATTTGGCATTCCTAGTTGGTGGAAAATATTTACTAAGAAATTTCTCCGCTAACTCATTCCATGTCCTAATTGATCCTGGAGCAAAAGAATTTAACCACGCCTTTGCTCCATCTCTAAGAGAATATGGGAACAAAGTTAATCTAAGGGCATCTTTAGACACTCCTTGAATTACAAACGAATCACTAACTCCTAGAAAAGACTTAAGATGTAAATGAGGATCTTCAAATGACAAGCCATGGAATTGACCCACGGTTTGCAACATCTGAAACATTACCGGTTTCATTTAAAAATTTACTGCCTCAATTTGAGGACGTGCAATTCCTGGATTTAACTCATCAAACATTGGAAAAGCATACACTCGAATGGCTCTGGCCCTATCGTTTGCTACCAAGATAAGATTCTCAGCCTGATTATTTTGCTGTCCATTTTGCTCCAACGGCGGATTTTGCTGCAGCACACGATTCTGGGGATCAAGTGGATCTTCTGGAACTTGCGGAAGGCGCGTCACGTCAGCAATATGATTTTGATTTCTACGCTGCTCTCTCCTTCTTCTCTTGAATGTCCTCTCGATTTTTGGATCAAGCTCGAACCTTACCCCAGACGGATCGCTCATGCACCAAACTCACACCTGCAAAAACAAAAGAAACAATCAAAAAGCTCTAGCACCAAACCACTAAAATACAGACACAAAACAGATTAGATAAAAACTTATTCAAGTCCCCGGCAACGGTGCCAAAAACTTGTTGGGTTTCCAGAGTGGGAAAACAATAAGGTAAAAATAGACTCTAGAACACTGTGCAAGCATACACAATCCGCAGCAAGTAATAAGTATTTATTGAATCCACGGGGCTGAATAGCTCTCACTTTATCTATTTTGTATAACTTTTTAATGGTTTCAAAAATGGTTAAAATAATTGGTTTTGATATAATGCTGAAGCAAAAGAAAGGACAGAACATAAAGTAAACAAATAAAGCAGACAGATTAGAAACATGCGTTGGTCAGGATTTAGTAATTGTTTTAAAAGATGCTCTAGCAATATTATTAATTAGGCAAAACTCTTGCAGTCTTATTAGCAGGATCCTCCCGAAACTCTAGATTTTTTGGAATGTGTTTCAACTCCAATGACGCTCTACGGATCAAGCACTAGGCAACTGGCTATCCCTAACTCAATCACTGGCGTTCACCAATACACAATGATCTAGTGTGATTAAATGCTACACACTTCTCAAATCATCCCTGAAACTAAGAAGTGGTATTCATACCGGCTGGCCAGGCGGGCACAAAATATAAATATGCTCAACAAATAATCAAGATGCTCAAATCAACATATATTGCATAGAGAACAAGCACGACAATTACATGACTCCTAACCAACACTTAAGCAAATTTAGTTCGTAAAGCTCATGATAACACACGCTACAATCTGAGTATGTGCATCCATAATTACAAGAAATTACAAGAAAATACTAATTACCTTGGTCAAATCCGTAATTGATGGCCTTCTTGAAGTCTCCAATCTTTCCTCCTCTATTCGGCTTCCAAAAATGGAAATGAGAAATGATCTCTTCCCCAAAAGTGGAATGTTTTTGACTTGAACGGCTCTTCCCTTTTATAGAATGAAGGCAAGCCCAAAGTAGGTCAATTTGTACACGTGGATGGCTCTTCTTGCTTCTTAAATCCGAAAATAGCTCAACTAACTTCAGTTCATTAAAATGGCTAACGAGCTGTGACGTGGTAGTATTGCTCCTTGCTTTGCTGGATCACAGATTTTGCTCCCGCAAGTCGTCCAACAATATATTCTGCATAAAATAATTTCCAAAGCATCCATTCTTCCAAATGGGTTAAAACATGTAATATTCATCTAAAAGCAACCTATTTAGCACAAAAGACACACAAAATACTATAAACCTAAGGCCTAAATAACTCCCTTTTGGAGAGTTATTAGTGGGAGTGATTGGAAAAGTGCAAATATGCTCTGTCTTTTCAAGTAGTAAAATGAGAATACTCCAAGTATTGAATCCCAAGGATACGAGGTTTGCAAAAATCCAATTTTAAAACAAATACCTCCTCAAAGTTTGCAATCAAAGGTAACTAAAAATAAGAGAGGATGATTTGGGCTATTTTAAGACTGGAAATAAATAAAAAGAAAAGGTAAAAAGGCTGATAAATCGATGAGAGAAAAGGGGGACCGAAAGTTGTTTCACAACAAGAATATGTGCCCACCTTTGCACATGCAAACTGCTGATTAGGTTCGGTCCAATCAGCAATTGTTGTCCATTTGCGTCTGCATCTCACTCTTTCAAGTTTTGTACGGTTCAAGCAGAATGCATTCGAATTGTGCCCACAACCTACCCTCTTGACACTTAGCCCATGAGTTAAATTCAACTCCTATTCAACTTCGTTTTTTGTGCCTTTAGGAACTAAGCAATTAAAAATGCTAGGTCTAGGGCTAATTCTAACTTAGATAATGAAAAAACACGACTTTAGGAACTCTAGAGGACAAAAAGGAGAGAATGGTAGCTTTTAAATTAAAAGGGGGTGTGATAGCTCTCATTATGAGTTATTTTCCCAGTCTTTTATTGTTAGTCTGTGAGAATTATTTGGCCAAATCATACATTTTATGTTTATTTTGTAGTAATCGTATTTTGGATGGAAATAGAGTAATTGGAAGTTGACTGAGTCTTTGGAAAGTAAAAAGAAGGAAAGAAATCGAAGATGAATTAAAGCTAGAGTTGCAGCAGGGCCATTGGCCCCAAGAGCTCGGCATCCAGACGCTGGCCCTTAGCTCTTGACGTTGCTGCAAAAGACTTCCTAGCCATCTTACCCGAGGGCATAGTGCCTCGACGCTGGTGAATTTTCCATTTTTATTTCACGTGGCAAAGGCACAACATCGAAACGTTGTCCCTAGCTTCTCGACGCTGCCCTGTTTTTCCTATAAAAAGAATACGATTTCATCCGACCAATGGGGAGTTTAATTGGTAATCTTTTAGCCCTAATTTCGATTGAAAACTTCTTGTGGGTATTAGAGGAAGGACAAAGAGCGGGATTCAAGGTGAGAGCTCGTGGAGATCATGATGGGAACATGCGGCATCGGCAGGACTCGAGTTTTTACTCTTTCTTTCTCTTATCTTTAGTTGTTTTTATGGCTTTATTTTCAAGCTTAGATTGTAACGAATGAATTATGAGTAGCTAGGCTTCTAACTTAGGGGTTCATGGAACCTTTTGGTTTTATGGATTAGTTTTCAATGAATTATTGCTTTTAATCTATTCATGCAATTATGTACTCAATGCTTTTAATCTACTGGCCATAAATTGAATGTTATTGTGTTGAATCTTGATTGGGAGAGTGGGTTTGGCTTAGATCTTAATTGCATGACTAAAGTAATTCTAAGATCGAAAGATTTAGGATCACTTTAGAAGTCGTCAAAGAATTAGACTTAAGGCCTTGCATATCACGAATCTAAATAGGGATATTTGAATCTTGATTATGCATGAGAATCAATTATGCTCGGGAGAGATAATTGTGGATTTAATATTCTTGACTTATAGAAATTGCAGATTAACCTCATTCAAGTAATTAATCTATAATTCCAATTGGTGAAGTCAATTCCCTAAGTGTTTCCTCCATTTGAATTTCCATTTTTAGCTTTCGTTTGTTTTAATTTACCATTCTCATTATAGTTTAATCTCTAAATAAAATTGAACAATAGTACTCATGGTAATTAATTGACTAGAAAACCAATTCAGAGGATGACACTCGTAATTCACAAAACACTATATTAAAACTTGACCCGTACACTTGCGGTGAGCAAATTATTTAGTCATTTAATATCATGAAGAAATTGTTTGGTCTTACTTTTGAGTGTATTTTATTGTATTGTAGTTAGTTTTGATTTTTTTTTTTTATTTTTGTTTGTATTGTTTATTTGGTTTTAGTTTATTTTTGGTTAATTTTCTTTATTTTATTTTTAGGATAGATCGTTGTATGCGAAAGGATAGGAATTTGTTCTTAGTTCCTTTTGATCCTGAGATAGAAAGAACTTGTAGTAAACTTCAAAACGATAAAAAGAACAATTCCACTCCAATGGCTAACCTTGATCCACCTACGGAGCCTAAGCCTATTCATGACTATTTTCAGCCAGTCTTTCCTGAACAGCAGTCCGGGATAGTCTATGCACCTATCAATGCAAACAATTTTGACCTAAAGATCAGTCTTATTTAGATGGCTCGTGACAGTGCATTTCGAGAATCTTCTATAGAGGATCCTAATTCTCATTTGAAATCTTTTCTAGATATTTGTGGGACTGTTAAATTGAACAGTGTGACTGAAGATGTTATTCGCTTACGTCTTTTCCGTTTCTCTTTGCAGGATATGTTAGGGTTGGTGTCCTAAAACTCGTAGATAGTGAATGAAACAAATAGTAGTATACTTGTTCGATAAAGTCGTTATTGAGTTTTTGTTCACTTATGTTATTAAGTAAGTGAATTGCACGTTAAATAACCCAAATCCAATAAACTAGAATCCTTGGCTATGATATGAATACTTGAACTATATGTAGTGACATAAAAGTGGATCAAGTTCAAGTAATAGCCTAAGCGGTCTATAGTATAGGGATAAGGCTGGGTACCTTATCCTAGGAAAACTATGTGACGCGGTCCACTTTGTATACAGTGCAAACGATGTGATCCTGAATCGTTCATGTGGGGGCGTCCTATGCAAATGAGTTTGCATAAGACCAGGACCGAGAAACCAGACACTCTTGTTTTATAACACCGTTTACTGACAAGACTGACTATTTCGTGTGATGACCTAGGTAACTCGATCTTTGATAGCGAGCATAGCTAGCTAGTTTTCCTTAATTAATTTAGCTAGTCTTTGATGATTTATTGGCCATTTTATTGCACTTATTTGTCTATTTTGTAGGAAATGGTTGATTGGAGCTAAAGCGCGAAATTGGAGTTAATCGGGTGCTCGGGACGTGAATAGTTGCAAAAGAACCAAAGAGAATCAAAGAAGGAAAAGTCAAAGTAGGGTCAACTGCAGGCTAGCGTCGAGACGCTAGCTCTTGAGCGTCTCGACGCTGGCATTCCATATCTGAATTGGCGCTAAAAGGTCACAGCGTCTCGACGCTGCGAGTTTTCCTTTCCAGAAGCGCGCGTTTTGAAGGCAGCGTCGAGACGCTGTCTTGACAGCGTCGAGACGCTATGACGAAAAAACAGAATATAAGCTTCTTTTCGGCTAGGTTTTTAGGGGGACTCTTTTGGACACTTTTGGGAGCCGTAAACAAAGCAAAAACAGAGACTTTGGTGGCTGAAGCAAAGAGAGCAAGGTGGAAATCAACCCATTGTTCGTAGGGATCGTGACGGGGACGTTCGGTCTCGGCCTACATTGAGTTTTCTTTTCCCTTTCCTTTTCTCTAGCTAGATTTATGGCTTTGTTATGTTTAGTTGAGCTTGTAATTTCATTCATGAGTAGCTAAACTTGTAGCTTAGGGATTGATGTAGTTTATTTTGTTTATGGATTGATTTATGGTTTAAGTTGTGCAATGGTTATTATGTTTGTAATCTTGATTTAATGCTTTCAATTAATTGGCCATTAGTTGGATGATTTAAGTTTTGAATCTAGCTCGGGAGAGGGGATTTAATATAGACTTACTCAAGATTGCATGACTAAAGTTTATTTTCTAATTCGTGACGGTTTTAGATTAGCTTTAGAATTGGTCAAAAGATCTCATTGCCTTGCATGTTAATAAACTTAGATAGGGATATCAAGTAGATTAATGTGCATGAGAATCAATTACACTCGGGAGAGGTAGTTGTGATTAAAGGGTCTTGGGCTCATAATCCCATTGTGCATAATAACTTACTCCTTAAAATCAATCCTAGACTAAATCGGCGAAATCAATTCCCTAAGTGCTTGTCCAATTGAATTTCCACTTTTTACTTGCCTTGATTTAGTTTTCATATCATTCACTCACTACTTTTTGATCCCTAAATAAAATTGAGCAAGATAATTCACAATACTTGATTTGCTTAAAAATCCAATCCAGAGGACGACACTCGTTTATACGAACACTTTATTATTACTTGACCCGTGCGCTTGCGGTAAGGAAAATTCCACATCAATCTTAATCCTAAGCTAACTATGAACTCCTGTTTACTCAGGATTATCCTTTGATTTGCATGGGTGAGAGTGGCTCAATATCGCAGACTCAATAAGCCTACCATTTTGGGGATAAGACCGGGTAGATAGCTGGGGACATAGTCCTGCAAGAGGGAATTCACTCCTACCCAATTTAGGGACAGTAGAGAGGTTGTTCCCTTAAGTGCTGACTCTGGGATGTGAACAAAGGGATCCCGCCCTCTCATTGGCCTGAGAGGCTTTAGGTTTAGTGGTCGGACCACAAACCAATTGTTCATTAGGGACTCAGTGGAGACTTAAGGAAACAGATGTAACTTCAGGGGTAAAACGGACATTTGACCTAGCTGTAGTTACGAACAACCTGTGAAGGGTCGACTTACTAATCATGGTTATATCGGGTGGACAAAAATATATCTACAGTGAAGGGAGTTCAACTATCGGGCTATAGTGGAGTGTCTTGATAGTTAACGAATGTTGGTTAACTAGGATTAAAAGGGTTTAACCAGTTAATCTCGGATCGTTGGAGCCCATGATCTGTAGGTCCATTAGGTCCCCCTGCTAGCTCATACAGAATAAACCTTAGAACATCATGATGAAAGAATTTGAAACGTTCGAATTTAATTACAGGGAGTTGTTGTTAAATCATGTTCGATATATTTAACATTAAAGTTTAATTACGAATTAAACCAAATTCTGAGAGAATTGGAGATATTTAAATGGGATTTAAATATCATTTATATGCAATACATATTTTGGTTTAAATGTGAATAGGGATTCATATTGAGAAAGATCGGGATAGGTGCAATTATTTAATTTGATATTTTGTATTAAATTAAATAATGATAATTAATTAAAAATTGTTTTTTTAATTATTTAAATTAATTTGTTGAAATAATTTTATTAGATAAAAGAAATTGAGAATTTCTTAAAATTCAAGAGGTGGTGCTTTTCATTGTAACCCTTGCATCTCTCTTGAGTTAGCCACCTATTTTGATCCTTGATTGATGTCTTATCTTCAAAGCTTTTGAATGCATGATGCCTTCTTTATAAGTGGAATAAAAGGCCTAATATTAGAGAATAAGAAAAGCAATGAAATGCTGGAGAATTTCTTACTCGAAAACCAAAATATCTTTCCTCATTTTTGCTTGAGTTATTAAGCATCTCCCTTCAATTCTCATCTCTTTTGGTCCCCACAAGCCGTTCTAAGGCCGGAGAATAGCGGGGAAAACTCTCGTGGTCGTCTACAATCGATTCGTGTTCAATTCCATCCAACGGAGCTCTTGAATTTCAAGCCAAAAGGTTGGTAAAACGATTGCTCTGTTTTTCGTTTATGAATATCATGTTTTTCATTTGAGAAATTAACGAAATTAAAGTGCAATTGATCCAAATCGCTTTTGCTAGAGTGTTCTACACTCCTTCAGGATAAAGCACGAGATTGGTTACAATCTATTCCTCCTTGAAGCATTACCACTTGGGATGCTTTGGTCTAGGCCTTTTTGAAGAAGTTCTTCCCTTCTGCAAAGACGGTCAAGTTGACGTTTGAAATTGAGACATTCGAGCAGTTGTTTGTTGAGCAACTATATGAGGCATGGGAGCATTTCAAGGAACTACTGAGGAAGTGTCCACGGCATGTTTACCCAGACTGGTTGCAAATTCAATTGTTCGATAATGGTTTGAATCCTAACACTAAAACCATTGTTGATGCAGCTGCAGGTGAGACTCTGTTCTCCAAGACTATAGAGAGCACACAAACTTTATTGGAGGACATGGCCACCAACATCTATCAATGTTGGGTTGTTTAAATGAAACTTGGACTTGTATGTGGGGACATACGAGGATCAATGTTCAAGTAACAACCTAAATGATCTATAGTATAGAGATAAAGTTGGGTACCTTATCCTGGTGACATTAAGTGATACGACCCGCTTTGTATTCGATACAGATGCAATGATCCAAAAGATCCATGTAGGAGACATGCGAGTGGGGGTATCTAATGCAATGAGTTTGCATAAGACCGGACAGGGAAATAGTAACCACTAGATGTAACGTCGTTGACTAGTTTAGGTTTCTATTTCAATAGGATGACCTGGGTAACTCAATCTGAATCCTGAGTCTGTTATGAACCCCTTTTCAGTAGGGATTGTCCTTAGATTTGTATGGGTGAGAATGGTCAGTTCGCCGACTCAATAAGCCTACCATTTCAGGGGCAAGACCGAGTGGAGGCTTTGAACATAACAGTACAATATGGAATTCACTCCTTCCCCTATTGGGGTAAGTAGATGTGTGTTTCCTTAAGATCTGATTTTGTTTCTTGAAGAAAAGCGCGTTGTCCTCTCCTAGCCCGAGAGGAATTTCTGTCTAGTGGTTGGACCCTAAATAACTTGTTCATTAGAGGGATCAGTGGTACTTAATGTTGGGTTTTATGCCCTAAAACTCATAGATAGTAAATGTAACATTTAACCGAACATAAATAAAATGATGTATCAATCATTTATTTTGTTTGTATTGTGTAATCTTGTCTAAATAACCCTAATCCAATAAACTAAACATCCTAGGCTGTTAGTATGAGACTTGAACTAGTATATAGGGACATACGGGGATCATTGTTCAAGTTACAGCCTAAAGGGTCTATAGTATAGGGATAAAGCTGGGTACCTTATCCTGGTGACACTATGGATACGACCCGCTTTGTATTTTGATACAAACGCAATGATCCAACGCGTTCGTGTAGGGGACACGCGAGTGGGGGTATCCTGTGCAATGAGTTTGCATAAGACCGGACCGCAATAGTTGACCACTAGCTGTAATTGTCACACCCCCTCTCGAACTACCTACTAGCTTAGTCCGGGAGATGGCATGAAGCCAACGGACATCGTCCTCCTCTAACGATACCTGTTGACCCTGCTGAACCGTTGAACCTGATAAACATACTAATTTTAGATATAAAATACTTTACATGTAACACAACACAGCGGAAATCCTTGAAAACCTTTAGACATACATGAAGTGCAGCCCTGACATAACTCAGTTTGGGAAATAACCTGATAGAGACATCACAACTAAAACATATCCAACTAGGGTTTACACAACCAGAACATCTAGAGGTTACACAAACCATAAACTATCCAACTCTTACAAAGACATTACAATACAAACAGACACAATGTACAACTCCACCCACGTACTGGAGCTTCGGGAAGCTTTTAGCAGACTTTGGCAGTTTATCAAGCACCAGGAGCTCGATCTCTACCTGAAAAGTGGGAAAACATTTTGAAAGAGTGAGCTACGAAGCCCAGTGAGTGACTAAATTTTTAACTGTAAATCCGAAAATCAGAACACGTGATAAACCTTTAAACGTATAGATCTGTTCAATCAAATCGTTAAACATAAACGTGTTATGATAAAAGCTTTCTCAAATACTCCACAAGTACGTCATTAAAAACCTAGCAAGACATATCAAGTATATCAAACATTTTAACTAACATGACCGATCTACGTTGTGTAGGGCACGCCCAGTACAACCAACGTTTACTAGCTCCGCCCAACACTCCAATCATCTTTGTCGTAGTGGGACCCGCCCAGCACTTCTGACAGTATCATTGTCACGGAGTACACTCAACGTCAACAACGAAATATAACCTGTGTGCACACGGTACCATATAGCCTCGGGCTCAATATCTCAGTCATGTAGTCAATAAAAGTCTTAGAAAATCACATGAAAACATTAAAACATGCCTGCTTATCTTTATCTTTCGTAAAACTCAAGCTTACTCGTGAAAAACTGAGAATCTTTAAACAGTACTCGCTAATACATGCTTTGCTTTAAATGTTATTGTTTCTACTACTTTTCAGAACATCAATAATCACGTGCTCGAATATAAACCTCATTAGAAAATCTAAGCTCAAAACTTAAGTTTGAAACCATTCATAGAAATCATGTATCATTCATAGAAAAGCATGTAAAACATCTAATCATGAACAACCGTTTAAAAATAATTTTCGAAATTCGTTTTGTCACTCACAGTCTTGTCTAGTTCCCGGCCTGTAGACTCGGCAACCAAAACTGAGCATCAGAACTATCAATCGTCTTGTCTTTCCATGCTCATGAATTCTAAATTCTAGAAATAAAATCACACTTCACACTTTTTCCCAGATTTTTCAGATTCAATACCCTAACTTCAAATACTCATAACTTCCTCAATACTTGACCAACATTAATGTAATATATATCAAACTCTTCATTTTCGAACCCTCTACAACGTATCTCAAGGAAGGAAAGTGAGATTCCCAATGGATTGGTCCAGAAATCCCCCGAACACAACAAATACAGATTTGTGCTTCTCTGCTACCCTCTACCTTCCTCCTGAAATTAAACCTACTTCTAGTCATTTTTGGCACACGAATTCTTGATGAAAATCATAGAAAATTAAATAAGCTTTCCAACCATACCAAATTGAGCTTCTAAGGCAACTTGTACACCACAGAATGTTTGCAAAACCAGAAAAAACCAGAGACCCTTCAGATTTGCACGAAAATTTTGTGCTCTGTTTTCCCCTTCAAAAACCATTAACTTAACATCAGATTTAGCTCAAGCTTCCTCAAGAAATTTGTTAGAAAATGGATTAACTTTCAAGAAAGTCAGGCCTCACCTCTTAGTTCTTCTTGTGTAGCTCAAACCGAATAAAAAACCAGAGATAGGCAGATTGAACCTAGATTCTGCTATGGTTGCATTTGCATGAGCTTTCTCCTTTCTTCTTCAACCTCAAACCTGCAGCAATCTTCTTCTTGCTCTTCCTTCACTCCCTCTCTTGAAATGCTCTGAAAATCTGATGGAAATGATGGAGAAAATGGCTGAAATGAATCCTTGGCGGTGAGTTTGTTTTTCTTAAAACACTAGCACCGACAACTTTTTCCCATTTTTTTTCTTTTTTCTTTTTTATTTTTCATTTTCCTATTTTCTTTTCTTTTCTTCTTTATTTCCTTTCTTTTCTTTCTTTTTTTAAATTAATAAATTCCAACAACTTTAATCCAACAATGAAACCACAAAGCTTTGTCATTCTCTTCAATAATGAACAACAAAAAATTTAATCCAACTTCCCATAATATGTAACAAGAGCAAATAATCCAAGGAAAGTCTCGGGTTTACAGTAATACCGTTGACTAGTTAGGTTTCTATTTCACTAGGATGACTTAGGCAACTTGGTCTCAATCCTGAGTGGGTTATGGACTCCATTCACGAGGGATTGTCCTTTGATTTATATGGGTGAGAGTGGCCTGAACGCCGACTCAATAAGCCTATCATTTTGGGGACAAGACCGAGTGGGGAGCTGGGAACATAATTACACAAGATGGAATTTACTTCTTCCCGACTTTAGGGTAAGTAGAGGTGTGTTCCTTTAAGTGGTGTCTCCAAGTCTTGAACAATGGGCCCTGCCCTCTCTATGACACGAGAGGGACTTCTATTTGTTGGTTGGACCTCAAACAGGTTGTTCATTAGAGAAGCACTAGGGACTTAAGGACATAGATGTAACCCAGGGGTAAAACGGTAATTTGACCTAGCTGGGGTTACGAACACACTGAAGGACTGACTTGCTGTTATTGGTCAATATTCGTGGACACATAAATATATCTGTAGTGAGAAGAGTGCAGTTGTGGTTCTATAGTGGAGTGAACCACAGTAAACGAATATTGATTAACTTGGTTAATGAGTATAACCAATTAATCTCATATCGTTGGAGCTTCTGATCTGTAGGTCCATTAGGTCCCATTGGTAGCTCATTTAGGGCGTTGAGGTAAATTTCTAAGGGAGAATTGAATATTCGAAGGGGTTCAAATATTAAGTTTAAAATATGAATTGGATTCATATTAAAACAATAGGTTATAATTAATGTGCATTGGATGCACATTAATACTATAGGTTATGTGAGAGAGATATAATTAAATATATGATATTTAATTGAAATGTCAATTAATTATTGAATTAATTGATCTTTTTGTTTTAATTTAATTAAATTAAATTTTATTTAATTAAATTGCATTAAAACTATAGGTTATATGAGAATATTTATATAAGAAAATTAAATCAATTGTTGATTTAATTATTTAATTAAATGATTACTAATTAAATATTTATTAATAATTTTAATTAATTTGATTTATCAATTATGGTAACTTATAAATCGTGGTTTTTTTCCCATTAACTTATTACTGCACGTTCAAAGGGGAAAAAGTTTAGGAGAGAGTTAAGGCCGATCATTCTCTCTCACTCTCTCAATCAAAGCCCTCCCTCTCTCTCTCACTCTCTCGATTCCTCTGCAAACACAGAGAAGAAAAAAAAAATCCCTTAGTGATTTTTGGTTCCCACATGCCTCTCAACCACAACCTTGTGAGAATACCAGTGTAGCCTTTTGGTGGTGTTTTGTGGAGATTCATCCAACGAAGTTGCTGCTTGAATTTAGAGCAAAGGTTCGAGAATTGGTGAATTCGATCAAAATCTTCAATCCATAGTAAGTTTCCTTTGCTCCTATGATCACTAGGACATTATCTAGATTAGATCTAGGTAATTTTTATAAAATCAGCATGTTTTATAGCCATTTACAGCATGTTTAATTTAGATTAATTCACTACTACAAAAATGACTTTCTATGTCACCACGTCTAAACCAAATAAAGGAAAGGGAGAAAAAAATGTCATAAATGGCTGGGGGCGCGTTTTTGGCAGGAAAAAGTAGAGTTTTACGTATTTTCGAAAATTTATGACATTTTTTAAATGTCGTAAAATTATGACATTTTTTAAATGTCATTAATGAAAATTAATTTGTTTTTCATTTTAGAGTGATTGTTTTATCTTAAAAACCCATTTAAAAAACGCGAAAAAAGAAACGAAAGAAATAGAAATTTTCACTCCATCTCCTTCCGTCCCTCATTCTTCACCAATACTCCCCCACACTCATGGAGTTTCGTTCAAGTAGCCCTCTCCCTTCCGTTTCTTTTTCTGTTACACCATACCCAAATCCATAACATTCGCTGGTTGTTCTTCCCTTGTTCCAGCGAAAACCCAACACACCCACGTGATTGGTT
The DNA here is from genome assembly GCA_017139565.1 of Luffa aegyptiaca. Taxonomy (NCBI): domain Eukaryota; kingdom Viridiplantae; phylum Streptophyta; class Magnoliopsida; order Cucurbitales; family Cucurbitaceae; genus Luffa; species Luffa aegyptiaca. Next base: position 18,133,245 of record CM029405.1, on the reverse strand, counting down.
GGACGTCGGCAACACCCACGCACGAATAGGCACCTTCCGACGGCTCACGAGCAACAACGGCGTGCGCTCATCCACAAGTCTTCAGATCTACACGATGTCGAGCTTGGAGAACGGCGTTGCAGCCCCAAACCCATGTCGAGCGACTGCTTCCTCTTGTTGCACGCATTTTGGCGGCCAAGTAGTAGCATATACTTGGTTCCGGTACGGTCCGACTTCAGTAGCTTTGTGATGACTATTGCGTGTGCAGTTTAGTAAATGGTTCAGCATATCCACAAGCCCATGCTCGATCTTTTGTAGTTTTGCGATACCCATTCTCTAATGACTTTGATTTCATAGTTTAAGCCCATTTGAATGTCAATTAGCAAGTTGTTAGCACAAATCTAGTTTTTGGCACATACCCATAACCCGAACAATGTTGATTCAGATTTCTCATAGTCCAATGGTTCTTGTTTGGCCATTTTGGACTTCGACGAGCATCATCAAGCATGTTTGGTGAAGTTCAGTAAGTTTCAATGCTCTTTTAAACCTATTCTGACTCAAGTTACGTGTTGAAGATTGTTATCTAATCTTTAGAAAGTTGCTTAGTACAATTTAGATTAGCCTTTAATGTTGAGAGAACATATTTTTGTAGGTTTGAACTCATTTGAACAGTTCTAGCGAGCTTTGAATCATTTTGATGGAGACGTTTTATTTTAGAGTGTGGCGTTGAGAATTATTAGATTTGTTAGAAGTTCAAATGTTCTTAGAGCTTAATTGAGTTGAGTATCCTTTTGTCTAGCATTGTGAACTAAGATTGATTCTCTCTTTAGTAGGAGTTGTTGATTTAGTATTTTACTATGTAGTTCCAATCATTTTGAAAACATTTTGGATCCAAGATTGAAAGCATTAGCTCAAATTTACACCAATTAGGAGTTCTTCTCCAGCGTTGTGAACTAATACATTTTTGTATGCTTTCTTTATCTAATACATTTTTGTGTTGAGTATCTCCTCTCTTTTTGTATGCTTTCTTTATCTAATACATTTTGTTTTTTATTTCCTACCAAAAAAAAAAAAAAAAAAAAAAAAACCAAAAGTGGAAAATTATTTAAGTGGTGGGTGGGTTTTGCTGTAGAGTATGTAACATTATCTTTATTAACTATGGTTACAAAATGAAAATGATGAAGGTAGTTGGTAAGCTATTTACTTTTGTGATTTATGCATTGGTTTTGGTCTGATATTGATTGTAAGAATAAAGTTATTATCATTAATTCGGAGAGAAAGTGGGAAGATGGTGTAAAAACTCAATGAAGTAGCTAGCTTAGGTCAACAAGAATTCATGGCCCTTCATTTGGAAATCAAAGTAGGAACCATTCATCAAGGTTAGTGGTTATACTTTCAGATTTGTTTCCTCTTACTACCCCCTCCCTCCAATAAGATTATCTATGTTCTCTAAATTGTACATTGTCTAACAAGTGTTTGGTTTTAGTGCATTCTCATCTTTATTAATAGTGATTTATCATGACTTGGTTTATTCCTCATGGAGTTATTTCTTGAAAGTTTAGTTTAATTGTTATGTTTATAAACTTTGATAAGTTAGTTAAGGTTTGTTGGTATGTTCTCAAGTTTTTACTAAGTTTAGTTGTTAGATTCATCGATTGACTCCTAAGACATTTTAAAATTTAAGGTCGTATTGAACACAAAATTGAAAGTTCAAGGACTTATAAAACACTTTTTAAAGTTTCCTTGCGATTTTATATAATAGAAGGACATGCTTGTATGCTGTATAAAAGGAATTGTGTAAAGAATATTTGTTGTTGAAATTTGATTGCAGATTAAAGAATCAAATAAAGGAAAGAAAGCAAGAATGATGTGTGTGAAACTGAACCTTTTGGAATGAGTTTTCTTTGGTCTTTCCTTTTATTATTTTTTTTGGATGCTAAAGTTAAACACATATTTAGCCATTGGTTGGTGTTCATGGATTAGAGGGAAATATTGAAATAGATTAAGCAAATGGAGGAACATAAAATCAAATGAAACTCAATATTTTAAACCAACCTTCTGATTTCCATCTTTGTAAGCTTTTTGTTCTTTTCTCCTTCTAGTCAAAATGCTACTATTTTATAAATTGCCATGTTTTCTAATTTCTTTGTCATCAAAGTATTACTATATGTTATTAGTTATTTGTTTATAAATGCATCTTCGTGTTTTCATATCTCTAAGAGTGGATGATGGAAGTGATACTCCATATATAATGCTTTATGTTCCTATGATTAAATTTGATCAATTCGAAATTGATGCTTTATGTTTCTTTGGAAAGATGAAATTGAGGAGGGACCATTTATGAACCTTTTAGTTTTGCTTACCAAAACATATTGGATTACTTGTGTTTGTATGGGTGGTACATGGGTTTTGAGCCTTAAAAGTACGAGGACGAGAGAAAATTTATTGGAACCATGGAGTTCAGTTGGGTGAATTGATGATAACTTGTATTATATATGTATGAGTGCCTTGTAACTATATCCAGTGTTTGCTAAATGGAAACCTCTTGTCTAGTGGTTGCCAAGTGCCACAACACGTCGAAATTCACCAAATGTAAGACTACTCACTTTATCTTATATTTCTCTAATTCTCGGTACTTTGGTTTGTGCTCATAAGTTTACTAAAGATCGCAATAGTGGTTGTGGTATAAGAAGTCGTAAGTTATTATTATCCCTGGTAATAAACTCATTTCACACAAACTCTTAAATGGTTGATTAGATTAAGTGTTGGAGTGTTATGACTATCCTACAGTTATGGTAGTCATAACTTAAAATTAGATTGTAGATAGAAAAGTATGGAAGTTCATTCATTTGTATATGTTGACTTCGTATGACTTGAGTATTATGACTATTCTGCAGTTATGGTAGTCATAAATTAATTAGTTGGTTGTATTGATAAGTTTGTTTACATTTGAATTGTCACGTTTTTGTGTTTAGTTCTTTTAATAAGTTGTTATGTTCTTATGTTTAGTTCCTTTGAGCATGAGACTACTTAAGTTGAAGGATTAGTCACATAAAAGTAGTTTGGTGGTGGTGGTGGGGACTTAGATGAAGGAAAATTTGTTAAAACATTTGAGTACAATAAAGGTAGACAGAATTGTGAATGTGGAATTAGAAAGGGCATCGGTATTGGACATGGGTTAACGTTGATTGCTTAGTTTAGTTGTTCATCTTTATAAGTTATGTTATGTTTATGTTTATGCATTTGAGATAAGTTCAAAAGTTTGAGTTGTTATAAATTTAGTTTCATTGAATTCTTATAAGTTTGGTTTCATTTGCTTTCCATTGAATTGTTGTGTTTATGAGGTTCAGTACATTGTTGCACTTTGTTTTTTCATTCAAAAACTTTCGATGATTTGAGATAAGTGCAAAATTAAAGTTTGAGTTGTTATAAGTTTAGTTTCACTTGTTTTCCATTGAGTTTTTATGTTTATGAGGTTTGCTACATTGTTGTACTTAATTGTTTTCGTTGATAAGTTTAGCCATTTCATTAAAAAAGTTTCAATGATTTGAGATAAGTGCAAATGATTGAGTTGTTACAAGTTTAGTTTCATTGAGTTGTTATGGGCCCGTTTGGTAACCTTCTCGTTTCTTCATTTTTAACAAAGAAAAATAGAATTTTCATGACCCTAACACCTATACATTCAATAATAATAAACCTATATTCTTATTTATGTTTGGCAAAAATTGGAAACAAGAACAAAAAGGAGAAACTAGTTTTAGTTGTTCCCAAAAGTTCTATACAAATTTTGGGAGTGTTTCTAAAAAATGAGAAACAAGAAACATACATAGTTATTAAATGCTTAGGTTTTTTAATAAAATTAGAAACAAGAAATAAGAAACGAGAACGTTACCAAACGGGCACATTTTAGAGTACCCACAAGATTGTCACTTGTTTTCCATTGAGTTGCTATCTTTATGAGGTTCATTATGTTGTTTCAGTTAGTTCCTTTAATTCCTCATGCTAGAGTACCCATTTTAGGATTGAAAATATTGAGCACAAAATTTCATGTGATATTTCCATTGACAATCTTGTGGGCCAAATGAAGTCTAAAATTTTGTTGTGGCTTAATGAATTATAGATGGGTGCTTCCATGATATGGTTTTGCTGGTATGTTCATTTAGCATTGTCAAAATTGTCAACTCTCCTTGCAAGAAGCGATTCAATGTACTATGACTTGTTCTCTCTTTTAGAATCTTGATTACTATGTCCTATTCTTTAGACCTTTTAGGGCTACGTTCTTAGGATGCTGATTGTTTTTATGAGTTTCTAGATTTCCAGACGGTGCTTACTTTGATGTTGATGTTGCTAATATGTAATTTATATATGTTCTTAGAAAATTCTCTTGATGTCATGAGTTATTTGAACATGGTTCAATTTTGTGGGTTAAGTAAAAACATCGAACAAAAACTAAATAGAAGAATAAGCTATCATCATTATCCAATCCACACAAAACAAATTCAAACAGTAGTGAAAATGCACCTTTATTTCTTGTTTTTTTGTGCTATATGGTTTAGGAATCTTTTGGACCATTTTAGGAGCAATTTAATTAGGTAAGTAACTCTTATAGTTGGTGTTGTGTTCATTGCTTTGAAAATTTTAGGGTTTAGGGTTAAGAGACAAAAGTACAAATGTCCATTCCTTTCTACTAGTCATTTGACTTGGATTAAGAGACAAAAGTACAAATTTAGGGTTTAGGATTTGACTTGGACTCATGCTTTTTTAGCTTTGTATTTGGATTACCCATTCTTTATCGACTTCCAAATTACAGGTTTAAGGTCCTTTCAGTGCTAGCCAATGAGCATTTGGGTTCGGATTTGGTATTTGGCGAATACCCATAGCCTGAACAGGCTTGGAATTAAATACCCGTAGGCTAGGAGGTTCAGATTAACAATTTCGAACTCCTTCACCTCGAGTCCGTTTGGGTGCTGATCGGTAAGTTCTGGCGTCTTTAAACTTTTGGAGTTTGCCTAAGATAGCTTGAGAATAACTAATGGCCATTGGGTGTTCTTTAATTTGTAGTTTGGACCATTTCAAACTCTGGACAGCAGTTATTTAAGGATTTTAGTGCTGGTAGGTGAAATTCAGCAAGCATGTTGGATCGTTTGGAGTAGTCCAGTATGGTTTTCGAAGCCTTTAAGCCTTGTGAATGCCCTTTTAAGTGCTGAAAGTCAAATTCTATCATTTGAAAGGTTGTTGTTGTAGTTTGGATTGATTTAGAGTTTTCTCGATAACTCTCAGGAACTTTGAGCAACATTCCCTCGAGGACTAAGGTGGTTCTTGGGTAAGTTTCTCTTCTTATGGTTTGCTTAAGAAGGTTTTAAGCTAGCATTTAAGATGGATTTCGAGTGAGATTGTTTAACTGTTTTACGTTGAGAAGTTAGACTTAGCTATGAGTAATTTTATTTGAAGTTTGAACTCTTATTATTTAATTGGTCCCTAGCAAATGAGTTGTATGTTTTTACTAGTAAGTTGTGAATCTGATGTTGGTTGTGAATGCGAGATCTGACTCGCTTTGTTTATGGAGGTTAGGTTTTTGTTGTGATTTTTTTATGTTGTGGCATGCGACCACTAACCACAGTTTGTTCAGTATCGATTTAGATTGTCCATAGCATGATATATCATTTTTAGAAAAATTTATTATTTTTGTCATTTAAGCATTGTGTCTATTTAGTAAACTTAACAAGGGTTTGAAATGAACCTACAACTAGTGTTTGCCACATATCAATTGTGCTACCAAGTATCCAATATGTGTCCAACAAGTGTCGGAGTGTCCAAGTGTCCGAAACGTGTCGGACACAGGCACGCTAGCCAAACTAAAGTGTCTGTGCTTCTTATCCCTCTAATGAATCCGAATTGTAGGAATAGGCTCCTTGAATCAAATTATATGTATGTTGTTATCCCATCAACTGAGTTTTGAGCATGTTGAATTGATGCATAGAAGAGTCATACTGAATTATGCTTGATGTTGTGATGTGAACTTATTCTGATAAGTATGTTGTTTTGTTGTGATTGATTGGAAAACATAAGTATAATGTTGTGAGTATGCTGCACTTTTGGTTTTTGCTGGGTTAGAAGCATGGCATGAGTTAGAAAGTATGTTTAGGATGTGCATTTTGGGTTGTGAACCTCTTTAGTGAAAGAATTGTCAGAGGACATTGTGTGTTAGTGAGACTATGAGGTCAAAGGACCTTATGTTTGATGATGAGACTGTGAGGTCAAAGGACCTTGTATGTGATAGAGGAAAGTATGACTAAATTCTCAATTTAGTTCATTCTTAGAAGTACAAGTTATTGAACTTAATCATTTTTAGAATCTTTCTTACTAGATACCACACCATTAACTTTTTTTTTTTTTTTAAGTACCCTCTTAATTAATTTCTTAATTTACTTTCTTAATCTATTGTATTATCTCTCATAAGTAACTTCTTTCTCTTAATTTGTCAATTTTCAAAGGTAGACTTATTGTGATCGTACAGGGAAAAGCACACAAAAGCGACCCTTCTAACTAGGTATGTATGATTTCTTTAATGTTATAAAATCATTTTGAAACTTATTGGATTTATATGTTTGGTTGTATGTTGATATTGTTCCTTACATTATTAACTTGTATGTGTCTATAAGTTATTGTAGCCATAATTGGGTTTAAAACAGTTTTTCCTCTAGTTTCATAGTTTACTTGGTTGTATGGCTATCCTGCAGTTATGGTAGCCATACAAATCGATGAGTTTGTGTGATTTGAAGATTGTTTGGATGAATTTACGGAATGTGTGACTAAGAATTAGACACGTGTCTTTTGACTTCTAAATGTTAGTTTGAGTGAGTTTGTGTGATTTGAAGTGTCTTTGGATGAGTTTGAGGGATTTGAAATTCGTTTGGGTGGCTTGGGTGTGTTTAACTTTTAAGGGTTAGTTTAGGTGAGTTTGTGGGATTTGAAATGTGTTTTAGTGAGTTTATTGGATGTGGATTGAGTATGAGTAAATTAGGAACTTTTGGATGAGTATGTGGGATTTAATAATTGTTTAGGTGAGTTAGACATGTGTTTGACTTTTAAGGGTGAATTTAGGTGGGATTGTAAGCTTTGAAGTGTGTTTAGGTGAGTTTGGGGTGAATTAAACACGTTAAAGCATGTTTGTGAAATTTGAAGTGTGTTTAATTAGGTGAATTTGTGGGATTTGGGAGTATGTTTGGATGAGTTTATTGAATTTATAGTGAGTTTGGACACTTTTAGGCCACTTAGAATGTTTAACTTGTTCCAATGTGATGTAATAGTGAACTTTAGGATGTAGTTTATCCCCCAATGAATTTGTAATGAAAAAAAATTTGTGGTTGTTATAACTTAATATGTACTTAGAAGATATGTACTACATTGTCACCATTTTAAAGGTATAACTCATACATATTGTTAAAATGAATATTATTGTTCTTATCCTGATGTAAGAAATATTGCATTCAACTCTATAATGAATATTGTTTCGTTGGTTATGTCTTATAGGAACTCAACGAAGTCAAGAAAAACAATATTATGGACAATTAATGTATGACCTTTTTTGTTTTGTTGGGTTAGTGACAAAAAACATATATATATATATATATATATATATATATATATATATATATAGTATATTCCCTCATGGTTGAAGTCCAGTGTAGGAATTGTTGTGATGTACAAAATCTATTACACTTAGTTTGTACATACATATATGACAAAATTTGACCAATTTGTGTTCAATGTTATACAAAAGTTGTTATTTATGTATATATTTATTGTGTCAATATTTGAGTGTTTTATTTTAGAAACATATGTTTATTCACAGGTATTAGATAAAATAATTTCTATAGTTTTGATGGATCAATATAAATAAATAAACAGTGATGTATCGCTACTTATGATGGTTCATCAAAGTCATAGAAATTATTTGGGTGACATCTATTCAATATCATTATAAGCATTTTTTTTGACAATTTTATAACTGTTATGACATTTTTTTTGTTGACAACAAAAAACTGTCAACGAACAGTTTTGTTTGACAGTAAAACATTGTCCTTGTTGAAAATTTTGTGACATTGACCCGTTGTCATCAATAACCTTTTCTTGATAGTAATTAACTGTCATTAGTATATATATCTTGACAGAAACATGATTTTCAGGAGATATTTGACAATGTTCAATTGTCATAAAAAAATTTACTGTGACAATTAGTAAATGTCATTAATATGTTTTTTTTATAGTTGTTAAGTGTCATGAAAAAAATAATTATGACAGTTTTTTAATAGCGTCATGTATACACTTTTCTTGATGGGGGCTTTTAGGACGCAAAAAAAATGTCATGAAATGTGCTTGTGACAATTTTTCAATGTCATAAAAACCCAAATTTGTAGCTGGTGTATTTTTATTGCCAAACGTATCGATTTTCCGATCGTTGTTTAATTTGAGTTAAGTCTCTGAAATCTTCCGCTGCTCAGGGCTTTTATCTCTACACTTAAGGATCCAGAAGTAACCCAGAGGTAAAACAGTAATTTGACCCAGCTGGCGTTACGAACACTCGTGAAGGATTGACTTACTGGTATGGTCGATATTCGTGGACACATAAATATTCTACACTATGAAGAGTGCAACTGTGAGTCTTTAGTGGAGTGACCCACAGTTAACGAATGTTGATTAACTTGGTTAATGAGTATAGCCAATTAATCTCGAATCGTTGGAGCTTCTGATCTATAGGTCTATTTGGTCCACCTGCTACCTCGTAAAGGGTTCTTAGATCAATTAGTCTTGAATAGAATTTGAAGAGTTCAAATTCATTGAGGAAATTTTAGTTAATTGTATGTGATGCAATTAATATAATGTATAGAGATACATTATAATATAAGTTTAATTATTAAATTAACTATATAATAATAAAATTAGTTTTGGATATGATTCATAATTAATTAATGAGAGAATTAGATATTTGAAGGAGTTCAAATAAAATTACTATATGTTAAAATTAATATGAAGAGGGATTCATATTAAAACTATACTATATGAGAGAATGCTTTTGAATATGATTCAAACATGAAATTAATTAAATATGTGATATTTGATTAATTCATGAATTAATTAATTGTGTAATTAATTTAATTTAATTTAATTTGGTTAAATGTGATTTAGTCAAACTAATACTATAATTTATAATTAATCTACATTTGATGCACATTAAAACTATAGGTTAAAAGAGAGAGACACATTTGAATATGATTCAATTGTAAAATTAATTAAGTATATAATATTTAATTAATGTGGGGAACAATTAATTGAGAATTAATTGATTGACCTAAATAATTCAATTGAATATGATTTAATTGAGAATTCAAACTATATGTTATAATTGATTTAATTAAATTGGTTAATTAAATTAATTAGTTACATAATATATAGTTAATTGGATTATTAATTATTATATGTTAATAATTAATGGCTCAGATCTTTTATGATTATGATCAAAGGCCAGAATTGATTAGGGAAGTTTATTGTAACTTCCATCCCCATTCAATACGTAGGGGTTGTTCCCTGATGGTAAGTCTCTCTCACTCTCACGCATACTGCATACAGTTATTACAAAAGAATTCTCTCGGACCCATGAATTCTCTCCAAAGGAAAAACAGCAAACTGTTGTGTTCTCCAATTCCCTCCAAGACTTACAGGATCCCACCACCAAGACCTCTCCCTAGAGATATAGTGGGTTCATTCTTTTTGTGGTGTCTAGGACATTGTTGTGATCGTGATTTGGAGCATAGTGTTCTGGCGTTCTTCGGTCTCCATCATCACTTAAGTCCTCGAATTCTAAAGTGTTTAGATCTCGTTATTAGCATGCTTAATCTATATTACATAGAAATAGTTTATGTTTGCCCAATGTATTGGTTTTCTAATGGACTAAAATACATTCACGCTTAATTAATTTCGCTTTCGCTGGGATTCAATTTCTTCAATCAATGGCCATCAGAGTGCTCCACACCTAAAGTGGCAGTTGAGGCCTATGAGATCGATAACGTTACTTCCTTGAAAGCCCAAATATCTTGCCTAGCTAATTCTTTTCTTAAATTTTCAGGTACAGGGAGCTCACATTCCATAGATTCATTTGTAGCAGCCCATACATCTCAGTCTTAGGAGGAGGCATCTCTTGAGCAAGTTCAGTATGTTGATAGAAATTCTAACTATAGGGGACACCATAATGCATTACCCACACACTATCACCTTGGGATTAGGAATCATGAAAATATTTCTTATGCCAATAACAATAATGTTTTGAACCCTCCTCATGGATTTGCTCCCCAAAAACAAGAAAATAAACAATCTCTTGAAGAATTAGTTGGAGCTGCTATTACAGAATCCAATAATATAACCAACAAGTTGGAGAGTGCAGCCATCGCCCTGAACAACACAGTGAATGGCCATGGTACGACCATAAAGAACATAGAGACTCAGCTGGGACAGTTGGTGAAGCAAATAGGTAAAGCCCTGATAGCATGCATAAATGCTATCATTTTATCCTTAGATTTAAGAGTTTTTGTTGGATTTTATTGTGGTTTTAATGTTTAAATATGTTTAATTCTGAATTTTTGTCCCTAGGAGCTTTTTGATCAATTTATGGAGAAAAATGAGAAGAATTGGCCCAATTTATGAAGATATGATCATGAGAGATCAAGGATGGGTCAAATGGAGAATTAAAGGGTTTTAAATGGAAGACCAAAGGACAAAAATCTGGTGAGAAAGGCCCAAAGTTCAGCCCAAAACCGAGAGCTGGAATTTCCATCGGAGGGACAGCGTCGGCTACCCCTTAGCATCTCGACGCTGGGATGACTTGGGCAGTAAGACAATTACATCACAATGTCGCGATGCTGTCGCACCGGAGCACTATTTAAAGCACAATTTGGCCTCGGTTTTCAAGCATCAAGCAGCATTCTCCAACATCATTTAAAGGCTCTTTGAGCTATTTTGGGGATTGGGATGAAAGTGAGTGAGAGTAGCTCTTAAAGAGTGTTTTTGGGTATTTTGGGGATGATCGGGAGCTTGTTTCGCGGTGGATGAAAGGCGCAAGCAAGGGATTCATTGTCGGTTTAGTTCCTATTCCCTAATCTTGTCCATTTACTGTTTTATACAATGTATATGCTAGAAATTTTGGTGTGCATAGTGACGATGTATAGCTAAACTCCCGACATTCGGGTCTTGAATGAAGAAATAGAGTTATAAAGTTATTCTGATTACCTCATATTGTGTCCAATTTTTCTAGTTATTTGTTTGAGTGTTCTTAATGCTCTATGAATTCTGGCCAAATTTATAGTGAATTGATACTTAGTGGAAACTCGACGGAGAGAAACTAAGTCAGATCATAACCAACCCAACACCATGGCTCCCCATATAGTGCATTCTGAGGCATATTTGGTCTGACACCCTTGCACGTCAATTTCACGGGGAGGCATATGCCAATGTGGAGCGCCCGTCTACTGTCTGGTTGACACAAAACTTTGCGGGCTTGCATATTTCACTCATATTCACTTAACTCCATAGCCACTCATCAAAGCTCACGACGAAACCTCGACTTCCAAGGTCATGGCTCGAGGGCCCATCTGGCCCCCATTAAGCCTACCACTGACGCATCTGATGACATTGTTGCTTCTCAACTTGATCATGCCTTCTCATGACATTCATGCCCACTCATTTTGGTGTGTTGGATGATGCACCGTCCTCCTCGGTCACATCATGGCAATTTTCTCTCTCGGGCCTTTGACATGGCCTGATAGGGGACACTCGCATGTTGTCACTGCACTATCTGCACAATGAGGGTCACAACCTACTCTCTTCTAGTATGGTTGTGACACACAACATCTCGACACTGGCCAATTTTCTATTTTTATTTCACACGGAGCGTCTTGAAGCTGTTCTGTTTTTCCTATAAAAAGATTGTGATTTCATCTAGCCAAGGGGAGTTCGATTGGTAATCTTTTAGCCCTAATTTCGATTGGAGACTTCTTGTGGGAGCTTGAGAAAGAACAAAGAACGAGATTCAAGGTGAGAGCTCGTGGAGATCATGACGAGAACGTGTGGCATCGACGGGACTTGAGTTTTTACTCTTTCTTTCCCTTATCTTTAGTTGTTTTTATGGCTTTATTTTCAAGCTTAGATTGTAATGAAGGAATTATGAGTAGCTAGACTTGTAACTTAGGGATTCATGGAACCTCTTGGTTTTATGGATTAGTTTTCAATGAATTATTGCTTCTAATATATTCATGTAATTATGTACTTAATGCTTTTAATCTACTGGCCATAGACTGAATGTTATTGTGTTGAATCTTGCTCGGGAGAAGGGGTTTGGCTTAGATCTTAATTGCATGCCTAAAGTAATTCTAAGATCGAAAGATGTAGGATCACTTTAGAAGTTGTAAAAGAATTAGACTTAAGGCCTTGCATATCACGAATCTAAATAGGGATATTTGAATCTTGATTATGCATGAGAATCAATTATGCTCGGGAGAGATAATTGTGGATTTAATATTCCTGACTTATAGAAATTTCATATTAACCTCATTCAAGTAATTAATCTATAATTTCAATTGGTGAAGTCAATTCCCTAAGTGTTTTATCCATTTGAATTTCCACTTTAGCTTTCGTTAGTTTTAATTCATCATTCTCATTACGGTTTAATCTCTAAATAAAATTGAAGAATAGTACTCATGGTAATTAATTGACTAGAAAACCAATTCAGAGAACGACACTCGTAATTCACGAAACACTATATTAAAACTTGACCAGTACACTTGCAGTGAGCAAATTGCACAACAAGTTTTTGCTTCAGCTTGGTGGGACCAACTAAAAATAAACCGATGAAGTTATGGAAAAGGTGTTATTCATTCATGGCCTAAAATGTTTAGGCTAATGAAGAATCAGTTTCTTCCCATTAACTATGAACAACTTTTATAAAGCCAATATCTTGTCAACAAAGAGATGGAAAGGTAGCAGAGTATGTGATAGCCTCACATTATGAGCTTATTTTTAGCATTAAATTATTGTAAGTCTTGAGGTTTTATTTGGCCAATGTCACGCACATTTGTTTATATTTGGTAGGTATCGAGCTTTTGGAATAAAATCGAGTGATTGAAAGAGTTATCAAGAATATTGAAGTTGATGGAGCAATTGAATTAAAGTAAGAAGAAAAATAAATCAAAAGGCAGCTAGAAGACTCGAGAGGGTAGCGTTGAGACATTGTCCACAGCATCTCAACGTTGTCGTAGTAAACCAATTTCCTAGAAAAGGAAGCGTTGAGAGTAGCATCTCAACACTTCGAAAATAAAGTCCATCAAATGCAAGCGGGTGCCTATGTGCGTCAAGACGCTACTTATATGGCGTCTCGATGCTATGTGCTAATTTCCAATTCTATTTAGGGTGTTTAAAGGCAGTGTTGAGATGTTGCCTTCACTGGTTATAAAAATAATGCTTTCTCCAGCCACAAGAGGGGAGCCTTTGGACATAAAAAAAATAATTCTATTTCGAAATTAACTTGATTTGAGGAGCAAGAGGAAGAGCTAGGAACGAGATTTAGAGGAGAAGCTGGTGGATATCGTGACGAGGATGAGCAATCGACACAGGACTTCAGTTTTTATTCTTCTTCCCCTTCTAATCTCTTGTATTTTTCTGATGTGATTTTTATTGAGCTTTGATTTTAATTTCATGAACATGAGTAGCTAAATTTGTTTCTTAGGGATTGATGTAGTTGTTAGACTTTATGAATTGATTGATTAATTGCCTTGATAAGTTATATTTATTCTTTGGGTAAAATACCTTTTTGGTCCCTCATGTTCCGAGTCCATTTCTAATAGGTCCCTAGGTTTCAACATTGAACAATCAAGTCCCTACTGTTTTGATAATAGTTCTATTGAGTCCCTGGACTGTTAATTACTTAACGAAAGATGACGTGGCACCGTTTAAAAATAAAATAATTATTTTTTAATTAAAATAATAATTAAATAATTAAATTTTAAATTTAAAAAAAAAAATCACTTCTCCCTTCCCCCAATCGATTCCCCTCCCCTTTCTTTCCCCTTTCCCTTCCTCTTCCCCTTTCCCTTCCCCTTCGCACCTCCGATGCCACCATCTCTTCCCCCAATTATCAAAATGGACAAATTGGATTCAACCCAATCCTATATGACTTCGATTCTTACATGTCTTTGTGATATTTATTGGTTGCATTTCTATTTTCAATCGCAAATTCTCAAGAACAATAATCGAACTCATACCATAAACTACCAATGCTTCCATTTCTCGATGCATTTAACTTCTTACAGGTAATTGATTCCATCCATTAACACTTGAATCCCTTTTCTTCTTCTTCATAACCACCGAACCCACCCTGTTCCTTTTATTCTTCAAAAACAAACCCACAACAAACCCACCCCCTTCCTTCAAAGAAACCCACAGTGACAAAAGAACAAAGAAACCCACAAACTTGTCGAAAAACCGTTTCCTTCCAGCCCAAGGCGAAAGATGGGTATTGTGTTGGGTGAGTTTTTTTTGTTTTGATGAAGATGAGGAAGGGGTTGGGTGGGTTTGGTTTCAAAGAAGAAAAAGGAGAGGAGAAGGAGAAGGAGGCGTCGGATCGTCGCTGGCGAGAAGAAGAGGAGGATCGACGATGGCGGTGAGGGTAATCGATGAGAAGAGAATGGAAGTGGAAAGGTGGTGGCGTCGATAGTAATCGGCGGTGGGAAAGGGAAGGGAAAGGGAAAGGGGGAGGGGAAGAGGAAGCCGGAAGGGAAAGGAAAGGGGAGGAGAATCGATTGGGGAAGAGAGGGAAGGGAAAGATTTTTTTTAATTTTTTTAATTTTAATTATTTTATTATTATTTTAATTAAAAATAATTATTTTATTTTTAAACGGTGCCAAGTCATCTTCCGTTAAGTAATTAACTGTCTAGGGACTCAATAGAACTATTTTCGAAACAGTAAGGACTTGATTGTTCGATTTTGAAACCTAGGGACCTATTAGAAACGGACCCGAAACATGTGGGACCAAAAAGGTATTTTACCCTTATTCCTTTTATGCAATTCGGTGCATGTTTAATGCCTTTAATCATTTGATCACGGATTAATTTTTTATTGATTTAAGATTTTCATCTTCAGGAGAGTAATTTAGATTAGAAATTTAATTGCACGACTTAAGCTTTTCTAAGATCGGGAGATTTAGGACTGCTTGAGAAACTGTTAAGAGAATTAGATTTAAAGTCTATGCTTGTTATTGAAGTTGGATAGGAATATTGATTTCTTGATTTAGCATAGAAAATTAATATTGCTCGAGAGAGACAGTTGATAATTGTGAATTCTTGGTTTATGAAATAATTGCATACTTAATCTTGGTTTATTAATTAATTAATTCATATGTCTAATTGACGAATCCAATTCCCTAAGATCTTTCCCCATTGATTCTTCCCTAGAGTAAATTGTACTTGTTAAATTTAGTTTCTTTCTCTCTTGATTGAAATGGATTTTTCTAAATAAAATTGGGTGAATATACCCATGGTAATTAAGTGAACTAGAAAATGATGATGACACTCTCTTTCATCACTATATTAAGTGAACAAAGAAATGACAAGTTCAAGAATGCAAATCGTGATAACTGTTGATGGTCAAATTTGGACAGGCAGAACTCGCCTGACCTTCACGTGCCACCAACAGTAAATTTGTTTGTGAGGGGGAAGATGTGGCCTGCAAGACAATGAAACCTGTACACCGGTGTGGTGCTAGCCACACCGCCTCCGATGCTTAAGTCAGCAAGTAGAACGATGGGAAGCCAGAGAACAAGAGTAAGAGGAGAGTCCAGAGAATAGAATTCGGGATCGTTTAAATACTTGTTCCTGCTCTAGGGTTTTTAGGATTTCGGAGGCGATTCGGGCTGAACCAGGTGGAACTGGGGCGGCTAGGGGCACTAGGGACCAAACGGAGGGGAGGGAGCTCAGTCCACATGAGTGCGTTGAATGCTCGGCCTTGGCCTAAGGCTGTGGCCGAGCATGGGATTGGGCCGACGACCCAATCCCTTCGACTTGCTCTCCTCTGGAGCCAGCTTCTTGGTCATACTTTCGGGTTGGTGTGTGCGTTGTCCTGCTTGGTCCCTGAATTCTAGAGTGGTACAGAATCACCCTCAACATTAAGCCCCCACTTTTGAATTGGGATTCAGGTGTGACTTATTGATATAGGTCGAGTTCCTTAAGCCCGATTTAAGAGTAATGATCTTGCCCTACGCTGGCCTATGTGCGGATTTATTGTCATTCTACAAGATAGGATAGAAATAGACAAATCAGAAGCTCCTTGAATAGGGATTAGGTGAGAGAAAAATGAGAGAAGGGAGAGATTACAGAAATGGTTGGAGGGGCCTCGACCTCGACCTAGCCTCGGCCTCGGCCTCTGGATGAGGCCGAGCATCGCATTTTTCTTTTGGTTCTCCCATCGTCATCTGTTTTGAAGCCCCCTTCGTTCATACATCATTTTAGAGTTGAGGGTCGACCTCCGTGTCAGCGTGGGCATTAAGCTCGAAGGCTTCGGCTCGCATGTAGGCGTGGGCACTAAGCTGAGGGCTTAGGCTCGCATGTAGGCATGGGAACTAAGCTGAGGGCTTAGGCTCGCATGTAAGCGTGGGCTCTAAGCTAAAAAGCTTTGGCTCACATGAAAGTGTGGGCACTAAGCTTGAAGACTTAGGCTCGCATATGAGCATGAGTTATAAGCTGAAAAGCATAGGCTCGCATGTAGGCGTGGGCACCAAGCTCGAGGGCTCGGGCTCGCATGAAGGTGTGGGCTCTAAGCTTGAAAAGCTTAGGCTCGCATGTAGTCTTTGTACATCCCTTGAAACACACTCTGAGCCTTGAGAGGGAACATTTGGGTCCTGACATTAATAACACTGTCTACAACTTTGAATGGTAAAAACATAAAGGCACCTATTCCTACCTATTAAAAGCAAAATGAGCAACAACGCTCTGATTACATGATAAATATGCAATAAGTAAAATACTAGAACTTCCTAGTCTCAAACTCAGTGTGTTTTCAAGGATGGTCTATCTCAGCCCTCAACGAATTTTCAGAAGGGGTCCAACATCTTTGTCTTGGTAATCTTTGGTCGGTGGTGCGACAGAGGCTTAATGGATGGATGTGAGATAAGATGATAAGTAATAATAAAGATAATTCAGCTAACCCTAGTGCAAGTATACACTGTCGCACGTAGTAATAAAAAACCTTAGAAGTATTCCAAGGGTATCGATCCCACGAGGACTAACTGGAAATTCAGATTTGAAGAAGAAACTGCTCAAATGATTGCTTTTGAAAAGGTAACCAAAGAAATAAGTTTGGTGATTGGTTTTTAAAGAAATAAATAAAAACAAGCAAATAAATAATAAAGAATAACAATGAAATAAAACGAGGTATTCAACATGGATTCATCCCTAAGGCAATAACTTTAATCATGCAATATTTAATCTTAAGCCTATTCAATGCATTGGGTCAGATTTAACTTCTATTTGGCCTTGCTCCCAAGAACCGTTAGAAGGCTAAGCGAGTACCGTTATGCACATTTCTGTGACTCGACTCTGTCATAGATAATTCACGAATGCAACCTATAACCCTATAGTCGATATAGGGTGCCTTAGGCAGCTTGCCCTATACCGCCGAACAATCTCTTTCGAGCTTTTTCTCCTATATCACCTTTATGAGAACCGATATCGTCTGTCCCTTTCGAGATCAAACTCACATAGCATGCAAAGTCTAAGGGGGTGTTTGGGGCATTGAATAGGTTATAATAACCCCCTTTATTATAACATATTCAGTGTTTGGGGCATCAAAAAAAATAAATGGTGAGGTGGGTTATTTTTACCCCCGATTATTTTATCCATTCTCTATAGTAATCATCATTCAACCCACCCGATTATTCTATCCATTTTCTACAGTAACTCTCCCCTCTCTTCTTCCATGCAACTCCTTGCATTTTCCGACGACCGCCGACCACCGTCGGTTGGCAAAGTTTTCGGCGACTTTTTCGACGGCCGGCGACGACTTTTTCGGCGATCACCAACGACTTTTCCGACGATCGTCGACGACTTTTCCGGCGAGCGCCAACGACTTTTCCGGCCACCGATTTTTTTTTCCTTTTTTTCATATTTCTTCTCATTTTCATTTTGAAAAATATTAAAAATGAAAATAAAGAAAAAAAAACATCGAAGGTTAACCAACTTAAGGAAAAAAAAAAAAAAAAAGAACATTCAAACGAAATTGTATTTACCACACTCAAGTTTATTTCAAATGATTTTATTGAGAAAAAAAAATAATATGATTTTTGAACTAAGCATTTACAATTTTTATTTTGGCAATACTAAAAGTTAACTAATATGATTTTTCTATACCAAATCCTAAACTTTTTTGTTTTGTAAAAAAAAAAAACATAACCCTAAATCAAAGTGAATCGTATATCATAAAAAAAAACTAGAAAGAGAAAACAGTCAGTTTGAACCTTTGATTCAGAACCCCATGTTAAAACAGATTAGCACTCCTAACACAGACTATTTTATCCCAGACTAAAATAATCTGCACCCCAAACACAGATTATTTTATCCCAGACTATAATAATCTGCACCCCAAACACAGATTATTATAACCCCCAGACTATTATAATTGCTAGATTATTATAACCACCAGATATTATAACCAATTCAGCGCCCCAAACAGCCCCTAAGTGATCAAATTAAACTCAGCAAGATTAGAGTGATAATCAATAAAAAATGACATGCATTGAACAAAACTTAAGTAAATAAAATACTTTCAAGCTATTGAACCATAAGGGAATTCACCATATTGAACTCCTCAACGGAATTTAGCTACTCAGGGTGAGATAAAGTGCAAATGAATAAATTTTCATTGAAAATAAGAAGTAAAGAATACAGATAAATGAAAAGTATCAAAAGCTGGAAATAATGGAGATAGCTAAATATTATGGGTTTTCTATTTACTCAATCCTTCTAGAGTTCGCTTAGACATTCCACTCTCTCGCTTTTACAAGTGGGAATGGGTGAAAATCCCTACAAACCCTAAGGTTTGATGTCTAACTCAGGTTAGAATTTAGTCATTGATAACTCTCCAAAAGGGAGTTATTTAAGCCTTATTTCTATAGGGAATTGTGTGTCTTTTTTGCTAGATAGGGTTGCTTTTAGATAGATATTATATGTTTTAACCCATTTGGTAGAATGGATGCTTTGGAAGTTATTTTGTGCAGAATGTATTGTTGAGCGACTTGAGGGAGCAAATTCTGTGCTGTAGCAAAGCTGGGAGCAAAACTGCCACGTCACAACTCGTTAGCCAATTTAACAAACTGAATTCAGTTAAGCTATTCTCGGATTTAAGGAGCAAGGAGAGCCATCCACGTGTCCAAATTGACCTAATAAGGGCTTGCTATCACTCTATAAAAGGAGAAGCCGTCTCAAGTCAAATACATTCCATCCTTGGGAGGAACATTCCACTCTTGGAAAGTTTACTTCCACCTTTGGGAGCCGAATAGAGGAGAGAGATTGGAGACCTACAAGAAGACCATCAATTGCAAGCTGATCAAGGGAATTAATATTTTCTTGTATTACTTTGTAGTTATGGATGCATTTACTTATATTGTAACGTGTGTCTCTATGCACTTTATGAACTAAGTAACTTTAGGCGTTGGTTAGGGAACATGTAGTTGTCGTGCTTAACTTCTATGCAATAAATATTGATTTGATGCACCTTGATTAATTGTTGTGCTCATTTCTATTTTATGCCCGCCTGGCCAGCCGGTATGAATACCACTTCCTAGTTTCAGGGATAATTTAGGGAGTGTGTGGCATTTAATCACACTAGATCATTGTGTATTGGTGAACGCCAGTGACTGAGCTAGAGATAGCCAGTTGCCTGGTGCTTGATCGGTAGTGCTTCATTGGAGTTGAAACACATTCTAAAAAATCTGGAGTTCCGAGAGGAATCTGCTAATAAGACTGCGAGAGTTTTGCATGATCAATAATATTGCTAGAACATCTTAAAACAATTACTAAATCCTAACCAGCGCCTGTTTCTAATCTGTCTGCCTATTTGTTTACTTTCTGTTCTGTCATTTCTTTTGCTTCAACATTCTATAAAAACCAATCATTTTAACCACCTTTGAAACCATTGAAAAACTAAGCAAAATAGATAAAGTGAAAGTTAATTCAGACCTTGGATTCGATAAATACTTATTACTTGCTGCGGATTGAGTATACTTGCACAGAGTTCTAGAGTCCATTTCTTACTACGTTTTCACCCACTCTGGAAACCCAACAGTCATCTAAGAAGGACCTCGGGCATCCCTACTAATAGGCGTCAACTAGGGTTCTATCACCACCCTCTTCTTCCAAATGAGTTCTGCTTGCATTTGACTTCGAATCACGAGCTTATATAGTGTTGGAGATGGTTGAGGAGCTGTGAAATAGGTGCTGGAAGGTAGGCCAGTCAGTTTCGGGGTCAAAACAACCGGTTAGGTGCGAAGAAGACTCGTCAACAACGACCCGCGGATGACTCAGAACGGTCTCGGTTTTTCCAGAAATGCGATCGCATTTCATTTTGCCTTCCCAGAAATGCGTCGCATTTCTGGGAAAATTCCAGCTTTTCCTCTGTTTTCCTGCACAACAACAAACTTAGTCAAATTCTCTTAAAATTAAATCTTTTTAAGCACAAATGAGCCTTATTTGACAAAAGTGAATCTCAACACCCTAACTTAACAACTTTAATATATTTTGAGCTCGGGACTAGTAAAATTGATCTAAACATACAACATTTGACAAAGAAATGAGCTAAATATAAGAGTAAAATAGGTATATTTCTTACCCTTATCACACCCCCAAACTTAACTCATTGTTTGTCCTCAAGCAATAGCCAATCAAAATGTTAGAGATCAACTTTTGTAATTGCAAATCAGAATATAAGAGCTCAATATTTAATTGCAAACCAAAACGTTAGAGTTCATGTGTAATAATGAATCATGGTACTAGTATCAACTTTACATTTCAAATCAAGTGACATGGAATCAAGTAAACATGTTTTTCAAGATTGTTTTATAAAAAGTTTGCCTTTCAGGAGAGGGTTCTACTCTAGTGCCAGTCACAACGTCTGAGTTTCCTAGGCATGAAGATTTCTATTGTTCTTTCTCAAAGCAAAACTCTCCCTAATCCATCCTAACCAATGTGCGTAAACTACCTAACTTCTACTCATAGAGTCTTGTGTAGTTCTTTTAGTTAAGAAAAAACAATCTTGAGGAAAACATGAGCATACATGAATTACTAGGCCTTTTCTATCTCCCCCAAACTTATTTGACTGCTGGTGCTCTTTTAATTCAATTTCTTTTTGTCCCAAGAGTATCCTTGCTGTCATCTATACCTTCGTTCTAGCTTATCGACACTTTGTGGTGAAGATATCTAGCTACGAGCAAAGTTCACAAGATTGGAATGATACTCACTTCCCTAGGTAAACCTTTCATGCAGTGGAAAACCATGGGTGTCATGAATGCCCCTGGTTACTCAGTAAACCCTAGGAAGGAGGAGTAACTCTCGGTTTTTCATTTTCATTTTTTTTAAAGTAACTGAGCACATATTCTTTTCCCAGCAGTACAAATTTACAAAAATATTTACATAGTAAAGCATAAAGCACCCTCCCAAACTTAAATTTAGACAATGTCCTCATTGGCTTTTGTTTTTTAGGCATGAGCTTAACATGAGGCTTTTCATTTTCCAAAACTTCAAGGCTTAACCCTCCTAGAGTGTTAGAAAGGTTAAACACGAGGAAGTTTAGACTTAAGAAAATTTTGTAAAGAAAAAGACTAATGGAAGGCATATGACTAGAAAACAATTCAGTTGTGACGGTGGCACTTTTGAGATAGAACAAAGCTCTAGTTTTCATCATCAAGGGCTTAAAAGAAAACTCCTTTGAAAACATGCTTTTCTTCCAAAACATTTTAAAGCAATTTCTCTTAAAGTTGGGTTTTTCTTCTTTCAAAAAGTTCATAGGTAAAGCTCAAAAAATAGCAAGCAGATTTTTTTTTCAAGACAAGATAAAAACCCAAGTTTATCTAATCTAAACTATCGACAAGCTATCTAAACTACCCTATGATCAAAACTATTAACAGACTAAATAATTAAAACAATTAAAACAACAACTAAACAACTAAAAACAGAATTTAAAACATGCTAAAACTAAAAAACAGCAAGCAACAAAAAAAAAACAGTATTATTCACAAAATATTTCAGTCAAAGGGGATCAGAAAACTCTCCTAGTCCTCATCCGAGGAACTCTCTTTCTCTTCATCATCTTCATCATCATTCTCTTCATCAGAATCCTCATCCTCTTGAGGCAGCAGCGATCGCAGGAAATCTGGAAAGACCGGAGCAATGCTTGGGGCGATAGAGAGATATAACTCTCTAATGGCTTCATCCCGCTCCTTTGCATATGCCCAATATGTTCTCAGGTTCTCCCTGAGTTGATCTATTTGGCGGTAGGCAATGGCTAGGGCCTCAGAAGATGGTGAAGGCCCTGTGAAAGGAGTGTGCTGGGATGGAGAAGCTACATTCGACCCTGATTGTGGAGTGGCCTGAGATGTGGAGGCTTTGTCTTTCCTTTGGATGCTATTCTGTTGAAGCTTCCCGATCAAGGACAGGTCAATGGTCGGCTTGAAGAAATGACGCTCCTCGTCCTTGCCTGGAACGATCTTCACCCTCTGACAGAGCTGGGTGATGAGTGATCCAAAGAAAAGCTTGCCTGCCCTTTTTCTTCCACAGGCTAGGATTTCCTCTCTTATTATGCTCCCCACGTTGATTTCCAACCCCTTCATAATGTAGTAGAGGAGCATCAGTCTATCTACTGAAATCATGTTATCGTGGGTGGTTGGCATCAAATGGTTTTTGATGAAATGAAGCCAAACTGCTGATTCTGGCTTGAGGTTGCTTGGCACTAGAGACTTCACTTTTGTCTGAGACTCTTTCCACTGAACTCCCTTGTTGGCCACAAGTTTAAGTGCTTCTTTCATTTGCTTGGCCGAGGGGTTCCTGATAACATCGTTCCCTCTTGGATTCAGGGGTGCCTTGATCCTGTACACCCTGTTGATGTCTACTAAAGAAAAGCTGACCATTTTTCCTCTCACCACTGCCATACTAATGCTTTCCTCCCTCAGGCCGGCGTAAAACTCTCGAACTAACGGCACTACAGCCTCCTGAGGGTGAGCACAGAATTCCTGCCACTTGTACTGGAAGATAACTCTGCTTATGAACTCTGGTAGTGCTCCTACTCTGTTAGAGAATCCCTTCTCATTGAGGAAATCTCTTTTTCTCATGATCTCCATCCGTTCCTGAAAATATACATCTCTGAATACCTCAGGGAATGGATTTTTAGGAGATGCAGCCTTAGGTGATTTGCCCTTTGGCTTGGCGGGTGAGACGGTCGGAGGAACTGCAGGAGAGGCGTCCATGGACCTAGTCCTCGGTCTCTTGGAAAATATCGGATCATTCTTGTTCTTTGTCCTCCTTTCAGCTTTAATCTCTCTCTTTCTCTTTCTCCTCAATGTCGCAGAGATAGGAACTTGGTCATCATCCAACTCCTTGATCTCTGAGTCACTGTCTCTGAGTCACTGGAGGTCACGACCTCCTTGTCTTCCTTTTCTTCTTCGTCCCTCTTCTCTCCTGAAGAGGTGTTATCAGCTGCTGGTGGATCATCTTTGAATAGAGTTTCGAGAACCTCATCAGCAGGCTGCTCCATGGTGGCCTCGGCTAGGCCTTCTTCAGAATGCGGCCCAGATGCGGTCACATTCTGGCCTTCATCCTCTACTTTTCTTTCTTTTTCTTTTTCTAAAATTTCTTCAGTTGCCCCTGTTGGGCCTCTTCTTCTACTCTCCCTTGCAGCACTTCAGCTTCACTTTGAGCCTTGTGGAGTGGCTCAAAGGCTGCAAGGAAGTCTTCCGCTTCCTTTCTTCTTTTTTCATCTTCTTTCAACTCTTCTCTTCTCTTTTTCCTTGAGGAGTTGCAATTCAATGGCTGCCCTCTTGAGGCTTTCACCTAACCTTCTTTCTTCCTCTTCAGCTAATCTGACCCTCTCGGCCTCTTGCTCTTCTTCTCTCCTTCTTTTCTCTTTGCTTTCTTCCCCATCTCTTTTCTTTGCAAAATCATCTTCCTCCATCATTTGTTGGTTCTCCATCTCTCTCTCAGCTTCAATATCTTTCAAAGCATCTTGTTTAGCCTTATACCCTTCAGCAATCACAAGAGCCTTTGCCACTGCTTGGCGGATTATATCTTTGAACACATCCGGAGGTATTCTTGTGGTATTAAGGGGCCCAATCACAAGCGGCTTTTCGGGCACATTTTTCTTGGGACTCCTCTTCTTTGCACTATAGGTAACAAAGGGTTTGGCCCTGCAAGATGACGAAGGGTTAGTTGATGGTTTCGAATGCTTACCCGATGAAGTTCCTTCTTGTCGAGAGCTTCCAAGCGGCTTCTTCTTCATCTCGCCTATTCGCTTCCTCTTCAAGAGCAGCACGTCTCTGAGCTCCCATCTCCCGAATCATTGCAAACCACTCCCATGAGCGTTTTCTAAACTGTTGAGCGGCGGGTTTTTGGGTTTGGCGGACGGCAGTGGCGCGCGTGAATCTTCTCGGTGTAGACGAACTCGGAATCTCCCTCGACGTGGCCGGCATTGTCGAAGAAGATGGAGGTTGAGCGTTGGGTTCGACGTTCATGACCGCCGGCGAGAATCTCGTGGGTCCTTCGTGTGCCGTGCATGGGCGTTTCGGGGTTCTCCTTTTGCCGTCGCTCAATTGCTTCAGCTCCGTGGGTGGCTTGAGCACTTTGAGATCAAGTGATCTTGCGTGATGATGATGGCTTTTGCGTGTTCTTCATCTTCTTGAATATGGTTTTTGCAGTTTCAAGATGAGAGAATATGGAGAGTTTGAGGTTTTGACTTGAATGCAAAGGAGTTGAGTGGTTGGTGAAGAGGAAAAGAACATAAGTCAGCTATTTATACTTTTCCAATTAGGTCACGTGCAGGTCAAGCGAAATTCGTGACTTCCCACTTATTCTTGAAAATGCAGTCGCATTTCCAAATGCACTGGAGAGAAATGCGGTCGTATTTCACCCAGTTTTTCTGTCTTCTCTATTTTTTTCTGACTTTTCATTTTTCCTTTACTTTTCTTTTTTTTTTTTGCTGAAACACTCATAAACATGTTAGAAAGTTCATATGCTTAATCATGATTATTTATTGGTCATTTTTTCCTTTTTTTTCTTTTTTAAGAGAGAGAAAAAAAATATTTTGATCAATTCAACTTCCAGGTAAGTCCCCAGGTAGAGGTGTTCCCTACGGTCAGCTTAAATACCTCAGCCTAGTCAGGACTTTCCTCAGGCAAAGTTCCCTCTTGATAAAAAATCCTTTATTCTAAACTTACAAATTTCATTTTCCATCTTTTTCTAAATATATATATATATATTCTTTTAAAATAGATAGGGTACCAAATAATCTGGACTTTTCAAACTCCCAGGTAAATCCCCAGGAAAAGGTGTTCCCTTCGGTCAACTTAAGTACCTTTTCCTAGACAGGATTTTCTTAGACATAGTTTTTACTCTTGTCCAAATATTTTTGAGTCCCTGTCTGTGTTATTATTTTATAGATCTAGATAATATGCAAAAATTAATCTTTCAAGGTGTAGAAGTCATACCAGGTCAATCACGGAGACATGGGTTTCCTCATCCTCGTAGCCCTTTCCCCAATATGGTTTAATCCTTTGTCGCTTCATGAGTTGATTGATTTCTTCCTCTTCAATCTTTTTCCCACCTTTTGCTTCTGATTCTTCATCTCCAAGTATATCCTCCAAAGTTTCTCTTTTCATCATTTCATGAAAAGTAGACCGGAAGAGTTCATCAATTTCATCAAGCATGGAACATTCCTTGAAATCTCCAGGGTATTTCATTGCATTCATCACATTAAACGTGACTTGCTGATCATTGACCCTCATGGTCAATTCTCCTTTCTGCACATCTATTAAGGTTCTGCCAGTGGCTAGGAACGGTCGTCCTAAGATGATTGGCACGTCCTTGTCAGCTTCACAATCTAAAATGATGAAATCTGTACGGAAAACAAACTTGTCAACCTTGACCAATACGTCTTCAATCTTTCCAATAGGATGTGTAAGTGATCTGTCCGCCAACTGTAAGGTTACAGTTGTTGGTCATGCTTCACCTATCCCTAACTGTTTAAAAACCGAGTATGGCATTAAGTTGATGCTTGCTCCTAAGTCGCACAGAGCTCTGCCTACATCCCTACCTCCGATGGAGCATGGAATGGTGAAACTTCCTAGGTCTTTGAGCTTGGGAGGGATTTCATTCGTGACTAGTGCACTGGAACATTCCGTGAGTGCAACCGTTTCGTATTCTCCCAACCTTCTCTTTTTTGATAAAATATCTTTCAAGAACTTCACATAGGTAGGCATTTGTTCAAGTGCTTCTACCAATGGGATATTGATGTGTAACTGCTTTAATACATCTAAAAACTTCTTGAACTGTACATCCTGCGAGGCATGTTTGAATCTCTGAGGGTACAGAGGAGGTGGTCTGTATTCTGGATCGATTACAAATTTTTGAGGTTTTGCAGTCGCATTCCCTTGTTTTTTCTCTAACTTCGATTTTTTTTCTACCAAGGCTTCATGCTCCTTGGTCTTTTCTTCTTTATCTTCTTTATTCTGTATAACATCTGAGGTAATGTCTGGCTCCTTTTCAAAAATCTTTTCTCGAGCTTCTTCTAGGATTTCTGCTTCTTGACTTACTAGAAACTTTGGGCCATCGCATTCTAATCCGCTGCGTAAGGTCACTGCCTTACATTGCTCATTTCCTTCTCTATGAGGGATCTCGATCTTGCTAGGCAACGTCCCTTTTGGTCTATTCTTAATCTCTTGAGCAATTTTTCCAAACTGAACTTCCAAATTCCTTACTGTAGCATCGTTCTTTGCCATGTACTCCTTTATAAGAGTCTCTAGATTTGACTCTTGACTCTGCACTGGAACTTGTTGGAAGTTTTTCTGCGGCTACTGTTGTGTAAGAGGTTTCCCAAATTGGTTTGCATTACTCGACCCGGCTTGTCCTCCCCAAGAGAAGTTCGGATGTTGTCTCCAACCTGGGTTGTACGTGGCCAAATAAGGATTCCATCTATTCTGGCTCTGGTTCCCCTGTGGACCTACATAAAAGACAGATGCAGGGTTCAGAGGCTGAATGGATGGATGTGAGATAAGATGATAAGTAATAATAAAGATAATTCAGCTAACCCTAATGCAAGTATACACTGTCGCACGTAGTAATAAAAAACCTTAGAAGTATTCCAAGGGTATCGATCCCACGAGGACTAACTGGAAATTCAGATTTGAAGAAGAAACTGCTCAAATGATTGCTTTTGAAAAGGTAACCAAAGAAATAAGTTTGGTGATTGGTTTTTAAAGAAATAAATAAAACAAGCAAATAAATAATAAAGAATAACAATGAAATAAAACGAGGTATTCAACATGGATTCATCCCTAAGGCAATAACTTTAATCATGAAATATTTAATCTTAAGCCTATTCAATGCATTGGGTCAGATTTAACTTCTATTTGGCCTTACTCCCAAGAACCGTTAGAAGGCTAAGCGAGTACCGTTATGCACATTTCTGTGACTTGACTCTATCATAGATAATTCACAAATGCAACCTATAACTCTATAGTCGATATAGGGTGCCTTAGGCAGCTTGTCCTATACTGCCGAACAATCTCTTTCGAGCTTTTTCTCCTATATCACCTTTATGAGAACCGATATCGTCTGTCCTTTTCGAGATCAAACTCACATAGCATGCAAAGTCTAAGTGATCAAGTTAAACTCAGCAAGATTAGAGTGATAATCAATAAAGTATGACATGCATTGAACAAATAAGCCTAATTTGACAAAAGTGAATCTCAACACCCTAACTTAACAACTTTAATATATTTTGAGCTCGGGACTAGTAAAATTGATCTAAACATACAACATTTGACAAAGAAATGAGCTAAATATAAGGGTAAAATAGGTATATTTTTTACCCTTATCAGTCGGCCTCAGCCATTTCTGGTCGGCCTCGGCCTTAATGGTGAACTCCTTCAGATACTCGTTCCGAATCAGTGCATCAATCTCATCCTTCAGTTGGATACAATTTTTGGTTGAGTGCCCATGATCTCGATGAAAGAGGCAATACTGGTTCTTGTCTCTTCTGTCTGGGTTGGACTTCAGCTGTCTTGGTACATTTAGGAGGTTTGTGTTCCGAATTTCCATCAAGATCTGCTCCTGTGGGACTGAGGTAGGTGTATACTTGTCAAACTTCCTTGTGTAGTCTCCCCGGTCTAGTCAGCCTCGGCCTCCTTCCTCTTTCCTCAGTCTCTTGTCCTTCTTTTAGTCTCGGTCAACTGAAGAATACCTCTTGTGCTCTAACCTCTTCGATTTAAACAATTCCTCTGCACTCATGTACTTCTGGGCCCTGGATACAAATTCAGCGTAGGATCGAGGTTGGCTCTAACCTATTGAATTAAGCAGTCTCTCGTCTTCTAGTCTGACGGTTATGGCTACCAGAGCTGCTCCCTCACTGTATCCCTCAATCTGCAATGCTTCCTCGTTAAAACGTGTTTTATAATCACGCAAGCTCTCACCTAGTTGTTGTTTGACAGTTAAGAGGTTGATGTGAGGCTTGCGCTGTTCTCTGGCTCCCATGAACTGCGAGAGGAATGCTCGGGCTAATTCCTTGAAAGATCCGATGGATCTCCTCTTTAACCTTTGAAACCATTGCTTGGTTGATCCTATCAGAGTGAAAGAGAAGACACGGCACCTGATTGCAGCTGAAACATCGTGGAAGTCCATCCATGTTCTGTCGGCGTCTAAGTGTTGTACTCGGTCCTTCTTGCCATCGAACGGTTTGAATGTAGGTACCTTGAACTTCTGGGGCACCTCGACTTTCATGACTTCTTCAGTGAAGAGTGGGTCGACCTGGTCGATCAGTTCTTCCAAGTCTTGGTCTCCAGTGTCCTTTGATTTCTATAGGTCTCCCTGAGGATTTCTGAGCTCCTTTAGTGTGTTCAGAAACTCAGTCTTCCAAGGGAGATTGTCCTTCTTGGCCTCGACCTCAGCCTCGACAACCTTGGCCTCAGCCTCGACAGCTTTGGCCATTCTGCGCTTCTCCTCTATCAAGTTTCTCAAGTCTGTTTCAGTATGGCTGTAGCTTGGTGTTGAGACTGTGTGGTCGCGTCTCTTAAACGTGCTTGGTTTTGGGCTCCTTAGAATTGTACGATTTGTAGGTTTGAGCCCCCTGACCTTGCTATAAGGATTGGAATTCCCTAATTCTGTAAAGCGGAAGCGTAATTGAGACCGATTCGTAGTTAATTTTTTTTTCACCAAAATACCAATACATTGACAAAAATTTAGAAAACTATTCTAAATCAATTATTAAGGCTAATCATACAACCTTAGAACTAATTCTAAAGGGGAGAAGCAAACATACCGTCGTTGTCGTCTCTGAAATATCAAGAACGTCTTTCTTGATTTCATAGGGATCAAGCGTCGACAATTGGGACACCACCAATTGATCTTCCCCGCTATGACTCTGAGATTAGGAACGTAGTTGTGGGACTACCTAATCTTGAATGGGAAAAACTCTAGGGAGAATAGAGAGAAAATTCTCCCTAGAGTTCTTGGGTTGAGAGAATATGAGAGGGTCTTATGGTGGCCATATGTTGTAGTACCTAAACCATAGGTTTAGTGTTCTATTTATAGGAGAAAGGCCATGAATAAAATATTCATTTAAAATCAATTATTTTCATAACTTATTTAATATTTTCCATAATTAATCAATTCCATAATTGATTAATCTTTTCCATAAATGATTGATCACTTCTATAAGTGATTAAATCATTTCCATAAATGATTAATTACTTCCACAAGTGATTAATCATTTCCATAATTGATTAATTTCCAATTAATAAATTAATCACCAATTAAATATCATATATTTAATTTCATATCTTCTATTAGTTAATTAATTAATTGCCCAATTAAATATCATATATTTAATTTCAGGCCTTCAATTAATTAATTCTATAATATGAATCAAATTCATATTAAAATTTGAACTCCTTCGAATTCTCTTATATCCTATAAATTTAGTATAAATCAAATTCATATTAATATTTGAACTTCTTCAAATATTTATTTCTCTCAGAATAATAAAGTTTAATTTCAAATTAGACTTTACATTTTAATGTATCACTATACATTATATTAATTTGTATCTCATACAATTAACATAATTCCCAATATGAATTTGAACTATTCAAATTCTCTCAAGATATAATTGTTCTTAATTACTCTTTACGAGCATGCAGGGGGACCTAATGGACCTACAGATCAGAAGCTCCAAAGAAATGAGGTTAACTGATTAAACTCATTAATCAGGTTAACCAATATTCATTAACTGTGGGTCATTCCACTAAAGACCCACAGCTGAACTCTTCTCACTATGGAACATTTCTGTGTCCATGGATATAGATCTATATCGGTAAGTCAGTCCTTCACGAGTGTCCGTAATCACAACTGGGTCAAATTACCGTTTTACCCTTGTGTTAGATCTGTCTCCTTAAGTACCAGCGCTCCTCTAATGAACAACCTGTTTATGGTCCAACTTTTAAACAGAAAGTCCCTCTCAGGCCAGTGAGAGTGCAGGATCCCTTTGTTCAAGTCCCAGAGTCACCAC
Organism: Luffa aegyptiaca; assembly: GCA_017139565.1. Taxonomy (NCBI): domain Eukaryota; kingdom Viridiplantae; phylum Streptophyta; class Magnoliopsida; order Cucurbitales; family Cucurbitaceae; genus Luffa; species Luffa aegyptiaca. Next base: position 18,102,407 of record CM029405.1, on the reverse strand, counting down.
TTAAGGGAACACTCATCTACTTCTCCTAGAAGTGGGAAGTAGTGAAGTCCTTTTGGTGTTGTCATGTCCCCAGCCTCCCATTCGGTCTTGTCCCTAAAAAGGAAGACATATTGAGTCGGCGTATTGGCCACTCTCACCCATGCTAATCAAAGGACAATCCCTCATGAGAAGGAGTTCATGACACACTCAGGATTAAGACTGAGTTACCTAGGTCATCCTATTGAAACAGTAACCTAACTAGTTAACGGTGTTATATCTAGTGGTTTACTATTTCATGGTCCGGTCTTATGCAAACTCATTGCATAGGATACCCCCGCTTGCATGTCTACTACATAAACGCTTTGGATCAATACGTCTGTATCAAATACAAAGTGGGTCGTATCTCATAGTGTTACTAGGATAAGGTTGCCTTATCCTTGTACTATAGATCTTTTAGGTTGTTACTTGAACATCGATCCCCGTATGTCCCCACATACTAGTTCAAGTTACATACAAACAACCTTGGGTCTTAGTTTATTGGATTTGGGTCAATTGTGCAATATTTAACAATAACACTTTATTGTAGAAACTCAATAACGCTTTATTGTAACAAGTATATAATTTGTTTACATTCACTATCTACGAGTTTAGTGCATAAAACCCAACACTTGCTAGTCATGCTATCAGTCTTCTTTCTCTTCGATCTTGTCTCTGATTCTGCAGTGTACTCCATTGGTTCTTTCCCCTTCCTCTGCGTTCAGATCCTGGTTTCTCTTCTCCATCCTCTTACTCATTGAATGGTCAGTGCGCAGATTTAACTAGCAAGCTTTCTTCCCCACAGACAGCACCAACTGTTGATGGTCAAATTTGGACAGGTAGAACTCACCTGACCTTCACGTGCCACCAACGGTAAATTTGTTTGTGAGGGGGAAGCCGTGGCCTGCAAGACAGTGAAACCTGCACACCGGTGTGGTGCTAGCCACACCGCCTCCGATGCTTAAGTCAGCAAGCAGAACGATGGGAAGCCAGAGAACAAGAGTAATAGGAGAGTCCAGAGAATAGAATTCGGGACCCCTTCTTCATCACTGAAGAAGGGTTTAAATACATGTTCTTGCTCTAGGGGTTTTAGGCATTCGGAGGCGATTCAGGCTGAACTAGGTGGAGTCGGGGCGGCTAGGGGCACTAGGGTCAAACAGAGGGGAGGGAGCTCGGCCCACATGAGTGGGAGGCCGAGGCCGAGCATGGGATTGGGCGACGGCCCAATCCCTTCAGCTTGCTCTCCTCCGAGGCCCGCTTCCTGGTCATACTTTCGGGTTGGTGTGTGCGTTATTCTGCTTGATCCCTGAATTTTGGAGTGATCCAGAATCACCCTCAACAATAACAAAAATACCAATTGGAAACGCAGAAGCACGTCCAGCTTTAGGAGGAATGGAGGAGACAATTAATGAATGTCTTATTCAGGAACTACGCCATCTTCTTTATCAATCAATCCCAATGAAGACCAACTAACATCTCCAAAAGTTAATATCCATAAACGAAGTGAACCTGCAACTAGCAAGTGACCAACCAATGTCTATAATCATCCTACTTGTGCAAATGTTTTCGATGTGGACAGCAAGTCACTTGTCTAATGAGTGCCCTCAACAAAGATCATTGGAAGTCTTGGATACTATTCATGAAACAAAACAATTATTTGGATCCTGACGATAGTGAACAATTGTCTTGTCTTGTATATTACAGAGACTTCTTTTAACTAATCCCACAAATAATTTACATCCACAACGACATTCTTTATTTCAAACACGTTGTACAACTAATGGCAAGTATGCCAAGTGATAATTGATAGTGGAAGTAGTGAAAATCGTGTGTCTAGAAAGTTGGTTCAACCTTTAAAACTCAATGTTGATCCCCTTCCATATCCATATAAGGTTAGTTGGATTAAGAAAGGTGGGAAGGCTCAATTTCATGAATTTTTATCGTACCATTATCGATTGACAACAATTATAAAGATCAAATAGTTTGCAACATCTTTGACATGGATGCTTGTCACGTACTATTGAGCAGGTCTCGGCAGTACACGATGTCCAAGCTTTACATAAAGATCGTGGCAACACTTGAGTTTTATTGGATGGGAAGGAAAATTGTGTTATTAGCCTTGGGAGCTTCTCTAGGAAATGCTGAAAAAGTGAATATCACCAAAAAAAAAAAAAAAAAAAAAAAAAAAAAAAAAAAAAAAGCCCCTCTTCACTGTCCTTAGTGGGAAAGAGTTTAAACCATCACCCACTTGAAAATAACCAACACCCTAAATCCCTTCAAATACTTCAAGAATTTCTAGAAATCACAAAAGATCCCCATGATTTATCACCTTTACGTGATATACAACACCAAATGGACCTTGTTCCCGGCTCCACTTTACCAAATCTTCCACATTATAAGATGAGCCCTAAAGAATACACCATACTTCAAGAGCAAATCCAAGAATTACTAAATAAAGGTCACATCAATCAAATATTAGTCCCCTTGTAGTTCTGGCCCTCCTCACACCAAAGAAAGATGGTTCTTGACGTATGTGTATGGATAGTAGGGCAATAAACAAAATTACAGTAAAATATCACTTTCCTATCCCTAGACTTTCTGATTTGTTTGATCAACTTGGTGGTGTAGAATTATTTTCTAAGGTAGATCTCAAAAGTGAATATCATCAAATTAAAATTTGTCCTGGAGATGAATAAAAAACAGTTTTCAAGACTCATGTCGGTTTATTTGAATGATCAATAACGTCATTTGGACTCACAAATGCTCCTAGCACATTTATGAGGTTAATGACTCAGGTTCTTCAACCTTTCCATAATAAATTTGTAGTAGTTTACTTTGATGACATTCTGATTTATAGTAAGAATAAAAATCATCCCTTAATCCCTATAAAAAAAAAGGTTTTGAAACTTTAAAGGAACATCAACTTTACGTCAACTTAAAAAAATGTTGCTTTCTGACCTCAAGGACTCACTTTTTAGGATTTATTATAGGAACTAATAGAATTGATGTTGTCCCGAATAAGGTGAAGGCTATTAAGGATTGGCCCACCCCTAGGAAAGAAAGGGATATACAAAGCTTCCTTGGTTTGGCCTCATTTTATAGGAAATTCATAAAAGACTTTAGCACTATCGTTGCCTCCTTAACTGAATGTCTAAAAAAAAAGGGAAATTTTGTTGGTAGTGAACAAGAAACTAATTTTAATTCCTTAAAATAAAAACTTTGTTCTACCCCGTGCTTAGCCTTCCAAATTTTGAATTGCCTTTCGAAGTAGTGGTTGATGCTTCTGGCATAGGTATAGATGTGGTTATGTCCCAAAATAATCACCCTATTGAGTATTGTAGTAAAAAAAAAAACTAAGTCTTTCTAGACAAAATGGAATATTTATAAGCAAGAATTGTATTCTTTAATTCGAGCATTGAAAACTTAGGAGCAATTTATTTGGTTTGTTGATCATTTCAGTTTGAAATTCCTCCGAAAAAAAAAATTGAATAGAATGCAAGCTCGGTGGATTTTTTGTTTTGATTTTTTGATCTAGCATAGGGCTGGAAGTTCTAATAATGTGGCAGATGCTTTGAGTCGTAAGTTTTCCCTTCTTTCTCAACTTAAAGGCCTAGTTATAGCATTTGATCACTTACCCAATAGTTATGAAAGTGTTCCAGACTTCAAACAAATTTGGGCTTGGTTGTTCACAGAATGTTAACAAGAGAGACTTTCATTTATTAAATGGTTTTTTATTCAAAGGAAATGCTCTGTGTATTCCCACACCTCTCTTGGGGAAGTCTTAATTAAAGAATTGCATGGTGGTGGTTTAAAGATTGGACCCTCTCCTATTTTGTAAAAACTGATTTCTTCAGTTTTCAATGTTTTTTTGACATTTTTGAGTATCATGCCCCCTGACCAATTTTCTTTAGCTTCTTGATCAACTCGAGCAAGAGTTTGTTTTCTTTAGTGGAAGGAATTTGGTGTCTTCAATTAACTCTTTTTACCGTGTGGTTAATCTTTATTTCCTTTAGTTACTGTTCTTTTTTTTTAAAAAAAATAATAATAATCTTTGGGTTGGTTGGTTGTTTGGTTGGGAAAGCTCCTTATTATAAATTGAGGTCCCTTCTTTGTTTTGGGATTATCATCTTCTTTTAATAAAATTTCCGCAAGAACTTGATTTACATCATTTAAACAATAGTCAAATTAAAAGAAGACTTACAAGGATTGTGTCTAGAGAAACCAAGAGGATAATACAAGTAGGCATATGAATTGTATGAACAAATCCCAAATTCAGAAAAACAGACCCTACACTCAAGTTCAAGGGAGGGAAGGAGGGAGAGAGCAAATTGAAGAAGAGACTTCAAGTACATTATTCGTATCGTTTCAAAGTATAAGAACCAAAATAAAACAACCGAAAGTACATCATTTGGAAAGTTTCAAAATATAAGAATTAAAATAAAACAACCACCAAAATAGTATTTAAACAAAACTAAAAATTCATACTCAATGAATCGTCCAATTCTCTTGACCACCTTAGAATATTTTTAGTTAGAAAATTTCACAGGACATCAGTATAACATGTGTTATGGGCAAAATTATTCAATGATATTTTATGCAGAACAAGCCCAAATTAGCCTGGCCCGAAGTCAAAAGAAGCCAAGTTGACGAAGCGAAGGGTCGGAGCTCCTTCCGGCCCACGACGACCACCCTCGGCCTCGGCCCAAGGGAGAGGCCGAGGATGAGGTCGGCCTCGGCCCATTGCCGAGACCAACCAGGGCCAAAGGCCCAGTGATCACCTGGAGTTCGGCAGCAACGAAAACCCTAAGGGGAGCTTATAAAAAGGGAGACCACACACGCATTCAGGGATGAAAAATCAATCCCTAAATTCACTCTACGAGTTTTCCGGCCAAGGCTAACTTAAGCATCGGAGTGTGGGTGGTCTACACCACACCGGTGTGCAGCGTTTGCTCGTCTTGCAGGTCATGTTTTTCCCGCTCGTTTACAAATTCACTGTTGATCGTCACGTGAAGCGAAGGGCAAATTCCTAAGCAAAATTTGACCATCAACAGTTGGCGCCGTCTGTGGGGAGAGGCGTTGACAAGCAAACGTTGTGTGCAACAAGTGAGCACGACGACAATGGAACACAAGAATCAGTCGGTAGCAGATGCAGTGAGCCCCTTGGTTCGGCTCCAAGCCCAAGAGACCGAGATCGTAGAGATTAAGGGGAGGATGAACGAGATGGGGCAGAGCTTGACTGAAATCCTCACTTTGTTGAAGAAGCCCGAGTCTGTCAGGCGCGAGGAAGAGCATCTACGCAGAGACCCCAAGAAGGGTAAAGGAATAGCCGACGGGGAGGTAGGAGATTCGGAGAGTGTAACTAGTCGAATGCACCCTCCAAAGAATGACCAAACCCAGAAGGAAGCTGGACCAAGTTGCAAAAAGGCCGGCAGAGATTCGCCACAAAAGCCAACGCCAGGTATGTACACAGGGAACAATGACAGGACAAAGTTGGAGGCTCAGGCAAGGTCCGAGGTCGAGCAGGGCCAAAAAGGGCGAGACCGGGAGCTATCCAAATGGTTGAAAGAGGAAGATAGTCATCACAACTCCCAAAGAAGGACAGAGAACGAGGACATAGAAGGGCTGATCGGGCAGGTGGGGCCAGTCTTCCCCGATGAAATAATGGGAGGAGAGGTGCCGCATAAATTCAAAGTACCAAACTTCCCACAGTATGATGGAAAGAAAGATTCGAAACAGCACCTAGATGCATACCAAACCTGGATGGATTTTCACGGGGTGAACGAAGCGACAAGGTGCCGAGCCTTTGAGCTAACACTCACAGGTTTGGCAAGGCAATGGTTTGGCAAGATCCCGCGAAAATCAATTGGTTGGTTTAGAGAGCTGGCCCGAGCGTTTGTTACGCAATTCCTAGGAGCCTGGAGCCGACAGAAGCCTCAGATCAACCTGCTAACAGTAAAACAGGGGCCCCGGGAAAGCCTGAAGGATTATATTAACAGATTTAGTAACAAAGTTTTGCAGGTGGAAGGTTACGACGACGGGGTTGCCTTGACCGCTGTGATTTCAGGTCTGCAGGATGAGAGGCTGCTCAACTCAATCGGAGAGAGCCAGCCACGAACATACGTGGAGTTTATGACCCGAGCACAAAGGTACATAAGCGCCGAGGAACTATTGAGATCCAAACAGGAAGAAAGAGAGAGCCGGGGGGTGTCAATATCAGACCGGCATCGAGAAGACAGGGGAAAGAGGCATCAGGTCGAGGGAAGAGGCCGAAGCCGACTTGAGCACTCCTCGGCCAATGGCCGAGGCCGACCAGAGGCCAAGGAGCCGCAAGGCCGTGTGGAACCAAAAGCCAAATTCAACAGGTATACACCACTAACAGCTTCGCTTGAACAGGTATTGAGATCAGACCCCGACAGGAGGAACAGAAACAAGTATTGCATGTTCCATAGAGATCACGGCCATACAACCCGAGAGTGCATCTAGTTACGGGACGAGATAGAAACCCTAATCCGAGAAGGTTACCTGAAGGAGTTCGTAGGACATGACAGGGGGAAGAGGCTGGTGCAGACAGAGCTAGGCAAGGGAGGCAATAACCCACTGCTCGAGATACGAACGATTTTAGGAGGACCATCCGGTGGAGAGTCGGGAAGAAAGAGAAAGGCCGCGATTCGAGAAGCATGGCTAGAACCGGGAGAGCAAGGTATGTACTCGCTCCTGCTTGATGGAAACTCACTCAAATTGGAGTTTACAGAAAAAGAGGCTGTGGGAATACACCACCCACATAATGACGCGCTGGTAATCACCCTAACGATTGCCAATGCAAAAGTTCACCAAATTCTCATTGATGGAGGGAGTTCTGCGGATGTTCTCTCAACCGCCGTGTTCGATGTGATGAAGCGGGGAAGGGATCGCCTAAAGCCAAGCCTCACACCATTGGTGGGCTTTGGTGGAGAAAGGGTAAGTCCACAAGGGTGCATCGAGCTGCCGGTAACCTTTGGTGGGGGACAACAAGCGGTCACAAGGCTAGTCACTTTCTTGGTGGTGGACTGTGTGCCGGCATATAATGCTATCTTGGGGCGACCAACCTTGCACGGGCTTAAAGCAATAGCCTCAACGTACCACCAAGTCCTGAAGTTCCCAACTGAGAAGGGTGTAGGAGAGGTGCGCGATGAGTAGAAGATGTCCAGAGAGTGTTACCTTATGGCGCTCAGGGATATGGACAGGAAAGCCCAGACAATGCCCGCCTCGGGAAATAGTCGAGGCCGAGCATTTGAGGCATCGGATCATCTTCTTCCAATGGAGCACTGATTTTCCTCTGTTATGTTCCCTGTCAAGAGTTTGTTAAAGTTTTAGGTTTCTTTCATTTTAAGCAGCAAATTAGCAAGATGTAATCAAATCCATTTACTTGAAATAAAATGTCTTGGATTTCATTTGAAACAGCTTGCACTTGAAGAGAGGCCCAGGAACTTCCTAGGCCTCCCCAAGCCTTTTCCCCAGAAGAGTGTACGCACCCTTGGGATGACCACGATGCTTGAAGAGAGGCCCGGGAACTTCCTAGGCCTCCCCAAGCCTTTTTCCCAGAAAAGTGTACGCACCCCTGGGATGACCACAATGCTTGAAGAGAGGCCTGGGAACTTCCTAGGCCTCCCCAAGCCTTTTCCCCAGAAGAGTGTACGCACCCATGGGATGACCACGATGCTTGAAGAGAGGCCTGGGAACTTCCTAGGCCTCCCCAAGCCTTTTCCCCAGAAGAGTGTACGCACCCCTGGGAGGACAACGATGCTTGGAAAGAGGCAAACGAGTAGGCGATGGAAAGAGCCTGGCTCGACCTCATGCCAAGACCGAGGCCGACCGTCCCAATTCCGAAGCTGAACTTTGTCCTCAAATGACTAGGTATGAGGTTAGTTTTCCTTACTAAAAAAAAGCAACTCTTAAAAATTGAAAGCACATTTTGAGTGGGGGCTGGGAATCAGGATAGGCTAAGGCCACTCCATCCCGTCGCTCAATTTTCTCGCGCAATTTTCTTTTCATATGATGGTTGCTTGCATGACTTTTTTGTGTGGCTTTGCTCCCTTTTTCTTGCTTGTTTAAGATGAGACTGTTCTATAAGTTATGATAAAAGATAGAAGGCTTGATTTCTCATTGATTAAAAGGGAAAATACAAGTGCAAAAAAAGAAAAAGGTGCGTTGCAGAAATCAAAGAGACAGAATTTGAGAAAGCAGAATTGAAAACACACAACATCAGAGAAATCAATGAAGCATCCGAGTTATCTAGTGGCGGTCATCCCCGCAGAAATCCATGTCCTTGCGTCCGCTTGACGAGCTCTCTGAGGCTGGATAAGTACTGGGATCAACAACCATAGCGGACATCTTGGTCTTCAGGACGGATCGGTCAAGGTCGGGAAAGTGCTTCCGCATATGCCTAACAGCCCATTTCGCCCCATCCTCCCACATCTGATTGTTGGTAAGGATGTAGTCCTCCGTCTTCCGGTACAGCTCAGCAGGGTATTTGGCGTCAAAGAGGTGGGCCCGAGCTTTAGCCAGCTGAGCTTTGGTTTTATCCCAGCCCGTCTTGTGAAATTCGAGGTCGGCCTTTACCTCTTCAAGTAAGCGGTTGGCGCGGTTGAGACTGTTTTGAGCTTGGACTAACTCTTGCCTCGGGACACTGTTCGACTGCAGTTCATTTATTTTATTTGTTAAGCTGATGGCAGAAACAGTGACCTTGGTAAAAGCCTGCAAAAGAGGCAGGGCTTAGTGAGGAATTGTTCCAAGAGAAAGAGAGATAACCAAGTCAAAGATAAGTGTGAATAACCTACCTCGTGAAGGTGGCGATGGACGGATTGGAGGCTCTATGCTGGATCTTCATAGCCTAGTTCTCCCTCAGGCTTGTGGGATTGCAAACCCTGCCAGCAGCGGAGGTCATGAGCTAGTATGTCCACTTGATTTCCGATGTCAGAATAATCCTCCGAGAGGACGCAAACAGGGAGACAAGTACCCTCCTCTCTGGTAGAAGTAGGGGCAACCGGTGGGCGATTGCGAGATGATCTCCTCAGGCCCGTAGTAGAAGAGCGGGCAACGACAAAAGGCGCATCAGACTCATCCTCGGTTAAGTCGGTGACGTTTGCTTGGGAGGTGCCAGCCACGCCCTTGTTTTTCTTGGGCTTGCGGCTTTCATTGAAGATTAGCGTGGAGGCATTGCTGAGCACAAGGAAAGAAGAGGCAAAGTTAATGGCACAGCAGGATTGGATAAAAGAAGGAAAAGCGTCAGCAAGGCATCAAAGAGAAACTTACTTGAAAGGGGGCGAGCGAGCTTGAGAAACACACGATTTTCCTGGTTAACGAGGTCGGGACCAAAGCAGTGGCAAAGTGGGATCTGTTGTACAACTTCAGCAAACAAGCGAGCTTCAGCGGTGTGGCGAGCTTTCCGAGGAACTGGGCAAAAAGAGATAGGGAGGTGAGTTAGAGGAATCGGTCAAAGCAATGAGTGCGCAAATACTCACCATATTTTCGAAAAATTGTAGAAACAACATAATGGCTACCATCTGGGTTTCGTTCTAACCAATTCCCGCTAACAAAAAACCACCCATTCCTCCAGTTTTTTACAGATGTGGGGGTATTGACTATGATTCCCTTTTTGGCGCTAATGTAATAAAACAAGTGTCCTAGGTTGGGATTTTTACTAATAGAGTGCAAAGAAAAGAAGATGTCCGGATCCATGGTCGCATCAGCATTGCCATATGCCCACAACAAAATGCACCCAATAAGGTGACTCCACCCGTTGGGTACAATCTGAGCAGGAGCTAGCCCAATAAGCATTAGGAAGTGCTGAAGGAGCAAGGGGAGAGGTAGGCGAACCCCAAATTTGAACATGGTTCTATAAAAAGCAACTTCACCCACGGGAGGATGGGAAAAGCTCTCGTTTGGATCCAGAACCCTCATATGCACGTCGTCGGGAACGCCATACTCGTACCGAAGGCGCTCAAGCTGAGCCTCGGTCACCGAGGATGACGTAGCCGAGGGAGGTGCAGAAGGCCCGGTGTCCTCAGCTTCCTCAACGCCCTTCTCCTCCTCCGAATAGGGAGACTCATCGTAAAAAATCGAGTCACTCTCAGAGTAAAACTTAGTGTGGACTGACTCCTCACTTGCCATAACAAGGGAAAAGCGATTCAAAATGGACAGAAAAGAGGAAGAATCTGCTACCTTGGAAAGAATTTGGAGGAAAGGTTAGAAAGTTGATGAGTGGAATTGAAAAATGAAAGGGCTATTTATAGAACCAAAATGGAGGGAAAGTTGGAAGGAATTTCAAATTCGAAATTCAAAAACAAAAAAAAGGATGGGACAAGGCACGCTAGGCCTGCCACGGCAGGCCGAGCGCACCTGCTGCCAAAGGCAGCAGGTACCTGCCGCGCCAGGTGTCACGGTCGTACCTTCTCAAGGGTCATCTCTAACCCATATCACTTTTTCGCGGGACTTTGGTGTTTCATCGGACCTTAGGCGAGGTTCTCCATCCTCAACCGAACTCGAATCATCTTGCAGCGGAATACATTCGGTCATACACGTCGCTCGTACGTGTATTTTCACTCATTCGCGACTCTAGCCGACTTGCCTCTACTCTAGGCCAAGTCCTAAGGCTCAACCTTGCCTCTACATCAGGCCAAGGTCATCTGAACGCGACGTCGTATCACATTTCATCATCCTCTATCTCGAGGACACGACCCACACGCTTCTACATCGATCTGGAACTTCGTCAGGATGTGTTCGGACCCTTCTCGGGATCAAAACGGCCTTAAAATGCTCAACCGGAGCTTATTGGGTGATTTCATCACTTACTGGGACCTACCGGGGCATTATAACACTTACCGGGGCTTTTCGACGCCTACCGGGGCTTATCGGGCCATTATAATGCTTACTGGGACATTTCGGGCAAATACCGTGCCAATCGGGAACTATCGGGTTCCACTGATGCTTCACGATGTCACCCCGAGCCTCGGGATGCCATCTGACTTAACCGCTCACTCGAACCTGCTTCTCGAGAACTGACCCATGGGTTTTACTTATAATCGGGGCCTCCCGGACATCCATCCATCCAGGCATATCGAGGCATGAACCCTTTCGTGTCATGCCGAGTCATTTCCGTATAGCGTGTCGCAGCCCGGCCATATGGTGCAACCTCTAGCCCATGGGCGGGGGCGCAATGTCGGCACACCCGTGCCGCCCGACACTGTCCTTGGAAACCCATTCCCAAAGGAAGACGCCCAAGACACTCGTCTTGCAACGCTCTCCCACGCCATGACACACGCATGTGCCATGGGGTAGCTCACTTAGGCCACAGGGCCCAGGGGTGGTGGAGTGCTGACATCATGCCTCCCCCTATAGTGCATTCTGAGGCATATTTAGTCTGACACCCTTGCACGTCAATTTCACGAGGAGTCATACGCCAATGTGGAGCGCCCGTCTGGTGTCCGATTGACACGAAACTTTGCGGGCTTGCATACTTCACTCATATGCACTTAACTCCAGAGCTGCTCGTCAAAAATCACGACGAAACCCCGACTTCCGAGGTCATGGCCCGGGGCCCCATCTGACCCCCATTAAGCATACCACTGACGCGTCTGACGACACTGTTGCTTCTCAATATGCTCATGCCTTCTTGTGACATTCATGCCCACTCATTCTAGTGTGTTGGATGATGCATCGTCCTCCTCGATCGCATCATGGCACTTCTCTCTCTCGACCCTCTGACATGGCCCGATGGGCGACACTCGACGTGCCACCACTTCACTATCTGCTCAGTGAGGGTCACAACCTACTCTCTGCTAGTATGGTTGTGACACCAGGCACGCGCCTGGCGTGGCAGAAGGCGGTCACCCCCCCCCCCCCTTTTTTGTCTTTTCCTCCTTTGTCTTATCTGTCTAACAAGATCCCAATAGGATTTTAATACTCCTAGTTCCGAGGTTGGTTCCTAACCAACTAGAAAGTTTCTTTTCAAAGCTTGTGGTGATAACCCAACTTTTATGCCCCACAAAATCATAACCAAATGGTTACATGTCTGATGGTAAGATGCAAAAGAATCTTTTTGTTTTATACACCTTTTACTGCAGGTGAAGCTTCTAATTTCCTACTCTCCATTGGAAACCAAGAAAAGCCCATGAACTCCAATAGAGAGTGGGGGCTTAATGTTATGAGAAAAATTATTCAATGATATTTTATGCAGAATAGGCTCAAATTAGCCAGGCCCGAAGTCAAAAGAAGCCAAGCCGACGAAGCGAAGGGTCGGAGCTCCTTCCGGCCCACGACGACCACCCTCGGCCTCGGCCCAAGGGAGAGGCCGAGGATGAGGTCGGCCTCGGCCCTGGCCGAGGCCGACCAGGGCCAAAGGCCCGGTGATCACCTGGAGTTCGGCAGCAACGAAAACCCTAAGGGGATGAAAAATCAATCCCTAAATTCACTCTACGAGTTTTCCGGCCAAGGCTAACTTAACCATCGGAGTGTGGGTGGTCTACACTACACTGGTGTGCAGCCTTTGCTCGTCTTGCAGGTCACGTTTTTCCTGCTCGTTTACAAATTCACTGTTGATCGTCACGTAGAGCGAAGGGCAAATTCCTAAGCAAAATTTGACCATCAACAACATGTAAGACCAAAATGTGGTCCCAATACCTTAATAAAGGAATAAGTTTATAATTAGTCATTCAACGGGGCCGTTTGGCTTAAGGTTTTATAGATGCCTGGGAATTGTCTAGGAATAAGATTGTTGGGAATCAAAGATAACTGTGTTTGGTTGTGCATGGGAATGTCATTAGGATTTTATGAGAATAAATTATGTCTGTATTTATTTTTTAGAATTAATCAGGTAAACTTTATGTAATTTTAATAAATTAATCAATAAAATAATCAAAATTAATTCAAACTATTAATAAAAATTAATGAATTAATAATCATGAAATAATTTTAATGAGATAAACTATGTTAATTTAACTAATCAAAATTATTTAATTAATTTTTTTAATAAACATCTTTAACTACAATAATTTAATATATTTTTATCCATAAAAATTAGGGGCAGTTGCATAGATGACAAATTAGACCAAATTAATAGCAAATATAGCACAGTTGCAAACTAATTGCATATATAGCAAAATTAATTGTACAAGACCAAAAAGTTGTTGTCAGATTCTATCCGTGTCTATCACTGATAGACTATGATTATTCAAAGTCTATTAGTGCATATCGCTGATAGACTCCGATTAATCAATAGTCATTGATAGATTTTGATTAATCGGAGTCTATCAGTAGACTGATAAATTTTGATTAATCAGAATTTTGATAAACTCTGATAATCGAAGTCTATCAGATAGATTCTAATTAACTAGAGTCTATCAGTGTCTATCAGTAACATACATAGATTTTGCTATATTTGCAATTTTTTTTTTACATTGTTCTATATTTACAATTATATAATTCTTATTTGTCACCCAATGCAAATTCTCTAAAAATTAATTAGATAAATATTTTAATAATAATATGATTATTTATTTATTATAAGGAAATCCAAAAAAATAATTAATTGATTATAAATAATCAATAAGTAATTAATTATAATTATTGAAAAATGAATTTTTATACTAAATTCATTTAAATAATTTTAATTCAATAATTAAATATATTTTCGATAATTTTAGTAAATATGTTAAAATATGTAATTACATCCCTTTCATAAACTTGGACTAAGTATTTGTTTAATTTTTTTTTTTTAAAATTCTTGTCAAATTATTATTTAATTTAATTAAATAATTTATTATATTATTTTTAATTTAGTATCCATTAGTTAATTAATTAACTATATTCAAAATAAAATTACATATAAAAATAAGAAAGATGGGCAAAAAGAAAACTCATGCTTTTGCAAGGGCATAGAAAGCCCTTGCTTATGAGCATAAATGATATCTGGAAATGCGTTATTTCTTGGGCCCACCACAGAAACCTTGAAACAAATAAGGGCATCAGAAACCCTTGTTCATTCTCATCTCCAAAACCCTTGCACCAAACGGCCCCTAAGGAGCGATACGATGTTACAAAACTGAATTTTAGTAGAGCCACCAAAATCGTTATAGTAAGACATCAACAAGTAGGACACCAATCAAATAGAGCTACTAATCTTCTACAAAATGGAACATCATATATAATCTTTCACAGTAAAATCATGTACAAAACTCATCACTTTTCAGTGAAAAATCCAAGTCTACAAAAATTATATGTTATCATTTCTTCCAAGCTATATTACATACACTCAATTTGCATTTCTATATATATATATATATATATCTCTATATATGTATATATACGGGAGAAAGAATGGTGAACTATATGATTGGGAAATGACCTCTTTCTATCTTGAAATACACAATTTTTGAATCAACCGTGAGTTTCAGGGGAGACGATCATGGCAACTGCAGGTTCCAGACCTTGAGCAAATATGGTCACTTCACGGGCTTGCACCAGAAAGTAGGAATAACAACCTCGACCCAAGGAACCTCCAATTGTGTGAGCCATGGAAAAATGAGACAACAGCAAATGCAAATCAGATTTGATTCCGCAATCTTGACAGTAAAGTCTGCATGCTATCAAGTTTCTCGTAGAGTTGTTTGATAGTTGCAACATGTACCGACGAATCTGAACTGCCGAGTTCAGTCATGAGAGAAGTGCATTTAGATTGGGAATCAAGAACAGCCTGCTCCAGAGAAGTCACCGTAGATTCTACTGTTGGTCGTGGGCTTTCCCCAATCAAATATGTCGACGGAGAGAATCCCAAACTGGCCGCACTACTTCCCCTGCTAAGTTTTTCTGGGGTGAAGATCTTGTCAATGCTCTCACTTCCTGCAATTAAGCATCAACTAGTAAATATTTGATGCTATGTCTAAAGAGATCTCAAAAGAAGTCCTAGAATGAGTAGTTCATTATGTCCACAAAACCAGATTGGTGTATAAGTTTCAATATTGAAATTTGAAACGTTACTAATGTGTCACCTTAGTGGAAACTCTCCAAGCTTAAAAAAATCAAACGAAACGAGGCTCAGGGAAATAGGGAATCGTATGATTAATAGCCATAGCAACAGAAATAAACAACTTATAAAAAAACTAGTCATTATGGCGTTGAGATTCACCACTTTGGAAACTGACATACCAAGGTTGCTTAGCTGATCCAACGTGGCTTGACCAATAGAACCCTCCAGCTTTAGTAGCCGAAGAATTCCAGCAGCAATTCGACCCATCGAATCAACTTCCGACTTGAATAGTAAGGCAAGATGTTGCAGCTCATTCTTTGTAACAACAGCCTCAATCTATCATGGAATAACATTGTGTGAAAACGTTTATAAACAAAACAGATGATATTGAACACAAGGAAGATTGATTGTCAAATACCGGATGCTTGACAGAGAACTTCAAGTTTTCCATAATCCAGTTGGCCATCTCAACATCAACATTATCCTCAGACACCACCATGCGAGCTTCAAGATTTATCCCTCCGAATGGCTCAACCGTTTCATTCACCCCATTGAGGAGAGAAACAGTATGATGGGTGTTCTTTTGAACCTGAGGCTTCAATGTTTGCAGTCCTTCTACACTGACCTGAATTTGACTCAAATGTTTCAAGCTCATGCAAATGGTATGCCACTTAAGCCACAAGCACGGAGAAAGACTGAAAGAGAATGGTTCACTAAAATCAAGAGCACCAGGGAAAAAGGATTGCAAGTTGCTAATTAGTTAGCTAATTTCTTTACTTTTAATTATTCGTTTTGGGGGAAGAGGGGTGTGCTTACTATCACCAACTCCACGGGATACTGTTGAACTCCACATGATCTTCCTTTTCCATTTAGTAGATCCTTTGGTCTACTCTGCGCTTTTACTCGGAAGCTCTGGAAAGAAGTGTGCCAACACCTTTCTTCTCTGCCTGCATTATTAGGACAATAAAACCACCACCTTTCTGTCGTTTCCTGTGCACCTTCTAGTGCAAATAGCCAATTTTTAAGTTCTATGGAAACGTCCACATCATCTGGCTTTCCTAATTGCAATAGAGGATTTTCTTTCCCATCTCCTGAAATTCAACACAGAAAATTGAAACTTGAAGATTGTAAATTTTGTTTCTAAAGAATCTAAGGGGACAGGTAAACAAAAGTTAACTTTTGTGATGAGAACAGAAGATAACATACATCCTTAAAGTCTAAGAAAATTATTAGTGTGCATGAACAATACAATTCTGAAGTAGCCAAAAGTTATGAAGTTCCTGTACCTTCTAAACTACCGGCAATGAGAGGTGAAGTTTTGAAAAGTTTCGATAGTGGCCCTGCTCGTAGATTCTCCAGACCTTTCACAAGACCCTTTCCTGGGCCACCATCAGGACCAAGAATTCCAAATCGATGCAGTAAGGCTTCAGCATAGTTCATTCCTCCACTCAGGCGCACACCAGCAACACAAGCTGACACATTCAGACTGTGACACTCCATATCCCGCTCATTCAAGGGAATCACATGCACTATACTAACATCGAGAAATGGGGTTGTAAATTTGTCCCCTTTGTTCTGTACCCAAAGAATTGCTCTTAGTTGAGAAAATCCGTTCCCATTCATAAAAGAACCATTTTCAATTGGAGTTGAAACGGTGCCATTGTCATACGCAATATTTCCTTCGGTGTCCACACAATCCACTTGAACATTATCCCATCGTACTGTGGATGAAATAGCAACAGCACCACCGAGTGTTCTGTGAGAAACTTTGATGAACATATCATTGCCAACAAATTGAACGAGAGGCAGTTCCTCAACAATTGTGGAAGAAGACTCCAGAAATCTAAGTTGAAGGTTCTTGACCAATAAACTAACAGCAGTATCACTTGGAACCTTATCCACAACCTTTCCAGCCAACAAGTTACTCCTACTCTCTTCTGATCGATGTTTCTTTCCAACAAGGGCTATCTTTTCACTAACTCTACCAAAGTAAGCATATAGATCTAGAACAAAAAATAATTGATCAACTGAAGTGTTGGATAGATACTGTTGACAGGAAACTCCAACTCTCACAACTCCCCCAGGAGGAGGAACAACTGTTAATGTTTTTCCATCTGCAGTTGCCATAGCTACTTCAATGGAAACGTCTGTCAGCTCCACACATCTCAACGAGGCTAAAATGGAATCAGAACTCTTAGATCCCGTCGATTTTTTGTATGTTTCTAATGATAAACTCATTTGAGACACGCTAGTGGTCCATTTCTTCTGGCTAGCATCAACTGCTTGACCTTCCCAGAGAAGGAAACAAGCAGGATCTTTATCCAAATTCAGAAGTCTAAGCTTCAGAGAAGGTGACTCAGAAAATTGCATATTCTTAATATGAAGACGAGCTCCATCAAAAGAACTTTGAGAGACACCATCCCAGATGCTATGATGATCAGTAGATTTAGCCACGTCTAGTGGAACAGTAACATCTAACTCCTTGAGAGAAAGTATAATCGAACTTATGGAGAAATCCGGCAAAACAGAACCAGGATTCACAACTATTCCATCAGCTAGGAAAGACGATATCCTCAAACATGATTTTTCCTGAAGATGAATCTGGTAAAAAATACAAAAACAAAAATGAAGCTTAGAAAAATTATGGTTTCAAAAATGTTTCAGTAACTAGAATAATCATTTTAAGAATATTTTACATACTGTGAGAGGTTGGCAGTGGATGACTGTTTGGGTAGCAAAAGACGGGGGGACTGGAGAAGGTTTGATCTGCACAGAGTGGAGGCACAATAAAGGAATACTTCCACTTAATTCCCACTGCTTGTCCTTGAAAGGATATATTGGTGGGCAAAAGTTCTTAGCTGTCCAGAAAAGAAATCATCATCAGCATTTGACAAGATAGATTTCAAATCTTAAGTCTTAAATGCATATAAAGCTACTGAACCAAGAGGGATTTATTAAAATTATACAAAAGGTCAGCCGGACATTACCAAATTCCGGAACATGTAGAAGGTCATCTGTAACAGCTCGCATTGCTGGTTGTACTAATGTGCATGGAGGGCGTGAAAAAGTATCCCTAAGATATACACATCCAAAAAGAAGAATCAACAAAAACAAGCTTCAACTCCATAAATACATACAAGAGATCAAATCTAGGTCAAACAACATACTGCTAGTACCTCTCAACACTCAACACTATCATTTAGTTAAATTAATAAATACAACTAGCTTACAATTGTATTCAATAAAATGTTGTCAAGAATATAACGATCGGTGATCAATATAGATGAAAACTAGAGCTACCTCAAAAAAAGTCCACCAATCATGACTCTCGTCAAGTTATTGTCATTTTGTCCATCACTAACACTAGCCTGCAGTAGAAGAGCAGCCATATTGAGGTATGAAAGAAAGAGAGAGAAAGAGAACTATAGATGAAGTAAATGTATCCTAATAAGCAATTTAGATAGTCATACGATCATTAGAACTGGACTACAAAAGCAAAACGATTGCTGTATATTCTTATCAAAAAGATTGCTTTATGTCCCCCAAATTCATGACACCACAATGGTGGTGGTAGTGACGTTTAAAGAAGAAAATTATTAATTCAAAACAGGACATGTCCATGTGTCCCCACGTGTCCAGACATGGGCATGTCCTTACAGTGTCTAGAATCAAAAAAATAAAAATAACATGGAATACATTTTGTCACATGTCAAACACAAGTATGAAGTAAGTCCAAACATATCTTATATCTATGTCCAACATGGACACTATCAAATAGAGTGCCCATGCTTCCTAGCCTCCACCAAGCCAGGAGAGTAAGAAAAATAATTCTTTGATACAATTTCAATTAAAAGCAGCAAGCGTATGGAACATTACCCGAGAAAAGAATAGTGACTGCAACAAAAATTCAAGCTGGAATTCTGCAAGTAAAGTATTAGGTTATAAGAAATTGAAATAGAGAGAACTATATATATGTATATGTATATATAGAGAGAACTATATATATGTATATGTATATGTCTACATATACATACATACATACATACATATATATATATATATATATATGTATGTATGTATATCCATGACAAGTATCAGCGCTCTACAAACAAATATGACCAGACAACCTGTAGCGTTCAGAAACTAATCAACAAGTTAAATATAAACCTGCCAAATCAACCAAGCTATCATGAAGTCCAATCATTTCCTCAAACAGGCACTCCTTTTTTTCAATAAATACCTTTTTAATCCATTAGCTCTCATGCATAGTTCTTTTTAGCTGCTAAGTTTTAAAATCTTAGTCACCATCATGGAAAGACATTAATTATTTTTGTTTGCTAATGTGGGAATAATTATTTTTATAATGTTTTTTCTTTACTTTTGGAGGGAGGGCTGTAGCTTAAACTTTGTGGCTTAACACTTTTTACCGGCATTTTGTTTAGAGACACAAATTTTTTCGAAACAGTAAGATTATTCTCTATTTTGTAAAATCATATTAATTTTTTTCAAAGAAACCATACTTTCCAAGAATACAAGGGGCACACAAAAAAATCAACCCTTAAAAGGAGCCAAACTAAAACAGAAAAGGGCTCTAATCAAGAAAATCAAACCTAAAGGGTAATTACAAAAATCCTAGCATACCAAGGCCCAAAGGGAGACATGGAACCTAACAAGGGATCAAACCTCCTTCCCAAGACCTCTCAAGTCTCAACCCCTCTAAAGACTCTATTGTTCCTTCAGCAAAAACCCATAAAATAGGGCAAATGCTGGCAAGCCACAAAAAATTACCCTTATTACAAAAGGGCGACTGAATCATAAGTCCTCTAATACAGAGATACAATCTCTAGGACAGACCAAGCACTAAGACTGAAGGACAGAAAAGAACAGCATGAAACCAAACAAGCAAAATCACAAGTCCATAAAAGATGATCGAGGTCCTCAACTACTCTCCGAATACAACATTGCAACCTATCAAGAAAGGTGAACTTCTCAAGATCCAATCCACGGTATTTACTCTACCATGATTCATGAAGGTATAATCATATCCTCTTTATGGTCTGTCTTTGCCCAAATTGCTCAAACCTTATAATAATTACAACCTCTCAACCTCCTTGTGCTATATAGAAGTTTTTTAAACTTCCTTAGCTTGGGATTGAGGTTTTTCACCCCTACTCTGCATATTTCATTTGTTCATCAAACATAGTTTTATATCAAGAGAGAAAAAATATATCTTGAACACACTACAGTTTAAGCTTTCCAAACTCAAATAGCTAACTTCTCATTACTAACGTTCAGAACATGGGCACTATTGGATTGATTCAGGTCTAACCCAATGGACTCGATCCTTTTAATATATAGAATATAATCCTAACGACACAGTGCACATATTATAGAATATCGTATAATCCAAATTGGGTGGGGTAATTTTTAAGGCAGAAGGTACGAACCAGGGTCTTTCACACACAGAAATATATGGTCTACAATAATAGAAACTAAAGAACGTCCAGCTGCTTCTGTTGAACGCTGCCAATGAAAACAAGAAAGAGAAAGAGATGTGTGAAACTTTCTCATATCATACTAAAAAGTACATTCCGAAGAGTAGAGTAAATGATAACCTGCTGAGCTTTCAGATCAACATCTCCTCTATTTAGACAAACATATAATCCCGTCAAAAAGCGAAGAAAGGCACGAAGTCCTGTTGACGCCATAGATAAATCCCATCAGCATGATACATCACCATCAATACAACACCTTGTTCACATGGTGAACACCTGATCTAAAAACCATGTGATTTAATAACCTGGTTCACTTAAGGCTGGGCATACAGCTTCTGTAATATGTAAATTCACCTCAAGACCAAGTGGACTGTTTAGTTCGGTCCTTTGCAATGTTATCTGCTCATATTTACAAAACAAAGTGCATCAGGAACACAAAACCCTCATAATTCTATAACCTGCTCTCTATGATTGCACCACAAGGACAAGTTCATCAAGAATCAAACTGAAACATCAGATTTGTATTACATTAGCTTCACCAGATATTCCTTCAAGAAATCGCTCTCCACCAAAGAAAACACGTTTAGCACCATCATCATCCCTTCCATTTGCTCCCTCTTGAGCATGAGCCAAATTAGCATCAGCGAACATATCAGGATGAGGCAGAAGATCGATTGACAAAGATTCCCATTCAAGTTTCTAGTATCAAGAAGAATTTAGCATTATAAGTTACTAAGCATAATAACATTTTATGTTAGACTGAAGCATGCACTGAGGGACCAGGCCAATACTCAAACACACGTTCCATACTAATAATGATGAACCAATGTTTTAAAAGGTGTTTGAGGCTCACCTTAGCGTGAAATTTTAATTTGTAGCCTTAGTTTTATCATAAGAAGCTAACATCTCTTATAGAAGGGGCTTACATTTCCATAAGAAAGCATTGAGGCTTTGATCTCATGTGCCTTGTGAAATGACTAGAAGAATGTACCAATTCGTCATATTCTTAGAAAATATTAGAATTCACTCATCTGTTTAATGCCAATACACTACAAGTTGGTAACTTGGCCCATGAACAATTTATCATAAAGGTTTAAAAAAATTGAAGACAAAAGCTAAAAAGCAAGTAGATTCCAGTGTTAATAATGATGATGTTGGGAACGTAATTTTTTTTTTTTTTTTTGTACTTTAAAGCAATCTTCATGTTTATAAGTACGTAATCTATACTTTCATGATTCTCATCAATGCTTTTTTATCTAAGCTTAGGGCTACGCCTCAAGACTTACTCTTTGCCTCCTTCAGAGAGAAAGTTTAACGGCCCCTTTTAGACTTCCATAACATTGTAATAATAAGCTAATCAAAGTAATTACACAAAAAGAAAAGGGGGAAGGTGCACACCAAAAACTAAAAAGCTAAAATTGGCATTATTCTGATTTTTTTTTTTTTCCATCTTTACAAACTAGAGACATTCTTTGTGAGCTTCAGTGGTTTCCAGAATATTCTCCTTTTGTAACTTTTAATGTATTCATTGAAAATGCAGATTTCTTTCTCAAAAAATAAAAAATAAAAACCAAATAAACCAAGCATAGAAGCTAGAATTACCTTGAAAACATATATAAATTTCTTATTTGCAGAGAAATCACGGGCTTCCTTAAGATTGACCACCTGTGATGGAAAAACAGTTAGAATATACATACTATGACTAAAAATATCAGTCGCACCTGATGTAAATAATCTACCTGCCAATTTTCATTTGTGGTATACAGCAAAAGGTTACGTATAGTGATAGATGCCAAAGGTGAAGCCCTACAAAGAGGGGGGAAGAAAAAAAGGAAATAACATGAGAGCTAAGCAGTAACACAATATTATTTAACAGATTTAAAGCTAAAACCCATAACTGAAAGCTTAGTAGTACTATATTACTAACTGTGGGTTTTCATTTAGTTACTTTTTTTTTTTTTTTTTTTGAGAGAGTTTTCATTTAGTTACTTTTTTTTTTTTTTTTTTTTTGAGAGAGTTTTCATTTAGTTACATGACACAAGCAGTAGGAAGGCATAGTGTTTTGTGGCTAGAGTATGGCATCATTTTGCTGATTTCCTTTCTTTTAGGTGAGGTCAGGTAGAGGATTAGATTCTGAAAGATGTGTGGATAAATAAGTGAAAATTGGCTGAGAGTCTTCCAAGTTCCAATCTCCATGTGCTGCCAATATCACATTCAGACCATAACCTCAGCTCTTTAAACTGCAAGAACATAGTTGGACAGCCTATAGAAAAGATCCCATTCAAGTAAGGTCATCAGCCTCAGCTTTTTAAACTGCGATCTAGGAACTTGGAAGCTGACAACCAAAAAGAGCATATCCTTCAAAATCAGATAACATATTCTGACCCTTGAACCTAAAAAGGTATGTCTTTCTTTGTGTCCTCAGTCAAAAGCATTCTTCATACTTTTTTTTAAAATAAATACACCAGCATAGTATAATCAGCATAGCACTCTTCATACTTTTATGATCAAACTGATTTGGAAAATCAATTTCCTCGGAATATCTAAACGTTTATCAAGTTATTTGCTTTCAAGAGTTCCCTTTTTCCCTTTATAGGAAACACATTTTTCATCGATAAAAGGAAAGAGAGTATTAAAGGTTACAACCATATTCACAGAGGAAAAAGTAAATAGTCGCTTTGACTTCCACCTTTCAAATCGGACAATCTCCTTCGCCACTCTGAGGTTCAAGTTCAAACTTCAAGATACTATGGTCTAGTTCATTTTAGCTGTGTGTTGGGAGATTTTGAAAGAAAATAGACTGACTCCTTTTTCTCTCCTTTAGTTTGCTGGGACTAAACTTAAATGTGAGATAGGGTTCAGTTTTATGTATCCAGTTCTTTTTCTTTCTCTCTTCTCTCTCTCTCTCTAAGGAATCTTTATCTTTCCTTTTTCTAGGTAATCAATTGGAAGTTTTTCTAAAAGCTTCCTGCGCCCCCCCCCCCCCCCCCAAAAAAAAAAATCTGTTTACATCACCGTTTGAAAATCTTACTCGTACTACTATTGAACAAGTGACTTCTTTTTCAAATATCCAACAAAACAGTTGGGACTTCCAAGCGTTGCGTTTTGGCCTTCTGCTCTTGGGTGTGACACCTAGCCCTCCTTTTGGATTATTCATTCATACAGGCATTAGCAAAAGTTACACCAAAATTTTGGTTTAAACACTATAACAGTATACTTCAATGATCCTATAGCAAAAAGACTCTTCTTTTTACTTGTACATATTTTCCCGTAATGATTTATTCTGTGTTGTATCAAGAAAATAAATATACAACAACAACAAGGGAGAAAACAAATAAGAAGTTGAAATACAATATTCTCTTCACTGAAGTCATAAGTCATAGATTGAACTATAACTCACAGAGATTGACTGGATGCTCGCCTTTTACACTGTATGCACATATGCTGAATAGAAACCACATATGGGAAAGTTCACAAGTATATAGCTATCATATCATTAACAAAAAGAGAAGGCATGGGTGGAGGAGAGAGGGAGAAGACACGAAGAATCAAACAAATCAGGGAATAAATAAGAACTCACCAGGTTGCTCCTCCTTGATGTCGTGATCCACCACCAGTTTCAAGTAGCAGATTGACAGTGCGAACCTCTAATGTCATTCCATCTGCAATCTATTATATATAAACAGCTCAAAAATCTAAACATATATATGAATGTGGAAGGTAAATTGCATGTAAGTGCCAAAAAGGAGGATGGGGGCGTGAACTGTTGGCATCAAAAACTAAAAATTTACAATATCTAACATCCTTATTTTCTATTGGATAAAAAACCAGCATCCATTAAGCAAGTACAATATTTGACATGTTTGTTGTTGCTTACCCAATAGAAACGTAATGGAGATACATATCATCGTAGAAACTAAAACCGGATGAAGAAGAACTTAAGAAAGTGGCTAACAGGTGAAAGAAACAGTACATTAATGCATAAATAAATAAATAACTACAGGCCCGATACTGATCATCAATTTTCAAGAGATTGCATGTGACGGGGTGAAATTCATCCAGATCTTAAATAAACCTTTTATGCACATCCCACAAATTTCGACTATTAAATAGATTTTAAGATAACTTTAACTTTTTGAGTTTCAGTGAACCTGAAACTGAACCTGAACCTGAAAGATCTGGCAAAAGTGGTCTCACCTTATCAGCAAATCCATAACCGCCACCCTTCATAGGGCTGGAAGAAGTTTGACTACTGCAAGTTAGAAAAGCAGAGGCTCAGTTCTAACTAATAGTGATCAGAAAACCATTCTTCCAAGGTTGACATCGAATGCCCACAAAATAGTAAGAATTCAGGAAAAGAGGGAGGGGCAGAGAGACAAAGAGAGACGGGCGAATTACCTACTAGTGCTTCTACCCACGTCTGCATCTGGATTCTCCTCTAATACTAAATCCAATCTATCTATTTGCACAACGATTGGTTCAACTTGTACATTACTCAGCGAAGGTAACTACATGATCACAAGAAGAAAACTCATTTAGGGAAAAAATCAGAGTACACAAAACATATAGACTGCTGCATAACCCAGCCGAAATTTCATGTTCCTCTCCACTACTATAAATCCAGGAACCAACAAGTAACTGAGATGTATCATTACACTATAATTCTATACTTTTACATAATTCAACAGCAAAAACAATAATCGATAAATCACATTTCCAATTGATCGCATCCACCAAACATAAATCACCAATCATCTAGGGCAAGGAAGGGGGAACTCTAAGCATTTAGCACCCACCATAATCTCCAACTTGCCAACCCTCGCCGTCGTAACATTTAGCGCCGGCGGCAACCCCATGCTGGAATGCAGAGCGTCTCCATTGATATCTACCAAAATTCAAAAAGAAAACGAAACAGGAAAAACCCCAATTACCGCTATTGATAGAAGTAACCAGTGAAATTGAAGAAATTAGGAAATGAATCAAAGAGAACTGACCCAAATTGGAGAGCTGCGCGGTCCGGCCCTGCAATTTAAACTGGTCCCGTGAGAAAGATTTCAACCAATACTTGAGAGTGTACTCGAGGGCTCGCGCCAGAATCGACTCCATGGGCGGATCACCTTCGTTCCAGAACGCTCGGGCGACTCCACGGAGCAGAGAGTGGAGGAGAGAAGTTTCTAGATCTTGCAGAGATTGAAAGGCTTTTTGGGGTTCGAATCAAAGATTGGGATTGAAATGGGAAGGGGCATGTCCCTGCTAATGCTGCCTTTGGAATCTACCACTGCGAGATCAGCATTTGTGTCTGAAGATTTGCTTTCGGCCGGAGGGAATCCCGAAAACAGCAAACGGGTTGGGTGGGCTGGCGGGCGAGTGCTCGGCACGTGCGCCGGAATGTCACTCGCACGAACCAAGAATTTGGCACTTGTTAAAAGGAATTAGATTTTAGGCTAACGACAAAAATGACCCTTGAAGTTTTTGGTTTGAAATTTTGACTCCCTCCTAAGAAAAAAAGTTTTTGGGAAAAAATTAATTTTTACCCCTAAACTTAGTAGGTTGTATCAATTTTAACCCTAAACTTTCAATTTCATCAAATTGAACCTTAAACTTAACCAATTGTATCAATTTGAACCTTAAACTTGCATAAATGTTGCAATGTAGACATTTGGTCAACTTTTTATTTGAATTGCTATTAAAACATGTAATTGACAATTTATTTCTTTTTTTTTAATTCACATTGCACCTGAGTTAGTGTTCTGTAAGAAATTTGTTAGAAAAACCAAAAGAAATCAAGGCCCTGTTTGGTTCGTGATTTGAAAATTGTTTTCGAAAATAAATAATTCAGCAGAAAACGAAAACAAATTTCTTATTTCCATTATATCTAAAAACATGTTTGGTTCCAATTTAAAAACTTCAAATTTGAATTCAAAATTTGAAAACTGTGTTTGGTTATGAATTTGAAAATGCATGAAAATATTAATATGTGCTTGGTAAAATTAATTTTTTTTAGAAAAAGTTAATTTAATATGATTATTTTTCTACTTGACTTTTATTCATTTGTAGAGAGATTATAGATCAATGATGCTGAAATTGATTCTTCAAAAAAAAAAAATTGTTGGAATTGAAATTATAAGGAAAAAAAAAAAAGATATATCATATAGTTGTATTATATGAAACTTTTGATTGTATAGTGGAGGAGTATATCAAAATAGGTAGAATTATGTAAAAAGTAAAAATAACAACCAAAACATCAGTATCAATCAAACACACTATTTACACAACAGTAATTTTGTATTTTTTTCCCTTTAGAGTCGAAGAAAATTTGGATATCAAAAATAAAAAATGTTGTTTGTAGATAATGCAACATTGTTTGATGGAAAGAAAGATGTATCTGTGTTTTAAAAGTTGTATCTCGTGTTTCCATTATTTTGAAAACAAAATTGGAAAACAATGAAAACAACATTTTATCGTTTTTGAAAACAGGCCATTTTTTGAGTTGTTTTCGAAAATTGTTTTTGAAAACAAGTTAACCAAACACGTTTTCATTGTTTCCCTTGTATTTTTTATTTTCGAAAACATAAAAACGAAAATGAATCATGAACCAAACGGGGCCCAAATATTCCATAATATTCTTCCCATTATTATCCAAAAAAAGAATCACAACAAAAATATTGGCAACAAGAAAAATCCAACAAATATGAGAAATAAAAAAACTCGAAATTTCTTTATTTTCGTTTCCTACATTTGTACATTCTTCTAATTAGCAAGAAAAAAAAAACAGTAAAAGAAGAAAAAAAAAAACCCACAAAGTTCTTTTCTTAGCAACAAGAAAAAACCATCAAATATTTGAAGATAAAAAAACCTCCAAAGTTTTTTTGCTTTCGTAATCTTAAATATTAGCAGCGAAAAAACCATCACAATTAAAGTTCTCAACAACAAGAAAAAGTCATCTAAAATAAAATTTCTCCAATATTTTATTTATAAGAAACCAATTCAGGTGCAATGTGAATTAAGAAAAAAAAAAGAAGAAATAATCAATTACGTGGGATGGTTCAAACAGAAAGTTAACCAAATGTATACATTGTAACACGTACGCAAGTTTGGGGTTAAAATTGATACGATCTGATAAGTTTGAGGTTCAATTTGATGAAATTGAAAGTTCAAAGTTAAAATTGATACAACTTGTTAAGTTTAAGGTAAAATTTGATGAAATTGAAAGTTCAGGGTTAAAATTGATACAACCTCCAAAGTATAGGGTTAAAAATGATTTTTTCCCAAAGTTTTTTTTGACCCCCTTGATGATGAAGATGATGTAAGCATGCATGGTAGATTACTTTTAGACCCTCAATTCATTAAAAACCACTAAAATTAATTATTTCACCAACTTTTCACCCACTTTCACCAACTTCCCATATCATAATTACCATTCATTACTCTTAACCATTCATTAAACCCATTTTGAAAAAAAAAAAACAATTAATCCATTAATTTTAACCCTCAAACTAAAAATTATTTTTTTTTTTTAAAAAAAAAAAAAACTCATACAACACACAATAGACCCAATATTCTGAAATTAATATTTTTCCCGGTCCTATGTCGGTCGGACCATCTAACCGAGAATCTCGACCGAATCTAACAAAAATGTAATTTTTCCCGGTCCAATCCCGGTCAGAATTCTCGACCGGGAATCTCGAGCGAGGCAGGTGAAATTATATTGTTTCGTCTCGGGTGGAAATCTCGGCTGCTGAAGTGTAATTTTTTTATATTTCTATAAAAAATCTCTAAGTTATAACAAATTAAATTTTGGCTTCTTTGGCACGCCGGTCCAATCTACATTGCTCCCACATCGTGATTCCAGGTTCGATTCTTGGGCAATGCTACTTCTTGAAATAATTTTTCTTTAACATGTATTTTAAAAGAAAAAAACAATGTAACTAAAATTCGAAACGCAGACCTCACGCACGCAGTCAAGCTCCCTCCGTGTACTAACCAATGAAGCAACGACAGATTTTGATACTTTATTTTGGCTTCTTTAGGGGTAGTTTCATAATTTCACATTCAATTTAAAAATAAAATGGCCTAAGAAACCAATTAAAAACTCAGGGGTCTTTTTTACAAACCAAAAACTTCAAGGGGTCAAAATTGTCAATTACCTCAAAATTTCCCAAGGTGGTTGTGTACCAGGGTCAATTTAGACCAATCTCTTTTAGCCCATGTGGCGTAATATGAAGTATTATTTTTCAAAAAAAAAAAAAAGACCTTTTATCAAAATGCACTATTTAATTTTGCTATGTATGTTGTTATCCTAATCCCATCTCTCTATTAGATCGTTTTGAGCCCAAAATTTAGGGCTTCATTGATCCGATCCTACCTGCTATTGGAGAGAAGCCGATCACTACACTCATTTCTGATGTAATTCGTTTAATTTTGGAGCTATGGAATCTTTGTTCAAAGCTTACTCAAATGCTTCTAACGAAGACGGTGAAGAAGAAGAACATAAGCCCAAGCGTTTGGCCCTCCCCTCTCCACCTTCAAATAGAGCCGTACCCCAACCTTCCAATTTCCAACCGAAGTTCTGACCATTGCATTGCTCGGACTCGAGTTCAGAGCCTCAAAAGGGGATTATGGTTCCTGGACGCTATGTTTCCAAGAGAGAGCGAGCACTCCTGAGTTCAACTCCAGTTTCTAGGGCTCCAGAATCATTTCTAAATCCATCCGTCCAATCTTCAATTGGTATCTCTTATTTTCTTTTCTTTAGCTTTTAATTTGTTCGTTAGTTGAAAGTAATAGTTTTAGTTTAATCGATTGTCATTTCTGTTGGAGTTCAGTAACTAGACTCTTACTGGTGCATATTGTTAATTGTTGAATTCTCTCATATATTTGTAAAGTTCGGATTTTTTTAAAAAATAATGTAATTTAAAAAACAAAAAACAAATTTAGGGTAGTTTTGAAACTAATTCCAAATATGGGGTAGCTAAATCGTGTACATTTGTCACGCTTTAGCTAAATCGTGACCCAGGTACACGATTCCAAGTGAAAATCGCGTACCGTGTACGCGATTTACATGACACGTCTCCAAGTAGTGCCACCGTGGAAAAATACGCACTAGAAACACAAAACTCGCGTATGGTGTACGCGAGTTCCACGTCGAACTTGTGTACCATGTACACGAGTTCGGTAACAATAGGTAAAATATTTCTGAACTAATACTTTAAAGCAATCTACTGGTTCAATGGCTAAAATATTAAAATATTTTAGAATGCAAGGGATCAAAACTGGCTGTCTGCTCTTTTATTTCTTTTTTTTTGTCATTTGTTTTATATATTATTTAAAATTTACAATATATATATATATACACTATATGATCTATATGTTTATTTTAATGTTTAGTAAGGGTTGAATACAATTGTAAATTAGTTAATTTTTTCTCTTTATTTTTTTAAATTTTACACAGACAAATATATAAAATATAAATATAAAAAAAAACATATATTTTAGAAAAACTAATTGTATAAAAAAAATTGTCTAGCAAAATCATTGGAATTTTGACCATTGATTCATTTACTCTTACCACTCTTAAATAGGAATAGGACTAAGAAAGTGGTTGTTTCCTTAATGGACGAGAAAAGTTACAAAGCTATACATAAATTTATATATATAACATATTATAGATATAAAAGGAAAAAAAATATTTTTATTAAAAAAGAAATTTCCAAATATAGTAATCGTGTACGTGGTACACGATTTCCAAATATAGAAATTGCCAAATATAGAAATCGTGTACGTGGTACGCGATTTCTAAATATGGAAATCGTGTATGTGGTACGCGATTTCTTTGCAAACTCGTGCACGTTGTACACGATTTTTACCACCTCATCACCGCCACGTAGACCACCCTAAATCGCGTACGTGGTACACAAGTTCATTGCTGGCAACAACTACCCTACATTTGTCAATACTTTTCTCTCTTACCTTAAATTTATAATTTGTTTTTTTATTTACATTATTAAAATTAATTTTTTTAAAACTACTCTAATTTTGTCATTTGTTTTTTTAACTACATTATTGGTGAACTTTGTCCGTAAAGTTCTTGGTTGGTTCCATTGTTTTCTATGAATTTGAGAGACCAATATGGCATTCTAGAGGGAGAATTTTGTTAAGGAATGGATGCTATTGTTTGAGATTTAGATATGAGTTTTATTGCTGCAGTTACTTTATATGTTAAGGAAGGGAAAATAAAAATCAATTTAATGAGCAAGTAAGCATAAAGTGTTGGAACTTTGTGCTTGCTTACAGATTTTGCTCATTTTTCTTTCTGGAAATCACATCATTGTTACTTCTTAAAGATATTTTTCCTTTTTACATGAAAAATTATAAAGCAGCTGTTGATATGCCTTGAGTCTGTTATTTGGCGCTATGAATGACCAAGTATAAGGCCGTTAGGGTTAAGAGGAGTGTCATATATAAACCCTTTTACCCTTATCTGTCCTGATCTTTGTATCTGCAATTGATTATTCCTCACTAATAGAACCATTCTCTCCCTTTGATCGTGGATGTAGCTAACACACCGTTAGTGAACCACATAAATTTGTGTATTGTTTCTTCTCGCTTCTCTATTCTTGTTTGTCGAATTGATTTACTGTTACATACACTTATTTTTATTATTTGTCTCCCTAGTTGATATAACGTAAAGTTAATGTGATCACTAATTTGTATTTTTTATGTTTTTTTTGACAACTTTTATCAAGGGAAACATTACGAGCATTCTGAAATGAATTTAAATCACCACTTTCCAAATAATATCATGTTATTCACCTTTCTTTTTTTCTTTTCTTCTTTTTTTCTTTGGTATTTCAAACAAACAAACTTAACTAGATATCATACAGGAATTGTATTCATTCATATAATTACGCACATTGCAATCTTTGGTTGACTAAGCAAGCCTGTTAAAGTATTAGTTTTTTTTAATACCGAATGGTAATATTTAAGGTTCCATTTGATTTTTGGTTTTTGAGAATTAAGCTCATAAACACTACTACCCCCTATGAGTGTTCTCGAGGATTAAGCTTGTTAACACTACTACCACCTATGAGTGTTTTTTTTGGTTTTCTTATCACTTTTTACAAATGTTTTCAAAATCCAAGCAAAGTTTTGAAAGCTAAAAAAAGTAGTTGTTAGAAACTTGTTTTTGTTTTTGGAATTTGACTAAGAATTCAAATATTTATCTCAAGAAAGATGAAGACTATTGCAAAGAAATTGGGAGAAAACAAACACAACTCTCAAAAACCAAAAAAAAAAAAAAAAAATAAATAAACCAAATGGCCATTGAACGAAGCCTAAGTTGTTCAAATGAATTAAAAGCTAATGTACATTCCACCCCAAGGCTTCTCTCTTTTGTTTTTAGTTGTCTTGGAGCATTGATGAGCCCACAATAATATTAATTCTAATTGCCCGTTTGGTAACGTTCTCGTTTCTTGTTTCCGTTTCTTCATTTTTAATAAAGAAAAATAGAATTTCATGACCCTAACACCTATACATTCAATAATAATAAACCTATATTCTTATTTATGTTTGGAAAAAATTGGAAACAAGAACAAAAAAGGAGAAACTAGTTTTAGTTGTTCCCAAAAGTTCTATACAAATTTTGGGAGTGTTTCTAAAAAAACGAGAAACAAGAAACATACATAGTTATTAAATGCTTAGATTTCTTAATAAAATTGGAAACAAGAAACAAGAAACGAGAACGTTACTAAACGGGCCCTAAATGTTATGGTAGGAAAAGAAGAAATTTGTTCTTGTATAAAAACTCAAGAACATGTTGGAGAAAAAAAATCTCTAAAATATTTTTTTTTTAATTCCTTTTTCCCCTCAATTCCAAAAATTGGAAAAGATCCCTTTATATGCAACTTTATAATGCATTAAAAAAGATAAAATAACACATTCATGTTGTTCATGTAACTGGTTAATGAATTTTCATGTCCCTAGAAATACATGTTTCATGTATTTAGAAACCTATCTAGGAAATGTACCAAGAAGCACTACTACAAATTAAGCTTTTGATGACGGACAAAAAGAAAACACGCGGGGAAAAGACGACGGACAAAGAAAAATGCGGAAGTGAGTGGAAAAAAATTTAAAGCCATCTACAATGTCAGACATGTCCGTCATTAAAAGGTTTCATACTTCTTTTTTTAATTCTTTCTCCCTCCTCGATTTTCCGTTCTCCCTGTTCATTCTCTCTCCCCAACTCTGCTTCTCCCGCAAACCCTAATCCTTTTTCATTCGCTCAACACCATCATTTAGAGTTGTAGACCAAGCTCGACCTCTACTTGTCTCATAAGGTCGATTTAACATTTTTGCTCACTCAATCGCCTGGATTTCTCTACGATTCTCTGCTTTTTCTTGTGGTTTTGTTTCGCTTGTTTTCCATCTCTAGCGGTTGATTTTTTTTTTCTTTTGCAGTTCGTTTGTGCATCCCATTGATATTGAAGTTGTGCGTTGGATTGTGAAGCTTGAGCTCTTTGTTGTTTGGACTTGATTTTGAAGTTGTTGATGTTTTAGGTTTTAGTTTAAACCTGAGGAGGCATGGTTTCTCCGACGATGGTGGAGCCAGGACATCTGAAGCTTGCGGTGATCAATTCAACGACTGGTGCAATTGTTGGTTGGTATCTCGAACGGTCACATCTTCTCTCAACCTTATTAAGATAAGGTTTTAGGTCGATTTTGGTTCCCTTTGCTGCATTGATTTTGAGGAAAAGTAGAAGATTCATTGCGTATTCAAGGGATTTTATGGGGAAGCAGGATGAGCCACTCCATGTCAGTTCCAAAGTGGAGTTGAAGCGAAGAGAGAAGCAATAGAAGAAGGCCAAAGATTTCCCCTGATGGTGAGTTGCAAAAGCGAAGAAGGTTGTACATTGTGTCACACTTCATGAGATGAATGTTATCAATAGCAGGTTATTCTATATACCCTTAATTTTTCGAATCCCTTATATCGATTTATGGGTCTTCAAATCGTGCGATGAAGAGGAAAATCTATGTCTCTTATAATAATAATTGGTGTCTGCAAATTTTGTTCACTTATACTGATAGGATTGAAATATTTTACAATGTTTATTTGTTTAAAGTTAGAAGTAATACAAAATTGGGATTGTGGTATCAAGTGCCCTTTGATGGTTCATGAAATTTTTGTTTGCCGATTGTTTTTGAGAGTTTTCAATATAATTTTCAATGCAATGGGGTGGAAAACTGCAATGCTTTATTCTTCAACTATAAGACCAAAACCACACAAATATATTGCAGTTGGATGGTTTTTCATAAAGATTTTGACTTTATTGTAACTCATTTTTCTTCTCCAAAAGGGGGGAAAACTAAATTAACGAAACTCTATACTAAATCTCAAGTGCTTCAGCTTCTATCTTTCATTATTTTTTGTATTTGTTGTAGATTTGATTCTTCTTTTCACTTGTCAAGTTGAGACAATAATTCCTTTTTAGAATGTAGATTTGATACTGCTTTAGTGTTGGTGCCAAATGACATTTTTTTTTTGTTTATTAGGATGGTGAAAGTATGGAGCAGCTTTATCCTTCTCGCTTCAAGGGTATGCCTTTGTCTTTTTTACCTTTAGACAAACAAAGCTTTCAATAAGTAGGATTACTGACTTCATTAGCTTTCACTAGGGTCCAAGTACCTCGAACACTTGGGTTTATCGTAATAATACATTGTAGTTCTATTCTGGTTCTTATCAGGTTCAAATAAAGCTATGGGTCTAGATGCTATTATTGCGAAGTTCTAAAAATGATCTTGGAACACCCTTATGCCCGACTGACATATTGAAGGTGTTTTGTGAATGGCTATAGACCTATTACTATTAGCCTCATCCCTTGTATATAAAAAATCATTATCAAAATTCTCTTTGAAGACTCATAACTGTCTTTCCATACTACTAAACTCCATAATCACTCTAATGTTTAAGTTCTGTTTTTAACTAAGAGAGAGAACTAGGAGATTGTATATTAACAATCCTTGTAGACTTTCTTTCCCCTTAATTTTTGTTCCAACAGGAGCATCCTTTACATCGGAAGTATGTGCTCCACTTGTTGCCACACCCTTCCTTTGGAGGTACGTTTAGCATAAACAGTTATAGTCCCAACTCCTGCATCTCTGATGAAATAAATTAACAGTATTCTAGCATAAGATTCAGGCAGCCAGAATGAACTTCATCCTACCATATATTTTTGTGCCCACTATAGCTATAGAGAGTTGACATGAAGTTTACTTTTTAATCCAGATCAAGGGGAAATTGAGGACTTTATCAAGTCTGTTTTTGCTCTATTTCAAGGTGCTCTTCTCATTCTTTTCCCTGATAATGGGAATGGCTTCAGTAGCTTGTAGAACTCTATCTCAACTTCTTGGCTTCATATTTGCAGATTTGGACTTCACTTTCCTGGAAATGAATCCCTTCACATTGGTTGATGGAAAGCCTTATCCATTGGACATGAGAGGCGAACTAGATGGTACTGCTAGTTTTAAGAACTTCAAAAAGTATGAACTTTTTCTTCTTTTGCTACATTTTCCCTTAAACAATTAGATTATGGGAATTTTTTCAGTGCAATTAATTATTTAAATGCATGAGCTGCTATATATATTGTCATCTTAAACTGCAATGTCTCTGTAGGTGGGGTGATATTGAGTTTCCATTGCCATTTGGAAGGGTTATGAGTGCAACTGAAAGCTTTATTCATGGCCTAGATGAAAATGTGAAAAACAGTCCTATTTCCTACACATCTTTCAGCAAACCTCTTAAAAATCTTTCCTTACTTTCGTCACTGCTATGCTGTTTCTTATGTCAGAAGAAAGATTTATCAGCGTTAGTGGTTATACGGCCTCCAAATTTCACATACACTTTGATGTCTGTTAATCTGATATAGAACTCTCAGGATTCTGTTTTGGATCAAGGATAGTAAATAATGAAAACTGGAGGGAAATCATGTGTGCAATGCATATCAATTCCTATCAGTTCCTATTGGATTTTGTTTGTGGATTCTGTTTTTAGTTTGTGAGGTGAACACTACTACGGTCACTCTAAAGTCTCGCAATGCTAAATTGTGTTTCAGTGTAGGATGTGCTTGTTCTGGTTGTACACTTATTAGTTTCAATGTTAAGTTCATTTCTTTTAAGTGTAGGATTCCTTGTTTCGGTTGTAAGGCGATAGATATTTATAGTTTTTCCGTCATTAAAAGTCGGTCACTTATTAGTTTTTCATGTTAAAACTAACTTGCTTAGTTTTAAGATATTTGGGACCTTGTTGTGAACCTGAAGTATTGTGAGATTGTAGTTGGGTGATTTTTTTTTTCATATAGAAGCGTGTTTGTCTTGTTTAACAGGTTTAAAGATTTTTGGGTTAGTCATATGTATGTCGTTATGCTGTCGAAATTTCTAGAACAACCGGTTAGAATTATGATAGATGCTTTAGTAATGTCTCTAGAAACCTAGAGCATTACAGGCTCTCTGAAGGGGTTAAACTTGATATCTTGAAGTTTGTAAGTTTTTGGAGTTTATTTGGTTTTCTAATAATTTTTTTCGATACTCATCGAGATTGGTTTTTTTTTTTTGTGTATTTTATTGTTAACTAAATTTGTTTTTCTTAGGTTATTCGAGTTGTTGGACATATGTTTGTTATGTGAGTTCTTGTTTTGGCGTTGTATCGAACCTAATTACAATTTGTTTTTCTTAGGTTCTTCAAGTTTGATGTACGTGCAAGATTATGGTGACAAGAATGAAAGCGACATGTACGAGAATTTTTGTTTTTTAGTGTAGGTGTAGACTTTTAATCATAGGTGTTTGAGGCTTTTAAGTGTAAGTGTTTGTAATTTTATTTTTATATCAAACTTATATGAATAAAAAGTGTATGAACAAATTTGGTTCATTGGCTTATTGGAATGAAATTTGACAAATATTTGATTTCAATACAATTTTGCACATTTAAGATTAAGATTACTTTCTTTACAGGTTGAAAAATGAAGAAAATATTGTTGGTATGCTATCGAGCAACCAACAATTTTTTTTATTAAATTATGAACAAAATGATGACGGGCAATGCCTGTCATTAAAAAGGATATTTAATGACGAACATTTGGTTCGCAAAAACCCTTTTAATGACGGACGTCTTTTAATGACGGGCACTGCCCGTCATTAAAGATCTGGTTGGTTGGAAAATACCCTTTAATGACAGACTTTTCATGACAGACGACTTTTAATGACGGGCAATGCCCGTCATTAAAAATCTGGTTGGTTGGAAAATACCCTATAATGACGGACGACTTTTCATGATGGGCATTGACCGTCATGAAAAACGTCCGTCATTGTAACTTGTTATGACGGACAACTTTTAATGACGGGCATTGCCCGTCATTAAAAGTCGCCCGTCATAACAAGTTACGACGACACTCGTATAGACGACGGACGCCGCCCGTCATGAAAAGTCTTAATGCCCGTCATTAAAAGTGATTTTTGTAGTAGTGAAGGGACCTAACAGGCTTATAGAATTCCATAATTTTGACAGAAACCACTTCTTATTGGAATCTGATAGGTATAAGTCAAGTGAGATTTCCCGAGCTCTGCCTCTCCTTTTGAGTCCAAAGGTGTAACTAACTAAAAAGATACTTCTTTAAGCTAAAATGATAGGCCCTAGATTACAAAAGTGTATGAACGTAAGCATGTGAGGAAAAAGGCATATTGTGAAAAGGGAGTTTATGTACGATCGCATTGGGTCCATAATATTTTGTCCAGGGAGGTAAGGGATTATATAGGTGAGCATTTGTTAGGGGTATCTTTTTGCTGCATATTTTTTACTTTCTATGGTGAGGAGTGGGAGAGATTAGGAGCTCTCAAATCTCCCTTAGTTTACATTTTATTTGTAAATAAATTGTTGGCTTTGGCCTATCAATTTTGGTATCATACCAATGTTTTGGGGAATGATGGGTCTGATGGAAACTGGAGTTAGTTCGTTGGAAGAGAAGATGGTGGAGAAACAATTGGGAGTGGAGGAGAAGATGGATATGAAGTTAGGTTAGATTGGGATGAGATGGACATGATGTTTTGGAAGCTGGAAGGATTGTTTCGTGGTGAAGGAGGCTCGACGTGTCAAATCGAACCCAAGAAAATTAGTTTACGAGAATGGTTTACGTTGAATTATAAGAAAATCATGAGGTTTCCTTCACTCCAAATCCAGAAAAAGGGGTCTGCTTCTAGCAAGTTGGGTAGTGGGGGTCAATTGGTCGATTGGTCGACAATTTGAACCATCTTATTAAACGTAGCTCGCGGTGTGACCGCTTCCTCTACAATGGTGACACAAACATGTGAATGGATGATGAAAAGGGAAGGTTCCTTGACGTTTAAGCTATTAACAGAGAGTGAACTCCAAAGTCAACGTGAAAAGGGTTTGTGCTTCAAGTGTGATGAGAAGTTGACCCTTGGGCACTGGTGTAAAAGAAGGAATTGCAAGTGATGGTTTTGTAAGATGAGGAATATGATTTTGCTAAAGAAGTTGTAATCAATGGGTCACTAGGTGAGGAACCAACCACAGAACTGGAAATTTTGGCTGAGAACTCAAAGTTGGCATTTCTTTCTCTAAATTCCATGGTGGGGTTGAGTTCCACCTAAGACCGTGAAGGATAAAAATTCCATGGTGGGGTTGAGTTCACCTAAAACCATGAAGGGTTAAGGGTGTGATAAGAGGACCAGGGGTCATGGTTTTAATCGACAATTGGGCTACCCATAATTTTAGTTTTTATGAGATCATTGACGGCCTTGGGTTGCCCATTTCATTTTCTTTGAGTTACAGTGTTGTGTTGGGGATAGGAGGATCCGTCAATGTGGTTGGAATATGTAAAATTGTGATTGTAACAATATTTGATTTAACTATTATTTTATGTTTTTCTTCCTTTTCCTTTGAGTATTGCAGTTGTAATTTTGGGAATTTCATGGTGGGAGACATTAGGTAAAATTCAATTTGACTACCACTTGTGGGGATGATTTTCGAGTGGGCGATTGGTTGGTTTGGTTACGTGGTGACCATAGTTTGGTAAAATCTCAAATATTCCTTAAATCGATGATGAAGGCAATTGGGGAAGATGATTAGGATGTCCTTATCGGGCTAAACACCATCTAAAAAGCATAGATACGGACACGGGACACAAATATGACACGACACAACACAAACGTGATGATACATTACTTTTTTAAAATCTAGGACACAGACATGTTTAGTAAAATATACATTTTATAAAATATATATCATTTTTATACAAGAAGGAAATTCAAAATCAATAAGTTTATGCATTTGTATGCTTCAAAAATGAGTTTAATATATTTCACTCTTAAAATTTATTATTTTTGTTATTTAGTTTTGTGTCTATTTAGTATACTTAACAAGTGCTCGATATGAACCTATATTGATTTTGTACAACTAGTGTTTGCCACATATCAATTGTGCTAACAAGTGCTTGATATGTGTCCAATTAGTGTTGGGGTGTCCAAGTGTCCAACATGTGCCGGACAAGGACACTCTAGCCAAACTAAAGTGTCTTTGCTTCTTAGAACACCATAGAACCCAACATGGGTAACAACTCTACCATGATTGAACAAAAAAACATGGGGGCTATTCCAGTTGAACTATGGGCTTGCATTCTTTCATTTTTTCTCAATGAAAGGTTGGTTCTTTATAAAAAAAAAATATTTTGCAGCTGTATTCAAATCACAATTGACTTTACTGGACTGTTCTTTATAAAAAAAAATGCTTTACAGCTGTATTCAAATCACAATTGACTTTACTCCCTAGTCGTAGTTGGGATCATGTAATTGAGTTGGAATTCAATTCGGGCCAATTAATGTGAGACCTCATCAATACCCTCAGTTTTAGAAGGATGTGATCAAAAAGTTAGTCAAGAAGGTGCTACTCATTGGGATCATACGACTTAGTAAAAGTGCTTTTTTCTAGTCTAGTATTGCTAGTTAAAAAGAAAGACAGAAGTTGGCATTTTTCATTGATTATCGAGCTCTTAATCATGCTACCATACTAGACAAATATCTTATTCCAGTCATAAATGAGTTGCTTGATAAACTATGTGGGGCAAAGGCATTTTCCATGATCAATTTGAAATCCAGATATCATCAAATTAAAGTCAATCGAGGATGTCCACACGACAACATTCTGAATGCACCACAGGGAGATGATTGAGGAGTTCCTTCTCCATCCGCCTTTTAGAGATAAGGGGAAGTTGCTTTGGTCTACCGGGGTGTGTGCGGTCTTGTGGGGATTATGGGGAGAGAGAAATAATAGAATCTTTAGAGGATCGGAGAGGTCCCCGCCCGATGTGTGGGCCCTCACTAGATTCCATGTCTCTCTTTGGGTTTCGGTTTCAAAGGTCTTTTGTAATTATTCATTAGGTCTTATTAACTTTCTTTAGCGGGGTTCCTTTTGTGGGCTTGTTTTTTTGTGCCCTTGTATTCTTTCCTTCATTCTCAATGAAAGTTGGTTTTCAATAAAAAAAATAAATAAATTCAGAATGCACCACAAGAAGCATGACTTTTTGGTTATGCCTTTTGGTTTGTGCAACAACCCATCTACCTTCCAATCTATGATGAATGATA
Source organism: Luffa aegyptiaca (assembly GCA_017139565.1). Classification (NCBI taxonomy): domain Eukaryota; kingdom Viridiplantae; phylum Streptophyta; class Magnoliopsida; order Cucurbitales; family Cucurbitaceae; genus Luffa; species Luffa aegyptiaca. The sequence continues at coordinate 18,062,252 of CM029405.1, read as the reverse complement.
TCCTTCAACTGTTCCTATGAAAATTTGCTTTGGTGTTCTTTGACAACATATTAATCTATAGCACCACAATACAACACACTGTCCATTTAGCCATTGTGCTGGAAATTTTAATCACAAATCAATTTGTGGCCAATTTAAAGGAGTGTTAGTGAAAGATCTTTGTTTCCTATAAAAAAATAAGGAGTGTTAGTGTGGGGCCTTTAAGATTGAGTACCTGGTTTACCTTGTTGTGACAGAGGGAGTTTCTGCTTATTCAAAGCTATGAATAATTGGCCAATTCCATATAATATTAAGGAATTTTAGGGCTTCCTTGGTTTGATGGTTTATTATTGGAAATTCGTGGTGAATTATAGGATAATAGCTTTTCTTTTGGCAGTAGAAAGAAATTTTAGTTTGAAGTTCAGAGGTGAAAAATGCATTTTGAAGTTTGAAATTGGCTATGATGTTTGTACCTGTCTTTGGATTTCCAGATTTCTCTCAATCGTTTCCAGCATCGGTGGTGGTTTTGAATAAAGAACCAACATCCCTTGGCATATTTTAGTGAAGGTTTGCCTCCAACACATTGTTATAAGGTGGTGTATAAGTGGGAATTGATGGTGATTGTCTTTGCAATTCAAAAGGGGAGACCATATTTATTGGGTAAAAAATTCATAGTTCGGATTGACCAACAAAGCTTGAAATTCTTGCTTGAACAAAGGGGGATTACTGGCGAATACTAACGATGGATAGGAAAGCTCTTAGGCTATGGCTTTGTTATTGAGTCTAAGCGTGGACTAGACAACACGTTGGTTGATGTGTTGTCTTGCCTCCCACCTGACTTAGAATTTGTGTTTTATCATGGTAGGTTGTTCTTACCGCCTTCTTCACCCATAATTCTCTTGCTTCCTTGTGAGTTTCATAACAATCTGATGGAGGGTTGATACTGGAATTTGGATCAATGAGAAAATTGATTGAAGTGTGCCAGCAAGACAATAACTGTGTGTCGGTGCAGTGTTAAGCCACACACACTTTGACACTCAAGTTAGAATTGTGTTTGTGAATCACTTAGGCCACAAACAAGAATATTGTATTTTGACGTACCTCTTGATGTCATTTTCTCGGTATTTTTATAACAAGGGTTTCTGACGTATAAAAGAGTTCACTGACATCCCACCAAGAATCTCGTTAGGATTTTCGGGATGTTGTAATTATGAAATGGTTGTGCCAGATTTGAGCCTCTATCATCACCTTACCATATTGGTCCATTCGACTTAGGTCGCTTTTAAAGGGATTATCCTATTTGGCTTTTAGCCAACCCTCTGAAGGGGCTGGCCATTTGTGCCAAATGGGAGACATGCATAATATGTCCCACAACTTTTTGAAGTTCCAAGGCATAAAACAGAAGATGAAGTTTGATTCCTTGTGTCTACACCATGTGATAAGTGACTAGCAAGGTGGCTCGCCAGAGAAGCCCGATTGGAGCCAATGAGAAATACATGATCTCAAACAACACAATCCACCACAAAATAGCCAACACTCGAGCGTTGAGCCTCCATACCTTTAAGCTTCTCTTGGTAACCTCTAATACATCTTTAAGGCACCACAATGACCCTTATTAGGGGTAAAAATTAGCTATAGGGTCGAGTCTAGAACTAGGGATGTCCATTTGCCCCGCGGGGCCAGGGCCCTGTGGGGACCCGCCCCTAATGGGGCGGGGAATCCCCGTTTAAGCAGGGAATGGGGGAGGGAGTGGGGGAAAAAAATTTCCCGTGAGCTAAACGGGGTCGGGGACGGGGAATGTATTCCCCATCCCCGTTTCCCTCTCCCCGCCCCGTTTACTTTTTTTTTTTAATTATTATTATTATTATTATTATTATTATTATTATTATTATTATTATTATTATTATTATTTCTCACTATATATAAATTTAAAGTTTTATTGTTAATGATTTAGAAAATTGGATAGGTTTGAATTATATGGTTTAAATATTTAAATTATATGTATAGATAATTAGATAGTTTGATATGAAATATTATTTTGTTTATAATAGGAGTCTTAAGAATTTTTTTCTTTAAAAAGAGATTTTTTAAAGAAACTAACTATCTAAATGAAGAATTTATGTGAATAATTAACTATCTAATAGAAAATTAATGAACATTTTTCATGCAAAGTTAATTATCTGAAAATTTATCAAAAGAATATTTGATTTAATGAAGACAAAAAAAAAAAGAAAAAAAATTAAATGGGGAATAATTCCCCGTGGGGAACCCGATCCCCGCAAATTCCCCGCGGGGAATCCTCGCCCCATTCCCTGCGAAATTTAACGGGGAATTTCGCGGGGATGGGGACGGGGAAGCCATCCCCGTCCCCGCCCCGCCCCGTGGACATCCCTATCTAGAACGTATAGAGGCCTAAGGCCCATTGACAAAATAAATGGGCAGAAAGTTAGGTCGAGGTTGAAAATTTCCCAAGACATCGAGAATGGTCGAAGCCATCTCCTGTAGCTCACACATTCGAGACATAGCTCTTGTGCTTGATGACTCTACTTGTCGGGGTCTGTTTTTAGTCTGACAAGAAGCATTCGTCCAACACCATCTTATCATGGGGCTCTTAACTAATTCTTAAGGTGCGTTGTCCAGACTCTAGGGTTTCATTTCCAACTTTGAGTGGCCAATTCAAGAAGCTTAGTCTTTGCTCGAGCTTGGCCTCAATTTGGATCCTTTGTTCTAGCTTGGGTGGCTTGGACTAGTTTAGTCTTTGCTTGGGCAACTAGATTGACTCGCGCAACTTGCCCTTTGCTTGGCGTTGGCTTGTGTAGTTTCCCTTTGTGTTATGGATTTTTTAATAACTTTTTTTTACCTTTTCTAGGAATGTTTTACCATCACACACTAACTCAATGCGAACGCTTGAAGCTATGAGAATCTCATCAAGAGGCAAGCTTGCCATCATGCACTAACTCTGTGCAAACACTTGAGGCTACGAGATCTCATCAAGAGCAAGTTGTACTAATGTGGCACCCTTCGAAAAACCTCCTTCTCAGCGGTTGTGTACTCGACCTTCTCATCCATGTGGAATTGATTGTTGTACTAACGTGGACCCTTCTTCTTCATCAATAAACGGTTGCAATTCCTCTGATGTCGATCCGTAGCTCCTCGGTTGGTTGGGTAGACTAGAAGCGTGGCATGAAGAGTGCTATGACTCATATTCGTGAAGTGAGTGATTTTCTAGTGTCTTCTCGAGTTTTATGGTAATTCATTTGCTTACTTGTTGTTTGTCCTTGTTCTAGGCCTTTCTAGGTGTGGCGATTTCATCCCAAAGACATAAGGTGAGATTGCCTATCTTTGTCAGAACTAGAGCGTGCTCAAGCTCTCCATACAAAGACTAATAATCAATTAGTAAGTGTGCGAGCATCTTTGGCATCTATCCAACCCGATATGATGCTTCTCAAGCTAAGCTAGCTAGGATTGAAGGTAAATTAGTTGTTGTTGAAGTCAAGCTAAAAGACTCTCGGTTTTTGGCTAATGAGTTCAAAAAAACGCATGAATATGTTATCTTGGAGAATGACGTAAGGAAATTTGGGGTGGAGTGGGCAGCCAAGATCGTGAAGGCGTAGTATCTAGACAAATATGATGAGTTCCTTAATGTCGAGTGTAAGGCACTCTATGCGGCCCCTTCTAGCTTTGAAGACCATGGTGCAACTTTGGACGAGGGTTTTTTTGCATGATGGCCTTGATGATTTGGGAGAGTAGCTCTTGTCTTTCATGTTAACAACTTCCTCAAGTATCTTTCATTATGCATTTGAATTCTTTGTTTGTACTATCCCGACAATAACAAATTTCCTTTGGTCGTTATTTAATTATCCTTATTTTGCTCTTCGAGCTCTTTTCTATAGTCTATTTTTGCGATCTCATATCTTTTGAATTAATATACTCATGTGTCGGTCTTGTGGGTCACTTTCAGTCTTTGGCTCTAGGTTCGGTTGTGGCCTCTTGCCCTTGCTCATGTTAGTTTTGTAATTCTTGAATAGAAAGCCTGTTTGAGTAATATAACATGATGTATAGGAAATTTTCATTGACTGAAATTAAGATTAAATTACGTCATTCTACTATTGGAAATAAAACTTCAAGTGTTTAGTGTTCTATGGTGGGGGATTTGTTTCTTCCTTATATCGACTAAGCCATAGGTGCCTGGTTGAACCACTTTGGTGACCTGATAGGTTGATATGGGCCCTCCCATGTCGGCCCTTGCTCTCTGCTGCTTAGGTCCTTAGTATTTGGCATTATATTGAAAGACAAGGTTGCCTTCCTTGAAACTGTATCGTTCCACGTGAGAGTCGTAGTATCAGACTATTCAATTCTTGTACTTAGCCACTTGGAGCCATGTCGTTTCTCAAAGTTCTTCTAGCAAATCAAGGTGTAATTTGAGGAACTCTGCATTATGGTCAGGGTTGAATTGTTCCACCCTTGGTGATGAAAGGCTGACCTCTACTTGGATGGCTTTAACTTCAAATGACCGTGAAAAGGGGGTCTCGCCAGTTGAGGTCCAAGGAGTTGTTTGGTACGCCCATAATACATTAAGTAACTCTTCAACCCAAAGTCCCTTCAACCCTTCTAGCTCAATCTTGAGATTTCATTTTATAATCCTGTCAATGCCCTTTACTTGGCCATTTGTGGATGAGTTGGAGAAGAAAAGAAATATTTTATGCCCAAGTTTGCACGAAACTTTCGAAACATGGCGACGTCGAACTAGCGTCTATTATTAGTAACTAAGTCGTAGGGATACCGAAGCAATATATAATACCTTTGTAGATGAAATTTGTGATCTTTTTTTTTCATGATGGTTGCTAGAGCCTCAACCTCGACCCACTTGGTGAAGTAATCGATATGGACGAAGAGGCACCAGAAGACATGGATATTGACGAAGTCCCTCTAGCGAACAAAGCGATGCAAGGAATAGAAGAAGGACGTGTAGCCGAGTTGTTAATCAACATGGTGGTTGGTTTTACAACTCCAGGAATGATGAAGCTCAAGGGCCATGTGAATAAACGCAATTGTATCATCCTTGTGGATTACAGAGCTACTCATAATTTCATCTCTGTTGAAGAGTTGAAGTTACCATTATCGGATATTGGGCATTATGGAGTCATCATAGGCTCAGGAGAAGTGGTTAAAGGCAAAGGCAAAGGAATGTGCAAGGGCATCAAGGTAAGCATCAATGATCTTGAAATAACAGAAGACTTCCTACCCTTGGAACTCGGAGACCTGGACATCGTCTTAGGAATGCAGTGGTTACTACAAACCTTAGGCTCAATGAAAGTGGATTGGAAGGCCTTAATGATGGCATTTATAGCAAGAAAAGAAATTAGTCTTACATGGAGACTCGACACTCACCATAGCCAAGATATCATTCAAAAGATTAACCAAGGGATGGAAAGAGGAAGATCAAGGTTTGATGATTGAGACGTTGACAATTGAAGCTGAAAAAGATGATGGGTTGAACAGTCTGCAAGGCAGTGACATACCACCCAGAGTATGACGTTTGATATCCAAATACAACATTGTTTTCCAATCCTCAAGGTTAGAATCCTATAAATGTTCGACCCTACAAATATTCATACCATCAGAAAAATGAGATTGAAAAGATGGTCCACGACATGTTGATATATGGAATCATTCAGCCCAGTGTTAGCTCGTTTTCTAGCCCAATACTATTGGTAAAAAAGAAAGATGGAAGTCGAAGATTTTGTGTAGATTATCGAGCACTCAACAACGCCACAATTCCGGACAAGTTTCCAATTACAGTTATTGAAGAACTTCTAGATGAATTACATGGGGCCTAGATTTTCTCCAAATTGGACCTAAAATCCAGCTACCATCAGATTGGAGTCAAGAAAGAAGACATTCCTATAACGGCTTTTTGAACGCACGAGGGTTACGAGTTTTTGGTCATGCCTTTTGGCTCAACCAACACTCCGAGCACTTTTCCATCTCTCATGAACCAAGTTTTCAAGCCACGTTTGCGTAAGTTTGTGTTAGTATTTTTTGATGATATATTAATTTACAGCTCGAATGTCGCCACACATGAGGAGCACCTAGAAATTGTATCCAAATTATTTTAGGGCCACTCACTAAGGGCAAATTTCAAGAAGTGTCAGTTTGCCAAGAAGAGAATCGAGTATTTGGGGCATTGGGTTTCAGCGGAAGGTGTTGAAGCTGATGGGCAGAAGGTCCGAGCAATGATGCAATGGCCAACTCCAAAGAATTTGAAAGAACTACGTGGTTTCCTCAGATTAATTGGTTATTATCGACCGTTTGTGGCAAGGTATGGCGAAATTGCAGCCCCTCTAACCTAGTTGCTTAAAAAAGATGTGTTTGAATGGAGCCCAATGACAACTGAAGCATTTGAAAGATTAAAGAAAGAGATGATTACTCTTCCAGTACTAGCTTTACCGAACTTCAGTCTTCCTTTTACTGTCAAAATAGACGTGTCTAGTACGGGCCTTGGAGCTGTTTTAATTCAAAGGTAGTGACTAGTGGCTTATTATAGTCACACATTATTAGCTCAAGCAAGAACAAAGTCTGTTTACTAAAGAGAATTAATGGCAATCATGTTAGTTGTCCAAAGATGGAGACCCTAATTATTAGGCCAAAAATTATTGGTGACGATCGATCAAAAGGGTTTGCGAAGTCTTTTTGAACACAAAGAGAAATGCAACTCGAGTATGAAAGGTGGTTTTCCAAATTATTGGGATACAATTTTGAAATTCATTATCGAACGAGACCTGAAAATAAGGTGGCTGATGCCTTATCTAGAAAGTTGGAGACTCCATGTTTGACATCCATGATCATATTGAGATGGTGAAGAAAGAAGTGTCAGAAGACAATCATTTTCCTTCAATCATTAGCAAGCTTAAAGAAGACCCTAATAGTATTCCAAAATATACGTGGCATCAAGAGACTTTGTTTTACAAAGATAGGCTAGTGATAGCAAGCAAGTCTCCATTGAAGAAATCCATATTACAAGCTTATCATGACTTGGTAATTGGAGGCCATTGAAATTTTCTTCGAACCTACAAAAGGTTAACTAGCGAATTATATTGGGTTGGCATGAAGACGACCATTAAAGAATACGTGGAAAAGTGTGCAATTTGTCAAAAGAATAAGGCGTTATCTGTGGCTTCTGTAGGGTTGTAACAACCGCTGCCAATTCCAAAGCAAATATGGGAGGAAATCTTACTGGATTTTGTTGAAGGACTACCGAAATCTTCAGGGGTGGATACTATTCTGGTGGTTGTGGACAGATTGAACAAATATAGCCATTTCATTCCATTAAGCCATCTTTTTACAGCCAAGACAGTAGCGGCAATCTTTATCAAAGAAATTGTATGGCTTCATGGATTTCCAAAGAGTATAGTGTCGAATCGAGACAAGGTGTTCCTCAACCATTTATGGGAAGAACTATTTCGGATTCATGGAACAAGGTTGAACTGCAATACCGCATATCAACCCAATCTGATGGGCAAATAGAGAGAGTAAATCACTGTTTGGAAACCTATCTCAGATGTTTTTGTGGGGAAAGGCCAAAGGCATGGAGTAACTAGCTAACTTGGGCTGAATACTGATATAATACAACTTACCAGATTTCTATTAATACAACTCCTTTCCAGATTGTTTATGGAAGGCTACCCCTCTGTTGGTGAGCTATGGAAGCCATAAGACATCAAATGCTACCTTGGAACAACAACTTTTGGAAAGAGATGCGACTTTAGAAGCATTAAAAACACAACTAACTTTGGCTCGGAAAGGATGAAGAAGCAAGCTGATAAGAAGAGAAGGGAGGCAGAGTTTCAAGGAGATTGGGTCTATTTGAAGCTCAGACCTGACAAAATACACTTGCAAAGTGCAGAAATGACAAGCTGTCTCCAAAATTTTTTGGTCCTTACCAAATACCTAAATAGAGTGGAAAAGGTAGCTTATCAATTGGATCTTCCCAAAGAGGTTGCAATACATCCAGTGTTTCATATCTCTTAGCTCAAGAAGGCATTAGAAGACCCAGCTGAAAATAATCCATGCCCACTAAAGGTTAATGACATCCTTGAATGGATTGTTGAACCAGAAGAGATATTTGCTGCTCGAATTAATGAAGACTCTGCGAAAATGGAGGTCTCCTGGTTGCTTGGAAGCACCTTCTGGAATTTGAAGCCACGTGGGAAACGATTTCTAGCATGAAGCAACAATTTCCAGAATTTCACCTTGAGGACAAGGTGTCTTTGAGCCTCGAGGCATTTGTTAGGCTACCAAATGTCCATGTTAGGAGAAACAAGGGGGCGGGGGGGAGGAAAGAAGGTAATTGTTGAGAATATTAACAATTAATGAGGAAAAAGGCTGTTAGTATTCTGGTTATCTATTTTTGGGTTGTTATTAATGGGAGATTAATCTCATGTCTAGTATTTTGTGTCTTGGGTTTAGGAAGTCATTTTGTCATTATTATGTGATTATGTTTTGCTTATTTATTAGAAGGATAGGAGGGTGGAAAGGGATAAAAATGGGATGTGTAAGCCAGTAACTTAGAGAGAATTCAACCCTCTCAAATTGGTTGATATTCAGTAAAGCAATAGTCTTCATCACGATAAGTTTTTCTGCACTTAATTGTAAGGTGATACCTTACACATGGTTTGTTCACTCCTTTGGGGAAGAGGTCGAATGAGGTCTACCTCCCATTGTGCAAATGGCAAAGGGCTCATGATGCTCATGAGAGGCTTGAGAGGTTGCCTCTATATTGTGGCAAACCATTGACACTAGTCATAAGATTTGTTGAATTTTGTGCTTCCTTTATTGGCTGACCACTTTTTGTGCGTGGGATATGGCACCTAAATGATTGTCACATACTTCTTCTGTTATTCATGAATGTCCCTCATGACATACTTAGCCTCTTTAGGTGAGAGGCACTTGAGTAGAGGTAAGGAATAGCTTCTTTTGTATGATCTTCTATCCTTCAAAATGTAACAAGCTGCTTGGTATTTGAGTCGTTGTGTTTTGGCCTTGTCAGATGGGAGTTCCCCATTCACAAGGTAGCTTATCAGTGGGTCGATCGAGGTTCAATCATCGTCGATAGCCATGACTTCCTTTCCCAATATACTTGGTTCTTGAAGGATTTCCACGGGGACTGTTCTACCTCAGTCTCATATGTTGCAACTAACTTGGCCAAGGAATCTTTGTTTACTAACTTGGCCCATGATTTATTGCTAAAGTGAAGTCCAATTGAATTATTGGGATTCAAGAAGTCACACACGGATGAGAATGTGCTGGTAGTCTTCCTTCGTTGGGAGAATGTGCTGAAGGAGGATGCTATGTGGGAGTCCACTTCTATTATTACTCAATTTCCAACTTTCCATTGAAGAGTAGATAGTGATAGACCCCACATTAAGTGTATAAACTTTAAGGGTGAAAAAATGAAACCGAAAAATCAATCGATCCTACGTCGGTCGGTCAATTTAGAGAGATATATGGTCGGTTGATGGTTTTTTAAAATAAAAAATTGAATGTTGATCGGTTGGAGTGGTCAGAAAACACAATTCCGACCAAGTGACTGATATTTTGGTTTCTGTGCCTTGATGATTGAAGTGCATTTAAGAAAAAGATTGCTCAATTAAGTGAATCACATGATGGCTTTGATTCACGTAAAATTATATTTTCAAAGAAATAATAATAAATATTTTTTTTCTCTCTCCCTCATTAATTTCTACTGGAATGCATTCCAGCTCTTTCCCTCATTCCATGTCTAGCTTTTTCTCTTCCTTCTCCCTCTCTTTTCCTTGTTCCATAATCCATGGTGTTGCTTCCCTTTCTCCACGCTTTTTCCAATCTCTTTCTCCCTCCCGGCTTTTCCTCTTCCCTCCCTTTCTCTCTCTTCACTCTCTTCCAATCACATTCTCTTTCCAATTTTTCCTTTCATCTCCCCCGTCTCTTTCAATTTCTTATTTCTCATCTTCCTCTTTCTCCTCATTTTGTTCCCCATTTTTTCCTTCCTTCTCCCTTCTAGCTCTCTTTTCCATCTTAATCCGTCGATCGATTCAACCAGGCGCATCGTTGTACGTTCAAGAGACATCCACCAAAAACCGGCCGTAGTAGTCGTCAGTCGACGGTTGGTTGGTTTGTTCAAAGTTAACAAAGTATAAAATTCCCGATCAACCGACACAAACTGGTTGGTTTTCAGCATTGATTTTGTGCTAAAACTGACTCCGACCGACCGGTGAACACCCCTAATGAACTTACCATGTGAGGAAGAGAGCGAATGTGTGAGAGGGGGGTTTATGTATGATTTTGTGGGGCCATAATATTTTGTTTGTTAGGAGAAGAGCCACGAAGGTAAGGGATTGTATAGATGATCGTTTGGTAGGGCTATCGTTTTGCTACATGTTTGTTAGACTATCATGAGTGAGAAGTGGGAGGGGTGGGGAGCTCTCAAATCTCCCTTATGTACATTTTGTTCATAAATAAAATTGTTGGCTTGGGCTTATCAGAAAGCTATATAGTAATATACATATACTTCATCACATATTTTTAGTCATGCCTACGTCACTACTACCACATGGGCCTCACTCCCAAGCCCAACGAACACTCCCATATCACTTCTTGCCTCTTGATAACTCTTCAAAAGGGAGTTATTTAGACCTTATTTCTACATTGATTTGTGTGTCTTTTGTGCTTAATAGGGTTGCTTTTAGATAAATATTATATGTTTTAACCCATTTGGAAGAATGGAAGCTTTGGAAATTATTTTGTGCAGAATATGTTGCGGACGACTTCAGGGAGCAAATTCTGTGCTGCAGCAAAGCTGAGAGCAAAACTGCCACGTCACAGCTCGTTAGCCAATTTAACAAACTGAATTCTGTTAAGCTAATCTCGGGATAAAGGAGCAAGGAGATCCATCCACGTGTCTAGGTCAACCTAATTCAAGCTTTCCTCAACTCTATAAAAGGAGATAGCCGCCCAAGTCAAATTCATTCCACTTTTGGGGAACGAGTTCAGTCTCATTTCCACTTTTGGGAGCCGAATAGAGGAGAGAGATTGGAGACCATCAAGAAGACCATCATTTGCAAGCTGATCGAGGAGATTAATATTTTCCTTTATTATTTTGCGATTATGGATATGCTTACTCAGATTGTAACGTGTGTTTCCATGCATTTTATGAACTAAGTAGCTTAGGCGTTGGTTAGGAAACAATGTGATTGTCATGCTTAATTTCTAGTAATAAATATTGATTAATGCATCTTGATTAATTGTTATGCTCATTTACATTTTGTGCCCGTCTGGCCAGCCGGTATGAATACCTCTCTCTAGTTTCAGGGATGATTTAGGGAGTGTGTGGCATTTAATCACACTAGATCATTGTGTATTGGTGAACGCCAGTGACTGAGCTAGGGATAGCCAGTTGCCTAGTGCTTGATCGGTAGTACTTCATTGGAGTTGAAACACATACCAAAAGATCCGGAGTTCTGGGAGGAATCTGCTAATAAGACTGCGAGAGTTTTGCATGATCAATAATATTGCTAGAGCATCTTTCAAAACAATTACTAAATCCTGACCAGAGCCTGTTTCTAATCTATCTGTCTATCCGTTTACTTACTGTTCTGTCATTTCTTTTGCTTCAGCATTATTCTTATAAAAACCAATCATTTTTACCATCTTTGAAACCATTAAAGAGTTATACAAAATAGATAAAGTGGAAGCTAGTTCAGGCCTTGGATTGATAATACTTATTACTTGCTGCGGATTGTGTATACTTGCACAGAGTCTAGAGTCAATTTACATCTTATTTTTACTCACTCTAGGAACCCAACAAGTTTTTGGCGCCGTTGCCGGGGAACTTGAATAAGTTTTTATCTGATCTGTTTTGTGTATGTGTTTTTAGTGGTTTGGTGCTAGAACTTTTTGTTTGTTTCTTTTGTTTTTGCAAGCGTGAGTTTGGTGCATGAACGATTCGCCTAGGGTGAGGTTCGAGCTTGATCCAGAAATCAAGAGAACATTCAGGATAAGAAGGAGAGAGTAGCGTAGACAGCAAAATCAAATGGCTGACGTACTGCGTCTACCGCAGGGTCCAGAAGATCCAGTTGATCCCCAGCAGAATCGTGTGCTGCAGCAAAACCAGCCGCTGGAGCAAAATAGACAGCAAAATAATCAGGCTGAGAATCCTATCTTTGTAGCGAACGATAGGGCCAAAGCCATTTGAGCGTATGCTTTTCCAATGTTTGATGAGTTAAATCCAGGGATTGCACGTCCTCACATTGAGGCAGCAAATTTTGAAATGAAACTGGTAATGTTTCAGATGTTGCAAACCGTGGGTAAGTTCCATGGCTTGTCATCTGAAGACCCTCATTTACATCTTAAGTCTTTTCTAGGAGTTGTGATTCTTTTGTAATTCAAGGAGTGCCTAGAGATGCCCTTAGATTAACTTTGTTCCCGTATTCTCTTAGAGATGGAGCAAAGGCGTGGTTAAACTCTTTTGCTCCAGGATCAATTAGAACATGGAATGAGTTAGCAGAAAAATTTTTGAGTAAATATTTCCCACCAAATAGGAATGCTAAATTGAGGAGTGAAATAGTAGGGTTTAGGCAACTTGAAGATGAGACTTTTAGTGAGCTTGGGAGAGGTTTAAGGAGCTTTTGCGAAAGTGTCCCCACCATGGCTTACCACATTGTATCCAAATGGAAACATTTTACAATGGGTTAAATGGGGCAACCCAAGGTATGGTTGATGCTTCGGCTGGAGGGGCCCTTTTGGCAAAAACTTTTAATGAAGCCCATGAAATTTTAGAAAGAATATCAACTAATAGTTGTCAGTGGTCAGATGTTAGAGGCACAAATAAAAAGGTTAAGAGTGTGTTAGAGGTTGATGGTGTGTCCACCATTAGGGCTGATATTGCAATGTTAGCTAATGCTCTTAAAAATATGACAGTGGTTAGTCATCAACAGCCCCCAGCTGTGGAGCCTGCTGCAGTGGTGAACCAAGTTGCAGCGGAGGCATGTGTCTATTGTGGTGAAGAGCACAACTACAAGTTTTGCCCCAACAATCCAGCTTCTGTGTTTTTTGTAGGTAATCAGAGGAACAACCCGTATTCTAACTTTTATAATCCAGGTTGGCGCAACCACCCCAACTTCGCATGGGGAGGACAAGGAAGCAATGTGCAAGCACAACAAAAGGTGAACCAATCAGGATTTGCTAAAGCACAGGTATTGCCCCAGCAAAATAAGCAGGCTTTGCCCCAACAAAATGCAGAGAGTTCTCTTGAGACGATGATGAAAGAATATATGGCTCGCACAAATGCCGTTATTCAAAGTAATCAAGCTTCAATGAGAGCCCTGGAATTGCAAATGGGCCAGCTAGCTAATGAGCTGAAGGCAAGGCCTCAAGGGAAACTTCCTTCAGATACTGAACATCCTAAAAGGGAAGGTAAGGAGCAGGTAAAGGTAGTGACTTTTAGGAGTGGTAAGCCACTAGAAGAAAGAAGAGAACCTAGTAAAACCCAGAATATAGATAAAAATGTTGTTGTTGAAAAAGAGTTGGAGTCTGGACAGGGTGCTGGAGGCAGCAATAATAGTGCTGGAGCATCTGGTTCTGTTCCAGATGTGGAACCACCTTATGTGCCGCCCCCACCTTATGTACCACCTCTACCTTTTCCACAAAGGCAAAGGCCTAAGAATCAGGATGGTCAATTTAAAAAGTTTTTAGAGATTCTTAAGCAATTGCATATAAATATTCCTTTAGTAGAAGCTATTGAGCAAATGCCTAATTATGCTAAATTTCTTAAGGATATTTTAACTAAAAAGAAAAGGTTAGGTGAGTTTGAAACTGTATCTCTTACTGAGGAATGTAGTGCTATTCTTAAGAATGGGCTACCAACCAAGGCTAAGGATCCGGGATCATTCACTATACCTGTGTCTATAGGTGGAAAAGAGTTAGGTAGAGCACTCTGTGATTTAGATGCAAGCATTAACCTTATGCCTTTTTCGGTCTATTGAAAGCTAGGTATTGGTGAAGCTAGGCCTACCATAGTCACACTCCAATTAACTGATAGGTCTATCACATATCCTGAGGGGAAAATTGAGGATGTCTTAGTAAAGGTAGATAAATTCATATTTCCTGTTGATTTTATTATCTTAGACTATGAGGCTGATAGAGATGTCCCAATTATTTTAGGTCGTCCATTTTTGGCTACTAGTAGGGCATTAATAGATGTTCAAAAAGGGGAATTAACAATGAGGGTTTGTAATGAGGAAGTAAAATTTAATGTGTTTAAGGCCACGAAGTATCCAGACGAAATGGAAGATTGCTCTTTCATTAGGATTCTGGAGAACACAATTGTTGAGACAACAATGCAGGATTCGGCTAGCAAACATTTGGAAGATCATGGAGAGGTTAGTGTAGAGGATTTAGAAGTTTGTTCTTTAGAGAGAAAAAAGGAAAAAGAAGTGTTTAGGTGTGAGGAAGTTTTTGAGTCTTTAGATTTAAATCAAAGAAAAGCTCCTCCTATAAAGCCATCCCTAATTGAGGCACCCACTTTAGATTTAAAGCCCTTGCCGAACCATCTAAAGCATGTGTATCTTGGGGAGGGTGAGACATTGCCCATTATTGTTGCATCAGATTTAATGCCGGAGCATGAAGAGGCCTTAATAAAGTTGCTGCAGCAATACCGCAAGGCAATAGGTTGGACATTGGCTGACATTCAGGGTATTAGCCCATCTTTTTGTATGCACAAAATCACTCTAGAGGAGGGATCCTTTAGAAGTATTGAGCAACAGAGAAGGCTTAACCCTGCAATGAAAAAGGTTGTTAAAAAGGAGGTGATTAAATGGTTGGATGCGGGCATTATTTATCCGATTGCAGACAGCAATTGGGTAAGCCCTGTCCAATGTGTTCCTAAGAAAGGAGGTGTCACGGTAGTGAGCAACAAGGATAATGAGTTGATCCCAACCAGGACAGTAACTGGCTGGAGGGTTTGCATGGATTACAGGAGGCTTAACAAAGCCACCTGTAAGGACCACTTCCCTCTACCATTTATTGACCAGATGTTGGATAGATTGGCTGGTCAGGCCTACTACTGTTTCTTGGATGGTTATTCTTGGTATAACCAGATTACTATTGCTCCTGAGGATCAGGAAAAAACCACTTTCACCTGCCCTTATGGGACGTTTGCTTTTAGGCGAATGCCTTTTGGCCTCTGCAATGCTCCAACAACATTTCAGTGGTGTATGTTAGCAATTTTTTCTGATATGATTGAGCCCACTGTTGAGGTATTTATGGATGATTTTTCAGTTTTTGGAGGGTCTTTTCAAAGTTGTTTAGATAATTTAGGTAAGGTGTTAAAAAGATGTGAGGATACCCATCTAGTTCTTAATTGGGAGAAATGCCACTTCATGGTGAAGGAGGGCATTGTGTTAGGACATAGGATTTCTAAGAATGGTCTAGAAGTTGATAGAGCAAAAATTGAGGTTATTGAGAGACTAGAACCACCGAATTCAGTGAAGGGGATTCAAAGTTTTTTAGGTCATGCTGGATTTTATAGAAGGTTCATAAAGGATTTCTCAAAAATCAGTAAACCTCTTTGTAACTTATTGTGCACTGATCATGTTTTTTACTTTAATGCAGATTGTAGGAAGGCTTTTGAGACTTTAAAGGCTGCTTTAATCTCAGCACCCATTCTTTGTGCACCTAATTGGAATTTACCATTTGAGGTAATGTGTGATGCGAGTGATGCTACAGTAGGTGCAATGCTGGGGCAAAAGCAGGGCAGATTTATTCATCCTATATATTATGCAAGCAGGGTTTTAAATGAGGCACAAGTCAACTATACAACTACTGAAAAGGAGTTGTTAGCTGTTGTGTTTTCCTTTGAGAAATTTCGTCACGGTTTTCACGGATCATGCAGCAATAAGGTAATTGATGTCTAAAAAAGATGCTAAACCTAGACTAATTCGTTGGGTTTTATTATTGCAGGAATTTGACTTGGAGATAAAGGACAAGAAGGGATCAGAGAATGTCATAGCAGATCACTTGTCTCGTCTTGATCCATCATCATTTTCACGGAAGCAATCTGCCATCTCAGATTCTTTTCCAGATGAACAACTTTTTGCTGTTGAGGTGAAGATAGTCAAGGAGATCCCTTGGTATGCTGATATTACCAACTTTTTGGTCAAGGGAGTCACTCCTATTGATATGGATTGGAGGCAGAAGAAAAAGTTTAAGCATGATGCAAAGTTTTTCTATTGGGATGAGCCATTTATGTATAAGCAATGCTCTGATGGTATTATTCGTAGGTGTGTTTCAGGTGATGAAGCAAAGGAAATCCTGGAGCAATGTCACTCTTCGCCGTATGGAGGCCACTTCAGCGGTCAAAGGACAGCTATGAGGATTTTGCATTGCGGATTCTTTTGGCCTTCCTTATTTAAGGCTGCCCATTGGTTCTACAAGCAATGTGATGCCTGCCAAAGGAGAGGAAACTTGGGACACAGAGATGAGATGCCTCTTACTTACATTTTGGAAGTGGAGTTATTCGATGTGTGGGGTATTGATTTTATGGGGCCGTTTCCCCCTTCTAATGGCAATGTTTTTATCTTATTGGCAGTAGATTACGTGTCCAAGTGGGTGGAGGCCATTGCATGCCATCAGAATGATGCCAAGACGGTTTCAAGGTTTCTCCAATCGCACATCTTTGCGCGGTTTGGGACACCTAGAGCTTTAGTAAGTGATGAGGGTACACATTTTGTTAATAATATCTTAACTAAGCTTTTAGCTAAGTATGGAATCAAGCATAGGATAGCTACCCCCTATCACCCATAGGCTAATGGTCAGGCTGAAATAAGTAATAGGGAAATTAAATCAATTCTAGAAAAAGTAGTTCATCCATCTAGGAAGGATTGGTCTTTTAGGTTGGATGAGGCTCTTTGGGCTTGTAGGACAGCCTATAAGACTCCTCTAGGTATGTCTCCCTATCGGTTAGTATATGGGAAAGCTTGTCATTTACCATTAGAGCTAGAGCATAAAACGTTTTGGGCTTTGAAGAAATTAAACTTTGATCTGAGTCGTGCAGGAGCAATTAGAATGTTGCAGCTTAACGAATTGGAGTTCGCTAATTTTCTTATGAGAATGCGAAAATGTATAAAGAAAAGACTAAGTTGTGGCATGACAAGAAAATTAAGCCTAAAGAGTTTGTCAAAGGTCAAAAAGTTTTGCTTTATAATTCTAGATTGAAATTGTTTCCTGGGAAACTAAAGTCCAAATGGTTAGGTCCGTTTGTGGTGATTGAGGTTTTCCCCCATAGAGCAATTACTTTGCAAGATGAAAAAGATGGAAGAGTATTCAAGGTGAATGGACAGCGTGTCAAGCATTATTGGGGAGAGGAGTTTCAGTCGAAATATCCTTCCCTAGAGCTGGTTGATGATTCAGTGAGCATGATTTTTGCGGGAGCAGTTCGCAGAGCAAAATTTTGAGCTCCTAGAATTTGTTGTGATTTTATTTTCGCTGTTATGATTTGGTTTAATTTTAATTTTAATTATAGTGGATTTGATTGCTTTAAATTCTATAAGATTTATCTCTATTTGTCGTTATTTTTAATTCCGTAGATTTTATTTTATTTTCGCTAGATATTTTATTTAATTTGATTAGTTTAGATTCGAGTTGGTTTAGTTTTATTTTCTGATTAGATTTAATTAGATTTTAAATTCTGTATTTATTTTCAGTTATCTGAATTTCTGTTTAGGTTTAGATTTAATAAAGATTTTCTTGATTTATTCGGCTTCAAATAAAAATAAAAGATAAGATTTGATTTGAGCGGTTAAATTTGAATTTCCTGATTTGATTTTGTATCCGAGATTTTTCTGGAAAATAATCTTGTGTTCAGAAGGTTGTTGCTGCAAAGTTATGGCTGAAGCAAATATTCCGTCCGAATAGGAAGAGATTTCTTGTGAAGTAATTACCTTTACCATTTGATTTTGAATTTTCTGAGGGCAGGTAAATTGCATGGATGCTGCCACGTGTCGCACAGGGATAATCCAACGGTTTAGCCGTTTGACAGCACACAATTATTTACCATGGGCGATTGGAATTCAAGATTTTACCGTTGATGGATTTAATTTTCAGATTTGCATGAGATTTGAACGGTAATTCCATTTAATGAGGGCAAAATCTTTCAGTTATGATTTGATTTGTGAAGCCCTATTTATTAAAAGCCTTCAGTAAGTTCTTCTCACTTCATCTTCTTGTTCGTCCCTTTCCATTTGTATTCTTCTTCTTTTTGTGTGCTGTAAAAATTCCTTTGAGTCTTCAATGGCTAAAACGAGAGTAAGAAAAGAGAGAGATAATGAGGAAGAGGAGGTACCCGTGACCCCCGAAGCACCGAAAGTAAAGGCAAAGAAGAAGAAGACACCAGAAGAAAAAGAAGCTAAAAGAAGAAGAAGACAGCAGAGGGCTGAAGATCAAGAAGCTGTTTAGAAAGCGGCGGAGGATGTTATTGTGGAAGAAGATCCGAAAGAACCAGAAGGACGGAATCAAGAGCAGTCTGAGCCAGGAGTTGCGGATACAGAGGAAGTTCGAGAAGAAAATACAGAGGAAGTTTAAGAAAAGCAGGCCGAGGATGTGCAAGAAGAACAGGCAGAGGTTGCACCTGAAGGAGGTAATGAGCCAGAATAGGAGGTTCGAGTGGAGGTGATCATGCCGGAGGTACCCAAACGTCGTCGCATTAAGAGAAAAGCAGGCCGCATCAAGGTAGTTCGAACTGATACCCCCTCGCCTCCAACTACTGACTCTGAAAGAGAGAATGCAGAGAAAGAAGAGCATGAGAAGAAGGAGGCCGAGGATAAAGCAAGAGAGGAAGCAGAGAAAAAGGCTGAAGAAGAAAGATTGTGCAAGCAAAGGGCAGATAGGGGCAAGAGTGTTGCTGAGGCATTGGAGGAACCTGATGAAATAGAAGAGTCACAATTGTCGTATGATCGCTTCGTCAACAATCTTGCCAGAGCAAAATATGCAGAGTTGCTGAAAAGAGACTTCCTGTTTGAAGGGGGATTTAGTGGTGATCTTCCACATTTTCTGAGGACCGGTATTGCAGACAAAGGTTGCTTCCAACGACCCATGACTCGACGGTTTCTAGGGAACGAGTGCTTCTGGCTTTCGCTATTTTGCGGTCTCTCAGTGTTGATGTGGGAAAAATTATTGCTGATGAAATATCTGGATGTTGGAAGAAGAAAGTGGGGAAGTTGTTTTTCCCGAATACCATTACCATGCTTTGCAAGCGAGCAGGGGTTCCAGAGAATGAAGGAGATGTGATATTATTTGACAAGGGAATCATCGACACGCCTAACTTGGCACGGCTTCAGCGTACGCAAGAGGCACGTCAAGGTGGGCTTGTCTACGACATCAACATGATTTTAGAACAACTCGCACTTTCGGCCAGCAGACAGGAGTTAATGAGATTAGTCGGTTAGCCTCGAATCGTTGGAGCCCATGATCTATAGGTCCATTAGGTCCCCCTACTAGCTCATATCGGACAAAGCCTAGAACAAAAAGATAGGAAGCTTTGAATCGTTCAAAATCGGGAAAACGGGTATTATCGTAAATTGTGTTTGACACAATAATTTAATTATGAATTAAATTAGAAAATGAGAGATGGAGTATTTAAAAGTGTTTTGAATACCATATATATGTATTAGGAATCATATATAATTCATGGCACTAGGTGATAAAGATTAATTGGATTAATCATGTAAAAATTACTTGGAATTGTACAAATTAATTGCCTAGAAATCAATTTCAATTTTGAATTGAAATAGGATTGAATTGCAAGCTGAAAATTGAGAATTTAGATTCAATTTTAAGTGGATTTAGTGGCATTCCCACTCTTGCATGTTGATGCATAGTGGAAAACAACACAACCATGCACTAGTTGCATGTGTTGTGAATTAAACACCTAGAATCCACTTTGAGTTGCAATTTCACCATGTGTCTAGTGTCATGAGGCTTCTCTTTGCATGGAAGATGTCTATATAAGGAGTATGAATCAGATTCAAAGGAAGGAGAGCCATTTTCCATATTGTTATGCTGCTGGATTTTGGTCTCAAACTCACTCATCTCCATATATCTCTCTAGTGCTTGAACCTTCAAGCATTCCCTTCCCATTCCCTATCTCTATAGACTCCCACAAGTCGTTCTTGGCCCGGAGAATAGTAGGGAAGACACTAGAGGTGGTCCACACACCGTTCGTGATCAAAGGAATCAAAGGGAGTTGTTGAATCGGTCTCCAAAAGGTTGGTAAAAATTCTGCTCTCTCCTTACGGTATTTGGACAACATGTTTTCATTTTCTAAAATTGATGTAGTTAACTGTCTCCAATCCTAAAATTGCTTCCGCATGTGTTATATGAACACCTTCACTGGGGACATAGTCATGCGAGAAGGAATTCATTCCTACCCAAATTAGGGATAGTAGAAAGGTTGTTCCCTTAAGTGCTGACTCCGGGGCTTGAACAAAGGGATCCCGCCCTCTCATTGGCCCGAGAGGGACTCGGTTTATTGGTTGGACCATAAACCAATTGTTCATTAGAGGATCAGTGGGACATAAGGAACTAGAAGTACTATAGGGGTAAAACGGTCATTTAACCTAGCTATAGCTACGAACAACCTGTGAAGGATCGACTTACTTATCATGGTTAAATCAAGTGGACGGAAATACATCTATAGTGAGGGGAGTGCAACTATCGGGCTATAGTGGAGTGTCTCGGTAGTTAACGAATGTTGGCTAGCTTAGATAATGAGATTAGTCGGTTAGCCTCGAATCGTTGGAGCCCATGATCTATAGGTCCATTAGGTCCCCCTACTAGCTCATATCGGAATAAAGCCTAGAACAAAAAGATAGGAAGCTTTGAATCGTTCAAAATCGGGAAAAAGGGTATTATCGTAAATTGTGTTTTGACACAATTATTTAATTATGAATTAAATTAGAAAATGAGAGATAAAGTATTTAAAAGTGTTTTGAATACTATATATGTATTAGGAATCATATATAAGAGATTGCACAAGGTAACAATGATTAATTGGATTAATAATATCAAATTAATTAGGAAATGTTTCTAATTAATTACAATTTAGAATTGAAATTGAGATTAATTTGCAAGCTTGAAATCAGATTTCAAATTGAATTTAGTGGATTTAGTTGGAATCCCACTTATGCATGATCATTCAAAGTGGAAAGACAACTCACCTCATGCATTGTTGCATGTATTGTTACTTGAACACCTAGAATCCACTATAGCTTACATCTTAAACATGTGTCTTGCTAATTAAGGCTTCTCCTTGCATGGATTCACTATATATGTAGAGAATGAATCAGATTGAGAAGTTTTACAGCAAATATCATATTGTTATGCTGCTGAATTTGTGCCTCAAACTCTCTCTTTCTCATATCTCTCTAGAGCTTGAATCTTCATGCATTCCCTTCCCATTCCCTATCTTTATAGACTCCCACAAGTCGTTCTTGGCCCGGAGAATAGTAGGGAAGACTCTAGAGGTTGTCCAAGAAAGGTTGGAGAAGAAAACACAACAAGGAGCATCACATAGTTGAGCTACAAAAAGGTTGGTGTTTACTTTCTCTTTGTTCTGTTTTTCTAGAACTAGCATGCTTTAGGAGTAAAATTGATGTAGTTAGGTGCTCCCGATCTTCAATTGCTTTCGCATGTGTTATATGAACACCTTCAGTTTGAGTCCTGCAACGACATTGTCGGATGGATGGTGTCAATGGTGGTCGGTGTTGGATGGAAGGCTACGACGGTCAACGATGTTGTTGGATTTACAGCTTCAGCAGCAACCAGCGTCGAATGAAAGGTTTCGCGGTGAGGGAGCTTGAGAGAATAAGAGTAGAGATGGAGAAAAAGAACCAATGGAGGCTAGAGGCTGTTGTGTATTTTTAAAAAAAAAAAAGAACAAAAGGTTGTTGTTATATATGTGATAGAAAGAAAGAGATATTAGGGTTTCAAAATTAATAATTAATAATAAATGGGCGAGGCAACGAGAAAAATGGCTAGATTTAATAGGTGGGTTTTGAAAAATGGCTAAAAAAGTTTAGAAATTAACTAACTAGCTTACGTGATTTTAATTAATAACTTCTTAATTAAACGAGACAAAATTGCCCCTAACAACCGTCTAAGAAATCCCTAACGTTTAGATCAGAGTTTATGACAGAGAAATACAAACTAAAAAACTGGAGATTTATCAGGAAGAGAGAGAAATACATATTTGCAACAACCTAACACCTAATTTGAATCCTATGGGAAACTCTAGTATCTTCCTAATATTGAAGAATTGGTTTCTAGAAAAAAAAAACGGATACCCCTGTGCAGATGAAACGATGATTTACAAACACAAAATGAAGAAGAAATACACTCAACTACATGGCCATAAATGAAAAATGGAATAATCACAATACATCACTTAGTAGCGTAATTACACAGAATTACACCCATGGTTGTGTAAACATTGTATAACCTTTGAACTTCCAAATTAAAACCATGGTTGTGGAAAAATCCCCCCACCAAAACGTTAATGTTCAAACTGAGTATAAAAAAATGAATTTAAAAACTTACCTGGCGCATTGATGGCATGTCAAATCGAGTAAAACCCCATATGTTTCCCATTGCATGCGTTCCAACACCTCAAAACTTTCCGACTCCGCTTCCTTCTTCCACATTTTGAGCTTCAGCCTTAAAACCCACCCTTTGCATTTTGAGTTTCAGGCCCTCCTCCGATTAGCTTCAACACATACCTTGAGTTGAGAGAGGTTAGAATCACAAGGAACCGTCACAATTCCAAAATTGAAATCACTGTAGAGCCCCGCGACATTCCAGAGACCACCGAACAAAATTGTAATCTATTGTAATCGTCATTTTGTGTTATTGGGAAAGTTTTCAATCAAAGTATGACAAACACTATTTTCAATGTGTTATGAAAGGACCTGGATTAAGCTATATATTTTAACGAGGTTTAAACACTAATTGGGAGAGAGAAAATCCTTTTTTACGGTTGGAGAAGGAGAAGAAAATAGGAATATAAGGAAAATCGTTTTTGACTGTTTGAATGGAGAAGAAAACGGAATCTATGGAATTCAATTGGAGACCAAATTGACAGGATCCCATGAAATTATTTGAAGAAGTTCAAATATTAATATGAATTTGATTCAAATTAAATTTATAGGATATAAGAGAATTTGAAGGAGTTCAAATTTTAATATGAATTAATTAATTAAAGGCCTAAAAATTAAATATATGATATTTAATTGGACAATTAATTAATTCAAGATCAGAAATTAAATATATGATATTTAATTGGTGATTAATTAAATAAAGAATTAATTAATTGGGTAGTTACTCAATTATGGAAGTAATTAATCATTTTAATTAATCATTTATGGAAATGATTAATCAATTAAATAAATAATTGATTATTGGTGAATATTATATTCATGGTCTTTCTCCTATAAATAGAACACTAGACCAAGGGTTTAGGACACACTCATATTCATAATACAAGACTGAAAGGTTGACTCTTGTATTCTCTCAAACCTCCCTCTTAGAGAAAGACTTCCACCAGTCCATTGCCTCCTAGACCTAAGTTATATTGGTGTAACCTTAGTGGTTGTGTGTTTTGGAGAAGAAAAGTTCCAGCGAAGCACCTTAGCGGCTGTTGCGTTTTCAACACAAGAACGGAGTTAGTGAAAATCGTTCAAGTCTACAACGAAGGTTTTCAACAATTTTCTCTTTTCTCTTTGAAAAGCATGTAAATAAAATAGTTTTATTTGTTGTAAAGGTTCTACAAAAGTAAGTTTCTCAAAACATTTTGTAAAATCAAGCATGTTAACGTAGAAATTTTTTTATAGAAATAGTTATGTATCATTCTTATTGCACAATGTGCTGGTTTCTTAAGAAACCAAATTAAATTACACCGATTCACATCGTTTCTGCTAGGGATTCAACCCTTCAAATACATTATAATATAAACTTAATATTGAGCATTTAGCCCCTCTCATCACTTACTAGTGAAAATGAAGCTCTGGGTTTTTTATTTAATCATTTACTTATCTCTCACCAAAATTGTTATGGATTTTTCTTTCTTTTTTTTTCTTTTTTTTTTGCAAATTATCAATTTCTCTTTTTTCATCCCTTATGACTATTATTTGGTTTTGTAAATCTCTATCTTCCTCTAAGAAATCTCCTTGTTTAGCATGAAGTTAACGTCATTTAAAAGAAAATTGAATTTTATTTCAAAAAATAGAAAAACTTAGGGCCCGTTTGATAACCATTTCAGTTTTTGGTTTTTGGTTTTTCTGTTTTTGGTTTTTGGTTTTTGGTTTTTGGTTTCCTGTTTTTTAAGAACAAAAACCACATAGTTTGATAACTGTTTTTTGTTTTCTGTTTTTAAAAAACAGAAAACCAACCTTGTTTGATAACTGTTTTTGGTTTTCTGTTTTTTAAAAATTAGAAAGATGAAAAGATATTTAAGAGAGAGAAAAATGTGTAAAGACGTTGAAACAAAAATTTAGAGACACAAATATAAATGTTTTCAAGAGATTTTTTTTTTTTTGAAAAGACGAGAGAGAATTTAAACATAGAAAATTTAGAGAGATGAAAGAAAATGTTTAGAGAAAGAATATTAGTTAGACTTGAGAAAAGATATTAGTTAGAGTAAAAGCGATAAATTTTATATTAAAAAAATTAAACAAAAAAAAAGAAAATTTAGAGAGATAGTAAAGTTAAGAGTAAAAGATATGCTAAAGAACTAACGATAAATTAGAAAAATAAAGAAAAGTTGTAGCGATAGAAAATGTTTATTGAGGAGAGAAAAGGTATTGACAAGTTTTTAGAAATAGACAAGTTATAGAGAAAAAAAAGTTTTGAGAGAGAAAATTTTAGAGAGAAAAAAAAATAGAGAAAGAAATTTGTTGGAGAGAGAAGTAAAAGAGGAGAAAATTAAGCATTAGAAAAAAAATGAGTTCTGGAAAAACAGAAATCTGTTTTTAAAAACTACTTTTTTTGGTTTTTGAAATTTACTTATAATTTCAAAAACGTTTTTAAAAAACAGAAAACAGAAAACAGAAATGGTTATCAAACACCCCTGTTTTTCAAAAATGAAAAAAAAAAACAGAAAACAGAAAACGAAATGGTTATCAAACGGACCCTTAATTAATTAGATTTTGATTTTGAATAGAAAAATGATAACTAGCTAAGACAAAAACCAACCATTTTGTTCAATGACTATAGATTATTTTTCTTTGATGTTGTAAACAAAAATATTATTTTTTCTTCGATAAGGAAAACTAAAGTGAATGCAATTTTAAAAATTAAAACAAAAGGATATACAATTTATAATGAATGGATAAACTTTGCACAAAAAGTTTTCCTTATTGATTTTTAATAAGAAAAAGGGAAAATACACTTTTGGTCCCTGAGGTTTGAGTTAAGTTACACTTTGGTCCTTTAGTTTTCAAACTCAACAATTTTACCCTTGAGATTTGAGATAAGGAGCAATTTGGTCCCTGCCGTCCATTTTACCGTAAAATGTTAACAGAATATTGATGTGGCAATATTTTTTTATTAAAAAAATTATTTTTTATTTTTTAAAATAAAAACAAAATATTAATTTTTTAATACATTTTTATTTGTTTTTCCTTTCTTCTCCTCCTTCTTCAACAAGTTCATCATCACCAACCTCCTTTCTTCTTCTTCTTCAAGGCCAGCCACCACCCACGGTCACCGGCGACCACCTCCCGCCAACCACTGCCGCCACCCCCGGCAGCCGGCCGACCATCGTCGTTGCCGTAATTTTCTTTTCTTTTTTTTTCCTCTTTCTTTCTTCTTTTTTTTCTTTCTTCTACTTCTCCTCCATTTGCGGTCGAAAATGGAGAAGGACCTCCTCGACAATGGGATCATTCCGGATCTAGGTTTCGGGTCCTTCACGCTAGCAGATCTGAGCTTCTCTGGCGATGGGATTGTATTGAAGAATAAGAAGGAGATGGGGGAATGGAGATTGAGCATGAGCACGAGCAAGAGGGGAGGCACGAACACGAGCTCCAATTTTCCCCTTCGTTTTTTTAGAAACCCACAAGAAAAACCGCGACAGCACGAGCACGAGCAAGATCTGGGTTTCTTGTTGTCGAAAACCAGCAAGATCTTGGTTTCTTGTTTCTTGTTGTCGAATAAGAGGGAGGGAGAGAACCAGTGGTGAGGGGTGACGCGAGGAGCGGTGGTGGCTGGGTTTTCAACGAAAATGAAGAGAGAAGAGTTGAGGGGACGGCAGCGCTGAGGGAAAGAGAGAGATCTGAAAGGTTTTTGAGAAGTGGAATGAAAGTGGTGGCTGGGTATCCTCGTTTCCCCTTTTTTCTTTAAAAAAATAAAGAAAATGAAAAGAGAAGAAGAGAAGAAAGGAAGAAGAAGAGGTGAGGAAAAAAAATATATTTTTCGGCGGCGGTCGGTCGCCGACCGCCGACGATATGTGGTGGTGGTTGGGTTGAAGAAGAAGATGAGAAAATTTGACGGAGGGACCAAAAGTGTAACGAAATCCAAACCTTAGGGACTAAATTTTTGAGTTTGAAAACTCAAGGACCAAACTGTAACTTAACCCAAATCTTAGGGACTAAAAGTGTATTTTTCCCTAAGAAAAATATTGACTTTCTCAAATTAAGTTGGGTACAAAATGAAAATATAAAATTCATATTTAAATTTAATATTTATTTAATTTAGAAAACAAAAAATAATACAAAAATGAAATCAATCTTATATGAATTAAAAATGTTGGACAAATTAAAATTTCAAAATGATTAAATGTATACGTATTATTGAAAATTATCATAAATCAGGTTCAATGAAGGGGAAAAAATACTCTATCCAACCCCCAATAAATTTCAATTTGTTTTTCTGTTGAGCCCAAGGATTGAAATTTCGATGTCGATGGAAATGTCGAGGTCTAGATTTTATGGAAATGTCGATGTTGATGGAAATATCGATGGACATTGATTCTACAAGGATGGAGTGAGAGGCTGTTCTCAACAGGGGGAAAAGAAATACTCTTAAAAGCAGTCATACAAGCAATCCCAACCTCCACGATGTCATGCTTCAAGATCCTTAAAGGAATATGTGATGAAATCAGCAAGTTATGTGCTAGGTTTTGGTGGGGGTCCGTTGGAAATAGGAAAAAGATTCACTGGTCCAAATGGGATAATCTCTGCAAAAGCAAGAAGGATGGAGGCCTAGGCTTTAGAGATCTCCACCTTTTCAACCAAGCTCTTTTAGCCAAGATGAGCTGAAGGATCCTCCTATCCCCGGATAGTCTCCTCTTTAAAGTCCTCAGAGGCCGCTACATTATATCAGGGGACTATTTAAAAGCTCCCATCGGAAATAACTCCTCCCTAACGTGGAGGAGCATTGTGTGTGTGTGTGTGGGGGGGGGGGGGGGGGGGGAGCTATTCAAAGAAGGCTATAAATGGAGGGTGTGGAGTGGAACTCACATCGCCGGTGAGGTGATTAAAGCCCTAAACTTCGAGTGTGAAGATCTCTCGGAATCAAAGTCCGTGATGAATGAAGTCGAGTCCCTTGCTCTGTCGGCTGGAGTCATCAAATTCTTCAAATGCCCTCGGGGAGTCAACAAATTTGCGCACACACTTGCACGAGCTGCGGCCGGTTTGCTACCGGAGACGGTGCCTGAGTCTCTTGGAAGTCCGGTCATTAATGATGTTGCTTTTGAGCTTTTTTGTTACCCTTCCATGCTAGAAGGGGATTTTTTTTTTTGGAGGGAGGGTTGTCTCCCAACAATTATTGCTTCCTTAATGGAGGAAGAGTTAGGTTGTTTTGTTTCTGGTGGAGTTAATGAAGTTTCCTTTCAAAAAAAAAAGAGAAGCAAACCTCCGTTGATGTCTTTGAAAATCAAGAATGATTCTTGATTGCTCTACAACAACGAATAGAGAAAGGTCATGAATAAAATATTCATTTAAAATCAATTATTTCTATAGCTGATTTAATCTTTTCCATAATTAATCTCCATAACCAATCAATTCCATAATTGATTAATCTTTTCCATAAATGATTTATCACTTCCATAAGTGATTAAATCATTTCCATAAATGATTAATTACTTCCATAAATGATTAATCATTTCCATAATTGATTAATTTCGAATTAATTAATCACCAATTAAATATCATATATTTAATTTCAGACCTTCTATTAGTTAATTAATTAATTACCCAATTAAATATCATATATTTAATTTCAGGTCTTCAATTAATTGATTCTATAATATGAATAAAATTCATATTAAAATTTGAACTACTTCAAATTCTCTTATATCCTGTAAATTTAATATGAATCAAATTCATATTGATATTTGAACTTCTTCAAATATTTATTTTTCTAATAATAATAAAGTCTAATTTCAAATTAGACTTTATATTTTAATGTATCACCGTACATTATATTAATTTGTATCCCATACAATTAACTTAATTCCCAATATGAATTTGAACTATTCAAATTCTCTCAAGATATAATTGTTCCTAATTACTCTTTACGAGCTAGTAGGGGGACCTAATGGACCTACAGATCAGAAGATCCAATGATATGAGGTTAACTGATTCAACTCATTAATCACGTTAACCAATATTCATTAACTGTGGGTCATTCCACTAAAGACCCACAGTTGAACTCTTCTCACTGAAGAACATTTTTGTGTCCACGAATATAGACCTATACCGGTAAGTTAATCCTTCACGAGTGTCCGTAATCACAGCTGGATCAAATTACCGTTTTACCCTGTGTTACATCTGTCTCTTTAAGTACCAGTGCTCCTCTAATGAACAACCTGTTTATGGTCCAACCAATAAACAGAAAGTCCCTCTCGAGTCAGTGAGAGGGCGGGATCCCTTTGTTCAAGTTCCGGAGTCACCATTTAAGGGAACACTCATCTACTTCTCCTAGAAGTGGGAAGGAGTGAATTCCTTCTTGTGTTGTCATGTCCCCAGCCTCCCACTCGGTCTTGTCCCCAAAAAGGAAGGCATATTGAGTCGGCGTATTGGCCACTCTCACCCATGCTAATCAAAGGACAATCCCTCATGCGAAGGAGTTCATGACACACTCAGGATTAAGACTGAGTTACCTACGTCATCCTATTGAAACAGTAACCTAACTAGTTAACGGTGTTATATCTAGTGGTTTACCATTTCATGGTCCAATCTTATGCAAACTCATTGCATAGTATACCCCCGCTCGCATGTCTACTACATGGACGCTTTGGATCAATACGTCTGTAACAAATACAAAGCGGGTCGTATCACATAGTGTTACCAGAATAAGGTACCCAACCTTATCTTTGTACTATAGACCTTTTAGGTTGTTACTTGAACATCGATCCTCGTATGTCCCCACATGATAGTTCAAGTTACATACAAACAACCTTGGATCTTAGTTTATTGGTTTTGGGTCAAATTGTGCAATATTTAACAATAACACTTTATTGTAGAAACTCAATAATACTTTATTGAAATAAGTATACAATTTGTTTACATTCACTATCTACGAGTTTTAGGACATAAAACCCAACAAAGAGAACATCTAAATGTTGCTCGTGAGTTACTGGATTAACATATTATTTTGTTGGTGCCAATATGTCTTTTTTTAGAAAAAGAAGAGTCTATAGTTTTTTGTGCAACAAAAATAAATAGGTACATTAGTTAATTATATTATATATAGTGAATTGCAATATGTCTTTTTTTAGAAAAAGAAGAGTCTATAGTTTTTTGTGCAACAAAAATAAATAGGTACATTAGTTAATTATATTATATATAGTGAATTGAAAAGCCAGCTTGGTGGGATTGTGGGACAACTATCTTAACCCAACCCACTTTTTCTCTTTTCCCTCTTGCATCTTTCCTTGATTCTAATATATTCAATGAAATTAGGTAAAATAAGCATATGTTTAAAATTTGGAGGACAAAATGGGGAGATAAAATACTATAGATTTTTTTGAGAAGAGATAAAATACTATAGATTTAGATTTAGTTTTTTTTTCTTTTTTTTTTTTTTTGAAATAATAGATTTAGATTTAGTTAGATACTTAGATATACTACTTTTGAATTTTGGATGACGAAATAGTATAGTTTGAGTAGATTTTGTGTAGGAATATTTTATTCATATTGAAATAATCAAATGTTCTATAAAGACCTTTTATCAAAATGCACTATTTAATTTCGCTATGTATGTTGCTATCCTGATCCCATCTCTCTATTAGATCGTTTTGAGCCCAAAATTTAGGGCTTCATTGATCCGATTCTACCTGCTATTGGAGAGAAGCCGATCGCTACACTCATTTCTGATGTAATTTCCTTAATTTTGGAGCTATGGAATCTTTGTTCAAAGCTTACTCAAATGCTTCTGACAGAGACGGTGAAGAAGAAGAACATAAGCCCAAGCGTTTGGCCCTCCCCTCTCCACCTTCAAATAGACCCGTACCCCAACCTTCCAAATTCCAGCCGAAGTTCCGACCATTGCATTGCTCGGACTCGAGTTCAAAGCCTCAAAAGGGGATTATGGTTCCTGGACGCTATGTTTCCAAGAGAGAGCGAGCACTCCTGAGTTCAACTCTAGTTTCTAGGGCTCCGGAATTATTTCTGAATCCATCCGTCCAATCTTCAATTGGTATCTCTTCTTTTCTTTTCTTTAGCTTTTAATTTGTTCATTAGTTGAAAGTAATAGTTTTAGTTTAATCGATTGTCATTTCTGTTGGAGTTCAGTAACTAGACTCTTACTGGTGCATATTGTTAATTGCTGAATTCTCTCATATATTTGTAAAGTTCTTGGTTGGTTCCATTGTTTTCTATGAATTTGAGAGACCAATATGGCATTCTAGAGGGAGAATTTTGTTAAGGAATGGATGCTATTGTTTGAGATTTAGATATGAGTTTTATTGCTGCAGTTACTTTATATGTTAAGGAAGGGAAAATAAAAATCAATTTAATGAGCAAGTAAGCATAAAGTGTTGGAACTTTGTGCTTGCTTACAGATTTTGCTCATTTTTCTTTCTGGAAATCACATCATTGTTACTTCTTAAAGATATTTTTCCTTTTTACATGAAAAATTATAAAGCAGCTGTTGATATGCCTTGAGTCTGTTATTTGGCGCTATGAATGACCAAGTATAGGGTCGTTAGGGTTAAGAGGAGTGCCATATATAAACCCTTTTACCCTTATCTGTCCTGATCTTTGTATCTGCAATTGATTATTCCTCACTAATAGAACCATTCTCTCCCTTTGATCGTGGATGTAGCTAACACACCATTAGTGAACCACATAAATTTGTGTATTGTTTCTTCTCGCTTCTCTATTCTTGTTTGTCAAATTGATTTACTGTTACATACACTTATTTTTATTATTTGTCTCCCTAGTTGATATAACGTAAAGTTAACGTGATCACTAATTTGTATTTTTTAGTTTTTTTGACAACTTTGATCGAGGGAAACATTACAAGCATTCTGAAATGAATTTAAATCACCACTTTCCAAATAATACCATGTAATTCACCTTTCTTTTTTTCTTTTCTTTTCTTTTCTTCTTCTTCTTTTTTTTTTTTTTTTTTTTTTGGTATTTCAAACAAACGAACTTAACTAGATATCATACAGGAATTGTATTCATTCATATAATTACGCACATTGCAATCTTTGGTTGACTAAGCAAGCCTGTTAAAAGTATTAGTTTTTTTTAATACCGAATGGTAATATTTAAGGTTCCATTTGATTTTTGGTTTTTGAGAATTAAGCTCATAAACACTACTACTCCTATGAGTGTTTTCGAGGATTAAGCTTGTTAATACTACTACCACCTATGAGTGTTTTTTTTTTTTTTTGGTTTTCTTATCACTTTTTACAAATGTTTTCAAAATCCAAGCAAAGTTTTGAAAGCTAAAAAAAGTAGTTGTTAGAAACTTGTTTTTGTTTTTGGAATTTGACTAAGAATTCAAATATTTATCTCAAGAAAGATGAAGACTATTGCAAAGAAATTGGGAGAAAACAAGCACAATTCTCAAAAACCAAAAATAAAAAAACCAAATGGTCATTGAACTAGGCCTAAAGTTGTTCAAATGAATTAAAAGCTAATGTACATTCCATCCCAAGGCTTCTCTCTCTTTTGTTTTTAGTTGTCTTGGAGCATTGATGAGCCGACAATAATATTTAATTCTAAATCTTATGGTAGGAAAAGAAGAAATTTGTTCTTGTATAAAACTCAAGAACATGTTGCTCAAATAATTTTTTTAAAAAAATTCCTTTTCCCCCTCAATTCCAAAAATTGGAAAAGATCCCTATATATGCAACTTTATAATGCATTAAAAAGATAAAATAACACATTCATGTTGTTCACGTAACTAATTAATGAATTTTCATGTCCCTAGAAATACATGTTTCATGTATTTAGAAACCTATCTAGGAAATGTACCAAGTAAGGGTCCTAACAGGCTTATAGAATTCCATAATTTTGATAGAAACCACTTATTGGAATCTGATAGGTATAAGTCCACTGAGATTTCCCGAGCTCTGCCTCTCCTTTTGAGTCCAAAGGTGTAACTAACTAAAAAAAATACTTCTTTAAGCTAAAATGATAGGCCCTAGATTACAAAAGTGTATGAACGTAAGCATGTGAGGAAGAAGGCATATTGTGAAAAGGGAGTTTATGTACGATCGCATTGGGTCCATAATATTTTGTCCATAGAGGTAAGGGATTATATAGGTGAGCATTTGTTAGGGGTATCTTTTTGCTGCACATTTTTTACTTTCTTTGGTGAGGAGTGGGAGAGATTAGGAGCTCTTAAATCTCCCTTAGTTTACATTTTTTTCATAAATAAAATTGTTGGCTTTGGCCTATCAATTTTGGTATCATATCAGTGTTTTGGGGAATGATGGGTCTGATGGAAACTGGAGTTAGTTCGTTGGAAGAGAAGATGGTGGAGAAACAATTGGGAGTGGAGGAGAAGATGGATATGAAGTTAGGTTAGATTGGGATGAGATGGACATGATGTTTTGGAAGCTGGAAGGATTGTTTCGTGGTGAAGGAGGCTCAACGTGTCAAATCGAACCCAAGAAAATTAGTTTACGAGAGTGGTTGACGTTGAACTAGAAGAAAATCATGAGGTTTCCTTCACTCTAAATCCAAAAAAAGGGGTCTGCTTCTAGCAAGTTGGGTACTGGGGTCAATTGGTCAATTGGTCGACAATTTGAACCATCTTACTAAACATAGCTTGTGGTGTGACCACTTCTTCTACAATGGTGACACAAACATGTGAATGGATGATGAAAAAGGAAGGTTCCTTGACGTTTAAGCTATTAACAGAGAGTGAACTCTAAAGTCCACGTGAAACGGGTTTGTGCTTCAAGTGTGATGAGAAGTCGACCCTTGGGCACTGGTGTAAAAGAAGGAATTGCAAGTGATGGTTTTGTAAGATGAGGAATATGATTTTGCGAAAGAAGTTGTAATCAATGGGTCACTAGGTGAGGAACCAACCACAGAACTAGAAATTTTGGCCGAGAACTCAAAGTTGGCCTTTCTTTCTCTAAATTCCATGGTGGGGTTGAGTTCACCTAAAACCATGAAGGTTAAGGCCTTAAGGGTGTGATAAGAGGACAAGGGGTCATGGTTTTAATTGAAAATTGGGCTACCCATAATTTTATTTTTTATGAGATCATTGACGGCCTTGGGTTTGCCCATTTCATCTTCTTTGAGTTACAGTGTTGTGTTGGGGATAGGAGGATCCGTCAATGTGGTTGGAATATGTAAAATTGTGATTGTAACTATTATTTTATGTTTTTCTTCCTTTTCCTTTGAGTATTGCAGTTGTAATTTTGGGAATTTCATGGTGAGAGACATTAGGTAAAATTCAATTTGACTACCACTTGTGGAGATGGATTTTCGAGTGGGCGATTAGTTGGTTTGGTTACGTGGTGACCATAGTTTGGTAAAATCTCAAATATTCCTTAAATCGATGATGAAGGCAATTGGGGAAGATGATTAGGATGTCCTTATCGGGTTAAACACCATCTAAAAAGCATGGATACGGACACGGGACACATATATGACACGACACGGACGTGATGATACATTACTTTTTTAAAATCTAGGACACATACATGTTTAGTAAAATATACATTTTATAAAATATATATCATTTTTATACAAGAAGGAAATTCAAAATCAATAAGTTTATGCATTTGTATGCTTCAAAAATGAGTTTAATATATTTCACTCTTAAAATTTATTATTTTTGTTATTTAGTTTTGTGTCTATTTAGTATACTTAACAAGTGCTCGATATGAACCTATATTGATTTTGTACAACTAGTGTTTGTCACATACCAATTGTGCTAACAAGTGCTTGATATGTGTTCAACTAGTGTTGGAGTGTCCAAGTGTCCAACATGTGCCGAACAAGGACACTCTAGCCAAACTAAATTGTATGTGCTTCTTAGAACACCATAGAACCCAACATGGGTAACAACTCTACCATGATTGGACAAAAAAACATGGGGGCTATTCCAGTTGAACTATGGGCTTGTATTCTTTCATTTTTTTCTCAATGAAAAGTTGGTTCTTCATAAAAAAAAAAAAAAAAATACTTTGCAGCTGTATTCAAATCACAATTGACTTTACTGGTTGGTTCTTTATAAAAAAATGCTCTACAGCTGTATTCAAATCACAATTGACTTTACTCCCTAGCCGTAGTTGGGATCATGTAATTGAGTTGGAATTCAAGTTGGGCCAATTAATGTGAGACCTCATCGATACCCTCAGTTTTAGAAGGATGTGATCAAAAAGTTAGTCCAAGAAGGTGCTACTCATTGGGATCATACGACTTAGTAAAATTGCTTTTTCTAGTCTAGTATTGCTAGTTAAAAAGAAAGACGGAAGTTGGTATTTTTCATTGATTATCGAGCTCTTAATCATGCTACCATACTAGACAAATATCCTATTCCAGTCATAAATGAGTTGCTTGATAAACTATGTGGGGCAAAGGTATTTTCCAAGATCAATTTGAAATCCAGATATCATCAAATTAAAGTCAATCGAGATGTCCACACAACAACATTCCGAATGCACCACAGGGAGATGATTGAGGAGTTCCTTCTCCATCCGCCTTTTAGAGATAAGGGGAAGTTGCTTTGGTCTACCGGGGTGTGTGCGGTCTCGTGGGGATTATGGGGAGAGAGAAATAATAGAATCTTTAGAGGATCAGAGAGGTCCCCACCCGATGTGTGGACCCTCACTAGATTCCATGTCTCTCTTTGGGTTTCGGTTTCAAAGGTCTTTTGTAATGATTCATTAGGTCTTATTAACTTTCTTTAGCGGGGTTCCTTTTGTGGGCTTGTTTTTTTGTGCCATTGTATTCTTTCCTTCATTCTCAATGAAAGCTGGTTTTCAATTAAAAATAAATAAGTAAATTCCGAATGCACCACAAGAACCATGACTTTTTGGTTATGCCTTTTGGTTTGTGCAACAACCCATCTACCTTCCAATCTATGATGAATGATATCCTTCAACTGTTCCTATGAAAATTTGTTTTGGTGTTCTTTGAAAACATATTAATCTATAGCACCACAATACAACACGCTGTCCATTTAGCCATTGTGTTGGAAATTTTGATCACAAATCAATTTATGGCCAATTTAAAGGAGTGTCAGTGAATGGTCTTTGTTTCCTATAAAAAAAATAAGGAGTGTCAGTGTGGGCCCCTTAAGATTGGGAGTTTCTGCTTATTCAATCAAGTTGGAAGCTATGAATAATTGGCCAATTCCATATAATATTAAGGAATTTTAGGGCTTCCTTGGTTTGATGGTTTATTATTGGAAATTCGTGGTGAACTATAGGATAATAGCTTTTCTTTTGGCAGTAGAAAGAGATTTTAGTTTGGAGTTCAGAGGTGAAAAATGCATTTTGAAGTTTGAAATTGCTATGATGTTTGTACCTATCTTTGGATTACCAGATTTCTCTCAATCGTTTCCAGCATCGGTGGTGGTTTTGAATAAAGAACCAACATCCCTTGGCATATTTTAGTGAAGGTTTGCCTCCAACGCATTGTTATAAGGTGGTGTATGAGTGGGAATTGATGGTGATTGTCTTTGCAATTCAAAAGTGGAGACCATATTTATTGGGTAAAAAATTCATAGTTCAGATTGACCAACGAAGCTTGAAATTCTTGCTAGAACAAAGGGGGATTATTGGCGAATACCAACGATGGATAGGAAAGCTCTTAGGCTATGGCTTTGTTATTGAGTCTAAGCGTGGACTAGACAACACGTTGGTTGATGTGTTGTCTTGCCTCCCACCTGGCTTAGAATTTGTGTTTTATGATGGTAGGTTGTTCTTACCGCCTTCTTCACCCATAATTCTCTTGCTTCCCTGTGAGTTTCATAACAATCTGATGGAGGGGTGATACTGGAATCTAAGAAGCACAGACACTGACACGCGACACGGACACAACACGACACGGACATGGCGACACGTCAATTTTCAAAAAAGTAGGACACGACACGTTGGGGACATGTTAATTTTTTTAAAAAAAACATATATATGTGTGCATATTTTGACATATTATGAATATTTAATACTTTTATGTAAATTTCTTCTATATTTAAACATTAAAACAAGTAAAAAACAGAACTGTGGATAAAAACAGAAAAAAAAAACACAAAGGCTGTAGAGAAGGATAAAAACATAACTATGGATAAAAACAGAAAAAAAAAAAAAGAAAAAAAGAAAAAAAATCTTGTCGGAGCCGTGTCGGAAAATAAAAAAAAAAAATCAGACACGCCACGTGGCGTGTCGGACACGTGTCCGACACTGACACTTCGTCATTTTAGAAGTGTCCGTGCTTCTTAGACTGGAATTTGGATTAATGAGAAATTTGATTAAAGTGTGCCTGCAAGACAATAACTGTGTGCCGGTGAGGTGTTAAGCCACACACACTTTGACAATCAAGTTAGAATTGTGTTTGTGAATCACTTAGGCCACAGAAAAGAATATTGTATTTTGACGTACCTCTTGATGTCATTTTCTCGGTATTTTTATAACAAGGGTTTGTAACGTATAAAAGAGTTCACTGACATCCCACCAAGAATCTCGTTAGGATTTTCGGGATGTTGTAATTATGAAATGGTTGTGCCAGATTTGAGCCTCTATCATCACCTCACCATATCGGTCCATTTGACTTAGGTCGTTTTTTAAGGGATTATCCTATTTGGCTTTTAGCCAACCCTCGAAGGGGCTGGCCATTTGTGCCAAATGGGAGACATGCATATTATGTCCCACAACTTTTTGAAGTACCGAGGCATAAAACAGAAGATGAAGTTTGATTCCTTGTGTCTACACCATGTGATAAGTGACTAGCAAGGTGGCTCGCCATAGAAGCCCGATTGGAGCCAATGAGAAATACTTGATCTAAAACAACACAATCCACCACAAAAAAGCCAACACTCGAGCGTTGAGCCTCCATACCTTTAAGCTTCTCTTGGTAACCTTTAATACATCTTTAAGGCATCATAATGACCCTTATTAGGGGTAAAAATTAGCTATAGGGTCGAGTCTAGAACGTATAGAGGCCTAAGGCCCATTGACAAAATAAATGGGGCGGAAAGCTAGGTCGAGGTTGAAAATTTCCCAAAACATCGAGAATGGTCGAAGTCATCTCCTGTAGCTCACACATTCGAGACATAGCTCTTGTGCTTGACGACTCTACTTGTTGGGGTCTGTTTTTAGTCTGACAAGAAGCACTCGTCCAACACCATCTTATCATGAGGCTCTTAACTAATTCTTAAGGTGCGTTGTCCAGACTCCACGGTCTCATTTCCAACTTTGAGTGGCCAATTCAAGCAGCT
The DNA here is from genome assembly GCA_017139565.1 of Luffa aegyptiaca. Classification (NCBI taxonomy): domain Eukaryota; kingdom Viridiplantae; phylum Streptophyta; class Magnoliopsida; order Cucurbitales; family Cucurbitaceae; genus Luffa; species Luffa aegyptiaca. Next base: position 18,024,338 of record CM029405.1, on the reverse strand, counting down.
TAGCTCCAGCTTGGCCTCAATTTGGATGCCTTTGTTCTAGCTTGGGTGGCTTGGATTAGTTCAGTCTTTGCTTGGGCAACTAGATTGACTCGCACAACTTGTCCTTTGCTTGGGTAGCTCAACCTTTGCTTGGCGTTGGCTTGTGTAGTTTCCCTTTGTGTTATGGTTTTTTTGATAACTTTTTTTTACCTTTTCTAGGAATGTCTTACCATCATGCACTAACTCAATGCGAACGCTTGAAGCTATGAGAATCTCATCAAGAGGCAAGCTTGCCATCATGCACTAACTCTGTGCAAACACTTGAAGCTATGAGATCTCATCAAGAGCAAGTTGTACTAATGTGGCACCCTTCGAAAAACCTCCTTCTCAGCAGTTGTGTACTCGACCTTCTCATCCATGTGGAATTGATTGTTGTACTAACGTGGACCCTTCTTCTTCATCAATAAACGGTTGCAATTCCTCTGATGTCGATCCGTAGCTCATCGGTTGGTTGGGTAGACTAGAAGCGTGGCATGAAGAGTGCTATGACTCATATTCGTGAAGTGAGTGATTTTCTAGTGTCTTCTCGAGTTTTATGGTAATTCATTTGCTTACTTATTGTTTGTCCTTGTTCTAGGCCTTTCTAGGTGTGGCGATTTCATCCCAAAGACTTAAGGTGAGATTTCCTATCTTTTTCAAAACTAGAGCGTGCTCAAGCTCTCCATACAAAGACTAATAATCAATTAGTAAGTGTGCGAGCATCTTTGGCATCTATCTAAACCTGATATGATGCTTCTCAAGCTAAGCTAGCTAGGATTGAAGGTAAATAAGTTGTTGTTGAAGCCAAGCTAAAAGACTCTCGGTTTCTGGCTAATGAGTTCAAAAAAACGCATGAATATGTTATCTTGGAGAATGACATAATGAAATTTAGGGTGGAGTGGGCAGCCAAGATTGTGAAGGCATAGTATTTAGACAAAGATGATGAGTTCCTTAATGTCGAGTGTAAGGCACTCTATGTGGCCCCTTCTAGCTTTGAAGACCATGGTGCAACTTTGGATGAGGGTTTTTTTGCATGATGGCCTTGATTTGGGAGAGTAGCTCTTGTCTTTCATGTTAACAACTTCCTCAAGTATCTTTCATTATGCATTTGAATTCTTTGTTTGTACTATCCCGACAATGACAAATTTCCTTCGGTCGTTATTTAATTATCCTTATTTTGCTCTTCGAGCTCTTCTTTCTTTAGTCTATTTTTGCGATCTCATATCTTTTGAATTAATATACTCATGTGTCGGTCTTGTGGGTCACTTTCAGTCTTTGGCTCTAGGTTCGGTTGTGGCCTCTTTTGCTCATGTTAGTTTTGTAATTCTTGAATAGAAAGTCTGTTTGAGTAATATAACATGATGAATATGAAATTTTCATTGACTGAAATTAAGATTAAATTACATCATTCTACTATTGGAAATAAAATTTCAAGTGTTTAGTGTTCTATGGGTGGGGGATTTGCTTCTTCCTTATATCTACTAAGCCATAGGTGCCTGGTTGAACCACTTTGGTGACCTGATAGGTTGATATGGGCCCTCCCATGTCGGCCCTTGCTCTCTGTTGCTTGGGTCCTTAGTATTCGGCATTACATTGAAAGACAAGGTTGCCTTCCTTGAAACTATATCGCTCCACGTGAGAGTCATAGTATCGGACTATTCAATTCTTGTACTTAGCCACTTGGAGCCATGTCGTTTCTCAAAGTTCTTCTAGCAAATCAAGGTGTAATTTGAGGAACTCTGCATTATGGTCAGGGTTGAATTGTTACACCCTTGGTGATGGAAGGCTGACCTCTACTTGGATGGCTTCAGCTTCAAATGACCGTGAAAAGGGGCTCTCGCCAGTTGAGGTCCAAGGAGTTGTTTGGTACGCCCATAACACATTAAGTAACTCTTCGACCCAAAGTCCCTTCAACCCTTCTAGCTCAATCATGAGATTTCATTTTATAATCCTGTCAATGTCCTTTACTTGGCCATTTGTGGATGAGTTGGAGAAGAAAAGAAATATTTTATGCCCAAGTTTGCACAAAACTTTCGAAACATGGCGACGTTGTACTAGCGTCTGTTATTAGTAACTAAGTCGTAGGGATACCGAAGCAATATATAATACCTTTCTAGATGAAATTTTTTATTTTTTTTTCGTGATGGTTGCTAGAGCCTCAACCTCGACCCACTTGGTGAAGTAATCGATATTGACGAAGAGGCACAAGAAGACATGGATATTGACGAAGTCCCTCTAGCGAACAAAGCGATGCAAGGAATAGAAGGACATGTAGCCGAGTTGTTAATCAACATGGCGGTTGGTTTAACAACTCCAGGAATGATGAAGCTCAAGGGCCATGTGAATAAACGCAATTGTATCATCCTTGTGGATTACAGAGCTACTCATAATTTCATCTCCCAGAAGATGGTTGAAGAGTTGAAGTTACTATTCGGATATCGGGAGTCATCATAGGCTCAGGAGAAGTGGTTAAAGGCAAAGTAATGTGCAAGGGCATCAAGGTATGCATCAATGATCTTGAAATAACAGAGGACTTCCTACCCTTGGAACTCGGAGACCTGGACATCGTCTTAGGAATGCAGTGGTTACTACAAACCTTAGGCTCAATGAAAGTGGATTGGAAGGCCTTAATGATGGAAAGAGGAAGATCAAGGTTAGATGATTGAGACGTTGACAATTGAAGATGAAAAAGATGATGGGTTGAACAGTCTGCAAGGCAGTGACATACCACCCAGAGTATGATGTTTGATATCCAAATACAACAGTGTTTTCCAATTCTCAGGACTTCCACCACATCGAAAAATTGATCAAAAAATGCAGCTTCAAGAAGGTTAGAATCCTATAAATGTTCGACCCTACAAATATTCATACCATCAGAAAAATGAGATTGAAAAGATGGTCTACGACATGTTGATATCTGGAATCATTCAGCCCAGTGTTAGCTCGTTTTCCAGCTCGGTGCTATTGGTAAACAAGAAAGATGGAAGTCGAAGATTTTGTGTAGATTATCGAGCACTCAACAACGCCACAATTTCGGAAAAGTTTCCAATTACAGTTATTGAAGAACTTCTAGATGAATTACATGGGGCCTAGATTTTCTCCAAATTGGACCTAAAATCCAGCTACCATCAGAGTGGAGTCAAGAAAGAAGATATTCCTATAACGGATTTTCGAACGCATGAGGGTTGCGAGTTTTTGGTCATGCCTTTTGGCTTAACCAACGCTCCGACCACTTTTCAATCTCTCATGAACCAAGTTTTCAAGCCACATTTGCGTAAGTTTGTGTTAGTATTTTTTGATGATATATTAATTTACAGTCCGAATGTCGCCACACATGATGAGCACCTAGAAATTGTATCCAAATCGTTTTTTTTTTTTTTTTTAGATTTGAAGACTCCATTTGACTCCAATTGCTGAATTAAGCTTCAAACACATACTTCCTACAAATAAAACATAAAAATGCATAAATTTGGGCAAATAATTGTAAAAGACTAGCTTAATTAATCAGAGAAAAATAGCTAGCTATGCTCGCTATCAAATACCCCCAAACTTAAGCTTTTGCTAGTCCTCGAGCACACTAAAAATCAAGCATACAGTGGAAGAATGGATGCAACAAACATGACTCAATCCTCAAGGCTCAAAAGTCAATAGTCAAGCAATCAAGAGACATGCACATAAAGACCAATGAGGGAGACAAATCAAAAGTTTTCCAAAATTAACTTGCACAAGCGAGATCTAACTCAACTAGATCAGACTCTACTAGCCCGGGATTGGATTATTAAACTCTCAACTCATCTTCCCTCTACACTGGCACTAAGGATTCACTAACGAGTCAATGGAACAAATTAGTTTGTTTTCATCCATACTTAGGTGCTTATAATTGAAAATTTAATCAAGCATTTATATGTGGCACTAGCTTTCACACACCAATTGCAGGGACCCTTAACCTGAGTTTTCTCTGGTTGGCCTAACTGATCACAACAGGGGTAGCTCTTTTTGCCTAAATCTTTATTACTCATTGCAAACTGTGCACAGGCCATGGCATAATAATTTCTTTTCTTTCAAAAGTAAAGACGAGTGATTTTTCTTTCATGATCATGATAAGCATGTATTCTTTTATTTCCTCCTAAGCAAGATCAAACATGCTAATTTGCAAAAAAATTAACCCTTTAGCTCTTCCCTACGCCTATCGAGGTGACAACAAGCATATGAACCTAATAATTCGCTCCTAAGCATTCAAATCCAAATCTAGCCAAGACAAATACTCTACTCATGCAAGACATCTCCTCGAAAAAGTTTAAAAAGTCTCCCTTTTTGGGCACTCATGCTTACAACTCATCGAAAGCTTGAAAATTGACAAGAAAGCCTATCCTAGGAAATCATAGTCATGCAAAAATAGCATCCAGAAAACAACCATATGCTCAATTCAAAGAAAGCTCAAAACTATAGCCCGAACTCAGATGCTCAAGGGCTCCACAAACATGCTATTCCACCCCCAAATTTAAAACATGCATTGTCCTCAATGTATAAATCAATAAAGCATACATAAGCATGAGAACAAGAAAAGAATGGAAGGGGTGAACAATACTGCCCTGGAATGATGACCTTTTCATAAATGCTTGGCAAAGGCGAGAACACGGGAACACCTACAAAACAAAAACAACAAAAAGATCAAAGACATAAAAGAGAAAAAACAAACTAACTTGGGTTGCCTCCCATAAGCGCTTGTTTAACGTCTTTAGCTCGACGTGCTCGTGCAGTCTGTCAAGGCACATAAAAATTCTCGTATTTCTTTGGACCCTTCTTTCTTGAATCGATCACACCAACGATCGCTAGCAAACTTACTAGCTTCTCATGGGCCCCTGAAATAGGATTATTTTTTGAATTTTTGAACAAAATAAGCATAAAAGGAGAAATATCAAAATAAAGAGACTCTGACTCTATAACTGACTCGTGAGAATAGAAAAAAGAACAATCAAAATCTACAAAGGATGAAGAAGATAAAACAAACGAAAGCTTTTCAACCTCAAACTCTACCTCCTGAACTTCCTCTGTCACTGCAAGCTCATTTTCTTTTTCTTCCTCACAAACATGCTCTTGATAGGTGCTACAACTCTCCAATTCTTCCCCACTATTCATGCAACTCACCCCTAAATGCTCATCCTCAACAAGATTGAAAGAAATACGCTCCTGAATAGGTGCCAATGAATCATCGGCCACATGACTCACTAGACATCCTATGGAAGTGGATCCCTCCTCACTAACTTCCTTTGGGGTCTGAAGTCCTTTTATAATTTCATCAAATTTTAGACTCCTCGCTCTAGACTCCGCAATATAATTTTGAACTATGCTTTCTAAGGAAGAATTTTCTTTTAAAGGGGTAAAACTTGAAGATGAAAAATTGGAATATGGAGTTGAATAAAAAGCCATTCAAATCAATTAAAGCAACAATGAATATTAGGCTTCCAATTAAATAATAACCCAACAAGAACAAAGGACTAAGAATCAAACAAATAAGGAAAAGAAATCAAAAAGGAAAAAGAACAAATAAGGAAAAGACAATTAAGGGAAAAAACAACTAAAGAAAAAATCAAACAAATAAGGAAAAAACTAAAATAGGAAAATTATAACTATGGAAACAAAAACCAAAGGAGAAAAACAAATATGGAAATAAAACAAATAAGGAAAAAAAAATGCAATCTACCTACAAAAATAAAATAAAAATAAAATACACCCTAAATTAAGACCGAACAATTTTTCCACAATATTAATCTAGCTAAATATGCCAATCCCCGGCAACGGCGCCAAGAACTTGATGCGCAAATTGCTTACCGCAAGTGTACGGGTCAAGTAATAATATAGTGTTTTCGTGTAAAACGAGTGTCGTCCTCTGGATTGGTTTTCTAGCAAATTAAGTATTGTGAATAATCTTGTCCAATTTTATTTAGGGAGCAAAACTCAAAGATAAAGATAAAAGTAAAGACAAAAAGCATAAAAATAAAAGTGGAGACTCAAATGGAAAGACTCTTAGGGAATTGATTTCATTGATTAAGATTGAGGATTGATTAATAGGAATGAATTGACCGTGCAATTATTCTACAAGCCAAGGAAACTTTTATCACGATTACCTCTCCCGAGTATAATTGATTCTCATGCATATAACTAACTTGATATCCCTATCTAAGTTCATTAACATGCAAGGCATTATTCGGTTCGGTCCTTGTTATACTTCTAGAGATATTCTAAATCCCGTCACAAACTTAGAATTTCTACTCTAGTCATGCAATTGAACAAAGCAAGTCTTAGGCCAAATCCTCTCTCCCGAGTTAGATTCAACACTTAAATCATTCAATTAGTGATCAAGTAATTGAAAGCATTACACATAAAATTGCATGCATAGAATAAGAACACATTCATACCCAAAATTCAATCCAACAATTTAAGCAACTACATCAAACCCTAAGACAAACAATTAGCAATTCATAGTCTTTAAACCACAAACACTAATTGAAAGAAAAGCCATAAAAACTACAAGAGTAAAGGGAAAGATAAAGGAAAACTCGAATCCGCCGACACCGCACGTCCCCGTCACGATCTCCACGTCTTCTCGCTTGATTCCCGCTCCTTGGCCTTGCCTTTAGCTCCCACAAAAGGTCTCTAGTCGAAATTAGGGCTAAAATCCCACCAATTGGACTCCCCTTGGCCGTAGCATGAAAAGATGAATTTATAGAAAATCTGGCGACAGCGTCGCGACGCTGTCGCGATACCGCATTTTTGGAAATTTTCCTATAGCGTCGCGACGCTATTTTTTTTTTTTTTTTTTTTTTTTAGATTTGAAGACTCCATTTGACTCCAATTGCTGAATTAAGCTTCAAACACATACTTCCTACAAATAAAACATAAAAATGCATAAATTTGGGCAAATAATTGTAAAAGACTAGCTTAATTAATCAGAGAAAAATAGCTAGCTATGCTCGCTATCAGTCACTCACTAAGGGAAAATTTCAAGAAGTGTCAGTTTGCCAAGGAGAGAATCGAGTATTTGGGGTATTGGGTTTCAGCGGAAGGTGTTGAAGCTGATGGGCAGAAGGTCCGAGCAATGACGGTTGGTTGGTTTGTTCTAAGTTAAAAAAGTATAAAATTCCCGATCGACCGACACAAACGGTTTGTTTTCAGAATTGATTTTGTGCTAAAACTAACTCCGACTGACCGGTGAACACCCCTAATGAACTTACTGTGTGAGGAAGAGAGCGAATGTGTGAGAGGGGGGTTTATGTATGATTTTGTGGGGCCATAATATTTTGTTTGTTAGGGGAAGAGCCACGAAGGTAAGGGATTGTATAGATGATCGTTTGGTAGGGCTATCGTTTTGCTACATGTTTGTTAGACTATCTCGAGTGAGAAGTGGGAGGGGTGGGGAGCTCTCAAATCTCCCTTATGTACATTTTGTTCATAAATAAAATTGTTGGCTTACGCTTATCAGAAAGCTATATAGTAATATACATATACTTCATCACATATTTTTAGTCATGCCTACGTCACTACTACCACATGGGCCTCACTCCCAAGCCCAACGAACACTTCCATTTCACTTCTTGCCTCTCTCATCCTTTTCTTTGGATATGTGTTAATTATTGAGGACCTATTTGATTCTGAGCTTCTCTTTCATGCTCATGAACAAGTCAATTGTTAAGCATTTTGATTGATAAGAGTGCTCCAAGAATTAAAGTGTCCTCAAGAAAAGAAACTGTCATGTTTTATGATAGTAGCTCATCAATTGCTTTTGCAAATAATTTGGTTTCTCGTCAAAGAGTGAGCAAATAAATATCAAATATCATTTCATTGGAGAATTGATCAAAGAAGTATTTATCAAGTATGGTTAGACACAGGATCACAAGTTGTAGATATATTCACAAAAAACATTGAAAGTTAACTTGTTCATGAAGATAAACAAGAAGTTTTGAGTTGGGGAAATGTAGCTCAGGGAATGTTGAAGTTATATATCATTAGGTTCATTACTTGGTCATTGGTACATCTCCTAGATGCATTTCAGATACTAAATCTTGTATGTTTCGGTACATAAAAGTTAGTTTACATGAATTGCATGTATGTATGTGTTGTGCCTTTTTGAATGCCTGATAGGGTAGTATAGAAAAAGGTTATTTCCCTTGTTTGAAGAAGTTTGAATATCTTTATTTTGGACTTGGAATCTTTGAAGAAGTTGTTGGGCCCTCCATCCACTAAATCTCCCTCTGAAAGACTTCACAGAACAATCATATTGAACCAGATTGCTTCATTTTGAGCTCATGAGATCGAAGAGATCCCAATTAGCTATTTGATGGAGGGTGGAGAGTTGACAGTTCTATGGATTCTTTTATTTTTTATTACAACATGTTTGAATTTTCTAGTCATGCTTCTAAGGATCTTGTCTTCCACTCTTTGATCTTCAATTGTTTCTCCATTTGACCTCAATTTATTAATAGTGGAAAGATCATGATTGAAAATTTCTTATATTATTTCAGCACTTTTTATTCTAATTATATGCTTGCAATTGTATCATTCCCATCAACAAACTATAATTGATTAATGATTAATTTAAACTTTCAGTCTTTATTAGTTAGGATTTAACCAGTTTTCTTAATTAGTCCATGCTTGCACATGCAAACTTAATTAGTTAATCTTTGAGACAAGATTCAAGAATGAATATTGGTAGGTCATCTGCTCAAATAACCTTCGTGATTTTGGAGCTAATACTTGAAACAAGTCCTGGCTTTTTGTAAAAGATGCATGCAAGCTTTGTTCGATGCTCTGATACCACTTTGTTGGAACCATTAATGAGCTCACAAAAAAATTCACTCTAAATCCCTTGTTTTCTCACAAAGCTCAAAAACGCAAAAGAGAAGAAAATTATTCTTCGGAACAACTCACTTTCTTTGGTTTGTTTTTTCTTCCTTGATTACAGAGGGAAAGAATCATTTATAGGTGCATGCATGCATACAATTCATGCATCTTATAAATTATCCTTTCATGTACCTTGAATTATATAATTCATGTATAGAACTGCATATAGGAAATGTACCATATAAAGAATCTGATGAATCTAGCTTACAATTCTAATAGTTGGAAGTCTTTCGGATTCTGACCTTCCACGTGAGATCTTGTCATTATTGAGAAGTAGAGCTAAAGACTATTTGCAACAAGGCCGGATGCCTAAAAGGATGTCTGTAACTCTTGATTGCCATACAAAACCCGTCAATGCAGTTCAATGGTTGCCAACACATGGTGAGCTTCCCTTTTCCTTCTTTTCCTTTTTTTGTAAATTATTTGACATTAAGGTTACTACCCGGTTTCTTTCGATCTAAGAAGCACGGATACGAACACGGGACACGGATATGATACAACACGGATATAGTGACACACCATTTGTTTAAAATCTAGGACACGGACACGGCATGGACACACTTAGTAAAATATATATCATTTTTATACAAGAAGGAAATTCAAAATCAATAAGTTTATGTATTTGTATGCTTAAAAAAATCACTTTAATTTATTTCACTCTTAAAATTGATTATTTTTGTCATTTAGTATTGTGTCTATTTAGTATACTTAACAAGTGTTCTATATGGACCTATATTGACTTTGTACCACTAGCGTTTGCCACATATCAATTGTGCTAACAAGTGTCCGAACATGTCGAACAAGTGTTGGATACGTGTCGTACACGGACACACTAGCCAAACTAAAGTGTCCGTGCTTGTTAGCTTTCGACTATCATTCTTGGATGTTTTCTTTTGTTAAGAGACAAATCTTTTGACATGGCTTAAGCATCTTTATGCCCTGGCTTATTGATCTGTTTGTTAGAGTTAATGCAGCTCATCTCCTTGCTTCTGCTGCTATGGATCACACGATCTGCATATGGAACGTATGGAGCACAGAGCAGAAGCTAGCATTCAAGTCAAGCATTCACGACGCTGCAGTTAAAGATGTTCAATGGTCACAACAAGGATTATCTATTCTTTCTTGTGGATATGATTGTGCTTCAAGATTGATTGATGTTGAGAAGGGGACAGAAGTTGGAGTATTCAAGGAGGAATCAGGAGTTGCTGTTGTAAAGTTCCATCCTAACAACCCAAGTCTCTTCCTTTCCGGTGGCCTGAAAGGTAGCCTCCAAATGTGGGATATGAGAATTGGAAAAGTGGTTAACAAATACAACTGACGTCTTGGTCCAATTCTTGATGTTGAATTTACTCCCAATAGTAATCAATTCATCTCTTCCAACAATGTTTCTGCAAGCAATAGCAGTGAAAGCTCTATCTGTTGGGTTTTATGCCTTAAAACTCGTAGATAGTGAACGTAAACAAATTGTATACTTGTTTCAATAAAGTGTTATTGAGTTTCTACAATAAAGTGTTATTGTTAAATATTGCACAATTTGACCCAAATCTAATAAACTAAGATCCAAGGTTGCTTACATGTGACTTGAACTAGTATGTGGGGATATACGGGGATCGGTGTTCAAGTAACAACCTAAAAGGTCTATAGTATAGGGATAAGGATGGGTACCTTATCCTGATAACACTATGTGATACGGCCTGCTTTGTATTCGATACAGACGTATTGATCCAAGGCGTCCATGTAGGAGACATGCGAGCGGGGGTATCCTATGCAATGAGTTTGCATAAGACCGGACCACGAAATAGTCAACCATTAGTTATAACACCGTTAACTAGTTAGGTTACTGTTTCAATAGGATGACCTAGGTAACTTAGTCTTAATCCTGAGTGTGTCATGAACTCCTTCTCATGAGGGGTTGTCCTTTGATTAGCATGGGTGAGAGTGGACAATACGCCGACTCAATATGCCTTTCTTTTTGGGGACAAGACCGAGTGGAAGGCTGGGGACATGACAACACAAGAAGGAATTCACTCCTTCCCACTTCTAGGAGAAGTAGATGAGTGTTCCCTTAAGTGGTGACTCCGGGACTTGAACAAATGGATCCCACCCTCTCACTGGCCCGAGAGGGACTTTCTGTTTAATGGTTGGACCATAAACAGGTTGTTCATTAGAGGAGCGCTGGTACTTAAGGAGACAGATGTAACACAGGGGTAAAACGGTAATTTGACCTAGCCGTGATTACGGACACTTGTGAAGGATTGACTTACCGGTATAAGTCTATATCCATGGACACAGAAATGTTCTACAATGAGAAGAGTTCAGTTGTGAGTCTTTAGTGGAATGACCCACAGTTAATGAATATTGGTTAACCTGATTAATGAGTTTAATCGGTTAACCTCATATCATTGGAGCTTCTGATCTGTTGGTCCATTAGGTCCCCCTGCTAGCTCGTAAAGAGTAATTAGGAACAATTATATCTTGAGAGAATTTGAATAGTTCAAATTCATATTGGAAATTAAGTTAATTGTATGAGATACAAATTAATATAATGTATAATGATACATTAAAATATAAAGTCTAATTTGAAATTAAACTTTATTATTATGAGAGAAATAAATATTTGAAGAAGTTCAAATATCAATATGAATTTGATTCATATTAAATTTATAAGATATAAGAGAATTGGAAGGAGTTCCAATTTTAATATGAATTTGATTCATATTATAGAATTAATTAATTGAAGGCCTGAAATTAAATATATGATATTTAATTGGGTAATTAATTAATTAACTAATAGAAGGTCTGAAATTAAATATATGATATTTAATTGGTGATTAATTAATTTAAAGAATTAATTAATTGGAAATTAATCAATTATGAAAATGATTAATTACTTATGGAAGTAATTAATCATTTATGGAAATGATTTAATCACTTATGGAAGTGATCAATCATTTATGGAAAAGATTAATCAATTGTGGAATTGATTGGTTATGGAATTGATTAATTATGGAAAAGATTAAATCAATTATGGAAATAATTGATTTTAAATGAATATTTTATTCATGGTCTTTCTCCTATAAATAGAATACTAACCCTAGAGTTTATGGGATACAACATATGGCCACCATAAGACCCTCTCATATTCTCTCAACTCAAGAACTCTAAGGAGAATTTTCTCTCTAGAGTTTTTCCCATTCAAGATTAGGTAGTCCCACAACTACGTTCCTAATCTCAGAGTTACAGCGGGGAAGATCAAATGGTGGTGTTGTTCGTTGTTGCAGAGCAATCAATAATCATTCTCAAAGTATTCAGAGTCGTCAACGGAGGTATGTTTTTCACCGCTTAACCTTTTGCCAATGTATTGGTATTTTGTAGAACAAAATTAATTTACGAACGGTCCAATTGCTTCCGCTGTAACGGAATTGGGAATTCCAATCCTTCAATTGGTATCAGAGCCGATAGTAATTTCAATTTTGTTTAACAAAATTTGCATTGGTTGATTGGTGGGTTTAATTTATGCATTTGATGTATGAAATTTTGCTAGAGATGTTTAAGGTTTTGGCATTAGATTTTGCAATTTTTTGTTGATTTGATCAATGTAAGGGCCCGGTGTTTTGGGCTTTTTGTTGCAAATCGAGTCTGTAAGTCCGTGTCTATCGATTGTGGCTGTTTTTCTGTGAATGTCGTTGAAGATTGGGACCAAAATCGAAGAAGATTGCTGCTGAAAATTGAATTTTCTGGTGGCTGAATCTCGAAGTGAAAATAAAATAAATAATATAAAAACGGTTAAATTTCAATAAGAGCTCGCGTGGGTGTGTTGGTTTAATCTCTGTTTGTGTGCTTGGAGGTCATGGGTTCAAGCTTGGACTGTGGCAGTTTTGTTCGAAATAATTATTTTATCTCTCCGCGTGCGTGTGGGCCGTTCGTGGACCGCTAATGCGTATTTTGGGCCATAACTCCGGAAGCGTTCATGGGCCTTTATTCCAAAGCTGTCCAGTTCGTCAGTTATTGTTTAGTTGCGGTCCGGTTAGCATTTGACCGGTTCTTGACTGGTTCAGCTGGGGTTTGACTGGTTCGTGCGGTTTTTAACCCGGTTCACGCGGTTTGGGCTGTTTTCAGTCCGGTTCAGCACAAATTGAGCTGGTTCAAGGTGTTTTCAAGCAGTTTTCAGTGCGGTTCAGCCCGGTTCTTGATGGTTTGAAGAGTTTAGACCTGGTTTGAGGCTTTTTCAAGGCGGTTCACGGCTAGATATGGCATTTTTAGATTAATTATTGTAATTTTTCTAATTTATTTTGTCCTAGGATGCCAAAACCCGTCTACTTAGCTATTTAATTGCTTTATGAATGTCATATAGTATTTAAATCCCACCATAGGTTAAGCATATTCATGCACATTTAATTATAATTGTTATAATATAAGTATTATGTATGAATTTAATTTTCATGGGTATTTAATATAAATTGTTATGATTAAATGGATGAAAATTGAGAAGCATTGAGCATGAAATTACTTTAGTAAATATATAAAGAGTTATATTTATGAAAGTAATTTATATGCTTATTTATTTTCATGAGCAATTAATATAAAGTGTTATGTTACTGTATGAAAATGTGAATGCTTATTTTAATTTTCTTGGGTAATTAATTTAAGAGTTAGATTAATTTAAGAAAATTAATTTGCATTGAGCATGAAATTACTTTAGTTTAAAAATATAAGAGTTATATTTATATAAGTAATTAACATGCTTAATTAATTTTCATGATATATTAATATAAATGTTATGTTAATGTATGAAAATGGTAATGCTTAATTTTAATTTTCTTGGAAAATTAATTTAAGAGTTAGGTTAATTAAAAGGAAATTAAATTGCATTGAGCATGACATTACCTTAGATTAATATAATTGTTATATTTTTGGTATGTCATGTATGCTAATGTATGGTTTTATAAATTAATTAGAATTTGATTGTTAATTTATTCACCATAGTAGCATGTTATAGGGTTAATTCATTAAAATTTATAATAGTTATAAAATTAATGAATAGAAACCGTTAGCCTATAACAAAGAATTGCATGCAAAGATAGGATCTTAGGATAAATGAATTAATTTTAAAATGTTTAAAATTAATTAGACCTAAGATCTCATTTCTAATAGGATTAGAATTATTCTTACTTAGAATTAAAATTAGTTTTAATTGACTAAGTAGGAAAAACATTACTATGATTATAAGGGAACTCCACCGGTTAAGTTCTGTCTAAGGCTGGGGGTATTTAAGCTGATGGTTTACGGAACACCTCCTACCTGGGAACTGATTCGGAATACCGGAGTTGAATTAATCATAGTTAAATGTTAGCATGCAATGTCACTAGGTTTGTTAAAAGTATTTAATACACCTAGATCTTTAGAGTAAAGACCTTACATTACTGTGGTTATAAGGGAACTCTCTCGGTAAAGTTCTGTCTAAGGCTGGGGGTATTTAAGTTGACGGTTTACGGAACACCTCCTACCTGGGAACTGACCCGAACCTTGAGTTGAATTAACCATAGTAATGTTGACTTGCAATGTTGGGTTTATTAAAAGAAGTTTAATTCACCTAAAACATTGCAGTTGAATCCTTTCCATAATTGTTATAATAGGATCAGACTTAAATAGATTGACTTAGCCGAATTTTATCTAAGTTAAACAACCCTAAATTAACCTTAGGACATTTTCAGTGGGAGGAAAATTACAAAACGAGATTTAAATCAAGTTTTGCTCCTACGTCCCTATATTCATAACGTGAGGTTCATGCTCGGCTTCGAGTCGCCTTAGGAGCGGCCTCCCTTCGGAAAGTGTTTGCATGGGTCAATATCAGGGTGAATGGGAAAAATGTCTAGAGTAAGTTGGAGCGGGACACGTGTCAACGTATCCCTCGGTCTCCGCCCCTAGTTCGCACCGTGAGAGTCCTATGATCCGCCTGCAGGTTGTCTTGGCGCAACCATCCCTTCAGAGGGCCTGATCATAGGATTCGGAACACCGTGAACTCCTGAATAGGATAAGGTCACTTAGGCTAATCACCAACAGTTGTCTTTCCCTTCGGTAGCCTGTTGGTGCGTGCCTCTGAGATCTGAAAGTGGGAGGGTTACACTTACGGGGATGAGTTAAATGTGTTAACTAACCCTTGACTGAACAACGGTAACTAAACGCTAACGGAATATGAGTTATTCTGGTGTTAGAGTTTGGTTGAGATTGTCTCAATTCAGAGGAGGAGTAGCTGACCACCCTTCGGTGGCTATTGTTCTAAACCTTTGAAGTATCGTTGCAAAAACTAAATCAATAGTTTTATAGGGTTTCTTTGATTGCTTATTTGTTTTTGCAGAATTTGATTGGAGTATTTGTAATGGGTTAGTGCAATTAATAATACAAGTAATTTGTTACTTCAGCAATTATATAATAATTTTATGTGTATTGTTTTACGTCATTTTATAAATAACGGTAATACAACAAGGTTAAACGACAAATTGTGGTAAATAAGTCTAAAATTATTCTTAACTGAGGAATGTCCTCATGCCCCATATGTTTAATTCATTAAGAATTGTTCTTGGTGAATATGACATAAAACCTTGCTTAGCAAAAAGAGAACTTGTTCAAGACCGTAATTTTCATTTACCTGTCTTGAAAACGTGATTAGTGAAGAATAGTGATTCTCCCTGAATACTTGATTCAGGGGCCACAAATCACGTGTGTTCTTCTTTTAAAGGAATAAGTTCCTGGCAAGAGTTTGCTGCTTGTGTAATAACTCTCAAAGTTAGAATTAGAGAGGTTATTTTGGCTATATCAGTGGGGAACATTAAGTTATTTTTCTCAGTGAGAGAAAATATATATTATTAGATAATGTGTATTTAATTCCTAAGATCAAAAGAAATTTGATTTCTGTGTCTTATTTGCTGGAACAATGTTACTCTTTACCTTTCTCTGCTAACGCAGTTTTTGTTTCAAGAAAGGGAGTTGACATTTGTTTAGCTTTACTGGAAAGTAACCTAAATGTTTTAAGATTAATCAAGAGTAAAGCAGTCATGAACACTGGGTTGTTTAAGACTGCTACTACTCAATGTGAAAAGAGGCAAAGGATTTCTCCTAAAGGAAAATACCTTTCTTTGGTTTTAAGGTAGACCATATTAATCTCAATTTGAATGGGAGATTGGTCAAGAGTGAACTTCTAAGCGAGTTAGAAGATGACTCTCCTACCTTGTAAGTCATGCCTTATGGGCAATATGACTGATAGGTCTTTTACTGGAAAAGATCTAAGAGCCAAAGAGCCCTTGGAGCTTGTACATTTGGATCCTTGTGGTTCAATATGTTAAAGAAGTGGGAGGGCATGAATAATTCATTTCTTTTGGATGATTAGAGTATCTTTACCTAATGCAACTTAAGTCTGAAGCTCTTGAGATATTCGAAGGGGCTTAGGACTGAAATTGAAAACTTGTTAGGTGAGATGATAAAACACTTCGATCTAATCAAAGTGTTGAGTATAGGGATCTGAGATTTCAGGACTATTTGATAGTACATGGGATCACACCCTAAATCTCATTTAGGAGAAATAGAACCCCATTGGATATGGTTCATTCCATGTTGAGCTATGCTCATTTGCTTGACTCGTTTTGGGGTCATGCAGTGTTGAGTGCAGTGTGTATTTTGAACAAGATTCCATAAAAAAAAAAAAAAAAGTTTATGAAACATCTTTTGATTTGTGGATAAGGCGTAAAAGTGGTTTACGTTATTTTTAGGACACTGTTCAAAAGTATACCTATTTGTAGGTTGCCCCATGGAAACGAGAGATGTGGATACTTCTTCAATCCACAAGAGAATAAAGAATTTGTATCGACAAATGCTACATTCTCAGAAGAAGACCACATGAGAAATAATAAGCCACAAAATAAAAAGTCGTTTTAAGTAAATTAACTAATGAAGCTACAGAAACATCAACAAGAGTTGTTGATAAGTCAACAAGGGTTGTTGATAATGTTGAACCTTTAACAAGAGTTGTTGATAGGACCGAAACAACTGGTTAGTTACATCTATCTCAAGAGTTGAGAGTGCCTCGATGTAGTGGGAGGGTTGTTCTACAACCTGACCGTTATATGGGCTTAACTGAAGCCCAGATTGTCATACCTAATGATGGCATTGAGGATCCATTGTCTTAAAGCAAGACAATGAATGATGTTAACAAGGACCATTGGATTAAAGCAGTGGACCCGAAATTAAAATCTGTGATTTCAATTCCATCTGGATCTTGTAGATCTATCTAATGGGGTAACGCCTATGGATTGCAAATGAATCTACAAGAAGAAACGAGATGTAATCTTATGATTAGACTTGTGGCAAAGGGTTATACCCAAAAACAGGGAACTGTAAGGAATCCTTATCTCCTGTCGTCATGCTAAAGTCTGTTAGAACTCTTGTCCATTTTGAATGGATGTCAAGACTACCCTTTTGAATGGTAATCTTGAGAAGAGTATCTACATATCTCAACCAGAATGGTTCATTTAGCAAGATTAAAAGCAAAAGGGTTTGCAAGCTTAAGTGATCCATTTATGGATTGACCTAAGAAATTCAATCTTGGAATATAAGATTTGATATTGTGATCAAATCTTTTGGCTTTGATCAGAACATTGACGAATCTTGTCTTAACAAGAATATCGTCAATAGTTTAGTAGCTTTATTAGTGTTGTATATGATTGATACCCTAGTCATTGGAAATTATGTGGGTTATCTTACTGACTAGTAAAATAAGCTAGCAACTCATTTCCAAATGAAAATTTGGGAGAAGCTGAGTTTGTTCTTAGGATCCAAATTGTTAGGAACTGTAAGAACAAAAAGCTAGTCTTGTCTCAAATATCTTACATCTACAAAATGTTAGTTAGATATAAGATGCAGAATTTCAATAAGGGTTCTCTACCTTTCAGACATGGAATTCTTTTGTCTAAGAAATTGTTTACTAAGACACCTCAAGAGGTTGAGGGCATGAGACGAATGCCCTATGCAGTAGGGATTGTCAGTAAGTATCAATATAATCCAAGATTTGATCACTGGAAAACCGTTAAGAATATCCTCAAGTATCTGAGGAGAAAGAGGAACTATATGCTCGTGTATGAGACTAAGGATTTGATCCTTACATGATACACTGACACGGATTTTAAGACTGATAAGGATTTGAGGAAATCTACATCAGTATCTGTGGTCACTCTTTACGATGAAGCTATAGTATGACATAGTAACAGTCTTGACCGTATAGGCCGAAAACATAGCTGCTTGTGAAGCAGCTATAGAGACTGTATGACTTAGGAAGTTCTTGATTGATTTGGAATGTGTTCCAAATGTGAACTTGCGAATCACACTTTATAGTGATATAGTGGTGTTGTGAAAAAAAAATTCAAAAGAACATCGCAGCCCAAGACAAGAAGACACATTAAATTGAATGAAATATTGTTGATTCATTTACAAAGACTCTCTCGGCTAAAGTGTTTGAGGGTCATCTAGAAAGTCTAGATCTACGAGTAATGTACAAAGATGAAATCTAGGGCAAGTGGGAGAAATGTAATGAGTATAGTGATACCATTATGTAATGGGTATAGTGATGCCTTAGTTTATTGTATTTGTACATTGTATATGTTTTATACATGTATTTATACACCTGCTGTTGTATAGATTATTATTCATCCCACTAAACTAGAGTTTTAGTTCAAGTGGGAGTTTGTTGGGTTTTATGCCCTAAAACTCGTAGATAGTGAATGTAAACAAATTGTATACTTGTTTCAATAAAGTGTTATTGAGTTTCTACAATAAAGTGTTATTATTAAATATTGCACAATTTGACCCAAATCCAATAAACTAAGATCCAAGGTTGCTTACATGTGACTTGAACTAGTATGTGGGGACATACGGGGATCGGTGTTCAAGTAACAACCTAAAAGGTCTATAGTATAGAGATAAGGATGGGTACCTTATCCTGATAATACTATGTGATACCGCCTGCTTTGTATTCGATACAGACGTATTCATTTAAGGCGTCCATGTAGGAGACATGCGATCGGGGGTATCCTATGCAATGAGTTTGCATAAGACCGGACCACGAAATAGTCAACCATTAGTTATAACACCGTTAACTAGTTAGGTTACTGTTTCAATAGGATGACCTAGGTAACTTAGTCTTAATCCTGAGTGTGTCATGAACTCCTTCTCATGAGGGATTGTCCTTTGATTAGCATGGGTGAGAGTGGCCAATACGCCGACTCAATATGCCTTCCTTTTTGGGGACAAGACCGAGTGGGAGGCTGGGGACATGACAACACAAGAAGGAATTCACTCATTCCCACTTCTAGGAGAAGTAGATGAGTGTTCCCTTAAGTGGTGACTCCGGGACTTGAACAAAGGGATCCCGCCCTCTCACTGGCCCGAGAGGGACTTTCTGTTTAATGGTTGGACCATAAACAGGTTGTTCATTAGAGGAGCGCTGGTACTTAAGGAGACAGATGTAACACAGGGGTAAAACGGTAATTTGACCCAGCCGTGATTATGAACACTCGTGAAGGATTGACTTACCGGTATAGGTCTATATCCGTGGACACAGAAATGTTCTACAGTGAGAAGAGTTCAGCTGTGGGTCTTTAGTGGAATGACCCACAGTTAATGAATATTGGTTAACCTGATTAATGAGTTTAATCGGTTAACCTCATATCATTGAAGCTTCTGATCTGTAGGTCCATTAGGTCCCCCTGCTAGCTCGTAAAGAGTAATTAGGAACAATTATATCTTGAGAGAATTTGAATAGTTCAAATTCATATTGGGAATTAAGTTAATTGTATGAGATACAAATTAATATAATGTATAATGATACATTAAAATATAAAGTCTAATTTGAAATTAAACTTTATTATTATGAGAGAAATAAATATTTGAAGAAGTTCAAATATCAATATGAATTTGATTCATATTAAATTTATAGGATATAAGAGAATTGGAAGGAGTTCCAATTTTAATATGAATTTGATTCATATTATAGAATTAATTAATTGAAGGCCTGAATATTTAATTGGGTAATTAATTAATTAAGGGAAAAATACACTTTTAGTCCCTGAGGTTTGAGTTAGGTTTCATTTTGATCCCTGAGTTTTCAAACTCAACAATTTAGTCCCTAAGGTTTGGTTTTAGTTTCATTTTGGTCCCTCCATCCAATTTTCCGTTAATACTTAACGGATTGCTGACGTGGCAAAATTTTTTTATTAAAAAAATTATTTTTTAAGTTTTTTAAAATATAAATATAACAAAATAATAAAAATATTATTATTTTATAATTCTTTTTTTATTTCTTTCCCAATTCCTTCCTCTCTCTCCTTCTTCTTTCTTCCCCCAACCCCTTCTCCTTCTTCAAGCTTTCTCCGGCGACTGTCAACACCGGCGGCGGCCGGCCGCCGCCGACGTTTTTTTTTTTTTCTTTCTTCTCTTCTCAACTCCATTCTCTTTTCTTTTTTATTTTTTTCCCCACTTTTCTTCTTTCTTCTCCATTCCCTTCATTTTCTTCTTTTCTTTGATCGAAGGCATGAAACCCTTGGATTCCAGCTTGAACGAAACCCACATCCCGCCGCTGCTTCACTCCGTGCGTTTCAGATCTCTCTCTCCCTTCTTTCCAGTTATCGCGCGTTACAGATCTAGAACGAAATCCAGATCTGAAATGAAGAGGATTTTCCCTTCGTTTTAGAAGCGGCGGGTCGTGGCTGGAAACGAGCGATTTCATGGAGGTCGTTCCCTTTCGATTCCAGATCTGGCGGCGGGTCGTGGCTGGAAACGCGCGACTGGTTTCATGGAGGTCGTCGACGACTGGTAAACGTGCAGAGACTGGTGTGGGTTTTCGGGTTAAGCTGTCGTTGGTGTGGGTTTTCGAGTTTAGCTGCCGTGGGTCTCGGTATTTGAGGGGTTGAATCGTCGTTTTCTTTTGGGTCTCGGTTCAGAGACTGGTGTTCTCACCGGAGAGTTGCCGTGGGTACAGATTCGCGAGGCTGGTAGCGCCAGAGCATGCGTGGGTCTCGGTTTTGAGTGGGTGATTCGGGTGTGGTTGATTTGTGTCTCGTTTCTTTCTCCCTTCTTGGTTCTCCTTCCTCCTCGATATTCCGGCGAATGGAAACCAGGTTTAAAAAAAAAAAAAAAGTCGTCGGAAGCCGCCGCCGCCGCCGATGTTGACAGTCGCCGGAGAAAGCTTGAAGAAGGAGAAGGGGTTGGGGGAAGAAAGAAGAAGGAGAGAGAGGAAGGAATTGGGAAAGAAATAAAAAAAGAATTATAAAATAATAATATTTTTATTATTTTGTTATATTTATATTTTAAAAAACTTAAAAAATAATTTTTTTAATAAAAAAATTTTGCCACGTCAGCAATCCGTTAAGTATTAACGGAAAATTGGATGGAGGGACCAAAATGAAACTAAAACCAAACCTCAGGGACTAAATTGTTGAGTTTGAAAACTCAGGGACCAAAATGAAACCAAACCCAAACCTCAGGGACTAAAAGTGTATTTTTCCCATTAATTAACTAATAGAATGTCTGAAATTAAATATATGATATTTAATTGGTGATTAATTAATTTAAAGAATTAATTAATTGGAAATTAATCAATTATGAAAATGATTAATTACTTATGGAAGTAATTAATGATTTATGGAAATGATTTAATCACTTATGGAAGTGATCAATCATTTATGGAAAAGATTAATCAATTGTGGAATTGATTGGTTATGGAATTGATTAATTATGGAAAAGAAAATCAATTATGGAAATAATTGATTTTAAATGAATATTTTATTCATGGCCTTTCTCCTATAAATAGAACACTAACCCTAGGGTTTATGGGATACAACATATGGCCACCATAAGACCCTCTCATATTCTCTCAACTCAATAACTCTAGGGAGAATTTTCTCTCTAGAATTTTTCCCATTCAAGATTAGGTAGTCCCACAACTACGTTTCTAATCTCAGAGTTATAGCGGAGAAGATCAAATGGTGGTGTTCTTCGTTGTTGCAGAGCAATCAATAATCATTATTGAAGTATTCAGAGTCGTCAACGGAGGTATGTTTTTCACCGCTTAACCTTTTGCCAATGTATTGGTATTTTGTAGAACAAAATTAGTTTACGAACGGTCCAATTGCTTCCGCTGTAACGGAATTGGGAATTCCAATCCTTCACTATCATCGTTTGGGACGTCACAAGAGAAGTTCCGCTTTCATATCAGGCATGTCTTGTTCCACCTTTTTCATCACTACAATTGTCATATGTCCTCTTCCATTTATTTGCATAATCCAATTTCAAGCAATGTGTCAGAAAGCTGCATGATGAAGAAAAGTGTTTAATCATCCATTATGCAAACCATGATGTTACCTAATCATGTCTCATCACTCCAAGTGGTCTTTAATGATAAAAATGCATCCTATGCCCTCTGCATATTTGAGAAACATAAAGGAAACTAATTGCAAATACTGCTGTGTGGTAAATATAAACAGTTATTACTTTAATACCATGATTAGTTGTTGTGGAAACTAGCGTGATCCCTATTTTATCCATTTAGGTGCCTAAGGTAATCTTTTGTTTGCTTTTTTCCCACTTTAATTATATGCATGTTTGAGATACAGAAGAGCTAATTGAAAGTGACATGATAGGTTTATATAGAAGCCTACACTTGTCCATGCGTGAGATGTCACCCCTTTGATCCAGTTTTTATTGCCCAATCGAATGGAGATTATATTGCAATCTTCTCTCTAAACCCACCTTTCAAGTTAGACAAATACAAGAGGTATGAAAGTCATGGAGTCTCAGGCTTTCCAATAAAATGTAACTTCAGCTTGGATGCCAAACAGATCATCTCTGGTTCTTCAGATGGCTCTATATATTTTACGATTATGAATCATCCTTGATTATACATAAACTAAAAGCATCTGAACAGGCTTGCATAGATGTTGCCATCCACCCGATCTTGCCTAATGTAATCGCTTCGTGCAGCTGGAATGGAAATATTTCACTGTTCCAGTGATTGTTCTGATTGTTCTCAGATTCCTTTTATCGAAGTTAGGACAATGAATGTTGAATGTCAAATCCTACATTTTGCCTAATGATGTGAATGATTGAAGAAATTTTCTAAATGCTCTCTTCTTGTGCCCCCCTTGATCATTCTTGCAGATTCAATTCTATCTTGGATAGACTAAATGGAAGCAGGTTCAAGAAATTATAAATTCTTTAAGCATATTCTTGACTGGATTCCTGTAGATATACCCCGTATTGAAGGGAAAGGGCTACACAAATGTCCATAATGCATAGGTGTGTCATTCTCTAAAATCATTCTTGCAGGACATTTAATCTTCTGCTGAATACTTGAATAGGAAACAGAACCATTTAGGACTTTGAACTTGGTGTCTCAAAATATACGTTATAACGTAATTTTGGCTCCTAGATTAGCTTGTGTAATTTGAATTTAAATTTATTAGATTGATGCTAAATCCTGTAGAGTATATAAACTGTAGGTGTTATATAAACTTAGACTTGTAGAATTCACCCACATTGCATGTTAAACTTTTTAAAACATAAATTCAAATACTTAACATACAAGTTACACATCTAGATCCCTATAACTCAAGGTCCAACTTAGACATTGTATACCTCCAAGCTTCCCCTAATATTAAACTCATGCTTCATAAAACCGAGTCAAACATCTTCAACGACATTTGACTAAGTTAAGCGTGAAGTGTAAAGGAAAAACAAAAACTAGTAGCAATTGAAAAGCCTAGAAGATAAAAAGCACACTTTTTAAGTAATTGATAAAACTACTAATCTACTCTCAAGATGGCTCATCTTTTTGCAGTCAACAGAATAGGAATTAGTCATCCAAATTAGTAAATGGGAAGAGAAGATATTGAAACAGGAGAGGCAAAGTGAGAGGTAGGTCAGAAACTAGCAGTAGGTAATATGGATGGTGAAGTAATTTGAAAACCCATAATATAACATATCATAATGAAGAGAGAAATATAGTTCATATTGAGAAAAAAAAATAGTGATATGTGTGGGGGCTGTTTCTCCTCATAGTTGTTATTGTGCTTTGTGTTCATCCACTTCTCTTTTGGTGTGTGGGGGCCAAAAGAAAAATGCTTAAAGAAAGACAATTATGGAAATCACTTTCCATTCTTCATGGGGTTCAATCTCAGGGAGACAAGACACTCACTTTTAGATTCATTTTTCCAAATGGGACCAAACATCCTCAACTCCCCCACCTTTCAGCACCAAATACATCACTATTCCATTTATTCATACTATTTTGGCTTATATGTTATTTCTTTTACTTTTCAAATTATGTATCTCTTCTTGTATTCTTTTGATTTCTAGAAATCTTCACAAACATCTATGTCTTTTTGTTTATCTCCATCATTCTGGTTTATGTTGCTCTTTTAACTTGTTCATTTCACAAACTTTCGTTGTTTAAACAAGAGTTGATTTACCTCAATTTTTGGGGCAAAATTAATGTTAGCGAGAAAAGAAGAAATTAACCAATTTCTTATATTGACTACATTGCTTGAAAAGATAATCCAATTGACTAAACTAAATCAAAATGCTTAAATCTTCAATTCTAAAATTAAGTAAAATCAAATTGACTAACCAAAATTAATCAAATTATCTAAATCAACTTAATTTGGTGAACTTTTTTTTTAGTTTAATCGTTCCCAAATCACAACCATAAATTCCAGTAAATAAAGAGAGTATATGTAAGAGATCCAATATATGCCGTGAAACTTGAAATGGGTTTAAAAGGGTATGCACAAGACTACCTTGGTAAGCCAACTCCTTTATAGCCCAACATCATGTTATGACAATAGGGAAATTCTAGGGTTGCTTGCACAAATAGCAAGTCGAACTAAAATAATTGTAAAATTAGCAACATATTCAAGTATTTGCAAAAATAGCAAAATTTAACATACAACCCATCTAAATTACTAAAAAAAAACCCATCTGATATGATTATCCAGTCCATCCAACTCGTTTATTTCCTTCTTCCTGTTTCTATGAAGTCTATCATTGATAGATTCTATCAGTAACAAAGTTCTATCACTAATAGATAGAATTCTCAGTTATTTCTGCATTTTATTTGGAATTTGTTATTTGTTCAGTAAGGTGATTGGTTGTAGTTGTTCAAATAAGGTGATAGAAGATTTCTATCTAAAACCTTCTATCACTAATAGAAATCTATCTTTTTATCGCTGATAGAAAGATTATCTTTTAGTGATAGAAAACTATCTTTCTCTCATGATAGAACTATCAGAGATATAAATCTTTTATCACTGATAGAAAGTTATTTCTATCACTGATAGAAAACTATCATTTTTGTTTGTAAAACCTATGTCACTGATTTTGTTTTTATAGATGTCGAAGCAAAACAACATGGAAATTGAACCGAAAGAAAGGAAAAACACAAAGCGGAAGTTGAAATTTAAAGAGGGGGAGACCTAAAAAAAAATGTACAAAATTATCACATAATCAAATACACTATTAGTTTCTATTAACGATAAATTTCTATTAGTGATAGAAATCTATCACAGATAGAAATCAAAACAATTAACCATTAGAATTTAGCCACTTATTACAATTTTCCGAAATTCTATGCTAAAAGAGATCATGACATACAATAGAGTTTTATATGTTGAATCAATCAAATACCATACAAAATGAATGATACTATTTCAATTCTCCACGCTTGATTCATACAAATAAGTAAACAAACCAGCTCTCTTTCTCTCTCTGTCTAAATTATATATATAGTCAAAATGGAATATTATTTGGAATTGACATGTAATGATGGAAAGAGAAAGTAGAATACCCTTTGGAGAAAAATTCAAAAAAGAAAAAAAAAATTAAAAAAAGCCCTTAGAAAATCGAAAACCATGCATGGTCCACGCTATATGGTTCTAAAAACTGTTGTTATTTGAAGCAAAGAAACAAAGTCTAACTCTACAATAATCCACACCTTCCTTTGCTATTTAAATTAAACATTTTCTTTGTCTTCAAATTGTACATGAATATGTTCCCCACATTGCCTGGTAGCCCTCTCTCTCTCTCTATCATCAAAATCCCAATCTTATTGTCTTATACACCATTTTCCTTTCAAACTGTGGAATCAAAAGGGAAAAAAAAAAAAAAAAAAAAGTTGAAAGATTGAAACTTGAAGAAAAGTGAAAAGCCTTATTAGTCTGCCCCTACCCCATATGAATGCAATCATCATCCCAAATTGAAAGGACTTCAGAAAAAAAAAAAAAACTTTCATATTTGTATGGCTGTGTGGGTCAAGAGGATTATTGGTTGTGGCATTCAGACCCACAAGATGCCCTATCAGGGGACACATAGCCATGGCCTTCAAACTCTTTTACCTAAACATTTTATTTATAGTTAATCTTTGCTTAATTCATCTCCTTTTTCATATTTATTTTGATCCATGCCAATATCTTGCTTTTGGTCAAGGAAACCAAAAACACCCACATTCATTAGGAAAAAGAAAAGGAACTTTATAGTATAATTAATTAATTAAGGAATCTAATCAAGCTTAAAATCTTCATGGAATGGAGAGGAATCCTTGTTTTTTTTTTTTTTTTTTTGTAATAAATCAACACACACACACATACCCTTTTGGCCTTTTTACCCAATCAACCTTCTTAAATCATGATTTCCCACTTTTTTTTTTTTTTCTCTTCTGATCCATCTTGTCATGTTTTTTCAACTTTGTTTAGAATATATATTTATATCATTTTTCCCAATTAATTATATGTTATCATGTATGTAACTTTGTTATGTGCCTAAGCTAAGACACAATAGGCTTCAAAAAGTTGCCGACAAACTCATTTTGTTGGTAACTAGGCATGTGATTTGTGCCCTAAACCTAGTTGCTCATTTGCTTATTTCTTCTTCATTCTCTCTCTTTGTACCAAACTCTGTTCTTTTCCTAGTTAATTACATTCTCTTTTTTTTCTCCCAAGTTAAACAACACATTTGGGATGGAAAGATTCAAACATCTGACCTCTTGGTCGAGGGTACATGTTGATCTACGCTCACTTTGATTTTAATTAATTACATTCGTTTTTGGGCGAAGCAGCACCATTAATCATGATTTTCTTTTTCTTAAGTGTTACTCAATAACCTTTCTTTCCTTTCCTAATTAGGAAGTGTCCCTTTTATTCACCTAGCTGGCATTGGTTCATGTTTTTTGGTATATAATCCCATGTCTATTCATGTTTTAAAGTTATGTGTCTCTTACCAAGCAAATTTCGGTGATAAAAGGTGAAGGATTTTGATTCTTAACGTATGATTATAAAAATATATTCTTATGTACTTTTGATTCTTATGGTCATTTTTCATGTTTCCAATTATATTATAATTAAGCTTGTGCTTTTGAGAAAATATTTCCTTAAAAGAAGGAAGTTTTATGTGATATTTGATATTAATGGTATCCAAATAAGATTTGTGTGTGATTTGATACGTGATAATAACAAAGACATTAGAATAATTTACACGAAATGTGATGTTTAGGAAACGTAAAGCTGAAGAATAGATATCTCACAAAAAAAAGGAGTTTGTGAAACAAAATTTCATACTCAGACTTAGTTTAGAATTGTTGAGCTTTTAGAATAATTACTAAGAATTGTATTTTTAGAAAAAAAATTAGCCGTGACATGAAGTAAATTAGTGTTTTGGTAAATCAATATTAAATTGTTGTGGTTAAACTTATGACAAAAATAGACCTAGTATTTCAATTTTTTTTATATTGATATTGATATTCAATATCTAAGCTATTATAAATTGGGGCAGTTGCATAAATGGCAAATTGGACCAAATTAATCGCAAATATAGCACAGTTGCAAACTAATTGCAAATATAGCAAAATTAATTCTACAAGACCAAAAAGTTGTTGTCAAATTCTATCCGTGTCTATCACAGATAGACTCTGATTATTCAAAGTATATCAGTATCTATCGCTGATAAACTTCGATTAATCAAAATCTATCAGTGACTATCACTGATAGACTTTGATTAATCAGAGCCTATCAGTGATAGTCACTGATAGATTTTGATTAACCAGAGTTTATCAGCGATAGACACTGATAGACTCTGAATAATCGAAGTTTATCAGTAGACTGATAGATTCTGATTAATCAGAGTCTATCGCTGATAAACTCTGATAATTGAAGTCTATCAGAAAGATTCGGATAGATTTTGCTATATTTGTAATTTTTTTTACATGGTACTATATTTGTTATTAATTTGGTCCAATTTGCCACTCACTGTAATTTTCCTTATAAATTAAGTATTTAAGATATAGGATGGAGTGAACGTGAAAAAAACGAAAAAGATATACAAAAGAATAGAATTGAAATTTTCAAAATTTTTTCATGACAAATTTCTTGGAAAGCTGATTTCAATAAAGCTCTTACGTATATGATTTTGGACATCAAATTAATTTGACAGTGATTTTAGATAAAACGTATCCTCGGTCTATACCCAAAAATAATCCACTTGGATGAATAGATTTTTTTTTTTTTTTTTTTTTTTGAAAGAGAATAGATTTATTTATTTATTTATTTATTTATTTATTTTTGAAGAAAAGAGAATAGATTTATTTTATACTTAGGTTAAACCCTCGATAAATGTATTAAAATAAGAAAAGAAACATATGCAAAACATCATTAAGGTAAAGCATCTGAGCAGTTTAAAATATTAAAAAAGAAAAAAGATATAGAAGTTAAAATTTTTAGTGTTTTGTGTTTTGGGTTGGTAATGATATGTTAAAAAGGTGGAGACAATTTGTTTTGATGAGTGACCCCATCAGCCATCAGGCATCAACATGAAGATGAAGAGAGAAAAGAAGAGTCCAGCTAGAATCCAAGTCCCATAATTTAGATCTTCTTTACTGTTTATATCTGCTTTTGATTTGAAACAAGATTTGGTTTCAGCTTTTCATAAAGATTACCCTTTTCTTTTTTCCAATGTAAGTGGTTTTCCCAAAAGTCATTCCCTTTTCTTATCAGATGCATCAACTTTCAATATTATTATTTTTACTCATTCCCACAACTTTAATTTCCTAATTAACCTTCTAATTTTCTACCATATCACCTCTCCATATACTTTTCTAGACCAAATTATTATTATTATTATTATTATTATAAATACAATTAATTTATTAACTAACTTATATATGAAGGAAAAGGCGGGGTTAAAAATATTTTTTTAATTTTATGTTTAGATTTTCCATGCACTTCTCTGGATATATGAGATGACGAAGTTCCTTGTGAAGTGCTTCATGGAATCCAATTTTGATTTTTGTTTTTATATATCTTTTGCACATTATATTATAGCCCCACTTCAATTTTGGATTATTGTTGGGTACCAAACAAGCACATTATAATTAAATAAATCAACTTATTTTTATTTCATGTGGATCTCTATAGAAAGTTTTTGTCACTACACTATTTTCTTGAATTTATTTATTTATTATTATTATTATTACTTTATAAGGTAAAAGCAACCAAGGGATTTGTAAAAACAATTTTCTGCTATTTAGAACTAAAGTTTAGTGAAATAATGCAAAATTAAACCAACAATATTGTATTTTATTGAAAGAATTGTAAGATCATTATAAACACCACACATATAGCTTTACAATGATGGTGAATTCAAATTTAAAAAAGAGAAAAAAAAATGAAAAGAAAGAAAAATGAAAGATTTACAACGCTAACAAAGCAATGCTTGGAAAGAAATTCTGTGAAAGTGAGCTTCAGAGAGAATTCATCCAAGAATTAGGGCACTCATTAAGCAAGAAATTTCAATTAAACAAAAAATGACAATTTTTTTTTAAACATTTTTTGTTAGATTACTATTTTAATCGGTATATAGTTTATCTTTCCTTTTAATTTGTTCTCTATAGTTTAGTTTAAACTCAAAATGTTCATAAATAAACGTAATCTTCTTGCATTACATGATTTCTTTAAACATCTCAATTTATCGCTTTTCTTTGTCATATCTAAAGAAAATGTTTCACTCGTGTCTAAAGTAAACAATATCAGGGTAAGACGTGTAGTTGATGAGCAGTACAATTGGTATATGTAACCTTGCTCAAAATGATCAAAGGTTCGAATCCCCACTTTAAATGTTATTGAACTCAAAAAAAAAAAAGGTAAGACATGTGAAGTTTTGGTTGTGATGAGTATATTTTGGGAGATTTATCAAAATCATCCCAATTTTTTAAACCAGACACCAAACCTAAGGACTAAATGAAAAAGCAAACATCTAACTATAAGGACTAAAATGGCAATTGCATCTAACGAAACATTTATTTGTATTTCAAAACAAAAGTAAAATAAAAAACTTTGTTTGAAGAAGTTGTTCTTTCTAATCTTTATAATTCTAGTGTCGTTTTGTTAGATTCACTTTAACTTTTGGAACCAATATATAAAGTTACTCTTCTTTTAAAATCACACATGTTTGTGAATAATAATTTTAATCTGCACATTAACATTAATCTTTTTACTAGTTATCTAATTAGCTCTTGATCAAAGTTTTTCTCAAAAAAACATATACATGCATGTTGGTAAGTGTATCTAAGTTACTTTAATATAGCTCGGTTGGTAATTAACATGTTTTTTTGATCCAGAGGTTAGAGATTCGAATTTGTTGTTGAACTGAAAAAAAGAAACAAAAAGTTACTTTCTCCATTTTCTTCTATTTTGTTTCTACAAAAATGACCTAGCTTAAAAACAATCAAATAAGTTGTTTACTTCCCAAAATCACGAGCTCCAAGCCGTCTTAAACTTTTATACACGAACATAAAAATAATTCTTATAAAACAATTTCGATAAGCAAAAGTAGAAAGTAGTTAAAGGGGAGAAACCCATCAACAAAAACAGTGATTATAATCAAACTAAACCCAGTTGAAAGCCATCTTTATGGACACTAATCTGTAGCCAACGTGATGAAAATACCAAAAGAAAAAAAAGAAAGAAGAAAGACAGAATAATAAGGAGATATCTAATCTATGTTCCAGCGATGGCAGGGGATAAGATTGAGTTAGAATTGATATTACAGAAAACAGTGACAGTGACCCCCTAAATTTAGGGCACTTGACCGACAAAGTATGTCTGAAACAGTCCAAAACGACAGAGACAGTTTTTTTTGGGTTAGTGAAAGGAAGCAGGGAGGGTGTAATTGACAAACAAAAGAAAGATAAAATCAAATGAATTATCAGAAGTTGCTGTGTCTGAAAGTGAAACGGAGAAAGAGAAACAGTAAAATGGGGAACCCATTGTCCTCTCCTTCTCTACTTTCCGACATAAAGTCGTACATTAGGGCTTTTTGTTTAATCTCTCCGTTCCGAATGGAATAATCGTTAGATGCAAATTCAAAATTCAAACATGTATTAATTTTCCTGTCAGCCACATCGTATCAGTCTCGCTCTGCAATAATTTCTCGTTTTTCACGATACACCATTAATTTGGTTTTACTTTTGACAAATGGCAATGTCATAATAATACTAATAAGACTATAGTAATTGATGATCATTAGAAGTCTATGGATGTAGGTCAACTACTTTAATTTGTCTTTAATTTGCTTCTCACTATCTAACTCTCTATAAAGTGGTACAAGCAAAGTACATTGTTGCTTATCGTAATTATACCAAAAGTCATTTCAATTTCAAATGCTTTTCCGATTAGTGATGATGTTCTTTTCGATGTCGGCCAAAAATATGTAAAACAATGCATTTTGATGGAGTCGGTGTGAAAATGAAGCTTAAATAAATAAAAAAGGAAGCCATGTTCCTAAATTTCATGTCGTTTACAGTAAAAGCTTTGGGGCTGTGTTTGGAGTTTTTGTAAAAGTTGTTTTCTAGCTAGTTTATAGAGTGAAAGTCTAATAATAAAAACATGTTTGGTTAACCTTTGTTTTTTTCGATGTTTATTTTATTATTATTATTTTGCTTAAATGGTTGTCTTGGAATAATTGAACTTGTCGTTCTTCAATTTGGTACGCATTGAACGTGTAAAGCTTTATGCTATTGTTTGGGGTTTTGTTTTTAGAGTCTATTTTCTAATTTATGAGACAAAAGTGCAATAATAAAGGATACGAGGTTAACATTTTTTAATTGAAGTTGTTTATATATACATATATATATATATGTGATTTTTCTTTAAACTATCCTTATTATTAATCAATTTTAGTTTTAAGAACAACTTCTTCTCTAGAAGTTTTATGGTCCTGTGAATAAATTGTACACAATATCTAAATTAAAAAATTGTAATATTTTTATGATATAGTCTTGTGAAATTAATTATGAAAAGAACATAATAATAATTTAAAATGATATCTAACCAAGTAATATTGTGCTAAGTACACATCAATGTAAATTATCCTACGTCCTTTTTTTTTTTTTTTATCACAGCTTATTATTATCTCATTCTTAATCAACATACGTCATGAAATAGGACAATATATAGTGTTCACTTTTTTATATCAATTTTTAGATTCTTTCCAAGAAAAAGAAAAGCTCAAGAAATATAAATAAAGTTTTCATTTAAAGTTAAATCCATATTTTTTTTCTCATTTACACGTGAAATTTGGTTCCCACTATAATAAAGTCTAAAGCAATTAAAAATGTCATGTTGTTGAAATCAAACCACTATAGAAAACTGTTCTTTTCAAACTATGAACGCCCAAATATGAACACCATAAACCCTAATTATGTTTTATCGTCAATAAACACAAATTTTATAATAATCTAATCTCTGGGTTAATATAAACACAGATTTGCTAGGGCTTGGAGCTTTCTCTTCCAGTAGACTGCCTTGAAATGCACAAAAACCAGCCAACTAATCACTTTGTACAACTTTATAATTGGACCTGTTTTGAAAGAAAGAAAGAGAGATTCAAAAAAAAAAAAAAAAAAATCAGGTTGCATGTGATATTAAAGTATGTAGTAAAAAAGAGAGATTAAAAAAGAATTTAGGGTTGCATGTGATATAAAGTACAAATGTAGTGAAAAAGATTCACAATTGAGTTGAAATCTCCAAGACCCAATTGAAGAGACAAGTCAATTGTTTATGATACAAATAATTATTAATTAAAGCCAAAGTGTCGCATTAATTAAGGCCTGATCCTGTCTTAACGACATGATGCTAATTAACATCCTTTATTGGTTCTATAAACTGTCTCCATGTTTCAGTTTTTGGGTCACTTTCTCTTTAACCTTTCAAAACCCTAGTTCCACCCTTTCAAATTATCAACTTGCAATTGTTGGAGTTTTAAGGTTAAATTATTCTAAAGTTGATGTACTAGGTTTTGACTAAGGAACATTTACCAATGTATCTATTTGTTTTTTAGAAATTTAAGAGTATTCTTGTTTGAAATGTGAGGCTCAATAACTATTTTTTCTCTTGAGAAAAAGCATCCAACTTTATTCGTGAAATTTTGTTGGGAAAGAGAGAATAACTTTTCTAAATGTAAAATAATCTACTCAGATAAAATAAGTTTGAAAATGTAAATTAAAATATCTTGAGAGAATTGCGTGGTTGACCCATTTTGAGAGGTCAAAATGAAAAATGTTCTATCTTTTCAGAATAAGGATATATGCCCTTTTGCTTACGTTATCATCCTAGCAAAATTATCATTTTACTCTATATGAAAACGCACATTTAAGGCATTTAAGAGCGAGAGCGAGATTTGAGAGAGAGCAAGAGTTTGGAGAGAGAAATTAGAGAGAGAGCAAGAGACTGGAGGGAGAAATTGGAGAGAGAGAGCAATAGATTGGAGAGAGAAATGAGAGAGAGAGTAAGAGACTGGAGAGAGAGAGCGAGAGCAAGAAGCGAGATAGAGCAAGAGATTGGAGAGAGAGATTAGAGAGAGAGTGAGAAATTGGAGAGGGTAGCGAGAGAGAGCAAGGTTAGAGTAGAGAGTAAAATGTAATTTTACTATGATGCTGACGCAAGTAAAATAACATATATCTTTGTTTTGAAAAGGTAGGACATCCGTACAAAAATCCCAAATATTTTCTAACTCTTAGGAAAGAAGAAACTGTAATGGAGGGTTGACTCAGAGATGCCTTTTTAATTGTAGTAAACTTGAATATTACCGTAGCAAGCGTGTTTCTTTTTGGGAGGAGAGATAAAAGATGTTATTGATCCATACAAGAATAATATGAATGCAATAACCAATTCATTCTTTTCACAAATTAGTTCTAGAGAGGCATTAATTTAATAAAAAAATGTCAAATTTTGAATAAAAATTTAAATAGCAAATTTCACTCCTATTTAAAAGAGCAATGATACATTATAATGACTAATTATATGATTACAATAATGAACCATGTATGGTTGACCCTTAAAAACCTCTCAAGTTTGCTTTGTGTAGAGTTAGTAGCTAAGTTCATAGATTAAATTATTATTTTTGTTTTTTACACAAAGGTCACTAAGAATAGAGGAATTCGAATCCGAGCTGGTAAAAGCTTCAACCTGATCCGTCTTTGTCAATCAAGCTGTCTACTCTATGAAAAATGTCTTTGATATGATCAATAATGGACTCTTATAATTTTAAACATTTTATTTTAGATCTTATACTTTATTGAAATCTAATCAATAATCCTTGTCGTTAAAAAGTAATGTTATGAAAATTTGGTTTAGCCTCGTTCTTTTTTCTATGCATGCACCTATGCCATTCACAAACTATTTCATATTGTCACTAAAGGACTAATAAGACTTGATGTGAGCTCAATATTCCACCCACTTGCTTGTTACAACCATTTTCTGAACAAGACAATAAATCTACACATTAACCCTAAACCAAATTAATGGAATGAAAAATATAAAAATGTAACCTTTGAACAAAGAGTGAGTTAGCATGTGAAGAAACACACATATTATTGCAGTCCCCAGCTTCCGAATCATGAAGGTATGAAGAAGTCAACATGGCTCCATTTGTTTAATTAATTATATAATAGACCACTCGTAATTTGGAAAAGCATGCAACATTTTATATTTAATATATACATTATATTTGTTAAATCCATGGATTATTGATATGATGGATGCAATATGTTTTTTTATATATATTCTACACAGAAAAAGATAAAATATATAATTTAGAATAATTAATTAATTAAGGTATTCTCATCTTTCTCGAGATCTTAAATTACAAAAATGTGTATTATATAGTTTAATTTAATTTATGAGTCAAAGATTTGCATTACTATTTGTGTCTCCCACATACTCACCACTCTCCCTTTCTTTCTCTCTCTAAAACAGATATCTGTAAGAGCCAACATTCCCCAAAACCCTGGGCCAACCCCAAGCACAAAGCTCCCACTTGGCCAAGGGCCATCCCATTAAATTAACCTTTTTTTTTATTTTATTTTATTATTATTATTTTTTTCTGATAAGGGCATTTTCAGGGCTAAAAAATTCAACATTATATTATATGCATCTCTATCCATTCATGCATTTTATTATTATTGTGAATGCTTTGCTTTTTTTCCTTTTATTTTTTCCACTTTTCTTTTTGCTGCTTTCACTGTATTTCAATAGAGAGAAATAGTGGCATTAAATCTTTCCCATCTTTGTCATTACAAACCCCAACAACCCCAAGTGGCCAAATTGGCAGGGCAGTGACACATGGCACAAAGAAATTTCTGGCACTCTCTTCAATTTTTCTTACTATACACTCCCCACATCCTATTATCCTTATGTACACGTACACCTATACCAATATGAACATAGCTTAATTATCTGTATACCAATCTGAACATAGCTTAACTAATTAAGATAATCAACTTGAGTGTAGTTCAATTGGTAAAGATATATTTTTGACCCAGAATTTAGATATTCAAATCTTCGCATTCAGATGTTTGAACTAAAAAAAGTTAAATCATACATACATAGGTTTGAATCCTCTCACCTCATATGTTGTTGTGAACTAAAAACAATTACATACAAAAATTGATTGGGATCCATCTCTAGTTTGTACCTATGGACTATTTTATGTCTGTCACACCAAACTTTAACAATTTCTGTATAACAGATTAATTAGTAGGGCAACGATTTTATCGTTGTATAGTTTTGTACGTTTTGTTATGATCAAACTCAAGGTATAGAATGATTAAGAATATGAATTAATTAATTATTAAATTTATTATATCCTATTATAAACTTTTGGTTGGGGATTCAATATGATTTTACAGTAAGGAGTTTTGTGTTCAAACCTTTGTGACATTATTTTTCATACTCAATAAATATTTATATATATGGCCGTAGGGTCCCACAAATGAGCAAGAGTGTTAAGAAACTTAAATAATGGTTGGGGTCCAAACTTGTAATGAATAATATTAAACATATGGTTAAGATGAAAGACGGTTGACATGGCGATAACATCTTCTAATTTTTAATTTGGACACCAATTCTGAATTGTACATGTATATGAAATTTGTAATGTATTTTTTCCTTACAAGTTAGGAATTTTTGGTGTGTTAATGACTTTCGGCGGTGCTGTATAATTTCTTCATGACATTGCCTAACATTGACTTGAGAAATTTGACAAGTTAAAAGAAGTTTCTTCTTTAGAGAAACAAAATTAGGCAAGATAACATTATTTGGCATACAATATATTGCTTTCATTTATTCACAACATGTTTTGGTTGACTCCAATTGGTATAAGATGCAAAATTTTCTTTATGTAGTTGGATCAATATTAATGTAAATATCATATAATTTTTACGTAGCATATAAAAGTACTCGGGTGACCACGTCTTTTTTCTTACAATGAATTGAACTGAAAACCGACTTGATATGAACCAAGACATCATTGTTTTACCTCCAAGACCAATCACATGCTCAAGAGCCAAACAACTACAATTGGCTTTTGATTCCCACATACAAACAGTGGTGAACTCAATTAAAGAAGGTCAAGGAGGGGAAACTGAACAAAAGCTCTACACATTATGTCAAATGTCACTATAAGATGAAAAATAGAGCTTTTTGTTAGAATATAATCTTTTAAGTGTTTTTATGTTTGAATCGCGATGTTATGAATTTATTTATGTTTATTAATTATTTTGAGTTATTTATTTTAATTAAATAGGCTTGAGGGTAGATTGGTCTTTTAGCTAAAGGAGGAATTAGACGTTGTGTACCGTACATTGTTTTTTAATGAAATTTTTTGTCTGCTTGATGATTGACCCCCATCATCCTCTTTGCAATTCTTGAAACCAGAGTTGCATGCATATGCATGCATAGACATTCAGGTAGGTCTAATCAACTTGCTTGTGGAGTGTTCAAACCTTGAGTAGGGAACTAGTTCTCCTTATCTCTTGGCTTTTGATCATCAAGGTAATCTCTATCTAATCCTTCCTTTGGAATTGAAATTGAATAGATTTGAGGGTGTTTTAGTGTTTGTGAATTAAGGGTTCATACAATCAAAGAGTTCCTAATTTTTCAAATTATTAGGGTTTTCATATCTCGACTTCACCCTAGCAATATAATATTCTAATTTATTACAAAATTATATTTTGTTTACTTCAAAATAATTTGATAAAAGTAGAAGAAAAAATTGTGTCAAACAAAATATAATTTTAGTTTAAATAAAAAAAATTAAGAAAAATAAATTAGATCAGGTAACAAATTAAATTTAAAAATAAAAAATGATGGGATGAGGTGATATTAAAAATAATAATATTTGAAAACTTTTTGATGCAGATATGGAAGGATAAAAAATAACAACTTTAATAAGTTACACTAATTTTGATAAGTTATTTTGCAAATCAACGTGATTCAAAAAGAGATATTATTTAAATTATTAAACAATCAATTTTATCAAACACAAAAAATAATTAAAATTATTTTACAATTATTTGTAAGACTTCACAAATCAATCGACCTTAAAAATATATATAAAAGACAAATTTAATAAAAAAAAGTATTTGTTGTATCAAATATACATCGTATCAGATATATTAATTTACTTAACATTACGAAATCCCCCTCCCATATTACCCCTTGGATATATATACAGTTAGATTATAATTTTTAGTCTCTCTACAACATTTAATGATATAATGGTTCGATATATTGTTCTAATCTCTTTGAATAATTTCTTATTGATGTGTGAGTCATCCCTATCTCACTTCAATACGTATTCCTTCTCTAAAAAATGTCTCCTTATTCCTCTCTTGTTCCTCTAGTTCAATACCACAATAAATCTATGACCGAACCTAATCAAAACTTATTAATTTGATCATTCTTCGTTAGTCAATTCTATACTATTTCAATAAAATCTAAAATGTTATATTTGCAAATACTTCTTAAAAAAATATATATTATATTATATTAATTATAATTTTTACTAAAAAACCACATCATCATAAATATTTTAGAAAATGAAATCGTGTACAGGAATAGTCTCACCACATGCCACCAAAGCAAAACAGCTTTGGAAACCATTTAAGCTCAAATGGGTAATAGTTTTTCCTTTAGATTTATGTTTTAAATGACTAATCTTCCTTCATCTTGTCAAAACGAACATAGCTCAACAGTAATTAGTAATTGACATGTTTTCTCGATCAAGAGATCAAAATTCAAATCCTCTCATCCCAATATTGTCGAATAATGTAGAAAATTTTAACTAAACTACGAATTTTTTAGCATGACTTATGACATGTCAACCTTTCATCAAACAGTTTGTGATAAGATTTAAATAGAAGCATAATATAATATCTAAAATACAGGGATGTGGATAATTTTTAAAAAACAGAACATTAGTGATTAATCAATAAACTTATCCCTAAATAAAAAGAAGTAAAATTTGAAGTTATCTCAAGAAACGAATAGTGAAATATTGTCTGTAAATGATTTGGCATGTTGTTTTAAGGATAAGAAATGGGAGTAGCTGACATTTCCAATGAAATTAAACATTTTTGTATGCTATGTCCTATGATGCATGAAAATGTCTTTGACCCCAAAAAATAATAATAATAAATAAATAAAACCAACAACTTTACAAAAAGAAAGTGTTTGATATTATTGATCCAATAGGAGAAAAAACAAATCTTTTGGGGCTGCATCTACTGAGGTTTTTTTTTTTTTTTTTTTCTGCATTTTTGCATTTTTCTTCTACCTCTCATTTCCAATCTCTCAAGGATCATAATATCGAAGTGAGGTTTTTAACTTTCAAGAAAAATGCTGGTGGCTTATAAGCTAAAAAGATTCTTCAATTCCTACTATTCATCTCTACATATATATAAATCGTGGGTATTCTCTTAAATTTAATAAATTTTAGTTCTTCCCAAAAAAAAAAAAAAAGAAGAAGAAGAAGGAGGAAGAAAACAGCTTCTCAAACTAAAAATGATGACCTCATGAGTCTAAAAGTATCTTTGATTGTTAAACATCGATTTATATATATATATATATATATATATATATATATATATATATTTAATATTTGTTTTAAATTAAATTTTTAGTTGACAACCTGATTAGGGTAATATCATTCACTAAGGTTAAACGTTTGAATCTCTATTTCTACACCGTGAAAATAAATAACTTAATTTTTAGTCACATCCAACTTTTATCTAATGGTTAACATGGAATTAAAATGGACTGTCTTTTCAAACTTCTACAATATTCTTTCCTTTGCTACTAATGTCAATTACCAATTCGTTAATTAATAAACGTATTACCTTAATCAATATATCAACTTGAAAGACACATTTATCTAAGTCCTATATATATATATAATTCAAAAGTGTGTGTCGTTTGTTTGTTGTTATGAGATTAACATGATTAATGGAGGATGTTTTTTCATCATCTCCACTTGAAAGCAATTTTAGTTCATTGAACTTTGTCAAGTCGCAAGAGGTACAGTCAAGCAAAGCTTCAATGGCGGGAAAAAGGGAAAAAAAAAGGCTAAAAAAGAAACCCTAAAAAAGTGGTGAAAATTTCAATTGAGGTGTGCATTTTAATTAATCCATTAA
The DNA here is from genome assembly GCA_017139565.1 of Luffa aegyptiaca. Classification (NCBI taxonomy): domain Eukaryota; kingdom Viridiplantae; phylum Streptophyta; class Magnoliopsida; order Cucurbitales; family Cucurbitaceae; genus Luffa; species Luffa aegyptiaca. The sequence continues at coordinate 17,984,365 of CM029405.1, read as the reverse complement.
TAATATATTTCTCTCCGAAGTACAAACAAACCTTCAAAATGATGGATTTTCTAAGAGCATTTATCTAGTTTGTGAAGAAAAAATTGGCTAAATATCACCAATTATTTGGGTATTGAAAACTTTATCAGCCTATTTAGATCCACTTAGCTTTGTCCAATGTTTGAAGGGTAAGATTTTTTTTTTTTTTTTTTTTTTTTTTTTTTAAAAAAATTCATTTTCTTTTTAATTGAATTCATGCTTCATAGCCTCATAAAGTCAAGCTCAATCTATTCACCCTACACAATTGGGATTGGCTCCACATTTTACTAGATAACAATTATCCAAGCTTTTTTGCCTTCCAGCTAAGGGTTTTTTGTTTTTTTCCTTTTAAATTTATTGCTCTCTAATCATTTTCTTAATTATTACATTAATTTGACACAAAAATCTATTTGTGTGGATAATTTAGTTAATAATTCTTTTATGCGTATCATCATAATGTTCGAAGGCTGATTAATAGTGGGCCATAAATTGAATTTCAATTCTCTCTTTCACCTTTTTATAATAGTCAATTTCCTTTTATTGAGTATTAAAAATGGTCTAACATATAATTAGGGTTAGATTTAATGTGAAATTGAGTGTAAATTAAATGATTAAGCATATTCTTCATTTATTAAAGAGATTATAGGGTGTATGTTGAATCGTTCCCTTATTTGTACTTTTACATTCTAAAAGCAGATAAAAACTAATATAACGTTTTTATTTGTGAAGACCTATAGAAAAGCTAGGACTTTTATTCATGGGTTCTTCAAAACCAATTTTTTTTTTTTTTTTTTTTTTTTTTAAAAAAAGACTTTTCTTAAGATGATCACATACTTCATGAAACGAATATTTTTGATTTACTAGAGTGAAATCTATAGTAAGACTTTATATTTGATAGAAGCAATACAAGATAACTAAAAAGTAATCATGATACGACTAATGTAAATCCATATGAAATCATAATGACGTTCATGTGAAATATATTTAGTACAATTTTCTAATTACCCTAAGTAAAAAGGTAAAACACTTTTGTCTTATAATGATGAGATTTGTTATTATGTGATTGCAATCATACCTTGATTTTGAAATATTCAAAGTGATAATAATATAAAGGTAAAAGTTCAAATATATAATTTTAACTAAATTAAAACAATTAATTGAAGCAACCATATATCTAACACAAACAACACCTTGTAGCAAAACTTTCAATTAAGAAATAAGAAATTAACATGCATCATATCGTGTAATGTAATATTTTGAATTTTATTTTCTAATTTTACGTAGGTAAATCTAGAAATTGAGAATATTTAGAAAGTTAATAATAATATATAGTTTTGAAAATTGGTTGCCGACTGTTGAAGGAGGAATTTTGGTCGATCACAAATTGCCCCGTCATTATTTAAAATTACAAGTAATTAAATTTGGGACCAATTATAAATTAAACATTTATCCCATATTTAATTTGAAGACAAAGTTGGTTAACTATAAAATTTTAAGGCCAAATGTCCATTTGATCAATTAATTAAAAGGATTAATTTGATCAATTAATTAAAAAATTAATTTTGGGTCATTTAATATTTGAGTCATATGGTTTTTGGGTCAAATATAAACTAAACCCAAGACCAAATAATTGAACCCCAAGACCATAAAGCTCAAGTCCAAGTTGTTAGACTCAAAAGTCACCAGGGTCCATCCATGGAGAACTCTATAAATAGAGGGGTTCTCCTTCTTTTCAAGGGTTCAGAAATTCTACACTCTCACAAAGATTCAGAATTTTGAAGTTCTCAACCAGAAACTGAAGACTCCCTGAAATCCATAAGTTCCAAAGTGCTTAACACTCTTTGAAGACCAAACACTCTTCAAGACTTCAACACTCCTTGAAGACCAAACGCTCTTCAAGACTTCAACACTCCTTGAAGACTAAAGACTCTTCAAGACACTAGCTAAGACTTCAAGACTTCAAGACCCCAAGACTGAAGACTGAAGCTCCTTGAATTCCATAAGTTTCTAAGTGTTGAACACTCCTTGAAGACCAAACACTCTTCAAGACTTCAACACACTCTTTGAAGACCAAACACTCTTCTAGACTTATTCAATTACACTCCTTGAAGACCAAACACTCTTCAATACTTCAACACTCCTTGAAGACCAAAGACTCTTCAAGACTCTAAGACTTCAAAACTTTAAGACCCCAAGACTTCTTGAAGACTGAAGACCCTTCAAGACTAGAAGACTTGATCAACAATCCTTTAAGACCAAAGACTCTTTAAGACTCCAAGACTCTAAGGGCCCGTTTGGTAACGTTCTCGTTTCTTGTTTCCGTTTCTTCATTTTTAATAAAGAAAAATAGAATTTCATGATCCTAACACCTATACATTCAATAATAATAAACCTATATTCTTATTTATGTTTGGAAAAAATTGGAAACAAGAACAAAAAAGGAGAAACTAGTTTTAGTTGTTCCCAAAAGTTCTATACAAATTTTGGGAGTGTTTCTAAAAAATGAGAAACAGGAAACATACATAGTTATTAAATGCTTAGATTTCTTAATAAAATTGGAAACAAGAAATAAGAAACGAGAACGTTACCAAACGGGCCCTAAGACTTCAAAGACTTCGAGAACTTCAAGAATCAATTGAAGCTTCAGACTCGAGAACAAGCGTTCCAGCCCTCGAGTGAAACACATTCACACGCAAGAGAGAGAATCAGAGGATACATATTAGAGATTGTACACCCACATACATACAACATTAATATAAAATCAAAATTTATTTCACGTGTCTTCATCTTTGAAGTTCCGTGTGAACACTGACCATAATTCTTTAAAAATTAGCTGTAATTTATGATGCATCAATAAGCTTCGAAAAAAAAAATGCTTTCATTTGCTACATTCTTTGAACAATCTAGAAGAAACTATTCATATAAGAGTCTTCTTCAAAAGTCACATAAAAAATAAAAAAGAAAAGAAAGAAAGCAAGAAAAGATTACATGTTTGACGAATAAAGTATTAAATAATTTTTTTTAAGGAAAAAAAAAGCTAAATAAATGACATTTCTAGAAGCTTGGTTACTTGACCTTCTAGAATGAATAACAAACCTAATCATAACAATTCAATTCACAAAAGATTAATTGATAATAAAAATTATTTAAATTTTAAATGTCTTGATTTTTTTTTAAAAAAGGAAAAGGTTTGACCAAGATATAATATATATATATATATATATATATATATTCGTTCCCTTTTTTTTTTGAAATAAAGTATGTATTTTTTTTTTTTTTTTTTTAAATTTCAATCTCTTCTCTAAACTTTTTATCACTTTATATTATAATTTGGTTAAAAGTTTGATTTAGGTTGTTCAAATTTCATTATATATTTAATCCCTACTACAAAAGTATTGGTTCTATCACTAGCATATAAATAATAAAAATGAGTTTAAAATCACTTTTGAAAGTAGTACTTTTAGGTCCATTTTGATAATATCTTTTTTTTTGTTTATTTATTAACATTCTTCTACTTTGATAAATGTTTATGAAATCCTAAGAAAATTATAATTTTGAAAAATCTATTTGTATTTTTGAAATTTAGTAAAGATTCAAAACTAATCTTAAAAAGAAGAATAAAAAAAATATTAAACAAAGTATAAGTAGTTTTGACATGTTTTCAAAAAAAAAAAAATGTAGTTTTGACATGTGTTTGTTTTAAAAATAAGGGAAAGAAAATCAATTTTGACCCCTGAACTTAGCAGGTTGTATCAATTTTAACCCTAAACTTTTAATTTCATCAAATTGAACCCTAAACTTAACAAATTGTATCAATTTGAACCTCAAATTTGCATAAATGTTACAATGTAGACCTTTGGTCAATTTTTCATTTGAATTGCTATTAAAATCAGGAAAATATGAGAAATAAAAAACTCGAAATTTCTTTATTTTCGTTTCCTACATTTGTACATTCTTCTAATTAGTAAGAAAAAAAATATCGTAAAAGAAGAAAAAAATCCCAATAAAGTTCTTAGCAACAATAAAAAAAACCAGCAAATATTTGAAGATAAAAAATCTCCAAAGTTTCTTTTATTTCGTAATCTTAAATAGCAGCGAAAAAGCCATCACATTTGAAATTCTCAACAACAAGAAAAAGTCATATAAAATAAAGTTTCTCAAATATTTTATTTATAAGAAACCAATTCAGGTGCAATGTGAATTAAGAAAGAAATAGAAGAAATAATCAATTACGTACGGTGGTTCAAACGAAAAGTTAACTAAAGGTATACATTGTAACACTTATGCAAGTTTGAGGTTAAAATCGATTCAATATGATAAATTTGAGGTTCAATTTAATGAAATTAAAAGTTTAAGGTTAAAATTGACACAACTTGTTAAGTTTAGGGTTCAATTTGATGAAATTGAGAGTACATGGTAAAAATTGATACAACCCTCAAAGTTTAGAGTTAAAAATGATTTTTTTCCTAAAAAATATTATATTTAATGATTAAAAAAAACTATATTAAACATTTTTTTCTGTTTTTTGGGAGAATACTAAACATAATAATTGAAGGAAAAAAAAACTACAAAAGAGCATCGGAATAATTGGTATTTATTTGGGGAAGAAGCATTAACAAAACCCGATGTTTTAGCGAGGAAATGGGACGATTTAGTTGAGTCGAGGCGGGGGAACCGTGAAGTCACAGTCTTGGCATTTTAAAAATTCGTGCACGTGTCAACCTTACAAGTTAGGTAGCCAGCCTGGCTGGTCCCACATAGATACTTCAACAAGGAACTCCCCAGTTAACTACCGTACACAACAATGTATACTATTATTCTCTCTCCTTCATTTTCTCGCGTTTCATTGACTCCAAATCTCGCGCTATTTTCGCCACACACATGACGACATTATAACGCCGTTTTTTCCCCTTCTTAGTTCTTCCTTTTCTCCGGTTAACGGGAAAAAACAGAGTAACGCTAGCGTTAAACACAAATAATGAAGTGCCTGCCGGTATTTCGTAGGACACCCGTCCTACAAGCACGCATGTAACCGGTACAAGCACTGCGTGTTTACCGGATATTGCCGGTTTGATTTCTATTTTTATTTTATTTTATTTTATTTCTTCAATTTTAAATTTATTCCGGAATTTCTATATTTGTTAAGAAAATAAATAAATAGATACAAACAAAAATTATACTTTAGTTTTTCGAATTTGGATGGATACTAATTACGTAATGATGTGGTTTTCTTATTGGACAAATGTTAGTTGATTTGATATGACATGATAGATAGACAACTACATAAGAAAGTTAAACAATTGAACAAGAACAATATTCGGTTCCATACCGATATGTAAGTATGTCTCTATACATCACTGTTAAAATGTTGAAAGTTGAAAGAGATGTAGAAATGAGAAGTTTTTTTTTTCTTTTTTTTTTTTCCTAGCTATCGACATTTTAAAGATGGTATGTAAGGAGATGCATACACACACGAGTCAAAAATTCATTATTGTTCATTGAATAAAGTCGGGTGATAGTAGATACAATGAAATTTTATAGGCGGTTCTGGAAAGATAGTGTTGCATGTGTTATTTTAGTGTAGTTGTCATTTTTTTATTCGTCATTTGTTTATCATGTCATATCAATTCAATTAATATTTATTTAAATAGACAGGATATAGAAAACTCTATAAAATTACCATTCAAAATTTAATAAATCCATTGAAATATTTTAAAGTTTATGGGCTAAAAAGCACCATCATGATTTTTTTTAAACATGCATTATTTTTATTACAAAAGGGAAAAGATTTACCCTTTGGGTAAAAGTTTTAAATTAATGTGATTTTTTAAGCTCAAATAATAAATAAGTTGAATTGGCAATACATGTATTTTATTTATATGATTTTTAAATTGTGTTATTATTTAGCATAGTTATTATTAGTTCTTTTGAAGAATTTAGCATGGTTATTATTAATATCTGACGTGTATGGCACGTAATTATAGATTGAATTTCATACACTCATAATTTCAATGAAAGAGAAATTGATATTAATATAAAGAGCTTACTTTTAGTTGGCATATTATTCTTACTATTTTCTTAAGCATACTTTAGTATTGAAATCGAAGATAAATGCTAAATTTGAGCCTAAGTTTAGAGAAAATTGTAATTAAAAACTAAACAAGAATTACACTTCATCCACTTAGAAAATTGAAGGTTTTCTTCTCATTTCTCACCAAAAATTGGGGATAAGAAAAAAAGAAAAATCCCTATATCTCACCATCTTTATTCCTCTCATGGTAGAGAGGGAAGCCAATATTACTACACTCTTCCTTTAACATATTTAACGTGCCATTGCACCTTTTTAAATGAAAGAAAAACTGAAAAATAAAATACCATTTTGTTTTATGCCTAAAATTAATATCTATTTGATGTCTATATTTTTAAAATTTTCAATATAGCTTCATGTTTAGTCAATTAAATCTTTACCATTTTCCTTATCTACAGAACAATGTTTCAGATATATGAGTTAGTATTCATTATAATATTTATCTAGAAATAAGAAAAATACATATTAATTATAAGGTTGGCATGAAAATTGAATTGACGGGCTATATGATACTAACAATTGCATTATAATTGTTAATTTAAACATAATTTAGTAGTTAAGATATCAATTACGATATAGAAAGTGGATAGTTCAACTTTGAACGGACTAGTATTGTATTATAAAACAAGTGCACATATCATGTATAGGAAAGTAGGAGAGATGACGAAAATAGTAATTTTATTAATAAAAAAAGAAAAGAAAGAGAGAGAAAAAAGAAAGAAAAAAGAAAAAGGAAAGAGGAGAATATGGATTTACAGAGGTGGCCTTGATGTAATGGTTGTTTGGTTTGTAACTTAACTCAGAGCTGCTCTCCTTGTGCGTTGAGTTTCTCTATAAATACCTATTTCTCCCTTTGTTTTTCCCCCACGCAGAACCCCATCCCATCCATCTCTAACAAACTCTTTCTTTCTCTGTGACTAAGCTCCCACACACATTCCTCATTTCTCATTATTTTTCACAAAAAAGCAAAGAAAATGCCTGAAGCTCCAAACTACGACAACTACAACCTGGTTGAGAAAAACAAGGCCGCCCTCCAATTCATCGAAGACATCACCACCAACGCCGCCCATGTCCAGCGCCAAGTCCTCTCCCAAATCCTCTCCCGCAACGCCTCCTCCGAGTACTTGACTCTCCACGGCCGCCCCACCTCTCCGGCCTCCTTCAAACACTCCCTCCCTCTCGTCTCCTACGACCACCTCCACCCCTTCATCACCCGCATCGCCAACGGCGACACTTCCCCCATTCTCTGCTCCTCCCCCATCTCCGAGTTCCTCACCAGCTCCGGCACTTCCGGCGGCGAGAGAAAGCTCATGCCCACCATCCACGACGAGCTCGACCGCCGCTCCCTCTTGTACAGCTTGTTGATGCCTGTCATGAGCCAGTTCGTCCCCGGCTTGGAAAACGGCAAAGGAATGTACTTTCTCTTCGTCAAGGCCGAGGCCCGGACCCCCGGCGGCCTTCTCGCTCGCCCCGTTTTGACCAGCTACTACAAGAGCTCCCACTTCAAGGACCGCCCCTACGATCCTTACACCAATTACACCAGCCCCAACCAGGCCATTCTCTGCCCTGACTCCTACCAGAGCATGTACGCTCAACTCCTCTGCGGCCTCTGCCACCGCCTCGACGTCCTCCGCGTCGGCGCCGTCTTCGCCTCCGGCTTCATCCGCGCCATTCGCTTCCTCGAGAAGCACTGGCAGCTTCTCTGCCACGATATCCGCACTGGGACCCTCAACTCCCAGATCACGGACCAGGCGGTTCGCGAGGCAGTGATGTCAGTCCTGCGTAGACCCGATCCCGAACTGGCGGATTTTATCCATGGGGAGTGCTGTAAGGGGTCGTGGCAGGGAATTATTACCAGGATTTGGCCCAATACCAAATATGTGGATGTGATTGTGACGGGGACAATGTCGCAGTACATTGGGACGCTTGATTATTACAGCAATGGGCTGCCTTTGGTGTGTACCATGTATGCTTCTTCCGAGTGCTATTTTGGCGTCAATCTTAACCCTCTTTGTAAGCCAAGTGAAGTTGCTTATACTCTCATCCCTTCCATGGCCTATTTTGAGTTCCTTCCTGTCCAAAGAAACCACAACGACGACTCTCTCGACCACCACCAACTCGTCGATCTCACCGATGTGGAACTCGGCAAAGAATATGAGCTCGTCGTCACCACTTATGCCGGTAAACCATTCCGGCCCCCTTTCTCTCTTTATATTCTATTCAATTGTTTATAGAAACCAAGAGATGGATAAAAGGCAATTCACTTTTCAATTTGTTTATCTTAAATTCAATAAAGTATATAAAAATTTAATTTTTTAATATAACTCTACTACCGTTTGTTTGTTTATGATCTGATATGAGTTGGGATCTAGAGGACTAACACAGTTGTTGATTTGACATGCGTTTAAATTATATTCACAGGATTGTATCGCTATCGAGTTGGAGATATTCTAAGAGTGGCGGGATTCAAAAACAAAGCTCCACAATTCAACTTCATCTGCCGAAAGAACGTGGTTCTAAGCATCGACTCCGACAAGACCGATGAAGTGGAGCTACAAAATGCAGTGAAAAACTCCGTCAACCATTTGCTGCCGTTCGATGCGACATTGGCAGAGTACACAAGCTACGCAAACACCTCAACAATTCCAGGACACTACGTGCTGTATTGGGAGCTGAATCAGAAGGGGTCGACCCCGGTGCCACCGTCGGTGTTCGAAGATTGTTGTCTTACCATCGAGGAGTCGCTGAACAGCGTATACCGTCAAGGCCGGGTCTCGGACAAGTCCATCGGCCCACTGGAGATCAAGCTTGTGGAAACTGGGACATTTGATAAGCTCATGGATTATGCCATAAGCATGGGAGCTTCTATAAACCAGTACAAAACCCCGAGGTGTGTCAAGTTTGAGCCAATTGTTGAGCTTTTGAACTCGAGAGTGGTGGCTACTTATTTTAGCCCTAAGTGCCCCAAGTGGGTGGCTGGTCATAAGCAATGGTGCCAACAAGATTGAATAATTAAGCCTGATTAATTAGGCAGAATTTTATGTGGCTTTTCTTTTTGGTCCATGCTAGTAGCTGCTGTTTTTTTTTCCTTGCAAGAAAAATAATAATGTGTATGTTCTTATGATGATCATGTTAGAATTAGGCAAATCATCTTTTTTGTTAGGTTTTTTTTTTTTTTTTTTTTTTTTTTTTTTTTTTTTTTTTTTTTTTTTTTTTTCAATTTCTAATTTGGATATAGATCCTTCTGAGTAAGCCCATGTAAAAAAATTGAAAAAGAAAAAAAAAAGAAATTCCTGTTGAAAATCTCTCTCTCTCTCTCTAGCTGTTGTTTCATTCATTGCAATGATGATCATGTTTTTGAGGGAACTTTGGGTTCATAACTCATGATTCCAGCCAGAAATTCTGCCCACTCAACTCTCATGGGCTTTTGTTAAATTGAAAATAACAAGAAAGGTCAAAGCCTTTATAAAAAGCATACTAACTTTTACCTAAGCTGAGAGTCTGATAGGCAAATGGATTAGTTTTTGTAAAGTCCAAAGCACACAACTCAGTCCATAGAATGCCATTAAATTATATTATTGGACTTTGGAAAAGCAAACCCATTTCAATGCATCGATAACAACGTAGTAGTGCATGTGTTTTTAAATTGATTTGCTTATAAAATTTGGGCTATAAAGTATATCTTTTAAAATGGCATTAAATTATCTTGAACTCTGTGTTGACACAATTGCAGTCGGGCTGCTGAAAACTACTCCCACTGTGAGTCAAATTGCTGCCAACTTACTTTGGTCTTGCTTCAAAACTTCTTACAAAAAAGATGGTAGAGTTTAAAATTCTTGTGGAAAAACAATTTGGGAAACCTATTCTTTGTCTTCAGACTGATGGGGTGCTAAGTTTAAACTTTTTATTCCCTTTCTTCATACTCATGGCATGAATTATAGGGTTTCATGTCCTTACACATCTCAACAAAATGACATTGTTGAGCGCAAACATAGACACATTGTTGATGTTGGTCTTACTTTGTTATCACATTCCTCCGTACCACTAAATCTTTGGAATGATGTGCCTTTTCTACTAGTGACTTTCTTATCAACAGGTTGCCCTCTATAGTTCTTGGTGGCATGAGTCCCTTGTAGAAGCTCTTTCAGAAGCATCCAGATTATTCCACACTTAAGGTATATTTGGTTGTAAGTGTTTTCCTTGCCTTCGACCCTACAATTCTCATAAATTGAGTTTTCGATCGAGTCTATGTACTTTTATTGGTTATAGTCATATCCATAAAGGTTATAAATGCTTGTCTGCTCATGGTTGAGTCTATATTTTCAGACATGTGCTTTTTGATGAGAATTCTTTTCCATTTGCCTCGGTTACTTGTAAATCCTCAACTTTTCTCCTAAGATTGTTACTCAAACTTTGCCAAAGGCACTCCTAGCTACCTTTGTTGATATTGAACCCCCGAATGTTAAGGAAGCTCTTAAATGTTATCATTGGAAGCAAGCAATGCAAGATGAATATGATGTCCTTATTCGAAATAATACGTGGGAACTTGTTCCTACACCTTTAAATCAAAAGGTTGTAGGCTGTAAATAAATTTTTAAGATAAAACGCAATTCTGATGGGTCTATTGCTAGATACAAGGCATGACTCGTTGCTAAGGAATTTTACCAATTTGCTAACATTGATTACTTTGAAACTTACAAATTAAACACATTACAACTCGTGGTTTATTGACACTTGTTGCCTCTTTTAATTAGCCTATTGACGTGCGTATGCTATGACACTACTCGAGTGCAAGTATACACTATCAAGTAATAAAGTGGAAAGTATTCCAGATATCGTACCCAAGGGAGATGGTGACTAGTTGAGTAAACACAAGATTCTGTAAAAACGGGAACCTCCTCTAAATTTGCAACCAAAGAGATGGTAGCCAGAAAAATATAGTTTGGATGATGTTTTGATTGAAAACGAAAGTAAAGATAAGCAAATAAATGAAAACAGTAGAAACTCTATGAGATAAACAGGGGAAATCAAATAGCATCAACTTTAAGCATTAGGTTTCGCCCACCTATTCGCCAGCAATTTACTTAGGGCATTGCAATCGGTTGAGAAACACTATCTATATGTTGCCCACATAGACATGGTGCAGATAACATCTCTCAGTTGCGCCTGCAATTACCCTGACAACTAGGTTGTGAGTTAAGTCCAATTTCTATTCAGCAGATATTCAGCTCTGCTGTAGGTGCCTTTAGAAGACTAAGCCAACTAGACATCTATTTCTAGGGATAGTTGAAACTTAGATAAATGACGCTCACGACTCTTAAAACCCTAGTGGTTCCAGTCGTATTTCTAGGATGCAAGAAGACAAAGTCCTATTTCTAGGATCATTTTGAAGGATTGGAATTCCCAATTCCGTTACAGCGGAAGCAATTGGACCGTTCATAAATTAATTTTGTTCTACAAAATATCAATACATTGGCAAAAAGTTAAGCGGTGAAAAACATACCTCCGTTGACGACTCTGAATACTTCAACGGAGACCACCACGAGGCTACCCTGCTATTCTCTGAGATTAGGAACGTAGTTGTGGGACTACTAATCTTGATTGGGAAAAACTCTTAGAGAGAAAATTTCTCTCTAGAGCTCTTTTGTTGAGAGAATGAGAGGGAGGCTAGAATGAGACCTTAGGGCTAGGGTTCTCATAACATTTCCTTTTATAAGAGAGGAAACCCTAATGTGAGGTTAGGAAACAATCTTGACCGTTAGATCAAGATCAATTAATTAATTGATTAAATTAATTAATTAAATGTTAATTAACTAATCATATTAATTAATTAAATGTTAATTAATTAATCTCATGCACATTTAAATCTTATTTAAATGTAATTTCCTCACATAATATATTTTAATTAAACTTAATTAAATCACATTTAATTAATTCAATTAAACTAATCAATTAATTAATTTCAATAATTAATTAATTTTACAATTAATTAAATATCTCCCATATTCAATTAATTACATATTAGAATCATATTCTAATAATTCCCTCATAGACTATAGTTTAATTAAATCTCATTTAATTTTAAACTAAATTGAATAATTAATTAATTCATCTTCTAATTAAATACCATATATTTAATTAGACATATATTTGAACTCTTTCAAATATATCAATCTCTCAATATAATAAAGTTTAATCTCAAATTAGACTTTATATTTTAATGCATCACTATACATTATATTAATTTGTATCTCATATACAATTAACTTAATTCCCAATATGAATTTGAACTATTCAAATTCTCTCAAGATATATTTGTTCCTAATTACTCTTTACGAGCTAGCAGGGGGACCTAATGGATCTACAGATCAGAAGCTCCAATGATATGAGGTTAACTGATTAAACTCATTAATCAAGTTAATCAATATTCATTAACTGTGGGTCATTACACTAAAGACCCACAGCTGAACTCTTCTCACTATAGAACATTTCTGTGTCCATGGATGTAGACTTATGCCGGTAAGTCAATCCTTCACGAGTGTCCGTAATCACAGCTGGGTCAAATTACCGTTTTACCCCTGTGTTACATCTGTCTCCTTAAGTACCAGCGCTCCTCTAATGAACAACCTGTTTATGGTCCAACCATTAAATAGAAAGTCCCTCTCGGGCAAGTGAGAGGACGGGATCCCTTTGTTCAAGTCCCGGAGTCACCACTTAAGGGAACACTCATCTACTTCTCCTAGAAGCGGGAAGGAGTGAATTCCTTCTTGTGTTGTCATGTCCCCAGCCTTCCACTCGGTCTTGTCCCCAAAAAGGAAGGCATATTGAGTCGGCGTATTGGCCACTCTCACTCATGCTAATCAAAGGACAATCCCTCATGAGAAGGAGTTCATGACACACTCAGGATTAAGACTGAGTTACCTAGGTCATCCTATTGAAACAGTAACCTAACTAGTTAACGGTGTTATAACTAATGGTTGACTATTTCGTGGTCCGGTCTTATGCAAACTCATTGCATAGGATACCCCCGCATGCATGTCTACTACATGGACGTTTTGGATCAATACATCTGTATCAAATACAAAGCGGGCCGTACCTCATAGTGTTACTAGGATAAGGTACCCAACCTTATCCTTGTACTATAGACCTTTTAGGCTGTTACTTGAACATCGATCCCCGTATGTCCCCACATACTAGTTCAAGTTACATACAAACAACCTTGGATCTTAGTTTATTGGATTTGGGTCAAATTGTGCAATATTTAACAATAACACTTTATTGTAGAAACTCAATAACACTTTATTGAAACAAGTATACAATTTTTTTACATTCACTATCTACGAGTTTTAGGGCATAAAACCCAACACATTTCCACTATTGTTTTGCAACTCGCGCCTTTAACTCCAACCTTTCGACCATCAGCTAAATACAAACTATGCTAGCCTAAGTGATCAGTTTAGGCTAACAATAAACTTTAATTTCAACAAAAACAAACAATGCTAAGAAGGAGCAAGTGGTTTTGCATAGGCGGGACTTTCTTCTACTCAAGGAATCCACATATTTGAACCCCCAAGTAGAAGCTTATCTCATAATTGAAGATAAAGTGCAAAACAATAAGTAAAAAGAACAACAAATGGAAAAACGAATAGAATTCATATTAATTGAATGAATAGAGTACAAAACTTATAACTTACAACTGAAATAAAGGAAAACAGAAACTAAAAAATGCTCGAAACAAAAAACTAAATCAGAAAATAAAAGACAAGACTTTATTAAGGATCTCTCCCTCTTTATATAGTTTTCTCTTGCCCTTTTTCAAGGAGAGACAAGTCTTTCTCTTCTTTTTTCGAATGGAAGAGCCGACAGAGGTTGAAAGACCCAGAACTCGGAGTGGTTACAAGATGAGAAAAGAGAAAAACATAAAAATTTATCCTAAGGACGAAATTCCGAGCTTCCTTTGCTTCTTGCATCTTGGTCCCCTTTTATAGACCTTAGAAAGTGAGGTTGGCTACCGAGATCAGTGTGAGAAGGCCTTGGAAGGTAAGAATCCACAATCTTTGGAGATTTGATACCAGATTGGAGATTTTTGAACGATTATGTGAAGATCCCGCGAATCTCGGTATCCTGTCGGAAAGCCCAGTTGCGGCCGCATATCGGGTGCATTTCCTTCTGTGTGATGCTTTGACAATTCTGTCTTCAACTGGGGTTACTTTTCTTATATGGCTTGCGGGCACATTTTGGTCGCATGTCTTACATCCTCAGGTCCAGATACAGACGCAAATCTTTAACTTCACTTCTTTTGCTCCGCTAACCTTTAATCTCCTCTTGCGGGAGCATCTTCCTCGCAAAGTTTTCTGCACAAAAACATTAACTTGGATAAATTCTTACAAAAATAATATCTTTTTGTACACTTTAAGCTTAAATTCTATATTTCTAAGATTTTCCTCATGATTCTACAACTTTTGCTAAATTTACTTGAAATGATAAGATTTTAAACACAAAGTCCTTACTTTCCAAATAATAACCTAGGTTTTTAAGGCTAAATAACGCACATAAATGAGTGTTATCACCTATTCGACAGATTGATATTAATAATGTTTTCTTGCATGGTATATTTTCTGAGACAGTTTATATTGATCAACCAGTTGGTTTTCATGTTAAAGGTACTACTCCCTTAGTTTTTCGACTGCATAAGGCTTCATATGGGCTTAAATAAGCTCCACAGGCCTGGTTTGAGTGCTTGAGTTTGTTTCTTAACTCTCTTGGTTTTATCAATTCTAAGGCTGATCCATCAGGATTGCACTACACTCGGCAATCATGTTTACTGTTTCATGATTCTCAAACTTCCTCTTTTTAGATAAAATCTCCTTCATGTATTTTGCATAATGCGACATCTGCTCAAAGCATCAGCAAAAGGAATGTTAATGTGAAGTTGTTTAAAAATATCAAGGAATTTAGAGAACTTAGCATCCAACTTTTTCTTTTCAAATCTCTGAAGATATGAGATTTTATTAAAAACTAAAGGAATATAATCAGAAGACTTATCTAGCAAAGGTTGAACTAATTTCTCTTCTGATATATTTTGATCATCATCCTTATCTCTTTTAATGTTGGGCTCCTTAGCTTCTCTTTTCTCCACTTCTTTTAATTGCTTCCCACTTCTCAATGATATAGCAGGACAATGCTCCTGTGGGTCTGTATTAGGAACACTAGAGAACTTACCTTGCTGTAAATAATCTATGAAAATTTCCATTTGATCGATCTTCTCTTCCATTTTACTAATGACAATTTCCTGTCTTTCTACTTTGGCTTGCACTGTGGTCACTGCTCCCTACAAATTATTGGACATATTCCTGGTGTCTTCGATGAATCTTCCTAGAATGTCCTCCAAAGGATTTCTCTTTTCTTGATGAACCATCTTTCTTGGCTGGGTCTCCTCTTCTACTTGAGAATTTCCATTGCAAGCTTTAGGTGAACTTGGAATCTCAGAACCTGAAAGTTTGTTCAAGGCTTTAGTCAAAGCTTCTACTTTGAATTTTAAAGAACTTACCTCATCAGTTTCACATGGTCCCAATTTTGATTTAGAATCCAATTGCTCGGATGACCAATGGTAACTTGTTAGAGCCAACTCTTCTAATAATGTTCGAGCATCATTGATAGTTTTAGCTAAGAAGTTTCCTCCAGTGGCAGTGTCCAGTGGGCATTTTCTTAACATGTCCTTATAATGCTCCCATGACTCATACAATTGCTCATTTTCCATTTGTTTAAATAAACCAATTTCAGTCCTGAGCTTTATAATTTTAGCTAGTGGGAAATTTTTTTGTAAGAAAAGCCTTAACTAAATCGCTCCAAGTAAAAATACTTTTTTGAGTTAATGAATCTAACCAATCTCTTACCCTATCCTACAAAGAAAAAGGAAATAATTGTAAGCGGATGGTATCAAAGCTAACTCCATGAATTTTGACCGTTCCATAGATATCCAAAAATGAATGCAAGTGACTATGTGGATCCTCTAATGGATGTCCTTTGAAAGCACTCTCTCAAACCATTTGAATAAGACCAACTTTAAGCTCAAAATGTGATCAGCAACAATGAGCTCAAATGCTATCCCAAAGTAGTTCAATGGTAACTCCGACAGGAAATAATCTCTAATCGCCTTATCTTCTTGATCATCCATGGCTTAAAAATTAGATCAATTTCTTCTTCTTGACTTTCAACAATTTTCTAAAAGAAAACAACACAAAAGTTCTCCAAAAATAAAAATTGTCCACCTTGCCATGACTTCCAAATTAAACTAAAAATTAAAATGAAAACAAAAAATAAATTTCTAAATTAAAATCAAACACTTAATTCTCAATATTAATGGAATTAAAAATAATAAATTCCTCGGCAACGACGCCAAAAACTTATTGCTATTATGCACATTCGCAAGCGCACGAGTCACACGTAATATAAAATGGTAAGTATTTACCAAATATCGAATCCTCAGGGAACTTGTTTTTAATCCATTAATTACCAAGAATTTTCATGCTCAATTTTATCTAGAACTTCAACTTCAAATGATTTTACAAAAATTAAGAAATTAACAAATAAAGACAAAGCAACTAAATTGGGTAGAATCTTTTAAAGGGGCTTAACCTAGGGTGTTAACTAGCCTTTTGAATTTGTAACTCAATTAAATAGATGAATGTAATTAATAGATTTCAATTTCATAGATCTAGAAGTAATTTAAGTGGAATTCTCTTTCAAGCTCCTCCACATCTCATATTTAATTAACTAATTTATGTGTCCATTTTCTTAGTTAATTATAACATGACATTAAGCAACTTTATCATAAATCTCTAACAATACTTTTTCACTTTCGTGTTCCAAGCAATTCTTAGCTATGCATTTGGGCTCTAATCTAACTTCTCTCAGTCAAGTTTCAATTTAGATAAGCAAATCAATCAATCCGTGATCAAGGGATAAAAGCATTAAACAAAAATTGCATAGATGAAATTAGAAGAAATCAATTACAACATTCAAACAATTAAGCTACATAATCCAATTGGCTAAATTAACCACCCCTAGGTCACAAGACTTAATCTAAAATGGAAATAATTTTAGTCCAACAATCTTGATCCATAATCCTAACTTAGTTACAATAAGAAATTACAGAGAATTAAGAGAGAAACCCGTTGTGTGTTGATCCAACGCTCCCGTCATGATCATCTCAAGTCTTGAGCCTTGGATTCTCGATCAATTAAGTCTCATCTCTCCAAATTTCGTTCCATCTCTCATCTAATTCAAGTTAGGATTTAGAAATTGATAGGACCAATTTGGTCCTATATATTTGTTCTTAATCATGCTAGTTTTATGTTTAATCGTTTGCTTAATTATGTTGTTTTATAGGTATTTGGCGTTAAAGCTTCTCGAGAGCCGATATTCCAAATTGATGTTAATTTGAGGAAATTAACAAGGTTTTGATCTAACTTGAAGTCCATGAGATATCAAGGAGGTGAAAAGACCAAAGCGGAGCACTCAAACCTTGAAAACAACGTCAAATGAAGCAAAATTGATGCAGCCAAATTGGGAGGTCCGAGAGGGTAGCGTCTCGACGCTACGTATTCAAGAGGAGTGCCAATGTAGCGTCAGCGTCGAGACTCTGACGCAATTATATAAGTATTGTTTTTTGAATTTTAGGTCATATTCTCAATCGCTTTCATTTGTTTCTCTTCGTTTTCTCTCCGACTTTACTGTACTTTCTGTTTAATTCTTAGTTTTAGGTAGTTTAGGGAGGTTAATCAAGCCTTGGGGCTTAGATTAGGCTTGTCTATGGTTGTCTAAGTGCGGTTCGTTGTAGTTGGAACCTTGGATTTGTAAGTACATTAGGCTTTTATGAGATTTACTGAGTTTTATGAGCTTCATGTATGATTTACTTGCTGTTTTGTGATTTAGATTACTGTTTGTATTACTAGCATGCACAATAGGTTAGATTGACGCCCTAACTCATAGCTTGCATGTTAGTAACTCGCTAAGAAATTGAAATCCACGTAGCTAATGGAACGTTAATTGTAGTTAGCAATAGGCCAATTCATGGGCACGGGTCCCAAGAGTAGTTCTCTGTCTTTGTAGTTTGCATGATAGGTCTAGGGTTTAAATCGGTGTTAATAATTAATTTAGGCTTTTGCTAATTAATTAGAAGCATTTTAGCACAGGGCAACAATTTGGTTAATTTATTAATCACTGTAGGGTTAATTAATTAATTAATTGGATGTTGATTTGACGGGTTAGTCGGGTTAGCGCTCTAGGGGTATCTTGATCTTAATGCAATTGCTTAATTAGTTAATCTCGACGGATTAGTAGGGGTTAATTAATTAGTAATTAGGAATTGAATCGATGTACGATGAGATCGAGTCAATTAATTTAGAGTACCAATTAAACATCGTGCAATTAAATCATTGTTTGTTAATCGATGAATAAAAACAAATGTACTGAAATTTGTGTGTTTCCAGCTACAGTGATCACCAAGGTGAGATCAACCAACCGTCCTTTTATTTTTCGTTGTTTACTTTTCTGTCATTTATTTTCTACACTTTATCTTCCCTTGCACTTATTCCCTTTCTCTTCAACCCACCTTCTGTTACCACAAACACAAAAGAGATTAGGGATAAACCAGTTGTTCCCTGTGATCGACCCCGACCACTACTACTGCAAAGTAGTTCAGTGAATGGTGATTATAAATTTATTTGGCACTCGGAGCCTTGACAACTCTAGACCGTCAAAAACCCCAAGTTTGCTCCCCCCTCATGGCTTAGAAAATGAGGTACTTATAGAAGCGCCTTATGTTGGGTTTTATGCCCTAAAACTTGTGGATTGTAAATGTTACAAATTAATTAATATCAATAAAGAGTTATTGAAATTATTCAGTATCAATAAAGAGGAAATTATCACTTTCAAACAAGGACCACAAGAAGGGGTAGGCACAACATGAAAACGTTTCAAGAAGTTAATAAGGAAATGTCCCCACCATGGCTTACCCGCATGTCTTCTTGTAGAGCAACTTTTACAATGGATTGACTCAAGCTTCCAAAGCGGTAGTCAACACATTTGGCGGGACAGGTCGAGAGTCTCGACCAAATGAGATTTATATTCCACGACACTACAACTATTTTGTAGAAATAGTGGCCGGGGTCGAACAAAGGGAAGAGAAATCTAGTGAATGCAGTCTTTTGTGTTCACACAATAGGGGGGTTTTGAAACTGACAGATCAAAGAAATAAATAAAATGTCGAATTTAAATGAAACTAAGCAGTACAAACATGCAATAAAGAAAGATAGAATAAAATTCAATTTAAACAAGGATCGCTGGATTGGGAATACTATGCTTAAATGTTTTACTACTTGGCTTCCTAGTTTTCTCTAATAATTATTCCATGCTATTAATGTGAACTCGGTATAGCTTCTCGGTTACTCGGAGGACCCCCTTACACTAATCTGTGTTTAATTAATTAATTAACCCAGAACCCTACAGCTAACATAATTAATTAATTTGATTGAACGCCCGCTACCCCGCATGCATAGCCCAATGACCCCCAAGCTATATCTAACTAATCTAAAATAAACAACTCGAGACCTCGCGATTGCTTACATACATTAGCTGCTTTAAACTCATGGGTCCGTGATAACTCTCCAAAAGGGAGTTATTTAGACCTTATTTCTATATTGATTTGTGTGTCTTTTCTGCTAAATAGGGTTGCTTTTAGATAGATATTATATGTTTTAACCCATTTGGAAGAATGAAAGTTTTGGAAGTTATTTGGTGCAGAATATATTGCTGAGCGACTTAAGGGAGCAAAATCTGTGCTGGAGCAAAGCTGGGAGCAAAATCTGCCACGTCACAGCTCTTTAGTCAATTTAACAAACTGAATTCTGTTAAGCTATACTCGGATTTATGGAGCAAGGAGAGCCATCCACGTGTCTAGGTCAACCTAATTCAAGCCTCCTATCACTCTATAAAAGGAGATAGCCGCCCAAGTCAAATTCATTCCACTTTTGGGGACGAGTTCACTCTCATTTCCACTTTTGGGAGCCGAATAGAGGAGAGAGATTGGAGACCATCAAGGAAACCATCATTTGCAAGCTGATCAAGGGAATTAATATTTTCTTGTATTATTTTGTGAATGTGGATATGATTACTCAGATTGTAACGTGTGTTTCCATGCATTTTATGAACTAAGTAGCTTAGGCGTTGGTTAGGGAGCATGTAATTGCCGTGCTTAATTTCTAGCAATAAATATTGATTCTACGCATCTTGATTAATTGTTTTGTTCATTTCTATTTTATGCCCGCCTGGCTAGCCAGTATGAATACCTCTATCTAGTTTCAGGGATGATTTAGGGAGTGTGTGGCAGTTAATCACACTAGATCATTGTGTATTAGTGAACGCCAGTGACTGAGCTAGGGATAGCCAGTTGCCTAGTGCTTGATCGGTAGCGCTTCATTGGAGTTGAAACATATTCTAAAAAATCCGGAGTTCCGGGAGGAATCTGCTAATAAGACTGCGTGAGTTTGGCATGATCAATAATATTGCTAGAGCATCTTTTAAAACAATTACTAAATCCTGACCAGCGCCTGTTTCTAATCTGTCTGCCTATTTGTTTACTTTCTGTTTTGTCATTTCTTTTGCTTCAGCATTCTATAAAAACCAATCATTTTAACCACCTTTGAAACCATTAAATGAAGGGATAAAAGCCCCACGCAGCGGAAAGTATCACCGAACCTACTCAGAGTCTTAGATTCTAATTGAAATACCAATACAATTTGCAAAATATTACAGCAATAAATATATATTTAATGGGCTGTACATAGGCTATAAACAGCTAAAAGATCAATTAGATTGATCCTAGTGATCAAGGATTTCATAGAAAACTTACTTTTGTAGAAAGCCTTGATCAGTTCGCCTTTTCTTGCCAATAAGATTGAAGACGCAGCAACCCTCTTGTGCGAACACCACCAATCGGCTACACCGGTATATCTCTAAGACTTCTTGAAGCAGGAGACTTGTGAGAGTCTTTTGGGAGAAATCTCTGAGAGAAGGAGAGACAATGGGATGCCTTTCACCCCACCCCAGGGGTCCTATATATAGGTAAAGGCCAAGACCTTTTCCTAATAGGAAAAAGTCTAGGAATAAGTTCAAATCTATTATCTGAACAATATCTAATTTTAATAATTAATTAATTCCATAATTAATTAATTACCCAATTAAATATCACATATTTAATCTTAGGGATTTTATTAAAATTAAAATTAATATGAATCCAATTCATATTAAATTTATTTGAACTCTTTCAAATATTTTCTTTCCTAATAGGAAAAGGTCTCTAATTTTAATAAATAATTAATTAATTCCATGATTAATTAATTACCCAATTAAATATCATATATTTAATCTTAGGGATTTTATTAAAATTAATATGAATCCAATTCATATTAAATTTATTTGAACTCTTTCAAATATTTTCTCTCAAGAATTAATTTTTGAAATTAATTCAAAAATTATATTATAAAGTTTCATAAACTTTATATTATAATGCATCAATATACATTATACGATTCCCCAAATAAATTGAACACTTTCAATTTACAATTTATATTTGTTTGCTTCAAGTCTTTTTACGAGCTACCAGTGGGACCTAATGGACCTACAGATCAGAAGCTCCAACGATACGAGACTAATCGGCTTAAACTCATTAACCAAGTTAGTCTCCATTCGTTAACTGTGGGTCATTCCACTAAAGACCCTCAGCTGCACTCTTCTCACTGCAGAATATTTCTGTGTCCACGGATATCGACCAATACTACAAGTCAGTCCTTCACGTGTGTTCGTATCCCAGCTGGGTCAAATTACCGTTTTACCCCTGGTTTACATCTTTGTCCTTAAGTCCCCAGTGCTCCTCTAATGAACAACCTGTTTGAGGTCCAACCAACAAACAGAAGTCCCTCTCGTGCCATAGAGAGGGTTGGGCCCATTGTTCAAGTCTCGGAGACACCACTTAAGGGATCACACCTCTACTTACCCTAGAGTCGGGAAGGAGTGAATTCCATCTTGTGTGATTATGTTCCCAGCTCCCCACTCGGTATTGTCCCCAAAATGGTAGGCTTATTGAGTCGGCGTGCTGGCCACTCTCACCCATACAAATCAAAGGACAACTCCTCGTGAACAGGAGTCCATAATCCACTCAGGATTGAGACTGAGTTGTCTAGGTCATCCTAGTGAAATAGAAACCAAGCCAACTAACGGTGTTACAGTTAGTGGTTAACTATTTCGCGGTCCGGTCTTATGCAAACTCATTGCATAGGATACCCCCACTCGCATGTCAACTACATGGACGCGTTGGATCATAACGTTTGTATCATAATACAAAGTGGGCCGTATCCATAGTGTCACCAGGATAAGGTACCCAGCCTTATCCCTATACTATAGACCCTTTAGGCTGAATCTTGAACATTGATCCTCGTATGTCCCTACATATTAGTTCAAGCCTCATACTATCAGCCTAGGATGTTTAGTTTATTGGATTAGGGTTAATAAGACAAGATCTACTAAATACAAACAAAATAAACTATTTTATTAATGTTCGGTAAAATGTTACATTTACTATCTACGAGTTTTAGGGCATAAAACCCAACAAACTCCCACTTGAACTAAAACTCAAGATAATGGGAAAGAACATGTACAAGTAATCTAAAGTTGGAAATGGTAAATACAATAAACTAGGACATCCTCATACCCTATTACACATCTCCCACTTGCCCTAGATTACATAATGTACATATCTCGTAGACCTAGACACTCTAGATGACCCTCAAACACTTTAGCCGGGAGAGCCTTCGTAAAAGGATCAGCAATGTTGTGCTCTGAAGCGATCTTAGTGACGATCACATCTCCTCGTTGCACAATCTCTCGTATCAGGTGATACTTCCTCTCTATGTGTTTTCCTCGTTTGTGGCTTCGAGGTTCTCTAGAATTGGCTACAGCCCCACTGTCGTCACAGTATAACGTAATGGGCAAGTCCATGTTTGGAACTACTTCCAAATCTGTCAGGAACTTTCTTAGCCAAACCGCTTCCTTGGCTGCTTCACAAGCCGCTACATACTCAGCCTCCATGGTTGAGTCCGCTATGCATCCTTGCTTGATGCTTCTCCAAACTACAGCTCCCCCGTTAAGGGTAAACACTGACCCCGACGTGGATTTCCTAGAATCCTTGTCAGACTGGAAGTCAGAGTCGGTGTATCCAGTGAGAACTAACTCTTTAGCCCCAAACACCAGCATGTAGTCCCTCGTTCTCCGAAGATACTTGAGGATTCCTTTAACGGCGGCCCAGTGGTCTAACCCCGGATTTGACTGATATCTGCTGACTATCCCTACAGCATAACAAATGTCAGGCCTCGTGCAGAGCATCGCATACATTAAGCTGCCCATTGCTGAGGCGTAGGGAATCCGTCTCATATCCTCAACTTCTTGAGGTGTCTTAGGACACTGTTCCTTAGACAAGTGAACCCCATGCCTGAAAGGCAACAAGCCCTTCTTGGAGTTTTGCATCGAATATCGGGACAACATTTTGTCGATATACGTTGCTTGAGACAGGGCTAGCGTTTTGTTCTTTCGATCCCGAATGATCTGGATTCCAAGAACATATTTGGCCTCTCCTAAATCTTTCATCTGGAATTGGGCCGCTAGCCATTCTTTTACGTCAGACAGATATCCTACATCATTCCCAATGAGTAGGATGTCATCAACATAAAGTACTATGAAAGCTACTTTGTTTTTGTTGATTTTCTTGTATACACAAGGCTCATCAACATTTTGGTCAAAGCCAAAAGATTTGATTGCAGTATCAAATCTAATGTTCCAAGATCTGGAAGCCTGTTTCAACCCATAAATGGATCGATTCAGTTTACAAACTTTTTGTTCCTGACCTTGGGTTATGAACCCTTCGGGCTGAGACATAAAGATATTCTCTTCAAGATTACCATTCAGAAAGGCAGTCTTGACATCTATTTGCCATATTTCATAATCATAAAACGTGGCTATGGATAAGAGAATTCTTATTGACTTTAACATAGCAACAGGAGAAAAAGTTTCCTCATAGTCCACCCCTTCTCTTTGGGTATAACCCTTTGCTACAAGTCTTGCTTTGAAAGTCTGTACTTTCCCAGCAGCATCTCTTTTCCTCTTATAGATCCATTTACACCCTATGGGTTTGACCCCTTCAGGTGGATCTACAAGTTCCCAAACTTGATTGAAGTACATAGACTCCATCTCAAGGTCCATGGCTTTGGTCCATTCGTCTTTATCTACATCATTCATTGCCTGTCGATAAGACAATGGATCCTCAACACTGTCATCAGGAATGACCACTTGTGTTTCAGTTAAACCCAAGTAACGGTCAGGTTGTATCACAACCCTCCCACTGCGTCGAGGCCCTCCTGCTATGGGAGGAGGATGAGATTGACGTGAAGAACTGGCTCCTACATCAACTCTTGTTGAAGGACCAGCTTCATCAACAACCCTTGTTGACTCTTCTGTAGCTTCTCCTAATACTTGTTTACTACGTGGTTTGTGATCTCGAATGTGGTCTTCTTCCAAGAAAGTAGCGTTTGTCGATACGAACACTTTGTTTTCTTGAGGGTCGTAGAACAGACCACCTCTCGTTTCTTTAGGATAACCAACAAATTGGCATATTCTAGAACAGGGTTCCAGTTTCTTAGGATTTGTTACTAGCACGTGTGCAGGACAACCCCAGATACGGAAGTAACGCAAACTAGGTTTACGCCCCCTCCAGAGCTCAAAAGGTGTTTCAGAAACACTTTTTGATGGAACGTTGTTTAGAATATGAACTGCAGTCTCTACTGCATACCCCCAAAACGAGCTAGGCAATTGAGCATAGCTCATCATAGAACGAACCATGTCTAACAGGGTTCTATTTCTCCTTTCTGATACACCATTCTGCTGAGGTGTACCAGGTGCTGAGAGTTGGGATTGGATTCCATGTTCTATCATATAGTCCTGGAATCTTTGATCCATGTACTCTCCACCTCGATCTGATCGAAGTGTTTTAATTGTCTTACCTAATAGGTTTTCTACCTCAGTCTTAAACTCTTTGAACTTTTCAAAAGCTTCAGACTTGTGACCCATTAGGTATAAGTAACCATATCGAGAATAATCATCTATGAAAGAGATGAAATATTCATAACCTCCTCGAGCTTTTACATTCATTGGACCACAAAGATCCGAATGTATCAACTCTAGAGGTTCTTTGGCACGATAACCTTTTTCGGTAAAAGGCCTCTTGGTCATTTTACCCTCGAGACACGATTCACAGGGTGGTAAAGATTCGTCTTCTAAATCGGTTAGAAGTCCATTCTTCACCAAACGACCGATCCGATCGATGTTAATATGACCAAGACGTAAGTTCCAAAGATATGTGTTGCTACTTATTGGAGAAATCTTTTGCCTTTTATTTTGTGTTTCAGCCGATTTAAACATCTCATGATTCAAAAGCGCTGTTGTGTTGGTTAGTCTTAACACATATAAATTGTTTTCTAGTTTAGCAGAACATATAAATACTCCATTTCGAGAAATGAACGCTTCATTTAATTCAAAAGAAATAGAATAATTGTGTTCTAACAATCCAGAAACAGAAATAAGGTTCCTCTTAATTCGAGGAACAACATACAAGTTTTCTATAAACAAAAACTTATTTATGAAAAACAACTTCGCAGCTCCCACTGCACTTGCTGAAATGACATCTCCCGTTCCAACCTTGAGTGTCATCTCATCATCTTGAAGCTGCTGGAAATCATTTCCCTGAAAAGAAGAACAGACATGATTAGTTGCTCCGGAATCTAAAATCCAGGCATACTCATCATGTTCAACAAGGCACGTTTCTAAAACAAGTAAATCAAATTTACCTTCCTTGTCATTCTTATTTTCAGCAGCTGCGGGAGCATTCCCCTTGTTTTCATGAATCTCATTGCACAGATAGAGCTGTAGCTCATTTAAGAGATTCGTCAGGGTGTACATCATCATGTTCGCCATCATATGTTTGCGAAATTTTAGGAAACTCTTCGGAAGAGATTCTAAGATGAATGCAACCTGAGTTCGCTCATCTATGACCGCCCCGTATGTTTCTGCCATGCTGAATTGGACCATCATTTCCAGGACATGTTCCCAGACAGACGTGCCCTCTTTCATGCGGCAGTTATAAACTCGTTTGAGAGCATTATAGTGGAGTTTTCTGGACAATTGTCCAAACATCTCCTGAAGAGGTCTTAGAGTTCATAATCTCTCTTGCTGTAATAATGCTTTCATGTCTCTTAGCCAAAACTTCAGATAAGCTGGCTAAGATACAGACTCGGGCCTCATCATTGGCCTTTGTCCAGCGATCATAAGCATCCTTTCTCGCTTGGGATGCATAGCAAGGGGGAACTGGAGGACAGTCCTCCGTTAAGACGAACCGGAGATCTTTAACAACCAGAATCGTATTAAGGTTGGATTTCCACGTAGGAAAGTTCTTGCCGGTTAATTTTTCATTTTTCAATAAAGCGATGATAGAGGAAGACATTGCTGGAAAAATAAACTTTTACCGTATTAGTTATCTTTGTCTTAACCCATCAAACAGACAAACAAACAATTGCATAAATCCAATCAATTTTGCAAACAATCAATCAAAGAACCCTAACAAACTATCGATTGTGTTTAGCAACAATGCTTTAGAGGTTTAGAGAAACAGCCACCGAAGGGTGATCAGCTACTCCTCCTCTAAAGTGAGACACTTCTCAGTCAATTCTATCACCAGAATAACTCATATTCCTATAGACATTGACCACCGTCGTTCGGTCAAGGATTCGTTAACAAATTAACTTATCCTCGTAAGTGTAACCCTCCCACTTTCAGATCCTAGAGGCACGCACCAACAGGCTACCGAAGGGAAAGACAACTGTTGGTAATTAGCCTAGGTGACCCTATCCTTTCCAGGAGTTCACGGTGTTACGAACCCTATGATCAGGCCCTCCGAAGGGATGGTTGCTCCAGGACAACACGCAGGCGGATCATAAGACTCTCACGGTGTGACCTATGGGTGGAGACCGAGGGATACGTTGACACGTGTCCCGCTCCCACTTACTATGGGCACTTTCCCCATTCACCTTGTTATTGACTCATGCAAACACTTTCCGAAGGGAGGTCGCGCTAAAACGACACGAAGCCGAGCATGGATCTCACGTTGCGAATATAGGGACATATGAGTAAAAACTCGATTTAAATCAAGTTTTGATTTTACCTCCCACTAAAGTGACCTACCGTATATTTTAGGGTTTATTAACCTAGATAAATCCGGCTGATTCAATTTATCTAAGTCTAATCCTATTATAACTATTATAAAGAGAATTGTAATGTTCTAGGTGAATTAAACTCTTTTAACAAACCTAGCAACACCGTATGCTAACATGACTATGGTTATTTCAACTCAGGTTCCGGGTTTGTTCCCAGGTAGCAGGTGTTCCGTAAACCGTCAGCTTAAATACCTCCAGCCTTAGACAGAACGTAACCGGGAGAGTTCCCTTTTAACCATAGTAATGTAAAGTCTTTACTTTGAAGATCTAGGTGTATTAAACTCTTTTAATAAACCTAGTGACATTGCATGCTAACATTTAACCATGATTAATTCAACTCTGGTATTCCGGGTCAGTTCCCAGGTAGGAGGTGTTCCGTAAACCGTCAACTTAAGTACCCCCAACCTTAGACAGAACTTTACCGGTAGAGTTCCCTTATAATCATAGTAATGTTTGTCCTACTTAGTAGGTTAAAACTATTTTTAAAAAACTAAGCAAGACTTAATTCTAATCCTATTAGAATTAATGAGATCTTACGTCTAATTAATTTTAAACATTTTAAAATTAATTCATTTACCTATGATCCTATGTTTGCATGCAATCTTTATTCTAGGTTGACGGTTTCTAATCATCAATTTTAAACTATTCAAAATTTTAATGATTAGCCCTATAATCATGCATACGATAGTTTTAAAATAATTAACAATCATATTCAAGTTAATATAATAAAACTATATATATTGCCTTGCATTGCATGAAATTAATATAACAATTATATTAAACTATGGATGTTTCATGCCCAATGCAACTTTGATTTCCATTATTAATAAATTAACAATTAAATTATTGCCAAAAATGGTAAATCAAAGTAGTATGCTGCAAACAATTTTATTAAATATAACTATATATATTTAACTAGGTAATTGTATGCATTATTCTTATCCTTTTTCATGATTTTAATATAACTCAACTATATATTAAAAACTCATGAAAATAAACCATGCATTTCAATCCATACATTATAACTAATTATAATATATATAAAATGCATGAGCATGCTTTATAACCTAAGGTGGGATTTTAAATCTAAATGACATCCATAAAGCATTTAAATAGCGTATAAACCGATTAATTGGCCCCTAGGATAAAATAAAGCACATAAATTACAATAATGTAAGCTATTTTATCTTAAAAACATCCTTCTGCAGCTTCAGAACTGGACTAGACTAGACCGCACGAACCGACCCGAACTGCTTCGAATCGGACCCCAAAATGCCAAAACATGCTTGAACCGTGCAAATAATGCATGAACCGGGTCAAATCTCCTTGAACTAGTCAAGAACCGGTCAAAAACTCGGGAAAATAAAAATAATTCGCCAAAACTACACCAAACTAAGCTCAAACCCCTGACCTCTAGTTTCATAGAAGACTGCCCAAACCAACACAACAACTGCACACTTTTGTGTCATTAACCGGTTTTATATATATATATATATATATATATATATATATATATATATATATATATATATATATATATATATATACTTTTTAAAAATTCATCCGTTCCGCGCAATTCCTCTGCTTTCGCGAAATCGAGATAGCGTCGCGACGCTTGATGGACAGCGTCGCGACGCTGTTGCGTCTGGAGGCAAAAATCGGAAATTCCAGCGACTGTTCTTCGTGTTTGGCTTCGATTTTGGACGAGATTTTCAACGATCTTCATCATGAAACACCCTAGTCTAGACCCGGAGATAATAGATTTACAAAATATGCCCAAAAACGCAGGGGCCTTTACATTTGATCACATCAAAAATTGTAAATCTATGGCCAAATTAATCGAAACCATTTATACGCAAACCATAACATTCATAATGCATAAATCTCACCAAGAACAAATTGCAAATTTCAATTTAAAAAATCAAGAACAACTGAGTTGGCTCTGATACCAATTGAAGGGACTACCGGACACACACATATCTCCACAATGGTATGATATTGTCCACTTTGGGCATAAGCCCTCATGGCTTTGCTTTTGGATCACCCCAAAAGGCCTCATACCAATGGAGATACTAGTCCTCTCTTATATACCCATGATCATCCCCTTATCTAGCCGATGTGGGACTTTGGGTGCACTCCCAACATTAAAAAGATAAACAAATAGATAAAGTGGAAGCTAATTCAGACCTTGGATTCGATAAATACTTATTACTTGCTGCGGACTGTGTATACTTGCACAGAGTTCTAGAGTCTTTTTATATCTTATTTTTACTCACTCTGGAAACCCAACAAGTTTTTGGCGCCGTTGCCAGGGACTTGAATAAGTTTTTATCTGATCTGTTTTGTGTATGTGTTTTAGTGGTTTGGTGCTAGAATTTTTTTGATTGTTTCTTTTGTTTTTGCAGGTGTGAGTTTGGTGCATGAGCGATCTGCCTGGGGTAAGGTTCGAGCTTGATCCAGAAATCGAGAGGATATTCAAGAGAAGAAGGTGAGAGCAGCGTAGAAACCAGAATTCAATGGCTGACGTGTCGCGTCTCCCGCAAGGTCCTGAAGAACCAGCGAACCCCCAGCAGAATCGTGCGCTGCAGCAAAACTAGGCGCTGGAGCGAAATGAGCAACAAAATAATCAGGCTGAGAACCCTATCTTGGTAGCGAACGATAGGGTCAGAGCCATTCGAGCGTATGCTTTTCCAATGTTTGATGAGTTAAATCCAGGGATTGCACGTCCTCACATTGAGGCAGCCAATTTTGAAATGAAACCGGTAATGTTTCAGATGTTGCAAACCGTGGGACAGTTCCATGGTTTGTCATCTGAAGACCCCCATTTACATGTTAAGTCTTTTCTAAGAGTTAGTGATTCTTTTGCAATTCAAGGAGTGCCTAGAGATGCCCTTAGATTAACTTTGTTCCCGTATTCTCTTAGAGATGGAGCGAAGGCATGGTTAAATTCTTTTGCTCCAGGATCAATTAGGACATGGAATGAGTTAGCAGAAAATTTTTTGAGTAAATATTTCCCACCAAATAGAAATGCTAAATTAAGGAGTGAAATAGTAGGGTTTAGGCAACTTGAAGATGAGACTTTTAGTGAGGCTTGGGAAAGGTTTAAGGAGCTTTTGCGAAAGTTTCCCCACCATGGTTTACCTCATTGTATCCAAATGGAAACATTTTACAATGGGTTAAATGGAGCAACCCAAGGTATGGTTGATGCTTCGGCTGGGGGGGCCCTTTTGGCAAAAACTTTTAATGAAGCCCATGAAATTTTAGAAAGAATATCAACTAATAGTTGTCAGTGGTCAGATGTTAGAGGCACAAATAAAAAAGTTAAGAGTGTGTTAGAGGTTGATGGTGTGTCCACCATTAGGGCTGATATTGCAATGTTAGCTAACGCTCTTAAAAATGTGACAGCGGTTAGTCATCAGCAGCCGCCAGCTGTGGAGCCTGCTGCAGTGGTAAACCAAGTTGCAGAGGAAGCATGTGTCTATTGTGGTGAAGAGCACAACTACGAGTTTTGCCCCAACAATCCAGCTTCTGTATTTTTTGTAGGAAATCAGAGGAACAACCCTTATTCTAACTTTTATAATCTAGGTTGGCACAACCACCCCAACTTTGCGTGGGGAGGACAAGGAAGTAATGTGCAAACACAGCAAAAGGTGAACCAGTCGGGATTTGCTAAAGCGCAGGTAATGCCCCAGCAAAATAAGCAGGCTTTGCCCCAGCAAAGTTCGGAGAGTTCTCTTGAGGCAATGATGAAAGAATATATGGCTCATACAGATGCCGCAATTCAAAGTAATCAAGCTTCAATGAGAGTCCTAAAATTGCAAATGGGTCAGCTAGCTAATGAGCTGAAGGCAAGGCCTCAAGGGAAACTTTCTTCAGATACTGAACACCCTAAAAGGGAAGGCAAGGAGCAGGTAAAGGCAGTGACTCTTAGGAGTGGTAAGCCACTAGAAGAAAGAAAAGAGCCTAGTAAACCCCAGAATTTAGATAATAATTGTGATAAAAATGTTGTAGTTGAGAAAGAGTTGGAGTCTGGTCAGGGTGCTGGAGGCAGCAATAATGATGCTGGAGCATCTGGTTCTGTTCCAGATGTGGAACCACCTTATGTGCCGCCCCCTCCCTATGTACCACCTCTACCTTTTCCACAGAGGCAAAGGCCTAAGAATCAGGATGGTCAATTTAAGAAGTTTTTAGAGATTCTTAAGCAATTGCACATAAATATCCCTTTAGTAGAAGCTATTGAGAAAATGCCTAATTATGCTAAATTTCTTAAGGATATTTTAACTAAAAAGAAGAGGTTAGGTGAGTTTGAAACTGTATCTCTTACTAAGGAATGTCAAGAATGGGCTACCAACCAAGACTAAGGATCCAGGATCATTCACTATTCCAGTGTCTATAGGTGGAAAAGAGTTAGGTAGAGCACTCTGTGATTTAGGTGCAAGCATTAACCTTATGCCTCTTTCGGTCTATCGAAAGCTAGGTATTGGTGAAGCTAGACCTACCACAGTCACACTCCAACTAGTTGATAGGTCTATTACATATCCAGAGGGTAAAATTGAGGATGTCTTAGTAAAAGTGGATAAATTCATATTTCCTGTTGATTTTATTATCTTAGACTATGAGGCTGATAAAGATGTCCCAATTATTCTTGGTCGTCCATTTTTGGCTACTGGTAGGGCGTTGATAGATGTTCAAAAAGGGGAATTAACAATGAGAGTTTATAATGAGGAAGTAAAATTTAATGTGTTTAAGGCCATGAAGTATCCAGACGAAATGGAAGATTGCTCTTTCATTAGGATTCTGGAGAATACAATTGTTGAGACAACAATACAGGATTCGGCTGACAAGCATTTGGAAGATAATGGAAAGGTTAGTGTAGAGGACTTAGAAGTTTATTCTTTAGAAAGAAAAAATGAAAAAGAGGTGTTTAGGTGTGAGAATGTTTTTGAGTCTTTAGATTTAGATCAAAGAAAAGCTCCTCCTATTAAGCCATCCCTGATTGAGGCACCCACTTTAGATTTGAAGCCCTTGCCGGATCATCTAAAATATGTGTATCTTGGGGAGGGTGAGGCGTTGCCCATTATTGTTGCATCAGATTTAATGCCGAAGCATGAAGAGGCCTTAATAAAATTGCTGCAGCAATATCGCAAGGCAATAGGTTGGACATTGGCTGACATTTAGGGAATTAGCCCATCTTTTTGTATGCACAAAATCACTCTAGAGGAGGGATCCTTTAGGAGTATTGAGCAGCAAAGAAGGCTTAACCCTGCAATGAAAGAGGTTGTTAAAAAGGAGGTGATAAAATGGTTGGATGCTGGCATTATTTATCCAATTGCAGATAGCAATTGGGTAAGCCCTGTCCAATGTGTTCCTAAGAAAGGAGGTGTCACGGTGGTGAGCAATAAAGACAATGAGTTGATCCCAACCAGGACAGTAACTGACTGGAGGGTTTGCATGGATTACAGGAGGCTTAATAAAACCACCCGTAAGGACCACTTCCCTCTACCATTTATTGACCAGATGTTGGATAGGTTGGCTGGTCAGGCCTACTACTGTTTCTTATATGGTTATTCTGGGTATAACCAGATTACCATTGCTCCTGAGGATCAGGAAAAAACCACTTTCACCTGCCCTTATGGGACGTTTGCTTTTAGGCGAATGCCTTTTGGCCTTTGCAATGCTCCAGCAACATTTCAGCGGTGTATGTTAGCAATTTTTTCTGATATGATTGAGTCCACTGTTGAGGTATTTATGGACGATTTTTCAGTTTTTGGAGGGTCTTTTCAAAGTTGTTTGGATAATTTAGGTAAGGTGTTAAAAAGATGTGAAGATACCCATCTAGTTCTTAATTGGGAGAAATGCCACTTCATGGTGAATGAGGGCATTGTGTTAGGTCATAGGATTTCTAAGAACGGTCTAGAAGTTGATCGAGCAAAATTTGAGGTCATTGAGAGATTAGAACCACCGAATTCAGTGAAGGGGATTCAGAGCTTTTTAGGTAATGTTGGATTTTATAGAAGGTTCATAAAAGATTTCTCAAAAATCAGTAAACCTCTTTGTAACTTATTGTGCACTGATCATGTTTTTGACTTTAATGCAGATTGTAGGAAGGCTTTTGAGACTTTAAAGGCTGCTTTAATCTCAACACCCATTCTTTGTGCACCTAATTGGAATTTACCATTTGAGGTAATGTGTGATGCGAGTGATGCTGCGGTAGGTGCTATCCTAGGGCAAAAGCAAGGAAAATTTATCCATCCTATCTATTATGCAAGTAGGGTTTTAAATGGGGCACAAGTCAACTATACAACTACTGAAAAGGAGTTGTTAGCTGTTGTGTTTGCTTTTGAGAAATTCCGGCCATATTTGGTTGGATCCAAAGTCACGGTTTTCACGGATCATGCAGCAATAAGGTATTTAATGTCTAAGAAGCATGCAAAGCCTAGACTAATTCGTTGAGTTTTATTATTGCAGGAATTCGACTTGGAGATAAAGGACAAGAAGGGATTGGAAAATGTCATTGCAGATCATTTGTCTCGTCTTGATCCATCATCATCTTTGCTGAAGCAATCTGCCATTTCAGATTCTTTTCCAGATGAATAACTTTTTGCTGTTGAGGTAAAGGTAGTAAAGGATGTCCCTTGGTATGCTGATATTGCTAATTTTTTGGTCAAGGGAGTCACTCCTATTGATATGGATTGGAGGCAGATGAAGAAGCTTAAGCATGATGCGAAATATTTTTATTGGGATGAGTCATTTATGTATAAACAATGCTCTGATGGTATTATTCGTAGGTGTGTTTCAGGTGACGAAGCAAAGGAAATCTTGGAGCAATGTCACTCTTCGCCGTATGGAGGCCATTTCAGCGGTCAAAGGACAGTTATGAGGATTTTGCATTGTGGATTCTTCTGGCCTTCCTTGTTCAAGGATTCCCATTGGTTCTACAAGCAATGTGATGCCTGCCAAAGGAGAGGAAACTTAGGGCCTAGAGATGAAATGCCTCTTACTTACATTTTGGAAGTTGAATTATTCGATGTATGGGGTATTGATTTTATGGGGCCATTTCCCCTTCTAATGGTAATGTTTTTATCTTATTGGCAGTTGATTACGTGTCCAAGTGGGTGGAGGCCATTGCATGCCATCAGAATGATGCTAAGACAGTAGCAAGGTTTCTTCAATCGCACATTTTTGCGCGGTTTGGGACACCTAGAGCTTTAGTAAGTGATGAGGGTACACATTTTGTTAATAATATCTTAACTTAGCTTCTAGCTAAGTATGGGATTAAGCATAGGATAGCTACCCATTATCACCCACAAGCAAATGGTCAAGCTGAAATAAGTAATAGGGAAATAAAATCTATTCTAGAAAAATTAATCCATCCATCTAGGAAGGATTGGTCTTTTAGGTTGGATGAGGCTCTTTGGACTTATAGGACAGCCTATAAGACTCCTCTAGGTATGTCTCCCTATAGGTTAGTATATGGGGAAGCTTGTCATTTACCATTAGAGCTTGAGCATAAAACGTTTTGGGCTTTGAAAAAGTTAAATTTTGATCTGAGTCGTGCAGGAGCAATTAGAATGTTGCAGCTTAATGAGTTAGAGGAATTTCGCCAATTTTCTTATGAAAATGCGAAAGTGTATAAAGAAAAGACTAAGCTGTGGCATGATAAGAAAATTAAACCTAAAGAGTTTGTCAAAGGTCAAAGAGTTTTGCTTTATAATTCTATATTGAAACTATTTCCCGGGAAACTAAAATCTAAATGTTCAGGGCCATTTATTGTGATTGAAGTTTTCCCCCATGGAGCAGTTACTTTGCAGCATCGGAGGAACTTGACGAAACAGAAGAGCCACAATTGCCGTATGTCCGCTTCGTCAACAACCTTGCTAGAGCAAAGTATGCTGAGTTGCTGAAGAGAGACTTCCTGTTTGAGAGAGGATTCAGTGGTGATCTTCCACATTTTCTAAGGGTCGACATTACGAACCAAGGTTGGGAGCGGTTTTGTTCAAAGCCTGAATCTGTGAACGCGCAGGTAGTGCGCGAGTTTTATGCAAACATTGACAAAGAAGACGGTTTCCAAGTGATCGTTCGAGGTATTGAGGTCGACTGGAGTCCTGGTGCTATTAACGCACTGTACAACCTTCTAGATTTCCCCCACGCAGCATATAATGAGATGGCTGTGGCTCCATCTAATGAGCAGCTGAGCGATGTTGTGAGGGAAGTTGGTATTGAAGGGGCATAGTGGAGGCTTTCAAAAACAGAGAAAAGGACGTTTCAGTCAGCCTATCTGAAGAGGGAAGCAAATACATGGATGGGATTCATCAAACAGAGATTGCTTAACTCATGACTCGACGGTTTCTAGGGAACGTGTTCTTCTGGCTTTCGCGATTTTGAGGTCTCTAAGCATTGATGTAGGGAAGATTTTTGCTAGTGAAATTTCTGGATGTTGGAAGAAGAAAGTGGGGAAGCTGTTTTTCCCGAATACCATTACCATGCTTTGCAAGCGAGCAGGGGTTCCAGAGAATGAAGGTGATGTTATTTTATTTGACAAAGGGATTATCGATACACCTAACTTGGCACGGCTTCAGCGTACGCAAGAGGCACGTCAGGGTGGGCTTGTCTATGGCATCAACACGATCTTAGAACAACTTGCACTGTCGGCCAGCAGGCAGGAGTTTGCCGAGAGGCAAGCTTTAACCTTCTGGAACTATGTTAAAAGTTGTGATGCCAATCTGAAGAAGGCGCTGTAGGAGAATTTTTCCAAACCGTATCCAGCCCTTCCAGCATTCCCTGAAGATTTATTGAACACCTGGATTCCGCCCCCACCAATTGAAAGAGAAGAAGAGGATGATGAAAATGAGCAGGGCCAAGAGGACTGACGAATGAAGTGGCCATGAGCGAGCATAATTTTTGTTCTGGAATTTTTGTTTGCTCGCGCATTTTCTAACCTCCTTTTCTGTTGATATTATATTTGCTGCTTTTTGATTTTTCTGTTTCTGAAAAAATATATCTGCTTTTGTAATTTCTTTCTATGTTTTTAATGAAATTTCCAAGTTGTTTCTGTTCTATGGCACTGAGTAATTTTAACTTAACTGATTTCTTCTGAATTTTTGAAGCTTGGACTGGGTAAGCTTAATTAGATCAAGGTATTCTGATCTCCAGAAACCTTTTGCTTGAGCATTTCTTCTAGCCTGGTCGATGCTGTGACAAGAAGATTCTGAGGTAGTGTTGATTTATTTGATCCACTTTAAGCTTAGTTCTAGTCCCACGCTTAGGTTGAAAATTCAGATAGAAAAATTTAAGTTTGGGGGTGAGCTTCGTAAAATTAATGATTCATTAGGGACAATGAATAATTCAAGTTTGGGGGACTTTTTGCTACTCCAATTGTTTTGCTCGAGCATTCCTCTCCTTCATTAAATAATCTGCTAGGTTGTTGAGTAACCAGGGACATTTGTGATACCCACAGTTTGTCTTTGCGTCAAAAGATAACCTAGGAAATAAGAAAAATGAAAAAATTATTTGCTGAAAAAAGTTGATTGTTGAAAATTTTGCTGAGATAATGCATGGAGCAAAAGTTTTGAAGGATGAATGATAATCCAGCAGTTTTCTGTCTCCCAGAACTTAGGTGAGCTTCATCATAAAATGTTGCCATTCTAAGGGGCAAGAGATAGAATAACTAAGGATTTTTTAGCTTTACAATGAGTATTTAGCCTAGTTGGTGATGAGTTTGAGGCAAGGGTATACTGCACCATAAAGTGGGTCATCCCATGCTTAAGAGCTTATGACTGTAGGGCTGCTTAAGGTCTGAAAAACAAAAATATAAACCCCTTGAAAATGTGTTTTAAAATGTCTGATAATAGAGCTAGGCTGTGGCAAGTTCTTAGAATTGAGTTAAAAGTGGTGATTATTTGTCCATGCCGGAAGAATTATTTTGCTGGAGCAGAGCTTGGTTTTGCAGAATGCTCAGGTAGAGGTTGAAGGTAGTGTTGGATTATCTGTTTTGATTAAGCTATGCTTTGTCTGATGTTTTGAATTCTTAAGGAAGGTTGGTTAGTATTGCTCGGGATGCGCAACAGTTCAAGTTTGGGGGTGTGATAACTCTCCAAAAGGGAGTTATTTAGACCTTATTTCTATATTGATTTGTGTGTCTTTTGTGCTAAATAGGGTTGCTTTTAGTTAGATATTATATGTTTTAACCCATTTGGAAGAATGAAAGTTTTGGAAGTTATTTGGTGCAGAATATATTGCTGAGCGACTTAAGGGAGCAAAATCTGTGCTGGAGCAAAGCTGGGAGCAAAATCTGCCACGTCACAACTCGTTAACCAATTTAACAAACTGAATTCTGTTAAGCTATTCTCGGATTTATGGAGCAAGGAGAGCCATCCACGTGTCTAGGTCAACCTAATTCAAGCCTCATATCACTCTATAAAAGGAGATAGCCGCCCAAGTCAAATTCATTCCACTTTTGGGGACGAGTTCACTCTCATTTCCACTTTTGGGAGCCGAATAGAGGAGAGAGATTGGAGACCATCAAGGAAACCATCATTTGCAAGCTGATCAAGGGAATTAATATTTTCTTGTATTATTTTGTGAATGTGGATATGATTACTCAGATTGTAACGTGTGTTTCCATGCATTTTATGAACTAAGTAGCTTAGGCGTTGGTTAGGGAACATGTAATTGCCGTGCTTAATTTCTAGCAATAAATATTGATTCTACGCATCTTGATTAATTGTTTTGTTCATTTCTATTTTATGCCCGCCTGGCTAGCCAGTATGAATACCTCTATCTAGTTTCAGGGATGATTTAGGGAGTGTGTGGCAGTTAATCACACTAGATCATTGTGTATTAGTGAACGCCAGTGACTGAGCTAGGGATAGCCAGTTGCCTAGTGCTTGATCGGTAGCGCTTCATTGGAGTTGAAACATATTCTAAAAAATCCGGAGTTCCGGGAGGAATCTGCTAATAAGACTGCGAGAGTTTTGCATGATCAATAATATTGCTAGAGCATCTTTTAAAACAATTACTAAATCCTGACCAGCGCCTGTTTCTAATCTGTCTGCCTATTTGTTTACTTTCTGTTCTGTCATTTCTTTTGCTTCAGCATTCTATAAAAACCAATCATTTTAACCACCTTTGAAACCATTAAAAAGATAAACAAAATAGATAAAGTGGAAGCTAATTCAGACCTTGGATTCGATAAATACTTATTACTTGCTGCGGACTGTGTATACTTGCACAGAGTTCTAGAGTCTTTTTATATCTTATTTTTACTCACTCTGGAAACCCAACAGTCCGGAATTGCATTAATTAAATATAAACAGAATTTAAATTCGATTAACACAACCTTTATCATACATCTTAGGCTTATCAAGATGCTACACTCAATCGTGATGGACTTGCCTCGACCTAGTGGCTATCTCAAAATAACTAATAGAATGCACAAAAAATAATTTCCTAGAGTTGTCAATTCTAAGACATTAATCCCATGAATTGGTTTAAACGAGATACATGAAAAGCTCATACAAACAGCAAGGAACAACAAGTAATAACCTGAAAACTCAGCCAAGCAACAAAATATTCAAAGCATAAACCCAATCCAACGATTCCAAGTAATTTAGCTACTCATAGAGAATGAAAAACAACAATTAAATCCAAAATAATGGATAAGAATTGACCCTAAAAGGTCTACACAGTAGAGAGAAACGAAATAGGGCGAAAAGAATCGTAAAAACTTGAAAATTCTAACATAACGACGGACTAAACCAAAGCCCTATATTTATAGAAAATGTCGCAGCGTCTCGATGCCACGGACTTTGTTCACCATGCCAATTTCGCGTCGGCGTCGAAACGCTAAGACGCCGTCCCCAATCCGAGCCTTGCTGCCTTTTTCTCGATTTTTTCTCGGTCTTTCTCGGTACGAGGCTTCAACCTTCAATTCTTGGTGTAGTTCTTAAGGCCCGCTTCAATCCACTTGGGTCTTTTCACCTCCTCTCCGTCCAAGAACATCGAGATGGCTCAAAAACTCCATAATTGGCTCGAAATAACACCAATTTGTGCGGTTGGCTCCCGATATCACCTATGCTTGAAGTACTTGCAAATAAGACAATTAAAGCATAAAATCCCTGTAACAAGCTTAGATTAGAGGTAATAAAATAACACGAATCAGGTGCTATCAACATCAACTAATGGTTCTTTGCTTAAAAAAACCTTCAATGAGGCAAATGAAATTCTAGATGCTATTGTTGCAAACCACAGTCAATGGAAAGAGGAAGAAACACCTTCGAGGAGTAGTGTTAAGGTCCAAGAAGTTAATCATCTCGAGACACTCTCAAAACGAATGCTAACTATTAATGATATGCTAATGAACCTGACTTTAGGAAATCAAGTTCAAGTTGCAGCCGTGAACCAAGTTTCAAACCCCATGTGTACTACTTGCAATGAAGAACACTCATTTGAAGATTGTCCGTAAAATCCAGCTTCAGTTTGTTTTGTAGGAGCACAAAATAGAATAAATCCTTCTTCTAACACATATAATCCAGAATGGAGACAACACCCTAACTTGTCTTGGGGCGGACAAAATGTGAGCACATCAAATGCAACCCCATTTGTCAAGCAGGGAGGACCAACCAGATTTAATGGCTAGACTCAAATGAAGATTGCATAGCCTTTGCAGCCGCAAATGCAGCAGTCGATGCAAGTGCAACCCCAATCCACAACCAACTTGGAGAAT
Organism: Luffa aegyptiaca; assembly: GCA_017139565.1. Taxonomy (NCBI): domain Eukaryota; kingdom Viridiplantae; phylum Streptophyta; class Magnoliopsida; order Cucurbitales; family Cucurbitaceae; genus Luffa; species Luffa aegyptiaca. The sequence goes on along the minus strand of CM029405.1, from coordinate 17,944,158 downwards.
CTGATGAGGGAGCTAATGACCAAGAATGATGTTGTAATGCAAAGTCAAACAACTTACTTAAGGAGTCTTGAATCTCAGATTGGGCAACTGGCTAAGGAAATGAGGAACAGACCATTAGGGACCCTATTGATAACTCTCCAAAGGGGAGTTATTTAGGCCTTATTTCTATAGTGATTTGTGTGTCATTTGTGTTAAATAGGGTTGCTTTTAGATGAATATTATATGTTTTAACCCATTTAGAAGAATGGATGCTTTGGAAGTAATTTTGTGCAGAAAATAATGCTGAGCGACTTGAGGGAGCAAAATCCGTGATCCAGTAAAGTAGGGAGCAAAACTGCCGCGTGAGCCGCACGTGATTCATTAAATGAGGTGGCGTTAGCTGAATTAATCTAGGATCTAGGAAGCTTGGAGAGCCCTCCACGTGTAAAGTTTGACCTAATTAGGGTCGACTCCACTCTATAAAAGGAAGTAGCCGTCTCAAGTAAAAAATATTCCAAATTCGAGAGAGGAAAGTCTTATTCCATTCGTGGAGGCTTACTTTCCATCTTTGGGAACCGAATAAAGGAGGAACGATTGGAGACCTCAAGAAGACCATTAGCTACGGATCTATTCAAGGGAATTAATCTTTTCTTGTAATTTCTTGTAGTTATGGATGCACATACTCAGATTGTAGCGTGTGTTACCCTGTACTCCATGAACTAAATTTACTTAGGTGTTGGTTAGGATCTATGTAATTGTCGTGTTTATTCCCTTTGCAAGATATGTTGATTTGAGCATCTTGATTATTTGTTGTGTCCATTTCCATTTTGTGCCCGCCTGGCCAGCCGGTATGAATATCACCTCTTAGTTTCAGGGATGATTTGAGAGGTGTGTGACATTTAATCACACTAGACCATTATGTGTTGGTGGACGCCAGTGACTGAGTTAGGGATAACCAGTTGCCTAGTGCTTGATCGGTAGTACGTCATTGGAGTTGAAACACATTCCAAAAAATCCAGAGTTCTGGGAGGATCCTGCCGATAAGACTGCAAGAGAATTGCCTTATCAATATAATTGCTAGAGCATCTTTTAAAACAATTACAGAAATCCTAACCAGTGCCTGTTTCCAATCTGTATGCTTTATCCGTTTACATTATGCTCTGTTATTTCTTTTGCTTCAACATTTTATCAAAATCAATCATTTTAACAATCTTGAAACCATTAAAAAGTTACATAGAATAGGTAGAGTGGAAGCTATTCAAAACCTCGTGGATACGATAAATTACTTATCACTTGCTGCGGATTGTGTATGCTTGCACAGTATTCTAGAGCTTATTTTTACCATATTTTTTAACCCACTCTAGAAGGCAACAAGCCTACGAAGCAATACAGAGAACCCTAAAAGAGAAGACCTAGGCAAGGATAAGGCCTCCATTGATCCCAAGTAATTCGGAATTGAGATTGTGTAAGATATGTATGATAGTGTATGATAGCTTTTGTTTTCTTTTTGGTTTTGTATCTATTTCTTGTTTTGTTTTCTTTTCCTTTCGTCAAAGCCAAAATATTTCAAAAAGATTGAGCACAAATGTCTAAGTGGTGGAAAGAAATTTAAGTTATATCATTCTTCTTCAAATTTTGAATGCTTAACCCGTGTGAATATTCTAATCATTTTGAATAAGTGTGCAGAAGATAGGTAAAGGTGCAGGAAAAAGGCGATTGGAGAAAGGGCAGGATTTGCAACGTAAATGCGGTCGCAAAACAACCCTAAGCTAAACAAGGAAATTTTTTCAGGAGGTAATTGTGATGCATTTGCGGGTGCAATTGCAGAAACATCTGAAGTCCCAGAGTGACGTCATTTAAAATTGCAAAATCATTTAAGGGAAGTTCGAAACGTATAAATAGAGGAGGATTTGACTTAGGTCAACATTTGCTTGAACTTCTCTAACGTCTCTCTCGCCCAAAGCATCTGCTAGTCCGACCATTCTCTCCAACCAGCCATTCCGACCATCCACGCCGCTGGAGTTCGCGACCATTCTACTCGGAAACCACCGACGGAGCTTTCTGTTTCATAACCACGAAGAAAAAGCTAAAAAAGATGAAGCCTCAATCAGCTCCTCAGTCGAAGAAATCGAGCCCTCAACAAAAAAATTCAAAGGTTTCTTCTTCTGAGTAGATGAAAGAAGTTTCTAAACCTTTTTCAATCCCTCATCAAGTAAGCACGCGACAATCAGCTCGTTCGGCCTCTACATGGTCGAAGCCTCAAGGTAAACCTCCCCGACCCAATACTCGTGCAGGAACGCACTCAAAAGAGTGGGAGGATGAACTGAGGAGAGCCGTAGAGAAAAGTTGTTGGGCCATTAAAGACGCTGCCTTGGACGTCGAAGAAGAAGAAGAGGAGGAAACACCCTTAGTCCTTAAGCCAAAAGCAGTATGGATTAAGGAGAGGGAAAAAACAGAAAGGAAAGTGGGAATGAAGTATGAAAGAAGGAGGAAGAGGGACAAAGCTAAACCATGCAAACGGGTTGCGGCTGCAAATGTGGAGCAATCTGAAAATCTTTCCACAAGTCGACCGAAAAATGTGAATGGTCCGGAGTTGTCAAGGCTCCGAGTTGTCAAATAAATTTATATTCCACGATCACTAAACTACTTGCAGTAGTAGTGGCCGGGGTCGATCACAGGGAACAACTGGTTTACCTCTAATTTACTTTTGTGTTTGGTAACAGAAGTGGGATTGAAGAGAGGTGGATAAAGTGCAGAAAAACTAAATTGCGAGAAAATAAATTGCAGAAACGTAAATGACAGGAAAGTAAAGGGTGGTTGGTTAATCTCACCTTGGCGATCACTGTAGCTGGAGACATTCGGATTCAGTACATTTATTTTTACTCATCGATTAACAAATAATGATTTAAATGCATGTGTCTAGTTGATACTCTAAATCAATTGACTCGATCCCATCGTCCATCGACTCAATTACTAATTACTAATTAATTAACCCCTACCAATCCGTCGAGATTAATCAATTAAATAACCACATTAATATTAAGATACCCCTAGAGCGTTAACTCGATGAATCTGTCTAACCAACATGCAATTTATTAATTAATTAACCTGACCATGATTAACCAATTAACTAATTGTTGCTCTAGGCTAGAATACCCACAATTAATTAGGGAAAGCCTAATTTAATTACGAATATCGATTCAGACCTTAGACCTATCATGTAGAGCTACGAAGTCAGAGAACTGCTCTTGGGACCCGTGCCCATGAATCGGTCTACATGCTAACTATGAATTAACTATCCATTAGCTACGTGGAAATTAATTCTTTAACAGGTTATTAACATGCAAGCTGCGAGTTAGGGCGTTAATCTAACCTACTGTGCATGCTAATTATAAAAGCGGGAATCTAAAATCACGAACAACAAATAAAACATACATTAAGCACAATAAACTCAAGGAGAATAGGCATTCAGTACAGATAGCTCAATAAATCTCATAAAAACTGAATGTACTTACGAATCTCGAGGTTTCAACTATAGCGAATGGAGCTTAGACGACCATAGACAATCCTAATCTAAGCCCAAGGCTTGAGAAACCAACCTAAACTAACTTAAAACTATAAAATACAGAGGGAGAATGGAGAAATCGGAGAGAAAAGGAAAAACGACTGAACTTCTTGACCTAATCGAAAAAAACAGCAACTGTTGGGTTTTATGCCCTAAAACTTGTAGATAGTAAATGAAACAAATTAATCGATAAGTCGTTATTTGAGTGATTCAGTAATTTGGTTATTGAATAATCGAGTTTGCATTAATAAACCCTAAATCCAATAAACTAAGATCCAAGGTTGTTTAAATGAAACTTGGACTGGTATGTAGGGACATACGGGGATTAGTGTCCAAGTAACAACCTAAATGGTCTATAGTATAGGGATAAGGCTGGGTACCTTATCCTGGTGACGCTATGTGATACGACCCACCTTATATCCGATACAGATGCAATGATCCAAAGCATCCATGTAGGAGACATGCGGGTGGGGGTATCCTATGCAATGAGTTTGCATAAGACCGGACCGCGAAATAATAACCACTAGATGTAACGTCGTTGACTAATTTAGGTTTCTATTTCAAAAGGATGACCTAGGTAACTCAATCTCAATCCTGAGTCTGTTATGAACTCCTTTTTAGGAAGGATTGTCCTTAGATTTGTATGGGTGAGAGTGACCAGTTCGCCGACTCAATAATCCTACCATTTCAGGGGCAAAACCGAATGGGGGCTGGGAACATAACATTACAAGATGGAATTCACTCCTTCCCCTATTGGGCAAGTAGATGTGTGTTCCCTTAAGGGCTGATTCCGGGGCTTGAACAAAAGCGCGATGTCCTCTCCTAGCCCGAGAGGAATTTATGTTTAGTGGTTGGACCCTAAACAGGTTGTTCATTAGAGGGATTAGTGGTACTTAAGGATCTAGAGGTAACCCAGGGGTACAACGATAATTTGACCCAGCTGGTGTTACGAACACACGTGAAAGATTGACTTACTGCATTGGTCGATATCCGTGGACACAGAAATATTATACAGTGAGAAGAGTGTAACTGTGGGTCTTTAGTGGAGTGACCCACAGTTAACGAATGTTGATTGATTCGGTTAATGAGTTTAGCTGATCAATCTCGTATCGTTGGAGCTTCTGATCTGTAGGTCCATTAGGTCCACCTGCTAGCTCATAACGGGTTCTGAGATAATTTAGTCTTGATATTAAAGTGAATTTAAGTTAATTGTATTTTGATACAATTAATATAATTGTATTTTGATACAATTAATATAATTGTATTTTGATACAATTAATATAATGTATGGAGATACATTATAGTATAAGTTTAATTAGTGAATTAAACTTTATAATAAAATTAATTTTGGATATGATTAAAAATTAATTGTTGAGAGAATTATGAATTTAATTAGATATGTAATATTTGATTAATTCATGAATTAATTAATTGGGAATTAATTAATTTAATTTAATTTGGTTAAATATGATTTAATCAAATTAATACTATAGTTTATAATAATGTACATTATGATGTACATTAAAACTATAGGTTAAATGAGAGAGATAAAATTGAATATGACTCAATTATAAAATTAATTAAATATTTGATATTTAATTAGTATGGATTCAATTAATTGAGAATTAATTGAATGACCAATTTGATTCAATTAAATATGATTTAAAATTGAATTAAAAACCTTATATTATAATTGATTTAATAAATATTGATTTAATTAAATTAATTATAATGAATTAATTAATTAGTTAATTAATTATTATTTAATTAATAGATGACCAAGATCGTTTGGATTAGATCCAACGATCGAGATTAAGTAGGGTAATAACTCCCTCCCTACTTATCGTAAAGTGGAGAGGGGTTACCCAATTGTCTCCTTCACTCTCTCAGTTTCACGCATAACATAGAAGAGAATTCTCTCTAATTTTCTCTTCTTCTCTCTACCAATCACAAAAGTTGCTTGCTGGAATTTTTCCCATCCAAGACGATTTTGGTTCCCACAAACCAAATCTCAGCGATCCTAGAGGATAGCGGGTGATCCGACGTGATAGTGTTCGTTGGAAGATCCAGGATCGTAATTGGAGCATAGTGCAGTGTGTTTGCCTCCAGTCATGTAAGTTTTCTGTTCTAAATTAGTTTAGAATTGAGTTTATGTATGCTTAATCTAGTTTAGAAAATGTTTCTGAATTTTTTGCCTAACGTACCAGTCTTCTAATTAATCGAAATTAAATCACGAACGGAGAAAACCCCTTCCGCTAGAGGATTCAATTCCTTTAAACTTATATAATCGCATTGGCGTCGAGACACCGTGGCCAGCGTCGAGACACTGATGGTGATTTAGCCGGTCCTTCAAGTTCGTAGCGTCGAGTCGCAGTGAGGTAGCGTCTCAACGCTTCCTCTCGGGTCTTGCTTGTTTGGCTGCTTCAATTTGCTCCTTTTGACGTTGTTTTCGAGTCTTGTGTGCCCTGCTTTGGTCCTTTCACCGCCTCGACATCCCGTGAACTTCAAGTTGGATCAAAACCACGTTAATTTCCTCAAATTAACGTCAATTTGGAATATTGGCTCTTAAAAAGCTCTAACACCAAACACCTACAAAATAGTACAATTAAGCACAATATTTATCATAAAACTAGCAAGATTAAGACTAAATATATAGGGCCAAACTGGTCCTATCAAAATGCGACCGCAACTACATCCCAGACAGATGAAGAAGTGCCAGTTCCTGAGGCACTTACCAAGAAAGATGCGCCCGCATCTCGGGTGCATATGCAAGTTCAAACTTCTGCTTCTGCTGCGGATCCACCCAAGCTGAGAGGCAAAAGATCAACATGTACGATGGGATCCAGAGTTGTAGCAACCTCTAGGTCAGGAAGAGCAAAGCAAGATTATAGCAGATGCTCTATGGTTTGCAAAAGCCATGGCCTGCCAGATCAGAGTCGAGCATCTGGCAGAAGAAAGAAGAAAGAAAAAGGCTAAGAAGGAGGCCAAAAAGAAGAAAATCGAAGAAGAAGAGCAAGCTACTCTGGACTTTGCAGCCGCTTGCCTAAAGGACCCAGTGGATACCACTGAGAACGAAGATGAAGAAATTGCGCTCGTTCCTGAGGGCTAATCGAAAGGATTTGCAGGGGAGTTTGCGGTGGCAAATGTGGCACAAACAGAGCAAGAAACCGAGACTGCACCAGTTCCTGAGGTGCATTTTGACGTACAATCCCCAACACCACCAAAAGAGGATGAAAATACGCTCGAGGACCTGTTCGAGCACCAGAAGGAAGCAATGTTCGAACTTGAGTAAGAGAAGAAGCAACAAGCTCCATCTCATGAAGATGAGGTCCTTGAGATTTCAAGGGACCAAATGCCCAAGAGGGGCAGAGTAGATAAAGATAGTGTGGTCGAAGGGAGGGCTAAAAAGAGAAAGAGAGTAGATAATTTCCTGAGGAGGCCCAGCACTAGGGGAACGACTTCTGTGCTCCCCCAAGCAAAGACACCATCACCACCACCGCGTGTGAGAAGAGAACCACCTGTTCCTCGGTCAAAGAAAACTCCAACAAAGCAGCTGAGAATGGAAATTCGAGTGGAGCCTCACCCAGACACTTAGACCCGTTGGCCATCATGAAGAAGCGGGTTTTGATGTGTGAGAAGGCATTCTCCACGAAGACATGCCCTCTCCCAACATTCATTGAGGATATTCTGCGTAGGTATGGCTGGGAGTGACTATGCAAGGAGCCAAAGGCTGCATCTATCCCGTTGGTACGTGAATTCTATACTCAAATAGGAGAAGAGATGCAGACAACCATGCTCTTACATGGTCGGGTGGTGGAATTCTCAGCGAGGTAGATCAATCGGATTTTTCAATTGCCATCCCTCAGATGCTCAGCTGGCAACAAGGCCATTGAAGAACCAACATATGAGCAACTGGTAGAGGCCTTACAGATGGTGGCCCACGAGGGAGTTAAGTGGCAGGAGTCCAGAACTGGAGTCAGGACTCTACTATTAGGAGATTTGAAGCCAGAAGCAGTTGTGTGGTTGTACGTGATCAAGAATAGAATAATGCCAACAACACATGGCACCACTATATCTCAAGAGCGTGTCATGTTGTTATACAACATGCACAAGGGGCTGGATCTAAACCTTTGACAAATTATTTGGATGGAGATCCTCTCTTGTGGACATAAGAATGTGGGAAGACTGTTCTTCCCAACCTTGATCACCAAATTGTGTAGGATTACAGGGAATGAGCCAAAGGAAAAAGAAGAAAAAGAGGTAGCCAGAACTTCAATTGACTTGAGCTTAATTAAGAACCTCATAGAAAATTCAAGGCAAAAGGTTACTTCTCCTGAAACGAAGGCTCAAGCAACCTCTCCTGCAGCTCAATCATCAAAATCTCCTGAAGAAGCCACTACTACAGCAGGCGATGCGACCGCAAAACCATCCACCAATTTACCAGATGCGGTCGCAAGTCAACAGAAACCTCCAACACCTCAACCACAACCTGAAAATAATTTGGTGGCTTTGAGGAGAGACTTGGAGAGGATGAGGAGCTAGTTTAAGAATTACTTGACCTATGTTAGAGAGCAAGATGGAGTTGTCAGGTGTATCTTGGAGAATGTGGTGGAGGATCTCGACGACTATCTTCCACCATTCCCCGAAATAAACTGGAATCCAACACCAGACGATGGAGTAGGCCCTTCTAACGCCTAGGGGAATTTTTCCTTTTACCCTTCTATTCTTTAATTCATTATTCTTTTATTGATAGGTGATTGGAAGTAGGGTCTAGTTATCTTTAATTGCTTTTTGTCATTTCTTTTATTTTGTTTTCTTTTGAGTTTCTGTTGATTTCTTTGTTTTAATAGGTTAGTAAGTTTCTTCCGTTTTCTATGCATTTTGCATTCTTAGGAAGGATAGACTTGATCTTTGTTGGGTTTTATGCCCTAAAACTCGTGGATAGTAAATGTAACATTTGACCGAACATTAATAAAATGACATTTGATGTATTATTCACTTATTATTGTTAGTATTATGTTTGTTTTACCTAAATAACCCTAATTCAATAAACTAAACATCCTAGGTTGTTAGTATGAGACTTGAATTGTATGTGGGGACATACGAGGATCATTGTTCAAGTTATAGCCTAAAGGGTCTATAGTATAGGGATAAGGCATGGTACCTTATCCTGTTGACACTATGGATACGACCCGCTTTGTATTTGATACAAACGCAATGATCCAACGCGTTCGTGTAGGGGACATGCGAGTGGGGGTATCATATGTAATGAGTTTGCATAAGACCGGACTGTGAAATAGTAACTGCTAGCTGTAACACCGTTGACTAGTTAGGTTTCTATTTCACTAGGATGACCTAGAAAACTTAGTCTCAATCCTGAGTGGGTTATAGACTCCTGTTCACGAGGGATTGTCCTTTGATTTGTATGGGTGAGAGTGGTCTGCACGTCGACTCTATAAGCCTACCATTTTGGGGACAAGACCGAGTGGGGAGCTGGGAACATAAGCACACAAGAATGAATTCACTCCTTCTCGACTTTAGGGTAAGTAGATGAGTGTTCCTTTAAGTGGTGTCTCCGGGTCTTGAATAAAGGGCCCTGCCCTCTCTATAGCACGAGAGGGATTTCTGTTTGATGGTTGGGCCTCAAACACGTTGTTCATTAGAGGAGTGCTGACACATAAGGATGTAGAGGTAACCAAGGGGTAAAATGGTAATTTGACCTAGCTAGTGTTACGAACACTCATGAAGGACTGACTTGCTGTTATTGGTCAATATCCATGGACACAGAAACATATCTGCAGTGAGAAGAGTGCAGTTGTGGTTCTATAGTGGAGTGAACAACAGTTAACGAATATTGATTAACTTGGTTAGTGAGTTTAGCCAATTAATCTCATATCGTTGGAGCTTCTGATTTGTAGGTCCATTAGGTCCCACCGATAGCTCATAAAGGGTGTTGAGGTAAATTCACTATGGGAAATAATATAATGTATGAAGATACATTATAATATAAAGTTTTAATATTATTAAACTTTATAATATAAATTTATTTTGAATATTGATTCAAAATTAATTTAAGGAAGGATTGTTGTTGGGTTTCCAGAGTGGGTAAAAATATAGTAAAAATAGACTCTAGAACACTGTGCAAGCATACACAATCCGCAACAAGTAATAAGTATTTATCGAATCCACGGGGCTGAATAGCTCTCACTTTATCTATTTTGTATAACTTCTTAATGGTTTCAAAAAGTGGTTAAAATGATTGATTTTGATATAATGCTAAAGCAAAGGAAATGACAGAACAAAAAGTAAACAAATAAAACAGACAGATTAGAAACAGGCGTTGGTCAGGTTCAGTAATTGTTTTGAAAGATGCTCTAGCAATATTATTGATTAGGCAAAACTCTTGCAGTCTTATTAGCAGGATCCTCCCGGAACTCTAGATTTCTTGGAATGTGTTTCAACTCCAATGATGCTCTACCGATCAAGCACTAGGCAACTAGCTATCCCTAACTCAGTCACTGGTGTTCACCAATACACAATGATCTAGTGTGATTAAATGTCACACACTTCTCAAATCATCCCTGAAACTAAGAAGTGGTATTCATACCGGCTGGCCAGGCGGGCACAAAATGTAAATAAGCACAACAAATAATCAAGATGCTCAAATCAACATATATTGCATAGAGAAAATAAGTACGTCAATTACATGACTCCTAACCAACATCTAAGCAATTTAGTTCATAAAGCTCATGGTAACACACACCACAATCTGAGTATGTGCATCCATAATTACAAGATATTACAAGAAAATACTAATTCCCTCGGTCAAATCCGTAATTGATGGTCTTTTTGAAGTCTCCAATCTTTCCTCCTCTATTCGGCTCCCAATGATGGAAATAAGAAATGATCTTTTCCCCAAAAAGTGGAATATCTTTTGACTTGGACGGCTCTTCCCTTTTATAGAATGAAGGCAAGCCCAAATTAGGTCAATCTGTACACGTGGATGGCTCTCCTTGCTTCTTAAATCCGAAAATAGCTCAACTAACTTCAGTTCATTAAAATGGATAACGAGCTGTGACGTGGCAGCTTTGCTCCCTGTTTTGCTGGATCACAAATTTTGCTCCCTCAAGTCGCTTAGCAATATATTATGCACAAAATAACTTCCAAATCATCCATTCTTCCAAATGGGTTAAAACATATAATATTCATCTAAAAGCAACCCTATTTAGCACAAATGACACACAAATCACTATAAAACTAAGGCCTAAATAACTCCCTTTTGGAGAGTTATCAATTGTATATTTGAAGGAGTTAAAATATTAAATTTAATATGAATTGGATTCATATTAAAACTATAGGTTAAAATTAATGCACATTAGATGCACATTAAAACTATAGGTTATACGAGAGAAATATGATTGAATATGTGATGTTCAATTTAATAATTAATTAGTTGGAATATTAATTAATTGTTTGTTTTAATTTAGTTTAATTAAATTGGATTTAATTAAATTATGTTAAAAACTTAAAACTTTAGGTTATGTGGGGAATATTTATATAAATGTGATTTATATAAATTAATTGATTAAATCATTTGTTGATTTAATTAGTTATTATAATAATTATTAATAAATAGATTTTATTAATTTTCATTTATTAAATTGGTTTTTTGAATTATCAGTTAGGTTAACCAATTATACGTGGTGTGACTGCATTTTGGTCTTCCCCTCAATAATCGATTCATTCACGTTTAAGGGATATTTTTTAGGCTGATAGTTGAATATCCTCTCTCACGATCTCTTGTTCTCTGCAACTCACAGAAAGAATCTCTCTTTTCCTTCCCTTGAGAAAGAATCAACGCTCCCACAAACAACCTCAAACTCTAACCTTGTGAGGATACCGGTGAAACTTTGTTAGTAGTGTTCGTAGAGATTTCAAGAGAAAAATCTTAACAAGAAGGAAAATTCCGGGCTGCTGTATTTTCAGACTTAAATCCAAGAATTTGGCGATTTCAGTCAAGTCTTCAGTCGTGAGTAAGTGTTCTTGATCTTTTGTTGTTTGTAGGATTCACATGATTAGAAATTGGTTTCTAAACCAATTTTACAACATGTTTATAGCCTCGATCTACAACTTTTATTTGATAAACATTGCTGTATTTTTTTGCCATCGTATTGGTATTTAAAATGGGATTAAAAACAATGTATGGTTCTGTAAATTCTTTCGTTGCGTTAGAGCTCTCATCCCTTCAATCTTAACTTGCCCATCCTTTGTAGTCTCTCCTGTTATGATCTTCATGTTAGTCAATGGGGACATTGACCCGTTTAAGTTTGGGGGGGGACAGTTTTGTATTTTGTACTCTCTGTTGTATTGTTGCCTACTGCTAGTGCAAATATATATATATATATATATATATAAAGTAGAAAAAGCAAGGAGATACTCCTCCTTCTCGAATAAACCAAGTAACCAGGGGCGGTCGTGACACCCATGATTTCCACTGCATGAAAGGTTAGTTTGGGAAGTGAGTATGCGCTACGGTCTTAATGGTAAACTATGCTCGTAGTCAGCTACTTTCACCACAAAGTGTTAGTATGTTGGAACGAAAGTATAGATGACTATGAGACTCTCCGTTGCCAAAAAAAAAAAAAAAAAAAAAAAGAGAGAGAAAAAGAGAATGAAAGCCTAGCAGCAGTTTCAAATAAGTTTGGGGAAGGGAAGTTAGCTTTTCTTTTTCATCTTTGAGAGTGAGGATGGCTTGTGAAAGAGATAGGATAAAGGTTATGTGGAATAACAGGCAGAAAGAGGTGAAAATGCATGCAAATGTTTTATCTTCAGAGATGTGAATGAAGGCCTAATGTTAGAGAAATTTTGTTGTTAATCTAGAGTATTAGGAGCTGAGTTCTTTCCTAAAAGGCACACTCACAAACTAAACTAACCTATGAAACGAACATCTTTTCTTTCTTGATTCTACTATCTATTTAATATTGCTTGAGGACAAGCAATGACATAAGTTTGGGAGTGTGAATAACGCTCATTTATGTGCGTTATTTAGCCTTAAAAACCTAGGTTATTGTTTGGAAAGCAAGGACTTTGTGATTAAAATCTTATCATTTCAAGTCATTTTAGCAAAAGTTGTAGAATCATGAAGAAAATCTTAGAATTATAGAATTTAAGCTTAAATTGTACATAAGAAGATTATTTTTTGTAAGAATTTATCCAAGTTAATGTTTTTGTGCAGAAGTTTGCGAGGAGGATGCGCCCGCAAGAGAAGATAAAGGTAGAGGAGCAAAAGAAGTTAAAGCTGAAGAATTGAGCCTGCATCTGGACCTGAGGATGTGAGGAATGCGATCAAGATGCACCTGCAAGCCATATAAGGAAAGTAGCCTCATGCTGAAGACAGACTTGTCAAAGCTGTGCAGAGGAAAAATTGCGCCCAAGATGCGGCCGCAACTGGGCTTTCCGACAGAATACCGAGATTCGCGAGATCTTCACAGATTCGTCCAAAAATCCCCAATCTGGTATTAAATCTCTGAAGATGGTGGATTCTTACCTTCCAAGGCCTTATCACACTGATCTCGGCAGCCAACCTTACCTTCCAATGTCTATAAAAGGGGACCAAAGTGCAAAAAGCAAGGAGAACTTGGAGTTTTCGTCCTTAGGATTTATTTTTCAGTTTCTCTCTTCTCATCTTGTAACCACTCCGAGTTCCGGGTCTTTCACCCTCTGTCGGCTCTTCCATTCGAAAGAAGAAGAAAAGAAAGGCTTTTCTCTCCTTAAAAGAGGGCAAGAGCTAGCTAGATAGAGAGGGAGAGATCCTTAATAGAGTCTTGTCTTTACCTTTGTTTTGCATTCTTTAATTTCCAGCAAGTTGTTATTGTTTTTCATTTACTTTCTCTTGTAAGTTAAGCTTTTGTACGACATTCATTCTTTAATATTAATATCAGTTATCCTTTCTCCATGTTGAGTTTACTTTATTTTATGTTTTGCAATTTACTTTCAAATATGAGCTAAGCTTCTATTTGGGGGTTCAATTATGTGGATTCCTTGAGTAGAAGAAAGCCCTACCTATGCAAAAGCAACTTTGCTCCTTCTAGCATTGTTTGATTTTGTTGAAATTAAAGTTTATTGTTAGCTTAAACTAATCACTTAGGTTAGCATAATTTGTATTTAGCTGATTGCCGAAAGGTTGGAGTTAAAAACACGAGTTCACAAAACAATAGTGGAAAGATCCTAGAAATAGGACTTTGATTTCTTGCATCCTAGAAATAGGACTGGAACCACTAAGGTTTTAAGAGTCGTGAGCGTTATTTATCTAAGTTTCAACTAGCCCTAGAAATGGATGTCTAGTTGGTTTCGTAAACCCGAGACTTTCCTTGGGTCATTTCCTCTTGTCATCTATTGTGAAAGTTGGACTTAAGTTGTGTGGTTTCATTGTTGAAGGAAAATGGCAAGCTTTTAGTTCAAGTTTTTTTTTTTTAACCTTGAAGTTTATTTAAAGAAAAGGAAAATGAAAGGAAAGGAAAAGAAGAAAAGAAAAGAAATGGGAAAGGAAAGAAAACCAAAAAAAAAAAAAAAGAGAGAAGAAAAAGAAAAGAAAGTAAATGGGAAATGACAGCAAACCTTCCACCACCGCTTCACCCATTTTCAGCCCACTTCCAGCCACATTCCTCATCATTTTCCATCCAAATTTTTAGAGCACTTGAGGGAGAGAGTGAAGGAAGAAGAAGAAGAAGAATTTCGTGGTTTTGAGGTTGAAGAAGATAGGAAAAGCTCATGCAAAGCCAGCCATAGCAGAATCTGAGTTCAACCTGTCAACCTCTGGTTTTTTATTCGGTTTGAGCTACACAGAAGGAATTAAGAGGTGAGGTTTGATTTTATTGAAAGTTAATCCATTTTCTAACCAATTGCATGAAGGAAGCTTGAGCTAAATCTGATGAGAAGTTTATGGTTTTTGAAATGGAAAACAGAGCATAGGATTTTCGTGCAAACCAGGAGGATCTCTGGTGTTCTCTGGTGTTTTGAGCATTCTGGGGTGTACAAGTTGAATCCGAAGCTCTATTTGGTATGGTTGGAAAGCTTATTCAATTTCCTACAACTTCCATGAAGAATTAGTGAGCCAAAAATGACTTGAAGTAGGTTTATTTTCAGGAGAAAGATAAAGGGCAGCAGAGAACCTCGAAACTGTGTTGTCTGTGTTCGGGGAATTTCTGGACAAATTGGTTGGGAATCTCGTTTTCATTTCTTCAGGTAAGTTGTAGAGTGTTCGAAAATGAAGAGTGTTATGTATAGTACATTAATTTTGGTTAAGTATGGAGGAAGTTATGGGTGTTGGAAGGTGTGGTATTGAATCTGGAAAATCTGGAAAGTAGAATGTGGAGTGAGATTTCTTATTCAAGTGTTTAGAATTCATGAGCATGGAAAGACAAAGCTAATTATGGTTCTAATGCTCAGTTTTGGTTTTTTGACAGGCCAAGAGGAAATAGGTCGGGTCTACAAACCAGGGAACTAGCTAAGACTGTGAGTGACAAAATGAATTTCGAAAATTGTTTCCAACGGTTGTTCATGTTTAGATGTTTTACATGCTTTCCTATGAATGATTCATGATTTCTATTAACGGTTTCAAGCATGAGTTTTGAGCTTAGATTTTCTAATGAGGTTTATATACGAGCACGTGGCTAATGACTTTATGAAAAGTAGTTGAAACGATATCTTTTAAAGTAAAGTATGTGTTAGCAAGTATTGTTTAATGATTTAAAGTTTTTCATGAGCAAGTTGAGTAAGCTCAAGTTTTACGCAAGATAACGATAAACAGGCATGTTCTAATGTTTTCATGTGATTTTTCTGAGATTTCTATTGACTACATGACTGAGATATTGAGCCCGAGACTATATGGTACAGTGTGCACACAGGTTATATTCCGTTGTTGACGTTGAGTGTACTCCGTGACAACGATGCTGTCGTGAGTGCTGGGCGGGCCCCACTACGACAAAGACGATGGGAGTGCTGGGCGGGCCCTACTACATCGTAGGACTAGTAAACGTTGGTTGTACTGGGCGTGTCCTACACAACGTAGATCGGTCATGTTAGTTAAAATGTTTGATGTACTTGATATGTCTTGCTAGATTTTTTTAATGACGAGCCTGCGATGTTTTTAAGAAAGCTTTTATCGTTGCACGTTTATGTTTAACGTCTTGGTTGAGCATCTTCATACGTTTAAAGTTTTATCACGTGTTCTGATTTCCGAATGTACAGTTTTAAAGTTAGTCACTCAGTGGGCTTCGTAGCTCATTCTTTCAAAATGTTTTTCCACTTTCAGGTAGAGATCGAGCTCCCGGTGCCTGATACACTGCCAACGTCTGCTGAAAGTTTCAGATCAAGCTCTAGTACGTGGGTGGAGTTGTATATTGAGTCCGTCTATATTGTAAATGTTTTGTAAGGATTGGACAATTTAGTCCTAGAGGTTGTGGTTGTATAAACCCCATTTGTATATGTTTTTGGTTGTGAAATCTATATCAGGTTATTTTCCAAATCGAGTTATGTCAGGGCTGCACCTCGTGTATATTAGAAGGTTTTCAGGGATTCCGCTGTGTTGTGTTTCATGTGGAATGTTTTATATCTAAGATTAATATGTTTATCAGGTTCTACGTTTCAGGAGGGTCAACGGGTATCGTTAGAGGAGGACGATGTTCGTTGGCTTCACGCCATCTTTCGGACTAAGCTAGCAGGTGGTCTGGGAGGGGGTGTGACAGGTTTAGTCTTCTAAAGGCACATACAACGGAGCTGAATAGAAGTGAGACTTAACTCACAATCTAGTTGTCAGGGTAATTGCGGGTGCAACTGGGAGAGGCTATCTGCATCATGTCTATGTGGGCAACATAGATAGTGTTTCTCAGCCGTCTGCAATGTCTGAGTGATTTGCGGGTGCATAGGTGGCTGTAGCCTAAAGCTCAAGGTTGAAATTATTTGAATTCCCCTGTTTATCTCATAGTTTTATCTGTCTTTATTTTCTTGCTCGATTTACTTTTGTCTTAAAAAATCAAAACCCCAAATCAAACTATTTTTCTTGGTTACCAATCGTGGCCGTAAATTTAGAGGAGGTTCATATTTTGTAGAATCGTGTGTTAACTTAAGCTAGTCATGTCAGCACGATTTGTGTTATTACAATTATTCGCAAGCGCACGGGTCGTCACAAGTAATATAAAACGGTAGGTAATACCGAGTATCGAATCCACAGGGAGGCTAAGCGAAATTTAAGCAAGCGAAAGATCCTTGAACACTAAAAATACTTAGGCGAAATAATATTTAGGAACCAAATCATGTAATCAAAGAAAATTTAAAAATCAAAACACTTAAAGAGAAAATTTGATCAATCGAGAAAAATAAAATACGGAGAAAGAGTTTTCTAAAGGGAAGAGGGGTCTTGAAAATCAATTATTAGCTAAACAATTGCTACAATTGTCCTATCTCATCGCCCAACTAATTATACTCCTAGAATCTCCGTTAATCACATAGGTTCTCCTGTCGGTCTCCCCTAATTGTAATTAATTCATTTTAACAACCTAAGTGTCCTTAGCGCCATTAAAAATCATTAATTATTACGCTCTGATTCATTTTGGGAATCTAAGTTTAATCAACTAATCTCGTTGTCACGACGGGCAATTAAACTAGTTGCATGGATTATGATCTATCCTAACTTCTCTCTGTCGAGTTTCCATTAAGAATCAGATCAGTACACAATTGGCCAGATTGCATAAAGCATTAAGCACATCCATACAAATAATTAGGACAAAAGGGCTAGAGATAGGCAATTATAACAACATTTAAACTATAATTTCATTTAAAGACCCCAAATTGGGGTTTAGCTATACATAGCTAAAATATTCACAATAATTACAATGGAAAGCATAATTAAGAGCACAATAAAAGGAAAGGAATTGACCGTCGAAGACCCCGTCGCTGCGCTTGGAGTCCCTCCGAAAAACTCCTTGAGCCTCCTAGGATGCTCCCCAAAATTCCCGAAAGTTTTCCCACTAAAGAAAGCTCTCAAAAAGGCTAGAAAGCCTTGAGAGAGGCTCCAAAGGAGCCAAGGAAAGAAATGAAAGAATGGAAGGAATGATGATTGATGATAAAACAAGGCACCAAGGGGCGCTATTTATAGGCTCGGAAATGGGTAGCGTCGCGACGCTATTGGCACAGCGTTGCGACGCTGTGACGTCATTGACTTGCCGGCCAAGAAATGGACAGAGTCGCGACGCTGTCCTTGCAGCGTCTCGACGCTAGGTGAATTCCAGAACTTTCAGCTGCGGTTTTGGACTTAATTTTGGGCCTCCACTTCATTTCCTTTGGGCCTTTTCTTCATGATTGATCTCTTTTGGCTCCTCTTTGACCCAAGTATGAAAATTGGGCTTAAATGTCTTTTTTTTGGGCGCTTTTTCCACTAATTTCCATAGTTTGCTCCTAAAGACCAAATAACAAAATATATGAAATATTTTCAATAAAAACACAATTAAAGCTCTAAAAAGCCTAATAAATTGGGACTAAAATAGCGACATTTCTGCTCGCTATCACACCCCCAAACTTAAGCTTTTGCTAGTCCCGAGCAAAATAAATTCTAAAGATGCATGAAATAGAATCGCTCAAGCCTCCATGATTTTGGAATTCTTACGGTAGAATGGAAAACATGCAAGTGGAATAAGCAAGCACTGCATACTCTTGAAGAAATCTTAAACTAGTTTGAACTTAAGATTAATGAATAGCATGCTCAAGACTTATCTATTGATTCTTTTACTAACCTAGATTAGTCTTATGGCTTTCTCCATTTGTTTTCCCCCTACACTGGCTAAGAGCCCCTAATAGGTCGGAGTTCTTCTATCATGCAAAAAAAAGAAACTAGGGCGCCTGATATTTCTCTTTTTCATGGGGGATCAAAACTCTCAATTGATTTTTCACTTTCTTTTTCTTTTGCTTTTGCTACTCCCCCAAACTTGCATTTTGATATCTAATGGCACTAGCTTTCACACTACGGTGCAGGGACCCTTAACCAGAATTTTATTCTCTGGTTGGCCTAACTGATCACACCGCAGGTAGCTCTTTTTACCCCTAGGCTTTTTTCTTTTGTGCAAGCAAAAATATTTCTTTTTCAACAGATTTTTCTTTTCTCTCATTTTCTTTTGTTGCTTTTGCTTTTCTCTCAGCAGGCATAACATTTTTTTTTCTTCACCTAGCTCTTTAGAACAATCAAGCATGAACTTCCTAGTATTAGAAACTAAGCCTATCGAGGTGACAACAAACTTTAAAAATCATAATAAGAATCTAGATTTTCAAAGATGTCATTAGATAGGTCTCTCGCATGCTTTAGACATCAAAACTAAGTATAAAAAAAATTTAAAATTTCACAATTTCTGCTATGCTCCCAGATTCCATAACATATAAACCATTTTCTCCCAAAACTTCTAAAATCACATCCTCGGCTATCATGGCTATCTATTCATGCATCCAACAGAATTTATAAATGCTCAACACAGCGAAAGCCTCCCCCCCAAACTTAAACTAAACATTGTCCCCAATGTTTAAAAAAACAGCAAAGCGTAAAGAGGGATACTGACTTCCCTGAGCTAGGAGCGATTCATTCTCTTCCTTTGGATCCAGAAAAATGGGAATCATGGAACTTTGGGATTTGCTAGAGTGATCCTACAAAACAAAATTGGATCACAGAGCAAAGAAAATTATTTACCGCAAAAACAACTACCTAAACTTTAATCCTTGGGTTGCCTCCCAAGCAGCGCTTTCTTTAACGTCTTTAGCTAGACGAGGTTCGGCACGCTTACGGAGGCTCGAAATAAAAGTTTTCATCATCCTCCGGGCCCTGCAAAAAATCGCGCACTGAATTGCACACTGCAAACAGGGGAGAAAAAAAACTTTCCCCCGGCCCATCTTCGCTAAAGAAATTATCATAATAACATTATGCAACAGTGTTATTCTCAAAACAATTGTTAACAGAGTCATCAAGCATTATGATATCTACTGGTCTGGGATCTAAAGATGGCCTATCAATCATGCCAGTCCATTCATCAGATTCAATATCTACATGCTCAGAAGATTCCTCAGACTCAAAATTAAAAAATGATTCAACTAGGCTATCATATGACTCAAGAATTAAAGAATGTAAGCAATTTCGGATCATATTCTATACTATGCACAGATTTGAGTTCCTCTGGGTCAGATTCTATGCTATATACATCATCAGGACATGAATCAAAGTTATTAATATTGTCAGGGTTCATGCACTCAGGAATATCAAGATCAGACTCAATAGATTTAACATTATCATGATCAGACTCAGAATTATCTATCAAGTAATCCTTTCTGTGCAAATCATGCTCATTCTCAATGTCAGGTAAATCAATATCATCATCAAAATCATCAATCTCAGGCAAATCCAACTCATTTTCAAAAGAAGGTAAATCATCAACTGTAGATATTTCATTCTCATAAGCAGGCAAGTCTAATTCATTTTCAAAGTCAGGCAAATCTAAATCATTCAGCTCATTCTCAAACAGAGGATCATCAAAGTATGCATTATGATCAAAATCCCCATCATCCATAAGCACTTCTCCTAAGCCTAGGCCAAGATTATACTCTACCTCCTCATCATCGTCAGTCAAGTATTCAGGACCAATAGAAAAACAAGTATGCAGACTACATACAGACTCATCCTGGCAAAAAATACTAAACATGACTTTTTCATCATCAATGTTCAAGGTAAGCTTACCTGTATGCACACTAATTTCGACCTTACCAGTAGCTAAGAAAGGTCTGCCTAGAATAATGGGTACCTCTCTGTCCTCCTGCATGTCGAGTACCACAAAGTCTACAGGGAAGATAAATTTATTGACCTTTACCAGAACGTCCTCCACAACACCCATCAGGTGGGTAATTGATCTATCAGCAAGCTGGAGAGTAACGTCGGTGTCCTTCATTCCTGTTAAACCAATCTTCCTGTACACAGAATAGGGCATTAAATTTATACTAGCACCTAGATCACACAAAGCCTTATTGAAAGATACTTCTCCTATGGTGCAGGGAATAGTAAAACTCCCTGGATCTTTCTGTTTAGAAGGCATCTTTCCAGAAACTATGGTACTACTACTTTCAGACAATTTAAAAACTTCTTTTTTCAAACTTTTCTTCCTAGAAAGCATTTCCTTCATGAACTTCCCATAATTAGGCATGTTATACAAAGCATCTACTAAAGGAATATTCACAGACAATTTTTTAAACATCTCAAGGAATTTCTGAAACTGCTCATCTAATTTAACATTTTTAAAGCGTTGAGGAAAAGGTAACTCCCTGTAATCAAAGGTTGGACATTCGCCCCTCCGCTTGGGCGGGTTGATGTGCGAACCTTTGTCATGGTGGTTGCATGGAACCACTTCTTCCTCGTTCAGTTTCTTCTCTTGCCCTTCATTTTTTTCTTTTCCTACAAAAGAGTTAGAAAAACCACAATTCAAATTAACAGAGTTAGGAGGATGTTGGGACCTTTCAGAGGAGGTTTTTTGTGCCTCAGCCCTTTCATCTTCATCCTTGCTCTTTTCTTCTTTCTTCTTCTTTTCTGAACTGATCTCCAGCTTCCTACCACTTCTTAGTGTCACCATCTTGCACTGCTCTCTTGGGTTAGGTTCAGCGTCGCTTGGAAATTTTCCCTTCTGAAGGGCATTCACCGCTGAAGCTATCTGACCTATCTGAACTTCCATATTTTTCAGAGCTGTGTCGTGGTTATTGACTGCCGTCTGGAGATTGACATTCAGCACTTTTTGTTCTTTGATAAACATGGCCACCATCTCCTCCAAGTTACTTTTCTTCTCCGACGCACTGGATGATGCAAAACCTAGCGGTGGCTGCAAAACATTCTTCGTGTTTGAGTACGAGAAGTTCTCGTGATTGCACAGACTGGGGTGGTAGAAGTTCGGTATTTGAGTAAATGGTCTGTTTCCTACGTACTGAACTTCTTCTACATCTTGACCTTCCTTCTTCGAATACCCTTCAGCTAAGGTGGAAATGGATTTGACCACCTTAGATGAAGTCAGCTTGTTCAGCGCATTGGTCAGAGATGTCATCTGTGCCTTCAACGAACTCGACTCATCTAATTCATATATTCCAGCATTTTTAGACATCACTCCCCTCTCGGTTGGCCATTGATAACTGGTTGCTGCCATTTCCTCTAACAGATCCTTGGCTTCCGTCACTGTCTTGGAAAGAAAACTTCCACCCGCTGATGTGTCTAAAACTGTCTTGGTGGAGGAATTCAGACCATTGTAAAACAACTGCACCTGGAGCCAATCTGGATATCCATGTTGTGGGCATCGCTTGAGCATCTCCTTATATCTCTCCCATGCCTCGTACAACTGCTCCTCGTCAAGCTGTCTAAACGTTCCAATCTCAGTCTGGAGCTTCGTAGTTTTGGCAGGCGAGAAAAATTTAGTTAGGAAAGCCTGGGCAAGCTCATCCCATGTACTAATACTGCCCGTCTCGACTGATTCGAGCCAATCCTTAGCTTTGTCTTGCAAAGAAAATGGAAATAACCTCAATCTTATAGCGTCGCTGGAACTCCATTCATCTTTATTGTCCCGCATATTTCCAAGAATGATCGCAGATGTGAGTGTGGATCCTCAGAAGGATGTCCCTTAAAAGAATTATCGTGTGCCATTTGAATCGATCCCGTCTTTAACTCAAAATTTGTAGCTTGTATCGGGGCGCAAACGATTCCTGAATTTTCGGTCGGGAGAACTGGCTGTAAAGAGTCTTTGATCGCCTTGGGAGCTCCTTGTTGGGCCATTGCTTCTGCTAATCTTTTTTCTCTATGAATAGATCTAAGAGTCCATTCAATTTCAAGATCTAGCGGAAACAAATTAACCACCTTATCTCTTCGCATGCAACACTCCCAATCAATCAAAAGAACTAACCAAAAACCAAAATGAAATAATATTCACAAAATAATAAAAGAAAAATATTTACACCTAAATTACTATTTATCCCTTTCTTTTTGATGTCAAGAAAAATTGCTTTGCTTAAAAATCAACACTTCCCCGGCAACGGCGCCAAAAACTTGTCAGCACAATTTGTGTTATTACGATTATCCGCAAGCGCACGGGTCGTCACAAGTAATATAAAACGGTAGGTAATACCGAGTATCGAATCCACAGGGAGGCTAAGCGAAATTTAAGCAAGCGAAAGATCCTTGAACACTAAAAATACTTAGGCGAAATAATATTTAGGAACCAGATCATGTAATCAAAGAAAATTTAAAAATCAAAACAATTAAAGAGAAAATTTGATCAATCGAGAAAAATAAAATACGGAGAAAGAGTTTTCTAAAGGGAAGAGGGGTCTTGAAAATCAATTATTAGCTAAACAATTGCTACAATTGTCCTATCTCATTGCCCAACTAATTATACTCCTAGAATCTCCGTTAATCACATAGGTTCTCCTGGCGGTCTCCCGTAATTGTAATTAATTCATTTTAACAACCTAAGTGTCCTTAGCGCCATTAAAAATCATTAATTATTACGCTCTGATTCATTTTGGGAATCTAAGTTTAATCAACTAATCTCGTTGTCACGACGGGCAATTAAACTAGTTGCATGGATTATGATCTATCCTAACTTCTCTCCGTCGAGTTTCCATTAAGAATCAAATCGGTACACAATTGGCCAGATTGCATAAAGCATTAAGCACATCCATACAAATAATTAGGACAAAAGGGCTAGAGATAGGCAATTATAACAACATTTAAACTATAATTTCATTTCAAGACCCCAAATTGGGGTTTAGCTATACATAGCTAAAATATTCACAATAATTACAATGGAAAGCATAATTAAGGGCACAATAAAAGGGAAGGAATTGACCGTCGAAGACCCCGTCGCTGCGCTTGGAGTCCCTCCGAAAAACTCCTTGAGCCTCCTAGGATGCTCCCCAAAATTCCCGAAAGTTTTCCCACTAAAGAAAGCTCTCAAAAAGGCTAGAAAGCCTTGAGAGAGGCTCCAAAGGAGCCAAGGAAAGAAATGAAAGAATGGAAGGAATGATGATTAATGATAAAACAAGGCACCAAGGGGCGCTATTTATAGGCTCGGAAATGGGGTAGCGTAGCGACGCTATTGGCACAGCGTCGCGACGCTGTGACGTCATCGACTTGTCGGCCAAGAAATGGACAGCGTCGCGACACTGTCCTTGCAGCGTCTCGACGCTAGGTGAATTCCATAACTTTCAGCTGCAGTTTTGGACTTAATTTTGGGCCTCCACTTCATTTCCTTTGGGCCTTTTCTTCATGATTGATCTCTTTTGGCTCCCCTTTGACCCAAGTATGGAAATTGGGCTTAAATGTCTTCTTTTTGGGCACTTTTTCCACTAATTTCCATAGTTTGCTCCTAAAGACCAAATAACAAAATATATGAAATATTTTCAATAAAAACACAATTAAAGCTCTAAAAAGCCTAATAAATTGGGACTAAAATAGCGACATTTCTGCTCGCTATCAAGTCACCATCTCCCTTGGGTACGATATCTGGAATACTTTCCATTTTATTACTTGATAGTGTATACTTGCACTCCCGTCAGTAACGCATATGAAAATATTTAAGTAGAACAAGATAATTCATTGCATGTAGTATGGGTTGCATTAGAGCTAGTGCTGCTGCAAGAGATAATTCATGAATGTGTTTAGATTGTCTTAGGGATAATTCAGTCTCTTGCAAGTAAATAAGAGAACCGCACTAACGCATGAACTAAGTGAACAGAAACATTGCATGTAGTTTGAGTTTAGAAAGTAAGTATTGGGGCACCTGGGGAAGGCTCAATACGTTGCTAAGTCATCAGCGCACCTTGGGTACAAATGGTTAAGGATTGATGCACAGTTCGAGGCCTTGGATACAAATGTTCAAGGGTCAAATGGCGAGCTCTGTAGAGAGCATTGTGGTCAAGGGTACAAATGGTCAGGTCAGGGGATAGCGCGACTCGAAGGGTTAGTCTTGGAGAGCTTTGTGAGTGCTAAACATGAGTGTTGAGTGAGCTCATGGAGCTCGAGTGATTAGTGAGTTGCATGGTGGGATGTATGAGCTATGGCTTAAGAGAGTCATTCATTTTACTCGTTTTTTGAGCATGATGTTGTGTTTACAGCTTTGAGAAGCATGTTGTTTGCGCATGAAAAGCATGTTGTTTGTTTGGTTGCTGTTTGATGGCTTCTCAGGTAGGGGCTGCTTACCAGTACTGTGGTTGTACTGACCCCTCCCCTTTTCCCCCAACATTTTTAGATTATGTAGGTGAGCTCAAGTATTATGAGCCTAGTGATGCAGATGATGAGACTCATGAGGAAGGATTCCACGAGTTTAGTTGTCATTTTACCTTGCTTCCGTTGTAATAGGGTAGTATTTATTTGAACGTTCTTGTTTAGGTTGCTCATAGGTTTTTGGTTGTTAGACATAGAGCAAATCGTAGGAGTGTTGATCTCGTTGGTTTGATTTTTTGTTTAAATTGTAAGTTCTATTAGTTTTTGTGGATACTCTGTTTTGATTAATAATATTGCAAGACCTGACTCGCTTGTTTTGTGGAATTTCTGTTGTGTTGTAGTAAGGCGGGTAGTATGGAAATGATATATAGAAGTTTGTTTTTCTTGTTTCTTAAGTTTAGAAAAAATTTGGTTTAGTCCTGTGTATGTCGTTATGCTGCCGAAATATTTGGAGCACTCGGTTAGTTTTTGTCATAGGTTAGTAATGTCGTTAGGTTAGTAGATAATAAAAACCTGGGACGCTACACATCCATTAGATCAAATGGATATTAAAATAATTTTTTTGCATGGAGATTTGTCTAAAAAGATTTATATGCAACAACCTATTGGATTTATTGCTAAAGGTATTGAGAATAAAGTGTGTTTACTTAAGAAATCTTTATATGGTTTGAAGCAAGCTCCTAGGCAATGGTATTTGAAGTTTGATTCCTTCATGATACCATGTGGTGTTACTAAGAGTAACTTAGATCACTGTGTATATTTCAAGCATGAAAAGAATAAAGCATCAATCTATCTTCTCTTGTATGTAGACAATATTTACTCGCTTCTACTGATAGGGTTGAGATAGAATGTTTGAAGAAACAATTGATGGGAATGTTTGAAATGAAGGATCTTTTTTGGGATAACTATTCGTAGAAATAGAGAGGTTGGAACTATGTTTCTATCACAACAAGCATACTCTCTAAAAATGCTTAATAAATTCAATATGTCAAGCTGCCAACCTATTAGGGGCTGTTTGGGGCGCTAAATTGGTTATAATATCTGGTGGTTATAATAATCTGGGGATTATAATAGTCTGGGGGTTATAATAATCTGTGTTTGGGTGCAGATTATTATAGTCTGGGATAAAATATTGGGGTGCAGATTATTTTAGTATGAGATAAAATAATCTGTGTTTGGGATGCAGATTATTTTAGTCTAGGTTAAAATAGTATGTGTTTGGATTGCTGATATGTTTAACATGAGATTCTGAATCAAATGTTCAAGTTGACTGTTTTTTTCCTGACTTTTTTTTTTTTGTTTATTTTCCTCATACAACTTTGTATGTCAAATATTATATTCTGCAAATATCAACAAAAAATTGTTTGGATTCAGTTGTAAAAAAATGAAGTATTGGGTATACGGGTTAAATGATGTGTTTAACTTAAAAGGAAACAAAAATAACCTAAGGTAAGAGTTGATTTTTCTTTGTTTTAGGGTCATGATTTTTTCACAAAAGAAGTCATTTTATGATTTCATATTGGAAAACCATATTTGTTTCATTTCTGTATTTTCAACGTAAAAATGGTAAATGCTTATGTACAAAGAAATTATATAATAAAACTTCATATTTATATATGTAGAAAGACAACTGAGAAACTGGTAAGTGTTTCTAACATGGAATTACCAACTGAGAAACTGGTAAGTGTTTCTAACATGGAATGACCAAAAATCGTTTTTTTCTTTATCTTTTTTCCTTCTTTTTCATTTTCTTCCTCCATCTTTATCTTCTTCCTCCATCTCCATTATCTTCATCTTATTCCTCCATTTTCATCTTCATCATCTTCTTCCTCCATTTCCATCATCATCTCCATCTTCTTCCTCAACCTCAAACTCCATCTTCATAATTTTCTTCTTCCTCTAACCCTAATGCCGGCAACGTTTTCAACGACTTTTTCGGCGGTTGCCGACAAATTTTTCGGCGACCAAAATTTTCTCCTCGTTTTCTTTCTTTTCTTTATTTTCATTTTTTATATTTTTCAAAATGAAAATGAGAAGAAATATGAAAAAAAGGGGAAAAAATCGGTTGTAGGAAAAGTCATCGGAAAAGTGGTCGCGGCAGTCGGAAAAGTCGCTGGAAACTTCGCCGGGTGACGGCGACCGGTGGTCGTCGGAAAAGTCAAGGAGTCGCATGGAAGAAGAGATGAGAGAGTTACTGTAGAAAATGAATAGAATAATCGGGTGGGTCGAATGATGGTTACTGTAGAGAATGGATAAAATAATCGGGGGTAAAAATAACCCACCTCACCATTTATTTTTGTTGATGCCCCAAACACTGAATAGGTTATAATAAAGGGGGCTATTATAACCTATTCAGTGCCCCAAACAACCCCTTAATGTACCACTAGCAAGCCATTTACACTCTCTATGGACCAATCACTTAAAACTCAATAATAAAAACAAGATATGGAGACAGTTCCCAATGCTAATGTCGTAGGAAGTCTGAGGTATCTCATGGTTTGTGCAAGACCTGATTTAGCTCATATGATGAGTGTTGTTAGCATATTTATGTCTAATTTTGGTGGACATCATTGGGGCAGTAAAATGGCTTCAAAGATATGTAAAAGCTACTATTTCTAAAGTACACAAGAGGTGAAGCAATGCAATTCAAATTGATTGGTTTTGTGGATGTTGATTATGCAGCAGAAAGAGACAGAAGAAGACCATTATCTGGGTTGGTGTTTATGTTGTTGGAAAATAAAATCAGCTGGAAAATCATCTTTGTAATTAGTTGTGTCATTGTTTAGGACAAAATCTGAATATATGGCAATAATAGAGGCTTTCAAGGAAGCCCTATGGCTTTATGAACTGGTAGAGGAACTTCTTGAAGACTTGATATTAAGATAGCCCATTAAAGTCCTTTATTTGCTGCTTTTATCTGCTGTTTTGGCCCATGTATTCGGGCCCATTATATTAGCCCTTGTATCTGTGTTGAGTCTCGTTTGTATTAGGGCAGAAGGAGAAGGTTCTGGATTTAGTATTTTTTGATTTAATTTTGCAAGAGTTTTTTATCCCCAAGCCTTTATATATGAATGAACAGTGTAATCATCATATATGAATGCATAGGGTTTTTCTCCTGCAAATCAGTGTTCTCTCTTCTTTACTCTTTTTTTATGGCTTCTCTTCTTTATTTATGATGGTATCAGAGCTTGAGTCTAGCGACTAAGCTTCTGCCCTAATTTTTTTTTTCGAAATCATGTCTTCCCAGAGTGGTACAAGCGCAGCAATAGAGGATTCTTCAACCTCTTCCCAAATTTTCGGCCCTGGTAACAAGGTGTCGATCGTCCAACTTTCGGATGATAACTTCCTGTTGTGGAAATTTCAAATCCAGTTTGCGCTTGAGGGTTACGACTTGGAATCACACCTGCATGATGATCCACCTGCTCAATACTTACCCAACCCTAACCCTTCCTCTGAAGCTACTACAAGTGATGATTCTTCGGTGGTCAAAATCCCTAATCCAGCGTTTACCAAGTGGAAGCGTCAGGACAAAATCATCTCATCCTGGCTAGTTGGATCGATGACAGAAGATATTCTTCACCAGATGCTTCATTGTGGAACGGCGAAAGAAATCTGGAACTGTCTTGCCCAAATCTTCTCATCACGAAATCTGGCTCAGGTGATGAAAATCAAAACGAAGTTACAGACCATTCAGAAGGGAGGTATGTCTTTAAAGGAATATTTCTCCAAAATACAACAATACGTTGATGCCTTATCTGCTGTTGGTAAGACTGTTGAAGTTGAGGATCATATTCTTTACATTTTGTCTGGTCTTGGTTCTGAGTATGAGTCCATGGTGTCGGTCATTTCAGCAAAGGTAGGTCCTCAATCAGTTCATGAGGTCATGGCTCTTTTATTCACTCAGGAAACTCGTATTGAAAGCAAGCTGGTGCAAACTGATACTTCTTTACCTTCTGTGAATCTTTCTGTTCAATCGAAACCTACTGACAATGATGCTCAAAAACCCACTCCACCTCCGTTTTCTCCACAATTCAGTGGTGGTAATCGTGGGCGTGGAGGTGGCAGGTCAAATCGAGGCGGTCGATTGTGGAACAATAACAGAAATCGGACTCAATGCCAACTGTGTGGCAAGTTTAATCACACTGCTGCGAAATGTTATTTTCGCTACACTCCTCCCAGTGCTCCACTGAATACAGGTTTGTTTAATCATTCCTATAATCAATTTAACCGTCCTCCCTCTTTTCCTCAGATGAATGCGATGCTTACTGCTCCTGATCTTAACCATGATACCTCCTGGTATCCAGATTCCGGTGCCACAAATCATCTTACACACAACTTTGGGAATCTATCCGTTGGAACTGAGTATGGTGGAATGAATCAAGTTCATGTCGGGAATGGAGCAGGTTTGCCCATACTTAACTTTGGCCATTCGTCTTTCTCTTCTCCTTTTTGCACCGATCGTATGTTTCATTTAAATAATCTTCTTCATGTTCCTTCTATTACTAAGAATCTTATTAGTGTTAGTCAGTTTGCGCGTGATAATGGTGTATTTTTTGAGTTTCATCCCACGATATGCTATGTGAAGGATCAAGCGTCTGGTCGGGTTCTGCTCCAAGGGACTCTCCATGACGGGCTGTATCGTTTCAATGTTTCTATCCCTCGACAGCCATCTCAAAA
Organism: Luffa aegyptiaca; assembly: GCA_017139565.1. NCBI lineage: Eukaryota > Viridiplantae > Streptophyta > Magnoliopsida > Cucurbitales > Cucurbitaceae > Luffa > Luffa aegyptiaca. Next base: position 17,914,657 of record CM029405.1, on the reverse strand, counting down.
ACCAGCAGTACAGGCGCTTCATTCCTCCACTACTGTTCCCTTTAATTCTGTCTATCCCTCTGTTCTCACTGTCTCTAACAGTTCTGATTTGAATGTTTGGCATAGGCGCCTTGGCCATCCCACTATTTCTACTGTCAAGCAAGTGTTACGGGTGTTTAACCCTTCTTTGTCTATAAATAATACAACATTTTCTTTCTGTGATGCGTGTGCATTAAGTAAAAATCACTCTCTTCCCTTCTCTCATTCATCTACTGTTTACAGTGCACCTCTTCAACTAGTTGTGTCTGACTTGTGGGGTCCTACTTATATACCCTCAGTAAATGGTTATCGTTACTACATAAGTTTTGTGGATGTTTTTAGCCGTTATACATGGATATATTTCTTGAAATCCAAATCCGATGCATTTCCTGCCTTTGTTAAATTTAAAACTCGTGTGGAAAAACTTCTTGGCTTACCCATCATTCGTTTTCAGTCAGATAATGGTGGAGAATTTCTATCTTTTAGGCCTTATTTAGAGTCTCATGGGATCACTCATAGGATGTCTTGCCCTTATACATCCCAACAAAATGGGATTGCTGAAAGAAAACATAGGCACATAGTCAACACGGGTCTTGCCTTACTCTCTCATTCTTCCATGCCTCTTAAATTTTGGGATGAAGCGTTCTCTACTGCTGTGTTTTTAATTAACAGGCTGCCCACTGAAGTCCTTCATGGTCGAAGTCCCTTGGAAGCATTATTTAACACTAAACCCGATTACTCCTTTCTTAAATCCTTTGGATGCCAATGTTTTCCATGTCTTCGGTCCTATAACTCACATAAATTAGCTTTTAGATCTGCTCCCTGCATTTTTCTTGGTTACAGCTCCTCTCATAAAGGTTATAGGTGTTTATCGTCCAATGGTCGTATCTTTGTTTCCCGGCATGTCATCTTTAATGAAGAGATCTTCCCTTTTTCTACTTCCATGTCTAAGTCAGTATCTAAATCCCCATCCTCGGTTTCCCTACCTACTCTTGGTTCTATTATTCCCACATCTTTATCTGACTCATCAACCTCTTCGTCTGAGTTAAGTATGGCACCTGCTCCTGCACCTATTGTACCTGATTCTTCATCTCCAGGTCCTTTGGTTGAAGATCCCCAAGCCCTTCCCTCTCCCTCTCCCTCTCCGCCGACTTCACCTCATGTTGTTCAAAATACTCATCATATGATCACTAGAGGCAAGAGTGGAATCTTTAAACCTAAAGCTCTATTGTCGAACACCACTTCAAGCTTTGACAATATTGAGCCTCCAAATGTTAAAGAGGCCTTGAAATGCCCTCATTGGAGGAAAGCTATGCAGGATGAATTTGATGCGTTACAACGAAATCACACTTGGGAATTGGTGCCTCCTCCCAACAATAAGAAAATAGTTGGCTGCAAATGGGTTTTTCGCATAAAACGTAATTCTGATGGCACCATTTCTCGCTACAAGGCTCGACTTGTGGCTAAAGGATTTCATCAAACCGCTGATCTTGACTATGATGAAACTTTTAGTCCTGTGATAAAGCCTGTCACCATACGAGTGTTACTTACTCTTGCTCTTACTTATGGCTGGACTATTCGGCAGGTTGATGTTAATAATGCTTTTTTACATGGAAAACTAACCGAGTCTGTGTTTATGGAACAACCTACGGGTTTTAAAGTTGCAGGTACTTCAAGTATGGTATGCAGGCTCAATAAAGCTCTCTATGGCCTTAAACAAGCTCCTCGAGCATGGTATGATCGCCTTAGTCATTATCTTCGATCTCTTGGTTTCTTTACCTCTAAGGCTGATACCTCTCTTATGATTAAACATATTGTTGCCTCTTGTTGCTATGTTCTAATATACGTTGATGATATCATTATTATGGGGAGCTCACCTTCTGAGGTTGATAAGTTGATTACATCTTTGAATGCTCAATTTTCCTTGAAAGATTTGGGTAAACTTAGCTACTTCCTTGGTCTTGAAGTGTCTTATCCTCAGCATGGTGGGCTGTTTTTGTGTCAATCTACTTATATATCAGAAGTCTTGACTCGGGCAGCAATGACTGATGCTCGGCCCATGGCAACACCTATGGTAAGTGGTTCTATACCTTCAGCTCATCAAGGTGAGTCCTTTCATGATCCTTTCCTCTATAGAAGCATAGTCGGTGCTCTTCAATATGTTACCATGACTAGACCAGAAATATCATATAGCGTGAACAAAGCATGTCAGTTTATGCATTCTCCTAAGCTTGATCACTGGAAATTAGTTAAACGAATTTTACGGTACTTAAAAGGCTCCATCAATAATGGGCTTCTTTTAAAGCCGTCTCGTGACTTATCCTTGGTTGGATTTGCTGATGCCGATTGGGCTTCAGACCCTGATGATCGTAAGTCCACTACTGGTTTTTGTGTTTTCTTTGGTAACAACTTGATTACTTGGGGCTCGAAGAAACAAGGTATAATTTCTCGCTCAAGTACTGAAGCTGAGTACCGTAGTCTTGCTACTGTTGCTGCTGAACTTGTTTGGCTGAAATCGTTATTTACTGATTTGCATATTACTTTACCTAAACCCCCTCTTGTGTGGTGTGATAATTTAGGTGCTGTTCATCTTAGTGCTAATCCCATCTTACATTCTAAAACTAAACATGTTGAGCTTGATATCTATTTTGTGAGGGATCTTGTTCTTCAGTGGAAACTTCTTATACAGCATCTTCCTGCTCATGAGCAACTTGCTGACATTCTCACTAAACCGCTCTCGGCTTCTATGTTCAATCAACTCAAATACAAGCTCAATGTTCGTGATGCCACTGCCATTGGCTTGAGGGGGGTATTAAGATAGCCCATTAAAGTCCTTTATTTGCTGCTTTTATCTGCTGTTTTGGCCCATGTATTCGGGCCCATTATATTAGCCCTTGTATCTGTGTTGAGTCTCGTTTGTATTAGGGCAGAAGGAGAAGGTTCTGGATTTAGTATTTTTTGATTTAATTTTGCAAGAGTTTTTTATCCCCAGGCCTTTATATATGAATTAACAGTGTAATCATCATATATGAATGCATAGGGTTTTTCTCCTGCAAATCAGTGTTCTCTCTTCTTTACTCTTTTTTTATGGCTTCTCTTCTTTATTTATGACTTGAAAGGTCAAGTGTCTAGTCTGTGTGATAGTTAAAGTGTTGTTTACTTATCAAGAAATCAAACGTTTTATACGAGAATCAAGCACATTTATGTGCGATTTCACTTCATAAGGGATATCATCGCTGAGGGAAGAATCAAGTTAAAAAAGGTGAATATTATTGATATTGCAACTGATGCTTTTAACATACCTCTTGATTTTAAGAAACTTGAGAGTTGTATTCGAACTCTCAAGATTGTTCCTGTTGAATGATTGATGAAAAATACCATTGAATCCACTAGTTTGATAAGAATCAGAATTTGGCAAATTTTCTATCTAGGTGAAATTTGTTGTCATTTGATAGATAAACATGCCAAGCTTATTGTACTTCAACTGAAGATGGTTGGGCTAGAGTTCATTGTGATTAGTGAGCTGATGACACATCAGAGAAGGAGTCAGAGTCTACCTTATGAGTTAACGATATTTTTCTTCTTCAGTAGATCCTTATTATACGGGTCGATTTTCAACTCGACCCGATTACACCTGATTTGTATATTAGTTATAGGGTGTGTGATTCTGTGTAGTCATTTGTATTGTAAATACACGGAGTGTAAGAGTGGATTATTACATTTCTATAATTGAATTTTCCTGTATTTTGGATCTTTTCGATTGAAGAAGAAGGAGAGTGAAAGTTGGGCAAAGAGAGTTATGTGTATTACTGAGCAAATTATGAGTGCATTGTGAGGTCTGGGGTGAGACTTAATGTACTGGGGTATTGAGAAACCGTTGGTGTAATGCCCGTTGTGCTGATGTATTGAACTCTGATCAAATGGTGGATGGCCCGAGTGGATGTAGATCGCTTCTTATTGATCGAATCACTATAAACATTGTGTGTTGCTCTCTTCTTCCCTTTATTTTGTTTTAATCTTTTCTGTTATTGCACATTTTGGATGGGCTGCTGAATATTTTTTCGATTGAATTGTTATTCGTGTTACTATTCTGATTAATTGAGAATAGTAGTTTAACCAATCCTAAATATGAAAATTGTGCAAAATGAATGATTTTATTTTATCAAGTTCCTAACAAGTTAGTGCAAAAATCTAAGCCCAAGTAAATAAAATATAAAATAAATGTTGATTTCTCAAAACTCACTAATTTTATTAGTAATTTAGGGTGCATTTGGTTGGTGATCTAAAAACAGAAATTTGAAAACAAGGGATTCAATGAAAACAGAGTTGTATTTCATGTTTTTAGATATGTGTTTGGTAGAGGATTCAGAAATTGGATCGTCCCAATTTAAACGATTGATTAAAATGTGTTTGATAATATAACTATAAATTAACTATTTGTAGTTATCAACTAAATACTAAGTTGAATATAAACTATTATTTATTAATTTATCAAAATGTTATACGTTATATTTTTTGTATGATTGTTATTTTACAATATCATATAATTTATAATACATTATATTATACAAATATCAATTTCACAAAAATAAATTGAGTTTATAACATGTAATACTATATTTATTAAAAAATTTATCTTTTTTAATTTAATTCTGCAATTAAAAATTTCAAATTCAAAATTTGTATACACTAAAAACATTAAAAAAAAAAAATTGTTTTCAAAATTTCCACTGTTTGGATCACAAAATTTGAAAACAGTTTTAAAAAACATATCTGTCAAACGCATATTCACTAAATTCAATGAATCTGAAAACATAATCCAAAATATGGATGGTCTACCAAACAGACCTTTAGATTATAGTGTTTTTCGTGCATCGGTCTGTATTTGTAATCCATTGCATGCACAATGAGAATATTTTTTTAAACAATTATTCTTCCAACAAAAGCCTAATATATAAAAAGTAAAATTACAAAACATTTATCCAAAAACATAAACTTAGAGTTAGTGAAAAATGAAGAAAAGCGAAGGTAAAAGAATTAAAATTTTGAGAGAGAGAAAAAAAAAAACAAAATTTACCATAAAATTGATGTGGGTCACAATTTTCACTATATGACTTATATAATCATTGCAATTTTTGCTTTTGTTCAATTCACACAAATTCACCCAATAATTTTAATAAATAGCAATAAAAAAATCTCTAATAATTCATTGATTTCAATGAAAATTAACTTTGTACAAATCCAAAGTCTAATTAATATACAAAATCACCTAGTAAATAACTTTATGAAAACTTGCAAATTTTCAAAAGAAAAAAGTTCTAATATCATTTTCTTTAAACCCTATGTTATAGGTAATTCTGATGACTCCGGAATTCAAGGCCTAAGCAGGACAGCGCAACACCTAGGACACGGTCGAGAGACGGATACCGAAGGAGAGACAAGGCAAAGGGATTGGGCCATGCTTGGCCGAGGCCGACTCCCTTCGCCTCCGTTTGGTCCCTAGTGCCCCTTGGCCGCCTCGATTCCATCTGGTTCAGCCTGAATCGTCTCCAAAAGTCTAGAAACCCTAAGGCAAGAAAAGGTATTTAAACCCTTCTTCGTCACTGAAGAAAGGATCCATAAACTATTCTCTGAACTCTCCTCTTACTCTTGCTCTCTTGCTTCCCATCTTTCTCTTTACTGACTTAAACAATAGAGGCGGTGTGACAAGCACCACACTGGTGTGCAGATTTTTCTGTCTTGCAGGTCACGTCTTCCCCCCTCTCATACAAATTCATTGCTGGTGTCACGTGAAGGTCAGGTGAGTTCACTGTTGGTGTCCCAGGGAGGATGAAGTCGAATCCCGATAGAAGAGATAAGAGCCAGTACTGTCTTTTCCACCGAGACCATGGACATTCAACCAGAAACTGTATTCAACTGAAGGATGAAATTGAAGCACTGATTTGGAACGGGTATTTGAAGGAGTTCACCATTAAGGCCAAGGCCGATCAGAGATGGCCAAAGCCGAACAAAGATGACCTAGGCAAAGACGATGATGGACCCCTTCTGAAAATCCGTTGAGGGTCGAGACAGACTCTCCTATGGCCGAGGCCGAGGCCGAGTAGAGCACACTTCCACCAACACTGAATCTGAACTTATGGAGTTTTAGAGCTTTTTATTTACTGCATTTCATCATGTAATTAAACATTAGTTGCTTTGTTTCTGCTTCTAGTACGTAGGAATAGGTTAAACATTTTTTATTTGTCTTCATTCAAATGTAAAAGTACAATTAATGTCAAAGCTCCAGTTTTTACCATTAAAGTTCAGTATTCAGAAGTGTGCCCAAGACAATTGATTCAAGCATCACCTTCAAAGCCAGAACTAGTTGAAGTCATGTGAGCCTGGACCACCGAGTCTACCTCGCCTCATCTAGCTTGAGCCCATCACTTCATTCGAGCCTGGACCACCGAGTCTACCCCGCCTCATCCAGATTTGAGATTATGCGGGCCTAGACCATCGAGTCTACCTCGCCTCATCTGGCTTGAGCCCATCACTTCATGCGAGCCTGGACCACCGAGTCTACCTCGCCTTATCCAGATTTGAGATTATGCGGGCCTGGACTGTCGAGTCTACCTCGCCTCATCCAGATTTGAGCATATGCGAGCCTGGACCGTTGGGTCTACCTCGCCTCATCTAGCTTGAGCTCATCACTTTTCGCGAGCCTGGGCCCTTGGGTCTACCTCGTCTCATCCAGATTTGAGCATATGCGGGTCTAGACCGTCGGGTCTACCTCGCATCATCTGGCTTGAGCCTATCACGTCATGCGAGCCTAGACCACCGAGTCTACCTCACCTCATCAAGATTTGTGATTATGCGAGAGCCTGGGCTGCCAAGTCTACCTCGCCTCATCTGGCTTGAGTCCATACATTTCATCCGAGCTGAAGCCATCTGGCTGAGGCCGAGGCCGACCTTATGGTCTTACCACGTGAGCCATATAAATGGCTAAGCGAGAGAACCATTTACACAGGGGGCTTTAAAATAGAGGAGTGGGTTGTACAACGTCCAAATGAGGGACAGAAAACACGAAAGTTTGGACTCGCTCCCAATGTTAACCCCCGCCTCATCTCGAGGCTGAGGCCGAGGCCGAGTTATTTCTCCGACCCCTCACTTCTCTCATTTTTCTCTTACCGAACCTCTATTCAGAGAGCTTCTGCTTTGTCTAGTTTGTCTAATCTTGTAGGATAACAAGAAATTCGCACATAAGTCAGCACAGGACAAGGGTCATACTCTTAAATGAGGCTTATGGAGCTCGACTTTTAGCGATTAGCCTCACCTGAATACCAATTCAAGAGTGGGGGCTTATTGTTATAGGTAATTCTGACCACTTTGGAATTTAAGGCCTAAGTAGGACAATGCAACACCTAGGACACGGTCGAGAGACGGATACCGAAGGAGAGACAAGGCAAAGGGGTTGGGCCGAGTGTGGGCCATGGTCGAGGCAGACCACTCGGCCCCCTTGTGCGGGTTGAGTCCCTCCGCCTCCGTTTTGTCCCTGGTGCCTCTGGTCGGCCCGGTTCCACCTGGTTCAGGCCGAATCATCTCCGAAAGTCTAGAAACCTTAAGGTAGGAAAAAGTATTTAAACCCTTCTTCGTCACTGAAGAAAGGATCCAAAAATTATTATCTGAACTCTCTTCTTACTCTTGCTCTCTTGCTTCCCATCTTTCCCCTTGCTGGCTTAAGCATCGGAGGCGGTGTGGGAAAACACCACACCGGTGTGCAAGTTTTTCTGTCTTGCAGACCACTTCTTCTCCCCTCTCATACAAATTCACTGCTGGTGTCATGTGAAGGTCAGGTGAGTTCCTCCTGTCCAAATTTGACCATCAACACCCTAAAAATTAGATACTAAAATATTTGCCTTTTATTAACAGTTCTACATTCCAAAATCTTGAAGACGGTAAGAAAGAAAAAAAATACAAACCTTATTCAGAGCGTTTAATAAAATAAAAATTGCAACACTGATAATGGATAAAAATTGGTACCTTCTCCTAGATTTTTGGTTGAATCTATCAATCTATCAATCCATCAATCTAACTGTGACATGGTTGATTATCAACATACAACATTGATTAACTGCTTGCTCCCTCTTCCCCCTGTCTCTCTCACTTTCTTACTCTTCCTTTTTCTAAAGTTGACAGATTGATGAAGAACAACTTATAGTGGTCAGGTCAGCCACATCCACATACAGCTCCTTATGAGAGAGGAGAGGAGAGGACAAAGAAAAAGTCAAAACATTGAATAAACGGTGACTACAAGTAACGAGGGGCGGCGGCGACGACGGCGGCGGAGAAGGATAAGGTAAGGCCCAAAACATTCATGCGACACAGAGGACCACCGGGGGTTTTTGAAGAAGAAGGTCAAATGAAATAATGGCTGTAAAAAAAATAATGTTGCTTGGTTAGAGAACAAAGATAATAAATATGAAATGGGGTAAAGGAAAACAGAAAGCGTTAGGTTATTTGGTTGTAATGTGTCTGGAAGACCAAAAATGTACAAGCCATCTTCTTTCTTCAGTGGACAGTGAATGAGGGAAGAAGATAAGGTGAGGGAGTGTTACTGTTGTAACATACAGCGACAACCTCTGTTTCCTCTGTAATTTTCCATGATTTTGTCATGTGTCCCCTTTCTTTTTCTTTCTTACCTTTTCTATATGTGGTGTGTGCTCTCTTCTTCAATGTCAAAATTCAAACTAAAGCTTTCACTCTAACTGGCTTTAGATTTTTAAAATATGAATTTGGCTAAAATATAGAACTATGATGTTTTTTTAAAAAATGTCACTTTACTTTACAAAGTTTCAAAAATACCTTTGAACTTTAGAAAATGTTTCAAAAATATCCTTACCGTTAATTTTTGGATGGAAACCGTTAAAGTTTTAGTTTCATTAATACCCTTGAACTTTTAAAAAATTTCAAAAACACCCTTATTGGAAAATGCTTTCTTTTTTCCTCTTCTCACCGTAAATTCTTCCTCCATGAAAATTAATGCAAAACTTTGCGTATAAAGGTTGTGTGCAACACAATACCAGATGAAAACAGACTTTGAAATCGAGTTTTCTCTTTTAATAAGTGTAAAGAAAATCGAGTTTTCTCTTTTGAAACATTTTCTAACTATTTCCTTTTTGCTCCCTTTGTTTGTGTATGTTAGTGATAAGAAGATGTGTTTAAAAGACTGTTGGTCTCACACACACACATTATTTTCTTTTTGCTCTCTTTGTTTGTGTATGTTAGTGATAAGAAGAAAATGTGTTTACAAGACTGTTGGTTTCGTCCAGTTTACAAGATTAATTGATCAAAAGTTTTATATATGATTTAATTCTTAATAACATTTAAGAATGGTTGGAACCACTATACAACAATAGTTTCATTTATTTTTCATAAAATGAATATAGCGAAAGCTAATGGATAGTAGTTGGTGAAGAAATAATATTGAAAAGACTAACAAAATGAAGTCAAACACATGTAGAATTTCAAGAACAAAACAAAAGTTATCTTGAAGTTTCATCACGAAAATCTAGTCAAGCTCTTAGGAAGATGTGTTGAGAAGAAAACTCATAGTCTATGAATACATGACAAATAAGTAAAATTTATCATTAATTTTTATGGAGAAAGAATTTAATGTGAGAGAGGGGAAAAAAAAAAAGCATTTTTTATAAGGGTATGTTTGAAACTTTTTTGAAAGTTGAAGGGTATTAATGAAACTAAAACTTAAACGGTTTCCATCCAAAAATTAACGGCAAGGGTATTTTTTTAAACACATTTTTTAAAGTTCAGGGGTATTTTTGAAACTTTTTAAAATTTAGGGGCATTTTTGAAACAAACCTCATAGTTCAGGGGTATTTTTTTTTATAATTTAGCCTATAAATTTTAATGTGAAATGTTAAGGTCCCATTTGATAAGCACTTCATTTTTTGTTTCTTTTGTTTTTGAAAATTAAGTTTATAAACACTACTTTCACCCACAACTTTTTTTCTCTTATTATTCCCATATTTTAAAAAACCAAAACAAATTTTGAAAAAAAAAAAAAAATTTAAGAAACTTGTTTTTGTATTTGAAATTTGGCTAAAAATTCAAATGTTTACTTAACAAAAATGAAATAATAGTAAAGAAGTTGGGAGAAAACAAGTATAATTTTCAAAAACCAAAAATAAAAAACCATGTATGACATGGTTATCAAATGAGGCCTAATGTAATCAACATTTTAATTTAAGTCACACATAATAGTTTCAAAAAGAAAGAAAGAAAAAGTTCACAAAATAATTTAGGTTAGTTTGATATTGATTTGATTTTTAGTTTTTGAAAATTAAATTGAAAAACATTGTGTTTTAGTTTCTTTGTATAATAATTTAGCAATTAGCATAATAACCTTCAAGCATACAGTCCCAATCAAAACTAACTTTATTTTAAATCAAATCTATCAACAGTACCTAAAATTTACGAATTTCAACTTCTATAAAATTTATAAACCTTTTTAACTTACTACTATTGATATTCTATTATCAAGTTTCACTAAGAACAAATAATAAACCATTCTCAATTTCCGAACACCAATAAATTACCAGCTCTCCTTGTTCTCGTCATCCTCTTTTATAGAAAAGATCTCATACTCTACACATTTTACAAGTTTATCTTATATTATATATTTTTTCTCCATTTTTTCTTTTGTAATGTTAATTATTACCAAATTTTCTAATTTAGTATCACATTTAATTATAAATCTCATTGTTTTTTTTTATTAAAAGAAACTCAATCAATCATTGATATCAAAATACTTGTAGTAAATATTAACAAAAATGTAATCCCAATTTCCAAATTTTAAAAAAGAAGTGACGTCCAACAAGGGAAAATAATATCATAATATATGTGTATATATGCATCAAATTTATCATTGATAATTGTAAATATATATATATAAATTTCAATAGATCCTATGATATACAAAATCATCTACTTGATATATATTAAATTTTCAATGCCAAGCAGATACGCAATCTAAAGTCATGAGTCTATTATTTCCTAATAATAGTATCTATATTTTTCTATAAACACAAAATGCATTAAATTCATTAGAAAAATGAAACCTCATTAGAAAACAGTGAATTAAAAGAAAAAAAACATTGACTTAAAATTTAAAAAGTGATCGAATACCAATATATAAAAAAATCATCAAGGTTAGTGACGGGAAACAAAAATTGAAAATGGTAACAAGAGTAACTAGCATTCGGTCAAAATTCAATTGAATGAAAAAACTTGTTCAAGGCATGTTTGATAATGGGGCATTTGAAAATAATTCTTGCCATTTGCCAAGCGAATCCATCTGGATGAGGGTCCAGGATACCAATGATTTATTTATTTATTTTGACTTGATTTTTTTTTTTTTCTGTGTATAATTTACTTATAATTGATAGGATTATGTAATTCCTGTATTCTAGTAAGGTTATTTTTGGTATTTTATCTGTATTTCAAGAGAGTATAAATACTCTCGTTTCTTGTATTTGGAAGTTATTCTGTTAATACGAATATACAGATTTTCATCTCAAGTTAGAATTGTACAATAATGAGATAAGATATAAGATTTTTTGTTTATGAAGTTTAGAGAAATTGAATCTGGCATCTAGCCACGTGGGACCGAATGTCAAGAGTCAACGAATAATAGGACTTAAAAGAAGTAAGGTGACAGAAGGGCCAAGTTTGGTTTGTGTCGGTCGGCCCGAAGTTTAGGGGATGGGACGGAGAGAAAGAAATGAAAGAGGGCCAAATACGACGTCGCGTCAGATGGTGTCTGGACTGTGGCCCAGCCCATTGGAGAATGTTGTTGACTTTGCTTCTAAGTCCGAAATGGGCCCACCGCACGTGAGGGTCACGGAAATCTGTTGCGTGTCTACTTCCTGGGCCCATGAGAAGCGCCCTGGTTGCCCCGTTTACAGCCCACAATTTGTCAATTTTGACAAACAATAATTTGTTACTGAAATTGCGGCCTCTGTCTGACTAACCCTTGTAAATGGCCATAAAAAAAAAAAAAAAAAAAAAAAAAAACCGATTTAGAGATACAGAAAAAAAATAAATGGATGAAAAATGGCCAAACTCTGTCATGTGACTTTATTTGTGCCATGGATTTCTTTTTTACCCTCATTTGAGATGTCAATCTCTTTTATCCTAAAATTGAGGGTGTATCTAAACCGTCTCTCCTACTTTAATCTTAAATTATTCAAATAGATTTTGTTTATCCTGGATTACAGTTTGAATTAAAGAGATGATTTCATCCTTAATCTTTGTTGAGAACAAAAATAGATTTGCAAAACAAACTGTATTTTATTGATACTGTTGCTAAGCTTAAATAAAAGCTAAACTGCATCCACGAAAAAAGGAGAAAAAATAGCAACCCACTTTAGCTACAATTCAACAAGTGGAAAAAGAACTGGGAATAACAAAAACAAAAGCTAAAAATAGGAAACTGTTCTAACTAATGCAAAAAATCTTTCATTCCCTCCCTTAAACTAAATGCTCAGAAGCAATTAGTTTTCTTCTGAAATTTCACATACTCCCAGCAACCTTCGAAGCTTCTGAAAAACTTCTAACTTTAAGGGTTTGGTCATAATGTCTGCCACTTAATCTTGGCTTCCACAATGAACCAATTCAGCTACACCATCTTTTGTAAGATTTCTTAGAAAATGAAACCTCACATCAATATGCTTGCTTCGACCGTGCATAACTAGATTTTTTGACAGCTTGATGGTTGAACTATTGTCACATAATATGGTAATGCAACTTTCATCTGAATGGCCCAGTTCCTTCAAAATTTTCCTCATCCAAACTCCTTGACAAGCACAAATTGCAGCAGCTACAAATTCAGCTTCTGTAGTTGATAAGGTCACATTAGGTTATTTTTTTGAACACCACGAAACAACACCTGAACTCATTAAAAATACATACCCAGATGTACTTTTTCGATCTTCCAAATCTCCAGCATAGTCACTATCTGTATATGCCAACAATCCAGCATTTCCTCCTTTTATGTAATGAATTCCATAGTTCACAGTCCCTTTTAAGTACCGAAGTATTCTTTTAGCTGCTTGTGGATGATCTTCCATTGGTTTTGCCATGTACCTACTTATAAGACAAGTAGCAAACATCATATCGGGTCTTGTGGCAGTAAGATACATTAAACTTCCCACCAATTGTTTGTAATATGTATCATCAACAAGGACCCCATTTCCAACTTTGCTCAATTTGGAACCACGAACAATTGGGCTGTTCACAGAGTTACTTTCCAGCATGCCAAACCTTTTCAAAACCTCCAATGCATATTTTCTTTGACATATAAAAAATCCAGAAGACTGTTGTAACACCTCAATCCCAAGAAAGAATCGCATTTTTCCCAAATCGGTCATATCAAATTCATGCAACATTGAATTTTTAAAATCAATCATCATAGTTTCATCATCACCAATAAAAATTAAATCATCAACATACACATTTACAATGATAATTTTTCCTTCCAAACTTCTCTTGGTGAATAATGTTTGTTTGCTATTGCACCTTTGAAATCCTTCATTGATGAAATGTGTTTCAATTCGACTAAACCAAGCACGTGGAGCTTGTTTTAATCCATATAAAGCTTTGTGCAATTTGTAAACTAAGTGCTCATTACCCTTCTTTTGATACCCTTTTGGCTGCTCTACATAAACATCTTCAGTTAACTCACCATGGAGAAAAGCTGACTTGACATCAATCTGAAAAATATTTCAATCCTTTTGTGCAGATAGAGCAATAATCATTCTTACTGTATCCGTCCTTGCCACTGGTGCAAAAACTTCTGTGTAGTCTACTCCATATTGTTGAGAGTAGCCTTTAGCAACCAATCGAGCCTTGTACTTATCAATTTTTCCGTGCTCATTGTATTTGGTTTTGTAGACTCACTTTACTCCAATCCTTTTAGCTCCAATTGGTAGTTCAACAAGTGTCCATGCTTTGTTCATCTCAATGGATCTGATTTCATTGTCCATGGCCAACCTCCAATTTCCATCTTGTATAGCATCCTCAAAAAACAATGGATCAGTTGATATCCCTAGTGCCATATGAGCTTCATCCTCTGAAAGACCTTCTCCACTTCCATGTAGGAAGACGCCTCTCACAAGATTCCCTTAAATTCCTCACATTTTGCCCACCATCACAAAAAATGTGATCCTCCTCCCTAACTTGACCTTCTCCACTTCCATGTAGGAAGACGCCTCTCACAAGATTCCCTTAAATTCCTCACATTTTGCCCACCATCACAAAAAATGTGATCCTCCTCCCTAACTTTATCTTCTCCATCACTAGCAAGTTCATTTTCACTCACATTTTCTTCCTCATCTGCATCATCACCATCACCCAAATCTAAGTGTACTGCTGCTATTTGTTTTGCATCCCAATCCCATTGTTTTTCTTCCTCAAAAATTACATCTCTACTCACAAAAACCTTTTTACTGACCGGATCATATAATCTATAACCTTTTGACTCCTCACTAACTCCCAATAACACACAAGAAATGCTTTTATTGTCTAATTTGGTTCTTTTTGCATCTGGAACATGTGCATGTGCTACACATCCAAAAACCTGAAAATGATCTACTGAGGGTTTTATCCCACTCCAAGCCTCCTCTGGTGTGATATCTTTGACCACCAAGGTAGGACATCTATTTAAGACATAGATGGTCCAATTTACTGCTTCCGGCCAAAAGGTTTTGGGTATATTTTTCTCCGATAGCATTGAACGAACCATGTTCATTATCGTTCTATTTTTCCTTTCCGCTACACCATTCTGTTGCGGAGTATAGATGGTCGTTAATTGCCTTTTGATCCCATTTTTCTTGCAAAAATCATTGAACTCAACTGAATTAAATTCTGCTCCTCTATCAGTGCGTAAACACTTAATAGGCAACTCAGCTTCTTTCTCAACCAAGGACTTAAAGTATTTGAAAGAGTCAAAAGATTCTGATTTTTCTACCAAAAAATATACCCATGCTTTCCTGCTATAATCATTAATAAATAACAGAATGTACCTTTTGTAGCTATTAGATGTAGGAGTGATTGGGCCACAAATATCTGCATGAATAAGTTCCAGCTTTTGTGTTACTCTCCAAGTGCTCCTCTTTGGAAAGGGATCTCGATGTTGTTTCCCTTTGATACAATCAGTGCATGCAGCATTTGAGGCACTAAATTGAGGAAGCCCATATACCATGTTTTTGCACTGTAGAGTTCTCAAACCTTTGTAACTCAAATGTCCATATCGTCGATGCCAAAGATGAGATAAACTTTCAGCTTCAGCTTTTGTTTGAAGGCACTGATCAACTTGTGCTTGAGAAGAAGTTTGGGTTAGCAAAATAAACATCTTGTTGTTGCTCATTTTTGTTTGAATAATTAAGCCTTTCTTTGGATGAAATATTTTGCATTTCCCTCCCTTGATCAAAATAGTCAAACCTTTTTCTTGCAATTGTCCTATGCTCAAGAGATTGTTACTCAATTCTGGAATGTAGTATACCTCAGTAACAACATGATTAACTCCATTCAGAAACAACTTCACATTTCCTTTGCCCATCACATCCATTTTAGTGTTGTTTCCTAATTTCACTGAATGTCGAAAATCTTCATTGAGCTCACTAAACATGGATTGATCACCACACATATGATTAGAACACTCGGAATCAAGAAACCATGTATCTTCTCTTTTGACTCCATGCAATTCCTCATAGGACATTAGAAGCATTTCTTCTTCTTCATCAATTTCGGCATAGTTTGCTTCTTTATTTTCAGGACACTCATATTGGTAATGTCCAAGTTTTTGGCATCGATAACACTGCACATTTGCTTTGTTGAAATTTGCTCGACCCCTTCCTCTTCCTCTTCCTCTGTAGCTGCCTCGACCTTAACCTCTTCCTTCATCATTTGTTACCTTCAAGGCTTGCTCCTCTCCGCTACGTCGCTAAAACTTTTGTTCATGTACTATCAAAGAACTTTGTAACTCATCAATAGTGAGAGTATCGATATCCTTTGACTCTTCAATAGAACAAACGGTATAGTTAAACTTTTCTATTAAAGAGCGTAGAATTGTTTCGACCACTTTCACATCTCGCATATCTTCTCCATAAATTCGCATCTTATTTGCCACCGTCATGACTCTGGAGAAGTATTCTGTCACTCCTTCACCAAACTTCATCTCA
The DNA here is from genome assembly GCA_017139565.1 of Luffa aegyptiaca. Classification (NCBI taxonomy): domain Eukaryota; kingdom Viridiplantae; phylum Streptophyta; class Magnoliopsida; order Cucurbitales; family Cucurbitaceae; genus Luffa; species Luffa aegyptiaca. The sequence goes on along the minus strand of CM029405.1, from coordinate 17,898,404 downwards.
AGAATTTCAAAATCTCTACGAAGAGCTTGTAGATGAGACCTCTTGACCCTTGCATTGCCTTCAAACTTTTTCTTCATTATTTCTTTAGAAGTGTTCTTCTTGAGAATGGTTTCTAAAACTGTACGGTCAATGGCTTGAAAGAGATAATTCTTTACTTTCAAGTCTTTCAGCTTCATCTCATCATTTTTCTTTCGTCGGGCTTCTGTTTGCAACAATTCGCTAGCTGGTTCAACATATCCAGGTTCCACCAACTCCCAGTATTCCTTGGATCGAAGGAAGTTTTCCATCAACATGCTCCAATGATCATAATGACCATCGAAGCGTGGAATTTTCGTCTGTACAAAACTTCCTTCATTCTTATTTCCTTCTGTAGTCATTTTTGCTGCAAAGTTTCAAAGACTGCTGCTTTGAAAAATCAAAACCACCTTGGCTCTGATACCAGAATGTTGAGAACAAAAATAGATTTGCACAACAAACTATATTTTATTGATACTGTTGCTAAGCTTAAATAAAAGTTAAACTGCATCCACGAAAAAAGGAGAAAAAATAGCAACCCACTTTAGCTACAATTCAGCAAGTGGAAAGAATAACAAAAACAAAAGCTAAAAATAGGAAACTGTTCTAACTAATGCAAAAAAACCTTCCAATCTTCTCTTCTTTCGTTTTATCTAATTCCATTTGTACACATTATCTTGCTAAGGGAATGAAAAACATTTTCGAATTTTCGAATTTTTATTTTTAATCTTTACAGGTTTACACAATTTGTTTAGAATTAGGATCATTGGAAATATGAGATTAAGGAAGGGGGATCAAGTTGAGGTGTATAACAAGGAGGTTTCAGATGGTTCATGGAGTTGTGTTGAGATTATCCCTGGTAATGGTCGTACGTATAGCGTAAGATATTCTTTGACGGACGAAGCAGTGGAGAGGGTGCCTATCACAGTCTGCAAGTTCCCAATGCTCCTCCTGATTCTTGACCCATTAGGGATGAGAGTTGCGTTTTTGAAGATTGGGGCGATTTGTTTCATGACTTCATTAAGATTACATGGTGCCATCAAAAAGTTGAATCTGATACTTGTTGACTTCCTTGGAATCGATGCCTACTTGAAATTAGACAATGTGGAGACAAGGTGTTATTGACAAGGTGTTATTTCACCTTTACTAATAATTGTTTGTAGATGATGGGATTCAAATTTTCAATTAATTGTTTGTAAGGTACATTTTCAGTTTTTAATATTTTATATCAGAAGAGCAAAACTCCAAATTTGTCTCTAAAACCTAGTTTCCCGTATGGAGATTTAAAAGGATTAGACAAGTTAATTTAAACTTAAATGATGAGAATCTTTTGAGGTTAGGAGGTTACACTTTATTTTAGTAGACATAATATTCTTAGTAGAGCTATAGAATCTAAAAGAGAAATATAAATATAGGTTGAGTACAAGGTATTTGTGTGGAATGATGTTAATTTTTTTTTTATTTACAAAGAGACGAAACATTCTCACCGCCATACTCTTTATCAATTGAGTACAATGCATTTCTATGGCTTCAATGTTACAAAGATATTCAATAGAAAATGAGTAGCAACATAAAATTTCTTTTTATAGTTTTTGAATACAAGATATTTGCGCATCTTAATGCCTAAAATCTAAACTAGATTTTGTTCCATAAATATAAGGTTAAATTATAAAAAAAAAAAATACCCCTGAACTATGGGGTTTGTTTAAAAAATACCTATGAACTTTAAAAAATGTTAAAAAATACCCTTAACGTTAACTTTAGGATGAAAACCGTTAAAGTTTCAATTTCATTAATACCCTTGAACTTTAAAAAAAATTAAAAAATACCCTTACTGAAAAACATTTCTTCTTTTTTTCTTCCTCCATCTAAAAATTCTTTCTCCATGAAAATTAGTTAGAAACTTTACTTATTTGCCATGTATTCATAGACCAGGAGTTTTTCTTTCTCTTTCGACATATCGTCCCAAAAGTTTGATTAGATTCTTGTGTTGAAGCTTCAAGACGACTTCTGCTTCGTTCTTGAATTCTCCATGCCCTTCATTCAATTTTGTTAATAATGTTTTCAATATTATTTTCTCACCGGCTACTACCAATTAGCTTTCGCTATAATTCATTTTAGGAAAAATTAATGAAAATATTATCATATAGTGGTTCTCACACTTCTTAAATATTAATTAAAAAAAATCATATATAAAGCTTTTGATTAATTAATGGGGAATCGCAATGGGTAGCAAAAAATATTAAGATATTTGCAAATTTAGCTATGTTTTTTGAGGTTTGCAAGTATAGCAAATTTTTTAAAATCTAATTTTCGTTTTTTTATTATTCCAGTTTTACCCTTGTTGGTATATCAACTTGTATATTAACTAGTATATTTGATATATTTTATATTTACTGATATACGAAATATAGAGTATATCAATTAACTGATATACCAAATGTGATATGCTCGAATGAATACAATGTATACCTAATATACTAATGATATACCTAATATATACTTAATTTAATAAACGTAATCTTTGATATACCTGATATATGAATGTTGATATACCAATGATATACTTGATATATACTTAGCTTTTGTTATGTTTCATTTTTTCGGTTGTGTTATTTACCCATTTTAAACAAAATGTTTGCTTTTTATAACATAAATGTTTGTTTTCTATACCTATTACGAATTGATATGCCTCATTTGTTATATTACTCAAATAATTAATAACATTGATATACCCGATTATGAATAGCTAAATACGTAGACTTGTTATTTAAAAAAAAAATCATTGATATATATTTTTAACTGTTGGTGTATTATGAAGGTCGTGAAATGTAAAATTTGTTATGAACATATCAATAAGATGTAATTGTATGTATACCATTGGTGTATTAGTAATATATCAATACTCACTAAAAAATGTAATTTCAAATATATCATTAGTGTATCAGTAGTGTATTATTAAAATGATATATAGTATATTGATGATATATTTGCCAACATGAGCATAACTCATTTAACACAAGACATACACATCTAACGAAGAGGTTAGAGGTTTAAATCTCCTACCATAGATATTGTCCCAACGTACAGTTAATATATATAATTATTTATTAATGAAATATATCAAAGACATCTAAACTAATGAAAGTTGATGTATACACTTCGTGAATGAAGTATATTATATTCACAAAATATATATATGATCTACTATATATTAAAGTATATCAGTTGATTGATATACTAAATATCTAATATATCAATTACACTAAATAAATGAATGATGTACCTGATATACGGTAAATAACATCATTGATATACTTTTTAAACATTCAATTTCCAGCATGTTTTTTAAAGGGTTTTTTTTTTTTTTTTTTTTTTTTTACTTTTCAGCTTTAATGTTTAGGTTGGGCCCACTTTTTTTTGCTATATTTACAACATAAAGAAACTGATGACATGGTTGCAAATTCCATTTTTATTTTTTCTATTCTTGCAACTGCCCCTTAATTAATCTTGTAAACTGAGTCAAACTCGCAATCTTCGAACACTTCTACTTATCACTAACATACACAAACAAAGAGAACAAAAAGAAAACAAATTTATGTTTTTTTCTTCCACTTTATCTTATTTACACTTTTAAAAAGAGAAAACTTGATTTCAAACTCTATTTTCATATGTTGTTGTGTTGCACATAGCTTTTATAAGTAAAGTTTTGCATTAATTTTCATGGAGGAAGAATTTAGAGAGAGAAAGAAATAATAAGCATTTTCCAATAAAAGGGTATTTTTGAATTTTTTTTTAAAGTTTAAAGGTACCAATGAAACTGAAACTTTATCGTTGATGCCACAATCCAAAGACAGCAGGCGTCATTGGGAGCCCTAGAGTTGTAGGTGGGCCAGCTAGCTAATGAGCTGAAGGCACGACCTCAAGAAAAACTTCCTTCGGATACTGAACACCCTAGGAGGGAAGGTAAGGAGCAGGTGCAGGCAGTGACTTTGAGGAGTGGTAAGCCACTAGAAGAGAAGAAAGAGTCAAGTATACCCTAGGAGGTAGAGAAAAATAAGGATGTTGTTGATAAAGAGTTTGAATATGGTAAAAGTGATGGAGGCAGAATTAAAAATGTTGGAGCATCCAGTGTTGTTGCAGAAGTAGTTTCACCATTTAGACAACCCCCGTCTTTTCCGCAAATATTGAAACCTAAGAACCAAGATGTTTAGTTTAAAAAGTTTTTGGAGATTCTTAAGCAGCTTCATATAAACATACCCCTAGTGGAGGCTATAGAAAAAATGCTAAGTTATCCAAAATTTCTTAAAGACATCTTGACTAAGAAGAAGAGATTAGGAGAGTTTGAGACTATGACTCTTACTGAGAAATGTAGTGTTATTCTTAAGAATGGGTTGTAGGGACGGGGGTCCCGACGCAGCAAAAGTGGTTCAGGAACAATTCGCAATTAATTTAGAATCATGAAATACCGATACACTAGCAACATACATACATTCATAATCTATTGTATATTTAGATTAAGCATGTTGAAAAATTATATAATCTAATTCTAATTTATAAAAAGTAATAAGTTACTTACTCTCATTGATGACTCAGATTAGTTTCACCAACTGCTTGAGAAATAATCACGAACAACTTGGAACACTACCACAGGAAACACTGGTATTCTCTAGAGAATTTGAGGTCAAGGCAGTGAGAACCTTCTTCTTGATTTTAAGGAGAATTTAATGAATTGAGAGTGTTTAGAATGAATCAACTGGGAGGGATTCTATGGCTTATATAGAATGTCATATCTCTTTCCTATTCGTAATAAGTTAGGGATATATTTAATTAATTAATAATTAATTACTCTTCCCAGTTGTAATAGGATTGGGATTTATTTAATTAAATCAATTAATTAAATTATTTCATTTCAATCATATTTAAATGAACATCTCCCACATAACCTATAATTTTAATATGAATCTAATTCAAATATTTAATTAATTTTGAATCATATCCAAAATTAAATTTATATTATAATGTATCATTATACATTATATTTTTCCCTTATTAATCAAGACTTAATTTTTTCAATTACCCTTTACGAGCTACCTGTGGGACCTAATGGACCTACAAATCAGAAGCTTCAACGATATGAGATTAATTCGCTAAACTCATTAACCAAATTAATCAATGTTTGTTAACTGGGGGTACACTCTACCATAGACCCATAGCTGCACTCTTCTTACTGCAGAATATTTTTGTGTCCATGATGTGTGCAATTCGCAAGCGCACGGGTCAAGTAATATAGTGATTGTGAGTATGTGAGTTGACGGTGCGACTTGTCGAAGGTCGTATCAAATAAATTTATAATCCTCAACCTCTAAAGTTAACTTGTAGCAATAGTGGTCGGAGTCGATCACAGGGAGTCTATACAAACAAATCTTTATTTCCTTAATTGTTTTAGGTAACCAAAAAGGAGGGTTTTATATTTGGAAAGAAAGTTGTTGTAACAGCCAGTTTTGTTTTTAAAAAAAAAGGGAAAATGAGGGAAGTGGGCAATTGCACGGTCAAAAAGGGGAAAAGACAAAGGGGGGGAAACTTCCCCCCAAATTTTCGGTCAACTGACCGTTAAAAAAAAAAAAACTCAGATTTTTGGTTTCTTCCCCTCTCACGCTTTCTCTCTCTCGTGCTCTCACTCCCTCTCAGCTTCCTCTCCGCCGCCTGCCGACACAGCACGCCGCCCTCCGCGCCTCCGCCGTCGTCTTTCGCCACGCCGTCGTCGGTGAGCTCTCAGCTTTCTCTCTCTCGTCTCTTTCTCCCTCAAGCTCACTCTCTCTCTTCTGTAACAGATCTGCGCCGCCCCTTCGTCCACGCTCGTCTGAACGCCACTACCGCGAATCGCCTCTGACCGCACGCGAGTCGTCGCTGATCTGCAGCCTCGCCGCCGCCGCCTTGTCGCGTGTCGCCGGTGAGATCTCTCTCTCAGAATTCTTTTTCTCTCTCGTTTGCTCTCTCGGCCTCACTCTCTGTTTTTTCTCCCTATAGTGTACAGCTTCCACCCGCCACCGTCGTCGTTCAGATCTGTTCGTTACTGTCGCTCAGAATCGATCGCCGCCGCCACCACCTTAAGAAAAACATCCTCACGCATCTTGAATGTTCAACGATTTCAGCTAGTGGGTAAGGAATTTGTAAGTTAAAGTGTATTGGTCTTTTATGCCTTTATGGAATACCCATTAACGTTGATCTTAATTTAAGGTATCCGTAGTAAGTGGTGGTCGAATCATTAAAGGCGGAGCGTAATTTGGAAGCTGGACAGCAAGCGTTGGTTTCATTTGGGTGAGTTTTCGACCTTCTTGAGTCTTGTGTCCGTTTGACGTGAGTTCATTGTGTGTGTGTTATTAGATTTCCTTTTCGCATATCGTGGTTAGCGCTATATCAAATTGGTTGGTGTCTTTGGCGAGCGTTAGTTATCTCAAGGTAAGTTAACTCGCTGATAATTAAACTGTAATTGTGCTTAGATATGACGATTGTGCTTCTGGCATGAGTTTATGTTATATGTTTGAGCTGAGATTGAGATGATGCGCATGCTGTTGAATTCAAGAATATGGATGTTGTGTACTTGTGCTATGGGATAAATGTGAGTGAGTTTGTGGTATCTCGTGGTTGGCTGGCAATGTAAGTAGACAACTAGAAGTCATGTTTTCTCTGATTAGAAGTGTGGAATGCCTGTTGTGTTTCCTGTATTTGACTGAGTTGGGATGATGCATACTGGTCTAGTCAGTTAATAAATTTTGAGATAATACGTTCCATTGGTTAGGTTGCAACTAAAAATTAGCGAGTGCTAAGAGGCCTTAAAGGGAAAGGAGTAAGAGAGGGAAAAGAATAAGCTAGTTGCTCTAGCAGGGGGTCGTATCAGTTAAACACCTAGGACTGAGATGTATTAGACTGAAATGAGGAGCTATATGGGCGGGATTTGGCTTCGCAGTCTAGGTGCCATTTACTAACTGTGGAAGTTAATTTCTGACTTAAAACCCATGGACGCCCCACCAGTGAAATAGTAGTTAGTGCGCTATGCGCACAATAGTGCCCTGATGGGTGAGACCTTGCTCCACTGACTGGGTGCCTTCTACCATCAATAGGAGTAGAGATCACCCAAAACACCCACCTGTGCACCTTCAGTGAGTTGGCAAATTTTTAAAGGTGAGTTAACTGATCACCAGACCCATACTACAAGATGAATGAAATGAAATGAATGGGAATGAGATGACATAACCTTTAGGCCCTTAGCTCGAATAATATTTTGAAACCTTGGTTGTTGCCTGTCCAGCAGCGTTGTTACTTACTGAATATTTTTCTTAAATACTCATTTTTTTCCCTAACATGTAATTGCAGGTAAAGGCAAGGGTGTACAGAACGCGTGACGGAGTGCTGCTGAACGAGCCATGAATTTCCTTAGGATAGACTTCCGCATTTTATGTTTTCAATTTTCTTCTTTTGAACTTGTTATGTGATGTTTTAAGATTCATTCCGTTTTAAGGCTTTTGCTTGAATGGCTAAAAATTTCTTCTTGTTCTGATTTAACTGGGATCCTAGGCTGAAAAGTTTCACGTATTTTTTCTAAGCATGTTTTACTTTAAATTTCGTTTCATCGCTGTTCTTAGAAGTAAAATGAAATGCATGTGGTAATGACCCTAGGATCTAGGCACGAAATGTAGGGTCATTACAGTTGTTATGGAAAGAAAACTAATTATGGAAAATATTAAAAAGGAAAGTAAGAGAATCAAATAAAGGAAAGAAATCAATACCTCAAAGATCATGTAATCGGGATTGTCATGGTAAGTTCAATTCAATTAAATCATTAATCTCACTAATAAGTCAAAACAAGTTTAAGTTCGGCGTATTCCGGCAACAAACCGAGAACCATGATCCGACTATCACAAACATGCAAACGCTAAGTTTGATTCTAGCTTAAATTAATTAATTGGTCGATTAACTAATCTAAACCGCATTGGGATCTAGCCGAATTAATCCACTTGCAATGGGCAACAAACCACAATTACAATTAATTAAATCATTTAGTTCTAGGGACGCATGCGTAATATCATAACATTAACCTATTTGCTACTTAGATTTAGCAAGTAAATTTAGAGAGGGCGTGGTCAAGGTTGTCAATCTTTCCTACCACAATCTAAACTTATAGACAAAGAACTAAAATCACATAAATATGCTTTGAGAATTCAAGCAAGAGATTTCATTAAAAGAACTTGAACTTACACTTTGACGCCCCGATTACATGAATGAAGAGTCTAGCCTCTCATGGAGCAAGAGTAAGTCGAATTCTTCATGGAATACATCAAGGAAAGCAAGAAAAACTAAAACTAAGAAGAATGGTGGAGAAAGGGGAGAGAGATGGACTACAATGTTGTAGTGAATTGTGTACTGAGGGATGATTCTAAACCTACCCCAAAAGCCTCTATTTATAGGAGTTCTTGGTCTTCAATTCGTGGTAACTTGGTGCTAAAGAAGGCCTCAAATTTGGAGAAAACCGCCAGTCAAATTAGGAAAACTTCAATTCTGGAAAACTGCCTAGCATTGAGACACTATGAAGCAGCGTCGCGACACTGGCCCTTCAAATATGGAAAGTATCTCTCGGATCTACCTAGCGTTAAGACACTATGATTGTAGCGTCTCGACGCTGCTGCTTCAGCTTGACTCCCAAGTTCTTTCCTTATTTGCACGGCGTCCTGACGCTGATCTAGGAGGGTCTCGGCGCTGGGAAGGCTCCAAGGGCAGAATGGTCATTTTACGCTTTGATTTTGCTCGTTTAAGCCCCGAATTACTTCCAAGGCTCCGATGAGGACCTATAGACATATTATACTCATTTTAAAGCATTTTTCGCAAGGAATTCAACTAAGATAAGAAAATTGGGAGATTCTAAATGTATAATAAATTAGACCGATCATGAGTATCGTCTCCATAGGGATTGGATTTATTCAATTAATTACCGCGAATACTATTGCTTAGCTTTATTTAGAGAACAAAATCTAATGCCGAAAAGATAAACTAAAAAGCTAATCTAGAAAGAAAAAGATAAATGGAGACACAATTTGGAGGGATAATTCTAGGGTGTTGATTTCATTAATTGGACCTTTAATTACTTAATCAATTAGCTAATCTGGATTAGTTAGACATTCGATTCATAAGTCTAGAAGCCTAATATCAAACACTCTCATGTCGGTTTCCTCCTATTCTCATGCCTTTTAATACTGAACTCCTTTCGGTTTCCTCTTTATTTACTAAACATGGCATTATGACCCTTCATTAACAACCTCTAACGTTATTTATTTTATCCCGTGTCACTCGGATAAATAACATTAGTCATGCTTTCAGTTCTAGTCTAAACTTCTCCCCGTCGAGTTTCCACTTAGAAAATAATTCATTTAATCAGTGATCAAGTGATTAAAAGCATTAAGGACAAAATGCACATATGAATGATAATGACAATCAAACCAAATCAATTTCATTAATTAAGCAAATGTTCAACAAACTAAATCAAACCCATAGAATTTAGGAATCAACTACTCATAATCATTAAACATCCAATAATTCCTAATCACACCTATTCTAGAAACTAGAAACAAAGGAAAAGGGAATAGAAATGCTCATAATCATGTCGATCTCCTCGATCCCATGGTGACCTCCATCGATCCCGAGCTCCCAAGATCTTCAACCAGAGGCGGATTTACCATAGGACCAGGGGGGCTCGAGCCCCCCTGGATCTTCAAAAATATAATATTAGATATATAAAAAACTGGCTAAAGTCATAAAATTGGTTGTTGGTATGTTGGTTGTACGCTCAAGACCCCCCCTCAGGATTTCACGCGGACTGTGTTCGAGCCTGACTTCTGTCACTTATATATATCGTTGTTTTTCAAAAGAAAATTATATATTGGTTTTATTCATTAAAATCATTATTAAAGTAAAATTTAGATTAACCACATATATATTATGATATCTTGATCAATTTTGATATATATATATATATATATATATATATATATAAATAAAGCTATAATTTTTTTTTGTAGTTTCGACCACATGTGGGAGGGGAAATTGGACCTCTGATTTCTTTTTTTTTTTTTTTTTGTTCATGACCTCTAATTTCTTGATCAATTATATGTTTTAGCTAGTTGAGTTATACTTAGATTGACATATTATGTTATAATTTTTGTTCTAATTTATTTTTTTAAAAAAAAATTATATAATTTTTTTTATTCAATATAAATGAAAATTAGTAAAAATATTTTAAAATTTTAGTAAACTATTTTAAAAAAGAAACTATAATTCTTACCCGTTGAAAAAAAGTACTAATTATTTCAACTTGGGTCTAACTTGATATATACAGACAGATTAGTCATACTTTTAAGCCCCCTCTGACATAAATTTCTAAATCCGCCACTGTCTTCAACAAGGCTCCAAATCTTCTCCCAAAACCCCCAATTATAGTGTGGAATCTGTTGGGGTTTATGTCCTAAAACTCAAGTTTTGTTATCCTTTATATAAATAAAGATGTTATTCAGTGAAATTGTTTATTTTATATCTTAAAATCCAATAGAAACATCCATGGATATAAATATGAGATACTTGAACTATATTTTGGATATGGACGGGGATCAAGTTCAAGTATATAACCTAAATTGACTATAGTAAATGAATAAGGTTGGGTACCTTGTTCTGGTAACACTATGGATGCGGCCTACTTTGCGAATAAAGCAAACGACGTGATCCTGGATCGTTCATGTAGAGACATGCCAGTAGGGGCATCCTGTGTAAAAGATGTTTACACAAGAAAGGACCGAGAAATAAGTCACTCTTACTTTATAACGCCGTTTACTGTTAATCTTGAGCTTACTATGAACTCCTATTCGTTTAAGGTTATCCTTTGATCTACATGGGTGAGAATGGTTCAATAGTAGAACCATTCAATATTCCTACCATTTTGGGGATAACACTAGATGTATAGTTGGGGACATAGTAAAGCAAAATGGAATTCACTCCTACCCGATACTGGGATAGTAGAAAGGTTGTTCCTTTAAGTGTTGAGTTCGAGGCTTGAACAAGGGGCCCCACCCTCTCATTGGCCCGAGAGGGATCTTGTTTGATGGTTGGACCATAAACAAATTGTTCAATGGAGGACCAGTGGACTTAAGGAACTAAGACGTACTATAGGGGTAAAACGGGCATTTGACCTGTCTATAGTAACGAACGACCTGTGAAGGATTGACTTACAAATCGTGGTTATATCGAGTGGACGAAAATATATCTACAGTGATGGGAGTTCAACTACTAGGCTATAGTAGAGTATCCCGGTAGTTAACGGATCTTGGTTAACTAGGTTAAAAGGGTTTGACTAGTTTAACCTCGTACTGTTGGAGCCCATGATCTATAGGTCCATTAGGTCCCCTTGCTAGCTCGAGACGAACCTTTGGAACTATATGATGGATAAAATATGAATTACTTTAAGTTCATGTTGAGAAAAATGAGTAGAGGTGATAGGCGTTGTCGGTACGTCGGGTTTTTGAGAAAATCGTGTAGGTGAGTATTTAATATTTAAACATGATTTAAATATCGAAAACATGAATAGCAATTCATAGTTGAAAATAACATTTTGGAAATGTTTGGGATTGGTGGAATAATATTAATTTAATATTTAATATTAAATTAATAATTAATTATTTATTTAATAATTATTTTTAATTAATTTTGAATTAATTTAAAATTGAAAAATTAAAGTTGAATTTTAGATTTTTCAGATTATTGAAAATTAGATAATTATCCAAATTAATTAGGATAATTATTGTATTAATTAAAATCATAAAAACTTGATTTTTTGGAGGTGGAGTGCATGGTGACTAAACCCATGCACTCCCCTCATGTTGGACACCAAAATTCACACTATACCTTGGCTGATTGAGTGTCAATTGTTGTGGCTTTCCTTCATCTTTAATCCCTCTATAAAAGGGAAGAATATGGCTGAAGCAATTGAGCTTGAAACATACTGAAATTCTGCCAAATTGTAGACTCACCAAACCCACCTCCATAAGCTTGTTCTTCAAGCTTTCTCTCTTAAATTCCATCACTTGAGGATCCCACAATCTGTTCCAAAGGCTTGAGGATAGCAAGGAAGATCCTTTGGTGGTTCGTCTCATTGGTGAAGAAAAATAAGAAGCTAATCCAACCAATTTCTCCATTGAAACAAGGTAAGCAATTTGTCTCTGTTTCTCTTCATATGAACAACATGTCATTATTGATAAAATTGAGCTTCTTATGTGCCTAAGATCCAAAATTGCTTCAACTTTTTAGATATTAACACTTTCAGAATTGAGAATAGGGTGAAAACCCTCAAATTGGCTCCCTTTTCAAGGTTGAAAATGACTATATTTATAGGTGTCCAGCAGCCTCATCGTCGAGACGCTAACGTCACAGTGTCGAGATGCCGTGATGTAATATTCGTGTTGCCCAAGATGCTGAAGGCAGCGTCTCGACACTGCCTCAATTCCAGATTGTTCTCCACGGCTTGCCAAGCATCAAGACGCCCAAGGACGCTAGCTCTCAGATCTCCTCTTGAAAAATGGCTCTTTGGTCTTCATCTTGGGCCTTCAACTTGCTTTTCTTGGACTTTTGGGCTTGGATCTTCAATGGTCATCTTCAAAATGCTCCAAAAGCCACCAAATTCATCCAAAAGTCCTCAAGAACTCCGATTTTGCGTCTTTGGCTCGGTTTCTGAAATTTAAACATGAAAACACTTCAAAGCACAAAATTCAAGCACAAAACTAGCTAAAATCAATAGACAGTCGATAGCATTCTTGCATGCATCAGTCCACGGATATAGACCAATAACAGCAAGTTAGTCCTTCACAAGTGTTCGTAACACCAGTTGGGTCAAATTACCGTTTTACCCTTGGTTTACCTCTTTATCCTTAAGTACCAGTGCTCTTCTAATGAACAACATGTTTGTGGTCCAACCCATAAACAACAACCCCTCCCGTTCCAATGAGAGGGTAGCGATCTTTGTTCAAGAGCTGAAGACACCACTTAAGGGAACATTCATCTACTTACCCTGAAGTCGGGAAGGAGTGAATTCCATCTTGTGTGATTATGTTCCCAACCACCCACTAGGTCTTGTCTCCAAAATGGTAGGCTTATTGAGTCGGCGATCTGGCCACTCTCACCCATACAAATCAAAGGACAATCCCTCGTGGACAAGAGTTCATAATGCACTTAGGATTGAGACTAAGTTGCCTAGGTCGTCCTAGTGAAATAAAAACCTTATTAGTCAACGAAGTTACATCTAGCGGTTACTATTTTGCGGTCCGATCTTATGAAAACTCATTGCATAGGATACCCCCACTTGTGTGTCCCCTACACGAACACGTTGAATCATTGCGTTTGTATCAAATAAAAAGTGGGTCGTATCTATAGTGTTACCAGGATTAGGTACTGATAACTCTCCAAAAGGGAGTTATTTAGGCCTTATTCTATGATGATTTATATGACATTTGTGCGAAATAGGTGTGTTATTAGTTAAATATAATGTGTTTTATCCTATTTATAAGAATTGATGCTTTGGAAGTTCTTTTGCAGAGAAATTAATGTTGAGTGACTTGAGGGAGCAAAATCCATGATCCAGCAAAGCTGGGAGCAAATCTGGCCACTTGAGCTGCACGTGATTCATTAATGAGGTGGCATTTTCAGCAGTGATCTCGGATTTAAGAAGCTTGGAGAGAGTTCCACGTGTTATATTTGACCTAATTAGGGTTGACTCCACTCTATAAAAGGAAGTAGCCGTCTCAAGTCAAATTATTCCAAATGATTCGAAGATAATTCCATCTTTGGAGGCCGAATAGAGGAGGAACGATTGGAGACTTTAGAAGACCATCAACTACGAATTTCTTCAAGGAGAGTTACTCTTGCTTGTAAAAGTTTGTAGTTATGGATGCACGTGATTAGATTGTAACGTGTGTTGTTTCCAATTCCATGAACTAATTTGCTATAGGTGTTGGTTAGGACTATGTAATTGTCATTTCTTTAAATAATCTAGCATGCAATTCATATTGATTCTTTAGCATCTTGATTACTTGTTGTTTTAATTCTATTTTATGCCCACCTGGCCAGCTGGTATGAATAACTTCTCTTAGTTTCAGGGATGATTTAAGGGATGTGTGGGTTGTAATCACACTAGACCATTATGTGTTGGTGAACGCCAGTGATTGAGCTAGAGATAGCCAATTACCTAGTGCTTGATCGGTAGAACGTCATTGGAGTTGAAACACATTCCAAAAGATCCAGAGTTCCGGGAGGATCTTGCTGATAAGACTGCGAGAGATTGGCTGATCAATATAATTGCTAAAGCATCTTTTTACAATTACAGAAGTCTTAACCAACGTCTATTTCCAATCTGTCTTCTTTATCCGTTTACATTTCTGCTCTATTATTTCTTTTGTTCCAGCATTATTCAAAACTCAATCAATTATTCAACTTTGAAATCGACAAAATAGGTAAAGTGAGACTATTCAAAACCTCGTGGATACGATAAATTACTTATCACTTGTTGCGGATTATGTGCACTTGCATAGTATTCCAGAGTCAATTTATATCATATTTTTAACCACTCTGGGAGAGCAACAAGTACCCAGGCTTATCCCTATACTATAAACTCTTTAGGTTGTATCTTGAACACTGATCCCCGTATGTCTTCACATACAGTTCAAGACTCATGCAATAGCCCAGGGCATTAATTTATTGGATTTGGGGTATTTAATGCAGTCAATAGTTTACATTTACCATCTACGAGTTTTATGGCATAAAACCCAACAAACTCCCACTTGAACTAAAACTCTAGTTAGTGGGATGTACATCAGAATAAATAATCCAGAGAAATGGAGATGCTAAATGTATAAGTACATTACATACAAATACAATAAACTAGGGAATCTTGATACCCATTACACATTGAAGACACTGTATTTGGTCCGATTTGATTTTTGTAATAATGTTTGAATTTTTCCAATATTTGATGTTCAATTTGTTTTTTTGGTTTTTATTGTTTTTTATTGTTTTCTATTTTTATTTTTATTTTCATTTTTAGTTTTATTTAATTTATTTTTTTTATTTAATTTTTATTTAATTTTAATTATAATTTATTATAATGATTTTTTCCTTGGTCTTCCACTTCCTTCTCCCTCTCTCCCTCCTTCTCCCAACTTTCCCCTCTCTCTCCCTCTTTCTCAACCCATTCCCCCCTTTTCCCTCAACCATTTCTCCAAGCTCTCCTATAAAATGAGAGCTTGTGGAGGAGAGCAAGGACAGAAAGAGAGAAAGGGAGGAAAAGGACAAAAAAAAAAAAAACACAGAGAGAGAAGAACTACATGGGACAAGAACAACTTAGGAGAAGAACTAATTGGAGAGGAGGAACTCATGGTAGGTGAGAAGGAAAAGTAAGGAAGAAATTTGAGAAAGGAAAAGAGAGAGAGAAAAAATTTTAGCTGAAGCTTTAAGAGATTCTGACGAACTCCCAATTCTGTAGCCGCTGTTCGAAGACTAACGCACCCCCGCCGCCATCGCAGTCCTGATTCGACGAACCTATGCTTCCAGTCAAAACGAACCTGCGCACACAACCTCCGATGACCCACAACTTCATTGCGACAAGCCGACTCATAGATTTGAAGGAGTGAAAATCACTCTAGCAGAAGCGATTATGGATCTTAGGCACTGATTTACATTAATTTCTCAATCAAAGAAGCATGCTTTTTACAATGAAAAATAGGGGAATCAAAAACTAACCTTTGAAGCTTAAATTCTTCAATTCCGTTGGTTATTTTATACACGTTCGAGTCGTAGACCACCGCTAGTGTCTTCCCCACTATTCTCCGGCCATAGAACGGGCTTGTGAGAACCGTTATATGATGTAATTTGAGGGAGAAGGGATGAGATTGAGAGCTTGAGTTCCTCGATGAGAGAGAGATTTCAACGTGAATAGTTCACCAGATTTTTCCACAAATCAGCCTCTTTCTCTCATGAACATGGTGCAACCATATAAAGCAAGAGGCAAATCCCATTTTCATCAATTAAGACACAAATTTAGGTGTCAAAATGAAATCACATGCAAGACAAGAGTCATGGTCATATGTGTCTTCAAATTGGATTTTACCTCTTCAAATTTCTTTTTTTTTTTTAAGAAATTCAAAATTTCTTTAATTTAATTCAAATAATCAATTTTACCTAAAATTAATTATAATTTAATTAAACATTTTAATTATAATTTAATATTAAATCTTTGCACCAATCCTGAATTCTCTCTAAATTGATTATTTAACTATGAATCCTTATTCATATTAATCAAACCGAAATCTGTATCATATATACGTCGATAATATTTAAATCATATTTAAATATTTCTATCTCTATCAAAGTATAGTTTAATCTATAATTAAACTAAAACACGTTTAGTATATCACATATATTTAACGTTAATTCTTTAAGCCGAATTTGAATGTTTCAAACTCTTCCATCACATTGTTCTAAGGTTTAGTCCATATGAGCAAGCAGGGGGACCTAATGGACCTACAGATCATGGGCTCCAACGATACGAGATTAACCGGTTAAACTCATTAACCTAGTTAACCAACATTCGTTAACTTACGGGACACTCAACTATAGCCCGTAACTGCACTCCCCTCACTATAGATATATTTCTGTCCACTCGATATAACCATGATTAGTAAGTCGATCCTTCACAGGTTGTTCGTAACTACAGTTGGGTCAAATGTCCGTTTTACCCCTAAAGTTACTTCTGGTTCCTTAAGTCCCACTGATCCTCTAATGAATAATGTGGTTTGTGGTCCAACCACTAAATCGAGTCCCTCTCGGGCCAATATGAGGGTGGGCACCCTGTTGAAGACCTTGAATCAATACTTAAGGGAACAACCTCTCTACTATCCCTAAAAGAGGGTAGGAGTGAATTCCTTATTGCAGGACTATGTCCCCAGCTATCTACCCGGTCTTATCCCCAAAACGATAGGCTTATTGAGTCGGTGATGTTGAGCCACTCTCACTCATGCAAATCAAAGGATAATTCCGAATAAACAGGAGTTCATAGTTAGTTCAGGATTAAGATCGAGTTACCTAGGTCATTGGACTAAATAAGTCAGTCTCAACAGTAAATGGCGTTATAAGGTGAAAGTGACTTATTTCTCGGTCCCAGTCTTATGGAAACTCATTGCATAGGATGTCCCCACTCGCATGTCCTTACATGAACGATTCAGGATCATATCATTTGTATTAAATAAAAAGTGGCCCCCGTCTCATACTGTCCCCAGGATAAGGTACTCGATAGACCGTTTTGGCTATATACTTGAACTTGATCCATTCTTATGTTTCCACATAAAGTCCAAGTACTCATATTACAGCCAGGGGTTCTTGTTTATTGGATTTAGGTCATTTAATGCAGAACTAAACAACTATTCAATAATATCTTATTGAATAACCTCAATAACGTTTTATTGATTATAATTAACTTTGTTACATTTACTATCCACGAGTTTTAGGACATAAAACCCAACCAGATTAGGTGTAACGCCCAAAATTCCAGGTAAAATTCTTTCAAGCCCTAAGTTATTTTAAGGTTTAATTAAATTTCATTATTCGTATTAAGATATATATAAATTTTTGTCGAGATTTATTTGGCTTCATGAATTCTCGTTTAAGTTTAAAGGAGAAGGTTGGATTTTAGAGTTAAATTGTGGCTTATTCAAGTCAATTTGGGCCTTATTTGTTAATTGTGGAAACCCTAATTGGAATAATAAAAAATTATTTAAATAAATAAAAAAAATCTTTCATAAATAAACCCTTCCCTTCTTTCATTCTTGTGTCCTTCTTCCCTCAGCCGCAACACTCTCTCTCTCTCCCTCTTTGTCGTTCGAATTGTCGTCGCCTGAGACTTGGTTTGCCGCCAACCATTAAGCCACCGCCGCCGTCTATTGGGTTGCAGTGGTACTAATCTCGGATGGTTGGTTTGAGGGTAAGTTTCATTGAATTTTTGTGTCCGATTTGGAGTTTAAACATGAGTTTTTTTGGGAGATTTAAGTGACCCAATATATTTGCACTTTAGATTTCAATCGCGCCCACTCATTCCAGAGTTTAAGTTCGTTATTAGATGAAAGTGTTAATATCTAAAATGCGGAAACAATTTTGGATCTTAGGCACTTAACAAGATCAATTTGATCATTCATTGCATGTTGTTCATGAGAAGAAAAACAGAGTAAGTTATTTACCAACCTCTTTCAATGGAAAAATTGGTTGGATTCTCTTGTTGTTTTTCTACACCAATCAATCACGAACCACCACTGAATCTTCCTTGCTATCCTCAAGCCTTTGGAACGGATTGTGGGATCCTCATGTCACACCCCCTCCCGGACCACCTGCTAGCTTAGCCCGAAAGACGGCGTGAAGCCAACAGACATCGTCACCTCTAACGATCCCTGTTGACCCTACTGAAACGTTGAACCTGATAAACATACTAATCATAGATATAAAACATTCTATATGAAACACCACACAACGGAATCCACGGAAACCTTTCAACATACACATGGTGCAGCCCTGACATAACCTGGTTTGGAAAGTAACCTGATATAGATATCACGACCAAAACATATACAACTAGGGTTATACATCCACGACCTCTAGGACGATATTATACAACCCTTACAAAACATTTACAATATGAACGGACTCAATATACAACTCCAACCACGTACTGGAGCTTGATCTAGAACTTTCAGCAGACGTTGGCAGTGTATCAGGCACCGGGAGCTCGATCTCTACCTGAAAAGTGGAAAACATTTTGAAAGAATGAGCTACGAAGCCCAGTGAGTGACTAATTTTAAAACTCTAAATCTGGAAGTCAAAACACGTGATAAACCTTTAAACGTATAAATATGCTCAGTCAAAGCGTTTAACATAAACGTGTAAGGATAAAGGCTTTCTAAAACATTTCGCAAGTCCGTCATTAAGAATCTAGCAAGGCATATCAAGTATATCAAACGTTTTAACTAACATGACCGATCTACGTTGTGTAGGGCACGCCCAGTACAACCAACGTTTACTAGTCCTACAATGTAGTGGGGCCCGCCCAGCACTCCCATCGTCTTTGTCGTAGTGGGGCCCGCCCAGCACTCACGACAGCATCGTTGTCACGGAATACACTCAACGTCAACAACGAAATATAACCTGTGTGCACACGGTAACATATAGCCTCGGGCTCAATATCTCAGTCATGTAGTCAATAGAAATCTCAGAAAATCACATGAAAACATTAAAACATGCCTGCTTATCGTTATCTTTCGTAAAACTTAAGCTTACTCAGCTTGCTCGTGGAAAACCGAAAATCATTTAGAAGTACTTGCTAATCCATACTTTGCTTTAAAAGATATCGTTTCAGCTACTTTTCATAAAGTTATTAGCCACGTGCTCGTATATAAACCTCATTAGAAAATCTGAGCTCAAAACTCATGCTTGAAACCGTTCATAAAAACCATGTATCATTCATAGGAAAGCATGTAAAACATATAATCATGAACAACCGTTTAAGAACATTTTCGAAATTCATTTTGTCACTCACAGTCTTATCTAGTTCCCCGGTTTGTAGACTCGACCTATTTCCTCTTGGCCTGTCAAATAACCAAAACCGAGCATTAGAACCATAGATAGCTTTGTCTTTCCATGCTCATGAATTTTTAAACAATTGGATTAAGAATCACATTCACACTCTACTCTCCAGATTTTCCAGATTCTATACCCTAACTTCCAACACCCATAACTTCCTCAACACTTAACCACAATTAATGAAATATACATCAAACACTTCATTTTCGAACACTCTACAACTTACCTGAAGAAATGAAAACGAGATTCCCAACCAATTTGTCCAGAAATGCCCCGAAATCAGACAACACAGATTCGAGCTTCTCTGTTACCCTTTATCTTCCTCCTGAAATTAAACCTACTTCAAGTAATTTTTGGCTCACGAATTCTTCCTGAAAGTTGTAGATAATTGAATAAGCTTTCCAGCCATACCAAATAGAGCTTCTGATTCAACTTGTAAACCCCAGAATGCTCAAAACATCAGAGAAAACCAAATATCCTCCTGCTTTGCTCGAAAATCCTGTGCTCTGTTTTCCATTCCAAAAACCATCAACTTCTCATATGATTTAGGTCAAGCTTCCTTCATGAAATTTGTTAGAAAATGAACTAAATTTCAAGAAAATCAAACCTCACCTCTTGATTCCTTCTGTGTAGCTCAAACCGAATAAAAAACCAGAGGTTGACAGGTTGATCTCAGATCCTGCAATGGCTGGCTTTGCATGAGCTTTTCCCTATCTTCTTCAACCTCAAACCACGAAATTCTTCTTCTTCCTCCTCCTTCACTCTCTCCTTAAAGTGCTCTGAAAGTTTTAGTGGAAAAGGATGAGAAATGAGGCTGATAATGGGCTGATAAGAATGCTAGTCGGTGGTGCCCTTCTTGCTGTCCATTCCCACTTCATTTCTTTTCTTTTTTTTTTTTTTCCTTTTTCCTTTTCCTTTTCCTTTTCCATTTATTTTCTTTTCTTCTTTCCCATCTCCTTTCTTTTTAAGTGTATAATTTCCAACTTAGATTCAACCATGAAGCCACAATAGATGATAAGAGAAAATTATCTAAGGGAAAGTCTCGGGTTTACACCTCAAGTGATGGAATTTGAAGAGAAAAGCTTGAAGAACAAGCTTAAAGAGGTGAGTATGGTGAGCAACTATTTTGGCAGCAATTTAGTAGGTTTCATGATGTAATCTTTCAGCCTTCTTCTTCATTTATATAGAGTGAACAATGAATAAGAAAAGCCCGAGCATTTGGCACCAAATCAGTCATGAAGAAGGTGGAACTAGTTGTGGCTTTCATGAGGGGAGTGCATGGGTTTAGTCACCATGCACTCCACCTCCAAAAATTCACAATGTTTTTAATTTAATTTAATTCAATAATTATCTTTAATTAATTAGATAAGTATCTAATTTTAATAATCTTAAAAATCAAAAATTGATTTTCAATTTTTCAATTTTAAATTAATTCAAAATTAGTTTAAAATAATTTTTAATTAAATAATTAATAATTAATTTAATATCTAATATTAAATTAATATTTTGCCACCATTCCCGAACATTTTCGAAATTTTATTTTTTTAATCATGAATCCCTATTCATGTTCTCGATATTTAATTCATATTTAAATATTAAATATCACACAAACTCGGTTTTCACAAAACCCGACGTACCAACAACGTCTATCACCTCTATCCATTATTTCTCTAAACATGAACTTAAAGCAATTCATATTTTATCCATCATATTGTTCCAAAGGTTAGTCTCGAGCTAGCAAGGGGATCTAATGGACCTACAGATCATGGGCTCCAACCGTACGAGGTTTAACTGGCCAAACTCTTTTAACCTAGCTAACCAACATCCATTAACTACCGAGACACTCCACTATAGCCTAGTAGTTGAACTCCCCTCACTGCAGATATATTTTCGTCCACTCGATATAACCCTGATTAGTAAGTCAATCCTTCACAGGTCGTTCGTTACTATAGCCAGGTCAAATGTCCGTTTTACCCCTATAGAACATTTTAGTTCCTTAAGTCCACTGATCCTCTAATGTACAATTTGTTTATGGTTCAACCACTAAACAAAGTTCCTCTCGGGCCAATGAGAGGGTGGGGCCCCTTGTTCAAGCCTTGGATTCAGCACTTAAGGGAACAACCTCTCTACTATCCCTGAATTGGGTAGGAGTGAATTCTGTCTTGCTTTACTATGTCCCCAGCTATCTATCTAGTCTTATCCCCAAAATGGTAGGATTATTGAACGACACTATTGAACCATTCTCACCCATGCAGATCAAAGGATAATCTTATATGAACAGGAGTTCATAGCAAGCTCAGAATTAAGATCGAGTTACCTAGGTCATCGCATGAAATAGTCAGTCTTAACAGTAAACAATGTTATAAAGTAAGAGTGACTTATTTCTCGGTCCTGTCTTGTGTAAACATCTTTTACACAGGATGCCCCTACTCGCATGTCTCTACATGAAAGATCCAGGATCATGTCGTTTACCTCATTCGCAAAGTAGGTCGCATCCATAGTGTTACCAGGATAAGGTACCCAACCTTATCCATTTACTATAGACCATTTAGATTATATACTAAAACTTGATCCTTGTCCATATCCACGATATAGTTCAAGTATTTCATATTATAACCATGGATGTTTCTATTGGATTTAAGATATAAAATAAATCATTTCACTGAATAACATCTTTATTATAAAAGGATAACAAAACTTGAGTTCTAGAACATAAACCCCAACATTAGACTCTCTAAACTGTCGTCCAACGAAATGACTTCTAGATTGGGTGAGCTCCCTTGTTTGCTTGAGTTCCATTCTTGATTATTTTGTTAATTTAAGTTGACTCATTCCCTATTGGACCTGTTTCAGTGTTACCCATCCAACTTCGAGTTAAAGATTTCAGAGGTTTGGTATTTTGAGGTGTTGTCCAGCAAACGTTGAAGTTATTTTCGAGTGGGTTTTGATGGGTAAACTTTATCCTTGAATTTCCTTATTGTGTGAATTAAGGTTTTGAATTTAATTTTCTAAAGATTTGAAATTTTAGGTGAAGTGTGCTTGATTTTGGGTAAAGTCAAGGAGAGGATTTGAAGGAAGAATTTATTGAGTAGTTATCGCCTGAGGTTGCGTTGGAAAGGGGATTTTGTTCGAAAGTTTGGTTGTTTGGTTAAGTTGGTTACTAAGCCAGGTAAGTGACCTTACTACTGGAAAGCTTAGGCTAGGTTGGGAACTGCGTGCTGATAGCATAGGCTTCTTGTGTGAATTTTCATGTATGTGATCCATGTTATAGAAATCTTGATGTGTTTATGAATATATGATTTATTGAGAAAGACCTATGTTATTATGATGTTTTTACATGAATGAGGACAATATGCCTGAGAGGAAAAATGACTTATGATAATATTTATGATGCATTCATGGATATATGATGATTTGTGTGGGACCTCATGCATATGTATGTTTTCACGAACCATAGAAGTTTGCATGACAATTACCTTTAAAGGAAATCAATGTACATCTAGAGGAACCTAAGGTATTTGTAGGCAATACTTGACTCCTGCTAGTTGGGTTTCAACTAACTGTTAGGTGGGTGCAGTCTCTAGAGGATATGCCTACTATACCTTTTAGTTGGGAGAGGAATAGAGGAAATTGAGGTAATTGTTCATGTATGGCCATAGAGGAAATGCAATATTTAAGAGGAAAAAGGTTAGGTCCCACTAGAGATGCATGAATCATGATCACATGAGAATATGAACCATGATGTATGTGTTTGCATATCGTGACCTCAATAGTGGGGTTACTTACTGAGTGTTTTAAATACTCATTCTTTCCAAAAATGTTTTTTTTTTCCAGGTAATGGCAAAGGTGTTCAACCCGATTGATCAAGTTTGTCGAATAGCCATGGGAGACTTCAGACATGAATTTCATCATTTTTTTAACTTCCGTTTTAAGAACTTATTTCTACCTTGTGATGTTTGTGTTGTTTTGAGAACTAGTAGAGGCCTTGGTTGTCTTGTTAAGTTTTGTTTTGAGAATTTTGTTTTCTTTAAATGTGGGATCCTGAATTAAAGACTTGTTTTTAGTTGAGGTTTATTAAATGCTACTGTTTTGATTTGATTTGTTTTAAATTTTAAGGCCTCCATAGCATACATGAAGTAACGATCCTTAGTAAGATTCATTATAGAAGTCGGGTCGTCGTTACTGAGATTAGGTGAGAGGAAAGGTTGGAGAGAGAAAGAATGTGAGGAAGAAGGTGAAGGTAAAGGTGGTGGGCCCCACTCCCACTCATTCTTTTATTTTACTTTTTTTCCTTTTCTTGGTATTTATTATTTATGTTCTTATTTGCTTAGGAGCATTTTTTTTCCTTTAGTTTAAAATGAAGTTTTAGGTGTTTCTTCTTTCCACTTTAACTTTACCTTAAAATTTATGATTTGAATGTTGAAATTAATTGTAAATTGACTCCGATTTGGAGATCTCAATTCAATTCTAAATTAATTTTAATTTGAAGTTCTGGTTTCAATCCCATTTTGATTTTAAATTTGGATTTTCAATTCAATTCAATATGGTTGTGAATTGATTCAATTTCTATTTGATTTTAAATTGGATTTTCTAAAATCAATTTTGAAATGGCTTTACTGTTCCTGTTCACACGTAACTTCAGAGATGGAGTCACGTGGAATAAACAATATATTTGTATTGATGTAATATGTGTGTGGGTGTACAATCTCTAACTTTAATCCTCTGATTCTCTCTCATGTGTGAATGTGTTTCACTCGAGGACTGTAGCGCATGTTCTCGAGTCTGAAGCTTCAATTGATTCTTGGAGCTTTTGAAGTCTTGGAGTCTTGAAAAGTCTTTGGTCTTAAGGGATTGTTGAAGTCTTCTAGTCTTGAAGGGTCTTCAGTCTTCAAAAAAGTCTTGGGGTCTTGAAGTCTTGAAGAGTCTTTGGTCTTCAAGGATTGTTGAAGTCTTCTAGTCTTGAAGGGTCTTCAGTCCTCAAGAAGTCTTGGGGCTTGAAGCCTTGGAGTCTTGAAATTTTGAAGTGTCTTTGGTCTTCAAAGATTGTTGAAGTCTTCTAGTCTTGAAGGGTCTTCAGTCTTCAAGAAGTCTTGGGGTCTTGAAGAGTCTTTGGTCTTCAAAGATTGTTGAAGTCTTCTAGTCTTGAAGGGTCTTCAGTCTTCAAGAAGTCTTGGGGTCTTGAAGTCTTGAAGAGTCTTTGGTCTTCAAGGATTGTTCAAGTCTTCTAGTCTTGAAGGGTCTTCAGTCTTCAAGAAGTCTTGAGGTCTTGAAGTCTCGAAGAGTCTTTGGTCTTCAACGATTGTTGAAGTCTTCTAGTCTTGAAGGGTCTTCGATCTTCAAGAAGTCTTGGTGGAGTTTCTCTGAATTCTCTGACTCTGGCTGAAAGCTTCCAAAATTCTAACCTTCCTTTCTTTCTGCTCCCCCTCTCTAATCTGCCAAGGCCTCCTATATAGAGTTTTCCAAAGGCCTTTGCGGGCTTGGGCTTAAATTGGGCTTGGGCCCAACTATTTGGTTTTGGGTCTGGTTTATATTTGACCCAAATATTTAAAATACCAAATTTGATCCAATTAATTATTATTTTTTTAATTAATTGGTCAAATTAATTAATTTGATCAAAATAATTCATTTTTAATTAATTAATCAAATGGACATTTGGCTCTAAAAATTTGTAATTGGCCAACTTTGTCTTCAAATTAAATTTGGGACACATGTCCATTTATAATTGGTCCCAAATTTATTTATTTGTAATTTCGTCATTAATTTTAAATAATGACGTGGCAATTTGTGATTGGCCAAAATTTCTCCTTCAACAGTTCTATTTCCCAAGCAAATTTCATTTCAAATTTACATTGAAATCTCCATATAATCTCAATTTGATTTTAAATTAGAATTTCTTGAAATCAATTTCGGTTTAGTCTTAATTTGAAATATAATTTGGGATTTCAACTTTTCTTTGTTTTTAATTTGATATCATTTTGACATTTCCAAATGAATTTCAATTTGGAATTGCCCAAATGAATTTCATTTGGAATTTCAATTTCACCTCAATTGGTTTTAATCTCGAATTCAAAGAGTTTCAAAGTGATTTTGGATTTTTCAAATGAATTTCAAAGTGTATCTAATTAACCTGGAATTTCTAAGTAAAATTGAAAATAGGTTTTAATTTAGAATTTCAAAATCAATGGAAATTTGGTTCTAAATTAAAGTTTCCAAATCAATGTCTTTTGGTTTTATATTGAAAATAAATTTCAATTTTAATTAAATCGGAAATCAATCAATTTCTATGGATTTTTAATAATCGATTTCCCTTTCAATTGTTAGGAGGTCAAATCAAATTTCAATAACAAAAATTCAAAATGTGTGTTTTTAAATGGGGTCTAGCCCATTTTTGGGTTATTTAATTATTTTGAGAACTTAAAAAAGTTAAGTTGATTATGGAAACTTTAGGCTAATTTTGTCTACGAAGGGGTATTTAAGCTGACCAAAAGGGAACACCACCCTGCCTGGAAATTAGCCTAAATATTTTGCAATCAACTTCAATTTGACTTGAGATTTCCAATTGAATTTCAATTTGATTTTTGTTCAAACTTTTACTTTCTTTTTTAAAGCTAAGGTAAGAACAAGTGGGACATTTGTTATTTTATTTTTCTTTCTTCAAAATAAAGGACTGTTTCATGTTATAAAAGGATAATTTTAAAATAAAATGTGGTAACCGTTTTTAAACGGGTGTTGTAGGGGTGCTAACACCTTTCCTACACTCAATCGACTCCTGAGTCTAATCTTTGGTTTTCAAATACTAGTTTTTTTTTCTTTAAAATGGGTGACCAATCACACCCCAAGATAATTGGTGGCGATTCCAAACTTCTCTTCTCGAAACAGACCCTTACGGAAGTTTCACGGCCGTTCTGCGTCGCGATGACGTTGCGACACACATCTCCCACTTGCCCTAGATTATACTATGCACGAATCTCGTAAACCTAGACTTTCTAGATGACCCTCAAATACTTTAGCCGAGAGAGCCTTTGTAAATCGAACAACGATGTCGGGCAAGTTCATATTTGGAACGACTTCCAAATCATTTAGGAACGTCCAAAGCCAAACTGCTTCACAAACAACTACATATTCAACCTCCATAATAGAGTTTGTAATGCATCCTTGTTTGATACTTCGCCACACTACAACACCCTATTAAAGGTGAACACTGACCCTGACGTGGATTTCTTAGAATCCTTGTCAGATTTGAAGTAAGAATCGATGTATTCTGTGAGGATCAAATCCTTAGCCTCATACACCAACATGTAGTCCCTTGTTCTCCTAAGATACTTGAGGATGTTCTTAATCGTACTTTAGTGGTCTAACCTTGGATTGGACTATTACCTACTGACTATTCCCCCACACTACAACAATTTTGGGCTTAGATGTCAGTTTTGCACCGTTATTAAACCCCTATGATCACAGATTTGAATTCGTTGTTGTTCTGGGTATGATTGAAACCCTACGATCACGTATTACAACAATAATGATTTAAAATCGTCATCAAACGCCTCCGTAATCATACATGTATAATCACGAATTACAACAATAATGGTTTAAAATTGTGGTTGTTTTGGGTGTGATTGAACACGTACGATGACAGATTACAACAATGACGGTTTAAAATCGTGGTTGTTCTGGATGTGATTAAACATGTATGATGACAGATTACAACAATGACGGTTTAAAACTGTGGTTGTTCTGGGTGTGATTGAACCCGTACAATGACAGATTACAACAATGACAGTTTAAAACCGACATCTTTGTCGACCCTTATGATGACGGTTATCAATAATGACAGTTTACAACCGACATATATGACTACATTAATGACGGTTTTAAAATGACATCTTTCCCTCAACACGTTCGATTATGGTATGTTACAATTTTGTTGGGTTCTATGCCCTAAAACTCGTAGATAGTGAATGGTGACGAATTGTTCATTTGTCTCAATTCGTTGTTATTGAGATTTATACAATAAAGAGTTATTGTTACTGAAATTGCACAATTTGGCCCTTATCCAATAAACTAAGATCCTAGGTTGTTTAGATAAAACTTAGACTAGTATGTGGGGGCATACAGGGATCAGTGTTCAAGTAACAACCTAAATGGTCTATAGGATAGGGATAAGGTTGGGTATCTTATCCTGGTGACACTATGAGATACGACCCACTTTGTATTCGATACAGATGTAATGATCCAAAACATCCATGTAGGAGACATGCGAGTGGGGGTATCCTATGCAATGAGTTTGCATAAGACCGGACCGCGAAATAGTAACCACTAGATGTAACACCGTTAACTAGTTTAGGTTTCTATTTCAATAGGATGACCTAGGTAACTCAATCTAAATCCTGAGTATGTTATGAACCCCTTTCAAGAGGGATTGTCCTTAGATTTGTATGGGTGAGAGTGGCCTGTTCGTTGACTCAATAAGCCTACCATTTCAGGGGCAAGACCGAGTGGGGGCTGGGAACATAACATTACAAACTGGAATTCACTCCTTCCCCTATTGGGGTAAATAGATGTGTATTCCCTTAAGGGCTGATTTCGGGTCTTGAACAAGGGCGTCCATCCTCTCTTGGCCCAAGAGGAACTGTTGTTTATTGATTGGATCATAAACAGATTGTTCATTAGAGGAATCAGTGGTACTTAAGGATCCAGAGGTAACCTAGGGGTAAAACGGTAATTTGACCCAGTTGGCGTTACGAACACTCGTGAAGGATTGACTTACCGTTGTTGGTCAATATCCGTGGACACAAAAATGTTCTACAGTGAGAAGAGTGCAGTTGTGGGTCTTTAGTGGAGTGACCCACAATTAACGAATGTTG
This sequence comes from Luffa aegyptiaca, assembly GCA_017139565.1. Lineage (NCBI taxonomy): Eukaryota > Viridiplantae > Streptophyta > Magnoliopsida > Cucurbitales > Cucurbitaceae > Luffa > Luffa aegyptiaca. The sequence continues at coordinate 17,869,815 of CM029405.1, read as the reverse complement.
ACTAACTTGATTAATGAGTTTAGCCAATTAGTCTCGTATCGTTGGAGCTTCTGATCTGTAGGTCCATTAGGTCCATCTACTAGCTCGTAAATGGTTCTGAGGTTAAATAGTCTTGAATAGAATTTGAAGTGTGTTCAAATTCGTTAAGGGAATTATATTATATTTGATACAATTAAGATAATGTCTGAAGATACATTATAATATAAGTTTAATTGGTGAATTAAACTTTATAGTATAAAATTAATTTTGGATGTGATAAAAAATTAATTAATGAGAAAATTAAATATTTGAAGCAGTTCAAATATTAAATATGAATTAGATTCATATTCAACTATAGGTTAAAATAATATGAATAGAGATTCATATTAAAACTATAGTATATGAGAGAATTATTTGAATTTGATTCAAACAGAAAATTAATTAAATATTTTATATTTAATTAAAGAATTAATTAATTGGAGAATTAATTAATTAGTATAATTTAATTTAATTAAATGTGATTTAATTAAATTAATTCTGTAGTTAATAATTAATGTACATTTGATGCCCATTAAAACTATAGGTTAAAAGAGAGAGACACATTTGAATATGATTCAAATGTAAAATAAATTAAGTATATAATATTTAATTAATGTGGGGAACAATTAATTATGAATTAATTGGTTGACTTAATTTATTCAATTAAATATGATTTAGTTGAATTAAAACTATATGATATAATTAATTTAATTAAAGTTTGTTTAGTTAAACTAATTAATTGTATAATATATGGTTTTTATTTTAATTATTATTGGATAATAATTAAAAACCCAAGCAATGGGAAGTCCACACCTCATGGGGAGTTACACAATTGTAACTCCCTTCCCCAAATGTGTACTGCAGAGGGATTCTGTAGTGGGTGGATGATAACTCTCTCTCTTTTTTTTTGGCAAGATAATATTATTCTCTCTCAATTTCTCTCAAAGCAATCACAGCAATCTTGGCTATAAATTATTCCCAATTCAAGATTGAGTTCCCACAAACTCAAACCTCAAGATCCGGTGATATAGTGGGTGATCTCTATTGGTGGTGTTCGTTGGGAATTCGTGACGAATAATTCGTTGAGGAGCATAGTGCTGTGAAGAACGATTTTCAACAAGTAAGTCCTCAAATTCTAAATAGTTTAGAATGTGTTAATTGCATGCTTAATCTAGGTTTAATTTTGAGAATTGTTTTGAAATTAACTTTGTCAATGTATGGGTTTTTCCTAAACAAAATTCAATGTGAGACGCTCTGATATACGCTTCCGCTGCCAAAGGATTTTCATTCCTTCAACGATGACGTTTTATAACTGTTATTATAGTGTCATAAGATGTCAGTTATAAACTGACATCTTTCCTCATACCACCTGCAACATATTTATTGCCATAATTCAAATCCACATCCTGAATACCTATTGAAATGCAAAATATTTTAATTGATCCAATAATCCACAGATATTTAAAACGAACATTTGAGAATAATATTCAATCCAAACACAGCAATTGAGAAAACATCAAATACTTTATTTCATTCGATCCAAAAAACTCCAAACTTCACAATACAATATCCAAAACCACTAAATTGTTCTAAACTATATAGTAAACTGAAACATTTACAAAAAGAATAAAATGTAAGCACAATCGCTTTTTTGTCCATTCAAACTACCACATATATACGTCATGAAAACCCTACTCATATCTTATATCGTCTAAAAGGAAACAACTAGCTACCACAAGGATGAATACACTTCACGTGAAGTTTGACACATGTCCCACCCATTCAACTCGTACCTCGTCCAGCTGTTCTTGTGTGAATGGATTCTTAGTATTAAACTTAAAAAAAAAAATAGATATTACTATTATATTCAAGGCACTACAACAATTTGGGGCTACGATGTCGGATTGTATTTTTTAAACAATGACGGATTGACTCAAAGATAACGGATTACTAAAAAGATGCCACTTTTTTTAAAAAAATGGAAATTTTCAGAAATTTGGGATACGATAATGGTTTAGGCTCGTTATTAAAGACCACCGTACAATGACGGTTTATGTCCGTCATGGAAAGTTGAGAAAAAAATGCCGCGAGTACAAACCATTCCATGTCGGTTTAAAACCGTCATTATAAGTATTTCAAAAATGGCGTGAAAATATTTAACAAAGATCACGGTTGTAAACTGACATTAAAGAGCACTTTCAATGACGGTTCAAAACCATCATTAAACGTAATTTTAAAAAAGGCACTGTAATATTCGGAGTTTGACGGAACTTTTTCAGAAAATATTATATAAACAATGTCGGTTTTAAACCGTTATGAAAAAGGGTTTTCAATGACGGTTTTTAACCGTCATTAAAATTAATTTAAAAAAAGGCGTCGTATTTTTCTTGCTTTGACGGAATGTTTTCAAAAAATCGTATAAACGATGTCGGTTATAAACCGTCATGTAAGATTAGCTTCAATGTCGGTTATTACCCGTCATTAAAGGATGGGCTTCAATGTCGGTTATGGGTCGATAGTTAATTGCAGGTTAGATGACGGGTTGGGCCCGTGATTAAAAGTGGGCTTCAATGTCGGTTATGGCCCGTCATTAAAGGGATGGGCTTCAATGTCGGTTATGGGCCGATAGATATAATTAGGTTCGATGACGGTTTAGGCCCGTCATTAAAAGTTGGCTTCGATAACGATTTAGAACCGACATTGAAGAAGTACATGACGACGACGTTTTGAAGACTTTAAATGCACGACTTTTACGCTTCTAAACGACATCGTTTTGCATTATCAAAACGACATCGTTTTATGTTAGTGATTTGAAGTTAAAACGCACGACCTTATACAAAACGACGTCGTTTTGATTAATGAGATCAAAACGACGTCGTTTTGAATTACTAATTCGTTTGGGATTAGGAAGGCAAACGATCGTCATTTTTGGGTTAGGGCAATTTGCAGCTGGTTGTAATTTGAAATTCATGATCGTCTTCTACCTTCGAATTATAGTTGCGACTGGTTGTAATTTGTTCGAAATCAATTGAAGGCGACGGTGGATTGAAGCAATCGACGGCGGTCTGAAGCAGTTGGCGGTGGTATGAAGCAAACAACGGTGGAATTCAAGCATTCGGCGAGTTGGATAGCGGTGGGACCTGTGCTGTTCAACGACGGTAACGACAATTGACGGCGGTAACGACGATAGACGACGCCATTCACTGTGACAAGAACGTTTTTCTAAACGATTAACTCAGGTACTATTATTCTTTTCAGCCTTGGTCTGTAAAAAGGTATTGTTTTCATTTATGGCAGAGGTGCAAGATCGGCTGGGATTAATGATAAATTAGGTTTTTTTCTCTCTTATTTGGGTTTATGATAATGACTTAAATACGAAATATTACGACTGGAGAAGAAGATGATACGATTGTGAATAGGAATCCGGTCTCATTTTTTGCAGCAGTGAAAAAACGGAAACTCATATGTAGTTGTTGTTCCTGCTGTTCCTGTCAAGGAGGGATCATTTTGTAATTTTCTTTTTTTTTTCCCCTTGAATTAATTTTCCTCTAGTTGGAGTTGTAATCTCTGGGGAGCAAGCAAATGTTTAATTGGAATGGAATGGAATTAACGCTTGGTAATTCAAACATACAATTAGAAACCTCTATTTTTTGTGTTCTTCTCTTTCATTGAATTATTATTATTATTAATAAGTTGAGAAAAATTTGGATTTAAAAATCTGGTGGAAATTAGTTGTTGTTAGAAGAATTAGAATAGGGAAATGGAATTGGGGGAGTTTATGATGTGGGGGTGGGTGGAGATGGTGACACGTGGAAGGGTCAAGCAGTGGATATCAAAGTAGCTTGAATTAGTCAAGTTGTTGAAGTTGGGTCTTGCCGAAATAATTTTGTTCTCTAACTATCGTTCACAAAAACTAGCTGCTCGACTTTTGGGTGTGTTTAATTAGCCATTTTACGCTATCAATGTGAAAGTATGAGTGTAAATCAAAGATTGATTTCTTTTCCCCAGCCCATGTCAGTCCAAACTTTAAAATTATTAGGCCAGTCTCTCTTGAACGTGGAAACAAGATGTATGAAGCATAGAGAACAGGGAGTAGATTTTGTTGGCCTTATAACTCTTATGGTTTATATAGTTTTAGCAAGGGGTTTCATTGTTATTAGGACGTTCTTTTTCAGTGTGTTTTCTGTATGGTTAGTTCATAGCTTCTTCGAATATGAGTTTCTTCCAATTCCATAGCTTGAAGTGTGTTTTCTATATAGTTGGTTCATAGCTTTCCGGTTGAAAAATTATACATCTTTTTTTTTCTTTTTTTCTTTTACCTTTTTTTCTTTTCTCTGTTCAGAAATTGATGTTTTGCATTTTACTTCATAGAATAAGTTTTATTTTACATTTCTTTTTTATTTTGGAGTGTGAAGTTGTGTTGTTTTTTTTTTTTTTTTTTCCTGAAGTGTTGTGGAGTTTGTAGTGGTAAATTTGGGAGTGTAGTTTTTCTATTTTTTAGGTAAAGCAAAAATTTTTGTGTAGCTATAACTATGTCGTTATGTTGTCGAAATTTTCGGAGCATAAGGGTTTGACACTCAAGTAATATTTCTAGATTAGTTTAGAATTTGAAAGCGTTACAGTTCATTTAGTATGTAAACATAAATAGCACTCTTGACAATATTTTGGGTAATACACCATATTCTCAAAGAACTAGCACAAGAAAAAAACAAAAACAAAGCTTTAAAATGTCACTTTTAAAGCTTTTTTTAGTCGAAGAAGGTTACTTTTTGATATATTTCCTCACCCAGAACCAGCAAGCAGCAAAACAAACTTCAACAATATAGACAGCAAACACATCACAGAATAATCAGCAAGCAGATTCACACTGCTTATCGCACATAATCTCTAACTCAATCTCAAACAGCAACAAGCTCATAAATCACAAAACGGAGAATCAAAGAGATAGCGAAAGAAGGATGCACAGAGTTTTATAGTGGTTCATTCCATAACAGGAACTACATCCACTTTTACGCCATTTCACTAGATTATTACCAAGGTTACAAAACACATCAGAGATAAAACTCTTTCAAGGATCAATACAGACTCATAACAAGAACAATCTCACCTGGATCGTATCAGTCTGCATATACAACCTTCGATTCAAACAGAGAAGAAGAAAACGAAGACTCTCACAGCATTACCCAGTGCATCAGCTTCTTTTCCCCGTCTCTCTCAACAATCTCAGCCTCTCAGCTTCCCTCGATTGTTCTCACGCCTTTTCCCATTGCTAGGGATGGAATATATCTACCTCTGAATTGCAGAAGGAGCCCACACTCACTTCTAGAAGGACCCTTGCCTGAATAACGAATTTTGTCTGACCATAACAAACTTGTACGGCCATGTGCAAAATTCCCTTCCCTGAATTTTACCCATCTTTAAAAATTGACTCACAAAGAAAAGGGGCACAAAGCTTCAGCTGAATCAGCAATACCTAGCTGAGTCATTCTTACATGGCTGACTAGGATTAAATAATACAGGTGGCTCTTACATTTGACTTAGAATAGCAAAGATTTTAACAATTCTCCACCTTGCTATCTATAGACAAATACCTGTAACCTTTTACATCAACATAATCTAACAAGAAATGGCCCATATTACAGTAGCAAATTTAAACAGCACATACCTTGAGAGCCTTTATGCAGCTCTCAAGCTTTACAAGAGGAAGAGTCTTTGTTAAACCATCAGCAGGGTTCTCACTTGAAGGAATTTTCTTCAGCTTGATCTTTCTTTCAAGGATGATGTCTCTGATGAAGTGGAACCTCACGTCAATATGCTTTGTTCTCTCGTGGAAGGTTTGGTTCTTTGACAAGTATACTGCACTTTGACTGTCACAGTGCACTTCATGCTCTTCTTTAAGGTCTTCACCAAATTCTTCAACTAATTCTCTCAGCCACAAGCCTTCTTTAAAAGCCTCAGTGACTGCCATATACTCTACTTCCGTGGTTGATAGAGCTACAACCGTCTGAAGACAGGATCTCCAACTTACTGTGTTTCCAAGTAAGGTGTAAACCATCCCGGTTAGGGATCTCCTCCTGTCACGATCAGTTGCATAATCTGCATCAACAAAACCAGTTAGTTTAGCATACTTTAAAGGTTCATTTGTATACAATAAACCATAGGATTTTGTTCCCTTCACATATCTCAGCAACCATTTTACTGCAGACCAATGTTCTTTCCCTGGATCGGCCATGTATCTGCTCACAACGCTAAGTCCATGAGCTAAATCAGGTCTGGTGCACACCATGAGGTACATCAAGCTGCCAACTGCATTGGCATAAGGAATAGTTTCCATGGCTTTCTTTTCTTCAGGTGTTACAGGACATTGTTGCATTGATAGTTTAAAATGGTTTGCTATGGGAATTGTAACTGGTTTGCTGTCTTGCATACTAAATCTGGAAAGCATTTTCAAAGCATATTTTTCTCGAGATAATTTCAGTAAGCCTGCCTCTCGGTCCCTTGTGATATCTATCCCAAGAATTCTTTGTGCCTTTCCCAAATCTTTCATTTCAAAGGCACCTTTGAGATCTTTCTTTAGTTTCTCAATTTCAGCTCTATCTTGGCTTGCCAACAACATGTCATCAACATATAAAAGGAGATAAATGGATGGTCTATGTTTAACATGCTTAAAGTAAACACAATGATCCATTTCACTCCTAATGAACCCACAAGAAATCATAAAAGCATCAAACTTCAAGTACCATTGCCTAGGTGCTTGTTTTAAGCCATACAATGATTTCTTTAGCAAACAAACTTTGTTTTCAGTTCCCTTGACAACATAACCCAGTGGCTGCTACATATAAATTGTTTCTGAAATTTCTCCATGTAGGAATGTTGTTTTGACATCCATTTGGTCTAGTTCCATATTATGAGCAGTGACTAAAGACAATAACACTCTAATTGATGAATGTCTAACAACAGGTGAAAAAATCTCATCATAATCAACTCCCTCTTTTTGTGTATACCCTTTTGCTACTAATCTTCCCTTAAAACGGACCGACTCATTTTGATCTACACTTTGTTTTAGCTTGAAGATCCATTTACATCCTACAAGCTTTTGGTTTGATGGCCTCTCCACCAAATCCTAAGTGTGATTTTTAATCAATGAATCCATTTCTTCATCCATGGCACAGAGCCATTTATCACTGTCATTACTTTTTACAGCTTCAGTGTAAGTAAGGGGTTCTGTATCCACATGTTCAGATTCAACATTCAGGGCATAGTGAACTAAATCGGCGCTAGCATATCTAGAGGGTGGTCTTATTTCTCTTCTCTGTCTATCACGTGCAAGGTTATAGTTTTGCAAGTCAACAGTTTCTGGTATACTAGTTTCAGGTTTTGTTTCTGTAGGGATTTCACTCACGGTCTGTTCTTGTTCAACAGCAGGGGATGTAACTTCACCTTCCAGTTGCATCTCTACTGTAATATTATCAACATTAGGTGAGTTCTCTTCAATTGCTTTTGATTTATAAGCAATAATTGACTCATCAAAGGTCACATCTCTACTTATTAAACACTTCTCTTCTCCTTTTTCAATACACCACAATCTATAACCTTTTACACCTTGAGGGTAACCTAGAAATAGACATTTTTTAGCTCTATTATCTAGTCTTGAATGTGCATAAGCCACACATCCAAATACCCTAAGGTTGCTTAAATCAGGAGGATGACCAGACCACTTCTCTATTGGAGTTTTAAAGTCAATGGCAGACGAAGGACATCGATTTATAAGATAGGTTGCTATCATTAGTGCCTCACCCCAAAATTTCTTTGGCAAACTAGCATTGGACAACAAGCATCTTATTCTTTCAAGCAAGGTCTATTCATCCTTTCAGCAAGGCCATTTTGTTGAGTTGTCCCTCTCACAGTCAAATGGCGTTGAATTCCTTCTTTTGCACAATATCCCTTGAACTCATTGCTTAAGAACTCTAGCCCATTATCATTCCTTAAGGTTTTAACTTTTCTGTCAGTTTGTTTTTCAATATAGGTCTTCCACTGTATAAATGTTTGAAAGGTTTCATCTTTTGTTTTTAGCAAGTAGGTCCACATTCTTCTTGAAAAATCATCAATGAGGGACAAAAAATATCTTGCTCCACCCATTGTTTGAGTCTTTTCTGGCCCCCACAGATCAGCATGTATATATTCAAGGATCCCTTTAGACACATGCTTACCTTTCCCAAAAGATACCCTCGTTTGTTTGCCATAAATACAGTGCTCACAAGTCCCCAAAGTTCCAGTTGCAAGGTTTTACCGAATAGGCCCTGTTTATTCAACTCCCTCAGCCCAGCTTCACTAACATGCCCAAACCTACTGTGCCACAATTTAACCTCCTGCTGTTCCTTGTGTGATATCACAGTAGAGGTACCAACAACAGTACTCCCCTCTAGGACATATAAACCGTTGTGTAACCTGCCACTAACTTTAACCATGGCTCCTTTGACTATTTTAATAGTTCCATTTTCCAGTTTACACAAATAACCAGCCCTATCAAACACTCCTAGAGACAAGAGGTTTCTCTTTAATTCAGGCACATATCTAACAGAAGTTAATTCCCTCACTTGATTATCAAACATTAGGACTTGTATTGTGCCTATTCCATCTACACTGCATTCTTGGTGATTACCTAGCAGTACCTTTCCCCCTTGAATCATTTCTAACTTTTGGAACCAGTGCTGATTAGGTGTCATGTGGAAAGAGCAACCGGAATCAAGGATCCATTCAGTGTTAAAGTTCCCTTCCGAGACAGTTAAGACTTCGGCTGTTTCATAATTTTCTGTAACATTAGCATTATGAGTTTCTTCATCTTTCTTGGATTCATTTTTCCGTTTATTTTTAAGCTCATAACAGTTTCTTCTTATATGTCCCTCTTTATGACAGTGAAAACATCGTTTAACCTTTCCTTGTGATTTTGATCTACCACGGCTTTGACCTCTGTGATTTTTCTTTTCAGTTCTGCCCCTCGAGAATAGGGCTTCAGCTTCTTTCCCTTTACCCTTTTTCATTTCAAGATCTCTTAATCTTAAGGCATTCATTACAATGTCAAGGGTTAAACTATCTCTTCCATATCTTATAGCTGTTTTTATCTCATTAAAAGATTTTGGCAGAGAGTTTAAAAGGATTATGGCTAGATTTTCGTCTGATATCTTCTCTTCTATATTATTTATATCTAGAACAATTCTGTTGAAGTCATCTATGTTCTGTTCAAGGTCTTTAGAAGGGTCCATTTTATATCCAAAGAATCTCTCTTTGATATAAAGTTTATTGGCCAGGGATTTAGTGAGGTATATTGCATCCAGCTCTTCCAAAGATCTACAGCAGTCTTTGTTTCATGGACCTGCCTAAGTACATTATCAGCGAAGTATAGGATAATTGTACTGTAAGCAATTTCTTTCAACTCCACTATTTCCTCTTCTTTCATAGTACCATAGTTTGCCTTTTCATCTAAAGCCTTAGCTACTTTTTGTTGGGTTAATAATGCTCTCATCTTCTTTTTCCATAGGGAAAAATCCCCTTTGCCATCAAACCGTTCGAATTCAAATTTAGTAGACATACTAACAGAGAATCGATAACAAAAGAAGACAAAAAACAACAAGCTCTGATACCAAACTGATATATTTCCTCACCCAGAACCAGCAAGCAGCAAAACAAACTTCAACAATATAGACAGCAAACACACCACAGAATAATCAGCAAGTAGATTCACACTGCTTATCGCACATAATCTCTAACTCAATCTCAAACAGCAACAAGCTCATAAATCACAAAACGGAGAATCAAAGAGATAGCGAAAGAAGGATGCACAGAGTTTTATAGTGGTTCATTCCATAACAGGAACTACATCCACTTTTAGGCCATTTCACTAGATTATTACCAAGGTTACAAAACACATCAGAGATAAAACTCTTTCAAGGATCAATACAGACTCATAACAAGAACGATCTCACCTGGATCGTATCAGTCTGCATATACAACCTTCGATTCAAACAGAGAAGAAGAAAACGAAGACTCTCACAGCATCACCCAGTGCATCAGCTTCTTTTCTCCGTCTCTCTCAACAATCTCAGCCTCTCAGCTTCCCTCGATTGTTCTCACGCCTTTTCCCATTGCTAGGGATGGAATATATCTACCTCTGAATTGCAAAAGGAGCCCACACTCACTTCTAGAAGGAGCCTTGCCTGAATAACGAATTTTGTCTGACCATAACAAACTTGTACGGCCATGTGCAAAATTCCCTTCCCTGAATTTTACCCATCTTCTTTAAAAATTGACTCACAAAGAAAAGGGGCCCAAAGCTTCAGCTGAATCAGCAATACCTAGCTGAGTCATTCTTACATGGCTGACTAGGATTAAATAATACAGGTGGCTCTTACATTTGACTTAGAATAGCAAAGATTTTAACACTTTTGATAAATTGTTAAGTTGGTTGCAAACAAATTTCTGATTGGTGCATTTCTCAATTGTTGTTTTTTGTAGATAACATTTTTATAAAATCTCTTTCATTGCATAAATCATGGATGAATAAAGATAGGTTGTCAGATGAATACAACATAGGTGTAGAGAACTTCATTGAAAATGGACTACGTCACGCAAAAGGGTCGAAGTTCATGTGGTGTCCATGCTTAAGCTGTGGAAATACACTCTGATAACGAGCATAGCTAGCTAGTTTTTCCTAATTAATTAAGCTAGTCTTTTACATTTAATTGGCCAAAATTATATATTTTTTGTGTTTTATTTGTAGAAATCATGTTTTGGAGCTAAATTGAGAAATTGGAGTTAATCGGGCGTTCGGGACGTGAAAAAAGCCCAAAGAAAAGAAGAGAATCGAGTTGGAAGCGTATGGAATAGGGCAAAATCGTGGACCAGCGTCGAGACCCTCAATTCAGGGCATCTTGACGCTCTTAATTTCCATTTTTGATCAGGCGGCAAAAGGTCACAGCGTCGCAATGACCTCAGCGTCTCGACGCTTTCGGTTATCTCATTTATAGATTGGCAGTATTGCGACAACGTCGCGACGCTGCCCCTATAGCGTCGCGATGCTGTGTCGATTTTTCCTATAAATAGATTACGATTAGGGAAGTTTTGGGAGACTTCTTTTGATGAAAATTTGGCCGAAAACTCGACTAGAGAGCTGCTGTGGAGGCTGAAGCAAGTGGAGAGGAGTGTGATTCAAGGCTTTGTTCGTGGAGGTCGTGACGGGGACGTGCGGTCTCGACCTACCTATCGTTTAATGGCTGATTTGTACTTAGTTTATATCGTAACGCGTTGTATGAGTAGCTAAATCCGTAATCTTATGGATTGATGTAGCCATTGGCCAATTTTGGATTGATTTATGGATGTTTTTCATGCTTTCATTTATGCATAACGTGTTCTTAATGCTTTCAATTTGCTGCCCATAAATTGATTGATGTTTGTGTTTGAATCTAACTTGAGAAAGAAGATTTAGCTTAGAAATCGTTATGCATAACTAGGATTAATCTTGAGATCGGGAGATAATAGTTAATTCTAGAAATCGTTAAAAAGGATAACCTTAATGCCTTGCATGTTTATTGAATTTAGATAGGGATATTTGATTTATTGCATCTGAGGGAATCATGTATGCTCGGGAGAGATATGTGTGAGTTTAGTATTCCAAGATTTATGAGTCATAGCATGTCAATCTTCCATTAATTAATCCATAATCCCAATTGGTGAAATCAACTCCCTAAGACTTTTCCATCAATTGATTTCCATATTTTTTAGCTTTGTGTTATTTTTCTATTCATTCTCACTTTGTTTGGTACCCTAAATAAAATTGGAATAGAGTATTTGCGGTAATTAGATTGATTAGAAACTCAATCTAGAGGACGACATTCGAATTAGTTTTCACTATATTATAACTTGGCTCGTACACTTGCGGTTAGTCATTTGCGTATCACACTCAAACAAGATGCTAACATAGTTAGAGACCACATGTATATCCATGACATTGATAAGAGTTATAAGATATGGATTTGGCATGGTGAACAAGTACCTATTAGGGATAAGGATGAAAACGATCCTACTTGTGGTGATGAAGACTCTACTGAAAGTGATGATATAAGAAACACCACTAAGTTGTTTGAAGCTACACAAGGCTATTTTACAGATAAAGATGACAATTTTGACAAACTATTGAGTGATGCACAAAAACCTCTGTACTCAGGTTGTCAAAAATTTTCTAAAATATCCGCATTACTAAAATTATATATATAACTTGAAAGCCAAATACAGATGGAGTGATAAAAGTTTCACCGACTTGCTAACATTAGTTCATGACTTCCTACCAAATTCGAATGAGCTTCCAACTTTTGTGTATGAAGCAAAAAATGTCCTGTGTACTCTAGGAATGGATTATCAGAAGATTCATGCATGTGTCAATGATTGTGTCCTGTTTAGGAAAGGACTATCTGATGCAAATTCATGCCCAGGTTGTAAAACATCTAGATGGAAGCTTCGTATGAACTCAACTGAAGTTAAAAAAGGTATTCCGGCAAAGGTTATGTGGTGCTTTTCTCATATCCCTCGATTCCAACGCATGTTTCGACGTGCAGAGATGTCAAAATTATTAACTTGGCATGCTGAAGGAAGGAAAAAAGATGGATTTCTACGACATCAAATAGATTCGCCAGCTTGGAAATTAGTAGACGACATGTGGCCGGAATTTGGTTCTAAGTCAAGAAATCTTCGTTTAGCTAGCTCAACTGATGGAATCAATCCTCATGGTGACCTTAGTAGTAGATAAACTTGTTGGCTAGTTATAATAGTAATTTATAACCTCCCACCCTGGTTGTGCATGAAATGAAAGTTTATGATGCTAACTACATTAATATATGGTCCCAAACAACCTGAAAATGACATTGACATATACTTAGGTCCATTAATTGATGACTTGAAAAAGCTATGGTCTGATGGGGTTGCATGTTATGATGCATATAGAGATCAATCTCTTGTCTTGAAAGATGTTTTACTGTGGACCATAAATGATTTTCCAGCATACGAAAATCTATGCGTCTGCATTGTTAAAGGTTATCATGCATGTCCAATTTGTGGGGAATAGACGTCCTCCATTCGACTGACGCATGGAAAAAAGATGGCATACCTTGGACATCGACGATTTTTACCTCGATATCATTCATATTGAAGGGAGAAAAAGACGTTTAATGGACAACAAGAGTTTGAACTAGCACCAAATGCATTGTCTGGAGAGGAAATCTTGGCAAGAATGAATAAAATCCACAATGTTTTGGGTAAATAACAAGCTAGAAAAAGAAACCGGTCAGAAGAACTTTCTAGTTACTGGAAGAAAAAGTCTATTTTTTTTTTAGTTAGACTATTGGAAAAGTCTTCATGTGAGACATTGTCTGGATGTAATGCACATCGAGAAAAACGTACTAATATCATTAGCACCCTACTTGATATTCCTGGAAAAACTAGAGATTGATTAAAAACTCGAGAAGATATGGTTGATTTAAATATTAGGACAAAATTGGCCCCACTAGTAAGAGGAAATTGAATTTTCATACCTTCAGCATGTTACACACTATCACGATCGAAGAAAGTAAGCTTGTGTAAGACACTAGCAGAAATTAAGGTGCCTGATGGATATTCATCCAATATACGAAATCTTGTGTCACTAACAAATTTGAAGCTTTATGGTCTCAAATCTCATGACAATCACGTTCTCATGCAACAGTTGCTTCCTGTGACAATTCGTGGGATCTTACCGAAGCATGTGAGGTATGCCATTATTCGGTTATGTTTTTTTTTTCAACATTATATGCAATAAAGTGGTAGATTCATCGAAGCTCCATGAATTGCAGAATGAAATAGTAGTTACTCTGTGTTTGTTAGAAAAATATTTTCCACCCGCATTTTTCACTATTATGGTGCACCTTACAGTGCATCTAGTGAGAGAAGTAGAATTGTGTGGGCCAGTTTTTCTAACATGGATGTATCCTTTTGAACGATACATGAAAGTATTAAAAGGTTATGTTAGGAACAAAAACAGACCGGAAGGATGCATGGGTGAATGTTATATCATTGAAGAAGCCATGGAATTTTGTTCTGAATTTTTATCTGATATGCATCCAATTGGTTTGGGCTCAAATTTAAAAGAAGATGATTCGTGTACTAGCAGACCATTATCAACTGCTACTTATATCAGACCAGATAAACAAAAGTTGGATCAAGCTCACCTTTATGTACTAGAAAACACAGACGATGTGCTTCCATTTATAGAGTACGTATATACACCATTATTTTACTAACTTTATTTCAAACATCAAAGCCTAAGTTTAGAAATATCCAAACTTAACTCTATTTCTACTTTGTATTTGATACAAACGCAATGATCCAACGCGTTCGTGTAGGTGACATGCGAGTGGAGGTATCCTATGCAATGAGTTTGCATAAGACCAGACCACGAAATAGTAACCATTAGATGTAACACCGTTAACTATTTAGGCTTCTACTTTAATACGATGACCTAGGCAACTTAGTCTCAATTCTCAGTGTGTTTTGGACTCATGTCCACAAGGGATTGTCCTTTGATTTGTATGGGTGAGAGTGGCCAGATCGCCGACTCAATAAGCTTACCATTTTCAGTCCTTCCCGCCTTTAGGGTAAGTAGATGAGTCTTTGATAGCAGGCATAAATGCTACTATTTTATCCCTAAATTTATGAGCTTTTGTGTGCTTTTATGGTATTTTTATATTGAATATCTATTTAATTCCACTATTTTGTCCTTAGGAGTAATTTGTGGAAAATTGGAGAAAAAGAGGCCAAATATGTGAATTTCAAGTCATAATCTCCAAGATGGGTCAAGAAGAAAGCCCAAGATTTATCATTCGAAGTGTTGGGCCAAAGGGAATGAAGGAAGCCCAAGAAATCAGCTCAATCCGCGCTCAAGATGGTTCTGGAATCGTCACAGCATCGCGACGCTGTCCTATTCTTGCCGCACAAGACACCAGTGACATCACAGCGTCGCGACGCTACCCCTTTTTCAGGCCTATAAAAGGCGCGTCTTGGCTCCCCATTTCGGCATTAATCATCATTCCATTCCTTTCCTTTAGTCTTCTTCAAGGCTCTTAAAGCCTCTTTGAGGGCCGAGTGTGAGAATTAGTGGGAAATCATTGTAACGAGCATTTTTGGAGGCTCGGGAGCTTGTTTCGAATGGGCTCCATAGCGCAAGCGAGGGGTTCTCGACTGTCACTCTCCTAACTCTTATCTTGCTCATTTTTATGCTTTATAGTATGTACATTTGGGAAATTTTGACCATGTATAGCTAATCCCATTTGTGGGTCTTGGAATGAAAGTTTATAGATAATTCTTATTATTCTTAATTGCCTATCTCTTGTCCAAATACTGATTATTTGTGTGGATGGTCTTAATGCTTTATATGATCTGGCCAATTGTATAATGATTAGATTCCTAATGGAAACTCGACGAAGAGAATTTAGGATAGATCATAGTCCACTCAACTAGAGGCTTAACTGCTCGTAGTGACAGCGAGAGTAGTTGGTTAGGCTTAGAGACCAAAAATGAATTTAATAGTGCTAAGGACACTTAGGTTATTAATATGAGTTAATTACAATTAGGGGAAACCGAAAGGAGAACCTATGTGCTAAATGGAGATTCTAGGTTTATAATTAGTCGGGCATGAGATAGGACAATTAGAATAATTGATTAGCTATAATCTGATTTTCAAGACCCCGTCTCACATTCAATTCTTTCTCCACCATTTTTATTTTAATTGATCACTTGGATTCATTTATTGCTTTATTTCTTGATTTGCTTTAGCATCATGTTTAGTCTCCTAAATAATATTTCATCTTAGTATTTTTAGTGATCATTTTATTATCTTGCTTAATCACCGTCTTCCTCCCTGTGGATTCGATACTCGGTATACTTACCGTTTTATTATTACTTGGGCAACCGTACGCTTGCAGGTATAGCAACAGTGTTCCCTTAAGTGGTGTCTCCAAGACATGAACAAAGAGTCGAACCCTCTCTTTGGGCAGAGAGGGACTTCTGTTTAATGGTAGGATCTTAAAAAGGTTGTTCATTAGAGAAGCAATGGTACTTAAGGACACAGAGGTAACCAAGGGGTAATACAATAATTTGACCTAGCCGGTCTTACAAACACTCGTGAATGACTGACTTACTGTTATTGATAGATATCCATGGACACAGAAATAATCTACAGTGAGAAGAGTGTAGTTGTGGGTTTTTAGTGGAGTGAACCCATAGTTAACAAATGTTAATTAATGTGGTTAATGTTGGGTTTTATGCCCTAAAACTCGTAGATAGTGAATGAAAACAAATTGTATACTTGTTTCAATAAAGTGTTATTGAGTTTCTACAATAAAATGTTATTGTTAAATATTGCACAATTTGACCCAAATCCAATAAACTAAGATCCAAGGTTGTTTGTATGTAACTTGAACAAGTATGTGGGGACATACAGAGATCGATGTTCAAGTAACAACCTAAAAGGTCTATAGTACAAGGATAAGACTGGGTACCTTATCCTGGTAACACTATGAGATACGGTCCGTTTTGTATTTGATACAGACGTATTGATCCAAAACGTCCATGTAGCAGACATGCGAGCAGGGGTATCCTATGCAATGAGTTTGCATAAGACCGGACCACGAAATAGTAAACCACTAGATGTAACACCGTTAACTAGTTAGGTTACTGTTTCAATAGGATGACCTAGGTAACTCAGTCTTAATCCTGAGTGTGTCATGAACTCCTTCTCACGAGGGATTGTCCTTTGATTAGTATGGGTGAGAGTGGCTTGCACGCCGACTTAATAAGCCTATCTTCTTGGGGACGGGACCGAGTGGGGGGCTGGGGACATGACAACACAAGATGGAATTCACTCCTTCCCACTTCTAGAAGAAGTAGATGAGTGTTCCCTTAAGTGGTGACTCCGGGACTTGAACAAAGGGATCTCGCCCTCTCACTGGCCCGAGAGGGATTTTATGTTTAATGGTTGGACCATAAACAGGTTGTTCATTAGAGGAGCGTTGGTACTTAAGAAGACAGATGTAACACAGGGGTAAAACGATAATTTGACCAGCCGTGATTACGAACACTCGTGAAGGATTGACTTACCGGTATAGGTCTATATCCGTGGACACATAAATGTTCTACAGTGAGAAGAGTTCAGCTGTGGGTATTTAGTGGAATGACCCACAGTTAATGAATATTGGTTAACCTGATTAATGAGTTTAATCGGTTAACCTCATATCATTGGAGCTTCTGATCTGTAAGTCCATTAGGTCCCCCTGCTAGCTCGTAAAGAGTAATTAGGAACAATTATATCTTGAGAGAATTTGAATAGTTCAAATTCATATTGGGAATTAAGTTAATTGTATGAGATACAAATTAATATAATGTATAATGATACATTAAAATGTAAAGTCTAATTTGAAATTAAACTTTATTATTATGAGAGGAATAAATATTTGAAGAAGTTCAAATATTAATATGAATTTGATTCATATTAAATTTATAGGATATAAGAGAATTGGAAGGAGTTCAAATTTTAATATGAATTTGATTCATATTATAGAATTAATTAATTGAAGGCCTGAAATTAAATATATGATATTTAATTGGGTAATTAATTAATTAACTAATAGAATGTCTGAAATTAAATATATGATATTTAATTGGTGATTAATTAATTTAAAGAATTAATTAATTGGAAATTAATCAATTATGGAAATGATTAATCACTTATGGAAGTAATTAATCATTTATGGAAATGATTTAATCACTTATGGCAGTGATTTAATCACTTATGGAAGTGATCAATCATTTATGGAAAAGATTAATCAATTATGGAATTGATTGGTTATGGAATTGAATTATGGAAAAGATTAAATCAGTTATGGAAATAATTGATTTTAAATGAATATTTTATTCATGGCCTTTCTCCTATAAATAGAACACTAACCCTAGGGTTTAGTGACTACAACATATGGCCACCATAAGGCCCTCTCATATTCTCTCAACTCAAGAACTCTAGGGAGAATTTTCTCTCTAGAGTTTTTCCCATTCAAGATTAGGTAGTCCCACAACTACGTTCCTAATCTCAGAGTTATAGCGGGGAAGATCAAATGGTGGTGTTCTTCGTTGTTGCAGAGCAATCAAGAATCATTCTTGATTTTCAGAGACGTCAACGGAGGTTTGCTTCTCTTTTCTTTATTATAGATTTAGATCAAAATTTTGTATGCTTAGCCTTAAGTTTCTATAAAATTTGTTCTATGATTTTTGCCAATGTAATGATGTTTTTTGGATAAACAAAATTAACTACGAATCGGTCTCAATTACGCTTCCACTTTATCGGAATTAGGGAATTCCAAATCCTTCAGTTAATGAGTTTAGCCAATTAATCTCGTTTCGTTGGAGCTTCTGATCTGTAGGACACAGAGGTAACCAATGGGTAATACAATAATTTGACCTAGCTGGTCTTACAAACACTCGTGAATGACTGACTTAAGGACACAAAGGTAACTAAGGGGTAATACAATAATTTGACCTAGCTGGTCTTACAAACACTCGTGAATGACTGACTTACTGTTATTGGTCGATATCCATGGACACAGAAATAATCTACAGTGAGAAGAGTGCAGTTGTGGGTGAACCCATAGTTAACAAATGTTAATTAATGTGGTTAATGAGTTTAGCCAATTAATCTCGTTTCGTTGGAGCTTCTGATATGTAGGTCCTTTAGGTCCCCTTCCTAGCTCATAAAGGGTATTGAGGTAATTTTAATCTTGAATTGAATTTGAAATGTTAAAATTCACTTAGGGAATTAATATAATTTATAGTGATACATTATAATATAAAATTTATATTTTAAATAAACTTTATAATATAAATTTAATTTTGGATATGATTCAAAATTAATTTGTGAGAGAATTAAATATTTGAAGGAGTTCAAATATTAATTTAATATGAATTGGATTCATATTAAAACTATAGGTTAAATTTAATGTGCATTTGATGCACATTAAAACTATAGGTTATGAGAGAAATAGGAAATATACAATTGAATATGATTCAAATGTAGGCTTAAATTAAATATGTGATATTTAATTTGGTAATTAATTAACTGAGGAATTGATTAGTTATTTAATTTAATTGAATTTTATTTAATTAAATTAATTAAATTAATATTATAGGTTATGTGAGAGATATTCATTTAAATATGATTTAAATGAATCAATTAATTAAATTAGATTTAATTATTTAATTAATTAAAATAATTATATTTTAGTTAATTTATTTTAAAATTAAATTAAAAGAATCACTCCCAGCAGTTTCTGGGAGTTGAGTGTACGTGGGATTAACTCCCACTTCCATCTTTCTCACTATGCACGCCTATACTAAGCAAAAGGAGATAAGATCTCTCAGATGAATTGATCTCTGTTGTGTTTACACAACAAGCTTTTCCCTGGCAAAAAAACTCTCTCAAAAACTCTCTTTGTAAATTCAAAGAAGAAAAATTCTCTTATTTAATTCCTCCATACTCAAGATCTAAGGTTCCCACAAACCTTTCTCTAATGCTCAAAGGATAGGAAGGTTTCTTGGTGGTGGTGTCTCTGTTATTTTGGTCCCAAGGTGTTTGCTGTGAATGTGAAATTCGAGGGAAAGTTCAATTTGCTGTAAAGTTCTTCAACAAGTAAGTTTCTTGAACCATTACAGTAGTTTGTCACATGTTTAACCTTAGATTAATTACTTAGAAATTTTTTCTCTGTAATTTTTTTGTCCAATGTATTGGTTTCTTGGAAACCTAAATTGTTTTACGATCAATTCACGTTGCTTCCGCTGGAATTTGATCCCTTCAATAATAAGTATTCAGTTGAGTTCCCCTCCTTTGGAGTTTTAATCTTGGGGCAACGAGATATATGGCTAAAATAAATAGGTGGGACTTGAAAAATAGCTAAAAAGGTTTGGTAACTAACTAAATGGCTAACGTGATTTTAATTAATAACTTCTTATTTGAAGAAGACAAAATTACCCCTAACAACACGTCTAAGAACTTCCTATTAGATCAAATATTAGGAGAGAGAAATGCAACTAAAAGGTAGGAGATTTATGAGGAAGAGAGAGAAATACATAATTGAAACCACCTAACAACCTAATTTGAATTCTCTACCGCAAAATCTATCATCTAGCTAAAAATGAAAAATTAGGAGAGAAATGCAACTAAAAGGTAGGAGATTTATGAGGAAGAGAGAGAAATACATAATTGAAACCACCTAACAATCTAATTTGAATTCTCTACGGCAAAATCTATCATCTAGCTAAAAATGAATAACAAGCTGGCTTCTGGAAAAAAAAATAAACATCAAATTCTTTTAGCAGTACAGATAAACATATGATTACCCCTAATTAAAGATAAACATATGATTCATGAAAAACACAAAAGAAATGAAGAATGATTACCCCAATTACAAACCCATAGCTGACAAAAAACAATCCCCTCGTACCGTATTTACACGGAATTACACCACCTGCTGTGAACACATATGATTCACAAAAAAAAATGAAAAATGAGTACCCCAATTACACACCCATAAATGACAACAAACACTCCCCCAGTACGGTAGTTATAAGGAATTACATAAACTGTGAACTTCCAACTTCATTGAATATTCAAGCTGAAAAAACAAAATTAAAAGGTAGGATATTTATGAGGAAGAGAGAGAAATACATAATTGAAACCACCTAACAACCTAATTTGAATTCTCTATGACAAAATCTATCATCTAGCTAAAAATGAATAACAAGCTGACTTCTGGAAAAAAATAAACATCAAATTCTTTTAGCAGTACAGATAAACATATGATTACCCCCGGGATGAGTTTACAACTGCCCCCTCGTTGTGTATAGCAGTATCTACCCCCTAGACGCCCACAACTACACAACAATCCCTGTACATGCCATTCTGAAAACCGTTTATCATCCAAAAAACATCTCTA
This sequence comes from Luffa aegyptiaca, assembly GCA_017139565.1. Lineage (NCBI taxonomy): Eukaryota > Viridiplantae > Streptophyta > Magnoliopsida > Cucurbitales > Cucurbitaceae > Luffa > Luffa aegyptiaca. The sequence goes on along the minus strand of CM029405.1, from coordinate 17,848,738 downwards.
TCTTCTGAAACGACTATGTTTATCGGGTTGTTTGACCAGTTCCTGAAGAGTGTCAGCCGGTAGATACTATTACTGTCAGCCAAGTTGAGGTAGTTAGCAGCACATACCTTAAGTTGAGAGAGATTAGCATCACAAGGAACCGTCACAACACCGGACTTAAAATCACTTTAGATTCCTGCCACATCCCAAACACCGCTGAACAAAATTGTGATTTGTTGTTGAGCCATTTCGTGTTAATGGTAAAATTCAATTAAAAAAAACACCATAGAGTATTCCAACCGTGGGAATGAAAAAAAACCTGGATTAAGCTATATATTGTAAAGATCTTCAAACAGTAGTTGAGATAAGAGTTACATAATGCGTGGAAGTAGGGAATATAAACAAAAACCGATTTTGATTGTTGGAAGGAGAAAAAAACAGGATCTGGGGGAAACCAACGAGAATCCCACAAATTGTGGAGAAAAAAGATCTTGGGCATGTAACGACAACATAGACGGCGTCTGTATATACGCGGATATACCTAGGGGTAAAAATGGAAAATCACCACCCATTTGCACGTCCCTTGATTCACGGTAGCCACGTTTGAGAAAACGGAAGTTCTTTAGCCAAAAAACTGAACAACTTATTTATTCTAGTCATCCAACACAATTTCCCTTTAATCTTCTATTTATAGTTGACCTAGGGTTCCCTATTTTCTTTTAGGAGAGGAAAATGAAGGAGAGTTTTCCTTTCTTTATGGGAATTGGACATAAAAGAAAGATTGATCTGGGCTTAAGGGTCTCTTTGGGCCCATTTCCATTGTGGGCTCTTATCATTTTGACTCTTCTTAGAAGAGGCAACTTGATGAATGACCATTTTTAATTAGGCGTTTTGAAAAATGTCTATCTGATATTTTCATTTGAAAAATGACCAATTGCTATTTTTAGTAGGTTTTTTTTACCACGAATCGGACGAAAACGCCCCTAAACGAAATCTAAATCCAGTGAACTGATAAATTCAAATACAACATAAATGTAGGAGAGAATCTAGGGTCTACACTTTAATTTAACGCCACATTAAAAATCAATCAAATTCAAATTAACAAAGATAAATTGGAATAAATAATGGAAAGAAAAGTTATTCTCAGCGGGAGGAAAGGAGATTCTTATCAAAACCATAGTTCAGGCAATCCTGACTTACACTATGAGCAGCTTTAAGCTCCCCACCTCTATGTGCAACAAAATTAATAAGATGTGTGCGGACTTCTGGTGGGGCGAATCAAAAGGAAAACGAAAGGCTCATTGGATCAGTTGGAAGAAGTTGTGCATTAGCAAAGATCGGGACGATCTTGGCTTCAGAGAACTTAAACTCTTCAATTAAGCACTTTTAGCAAAGACAAGTTGGAGGATCATAAAGTGCCCGAACATCTTGCTGGCCAGGACTCGCGGGGCAAATATTTCAAATATATGGACTTCCTTAACGCAAAAGTTGGAACCAATCCCTCCCTAATCTGGCGCAGTATTCTCTGGGGAAGAGATTTGTTCAAAAAAGGTTATAGATGTAGGGATAATAGCCCTAGGCAGCGGAAGACGTCAGAGACCTTTTTCGAATTAAACACCGATTGGGATACCAATACGACGACAAATACATTCACAGCATAAAACTAAATTATACATGCTGTAAATATTGTATAAAACATGCTAAACATAAAAAAAAAAAAAAAAAAAAAAAAAAAAAAAAAAAAAAAAACCTTCTAGATCTAATCTAGATTGGATCCTAATGATGATCCAATGATCCAAGAGATTAAGAAACCTTACTTTACATGCCTAGGTTAGTGGGGTAGAATTTTTCTTATCAGTTATACTGATAAGTTAATTAATTATTAATAATAAAATTAATAATCAATTAATCAAATTAACAATTAATTTAACTAATACTTATATATATCATATTTATACAAATATTACCACTTAACCTATAGTTTTAATACAATTCAATTAAATCATTTAACTTAATATTCGAACCCTTTCGAATATTGAATTCTCCCTTAGAAATTTACCTCAACGCCCTTAGTGAGCTACCGGTGGGACCTAATGGACCTACAGATCAGAAGCTCCAACGATATGAGATTAATTGGCTAAACTCATTAACCAAATTAATCAATATTCATTAACTGTGGTTCACTCCACTATAGAACCACAGCTGCACTCTTCTCACTGCAAATATATTTCTGTGTCCACGGATATCGACCATCAACAGCAAGTCAGCCCTTCACGTGTGTTCGTACCCCAGCTAGGTCAAATTACCGTTTTACCCCCGAGCTACCTCTTTATCCTTAAGTACCAGTGAAACAGAAGTCCCTCTCGTGTCATAGAGAGGGCAGGGCCCATTGTTCAAGACCCGGAGACACCACTTAAGGGAACACACCTCTACTTACCTTAAAGTCGGGAATGAGTGAATTTTATCTTGTGTGACTATGTTCCTAGCTCCCCACTCGGTCTTGTCCCCAAAATGGTAGGCTTATTGAGTCGACGTGCATGCCACTCTCACCTGTACAAATCAAAAGACAATCCCTTATGGACAGGAGTCCATAATCCACTCAGGATTAAGGCCAAGTTGCCTAGGTCATCCTAGTGAAATCGAAACTGAGCTAACTAACGGTGTTACAGTTAGTGGTTAACTATTTCGCGGTCCGGTCTTTGTGCAAACTCATTGCACAAGATACCCCCACTCGCATGTCAACTACATGAACGCGTTGGATCAATACGTTTGTATCAAAATACAAAGCGGGCCGTAACCATAGTATCACTAGGATAAAGTACCCAGCCTTATCCCTATACTACAGACCCTTTAGGCTAAATCTTGATCCCCGTATGTCCCTACATACTAGTTCAAGCCTCATTCTATTAGCCTAGGATGTTTAGTTTATTGGATTAGGGTTAATAAGACAAGATAGCATAATACAAACATAAATACATCACTTTATTAATGTTTGGTCAAAAGTACATTTACTATCTACGAGTTTTAGGGCATAAAACCCAACAATAGAAGGAGGATAGGGAACGGGCAGTGCATGACCATAGACCAAGACCCTTGGCTTTCCTCTCGAGGATCGTGGAAGGAAGAGGTCATCAAAGACAACTTTATGGCTATAGATGCGACAACTATCCTCAATTCAATCTCGGGGGGGGGGGGGCTAATCAGAAAGACGAAATCATTTGGAATGTTGAAAAAAGAAGAGTTTTCACGGTGAAAACTGCCTACCACCTCGTTGTCCAACTAGACTTCAATCAAAAGGCAACCTCGTCAACCAAGTTTGCCCATGACCCTATGTGGAGGAAATTTTGGAACCTAAAGTCTATCCCAAAAGCAAAGATTTGTGTGTGGCGCATCATCCAGAACTCTCTCCCTACGGGTACAAACATCAATCGCAAGGGCATTGATACTAACCCTTTTTGCCTTTGGTGCAGGAAACACAAGGAATCAGTGGAACATCTCTTCTGGGGTTGTAAGTTCTCTAAATCTTCTTGGAGAAAAATTATCCCCCTAATGGATTGTTTGTTTTCATTGAACAGGGGTCATTGGACTGCAGAAGACCATTGGAAGTGGATGGAAGCTAATCTTGGAACTGAAGATCTAGAGAAAGCAATTTTAGTCCTTTGGAGCTTATGGAACCAGAGGAATCAAACAGCCCAGTCGAATCAAGCTCCCGAATTCAAAAATCTAATCAGAGTGATTAACGCAAATGTCAAGGAGGAGAAAAAAAGAGATCATAACCTGTACAGTCACCCGTGTCTCAACCCCTCAGGATCGGAGAGCCTCTCGAGTCATGCTGTGTGGGTGCCGCCTCCAGCCGGAGCTTGGAAGCTAAATGTGGATGCTTCTCGTTCGAAAAAGTCTCAAAGGAGCGGAATCGGGTGGATTTTGCGTGACTCTACAGGATCTCCAATCTGTGGAGGATTGAAAAGGATCAACACAAGGCTGGTCCATCAAAATGTTGGAAATGAAGGCTATTCTAGAAGGGCTGATTAGTTTACCTGCTCTGCGAACAGTCCAAGCCGATTTGAAATTCCCTTCGAATATAGTGGAATCAGATGCCGTCGGTGTGATTAATCTCCTCAACAGCGAACAAGAGGATCTTTCCAAAGTGTCGTTCTTAGCTGTTGAGATCTCTCTTGCGAAATCCTTATTCGAGGATCTCCGTTTTGTTCATGCTCCTCGTGGATGTAATTTCTTTGCTCATAATTTGGCACGCATTGTGTACTGTAATTTCCCTAGAACGAACGTTTTTTTGGAATCCTCTTCTTCTTCAGAAGACGGATCGTGTTTTTGGTTTGGGGCCCCACCTCCTCAGGTTGTTGGGCTCATTAATTCTGTTGGTGTGGTTGCCCGTTTGGGCTTTTAATTATATTATTTTTCAAAAAAAAAAAATAGGAGTTTCCTTAATCCTATAAATTAACAACGATTTTTTAAATTGAGAAATATAATAATAATCTCACATTTTAGAGAGGAGAAATAGGGGTGAATTAAGGAAATAAACTATATTCAGAAGAAAAACACTCACCTGGGAAAGCTGCAATTTCAACATTAGTGAGGACTTGAAGCATGCTATTTAATTGAAGCACATCAAATCAATTTAATAGTTTCATCTAAAAAAATTGGAAGCTAGGTGTTTTGGTATTTAAAAAACCTTACCAATTTTTTTGAACAGACTTTTCAATTGTTCCCCTACTCACGCAAGTTTTCAATTCATCTTCTTCTTCCTTAAAATCGATTTCGATTGGATTCTTCTTCGATACCTTGCCATTTTTTTTATTCTGAATCTATCTCCGATCAACGGCTGTTCATGTTGTATCCTTCTCTTCTCCAACGACACTATTCCGACACGTTTGGGGTGAGAGAAGATTTGAAAAATCCAAGACCTAGAATAGACATTTGAGAGAAAGGACCATGAAGATGATATTTAGATAATTAAAAACTAAAAATCTAATTGAAAATTAAAAAATGAAAATATTAAATTATGTTTAATCTTTCGGATTTCAAAATCTGAATTTGAATTTTGATAGAATGAGGGAAGATAAATGATGTAAATCTAACAAATTCCTTGATTCATGGGTGAAACGATTTGGACTTTTTTTTTTAATTAAATCATATAATGACTCCCTAAAAAATAGGTGTGGACGGAAAACTGACTTAGGGGTATAATTGGAAGAATATTTAATGTGTAAATGTTTTAAAAAACAGTTTAGCGACTTTTCACTGAAAAATTTTGTTTGGCTATTTTTCAGAAATACAGTGTATATATGGTCATTTATAAGGATTTTCCTTCTTAAATTAAGTCTAAATACACCCATAACAGACATATCAATAAAATTGAGATCTCGATATTTTCATCTAAAAAATATTTGGATCCTTCATTTGGATAAATCATTTTATTCACAAGGCCCTTAGTTTGTAGAAGGAAGAGATAATTTTGTTTATATTAATTTTAGGAATTCTATCTAGCTACTAGAACAATAGTTCTAATAGTCCTAAAAAGAAAAAAGAACAATAATTTTAATTTTTGAGAGAAATTATCGATCATATAATTTCTTCAACGAAATATGTCAAATATAAAATTATTTTTTATTTTGCCTTTTGTCAACAAAATTATAACGCTCAAGTGATTTTAAGTATGTGTTTATGATCAAAAGGTCATTGAGGTTGAATCTTTCTACCTCCAAATATGGTTAAACTGGAAAAAATAAATATGTCAAATGAAACTGACAATTTTATTAACATTATATCATCAAAATTCATTTGAGGGATCTAATGTCCAATTATCAACTTCTCTTTTGGAAAAAAGAAAGAAAAAAAAAATTCTCTTGAAATTTCATTATGAAAATGAAGTCGGAAAGCCCTCAAGAAGCAACCAGCTAGTTTCAAATCTATCATTCATCCCTTTAACATCATAACAAGGCATCACTCTACCTCTTTATTTAATATTTAATTTTATTATTGGATAAATTTTCTAATTTTGGTCAATAAATAAATGTAATAAAATTTATATTAACTCAACATTTTTATCTCTATCTCTAAAAATAACGTACAAAACATAAGAAAAAGCTTTGCTATCTATGAATATCAACACTTTAGTTTCCAACCCTCAACTTTCTTTTACTTTGAATTACTATTTATGTGAAACATAGCGTTAAGATTTATATTTTATTTAGTCTTCAAATCTCCCATTTTTTCTATATTAAATATTATATTTAATTCTTAAATTGTAAATGAAAAAATAATTATAATCCTTTAGGATGTAAATTATTTAAATGAAACCTAACTATGTATTTCTTTTTTCAAATTTATCTAATGAGTATATGTCAAACATTTAGTAGGTGTATAGGTTTCCAAATAGATTCAAATACATGTTAAACACAACCAATAAAAAATTATTGATGAGGACTAAGTTTAAAAATTGAAATGCTAAACAAAATAATATATACAAGTTTAAGGACAAAAAGATAAATATAAAGAAGTTAGAAAATTGTAAGATTTAAACTAAACATTATGATTTGTTATCAATTATTAAGATAATTAAACAATACATTAATCCCAATAATTTTGGTTGGTTTGGTCCATTTATTTTCTTTTCTTATTTCGGGGTACAATCATCATAAAAGATGGGTTGCATTGTCACGCGTGAGGGCCACAACAAAGCCCACACGTGGGACCAATTTTTAACCGGCAACCTGCTTGACTACACCAGAAACCGCAATGCGTCTTGAAGAATTTGCGAGGACGGGAAACGTGAGTAGCAAGTTGCCGGTGGCGCCCTGGTCCATGCTGTCAAATCATTTGTGTTCTTTTTTTCGTTCTGTCACCAACTTAGGTCCCCCATTGGTAACATAATCATCAACTTGGGCAACACTGGACAGTGGCAAAATCGAAAATTAAGTGGATATTCATGTCCTGTTACTTAAGATGGGGACATTGCAAACGGCGTAATATGCTCCGAAGGCCAAGCTGCTGATGACTGGGATGGGCTAATTGTACGCCGATCAGAGAACTTTGTTCGTGCGCGTAATTACCGTTTTACCCTCCGTTTCATTCGCGTGATTCCCGTAACACTTGAAACTTACGTATTCTTGACTTTTTGACTGCAGGCGCAGGCGTTATATTGCCCAAAATCCTTTGATTTTTTAAGGTTTTGTTAATATGAATTGACTATAGTACCCTTTATTTCTCTTTTGTTTTTTCTTTTTTGCTTGGGTGCAAATAATAATTTAAATCATATTTTGATGTTGTGTTGCCACCACAAATTAAATATTATTTTAATCTCTAGAATTTCTTACTTATTCAATCTAGGTTTCAGTCTTTTGTACCAGAAAAGATTAAATTTTTTTGGTCAAATTCAATTGGAAAAATTGATAGTAAGAAGGAAAATGTATTTTATGCAAGATTAGAGGATCGAAATAAAATATTTTAGAATATAAATATCAAAGTAAATGAAAGGTAAAACTTTAGAAATTAGAATAAGATTGAAAAATATATATGATTATAAAAATTATGGGTTGTTTCGTTTTGCAACTACCATTATTTACTATGATTTTGTGGTCATATTTATTGTTGATGGTCACCTTCACATGTCATCAACGGTAAATTTGTTTGAGAGGGGGGAAGACGTGGCCTGCAAGACAGTAAACCTGCACACCGGTGTGGTGCTAGCCACACCGTCTCCGATGCTTAAGTCAGCAAGCAGAACGATGGGAAGTCAGGAAGTAAGAGCAAGAGGAGAAAATAGAGAATAGAGTTCGGATCCCTTCTTCAGTGGCGAAGAGGGGTATAAATACCTGTTCATGCTCCTAGGGTTTTTAGGGATTCGGAGGCGTTTCGGGACGAACCAGGCTGGACCGGGGCGGCTAGGGGCAGCAGGGACCGAGCGGAGGCAAACGAACTCGGCCCGCGCAGTGGTCGGCCTCGGCCTTGGGCCGAGGCCGAACATGTGGGTCGGGCCATTTTGGCTCGGCCCGTTGGCTGGTCTTCCTCTGGGTCGCTTCCTGGTCCTATCTCCGGCCGGTTGTCCTCGTCAGCTCCTTGCATATGGTGGTCCAAAACTACCTATAACATTTATAATTACTTGTATATTGGTGCATAGAATCCTAAAATCCATGACAATGGACCACACAATGAAATTGAAAAACAACTCTAATGTATTTAAGTATCTCTTTTTTAGAAAAATATATATATTTTTTTTAAAAAAAAAAAAGCATTTTTCAGCGAAGTTGGTCATGTCAAATATCTAATTTATAAAGCTTCTAAAAATAAATATCCTCCAAATGGTTTTCCAAATTTAAAAAAGAATTAGAGAATAGTTTCAAAAAGATTTTGGAAAACACAGTTGGATTAATTAAAGTTTCGAAAATTGTAAAGAAGAGAAAAACTAAAATAAAGAAAATAGAAAACAGAAAGTGGTTGTGTAGTATAATGCGAATTGAGGTAATAATAGTAGTAGAGAAAACAAAATAATGAAAATTCCCAAATCCTCAAATAATTCAGCACCCCACCAAAGAAAGACAGAGCATTAGAGGGCAAAATGGTAAAATCGCCACAGTTCCCCACCGTATTTCTTTAAACTCGCCCCTTTCCATGACTCTGGTTCGGCCTGAAGAAGAAGAACAAACCCCTCTTCTCTGCCTCTTAAAATCCCCTTTTCCCTTTTAATTCCCCACTTAAATCCGCCATGGCCTTCTTCAATTTCGCCATTTTCTTCTACATTTCCCTAATCTTTCTCTCTCTACCAGAATCGCTCTCTCTCTCCTCGAGCATCCACGACCTCCTCCGGTCGCAAGGCCTGCCGGCTGGGCTTCTTCCGAAGGAGGTCAAGTCCTACGCCCTCTCTCAGAATGGGCTGCTGGAAGTGTTCTTGGATGGGCCTTGTTTGACCAAATACGAGAACAGGGTTCTGTTCGAGAGCGTGGTTAGGGCTAATCTCAGCTATGGCAGTCTGATCGGCGTTCAGGGTCTCACTCAGGAGGAGCTCTTTCTCTGGCTTCCTGTTAAGGATATCATTGTTGATGACCCTAAATCCGGCCTTATTCTCTTTGACATTGGTGTCGCTCATAAGCAACTTGCTCTTTCTCTCTTCGAAGACCCCCCCAGTTGCAAGGCTCAGCCCAAAGGTATTCTCACGATTATCAATTTCTTCAAATTTTCGCTTAAGAGTTTGGGATTTTTATTCATTTTTTCTTCTTGATTTCTGTTGCTGTTCTTGCGTTTTGTGTTCTGGATTTTTCATCAGTAGCTTGTGAATTTTTCGATTTTGTTGATTGTTGTGTGTTTTTGTGTTGAATATTCGATCTAGGGTTTTGATGATTTGAGATGTGATTTTGATTTGTGTGTGTGATTGGGATTTGCAGGGTCTTTGAGGAATCATGTGAGGAAGGAGAAGGGATTTGAAGCTCTAAGATAGAGAGGAAAAGAAAATGCCAAATTTCTGCTGCAAAATTTTGTCTCTTTTTTTTTTTTTTTTTTTTTTTTTAAATTTATTTTTGTTCTGCCCCCAATGCCTATAACTAAATTAGTTCTAATAATAGTTAATACTGTTATACAAGTTACTAGAGGTGTTTTTTAGAATTAATTTCTTTTTTTGTTCTTTTGTAAAAAAAAAAAAAAAAAAAGAGGTGAGTGTCCTTTTCTTGGAATCCTATGCCCATATCATATTGCAAGTTTTTTTTTTTTTTTTTGGGAGAGGATATCATTTTGCAAGTTCTGGTCTTTACACCTTTTTTTTTTCTTTATATATATATGTATGTATGTATACATTTTTCATCTTTTGAGTTTCTATCTTTACTTATATTATGTATTAAATAAAATTAGAAACCTTTTTCTTTTTTCTTTTTTTTTTTTTAAATTGTCTGAAGACATTTCCTATTTGTAACTATTTTGTTATTCTCTATAGCAAATCATGAAAATTAAAATAACACGCACAAAGAAATTTTTTCTTTAGCGTTAATACATGTTTGTCATTGCCAACTAATTAATCATAACTTTCAATTAATTAGTTTTGCTAAAACTATCTAATGAAAGTTGTCAAAAAAAAAAAAAAAAAAAAAAAACTATCTAATGAAAGGATTTTTTTTATATTAAAAGAAGGGCATTTTTTTTACTACAAATTTATAAATTAATATGATTTTTTAAATTAGGTAAAATTATTTTTTTCGGACAACTAAAATTAGGTAAATTAGATTAATGCAATTGGTCTAATCAAAAAAAAAAAAAAAAAGATTAATGCAATTGGAGTTTATTTCGTAAAACTATTTATTTGTTCTATTAGGAATGCTTTATTTAAAAACTTACTATATGCCTCTTCTAAGGAATGCTATATATAAAACTTAAAAATTGCGTTGAGTGTTCTTTTGTTATTATATTTTTTAAGGATTATGTTGAGTAAGTTTTTTTTTTTTTTTTTTGAAAGGAGATTATGTTGAGTAAGTTACACATTACTTTGATTATTATTAAATACATGTGTCCAGTGGATTTCTATTATTATTATTATCATTACAGACTATTATTTCAGTTCCTAAATTCTGAGAAAAATTTATTACTGTTTATACAGTTATACCAATCTTTCTTTCTTTCTTTTTTATTTTTTGTGAGTTGAACACCAATCCTTATCTGTAACATCATTATTGCAGTTTTAATGTGGCGATTATTTCAGCTAATTAGTTGTTTGCCATCCTATGTCAATTAAGCTAAAATAAATTTAATTGAATGCCACATCAGCCTTTTTTTTCTGGAAAAATGCCACATCAACTGTTCATTAATTAAAATATGCTCTACAGTTCAAATACCTTTTCTCTTTTGATTTTTCGTTAAGCTCAAATACCTAATTTTGACATCATATAAGGGGTGGGGGATTGAACCTCTGATCTGTTAGTCTTTATGCCAGTTGAGTCAAGCTCGGCACTCAAATACCTCATTGCAGTTAAGAACTAAATAAGCCTAATGCTAATGAATTTATAATTTAATAACTATAATTAGTAAAATATGACTTGTTTTTTGAAGGCTAAATTGTGAGAATTTATTTTGAAAGTTACGAGGTGGAAAATAATTTAAAATAACATAATAATTGTTAATTTGAAAAAAGCCTCTGGTCACGGACTGATTTTGCGGGAACGTACGCTTTATTACTGTAAAGGGAATAATGGAAAATAGTTTGAAATTGGATTTCATCTGCTTTTAGGCTGTCCGCAGAGGATCGTCCTTTTAATTTCCTTTTTACGCGGGAAATCTTACACTCCATTATAGTGGGCGCCACAATTTGCCTCTCTGGCCCACCAAAATGTCCCTTTGGCCCACCACAATCTTTCTTTTCTTTTCCCATCACATTGTTATCCTCCTCTTCTTATTCTTTCATTTTTCTATTTTTGTTCTACTTTCAATTTTAAGTTTTAATTTTAGTCTTAAAACTAAAAAATTTTCAATCTAAGTTTTTACCCAGAAAAACAAATATATAATAACAAGTCACTCTAGAATCCGTTTGGAATACATTCCAATTTAAATGTTTTTCAAGAATGCATTTTTTAAAAAACATTTTGTATAAAAATTGTTTAGAATTTAAACACCCATATGTATTTCCTCACAAGTGTTTTTATACACAAGTTATTGTATACTTAAAAAGTCTTTTAAAAAAAATTGGTTTCAAGTGTTTGTCTCAAAATGGTTTATTTATCAATCTCATTTTCTAATAAGTCTGGTTGTCAAACATTATAAATTTGTTCAAAATGATTTTTTTTTTCAAAATTAAACACTTGAAAAGTTAAACCAAACACATCCTTAATATTTGATTTATTTTATATTTTTAAATGTTGCATATATACACCTCATTTTAGTTTCTATCCAATTTAACCGATCCTACTCGATTTTTTTTTTTAAAGTATACTTACCTTATTTTTTAAAAGAAAATAAATGCAGGTTGCATGGATCACGTGATTATTTGAAGAGCCTGCCAATTTCAGAACATGGAGATGATTGCCACATCATCTTCATGTTATTATTTAGTAGAGTTAACTGTAAATTTTTGTTATATTGAAACTAGAACCGCAGCCAAAGCGAGCTTAGTTCAACGATAATTGACATGTACCCTCGACCTCTAAAGTCAGAAGATCGAATCTCTCCACCTCCAAATGTTGGTGTACTAAAAAAAAAACTAGAACAGCATTTAAAAAAAAAGCATGAGAGAATTTTTTTTTTTTTTAACTTTTAAAAAAAAAAAGAAAAGAAAAATTGATAAATAATATATTTGAAAGCATAAGTGCTATATTTAAATCAGATTTATTTTGTCCCTTTGTTATCATTGTCAAGATTTCCTTATCTCACCGCCAACTTAAACTTTAATATTTTTTCTATGAGAAATATGTACTTTTTTTTTTTGTTAGAAAAAGAGATAAACAAATCTTGTGTGTGGTAACTGGTAAGTATATATATATTCTGTGATTTTTCTCTTGACAAATTGACTCTAAAGTTATACTCTTTGATTCTTTGAATTACTAAAAAGAATTTTAATTTGATCTCGAGTCCACCAAACAAAGTTTCCTTACAAAAATTGCAAAAATGTTAAGAATATTTTTATTTAGTTGGTACAATGTTAGAATCAAGAGAAGCTGTCACAGCTTATTATATAATTACTTTTTTTTTTTTTTTGAAAGAATTATATAATTACTTTTGTATATACTTGGTAGTTACAACTTTACAAATTTTGATGAATTTATTCTTTTACTAAAAATACTTTGGTGGGGTCAAAAAATGGAACCTACAGCAATTAGATTTTTATTTTATTTTATTTTTCAAATACAAGTTGAGTGAAGGAATTGAAATTCTTAATAATGTTAACTTTTCACAAAAGAAGTTTTACAAATTGAGTGTATTAATGGATATAGATGAAAGGTATTCAATATTGTAATAGAAGATGGATAAAATAAACGTTTAAAAGATGAAAATTGAAAAAATAAGAATGAGAGAATTTGTTTATTGGCCCCCTATTCTTCGTTTAATTTGTAGAATAATGATTGAGAATCATTGTATTGGTAGGTTGCTTGGTGGCTATGTATGAGCTTTTGATAGGGTTTCAATAAATAAAGTTTGTGAGCAGGTTGGCCATGGAAAAGCAAAGAAGACACCAAGAAATAAAATTATGAGCTAGACAAATATTTGTCGTTAAGCTGTTGGTTTTAATTACGATTCTTTCGAACTTGAGGGGTCAACTGATAGATTTATAATAGACTTCTTTTTCTTTTTCCCTTAAAAAAAATGTAAATAATGGATACTTTTTTTAACTCCACGTTTTTCTAAACTTGATTCTTGTATATATATAATTTTTACTGCACATATGTTTCAATTTGTTTAATGAATGAATATTAATACAAAAGGAAGAAACAATTTTTGAACCTACAAGCTATTGAGAAATTATCAAATTAGTACTTGAGTACTTTAACAAAAAATAGATTTAGATTACACGATTTAAGAAAATAAATTTAGATCAAATTATAAATTTAGTCTTCCCAACTAAGAAAATAATAAGAGATAAAAAAAAACAAAAAAAACTATAGGACATAAAAATTTTGAAAGTATGAAGAAATAAGATGACCTAAGAAGAATAGATAAAAAGGTTGAAAAAGAAAAAAGAAAAGCAAGTATTGTACGAGAGAAAAAAAAAAAGAGAGAGAGAAAAACGAGAAGAAACAATTTAAGCGTGAGAGAAAAAATAGCTAGGCATTTACTTATGAGCAGTGTGGTAATTTCGAAACGTGCTAACGTAGTAGAAGGTCTTATATCTTTAGTTTAGAAAAGGTATGTTATATCGCATTTTGGGTGCAGGATTTGGGTCATAAGTAAAAATACCCGAAATTTTTCATTGATAGTGAGCGTTAAAGATGACTCTCTTCAATCTATTTGTTGTGCCACTTGATAGTAAAAATTAGGTTAAATTACAAGTTTAGTGTCAAATAGACTCGAGCTTTCAAGTTTGTGTCTAATAAAGACTTTGACCTATTCGACATTTTCTAAAATTCAGAGGTCTACTAGACACAAAAATGGAAGTTTGGGGTCTCAATAGGCATAAAATTTAATTTTATATGTAATAGATTGATTAATTTTTAAAAATCTCGAATATGTTATGAGCTATTAGACACAAAATTGAATGTTCAGGGACCAAATTGACACAACCCTAATATAATTTAACCTAAAAATTATTCCTACCCAAGCTCTGCGATGTAATTTTTATAAGGATAAGAAGGTCTGGAGTTAAGTTCCTGGTGTTTGAAAAAAGTCTGCAAATTAGACCGCTAAATATTATGAATAGTCATTAGAAGCTTGGGATATTGATAATGTAAAAATTATTATTTGGATAAATAATTCAATTATAGGTCCTATATAGTATATAAGTCCTCAATTAGCCAAATATGACACTTGTAAAGAGGTTTGGGATCATCTTGCAAAGATTCCACATCTAATATGATTTCGTGAAATAGTATCAGTTGGAAACTAACATCGGATCACTTGAGTAGAAAAATATGAGTATTCACGATTTGTTTTTTTTTTGGGCAAAACGATGAATTTATGGGATCAATTAGTACTCATGAATTAACAATATTACGAGCTGCTCCTGCTCCTACAACTTTTAATGGTATTATGTGACGATTTGAAGGGACTTATAGATCAATTTTACATTGCAGTTCGCTTCTTATTGTTGATTCAATTATTAGTGAGTGTTGGTTGAAGAGCTAGATATGCCTCAAGTCTCAACATGGTAAAACTATTACCTCGATAATTCTGAAAGTACTCCTAAAGGGCTATTTATTCTTTATTAATTGCCACTAGTTCGACGGTTATTATTGATTGATTGTGTATTTTGTAGGTAATTGAGCGCAAAGAAAAGTCTTAGAAGCATCGAGGTACTTTGTCATTTAGAGCTTAAAAAGATGAAAGAGGGTCAAATTCTCGAGAGGACCGTGTCTCAACTCCATCAAAAGCATTGAAACGCTGATTTGGAACCTTAAAATCGAGAGCATGGTGTCAAGACGCTTGTCCCTAGCATTGAGATGCTATACAACGATCTGCAATGTTGAGGGTAGTGTCTCGACGCTCAAAAGGTGCTTCCAATCCATTTTCGTCCGTAGCGTCGAGATGCTGAAGGCACGACAGTGTTTTTTGACCAATTCCATCTGTAGTTTTGAGACGTTATGGACAACGTCTCAATGCTACTTCGTATTCAATAAAAGGCAAAGTTTGGTTAGGTCGAATGGAGGTTAGTCTTTACTTAATTACTCTTTTGAATTCCGTTATAACTTTATCTTTTCCAACTTTTCTTTATTGTTTTTTGCTAGATTAGGAGTACATTAGTTTGATTAAGCTTGTTGTGGAGTTTATTTTGACATTTTCGATGTATGATTAGACTCTTGTATCATTGTTCGGATATTCATTCGAGTTTAATTTTGTAATGTGGGATATTATTGACATATATATGTATTTGAATTCTTTGATTATTATATATTCTATTCTTTGTATTATTGACATCTCAATTATCGTACATGTTTGATTTGCTAAGTGTGGAGTCATAATCCATAATTATTATTATGAAATGCGATCAAATAGCAAGAAATTTGATTCATGTATATGATTTAGGGGCTTTTCCCACTAATTCATAGCTTGGCCTGATAGGATTTAGAACTAGAATTGCATTTTGGTTAGATTAGGCCTCCTAATTTAATTGGAATGTCTTGATTTGTCTCTAGATCAGCTTAATGTGACCTTTTAATTTTTGTATAGAATATTATCATGCCCAACTTTAATTAGACGATCTATGGTTGTGTACAATGTTGTATCTGATTGATCGCTTTTAGACTCAATTGCTTTTTCGGCCTATTCGAATTAGTAGATCAAGTAATAATCCAAAGAGTAAAATGAATGTAATGAAATTCAATGAACGCATTGCCAAAATAACCCTAAGAATTTCGAGCAACAATTGATAAGTTTAATTGTTTTCTCAATTTTATTCCTCGCAAATTTACAATTTCTGCCAAATCTCCCCTCCCAGTTACCATTTAATAACTCATATTAAAAAGATAAAATCAATTAGCTACATGCATTCGACCTGAACTACTGTTAATGCAAAGTAGTTTGGGACGATTATAAAATATTAATTTGACAAGCCTTCGACAAGTTCAGTGTCATATTCATCTATGTTTGCTGCACCACGACGAATATCTACCTTTAATAAGGATAGGCTACAACCCGAGCTTGCTCGTGATGGATGTACTTTTTACAAATAAAAGGGTATTGGAAAGTTCAGTGTCCAAAATTGTTGAAGAGAGCTAAACAACATCAACAAATACCATTATTACTACAACTTTTTGCAAATTCAAAATCTAGAAGTCAATTGCCACAATGGACTAACAAACAACTTCAACCTAATATTGTTGCCATAACTTTTTTCAATAGATCCATTTGGATTTGAGCAATGTCAAAAATTTCTTCCCACACAACCAGAAGTTATGCCTAGTTCATCTAATAAAGGGTTGTTGTCATCAAGTTCTTTAGGTAAATTTCATTCTATATTTGGATGTTAGATTCTAGTGCTTACCATCGTATGTCACCAAATTTGTCATCCTTTAATTTTTCTTTCTCCTTATATACTTATCAATAACCGTTGATGCTACTCTCATGACTTTAAAATGTGTTGGGTTCATTGCCATATCCTCTTTGTCTTCTAAATATATATCATATTTCCTTATTAAGATTGTCTGATGGAGTGAACTCAAGACTATGATGAGGAAACTCTTTGTTCCCAAGGCATTTCTCAAGTTGCAAACCTTGAAATAAGGAAGAAAGAGTGTGAAAGCTATCAAATTACATGGGTTTCCATCTCAAAACCAATTGGCAATGAGTGAGGTGACCCTTCTAACATATAAATTGTGAGGTCTCCACTTTTCTTTTCAATGTGGGATCCTCAACATGCCCCCTCAAGATGGTGCCTCTTTGGGTTCACCATTCTTGGATCGGATCCCAATTTTTTTCTTTGGACCGAATACCCGTTTGGGTTTAATGGGCTCTGATACCATATCAGTGTTTGAAGAAAAACAGAGAAAATATTTTTGGAGAGATAATTCTGCTCTCTTGTTTTCTATATTTCATTCATTCACAAAAGCCTATTGCAAAGATGTGTTCATTGTTTAAAGAGATTGACCAGTTGGAGGATGAGGATGCTCTAAAGTCTCGATTCAATAAAGAAAATTTTCTTATGTTGAGCTTTTATTTTGATTTCCATCTGCAGTAAATCCTTTTGACTTGCTGAAAGCTACCTCACGCAGTTACTGTACTTGGCACGTGCATCACCAATAACTTGTGGTGGTTTGGCAATTTATTCTATTATCAATTTTGGGGTGAATGAAAATCGCATGAAAGCTGTGTTTATAAACAATTAGGGCGAATTGAGGGGTTCAGATCATCATCATCTCTTGTACTCTGTTTCTGATTGCTAAAGGAAGAATTGCTCTCTGATTCAAGAAAGTGGATGTAGGCATAACTAAATCACCATAATCCTGTGTTTCTTCTTTCTTCTTCTTCTCTATTTTGTTTAATTGTTTCGATTGTGTTTGCATGTGTTGTTTTCAGTTTGAAATTGCTTTAACAATTGGTATCAAAGCCAGTTGGAGGAGGATTCTTGCGATTAAGCCTTAATTCGCTTATTGTTTTCGTCGTCTCTGTTTGTTCGTTTTTCTTCTTAATTTGTGATCCATCAAGGACGATGTCGACCAGATTTGAACTCGATAAGTTCGACGAGAAGAGTGACTGTATTTTGTGGAAGAAAAAGATGAAGACACTTTTGGCTCAGCAGAAGGTAGTTAAAGCTTTGGAAGATCCAAGCAAGTTACCGATAACTATGTCTGATGATGAAAAGCATGAAATGACTGAGATAGTTTATAGCCCTTCATTTTCTATTTGTCTGATAATATGTAATATGTCTTAAGAAGAGTTAGTAACATTGATAGTGTGTTTGAATTATGAGTTGCTTTAGATAATCTCTATATGTCTAAAATCTTAAGTAACAAAACATAACTTAAGGAGAGATTATTTGGGTTTAAGGTGGATCCGTCAAAAAATTTGGAAGAAAATATTGATGAATTCAATAAGATTTATTTGGACTTGGTCAATTCTGAAGAAAAACTAGATAGCGAAAACCAAGTCGTAATCCTCCTTGGTTCATTACCGAAAAAATACAAGGAAGTTACAAGTGTTATCAAATATGGTAGAGATATCTTTTCTCTTGAAATTGTTCTGAATGCACTTAGATCCAAGGAACTTAAAATTAAAGTTGAGAAGAAAGATACTGAAGCATTGTTTGTGAAAGGCAAACAAAATAAAGGCCAAAGTTCTAAACAACCAAAGAATTCTTCCAAATCAAACAATAAAACAAATCAAAAGGAGAAGTTCACAGGTAACTATTGCCACAAAGAAGGACACAAAAAATATGAATGCCTGATGCTTAAGAAGAAAGGTAAACTACCTATTAGGAAAGACAATAAAGTGTCTGTCAATGTCCTTGAAGGTTATGATTCCGCTGAAGTCCTTATGGTTTGTGAATCTTATAATGTTGATTAGTGGGTAATGGACTATGGATGTACCTTTTATACGTCACCTAATAAACACTATTTCTCTAATTTTAATGAATTGAATGGTGGGAGAGTCATTATGAGAAACGATCAGTGGTGTGAAATTAAAGGGATAGAGCCTATGAAACTTAAGATGAATTATGGTTCAATTAAAATCATTTCCTCTGTTCGTTATGTTCTGAGGCTTAAAAGAAACTTAATATCCCTAGGGACATTAGACAAAGTCGGTTTGAATTATAGATCAGAGAATGGTATTTTGATGGTTTGTAGTAAAGATTCATCAGTTAAGACGAAAGGAACATTAAAAATGGCTTGTATGTGCTTCAAGGGATTGCTGTACAGGGTAGTGTGAACTTAGTTTCTAAAGAAACTGGTAAAGAAACAAAATTGTGGTATAAAAGAATGGTTCATATTAGTGATCGAAGCCTTGATTCTTTATACAAACAAGGACTCATTGGTATATATAAACCTGTAGAAAGTACATTCTATGAGAATGGTGTATTAGGAAAATCCACTCAGTCAAGCTTTAAGAGGGGAACTTATAAGTCTCAAACTAGATTAGAACTTATACACTATTTGTGAGGCCCATCAAGAGTAAAAAACATATGGGGGGGGCTCGATATTTCCTCTCTCTAATTGATGATTATTCCAAAAAAATTGTAGATATATATGCTCAAAACTAAAGATGAGGCATTTGAAAAATTTGTACATGGGAAGAATTACATTGAAACTCAGACTGGAAGCAAAATTAAGACACTGAGAACTGATAATGGCCTGGAATTTATGAATGAAAACTTCAAAAACTTGTGCAGTAAATATGGTATGAACAGACATTTAATAGTGCCCGGTACCCCTCAGCAAAATGAGTAAGCATAGAGGTATAATAGAACAACTTTGGAGAAAGTTAGATGTTTGATTTCCAACTCTAATTTACCATTTTTTTTGGGTTGGGGGGGGGGGAGCAGTAAACACTGTTGGAAGCCCATCTACTGCTTTAAACTATAAAACCCCTCAAGAAATACGGATCAGTAAACCACCCAAACTAAATCACTTGAAAATATTTGGTTGTCCTACCTTTGCCCATATTAAACAAGACAAATTAGAACCTAGAGCAAACAAAAAAAAAGTGTTTTCTTTGATATCCGCAAGGGGTAAAGGGTTACCAATTGTGGTCACTTAAACAAGGGGATAGAAAGTGCTTCATTAGTAGGGATGTGGCTTTTAAAGAAGATTTGATTGTTGGGGTTGGTGCCCTAAAACTCGTAGATAGTGAATGAAACAAATAGCAGTATACTTGTTTGATAAAGTTGTTGTCGAGTTTTTTATCACTTAAGTTATTAAATAAGTGAATTGCACGTTAAATAACCCAAATCCAATAAACTAACATCCATGGCTATATGATATGAATACTTGAACTATATGTAGTGACATAAAAGTGGATCAAGTTCAAATAATAACCTAGACGACGGTCTATAGTATAGGGATAAGGTTGGGTACCTTATCTTGGGAACACTATGTGATGCAGCCCACCTTGTAAATAGTGCAAACGATGTGATCTTGAATCGTTCATGTAGAGACATGCGAGTGGGGACATCCTATGCAAATGATTTTGCATAAGACCAGGGCCAAGAAATAAGTCAATTTCCTCTATAACGCCGTTTGCTGTTGAAACTGACTTATTTTAGTGCGATGACCTAGGTAACTTGATCTTAATCCTGAGCTAACTATGAACACCTTTTTATTCGGGCTTATCCTTAGATCTACATGGGTGAGAGTGGCTCATCATCGCCGACTCAATAAACCCCCCATTTCAGGGATAAGAACGGGTAGATAGTTGGGGACATAGTCCTGCAAGACGGAATTCACTCATACCCAATTCAGGGATAGTAGAGAGGTTGTTCCCTTAAGTGCTGACTCCGCGACGTGAACAAAGGGATCCCGCCCACTCATTGGCCTGAGAGGTATTAGGTTTAGTGGTTGGACCACAAACCAATTGTTCATTAGGGACTCAGTGGGGACTTAAGGAATAAGATGTAACTGATGGAGTGAAGAACACTCGAGCGGAAGCGTTGGCGGATCTTAGGCACCGAGTTTCATTGATTAAAAGCGTGTTGAAACTAAAACGAAAACAGAGCAAGAACACAAATACCTCTTGGAGCTCCGAATTCACGCATTTCGATGGATGTTTCTCTATACGATCTTGACGTGGACGACCACCGAGATCTTCCCCGCTATTCTCCGGCCTTAGAACGGGCTTGTGGGAACCCGAGCATGATGAATTGGAAGAAGAAAGAATATGGGTTCTACAACAAAAATAACTTTTAATAGCATCTTAGTATAGCTTTTTATATAAAAAGCTATGGAAAAAAAGGGAAAAAAAGCGGGAATTGAAAAAAGTAAAAAAAAAAAAAAGCGCCCAACGTTACCAAAAACCCTCAGACACTATTTTCCCTCGCGTGCCTCTCCCCCTTTCCTCTCGATCTCCCTCTCGTCTTCTCCCAAATCAGTCGCACCAACACCACCACGCCGCCGGAGATTGTGTCCAACCATCGCCGCGCCTCAGCCACCCACACACGTTGCGAAAAGTGCAAACACCCCTGTAACACCCTCTTCCTCCTCGATCACAAACAGTCGTCTCCCCCTTCTCCAGCATCTCTCTTCTCTACCTGAGCGCGCCATCATCGATCGAACAGCCAGACACCATCGCGCCTCCGTCTGCCCAATTGCCGTCGTGCGTCTCTCTCCCTCCCCTCTCGGTGAGATCCTCTCTCCCTCACGATTTAATATGTCTCTCTCTAATCCCACCCGTTTCTCCCTCAGTCCCGATCTTCTTCTGACAGCAAGCTCAACAGCAGCATGTAGAAGTCATTTATGTGTCGCTCGGCTCGTGGGTCACCTTGGATTTGTGTGGGTCAGAGCGAACACCAAGCTTTTATCCCAATTTCTACCATTTCAAGGGAACTCGGCTATGAGTAAGTGAGACAGAGCAAGGTCTAGTTAAATTAAAATGAAAACACACTGAAAAATTGTTGTGTACATTGAAACACACTCATTTTCGATTCCCTTTCGATTTCTTCAAAGCAACCTTGCCCCATCTACTCATTTTTCTTCATCAATTTCCTAGGTTTGAAGAAACATGCTGAATTTTTTCTCTCCTTCGAAGCAAGAAAAGGGCACTGAGCTTGAAAATTTGTCTCCCCTTCGAAGAAACCCGCATCAACGTCCCCTTCAACTTTAGGTAAATCCTCCTCTTGTTTTGGCCTTCACATCTTTGAGAACTTAAATGCATTGGAGTTTATTTTTTTTTTTTTTACTATTGTTGAACTTCATTGTCATTGTGAGTATATGACAACTTTGAAAAAGAATTCAAAGGTGTTTGCATATGTGATATTGTGCGTTTTTTACAGTTTTGAAAAAGAAAAAGTCAGTATCAATATCTTTGAGAATTTAGAGGGCTTGAAGATGTGTCATTGTGAGTATTGCATGAGTGAGATTTTTCATTTTGCTACATTGCCATAGCTTTCCCCTTTCATTAGTTATGCTTCAATATCTTAATTTACTTACTAATTTCCATGTGTTTTCGGTTAACTACTTCCCATTTTACTCATTCAAGACAGGGCTATGGAAGAAACGACCTCTGATTACTCAATTTGCCCACCTCAGATTATTGCTTTTATATGCCTAGTTTTTTTTTTTTTCCATGTTTACTCTTACTTTAACCTTGCAAATGTCCTCTCTTATGGATAAATGATTGTGTGAAAAGCTTTATAAGTATTTAATTTAATATGGATTGGAGAAGAAAATGAACAAAAAGGAAATAAAAATCGCGTCTGATTAGGAGTTGGAAGTTGGGTGGGTAAATCTCTTCTGTCTATTACTTTAAAATTTGTATTGGGTCATGGAAAGAAAATAATAAAAGAAGGAGAAAACAGTGGAAGTTTTTTGAATTGAAGTCAAAAGAAGTGAGGATTCTTTTTTATTATTTTGTTCCAAAGTTAATGTATTGTGGTAGAAGATGTTTGGACTGATTTTCACATGGATTGTTTTGTGGTCTTTCTTAATGATCTTTTTAGGATTTCAGGGGAATTTTGAGTGTGCTCAGATTTTCTCCACTTCCTTTTGCACCATGGTGATATGGGGTCTATGTTGAAAGATATACCTCGTTCTTATGTTTTTTATGTAAAAAAATTAGTGAAGAACTAGTCTGATTGACGACTCTGGCTATGTTTAACTTAACATACAATTGTTTTTTGCTTCTTCTATTGTTTGTTTAACTTTGCTCTCATTGTTTGTAGTTACTCTCTATTTGTAGTGTGTCGTACATTTGGCTTCATGTTAAATACAATTCTCCTTCCTAATACGAAATTTTTAACATTTGAAGGATGAACTTGGGACCTAGACTATTACTAATGGTATGTTTTCTTACTCTTATTTTTGCAATCTTTGTAGAGCCAACTCTGCACTTAGTGCTCAAGCTTCTAGACAGTACTATTGAGTCATTTTTAATGTCATTGGATAGGAAGTACAGTGAGGATAAGATAATCTGCTACAAGTAAGCTTCAATATGCTAATTAATTGCAAAAAAAAAAAAATAAGTTTGTGATTCTTCTATATGAACTATGTTTGTTGTTTTCTTTTGCAATAACATTATATATGAAGTTGGACATGGTGGGTGGTTTTATCTTATTTCTAACATCAATTCTTCTAAATAGTTCAATGTCCTACTCTTGTTGATCAATTTCTTGTTCATAAAGAAGTCAAACTGCGAAATGACTTTAGAGTTTTACCTCTTGTATTACAGCAAATTTTTAACTAATTTTTCCTATAACTTTTGGTCTGAAGTAATTCTTTTGTATAATAAACATTTAGAATCAAAACTAGTAACAATTAAAAGAGTATAAATTTTAAAAATACTTGGAACTCATTGGGTTATTATTAAGGAGTTTGATGTGAAATTTATTCACTATATCCAAGCGACTCATCCCATTTTGGTTAAAAATGTTGTTGCTGATAGTTGATTTGAGTGTTCAAATTAAGTGAATTTACAAGCTCTGTTTCTCTGCTAAAGAATTTAGGACATAATAAAACATTTTAATGTTTTTTTTTCTTATGAATTGAAAGTTGATAATGTCATCGCCAAATTATACTTGTACTTTCTTTTGTTTATTATTTGAAGGTTTAAGTGATGGTGCTAGCTCTTTAATAAATAAGGGCTACTCCAACTCCACAATGGAAAACCTTGCTTGAACCTTGCCAAATCCCTAGAAGTATGTTTCCAATTGATTCGAAACTAGATCTTTTATTTGTCATTCTAACAAACAAATGGTATACTTTTTATTTGTGTTTCTTAACAATATTAAAAGGGAAGGAAACGATTTTGTTACTACATCTTTTATTTTAACCTCCAATTTTAGGTAAGCAACTTTCGATCTTAATCTATCACTTTTACCATTGTCTAATTCTCTGAACAAAAGTCAAAAGATAAAGTTTGAGTCATCTTAAATATTTTAAGAAACTAAAGTGTTCAATGGAGCTTCAAGGCATTATATTTCTTGAAGTTTGTCTAGGACAATTGGAAACCTCTGAAATCCCTATCGTCCATATTCGAGCATATCTAATTGTAAGTTCAAAATTGTTTCCATTCAAGTCTTACTTTCCTTATAATTTCATACATTTGCTTAGACTCTTATCATGTAGAAAAAAAAATGAAATCTTGTTGAAATCATGGTGAAATTTATTTCTTTCTAAGATGATATGTCTTCCTCTTTCTTTGATTATTTTAGGTGATGTCCTGAGCTGTTTTGTTGAGACTACTCAGGCTAGAGTTCGTGCTCTTCAGTTTCTTCCTCATTGCAAAAGAAATTCAAGTTAGAAAGATTTCAAAAGTTCTTTGACTGGTTTGATCACTTCAAGTCTGATAGTTTAAAAGTTTTTTCTTGGTGTTCTTTTTCAAAGCCTTTTGATGGATTTTCTTTTTAGAATATTTGTTTTCATTGAGATATTTTTCCCTTTTGTTTTCTTTGTTGTTCTTGTTTCACTCCCTTGTGGAGTTTGTATCCTTTGAGCATTAGTCTCTTTTCATTTATTCAATGAAATGTTTTGTTTTTTGTTAAAAAAAAAAAAAAAAAAAACTAAGATTCGTTCTTGATGGCAAATTTGATGAAGTGTCCATGGAGATGCTCTAACTTAGGAGTTGATGTGTCACTCATTTTGATGGATGTATGTGACTGTCATAAACTAATTTTGATAGGAGAATTTTATTTTCTTTTACAGTAGAATTTTGTTTTGACAACAGTTCCATTTTAAGTAGTGAGTCAAGTGTCTTCAGCCTCAGTAACTTGTTCTTATTCCTTTGAAAAGAGTAAATCAGTTTCTTATTCTTTACCTATTAATTTTTTTGACAAGATATTCTTTACATGTTAATTCATAAAGATTTTAGTTTTCTTTCCTTGTATTTATGATTTTGATTGGTGGCCATTGAAGAATCATGTTGTCACCTAGATGGAACTATCAATTCTTTTACTTTTGATAAAATTGCTTGTGATTCAAAGTTAGAGTTATAGCCTTTGGTCAAAAAATAAATTGTAAATAGTTTTGAGAAATTTGTGTAAGCCTCATTGCATGATAAAGATTTTACAAAATTTTAAAGAGTGAGCTAGTAGTTATTGTAAATTGTTTTGAGAAATTTGCATAAGCCTCATTCCATATGTCCATTTACCATTTTACCCAGACTTACTTTGGAGTATTATTCAATTCTCTTTTGCATAAAGAAAATGTTGGGCTCTGCAGGAGGTGCAAGTCTCGCATCGGGATCCAGCACAAAGTCACAAAGGAGGATGCCATGAAGTGGTTCCAGGTGAAATATGAAGGTGTGATTCTTAACAAGTTGTAGCAAATCGCTAGTTAAGCTCCAGAGGGATTTTCCCAAATAGTTTTGAAGTTATTTGCGTTCAATTCTTTGTCTTCTCCTAATGTTGTTCATTAACTTTTCTTATCAACCATTCATGCAGAGCCCTAACTCCATTGTCTCCTTTACCGTGCGACAACATCGAATCTAAGAAGATCATCACTTTCAGCTACTAGCACTTGAAATTCTAGGTATTTGATTTAAGCAACCAATGGTGTATTTTTTTTCTTTCTTATAACCTTTCCTTTGTTTAAACTTTTCCTCTTCACTCAATGCTAACAACCAATGGTGTATTTTAGCAACCAATGCTAGCACTTTTTGGTTTGATTCACCCGTGATCTTCCCTTTGTTTTCTTTTTCTCTACTTTGATATTTACTCTTTAAGTGTTCTGGTTGCTTGTTCATTGATATAAGTGTTTTTGTTGTTTATATTTGTTTATTCTTAGGTACTTTAGTGGATGAAGTGGCTAATACTGTAGTAGTGGAGCTTGGTGAAACTCAACTTGTTGTATACTTCTCCATATGTTGCAGGTATTTTTATTTAAAAAAGGTTTCATTTACAAGTGTAACATGCATAGCTGGAAATACAAGATTAAATTGTTAACTAATAGGAGAATTTAATAAGTTTTTTGTTTTATGCCTTTGTTGAATTTAATAGGTTTGTTCCCGATACTTCATTGATTCTCATCTTCACATCGAAACCTAATATATGTTGGACAACAGAATCTGCTAATGGAAAATCTTGTTAATTTTTACTTTTACAGTTTCATAAAATGTCAGTAGCTTTTGTTTTTTAAGCATCTTACGCAATAATTGAAACTTGTGAAAAGTGAAATCTCAATTTCTTCAACCTTTTTACGAGAGAGAGGTAACATGAGTTTGTAGTATGAAGCATGATTGCTAGATAACAATGTTATCTTTATTGCAAACTTATTATTACATGGTATCTTGTGCTTTTATTATTTTCTGTCATTCTTTTTAATCCTCAAATTTTGCTTAGTCTTTTGAGTTTTTATATATCATGTTCTAGAGCTAGTATGTTTAGTGGCCTTTTGTGGAACTTTTTTCTTGACAAAGTAGATTGGCACTCAGTTCATATGGACTATTTTTAGCAGCTATCTTTGGAAAGAGGAACATTAAGGTTTGTGATGCTTCTTCCGGTTTGAATATTTAGTTCATTGCTTAAATCCCTGTCTGTTGAAGTTAGTCTTATGTAAGTAGGTAACATGTATTGTCATTTTTCCTTCAAAAAAGACAACTAGGACTTGAAACATCTTAATGCAACTTCCATTCCTAACTTCAACAACATAAAATATAGTTCTTCCTATTCTAATATCATCTTCTAGTTATTTGCACTTGGTATTTAAATATTCGTTTGTTAACCATGAATTCCACATGACATTTTATTATCATTGAAATGTTGTAATGAAAAGTAAACTTGAATAGAAATCATATAATGGATGTGCTAGCCAATTATGATTGTGCAGTATTATTTTGAACCCTCAAATCACTTGAGATTTCATTCTAGATAAGTGGTGTCTAAATATACACTACAACAAATATGACCTTTTTAGTTCAATGTTTTGTTGGGTGGTTGTTTAGTTTTTTAGCTTAATTTTGAGATTTTTGGTTGGGTTTTTCGGCTGGGAGTTTCTAAGAGGTTGTTTTTGCCATTGAATGGGGCTCATAGTGAGACTTGAATCTTGGCTTTTTGAGATTAAATGTTTGGTTGGACTACTGTTTTTTGAGCTCAATTTTGAGCATTTTGGTTGGTAATATTTTTGTTTGGGAGTTTCTAAGCAACTGTTTTTGCCAATGAAACTCATGGTGAAACTTGAATCGTGGTCTTTAGTGGTTTTGATTGTTTTAAGTGTAGGGGGTGAGGTGGGTGAGTGCTAAGAGATTTAGAGGAGTATGAAAGTTGACTTACTTGTTTATGTTCGTATTTTGATAAGTTTAGTAGTTGGTTTTAATTTGATGGGTTAGTATTCATTTTTATGATAACTTTTTTTAAGGTTATGTTGATAAGTTTAAGTTTAGTTAAATTGTTTTGTTTTTTTTTTTTTTTTTTTTTTTTTTGGGTTATGAACTTAGTTATTTGTTTTGATGTTAAGGTTGTTTGTTTTGAAAAGTTCGTTTTGTTTAGTTAAATCTATATGTATTGTAACTTTGTTTTTGAGAAGTTACTTATAAATTTTAATATTATGCTTATAAAGTTGTGATTGATTTTTAATTGCGAATAGGATAACTTGGAGCAATGAGCTAAATAAATTCTAGGAGTATCAATTTTGTTGTTTAGTGTATATATTTTGGAGCAATGAGGGGTTACTTTTACTTTGCTTTTTGAACTAATTCTTATGTGTGGAACTTTGGAGCAATGAGACGTTTCTCATTGTTCATTATCATTGTTTTTTCTTTGAATGACATAGTTCATTATCATTGTTCTTACGTTCAGTTGATAGAGATTAAGTTTGTTTTAAAAAAGTTTGAGTCGTATGCTTTTGTTTTGTTAGGTTGAGACCTTGTTAGGTAGTTATTGATACGAGACCTGACTCGTATGGTGATACTTTGTTGTGGAAGTTCTATTGTGTCAAAAGTCAAGTGGGGTAGATGAATATGTTATAGAAGTGTTATTATTGTGTTAACATGTGTTTAAAAAATTTTTGGTTAGCTCTACGTATGTTGTTATGATGTCGAAATTTTAGGAGCATTCGGTTAGTTTTAAGATAGATGATTTAGTAATGTCTCTAGAATAAGCTTAAAGATCCATGGGCGTTACATTAATCTTATAAACTTATTTTGTTTTTGTTTTTTTATAGGTGAATGAAATGACGACACCGACATATTTATGGGAAGATATATCCATCTCTATCTTTTCAACCACGCGTGTACACATTGTTATGTGTTTTGGAATTATGTATTGGTTTTTATTTTTATTTTGACTTTTGGAATATGGATTATACATGTATTTGTTAGAACATTTTGAGATTATGAACTTTTGGTACTATGTCTATTCTTGAAAATTTATTTTGAATGTAAGTGCACTTAAATACATTGTATGTTTATATAAATGAGTTTATTTTACAATAACATTTGAAAAATATTTGGTACTCATATAGAATATTAAAGAAATTGTTTGGGTTGTATGTGTGTATGTATAAATGCTATTATAAGTTACTTACTATCCATAACATTGATTATCACGACGATGAGATAAAAAATTATTATGTTTTGATAACATTTTTAATTGTTATAAAAAGATGCTATTAAAGAGCAATCATAGCATTTTTTGCTAGCGTTATGAAGAGTTTTTATAACATTAAAAATGTGCAATAAAATTTTGATTTTCTTATAGCTTTTTCTATAGCATTGAAAAAACGCTATAAAAAGTCAAAGACTTTCAATAACATCGGCTATAATAGTGTGTCTAAAAATGCTATGGTATACTTTTTATAGCGTTTTTTTACTGCTATAAAAAACGCTATTAAAGGGCAATCATAGCGTTTTTGCTAACGCTATGAAAAATTTCCATAACATTAAAATTACGCAGTTGAAACGGAATTTTTATAGCCTTTTTTATAGCGTTGAAAAAACGCTATGAAAAGTCGGAGACTTTCAATAACATCGGCTACGACAGCGTTTCGAAAAACGCTATGGAAAGCCTACGATAGAGTTTTTTTAATGCTATCGTAAGTGATATTTGTTGTAGCGTTTGAGAGAGTTTCATGGTTTTTTCAAATTCTGTTTTGAGAGCATTTTCATGGAGAAATTCAGAAACCTTTTTCACCTTCAGCATCCACATCTTTCCCACCTCTTCATGACATTTATAAAGAGGTTAAACGATGCTTTGTGTATACCACAATTTGACAGCACAAAGATGAATGGCAAAGGCACAAATTGGTGGCATTCCATGAATTTTTCAATTCATGAATTTTAAATGAATTACAAAATTCATTTTCTTTTAGTTTTCAATTTGAAATTAATCTTTATTAATTTAAATGAAAACTTATTCTAATAATTTAACTAAATAAATCTAATTTATTTAATAATTTCAATTTTAATATCTTATATTAAAATTAATAATACACCAATACCGTTCTCTCTCAAAAGTGATGAATGTGAATCACAAGTCAAATTCAAACGGAATATCTCGAACATGAATCCGTATTCATATGAGTTATATTTAAATCATATTTAAATAATAATAACTCTCTTAAAATATGGTTTAACTCGTAATTAAACTGACGAGTTAAATTATATCGAATATAATTAACAATATCTCCCTTAATTGAATTTGAACGTGTTTCAAATTCTTACATCACTCTGTTCTAAGGTTAGATTCGATTGAGCTAGCAGGGGGGCCTAATGGACCTACAGATCATGGGCTCCAACGATCCGAGATTAATCGGTTGAACTCTTTCAATCCTAGTTAACCAACATTCGTTAACTAACGGGACACTCCACTATAGCCCGTGGCTGAACTTCCCTCACTGTAGATATTTTTTGTTTCATCCGATACAACCGTGATTAGTAAGTCAATCCTTCACAGGTTGTTCGTAACTATAGTATGGTCAAAAGTCCGTTTTACCCCTATAGCACTTTTTGTTCCTTAAGCCTTCATTGAGTCCCTAATGGACAATTGGTTTGTGGTCCCACCACTAAACCTAAAACCTCTCTGGCTAATGAGAGGGCGGCGTGCCTTTGTTCACGTCTCGGAGTCAGCACTTAAGGGAACAACCTTTCTACTATCCATAAAGTCGGGTAGGAGTGAATTCCATCTTGCAGGACTATGTCCCCAGCTATCTACCTGGTCTTATCCCCAAAGTGGTAGGCTTATTAAGCGACACTTTTTGGCCACTCTCACCCATGCAAATCAAAGGATAATCCCAAACAAACAGGAGTTCATAGTTAGCTCAGGATTAAGATTGAGTTACCTAGGTTATCGCTTGAAATAGTCAGTTTCACAGTAAACGTCGTTATAAAGTGAAAGTGACTTATTTCGTGGTCCGGTCTTATACAAACTCATTTGCATAGGACGCCGCCACTCGCATGTCTCTACATGAACGATATAGGATCACATCGTTTGTACTAAAACAAAGTGGGCCACGTCACATAGTTTTTCCTAGGACAAGGTACCCAGTCTTATCCTTATACTATAGACCGTTTTAGACTATGTACTTGAACCTGATCCATTTTTTTATGTCACTACATATAGTTCGAGTGTTTCATATCATAGCCATGGATTCTAGTTTATTGGATTTGGGTTGATAAATGCATAGTTAAACTAACCTTTCGACAACCATGAATTGAACTATTTTAATAACGATTTATGGGAATAATACACTTTTGGTCCCTGAGGTTTGAGTTAGGTTTCATTTTGGTC
Organism: Luffa aegyptiaca; assembly: GCA_017139565.1. Lineage (NCBI taxonomy): Eukaryota > Viridiplantae > Streptophyta > Magnoliopsida > Cucurbitales > Cucurbitaceae > Luffa > Luffa aegyptiaca. Next base: position 17,817,819 of record CM029405.1, on the reverse strand, counting down.
CTTGAGTTTTCAAACTCAACATTTTTACCCTTGAGGTTTGGATTTTGTTACATTATTGGTCCCTCCGTCTATTTTTCTGTTAAATCCTAACAGATTGCTGACGTGGCATTAAAATTTTATTTTAAAAATATATTTTTTAATTTTTAAAAATAAAATAATATATTAATTACTTTTTTATTATTTTTATTTCTCTTTTTTCATTTCTTTTTTTCTTTTTTCTTTCATCTTTTTCTTCATTAAGCTTCTTCTTCTCCACCTCTTCTCAAACCCTTATCACAATCAACCCACCACCGGCAACCAACACCATCACCGACCTCCGTCCACGTCCGCCGCCGCTACCATCGGATTTTGCCTTCCCACGCCAGCCCGCCAGTCGCGATTTTGTGCAGAGGAGAAGAAAACAACCCACGCCGGCGAGATCTGGAACCGCCTGCGTACCGCAACTCCATCCTCGCGCTGTTCGTTCTGCCCAACCGTCCGTCCTTGCGCCGCCACGAATCGTTCCGCCCAGCCGTTCGTTTCCCTGTTTCAAGCTGGAATCGAAATGGGTTTCTTGCCGGCACGAGGAGCACAAACAGATTTGTGGGTTTCGTTCCACCCAGATTTGTGGGTTTCTTGCCGACGGAGGAGCACGAACGGACTGATTCCAGATCAGTGGGTTTCTTGCCGACACGAGCACGAACGGATTTGTGGGTTTCGTTCCGCCCAAATTTGTGGGTTTCTTGCCGACGGAGGTGCATGGACGGTCTGGTTCCAGATCTGTGGGTTTCTTGCCAGCGCGAGGAGCACGAACAGACTGAAAGTGGGCTGAGAAGGGAGGAAGAGGGAAGAATAAGAAGAAAATAGGGAGGAGAGGGAATAAGAAGAAAAAAGGAGAAAAAAAAAGGAAAGTGACGGCGGGGACGGAGGTCTGGTGACGGCGGTGGCGAATGTCCGGTGACTAGTGGTGGTGAGGAAGAAGATGATGAGAGAAGAAAAACATAAATTCTTTTAATTTATTTATTATTATTTTATTTTAAAAATTTTAAAAATAATTTTTTTAATAAAAAAAATTTTCCACGTCAGCAATCTGTTAGGATTTAACAGAAAAATAGACGGAGGGACCAATAATGTAACGAAATCCAAACCTCAAGGGTAAAAATGTTGAGTTTGAAAACTTAGGGACCAAAATGAAACCTAACTCAAACCTCAGGGACCAAAAGTGTATTTTTCCCACGATTTATTTTTAACTTTGTTACATTTACTATCCACGAGTTTTAGGACATAAACCCCAACAAAGTCCCACTTGTACTAAAACTCTAGTGGGCTGTATATAACTTGTAGACCTAGACCATCTAGATGTCCCTTGTACACTTTTAGCTGTGAGGGCCTTCGTAAATGATTCAACAATGTATTGCATTGAGGCTATCCTCGTGACAATCACGTTCCCTCTATGCACAATCTCACATATGAGATATACTTTTCTGTTCTATACACTTGTCTCATATTTGGAACAACTTTCCAAATGAACTTCCTAAGTTCTACAGACTCCTAAGCTTGCTTCATAAGTAGCAACTTATTTGGCCTTCAAGATAAAGTCTGTAATACATCCTTACTTGATGCTATGCCATTCTATAACTCCCTGTTAAGGGTGAATTCTGATGCCGATGTGGATTTCCATGAATCCTGATCGGTGTGCTAATCAGAATTAGTGTATCCTGTAAGGATCAGATCCTCAGCACCATACACCAGCCTATAAACCCTCGTTCTCCTAAGATACTTGAGGATATTTGAACTGTAGTCCAACGACCTTACCCTGGACTAAATTGGTATCTACTGACAATTCCCTGTTGCATACCATATGCTAAGCCTGTCAACTGATTGTCGAGGCACGAGAATTTCGTCTCAAGTTCTCATCCCATTGAGGCGTCTCAGGACACTGCTCCTGTGATAAATGAATTCCATGTCGGATAGGTAACTAACCGTTCCTGGAATTCTAATCTTATATCTAACCAACACTTTTGTCCATATAAGATATTTGAGACAGAGCTAGCGATTTGTTCTTGCTATTCCAAACGTTTTGGATTTCAAGAACAATCTAACCCTTTCTAAATCTATAATTTGGAACTGCATTGCTAGCTTACTTCTAAAGTCAGTTGGATAACCTATATCATTCCTAATGAGTAGGATATCCTCCACATACAAATACTAAGAAAGCTACTAAATGATTTATAATTCTTTTGCTGACACAAGACTTGTCAATACTCTGGTCAAAACCATAAGTTTTAATCATGCATTAAATCTTATGGTCCAAGATCGAAACCTTCAATTCAATCCATAAATGGATTGGTTAAGGTTGCAAACCTTTTGTTCTTTATCTTGGACTATTAACTCTTTTTGGTCTATACCAAAATGAATTGAAGTACACGTACTCCATTTCCAGGTTCATAGTTTTGACTTAATTGTCCTTATCCACGTCATCTATTACCTTGTTAAAGGTCAATGGATCCTCGATATTTGTCATCAGACATGACAATCAGAGTTTCAGTTAAACTCACAGTTTTTATTAGGTTGATTAACAACCCTCCCACTACATTGAGGCTCTCTCAACAATTGAGAAGGACAAGACTGACTTAATGTGCCAGCTCGATCAACAACCCTTTGTTTGAAGGACTAATTTGATCAACAATCCTTGTTGAATAACAAATCCTATCAAGAACTATTTGTTGATGCATTTGTAGCTTTACTATGTAACTTTACTTAACACTCTCTAATTTCGTGGTTGTGATTTCTAATGTGATCTTCTTCTAAGAAGGCAACATTTTTTCAATACAATTACTTTCTTTTGAAAGAAGCTTTGATAACTCGTTTCTTTGGAATAAACTACAAATAGGCACTCTTTCGAATAAGGTTCCAATTCCTTCGGGTTTGTCTCATATATTGGACATCCCTAAGTTCTGAAACAACATAAACACATTTTATGCTTTTTCAGAGTTCAAATGATGTTTCAAAAACATTATTTTGAGTTAACCATATTCGTAATTTAATTTGTAGTTAATACTGCATATCCCAAAACGAGTTTAGGCAACTCATTATCTAATGAACCATGTCAAACATTGTTATGTTTCTCCTTACCGATACATCACTCTGCTATGATGTACTAGGTATTGAGAGATAGGATATAATTCCATGTTATATCAAATAGATATGGAATTTAGAGTCCATATACTCTCTACCTCAATCGGATCGAAGCGTCGTTACTTTTTACCTAATTTTTGGTTCGTAACCTCAGCCTTATACTTCTCGAACGTGTCAAGAATTCGGACTTACTATGTATTAGGTAAAGATAGTTATACCTTGAATACTAATCAGTGAAACTGATGAAATATTCATACCCTACTCGTGTCTTTATATTCATCGATCCAACAAGGATCTGAATATACGAGTTTTAAGGGTTCTTTGGCATGACAATCCTTTTTCTATAAAATGGTCATTTAGTCATCTTACTTTTAAGGCATGACTTATAGGGAGGTAATGAGTCGTCTTCTAACCTGTTTAGAAGTTCTTTTAGGCTAATCTTCAATCCTATTGAAATTTAACACGACCTAACCTCAAGTGCCAAAGATAGGTACTATGAGAAACACGTTGTCTTTTGGTTGAGTCTTAGGGGTTTAAATATTTCATAAAATAAGACGCTCTAGACTCTGTTGGTCTTAACAACATATGTGTTATTCTTTATGTTTACAAAATATTGACATCCTTTTGAAATGAACGGTTCATACAAAAGGTAATAAAAAAGCCTTGTTCTAGCAAACTAGATATAGAAATCAAGGTTTCTTTTAATCTTAGGAACCACAAACATGTATCGTTCCTTGAAAGAATAACTTTATGTCTCCCACTGCCTTAGCCGAGATAAACTCTTCTATTTTAAGTCTAAGAGTTATCTTAACTAGTTCATAGCTAGTGACAGGAACTTATTCGTTGAAAAGAACATGCGTGATTTAGTGGGTCCTGAACCGAATATCCAGGTTGAATCACTATTCTTACTAAGCACGTTTTCAAGACGAATAAATCATATTTCTAGTCTTGGATCATGTTCCTTTTGGCTAGGCAATTTTCTATGTTATATTTATCATGATCATTGCAAGAATGAAATAGATATAACATCTTGAGGACATATTACATTTTAAGACTGTTTCCATATCACTTACCACGATCTAGTGTTTAAAGTTTTTTTCATTGTATGTTTTATACCAATAAAGAATTTGGCATATAAAAGAGGCATTTTATAAAACCTATACTCATTGCTGAAAATAAACAAATAAACTTTAAATGGGTTGTCTAATGTTTTAACCCTTTTACTAATCCAATGAATTTAGCAAAAGCAATTAAGCGCCCTATGAATCATAATTCTTTTGCAACGATACTTCAGAGGTTCAGAGTAACTGCCACCGAGGGGTGGTCAGCTAGTCCCCCTCGGAACTGAGACATTCTCAACTAAACATTAACACTATAATCATTCATATCTTGTTTATTTTTTTAATTACCGTTGTTTGGTCAATGATCACAATCCCGTAAGTATTATCCTCCATTTTCAGATTCCAGAGGACGGCTCAACAATGCTATCGAATGGAAAAGCTAATGTTGGGAATGACCCTAAGAAACCCTATCCACTTCTGGAGTTCGCGTTGTTCCGAATCCCATGTTACATCCCTTTGAATGGTGTAGTAGCTCCAGGGCATACTTAGCAGGTGCAACATAGGAATCTCACGGTGCAACCCAATGGAAGAGACCGCAGGATGTGTCTGTAAGTGAAACCCTCTATTTTTTAGATCTCAGAGAACGGTCCCAGTAATGATACCGAATGGACAAGTCAATGCTGGGAATGACCCTAAGAAATCCTTTATCCTTATGGGGTGTTTACTGTGCTATAATCTCTATGTTACAACCCTCCTAATGGTGTAGCAGCTCTAGGGTGTGCTTAGCAGGCGAACATAGAGACCTTGCGAAGTAAACCAATGGAGGAGACCGTAGGATGCTGTTGGGTTTCCAGAGTGGCTAAAAATATAGTGAAAAGAGACTCTAGAACACTGTGCAAGCATACACAATCCGCAGCAAGTAATAAGTATTTATCGAATCCAGGGTCTGAATAGCTCTCACTTTATCTATTTTGTGTAACTCTTTAATGGTTTCGAAAGTGGTTAAAATGATTGATTTTGGAATAATGCTGAAGCAAAAGAAATGACACAACAGAAAGTAAACAAATAAAGCAGATAGATTAGAAACAGGCGTTGGTCAGGATTTTGTAATTGTTTTAAAAGATGTTCAAGCAATATTATTGATTAGGCAAAACACTTGCAGTCTTATTAGCAGGATCCTCCCAGAACTCTGGATTTTTTAGAATATGTTTCAACTCCAATGACGCTCTACCGATCAAGCACTAGGCAATTGGCTATCCCTAACTCAGTCACTGGCGTTCACCGATACACAATGATCCAGTGTGATTAAATGCCACACACTTCTCAAATCATCCCTGAAACTAAGAAGTGATATTCATACCGGCTGGCCAGACGGGCACAAAATGTAAATATGCTCAACAAATAATCAAGATGCTCAAATCAACATATATTGCAAAGAGAGTAAGCACGACAATTACATGACTCCTAACCAACACCTAAGTAAATTTAGTTCATAAAGCTCATGGCAGGTTTTATGCCCTAAAACTCGTAGATAGTGAATGTAAACAAATTGTATACTTGTTTCAATAAAGTGTTATTGAGTTTCTACAATAAAGTGTTATTGTTAAATATTGCACAATTTGACCCAAATCCAATAAACTAAGATCCAAGGTTGCTTACATGTGACTTGAACTAGTATGTGGGGACATACGGGGATCGGTGTTCAAGTAACAACCTAAAAGGTCTATAGTATAGGGATAAGGATGGGTACCTTATCCTGATAACACTATGTGATACGGCCCGCTTTGTATTCGATACAGACGTATTGATCCAAGGCGTCCATGTAGGAGACATGCGAGCGGGGGTATCCTATGCAATGAGTTTGCATAAGACCGGACCACGAAATAGTCAACCATTAGTTATAACACCTTTAACTAGTTAGGTTACTGTTTCAATAGGATGACCTAGGTAACTCAGTCTTAATCCTGAGTGTGTCATGAACTCCTTCTCATGAGGGATTGTCCTTTGATTAGCATGGGTGAGAGTGGCCAATACGCCGACTCAATATGCCTTCCTTTTTGGGGACAAGACCGAGTGGGAGGCTGGGGACATGACAACACAAGAAGGAATTCACTCCTTCCCACTTCTAGGAGAAGTAGATGAGTGTTCCCTTAAGTGGTGACTCCGGGACTTGAACAAAGGGATCCCGCCCTCTCACTGGCCCGAGAGGGACTTTCTGTTTAATGGTTGGACCATAAACAGGTTGTTCATTAGAGGAGCGCTGGTACTTAAGGAGACAGATGTAACACAGGGGTAAAACGGTAATTTGACCCAGCCGTGATTACGAACACTCGTGAAGGATTGACTTACCGGTATAGGTCTATATCCGTGGACACAGAAATGTTCTACAGTGAGAAGAGTTCAACTGTGGGTCTTTAGTGGAATGACCCACAGTTAATGAATATTGGTTAACCTGATTAATGAGTTTAATCGGTTAACCTCATATCATTGGAGCTTCTGATTTGTAGGTCCATTAGGTCCCTCTGCTAGCTCGTAAAGAGTAATTAGGAACAATTATATCTTGAGAGAATTTGAATAGTTCAAATTCATATTGGGAATTAAGTTAATTGTATGAGATACAAATTAATATAATGTATAATGATACATTAAAATATAAAGTCTAATTTGAAATTAAACTTTATTATTATGAGAGAAATAAATATTTGAAGAAGTTCAAATATCAATATGAATTTGATTCATATTAAATTTATAGGATATAAGAGAATTGGAAGGAGTTCCAATTTTAATATGAATTTGATTCATATTATAGAATTAATTAATTGAAGGTCTGAAATTAAATATATGATATTTAATTGGGTAATTAATTAATTAACTAATAGAAGGTCTGAAATTAAATATATGATATTTAATTGGTGATTAATTAATTTAAAGAATTAATTAATTGGAAATTAATCAATTATGAAAATGATTAATTACTTATGGAAGTAATTAATCATTTATGGAAATGATTTAATCACTTATGGAAGTGATCAATCATTTATGGAAAAGATTAATCAATTGTGGAATTGATTGGTTATGGAATTGATTAATTATGGAAAAGATTAAATCAATTATGGAAATAATTGATTTTAAATGAATATTTTATTCATGGCCTTTCTCCTATAAATAGAACACTAACCATAGGGTTTATGTGATACAACATATGGCCACCATAAGGTCCTCTCACATTCTCTCAACTCAAGAACTCTAGGGAGAATTTTCTCTCTAGAGTTTTTCCCATTCAAGATTAGGTAGTCCCACAACTACGTTCCTAATCTCAGAGTTATAGCAGGGAAGATCAAATGGTGGTGTTCTTCGTTGTTGCAGAGCAATCAAGAATCATTCTTGAAGTATTCAGAGTCGTCAACGGAGGTATGTTTTTCACCGCTTAACCTTTTGCCAATGTATTGGTATTTTGTAGAACGAAATTAATTTACGAACGGTCCAATTGCTTCCGCTGTAACGGAATTGGGAATTCCAATCCTTCATGTGCATCCATAATTACAAGAAATTACAAGAAAATACTAATTCCCTTGGTCAAATCCGTAATTGATGGTCTTCTTGTAGTCTCCAATCTTTCTCCTCTGTTCGGCTCCCAATGATGGAAATGAGAAATGATCTCTTCCCCAAGAGTGGAATGAATTTGACTTGAACGGCTCTTCCCTTTTATAGAATGAAGACAAGCTTAAATTAGGTTGACCTAGACACGTGGATGGCTCTCCTTGCTTCTTAAATTCGAAAATAGCTTAACTAACTTCAGTTCATTAAAATGGATAACGAGCTGTGACGTGGCAGTTTTGCTCTTTGCTTTGCTGGATCGCAGATTTTGCTCCCTCAAGTCGCTCAGCAATATATTCTGCACAAAATAACTTCCAAAGCATCCATTATTTCAAATGGGTTAAAACATATTATATTCATCTAAAAGCAACCCTATTTAGCACATATGACACACAAATCACTATAGAATTAAGGCCTAAATAACTCCCTTTTGGAGAGTTATCACACCCCCAAACTTGAACTATTGCGCGTCCCGAGCAACACTAACCAACCTTCTCTTAAGAATTCACAACATTAGACAAAGCATAACTTAACCAAAATAGATAATCCAATACTACCTTCAACCTTTACCTGAGCATTCTACAAAACCAAGCTCTGCTGCAGCAAAATAATTCTTCTGGCATGGACAAATAATCACCACCTTTTAACTCAATCCTAAGAACTTGCCACAGCCTAGCTCTATTATCAGACATATTAAAACACATTTTTAAGGGGTTTACATTTTTGTTTTTCAGACTTAAAGCAGCCCTACAGTCATAAGCTCTTAAGCATGAGATGACCCACTTTATGGTGCAGTATGCCCCTGCCTCAAACTCATCACTAACTAGGCTAAATACTCTTTTCTAAGGTAAAAAACCCTTAGTTATTCTATCCCTTGCTCCTCAGAATGACGACATTTTATGATGAAGCTCACCTAAGTCTAGGGTGACAGAAAAACTGCTGGATTATCATTAATCCTTCAAAACTTTTGCTCTGTGAATTTTTCTCAGCAAAATTTTCACAATTAATTTTTCATCATTTTTTTTTATTTTTCATTTTTCCTAGGTCATCTTTTGACGCAAAGACAAACTGTGGGTGTCACAAATGTCCCTGGTTACTCAACAACCTAGAAAGAAATAATAAACGAAGGAGAGGAATTCTCGAGCAAAAACAATTGGAGTAGCAAAAAGTCCCCCAAACTTGAATTATTCATTGTCCTCAATGAATCATTGAATTGATAAATTATACCCCCAAACTCAATTTTTTCTATCTAAATTTTAAACTAAGCGTGGGACTAGAACTAAGCTTAAGGTGGATCAAATAAATCAACACTACCTCAGCATCTTCTTGCTGCAGCGGTGACTGATACGCAAATTGCTAACCGCAAGTGTACGGGCCCAAGTTATAATATAGTGATTAAAAATCGAATGTCGTCCTCTGGATTGATTTTCTAGTTCCCCTAATTATTAAAGGTATATTCGCCCAATTTTATTTAGAGAAACTAATCGAGAAATATGCAAATCAATGAAAAACTAATCAAAGCAATAAAAAGTGTGGAAACTCAATGGAGAAAAACCTTAGGGAATTGATTTCACCTATTAGATGCATGAATTAATTAAAAGAATAATTAGGAACAAACTCGTAACAAATTCATAAACCAAGGATTATCGATAATTAAAAGTCTCTCCCGAGTACAATTAATTCTTTATGCAAATTAAGAAATTGATATCCCTATCTAATTTCAACAACAAGCATAAGCATTAAAGAACAATCCTCATAACGGTTTCTCAAGCAATCCCAAATCTCCCAATTGTAGAATTACCTAAGTTATGCAATTGATGGTCTAATCTAAACTACCCTCTCCCGAGCAATTAGTTCAGAAACAAGAATCATACAATCCGTGATCAAGGGATTATAAGCACTAAGCATACAATTGCATAAATAAATTGCGTTACGAATCGTCCTAAAAAAATCCGTAAATTATTCCATACAAACTAATGGCTACATCAAGCCCCTAGAAACGAAATTTAGCTACTCATGTCTCTAAAAATACAATAAAAATCAGTCCAATACATGCTAAAAATCAGTACAAGAGACAAGGAAGAAAGATTAAACTCGCTAGCCGTGATTCCCGTGCGTTCCCGTCACGATCCTCACGATCCAAGCTCCCAAAATCAAGCTCCCTTCGTTTCTGCCCTGTTCTGGTCGTTTTTTTCCTCTCTAAAGTCATGTTTCTCTCCAAAACCGCTCCCCCCAAATCAGATGGCATCGCAAAGTATAAATATTGAACTTTCTGCGCGACAGCGTCGTGACGCTAAGGACACAGCGTCGCGACGCTGTGTCGATATGCCCTAATTTATTTCTGGAATACTCACAGCGTCGAGACGCTGTGGAGGTAGCGTCTCGACGCTGCCTCGTTTGCGCGCCTCCTGATTGCTGCGGCCAACGTTGAGACTCTCCAATGGTAGCGTCTCAACGCTGCCCTATTATATAGATGCCTTGAACCTTATGCTCTTTTGTAAATTTCTTCAATAAAATTCATTTTTTCGCTACTAATTCACCGCAACTTCAATCTCCATCGAAATATCTGATTCCTACAAAATTAAACCAAATCTATATCTATACTATATTAAAAGGCGCTTAAGGGGAGAAACTTTTGATTTCCTTTTAAGCCCCTTTTTAATCTTCAAATTCCTTATTTGTCCTTCCTATTTAATTATTCAATATTTTATTATTTAAATTCCCACGGGTAGATCATTCCCACGTTTAAGATTAAGAATTGGTTTTTAAAAAAATCTTCATTATCACGTTTAGGTTGTGTTTTTTTTTTTAAAAAAAAATCTCATCTTTCATAAGATTAAGAATTGGTTAAAAAAAAAATCTCATTCTCACGGTTAGGTTTTGTTTTTCTTTTTTAAACAAAAAATCTCATCTTCGATAAGATTAAGAATTGAAAAAAAATCTTGATTCCCACCTTTAGGTTGTTATTGTTAAAAAAATCTCATATTTGATAAAATTAAGAATTGGTTTAAAAAACAATCTTCATCCCCACGTTTGTGTTGTTTTTTTTTTTTTTTTTTAAAATCTCATCTTCGATAATATTAAGAATTGGTTTAAAAAGAAATCTTGATTCCCACCTTTAGGTTGTTGTTTTTAAAAAAATCTCATATATGATAAAATTAAGAATTGGTTTTAAAAAAAATCTCATCTTCATTCTCACGTTTAGGTTTTATTTTTTTTTTTTAAAAAAAACTCTCATCTTCATTCCAAATTCTAATTAATTTTCGGTGGTGAAAATTAGAAGATTTTTTGAATTGGTTTAAAAAAATAATATCATCTCATCTTGATTAAGAATTGGTTTTTAAAAAAAAAAAACTCTTTTCCGTTTAGGTTTTCTTTTTAATAAAAAATCTCATCTTTGATAAGATTAATAATTGGTTTTAAAAAAAAATTCATCTTTATCCTCACGTTGAATTATTAATTCTATTTGGTTTTCGGTGGTTATAATAAATAAAATTTTTAAAATTAAATTTTGTGAAATCTAAATTTAGATCAATTGTTTTGAATTGTTTTGATTTTTCAAAAATAAAAAGATAATTGAGTTTAATTTTCGATTAAATCAAATCATGTTTTTCTTATTTCTTTTTCAAGTAGACTAAGGTATCCTTAGGAGATTTTGTTAGTTTTCTTTAGTGTCAAGATTTTATTAGTTTATATTATATTTTCGCCACCCCTACGAGTTTCATATGAATAATAAATATTTTCTGTTTATTTCTCTAATAGGAGCGAGTACACCTTTGTGTGATTTCATTAGTATTGTCTTTCTTATTCTTTCTGAAATGGGAAAGAAGATCGATCACTTTTATCTTCTCTTTTTAAAATCGATCTCTCTCCATCATGCTTTTCTCCGACCTCCAAAATTTTTCATATATTTTTGAGATTTTTTGTAGACAAGATGATAGGAAGTAATTATTAATTGATTACAAAATTAAGATTTTGGAAAATATAAATGCTTATGTAGGTAATTTGAAAGACTTTTAGTTATCTTCAATCTTAAAAAAAGGTTTAAGCGGGTGAGATTTTTTATATTTAAAAGTTGTATGATAAATAAAATAAATATGATAATTTATACATCTAAATAATATTGAGAATTTAAATGTGCAATAAAAAAAACTTTTAAAATTTGATATGGTATAAGGTATGATTTATATTCATGATATTGGTTATAAACCATTTTTATTAGAATGGCTCAATTTGGTCACATACATCTAAATATGATCAATTTTTGCAACAATTATAAATTTATGTGTGTATTTATTCATTTTTTATATTTTTTTGGTACATTATTAAGTCATATTTCAAATTTTCTAATTAACTACTTATACTTTAAAAGATATTATAACACGTGCAACGCACGTAGTTTCAAACTAGTAGACATAAAAGTGGCCAAATAATACTCGAGACTAACACTAAAATAACATAAAATATAGCTCAATAAATTGCCCTATCAAATACCCCCAAACTTAAGCATTTTCTAGTCCCGAGCAAAGTAAGAATCAAAATAATCTGTCATAAAAATAATTGAGGGGGCATTGCTCAAGACTCTTGCCTCAGGAATCTCAAATCACAGATAAATCACACTGAAACATTAATGATTAAACACATTCATCAAGATAAGCCTCATTTATTTCATTCCTCTCTCACGTGTGTGTGTGACTAGTCCTCCCTATCTCAATCCTTTAAGCCCGGAACAGTTTTATGCAACCCTTCGCTCGTTTTCCCCCTACTCTGGTCCTAAGTTCCAATCATCAAGCCTCTCTACACTCAAGATGGTAATATGCCACTAGGGTGCCTAAATGGGGTACACAACCCCCAAACTTTGAGCTTTTTCACGATCGTCATTAAAGGTGGTCACTAGCTTTCACACTCCTATTGCAGGGACCCTTAACCTGAGTTTTCTCTGGTTGGCCTAACTGATCACAATAGGGGTAGCTCTTTTTGACCTTAATTCAATTTTCCTTTACTCAGCTCATCATTTTTTTCTTTTCTTTTCATTCAATCATTTTTTTTCACTAACAAGCAAGATATGGATAATTTTCTCCTAAGTATAACATTACTAACTATCATGCAGATTAACCATCAAACCAATCCCTAAACCTTTCGAGGTGACAACAAGGCCTAGATCACATAACCCTATTCTAAGCTCGCCAAACTAAGACAGGAGACTACGTGCTCAAGTGGTGCAAAAAACTCATGAAATAAAATCAAACTATCTTGAATCCTGTCTTTAATTATCATTGCACAGAATAACTTACCTGCTTTCTGAAATTAAGTATCCTCATCGGCTGTCATAATCATAACAACACCCTCAAAGAAAAACAACTCAGACAGAAATCACTTTCAACCCAGGTCTCAATGAAACTAAAAAATTTGATCCACAATGATAAAATGAAGATAATAATCATAATCAATCACATAGCCAGATATGGTCAAAGAAAATATAACAATTAATTACAGACCAACACAAAAATAAATACTCTCCACCCCCAAACTTAAAAATTACATTGTCCTCAATGTAAAATAAATAAGAGATACAGACAAATATGAGAACAAATACAATGAAAAATAAGAAAGAGGGGAAAAGAAACAACCGTGTACAAAAGGAAGGCGGCAGGGCATCACTCGTCCTCGTCCTCAGGTGACTCGTACGGTGGTAAAGGTGGCGGCAAAGGCTGACCCGTACTAGAAGCCACCTGACACTGATAAGAATGTGCATACATGCTCGTGGTGTAGAGGAAGTGACGTCGATCCCTACGCCGCTCTCTCTGGTAATCTCGCTGGTGACTTTGGAACTCCATGCGCAGCTGCTGCAACTGCTCCTCGACTGTGGGAGGTGGAACCTCCTGCTCCTGATGCTCGGGCTCAGCAGGCTGCTCAGGATGCTCTGGCGGTGCAGGAATGGGGAAAGCTGGCTGTGCAACCGGTGGTCCAGGCCCTCGATATCGACTGATGAAGTTCTTGTCTATAATCGCTCCGGGGTGGACCAACTCCTCCTGGGCGTCCCAAACGACACCAGCGGCTCGGCAAAGAGATGTGATCAATGATGGATGCCCGAGCCCCACTGTCGTGCTACGTCGGAAGATTTGGCGCATGGACTCATGAATGACCTGACCGACATTCACTGAGCGACCTGTGGCGATAGCGAATAAAAGGATGGCGCGACTCTTCGTAACGTCACTAAGATGCGCCACAGGCATCAACTTGGCACAGAGAAAAGTGTGCCAAGCCCTGTAATCCACGAACAAGTCGGTGGTCCGAAATCTCACAACCTCCCCTCCGTTCAGAACCCACTCTGCCCCTGGCCTACATACCGTCTGTATGACCTGATTGACGTCTAACTGGCCACTAAGGTATGTATAATAGCCGTCCCCCTCAATGTCGGGTAGTCTATAGAATCTGTTGATAGTGTGGGAGTCGAAAGGGACAAAGTGTCCCCGAACAAACGATGAAGATGATGTTTCTTCCATGTTGGCATAAAACTCCCTCACTACTGAAGCTACCCCAGGTTCAGGATGTCGAACAAAGTGGCCCCAACCCCGCGCAACGATATTATTCACTAAATTTGGTTGAACCTCAGGGTCGGGACTAAAGCCTCTCTCAGGGATAAAGTTTCTACTCTCCACATATCCCTCAAATCGTTCTGCGGCCTTACTACTTATGAAACTATTGGGATCAAAAAGAGCGGAGGAGGAGGAGGAAGCGACAACGTTTCTTCTAGATCTTTTGTTCATGGTGTCTAAAGGAAAAGGTACAAGAGATCTAGGAAAGGAGGTATTGCTTAAAACAGTCCCAAGCCACAAAAACAACCACAAACTTCAATAATAGCCCGTCCGCCTCAGATATAGATAACCTCTAATAAAATCAGCAATAACAACGACCACAAGCAGCAAATGAGTGAAAAATTTACCAAACAAGGTGAAAACCAGTAGTTACAAGCTCTAATAAGGCATAAATTGAACAATGAACTCTCCACGACACCAAAAACAGCAGCAAGGCAACCATAAACTGCAGCCCAACAACGCAGAAATCACAGAAAAGGCACTAGACAACTCAAAATTTGCGGATTATACCTCTTAGCCATATGAAAATGAAACGCAAATGGAACATATATGCTGAAAGATAGAGATAGGATACCAAACGTCTCAACCCACGACACACAAACGTCTCAAATCGCCCAAAAAACAATGTTGAAGCCCGAGATTATGCAACCCACGGCCAAACACTGCAAAACTTCAAAGAAGACCAAAACTCGCGGCGTAATCCGGCTTCAAACGCTGGAAAAACACTGAAAAACACCAAGACACGAAACCTACGGTGAAATCGGGCCGAAAGACGCTGCAAAACTTCACACCCACGGCTAGAATGCTCAAAAATCGCTGAAAAATCACCCAAAAACACGAAACCCACGAGCTTATTCTGCACAAATCGGCAAAGGGAAGGCAAAATCGATGATGTTAAGTAAGAAATTTGAAGAAAAACACTTGAGAATGGCAAAAATCAGAGGAAGAACGGCTTAGGCGGCTAGGGTTTGAAGAAAAAAATAAACTCCCCTGATTCGCGATTCTGGAATTTTTGTTCCAGAATCGCGGAAGCGTCGCGACGCTTTGGACCACAGCGTCGCGACGCTGTCGCCTTTTTTGCCCAAAACGCGCGTTTTCACCGTTTTTTTTTTAAAATCCCAGCAGCCATATTTTTTTCTCTCTTCTTTCTTTTTTCTTTTTTTTTTTTTTTCTTTTCTTTCTTCAATTCAAGTAAAATTTCACCTACAAAACAAAGACAGAAAGCATAAGAAAATAGAAAAGAATGAAATTTAATCAAAAAGGAAATAAAATAAAATAAAAACAATTGGGTTGCCTCCCAAAAGCGCTTGTTTAACGTCTTTAGCTCGACGTGTTGACCGTGTATGCTTCAAGGAGGCCTATTGTCACGGGCTCCACCAAAGGTGCTCTTGCTTGCACCTTTTCTGTAACTGACCATCATTACCTCATCATGATCTATAGAGGTTCCGGCTGCTTTGAAAATTTCTTTTTCATGTAAAACTCGCACAGTCAGCTCCCTACGCTCGATGTCAATAATAACTCGCCCAGTTGCGAGGAATGGTCTCCCTAAAATAACAGGCACTAACGGATTTTCCTTTACATCCATCACAAAGAAGTCAACGGGTAGAAAAAATTTCCCTACTTGGATTAAAACATTCTCTACTACTTCGTATGGACTAACTACAAATTGGTCAGCTAACTGGAGTTTCACTGCAGTAGGTTTAATCTCCCCTACGTTCAACTTTTTACATAAGTATAAAGGAATTATGTTAATACTAGCGCCTAAATCACATAAAGCACGAAAAGAATGAGTACCAAAGTTGTAGGGAAAAGAAAAACTCCCTGGATCAGCAAGCTTGTCAGGTACATTCTTTTGAAGTCGGGCACTGCATGTAGAGGTGAGGAATATTGTTTCCACTTTCTTTTCCTTTTTTTTTTTTCCTCGAAAGCCATTCCTTCATGAATTGTACATATCTGGGCATCTGCTCCAAAGCCTCTGCAAACGGTAGATTAATATTTAAACTCATAAAGATATCAAGAAACTTCTTAAATTGAGTTGAGTAATTCTTTTTCTTCTTTTCTTTAGGCTTTGGAACCAGAACAGTAGGAGAAGGTATAAGAGGGTCAGATGTAAGCGTTTCAGCTTCGTTTGAGGATGAACCCTCTTCAACTTCTTCCTTAGTGACTTCAGGCTCATGAATCTCCTGTGCCTCAGTTACTTGAACTTCCTCCATTTGATGCACTGTGATGGCCTTGCAATACTCCATTTGGGTTTTCTCTGGCTCAGCTGTGGCTTTACCTTTCTGCATAGTGTTTACAGCATTCACCAATTGACCCAACTGAGTTTCAATGTTATGAATTGCTGCACTGTGGCCTGTCACAGTGGTATTTATTGCTATCACAGCTTCCTCCAACTTGTTAGTTCTATTGCTGGACTCTGCAATAAAAGCTCGAATTGTATCTTCAAGAGAAGGTTTATTTTCAGCCTTTTGAGATGTATATCCAGGAGGGTTCAAGATATTCTTATTGTTAGCATATGAGAAATTTTCATGATTTCTAACATTAGGGTGGTAGTGTGTGGGTGCAGAATTATGGTGTCCCCTATAGTTAGAATTTCTATCAACATAATGAACCTGTTTTGTAGTGGTCTCCTCTTGAGACTGAGATGCAAGAGCAGCTGACTCAATAGATTGTGCACTCCTTGTACCTGAGAATTTCAAGAAAGCATTAGCAAGGGAGGTCATCTGGGCTTGAAGAGAACTTACATTGTCAATCTCATAGATCCCAGTTGCGATCTTCTTAGGTGCAAACCGCTCAGTTGGCCACTGGTAACTGTTTGTGGCCATATCCTCTAGTAATGTACGTGCGTTCTCTACGGTCTTGGACAACAGAGTCCCACCTGCAGCTGCATCAACAATGGTTTTAGTATTTGGATTTAGACCATTGTAAAACAACTGGATCTGCAGCCAATCAAGGTATCCATGCTGAGGGCACTTCCTCAGTAACTCCTTATAGTGCTCCCAAGCCTCAAATAATTGTTCATCGCCTAGCTGCTGGAATGTCCCAATCTCAGTCCTAAGCTTGACTGTCTTTGCAGGTGGGAAATATTTGGCAAGAAAAGCCTGAACCAACGCGTCCCACGTAGTAATACTCCCAGGTGGAAGTGATCGGAGCCAGTCCCTAGCTTTGTCCTGCAAAGAAAAGGGAAACAATCGTAAGCGTATGGCATCTTCAGAAACACCATTTAATTTCACAGTTCCACATATATCCAGAAAGGATTTCAAGTGAGAGTTAGGATCCTCAGAGGGGAATCCTCTGAATGCACTATCTCTAGCCATTTGGATAAGGCCAGTTTTTAGCTCGAAATTATTTGCATTAATTGGCGCGTAGACTATTCTAGATTGTTGATCAGGTAAGGTAGGCTGGAAATAGTCCCGTATCGGTTTCGGTTCCTCCTGTGGATTTGGATTGGCCATCGCTGCAAGTCTCTCCCTTTTCTCCTTCCTGTTCTTTTTGCAAGTCTTTTCAATTTCAAAATCAAAAGGGACTAACAAAGCGTCCTTATCCTTTCGCATACACAATCACAGCCTAAAATAAAACAAAAACAAAAAACGAGAAATAAAACAAAAACAACAAAAATAAAGAACAAAAAGGAAAAATAAGAAAAACACAATAAAATACACTCTAAAGTAAGACCAAGCAAATTCCCCAAAATATTAAGCGAACTAAATAATTGCCAATCCCCGGCAACGACGCCAAAAACTTGATACACAAATTGCTAACCGCAAGTGTACGGGCCCAAGTTATAATATAGTGATTAAAAATCGAATGTCGTCCTCTGGATTGGTTTTCTAGTTCCCCTAATTATTAAAGGTATATTCGCCCAATTTTATTTAGAGAAACTAATCGAGAAATATGCAAATCAATGAAAAACTAATCAAAGCAATAAAAAGTGTGGAAACTCAATGGAGAAAAACCTTAGGGAATTGATTTCACCTATTAGATGCATGAATTAATTAAAAGAATAATTAGGAACAAACTCGTAACAAATTCATAAACCAAGGATTATCGATAATTAAAAGTCTCTCCCGAGTACAATTAATTCTTTATGCAAATTAAGAAATTGATATCCCTATCTAATTTCAACAACAAGCATAAGCATTAAAGAACAATCCTCATAACGGTTTCTCAAGCAATCCCAAATCTCCCAATTGTAGAATTACCTAAGTTATGCAATTGATGGTCTAATCTAAACTACCCTCTCCCGAGCAATTAGTTCAGAAACAAGAATCATACAATCCGTGATCAAGGGATTATAAGCACTAAGCATACAATTGCATAAATAAATTGCGTTACGAATCGTCCTAAAAAAATCCGTAAATTAATCCATACAAACTAATGGCTACATCAAGCCCCTAGAAACAAAATTTAGCTACTCATGTCTCTAAAAATACAATAAAAATTAGTCCAATACATGCTAAAAATCAGTACAAGAGACAAGGAAGAAAGATTAAACTCACTAGCCGTGATTCCCGTGCGTTCCCGTCAAGATCCTCACGATCCAAGCTCCCAAAATCAAGCTCCCTTCGTTTCTGCCCTGTTCTGGTCGTTTTTTCCTCTCTAAAGTCGTGTTTCTCTCCAAAACCGCTCCCCCCAAATCAGATGGCATTGCAAAGTATAAATACTGAACTTTCTGCGCGAGAGCGTCGCGACGCTGTGTCAATATGCCCTAATTTATTTCTGGAATACTCACAGCGTCGAGACACTGTGGAGGTAGCGTCTCGACGCTGCCTCGTTTGCGCGCCTCCTGATTGCTGCGGCCAGCGTTGAGACTCTCCAATGGTAGCGTCTCAACGCTGCCCTATTATATAGATGCCTTGAACCTTATGCTCTTTTGTAAATTTCTTCAATAAAATTCATTTTTTCGCTACTAATTCACCGCAACTTCAATCTCCATCGAAATATCTGATTCCTACAAAATTAAACCAAATAGACATAAAAGTGGCCAAATAATACTCGAGACTAACACTAAAATAACATAAAATATAGCTCAATAAATTGCACTATCAGTGACTAGGCTAGAAGAAATGCTCAAGCAAAAGGTTTCTGGAGATCAGAATACCTTGATCTGATTAAGCCAAACTAGTCCATGCTTCAAAAATTCAGCAGAAAATTAGTTAAGTTAGAATTACTCAATGCCATAGAACAGAAATAACTATTGGAAATTTTATTAAAAAGAAAGAAATTACATTAGCAGATATATATTTTTTTCGGTGACCCAGCAGCAGAAAAATTAAAAACAAGCAAAAACAACAAAAACAGAAAAACAGAAAAAGATGTAGTCAGAAATGCGCGAGCAACAAAAATATTTCATCAAAAAGAAATGCGCGCCCAACTCTTTCTTCAATCCTCCTGACCAGGATCTTCTTCTTCATCTAAAAGCAACCCTATTTAGCACATATGACACACAAATCACTACAGAATTATGGCCTAAATAACTCCCTTTTGGAGAGTTATCAGATGCGTTGACATGTTTCCTTCTCCCACTTACTATAAATACTTTCTCCATTCACCTTGATATTGATTTATGTAATCACCTTCCGAATGGAATTGTTACGTTAGTAAGTAACAAGAGGCTATGTATAATTCTCACCGTGTGAACTTTAGGGAGAACGTGAGAAGAAAAGTTTTATTTTCATATACCTTTTTCCTCCCACTAAGTATTTTAAAGATTAGGGTCTTTTACTTAGGTAAATTCCAGCTAAACGAATCTATCTAAGTTAATGCCTTATATTAATCCTTTTAAATAAGGTCTTTATTCTAATGTCTAGGCGAATTAAACCCTTTTAATTTCCTTGTGACATTGCATGCTAATAAGACCACGGTTAATTCAACTCAGGTACCGGATTACCGGGAGAGTTCCCTTATAACCAAGGCCTTATATCCTACTTATCATATTTTAACTCTATTAGAAACTAAGTAGGACATTTTTCTAATCCTATTAGAAAACAGTGATCTTAGGTCTAATCGATTTTAAACGTTTTGAAATTAATTCGTGCTACCTAAGATCTTATGTTAGCATGCAACTCTTTGTTATAGGTTTAACGGTTTCTATTCATTAACCTTATAACCATTTATAACTTTTAATGAATTTAATTCTATAACATGCTTCTAATAGTGATGAAAGCATATAACAATCAAAATTCAAGTTATATAAAATAAAACACCATTCACAAAGCATAAACGTTTTGAAACAACCTATGTTTAGGTGATTTCTAATGGCATAACTATTACGCTATGATGTCTAGGTGATAAAACCTCACATCTCTCACACATGCTCATAAAACCGGGTTAACCTAACTCAAGTACCAGCTCGATGCCCAGGTAGGAGGTGTTCCGTAAAACGTCAACTTAAATACCTCCAGCCTTAGACATCATCTCGCCTGGTGAGTTCACTTGTAACCTTAGTGTTGGGAGTGCGACCAAAGTCCCACATTGGCTAGATAAGGGGATGCTCATGGGTATATAAGGGAGGACTAGTATCTTCATTGGTATGAGGCCTTTTGGGGTGATCCAAAAGCAAAGCCATGAGGGCTTATGCCCAAAGTGGACAATATCATACCATTGTGGAGATATGTGTGTGTCCGGTAGTCCCTTAACACTTAGCTTTACAAGATATCGACCTATTCTATGCGAATCATTCGAGATTTGGATTTCGTTGACCCTAAGTGAGCATGCATTTATCTTTGTTATAGGTTTTAACGTCTATGTCAATTTTGATAACAGTTTATAATATAGACAACCTATAACATTCATCTATGCTAAGGTGGTTTCATGCTGCATGCTCGTTTGTTTTCGTTTATTAATATAATGCTTATATTTAAAACATCCATAAACGAAAAAATAAAACAACCAACATGCAACTATCATGAAACCTAACATGCATTCCTTTTATTATAACTCTTATAATTAATTACTAATGCATGAACATGCTTTCCTATGGTGAGATTTTAAATCTATATGACATACCTTATGCATATCCAATTTCTAATTTAATTATAACATACATTCCTAATGCATAAATAATTAAACACACTAAAGCGGACCGGTTTTGGCATCCAAACAATCTAACTAAGCTAAATTATTACAATAATAATTAAATAAAAATGAGAACCGCCTTGGACAGCTTCCGAATCGGCCCCGAACCACTCGAACCATCTTGAACCATCCCAAAAGAGGCTTGAACCGAACCATAAGGCATCAAAATGGGTTGAACCGGCCTTGAACCAACCGAACCGCCCGGGAAACGGTGAACCAGACCATGATTTAAACGCTTGAACCGAATCACCGCCAAAATTCAAACTCATTTGAATTTCTTCAACAGCGTCGCAACGGCTGTTCATACAGTAGCCCAGAATTTCCAGATTTCTTCACACTCTGTTTTTCCGGCCAACGAACATCATGTCTTCTTTCTTTGATTACAGCCTAAATACTACTCTATTAACTCCCAAATTTTTACAGACTCTTGCCAAGACATTAAAGCCCATAAACATGTAGGCAATTACAATTTAAATCAACAATTGAAAGCTTAATTTGATGCCAAAACCGAGTTCATCGAACTTTAGCAACCAACACATTCAACAATTGAAATTCACCCACCAAACTCGAAATTAATGGAAATCAAGTGCCCAAACCAAGCTCTATTACCAATTGATGGAGTGAAGAACACTCGAGCGAAAGCGTTGGCGGATCTTAAGCACCGATTTTCATTAATTTCGTTGATTAAAAGCATACTGAAACTAAAACGAAAACAGAGCAAGAACACAAATACCTCTTGGAGCTCCGAATTCAAGCATTTCGATGGATGTTTCTCTATACGATCTTGACGTGGACGACCACCGAGATCTTCCCCGCTATTCTCCGGCCTTAGAACGGGCTTGTGGGAACCCGAGCATGATGAATTGGAAGAAGAAAGAATATGGGTTTGAGAGAGTTTCATCGTTTTTTCAAATTCTGTTTTGAGAGCATTTTCATGGAGAAATTCAGCAACCTTTTTCACCTTCAGCATCCACATCTTTCCCACCTCTTCATGACATTTATAAAGAGGTTAAACGATGCTTTGTGTTTACCACAATTTGACAGCACAAAGATGAATGGCAAAGGCATAAATTGGTGGCATTCCATGAATTTTTCAATTCATGAATTTTAAATGAATTACAAAATTCATTTTCTTTTAGTTTTCAATTTGAAATTAATCTTTATTAATTTAAATGAAAACTAATTCTAATAATTTAAGTAAATAAATCTAATTTATTTAATAATTTCAATTTTAATATCTTATATTAAAATTAATAATACACCAATACCGTTCTCTCTCAAAAGCGATGAATGTGAATCACAATTCAAATTCAAACGGAATATCTCGAACATGAATCCGTATTCATATGAGTTATATTTAAATAATAATAACTCTCTTAAAATATGGTTTAATTCGTAATTAAACTAACGAGTTAAATTATATCGAATATAATTAACAATATCTCCCTTAATTGAATTTGAACGTGTTTCAAATTCTAACATCACTCTGTTCTAAGGTTAGATCCGATTGAGCTAGCAGGGGGACCTAATGGACCTATAGATCATGGGCTCCAACGATTCGAGATTAACCGGTTGAACTCTTTCAATCCTAGTTAACCAACATTCGTTAACTAACGGGACACTCCACTATAGCCCGTAGTTGAACTCCCCTCACTGTAGATATTTTTTGTTTCACCCGATATAACCGTGATTAGTAAGTCAATCCTTCACAGGTTGTTCGTAACTATAGTATGGTCAAAAGTCCGTTTTACCCCTATAACACTTTTTGTTCCTTAAGCCTTCATTGAGTCCCTAATGAACAATTGGTTTGTGGTCCCACCACTAAACCAATTGTTCATTTGCATAGGACGCCGCCCCTCGCATGTCTCGACATGAACGATATAGGATCACATCGTTTGTACTAAAACAAAGTGGGCCGCGTCACATAGTTTTTCCTAGGATAAGGTACCCAGTCTTTTTTTCAAAAAAAAAAAAAAAAAAAGGTACCCAGTCTTATCCTTATACTATAGACGGTTTTAGACTATGTACTTGAACCTGATCCATTTTTTTATGTCACTACATATAGTTTGAGTGTTTCATATCATAGCCATGGATTCTAGTTTATTGGATTTGGGTTGATAAATGCATAGTTAAACTAACCTTTCGACAACCATGAATTGAACTATTTTAATAATGATTTATTTTTAACTTTGTTACATTTACTATCCACGAGTTTTAGGACATAAACCCCAACAGTAACTTCAGGGGTAAAACAAACATTTGATCCAACTATAGTTACGAACAACCTGTGAAGGGTCGACTTACTAATCATGGTTATATCAGGTGGACATAAATATATCTACAGTGAGGGGAGTTCAACTATCGGGCTATAGTGGAGTGTCATGATAATTAACGAATGTTGGTTAACTAGGATAAAAGATTTTCGCTGGTTAATCTCGGATCGCTAAAGCCCATGATCTGTAGGTCCATTAGATCCCCCTGCTAGCTCATACGGAATAAACGTTAGAATAGTGTGATAACGGAATTCAAAGCGTTCAAATTCGATTTAGGGAGTCAATGTCAATTATATACGGTATTATTGACGTAATAGTTTAATTACGAATTAAACTATCACTTGAGAGAGTTTGAAATATTTAAATATGATTTGAATATTACAAACAGGTATAGATGCATATATCGATTTTGGATGTGAATAGGGATTCATATTAAAAATCGGGATTGAGAGAAATCGGGGTTGATGTAATTATTTGATTTAATATTTGATATTAAATTAAATAAATAAATTAAATTTTTTTAATTAATAATTTAAATTTAAATTAATTATTATTGAATTAATTTTAATTTTAAATCAAGATTGTGGAAATGTATAAATGAAAATTAGTTTTCATCTATTTGGAGGGGGTGGAATGTGAGTTTTCACATTCTTCACCTTAATGTGCCACCTCCATGAACAACAAGCTTCAACCCAAATTCAGCCCAGGGTTAATTTGGCTGCATAAATATCTTCTATAAAAGGTCTATCATATCTATCTCATTCATGATGAAGCTTATGTATTTTTCTCTCAAAAGGTCTATTATCATATCTATCTCATTCATGATGAAGCTTATGTATTTTTCTCTCAAAGGGTCTATTATCATATCTATCTCATTCATGGCTTGCGACATCAAGTTTCCTCCCAAATTTCATCACCAAATTGGCTTCCACAAGCCGTTCTAAGGCCGGAGAATAATAGCAGGGAAGATCATGGTGGTTGTCCGAGACTTGTTCATGTTCGATTTCATCCAAGGAATAGCTTTAATTCGGCTACCAAAAGGTTGGTTAATTTAAACTATGTTTTTCGGCTTATAAGTGCATGATTTTCTTTACTGAAATTAAAAGAAATTGGAGTGTTTCGATCCAAATCGCTTCGGCTAGTGTCTTGTACACTCCTTCAATTGGTATCAGAGCATGATTTGGGCACTCAATTTCGTTTAATTTTAGCTTGGTGGGTTGATTTTTGCATGTGATGTGTGTTCGGGAGCTAAAATGGACTTATTATGATTTTGGCATCAAATTAGTCTTTAATTCGTGAATTAAAGTTGTAATTGCTTACATGTTTATGGGCATATATGTGTTGGCTTGAGTCTGTATAAATTTGGGAGTTAATAGAGTTGAAACTAGGATGTAATCGAAGAAAGAAGACGAAGATATCAATCTGACCGAAAATAGAGACTGGCTCCAGATGCGTCAGCGCGTCTCGACACTGATGAACAGATTCAAACGCATGCCCAGATTCAAACGGTGAACCGGACCGGTTTAGCAGCGGTTCGGTCCGATTCACCTCTTCACAGGCCGGTTCAGCTCCCATTAGACCGGTTCAAGCCTATTTCAACTCCTTTGGGTCCGGTTCAAGAAATTCTAAGGAGGTTCGGGCCGGTTCGAATGATTCGGAAGCTGTTCGAGATCGTTTTTTCAATTATTATTGTAATAATTTAGTTAGTAGCTTGATTAGGATGCCAAAATTGGTCCATTTTAGTGTGTTTAATTTATTATGCATTATGGTGTAGGATCGAAAGGCAACACTAGAGGGGGGGTGAATAGGGTTGACTACCAATTTTTTTAAAATAATTTTATCTATGAAATATGCTCAAATAAAAATTAACACACAAATTTAATTTAAGAAAAATTAAGCAATATAAAACCTAAAGCATGCACACTAAGATAGCTTTGAATTTAAATAGAAATTTAAATAGCCCACTAAAATTAAATCATGCAATTAAAGAGAAATTAAAAATTAGGACAATAAAGCAAAGGAAATAATTAAGGGCATAAAATAAAAGAGAGAGAGGAAGAGAAAACACCGGGAATTTATAGTGGTTCGGCAAATTGCCTACTCCACTCCCCAAGACTCCTTCTTGGGTATTTCACTAGTGATTCTCTTACGGGTGAGAACCAAACCGACACACGACCCTCTTTTTCCTAGGCTAAAGAGAAACCCAAGATCCTTTTAACTGGTTCAAGATCAAACCAATTTCTTTTTCTCAAAACCCAAGGTGTACCCACACCTTAATACAATTCCCAAAGAGAAAAGAAAAGAGAACCTCACAATATTGCCTCTTGAAGGCTAGATACACAAGTTGAGCACTCTAAAAAGAAAACCTCACAAAAATATAACTAGGCCAATTTTGGAGCAAGGAGGACAAGAATGAGAGAGTAGAGAGAATTGAGAGCTTAAAGACTTGAAAGCTTTGGTGTGTATATGAATGGGAGAATCAAGTCCAATTTATAGGCGATGGGGATGAATTTTGGCCGTTAGATTAACCTAAAGATGGATGGTGGGGATTGAATTTAAGATGGAAAAGGAAAGGATTTTGGAGTTAAGGGAGAATTTTGAAGATATGGAATTTTGGAGATAATAAGAATAAATCAAGGATTTTTGGGATGGATTTTGGAAAAAATAAAATTTGAATTGGGAGGAATTTTGGGAAAAAAT
Source organism: Luffa aegyptiaca (assembly GCA_017139565.1). Taxonomy (NCBI): domain Eukaryota; kingdom Viridiplantae; phylum Streptophyta; class Magnoliopsida; order Cucurbitales; family Cucurbitaceae; genus Luffa; species Luffa aegyptiaca. The sequence goes on along the minus strand of CM029405.1, from coordinate 17,791,395 downwards.
AAAATTTGAATTGGGAGGAATTTTGGGTGAAAATTTAGGAGAAATTTGAGAGAAATAGATTAGGAAATTAAAAGGAAAATAAAAAATAAAATTGATAATAAAAATACTGCCGGACGAAGCAAACACCACGCGCACAGGGAGGAATTGCGCTGCACGCGCGCGTCCTGCGCGTGAAGACCTGCGACAATTTTTTTTTTTTTTTAAATTACAGAATAAAAGGCTGGAAATTTTTGATCCGCGCCACGTGTCGTCTTCTGGTTGGCCCGCGCGTCAATCAACGATTCTCCTTTTTTTTTTCAATATCAGCTCGCCACGTGTCAGTTTCCTATTGGTCCACGTTGGCCACGTTAGCGCCACGTCACTTGACACGTCATCCGCCACGTTAGCAAAAATTACCGTTGGAGTGCCACGTCACCCGCGCACGTCAGCTGCCACGTCATCAATTTTGACCGTTGGAGTGCCACGTCAGCAAGGTGCCACGTGTCACTGCCACGTAGGATTTCCCTCATCAATCTTGTTTTGCCCATAACTTCTTCGTTTGAGCTCCGATTTGAGTGATTCAACAGGCGTTGGAATCGTTGTTTCGAGCTCTACAAGATAGTGACTTTGAAACACTGAAAATGTTAGTATAAAAAATCAGAGTTTGTTATCATCAAAATACTTGGTTTGATTGAAGCCCTAAAGCTAACAATCTCCCCCTTTTTGATGATGACAAACCACTATAATACTAGAAATATTTCTCCCCCTTTTGTTATCAACAAAAAGATATTACCATGTGATTTTACTCCCCCTTAATCATATAATGCTCCCCCTCAATAAATTATAAAACATAATTGCTTCCCCTATCAAACATAGTTAAGCAATTAAATTCTAATAATGCCAAGTGCAAGTCTATTTCTACAAAAAGCTTCTTCATTTAAAGCTTTTGTAAAAATATCTGCCACCTGGTTCTCAGTATTAACATAATTAATGACAATATTCTTATTTTGCACATGCTCTCGAAGAAAATGATGTCTAATGTCTATATGCTTTGTCCTAGAGTGTTGAATAGGATTTTTGGTTAAATTAATTGAACTAGTATTATCACAAAAGATTGTTACTTGTTCAAAATTTAAACCAAAATCACGCAAGGTTTGTTTCATCCATAAAACTTGAGAACAACAACTAGCAACAGCAATATATTCAGCCTCAGTGGTAGATAATGCAACAGAATTTTGCTTTTTACTATACCAAGATACTAAAGAACTACCTAAAAAATGGCATGTTCCACTAGTACTTTTTCTATCAGTTAAACTACCAGCAAAATCAGCATCAGAATATGCAATCAGATCTAAAGATGCATTTTTAGGATACCATAAGCCTAAATCAACGGTACCAAGTAAATATTTAAAAATTCTTTTTACAGCATGCAAGTGCGATTCTTTAGGACAAGATTGAAATCTAGCACACATGCATACACTAAACATAATATCAGGCCTACTCGCAATTAAGTAAAGCAAGGATCCGATCATACCTCTATAAGCTTTAATATCTACATTTTTACCTTTTTCATCCTTATCAAGCTTTGTAGTGGTACTCATCGGGGTCTTTGCTACTTTTGCATTATCGAACTTAAACCTTTTGAGTAGATCCCTTGTGTACTTCTCTTGATTTATGAAGATTCCATCTTCAAGTTGTTTGATTTGAAGCCCAAGGAAGAATTTAAGTTCTCCCATCATGCTCATTTCAAACTCACTGTGCATACACTTAGAAAATTCTTCACAAAGAGAAGAGTTAGTAGCACCAAATATAATATCATCAACATAGATTTGCACTAATAAAATATCATTATCTTTAGTTTTAATAAAAAGAGTAGTATCAATAAGTCCCATTTTAAAACCATTTTCTAGCAAAAATTTACTCAAACGGTCATACCAAGCTCTAGGAGCTTGTTTAAGACCATAAAGAGCTTTATTCAATTTGAAAACATGATTTGGATTTTCAAAGCTTTCAAAACCAGGAGGTTGTTCAACGTACACTTCCTCCATTATGAAACCATTTAAGAAAGCACTCTTAACATCCATTTGAAATAAAGTAAAATTCTTATGAGATGCAAATGCAAGAAACATGCGAATAGATTCTAATCTAGCAACAGGAGCAAATGTTTCCTCATAATCTATTCCTTCTTCTTGACTATAGCCTTGAGCAACTAATCTAGCTTTATTTCTAACAATATTTCCAGATTCATCCATTTTATTTCTAAATACCCATTTAGTACCTATAACAGGATGATCACTAGGACACGGGACTAGTTCCCACACATTATTTCTTTCAAATTGATTTAATTCTTCTTGCATAGCAATTAACCAAAACTCATCCTCAGCATCTTTAAAAGACTTTGGTTCAATTTGAGACACAAAAGCAACATTATTTAAAGCATTTAAAGAAGAGCGAGTTCTTACCCCTTAAGATACATCACCTATTATTAACTCCTGAGGATGGTGAGTGGAAAATCTCCAATCCTGAGGGAGGGATTTCTCTGGCTCTTTCTGAGATTCATTTGATGTTGCTTCCCTATCTTTAATACTAAGATCTTCAACAGGTATTTCTAATTCATCACTAGCAGAGACTTTATTAATGGCAACTTGCGTTTCATCAAAAACAACATTCATTGACTCTTCAACTACATGAGTTCTTTTATTAAACACTCTATATGCTTTACTACATGTAGAATATCCTAAGAATATGCCAATATCCGTTTTTTATTCAAACTTTCCAAGTTTCCCTTTGTCTTTCAAAATAAAACATTTGCAACCAAAGACTTTGAAATAGCTAATATTTGGAGTTTTATCATTAAAAAGCTCATAAGGAGTTTTATTTAAAACAGGTCTTATTAAAACACGATTTATTACATAAGATGCAGTATTACCAGCTTCAGCCCAAAAAGATTTTGGTAAATCATATTCATTAAGCATGGAAGTAGCTAATTCTTGTAAAGATCGATTTTTCCTTTCTACAACACCATTTTGTTGGGGTGTCCTTGGAGAGGAAAAGTCATGAGAAATTCTATTTTCTTCACAAAAATTTTCAAAAGATGCATTTTCAAATTCTCCTCCATGATCACTTCTAATTTTCGAAATCATAAAACCTTTTTCATTTTGAATTCTTTTTGAAAAGCTAATAAAAGATTTTAAAGCTTCATCCTTATGAGATAAAAATAAAACCCATGTAAATCTTGAAAAATCATCAACTATAACAAAAGCATAATGCTTTCCACTAAGACTTGCAACTCTAGTAGGTCCAAAAAGATCCATATGTAATAGTTGCAAAGGTCTAGAAGTAGAAACCATTTTCTTTGGTTTGAAAGAAGACTTAGTTTGTTTACCCATTTGACAAGCATCACAAACTTTATCTTTTTCAAAATTTAATTTTGGAAGACCTCTAACAAGGGATTTCTTGGAAATATTTGAAATTAAATGCATGCTAGCATGACCTAACCTTCTATGCCATAACCACGAATCATCATGCAAAGCAGATAAACATTTATTTTCTACTGTAGGACAATCTAATAAATCAATAGTATAAACATTTTTATCTCTATTTCCTACAAATAGAATCTTTCCATCACATGCATTTTCTATGGTGCAATTTTTATTACTAAAAATTACTTTATATCCTTTATCACATAACTGACTAATACTTAATAGATCATGCTTTAAACCATCAACCAACAGAACATTTTCAATCATAAAATTTGAACCGTTACTAATATTACCTTTGCCAACAATCTTACCCTTTTTATTGTCGCCGAAGGTAACGTATCCTCCATCTTTCTTTTCTAGGTATGTGAATTTTGTGTGGTCCCCAGTCATATGTTTTGAACATCCACTGTCCAAGTACCACTTATTCTTTATCGATCTCAAACATACCTGAAAGAGTCAATTCTCAAGATGTAACCTTAGGTACCCAAATTTGTTTGGGTCCTTGGGGGTTAGCTAACAAAAATTTAGGAATCCATCTCTTTTTATTATCATTCATAATATTGATTTTTCTTAAATTGCATGCATAAGCTTTATGACCATGATTTCCACATGCATGACAAGTAATAGAACTTTCTTTCACAAAGTAATTTGTAAATTTCTGTTGTTTTTGGTGAGGTTTATAACCTAAGCCACTTTTATCAAATATGCCTTGTTGCTTACCCATCATGATATCTAAATTCTTTTTCCCATTTGTAAACTTGAAAAGAGTAGATGAAATATCTTCATTTTTATTTTCTAATAATTTATACTCTTCTTTTAAAGCATGCAAATTGGATTTAGAAGAATCTAGCTCTTTTCCTAATGTCTCCTTTTTCTCTTTTAGATTATCTAGCTCAATTAATAAATTATTATTTTCTAGAGCTAATTTAGCATTTTTCTTCCTATGAGACATATATTTCCTTTACCTTCTTGACTGTTGACTTTCTTTGAGAAGTTCCTTTTCCTGAAATGCTTTTTGAACTTCTTGGTCAAGTAGGCGAACTCTTCATCATTTAGTTCAGTTTCAGTTTCAGAGTCCTCTTGAACTTGGGTGGACTTTAATGCTAGGCTCTTCTTTTTTTTTACATCTTCTTCCACATTGGCCTTCATGATTATCTCATGCGTCATGAGAGATCCAACGAGCTCCTCCAGTGGAAGTTTTGAGAGGTCTTTTGCTTCTTGGATCGCCGTCACCTTAGCTTCCCAACTCTTAGGCAATGATCTAAGAATTTTTCTCACATTTTCGGAGGTGGTATAAGATTTTCCTAATCCCTTCAAAGCATTAACAATGTTAGTGAACCTAGTAAACATTTCAGATATAGTTTCATTTGCATCCATTTTAAACAATTCATAATTATGAACTAACATGCTAATTTTTGACTCTTTAACTTGATTAGTTCCTTCATGAGTTACTTCAAGCATATCCCAAATTTCTTTAGCAGAATTACATGTAGAGACTCGATTAAACTCAGCAGGACATAAAGCACAAAACAGACAATTCATGGCTTTAGCATTAATAGAAAACTTTCTTTTATCTTCATCATTAAACTCTTTTTCTTCCTTAGGAATATCTTTATTATCAACTAACTTAGTAGGAATTTCAGAACCATTAGAAACAATTTCCCTCAAATTATAATCAATCAAAATTAAATAAATTCTCATCCTAGTTTTCCACCATGCATAATTATTACCATCAAACAAGGGTGGCCTAGTGGTAGATTGACCTTCACCTTACCCATTTATTCCAGTGGTTGCCATAAGGTCGAACAATTAAGTTTTTGAAAAAAGAGAATATGATATTTTTTTTTCAAAGATTTTTATAAAGAAAAATACTTTTCTAAAATTCAGATTTTAATTAAAAAAGATTTTAAAGATTAGGAAGTAAAAAAAATGAGGTTTCAAGAACTGGTTTTCAAAGAAAAAAAATTTCTAGTGAAAACGGCTTTTAAAACTCAATTTTTCAAACTTTTTGCAAAAATTAGAAAAATTCCAGATTTAAAAAGATTTAAAAAAAAACAGAATGTATAACAAGGAAAAAAATATTTAAAAGCCTTTTTGAAATAAGAAAACCGAGCAACCCTCTCTGATACCAATTGTAGGATCGAAAGACAACACTAGAGGGGGGTGAATAGGGTTGACTACCAATTTTTTTAAAATAATTTTATCTATGAAATATGCTCAAATAAAAATTAACACACAAATTTAATTTAAGAAAAATTAAGCAATATAAAACCTAAAGCATGCACACTAAGATAGCTTTGAATTTAAATAGAAATTTAAATAGCCCACTAAAATTAAATCATGCAATTAAAGAGAAATTAAAAATTAGGACAATAAAGCAAAGGAAATAATTAAGGGCATAAAATAAAAGAGAGAGAGGAAGAGAAAACACCAGGAATTTATAGTGGTTCGACAAATTGCCTACTCCACTCCCCAAGACTCCTTCTTGGGTATTTCACTAGTGATCCTCTTACGGGTGAGAACCAAACCGACACACGACCCTCTTTTTCCTAGGCTAAAGAGAAACCCAAGATCCTTTTAACTGGTTCAAGATCAAACCAATTTCTTTTTCTCACAACCCAAGGTGTACCCACACCTTAATACAATTCCCAAAGAGAAAAGAAAAGAGAACCTCACAATATTGCCTCTTGAAGGCTAGATACACAAGTTGAGCACTCTAAAAAGAAAACCTCACAAAAATATAACTAGGCCAATTTTGGAGCAAGGAGGACAAGAATGAGAGAGTAGAGAGAATTGAGAGCTTAAAGACTTGAAAGCTTTGGTGTGTATATGAATGGGAAAATCAAGTCCAATTTATAGGCGATGGGGATGAATTTTGGCCGTTAGATTAACCTAAAGATGGATGGTGGGGATTGAATTTAAGATGGAAAAGGAAAGGATTTTGGAGTTTAGGGAGAATTTTGAAGATATGGAATTTTGGAGATAATAAGAATAAATCAAGGATTTTTGGGATGGATTTTGGAAAAAATAAAATTTGAATTGGGAGGAATTTTGGGTGAAAATTTAGGAGAAATTTGAGAGAAATAGATTAGGAAATTAAAAGGAAAATAAAAAATAAAATTGATAATAAAAATACTGCCGGACGAAGCAAACACCACGCGCACAGGGAGGAATTGCGCTGCACGCGCGCGCTTGGCTGAAGGAATAGCAGGCGCGTGCACTGCACGCGCGCGTCCTGCGCGTGAAGACCTGCGACAATTTTTTTTTTTTTTTTTTAAATTACAGAATAAAAGGCTGGAAATTTTTTATCCGCGCCACGTGTCGTCTTCTGGTTGGCCCGCGCATCAATCAACGATTCTCCTTTTTTTTTTCCAATATCAGCTCGCCACGTGTCAGTTTCCTATTGGTCCACGTTGGCCACGTCACTTGACACGTCATCCGCCACATCAGCAAAAAATTACCGCTGGAGTGCCACGTCACCTGCCACGTCAGCTGCCACGTCATCAATTGTGACCGTTGGAGTGCCACGTCAGCAAGGTGCCACGTGTCACTGCCACGTAGGATTTCTATCATCAATCTTGTTTTGCCCATAACTTCTTCGTTTGAGCTCCGATTTGAGTGATTCAACAGGCGTTGGAATCGTTGTTTCGAGCTCTACAAGATAGTGACTTTGAAACACTGAAAATGTTAGTATAAAAGATCAGAGTTTGTTATCATCAAAATACTTGGTTTGATTGAAACCCTAAAGCTAACATAAGGATGTATGTTTAAATTAAATTAGAATCACATATGCATAATGTATGCCATATAGATTTAAAATCCCATCATAGGGGAAAACATGTTTTATGCATTAGTAATTATTATAAGTGTTATAATAAAATGGAATGCATGGATTAGGGTTTCATGTTTCAATGCATGTTGTATGTTTTAAATTCATTTAGCTCGAATAGAATAAAGCGTTATATTAATAAACGAAAATGAACAAGCATGCAGGATGAAACCACCTTAGCATAGTTATAGATTTATCGTTATTTATAAAGAGTTATAAACCGAGATAGACGTTAAAATCTATAACAAGATAATTGCATGCTCACTTAGGGTTAACGAACCTCAAACTCGAACAATTCAAATAGAATAGGTCGATATCTTGTAAAGCTAAGGTTACAAGAGAACTCACCCGATGAGATGCTGTCCAAGGCTGGAGGTATTTAAGTTGACGGTTTACGGCAGACCTCCTACCTGGGCATCAAGATGGTACTTGAGTTAGGTTACCCTGAGTTTTATGAGCATGCGTGAGCAATGTAAGGTTTAAATGAGTTTATCACCTAGACATCGTAAGTATAAGCATTATACACACCTAGACGTAGGTTGCTTCAAAATGGTGCTTTATATAACTTGATTCTTGATTGTTATACGCTTTCGTCACCATTAGAAGCATGTTATGGGGATAATTCATTAAAAGTTATAATAGTAATAAAAGTTAATGAATAGAAACCGTCATAACCTATAACAAAGAGTTGCATGCTAACCTAGGATCTTAGGGAATGAATTAAGTTTACATGGTTTAAAATTTAATAGACCTAAGATCGCGTTTCTAATAGGATTAGAATATCTTACTTAGTATTTTAATAGATTAAAATATGATTAATTAGGATATAAGACTTCGGTTATAAGGGAACTCTCCCGACAAATGGACCGGTACCTGAGTTGAATTAACCACGGTCTTATTAGCATGCAAACATCACTAGGTAAAATGATTAATTCACCTAGACATTAGAGTAAAGACCTTTATAAAGAGTTATAAAAGGCATAGACTTAGATAGATTCATTTAGCCGAATTTACCTAAGTAATAAAAGACCCTAAAATTTTAGGACACTTTAGTGGGAGGAAAAGTATAAAACAAGATATTAATATCAAGTTTTTACTCTCACGTCCCCCTATATTCACACCGTGAGATCCATGCTTGGACTCGAGGCACCCTGGGAGCGTCCCCTACGGATGGTGTTTGCATGGGTCAATAACAAGGTGAATGGGGAAAATGTTCATAGTAATTGGTGAAGGAAATGTGTCAATGTATCTTGCGGTCTCTTCCATTAGGTTGCACTGTGAGATTCCCATGCGCTGCCTGCGAGTCGCCCTGGGAGCGATCACTCTAAGGAGGACTTGTACATGAGATTCAGAACAACTTAAATTCTAGAAATGGATATGGTTTCATAGGGTCATTCCTAACATTCACTACAATAAAAAACACGTTTAATAGCATCTTAGGATAGCTTTTTATATAAAAAGCTATGACAAAAAGGAAAAAAAAAGCGGAAGATTAGAAAAACAAAAAAATAAGCGCCCAACGTTTAGAAAACTCTTCAGCCTTTTTTTCTCTCTTGCGTGCCTCTCCCCTTTCCTCTCGATCTCTCTCTCTCTCGTCTTCTCCTAGATCCATCGCACCAGCATGACACTGCCGCCGGAGATCCCATCAAACCGCCGTTGCACCTCAGCCACGCCGAAGATCCCGTCCAACCGCCGCCGCGCCTCAGCCACCCGCACACGCCGCGAGAAACACCAACATCGCCGCCCTTTCTCGGTGAGTTTTCTCTCCCGTTTCAATCTCTGACTCTCTCTTTCTCTCTCGACACTATTTCCCTCTCCCGTAGCTCTCTTCCTTCGTCTTGTCCGGCGCACGCACTAACTTGGGCGACAGCGGCTCGTCGACGATTCTACACGCGAACATACAGACGACGTGGGTTCGTCCTCGCGTTTCCAGCAACGTTGGGCTCTTGTAAGTGTTGTGCAGAGGCTATGGAGGTCGTGGGTGCTCAGGCTCGCGCGAATGGTATTCAGAAAGTAGTGGAAATTTGATCTTATTGCGATTCGGGCAGTGGGTATTGATTCTCAGTGGTTGTTAAACTATTTGTTGGGGGTAAGTGAGATCTAAAGCATTTTTTTAGTCGATTGTGTGTTTAATCGAATGTTGATTGACATTGGTTTCCAATTTTAAGCTATCCATTGAGATTGGAGTTCGAATTGTCGAATTCGGACCAACTTAGAACCAAACCAGCAAGATTAAAGTTTTGTTTTGGTGAGTTTCTTTCCTGAATTTTCATTGTTAGCAATTGTATGCAAGGGAAAGTTAGTATAATATTTTTTTCCTAATTTTAAGAATGTTAGGTTGTTGGTTGGATCTCTTTTTAACTTAAGAACTTGATTTCATGTTTATATTATAAGCTTGATGGAAGTTGATTTGTACTTGGAGCTCTTTAGTTTGCAGTAGTGGTTTGAGTATTCTTCAAATGGGAAGAAGAAATATAGTTGCCCCATGTGCAAGCAGACCTATGTGGCAAAAGATGTTGCATGGCTGTATTTTCAGTTTGTGGGAGATGCAAAATGATTCGATGCTTTCTAAGAAACCGACCGATTGGGTTGAGAGAGATCCGGAGTTGTTGAGAAGTGAGGTGAAGAGGCTGGAGATGAAGAAGGTCTCGGTGCTTAATTCAACATTGGAGCAACGAGGGAAGGATCTCAAAGAGCTCAATAAGGAGGTATTTCTGCTTTGTTGTTAGGAAAACTAGGACTAATAGATGTTGATTATTAAGGGCCCGTTTGATAACCATTTCAGTTTTTGGTTTTTGGTTTTTGGTTTCCTGTTTTTTAAAAACAAAAACCACATATGTTTGATAACTGGTTTTTGTTTTCTGTTTTTTAAAAATTAGAAAGATGAAAAAATATTTTAGAGAGAGAAAAATGTGTAAAGACGTTGAAACAAAAATTTAGAGACAAATATAAATGTTTTCAAGAGATTTTTTTTTTTTTTTTAAAGACGAGAGAAAAGTTAAACATAGAAAAATTAGAGAGATGAAAGAAAATGTTTAGAGAAAGAATATTAGTTAGACTCGAGAAAAGATATTAGTTAGAGAAAAAATAGAAAACAAATTAGAGTAAAAGCCATAAATTTTAGATTAAAAAAATTAAATAAAAAAAAATTTAGAGAGATAGTAAAGTTAAGAGTAAAAGATATACTAAAGAACTAACGATAAATTAGAAAAATAAAGAAAAGTTGTAGCGATAGACAAATTTTGTGACTTTTTTTTTTCAAAAGAAAAATTAGAACATGTTTATTGAGGAGAGAAAAGGTATTGACAAGTTTTTAGAAATAGACAAGTTATAGAGAAAAAAAAGTTTTGAGAGAGAAAATTTTAGAGAGAGAAAAAAAATAGAGAAAGAAATTTGTTGGAGAGAGAGGTAAAAGAGGAGAAAAGTAGGCATTAGAAGAAAAATGAGTTTTTGAAAAACAGAAATCTGTTTTTAAAAACTACTTTTTTTGGTTTTTAAAATTTACTTATAATTCCAAAAACGTTTTTAAAAAACAGAAAACAGAAATGGTTATCAAACACCCCTGTTTTTTTAAAATGAAAAACAAAAACAGAAAACAGAAAACGAAATGGTTATCAAACGGGCCCTAAATTTTTGGGTGTTTGATTACAGATCTTTCTAAATGTAGTGAATTTAGAGATGTTCAAAGTCTCTGAAAAGGCTAAAGTATTCAGTAGTCTTTGGCCTCGATTTTTTTTCATACGATAGAATTTGTGCTAATTATCATTCTGCTGGGAAGATATTGATTGTCTATTTATCCCTTTTGCTTATAAATCTTGGGTTTCTTTTGGCTCTTTATTTGAGTGGTGGTCTTGAGAGTGAAACCATCTGTGCTTTGCTGGAATGATTTTACCACTCTATGTTGGAATATTTGGTAGGAAAATAATGCTAGGACTTTTTAAGATAGTTACAAAGAATGAGGATCCTTTTTTAGTTTAATATAACTTACAGCCTTCTATTGGAGCTTGTTTAAAAGAAGTTTTTGTACTATTCGTCTTATATCATAAGATAGCATTTGGGGAGTCTTTGGTAAATCTTAGTTGCTTTTTGGGGCTTAGGTGATGTCACATGCCAATCTCCTTTCCTTTCAATTAATCTTTCCTATGAAAATTGACAATGTACTTGGTTGTTCTTCAAATGAATTTTTTCCTTCTTTCTTTTTTGTTGGTTTGTTGTGTGTGCTTTTTTTATTTGTTGGTTTTCTGTGCTATTAGGATCCATATGTGGTTCGAAAATGATGATTGTTTTCTTGTGGGTAGTGAGCATAGAGGCTTGTTTTCACTGGATCAGTAGAATCTAACTATGGAACTGGTAGTTTCTTAGTTTCCTAAAGTTCTTAACAACTTGAGACGTTCTGTAATTATTTTCTTTGAAAATCAAATTTTCAATTCTTCAGTTCCTAGATAAAGCTTATAAAAAAAATCTTCAGCTCCTAGATAAAGCTTCATGTGCTATAATTTGTTCATGTTAACTGTTGATGAGTGTATGTATACACGTGGTACTTAATCACATTGTCTTTATCTTTGCCAGGATGAAGTGAAGAAGGAAGTAGGCTTGAGGAATGAAGCCGCTAAACAAAAAACATTAATGTCCCAATTGCTCCACCTAAAATCTGAGGTCAACAGTTTATTCTAAGCTCAGATTTTTTTTTCTTGCAATGTTTTGGTTCCTTTATGGACTTATTATGTTATACATGATGATGTTTGGTTGCACGTGCAGGAACTCGATAAATCAACTATTGACTGCAAAAGGTTGCATGTAAGAAGTATGGCTTTGGCTAAAGAGATTGCAGCTTTCAAGTTGTAAGTGCAATTTTGTTGTTAAGGAAAATGAGGAGGAAAAGTTGTATACCCTTTGCCATTTGTATCGTAGGGTATCTGAACTGGATCTTGATGAAGAAGGGGTTCTAAAGCTTTCTTCATTGGGGAGTGGAGCAGATAATAAAGATACAATTGACATTCTAAGGAAATCCTTAGTTCTGTGTAATAGGTCAGTTATCTCAATGTCACCTATGGAAATCTGAAATAATCTTAGAATGTAACTTTTTGCAATTTGGTTGTGTGATTTGACCTGAAATTGAAACTTTGAGCAACTTTACGAATCAAAAGATGTGTTGTTCAAGTATATACAAATAATTTTTGAATATTAGACCAATAATGATAATATGTATGTATTTCCTTTGGCTAATTTATCGTTTTAAGTATTCTTCGGAAAAGTCTTTAACTTTTCCATAGGAGTTATAAAGAACTGATGACAAAGTGCAATCTTCTTGGAAGGGGAGAAACTCGCTATTGTAAGAAACTTGAAAGGGCAAAAGAGAAAATAAATAAACTGAAGGTGAGCTCATAACAAATAAAATCTCATTTGATGCATTTGATCTAATTTAATGTCTAATAATGATCATTATCAGGTAAGAGGCTAAGAACTAGAGAAAGCCATTAAAGATAAAGATAATGAAGTTTTGAGAGGCTTCAAGATTTCAACCATTCAAGGGGTTCAGGGTAGTGTGTATTGTAAATGTAACATGATATTAGCCAAAAATAAACCTGCTGCTTCATCAGATGCTTCAGGTTCAACTGCAAGCCAGATCAACGAACCATTATCTTCAAGAAAAGGATTTTTTTTTTAATTTTCAGGTGATGTTTCTACAAGCGATTCAACCTTGGTAGATATAGCTAAGGACATGAACTCCTCAATGGATAAGAAAACTTTAGAATTTCCTCAAGTTGAGCATGCTAATTTAAATCCTAATTTAGGACGCCAAATAAGTGGATCTCTTTCATTTTCATTTTTCCTTGTTGCATTATACTTCTAAAATACAGTCTCACACCAGAAGCACTCCTCATACTGAAGGTATTTTTCCTTAAATCTATTACCATCTCCTTGTATTGTTTCTCTCACCCTTTCATTCAAATACGAAGAAACAACTAGTAGGAAACAATGTATATCTTGAAAATATCATGAGATAACGTGATTTTAGGATACAATCACCAATAAAGTACTAAATCTCTCAAAGCTTCCTTATTTAATTCCATTAATCTTCATCTTGTCTGTCTGAAGGTGAAGTATCTAATGTCTTTATAATTTCCATTTTGCTATAAAGGGACAGAAGTTAGGTTTGACTTTGAGATCTTTCGCATAAAGTGGTATATATTTTTAAAGTTTTCTCTTCTCACATTTTCCTTCTATTAAATGTTAAACTCATAGTTATTGACTAACGTGTATGTATTATGTCCTGAGACTATTGAAGAATATACAAATCTAGTTCCTTCAACTTGTTGAAGAAAGTTAATTCCCAGCTTTTTACTATTTAAAATTATCTTTAGTAGGTGTTATTGTAGTATACCATATAGTTGTTCCTAAGTTGGCTATTTAAATGATTATTTAGGAAAATATGCTTATTTATTTTTTCAGTAAACTTTTCATCGAGGACATTATTGTTGGTGGATATTGTGTTGGTTTCTTGAATTCCTCTTGCTCTTGTGGGTTTTGCCTTCTTTATTTTCAACTCCATTTTTTGTTGACTAGTGTAACTAGTTTTGTTGGAAAAACATTCAGCAAAAGAAAGTTGGAGACATTTGTAGGGACCTTCCAAAGTTTCCATTACTAAAATTTTGAGCATGTGAAGTCTTTGGTTTTGCCACCTTCTAATTGGAGTTGTAAGATTGCCAAAGCATTAGTAGCAGCAAAAAATTGTAAGGGTTATCAAACCTCAATTTTTGTTGGGTTAGTGATTGGATGTTCTTTTTAGTTCTTTGTGAAGATTTCCCAGTTAGTATTCTTTTGCTCTTGATAAAGGTTTACATGATTTTCATTATGTATTTTCCCTTTATAGAACATTCATAAAAAATTTTGCTTGCTTTATCAAGAAAAAATAAGGTTTGTGATTCTTGCACCTGTTTGATGCCTTACTATATATAGCTTAATGTTTATGAAGGAGAGCTGAAACTTCCAATGCCTTATTGCTTAATGAAATTTGCTTTCATATAACATGGCAATATTAATGTGTCTTTTATGGCTTTGTGGTTCTAGTTTATTCGACTATGACAAAATGATGTCGACTTTGAATTTTCTGCATTCTTTTATCTCTTCGTCAATGCCTTTGTGTTAAAGTACTTTTAATCTCAAGAATCTTGAATGGTGGGCTTACCTTTTGTTGACTGGGACTAGGATCTGCTCTATTGCTTTCTTCTTCCTTAATCTTGGTTGCCTTTTTCCTTATTATATATTTATCTCTCTATATATAGGTATATGTTTAGTCCCAATATAGAGTTCCTATCATTACTGCATCAACGTATTGCATACTGAATCATTGATCCTACTACTTTGATATAATGGAAATTGGAAGTTTCTGTTTAGATATATTGAAAATGATTTTTCTTGTATCAACTTTCTCTGCTATCGAGTGTGTGGCAATTCATCTTTGTGATAAATTTTACACAATTGGAAGAACTATGTTATATTTTAAGAAATAGAAAGGGCTACAAACTAATAATTTTGCAATGACCCATTGATTGGGTCGAGACCACCAGTGGCACAATGGACTTCATGGTTGAGCTACTGTGGTTTATCTGATATTTTTGTTTCTGAATGATTACCTTGTGCAATATTGAGTTTTGCTCATATCAAGGAAGTTGGAGAATTTAATTGTTATGAAAAAAGAGTAAAAATAGATCAAAATAGTTCATTCAAAATGAAAATAAAACCTTGAAACTGATGGGGAGACTTGACCAAGGATTGTATGGTGTTGGATTTCCAGAGTGAGTAAAAGCAAGTTTAAAATAGACTCTAGAACACTGTGCAAGCATACACAATCTGCAGCAAGTAATAAGTATTTATCAAATCCAAAGTCTGAATTAGCTCTCACTTTATCTATTTTGTGCAACTCTTTAATGGTTTCGAAAGTAGTTAAAATGATTGATTTTGATATAATGCTAAAGCAAAAGAAATGACAGAATAGAAAGTAAACAAATAAAGCAGACAGATTAGAAACAAGCGTTGGTCAGGAATTAGTAATTGTTTTAAAGAATGCTCTAGCAACATTATTGATTAGGCAGAACTCTTGCAGTCTTATTAGCAGGATCCTCCCGGAACTCTGGATTTTTTAGAATGTGTTTCAACTCCAATGATGCGCTACCGATCAAGCACTAGGCAACTGGCTATCCCTAGCTCAGTCACTGGCGTTCACCAATACACAATGATGTAGTGTGATTAAATGTTACTTCCCAAATCATCCCTGAAACTAGGAAATGGTATTCATACCGACTGGCCAGGCGGGCACAAAATATAAATAAGCACAACAAATAATCAAGATGCTCAAATCAACATATATTGCATAGAGAATAAAGCACAACAATTACATGACTCCTAACCAACACCTAAACAAATTTAGTTCATAAAGCTCATGTCAACCCACGCTACAATCTGAGTATGTGCATCCATAACTACAAGAAAATACTAATTCACTTAGTCAAATTCATAGAGATGGTCTTCTTGAAGTCTCCAATCTCTCTCTCCTCTATTTGACTCCTAATGATGGAAATGAGAAATGATCTCTTCCCCAAGAGTGGAATGTCTTTGACTTGAACGACTCTTCCCTTTTATAGAATGAAGACAAGCTTAAATTAGGTTGACCTAGACACGTGGATGACTCTCCTTGCTCCTTAAATCCGAGAATAGCTTAACTAACTTCAGTTCATTAAAATGGATAACGAGCTGTGACGTGGCAGTTTTGCTCCCTGTTTTGCTGGATCGCAGATTTTGCTCCCTCCAGTCGCTCAACAATATTTTCTGCACAAAATAACTTCCAAAGCATCCATTCTTCCAAATGGGTTAGAACATGCAATAATCATCTAAAAGCAACCCTAACTAGCACCAATGACACACAAAACACTATACAATTAAGGCCTAAATAACTCCGTTTTGGAGAGTTATCACACCTCCAAACTTGAACTATTGCGCGTCCCGAGCAATACTATCCAACCTTCTCTTAAGAATTCAAAACATTAGACAAAGCATAACTTAACCAAAACAGATAATCCAATACTACCTTCAACCTTTACCTGAGCATTCTGCAAAACCAAGCTCTGCTGCAGCAAAATAATTCTTCCAGCATGGACAAATGATCACCACCTTTTACTTAATTCTAAGAACTTGCCACAGCCTAGCTCTATCATCAGACATATAAAAACACATTTTTAAGGGGTTTATATTTTTGTTCTTCAGACTTAAAGCAGCCCTAAGTCATAAGCTTTTAAGCATGAGATGACCCACTTTATGGTGCAGTATACCCTTGCCTCAAACTCATCACTAACTAGGCTAAATACTCTTTGCTAAGCTCAAAAACCCTTAGTTATTCTATCCCTTGCTCCTCAGAATGACGACATGTTATGATGAAGCTCACCCAAGTCCTGGGAGACAGAAAACTGCTGGATTATCATTCATCCTTCAAAACTTTTGCTCTATGAATTTTCTTAGCAAAATTTTCAACAATCGATTTTCTTTTTCAGCAAATAATAATAATTTTTTTTTTAATCATTTCTTACATTTCCTAGGTTATCTTTTGACGCAAAGACAATCTGTGGGTATCACAAATGTCCCTGGTTACTCAATAACTTAGCAAATTATTTAATGGAGAGGAATGCTCGAGCAAAACAATTGGAGTAGCAAAAAGTCCCCCAAACTTGAATTATTCATTGTCCCCAATGAATTATTTAATTGATAAATTATACCCCCAAACTTAATTTTTTCTATCTGAATTTTTAAGCTAAGCGTGGGACTAGAAGTAAGCTTAAAATGGATCACATAAGTCAACACTACCTCAGAATCTTCTCGCCGCAGCAACGACCATGCTAGAAGAAATGCTTAAGCAAAAGGTTTCTGGAGATCAGAATACCTTGATCTAATTAAGCTTAACTAGCCCGTGCTTCAAAAATTCAGAAGAAAATTAGTTAAGTTAGAATTACTCAGTGCCATAGAACATAAATACTATTGGAAATTTCATTAAAAAGAAAAACATTACATTAGCAGACATATATATTTTTTTCTTCAGTGACCCAGCAACAGAAAAAATTAAGAACATGCAAAAGCAACAAAACAAGATAAACAGAAAAACAGAAAAAGATGTGGTCAGAATTGCGCGAGCAACAAAAATATTTCATCAAAAAGAAATGCGCGCCCAATTCTTCCTTCAATCCTCCTGACTAGGATCTTCTTCTTCATCTCCTTCTCTCTCAAAAAGCGGTGGCGGAATCCAGGGGCTCAGTAAGTCATCAGGGAATATTGGGAAGGCCGGATATGGTTTAGAAAAATTTGATTGCAAGGCCCCCCTCAACGCGGCATCCCTTCTCTTCACATAATTCTAGAAGGTTTGGAATTGCCTTTCGGCAAACTCCATCCTGCTGGAATGCATCTGTAATTGCTCTTGCATTTGATGGATGCCGCACACCAAACCTCCTTGGCGTGCTTCCTGTGTCCTTTGCAGCCTAGCCAAGTTTGGTGTGTCGATTATTCCCTTGTCCATTAAAGTCACATCATCAGCATTCATTGGAACCCCTGCCCTTTGGCATAACATTGTTATGGTGTTTGGGAAAAACAGTTTCCCAACCTTTTTCCGCCAGCAATCGAAAATCTCACTGGAAATTATTTTGCCCACATCAATACTCATCGAATGGAGAATAGCAAACACAAGAAGTACCCGGTCTCGAGACACCGTTGAATCGTGAGTCGTTGGCAGTAAGCGCAACTTGATGAAGCCCATCCACGTATTGGCTTAGCTTCACTCTTCAGATAAGCCGCCTGGAATGTGCGCTTTTCTGTCTTCGACAGTCTCCACTGAGCCCCCTCGATAATGCCAACTTCCCGGACAGCCGCATTTAACTGATCATTCGATGGCGCCACCACCATCTCATTGAAACCTGCGTGGGGAAAGTCTTGGAGATCAAATAAAGAGTTGATAGCAGCTGGGCTCCAGTCAACAGGTCCCCTCGGACAATAGCCTGAAATCCCTCTTGATCATCAATATTTGCATAAAACTCACGGACAATATTGGAATTGACCGGCTCCGGCTTTGCACAGAACTGACTCCAGCCATGGTTTACTATTCTGGTTCTTAAGAATCATGGCAGATCATCGCCAAATCCACGTTCAAACAGAAAGTCTCTTTTCAGCATTTCTATGTACTTTGCTCGGGCAAGGTTATTGATGAAGCGGTTGTATGGAAGCTGTGGCTCCTCAGCATCAAGATTCTCACCCTCAGCCGATGCTTCAGCAATACCTTTGCCTTTGTCTTCCTTCTGTTTGGGCAAAACTTCCTCCCCCATTTTATTTTCTGTTTCTTCCCTCGCTTTATCATCTTCCTCTTTTTTCTCCTGTTCTTCTCTCTCCGTATTCTCTTTCTCAGAATCAGTTGTCGGCGGTGAAGGGGTATCAGTCCGGACCACCTTGACACGGCCGGCTTTCTGCTTCCGACGGCGACGACGGGGCACCTCCGGCATAATAACCTCAACTTGAGCTTCTTGCTCTTGAACTCCCTGTGGAACTCCTCCCTCCGGCTCATCCTCTGCTCGTTTTTCTTGAATTTCTTGAGGGTTTCCGACTGTCGGCACAGTCTGTCCAGGATTCTGTTCCTCAGGTTCCTTTGGATTCTCTTCAACAACCATCTCAGCAATATCTTCTACTACCTTTTGTACTACCTCATCAACCTCAGCCTTCTGTTGTCTTTTCCTTCTTTTAGCTTTCTTTTCCTCCAACGTTTTCTTTTTCTTTGCTTTCGTCTTCTGTACTTCAGGGGTAACTGGTACCTTTTCTTCCTCATTGTCTCTTTCCCTTCTTCCTCTCGTTTTCGCCATTGTGGACTCAAAGGATTTTACAGTAAACGGATGCAAAAAGGAAAAATGAAAACAGCAAGGGATGAAAGCAAGAAGATGAAGTGAAAAGAAACTTACCGAAGACTTTGAATAAATAGGGCTTCAGCAAATAGAATCCTAACCGAAAGATTTTGCTCTTCATTAAGTTAAAATTACCGTTTTAAATCGCATGCAATCGGTAAAATTAAAACAATCAAACGGTAATAATCTGAAGTTCAAACGGCCCATAGTAATTGATGATGTGCTGTCCAACGGCTAAACCATTGGATTTCCCCTGCGCGACACGTGGCAGCATCAGACCCTTTATGCAATTTACCTGCCCACGGGAAATTCAAATCCAAACGGTAAAAATAATTAATCCACAACAATACCCCTATCTATTCGGACGAGATATTTGATTCCTCTATAAAATTGCCGTAACAAACCTCTGAGCAAATATTTTCTTCTAGAAGAATCTTGGAAACAGAAGATTTCACATTCAAATCAATTCAGGAAAATCAAATCAGGAAATTGAATTTATCCGCTTAAATCAAATATCTTTTATTTTTATTCAAAGTCGAATAAATCAGAAAAAACTTTATTAAAATCTATACCTAAACAGAAATTTAAATAACCGAAAATACAAACTAAACTAAAATCCAACTAAACTAATTGAAATAAATTAAATATAAACTAAACTGGAAAAAAACAAAATCTACGGAATTAAAAACAACAACAAATTAAAATAAATCATGCGAAATTTAAACAAACCAAACCTAAAATAACTCGAATTAAAACCAAACCAAACCAGTGAGAAATAAAATCACAACAATCACTGGGAGCTCAAAATTTTGCTATGTGAAATGCTCCCACAAAACGCATGCTCTCTCATTCATCAACCAACTTTAGGGAAGGATATTTCGACTGGAACTCCTCACCCCAATAATGTTTCACACGTTGTCCATTAACTTTGAACACTCTCCCATCTTTTTCATCCTGCAAAGTAATTGCTCCATGGGGAAAAACTTCAATCACCACAAATGGCCCAGACCATTTAGATTTTAGTTTCCCAGGAAACAATTTCAACCTAGAATTGACAAACTCCTTAGGCTTAATTTTCTCATCATGCCACTGCTTAGTCTTTTCTTTATACATTTTCGCATTTTCATACGAAAATTGGCGAAATTCCTCTAACTCATTAAGCTGCAGCATTCTTATTGCCCCTGCACGACTCAGATCAAAATTTAATTTTTTCAAAGCCCAAAACGTTTTATGCTCAAGCTCTAATGGTAAATGACAAGCTTTTCCATACACTAACCTATAGGGAGACATACCTAGAGGAGTTTTATAGGCTGTCCTATAAGCCCAAAGAGCCTCATCTAACCGAAAAGACCAATCTTTCCTAGATGGATGGACTACTTTCTCTAGAATTGATTTGATTTCCCTATTGCTTATTTCAGCTCGACCATTTGCCTGTGGGTGGTAAGGGGTAGCTATCTTATGCTTGATTCCATACTTAGCTAAAAGTTTAGTTGAGACATTATTAACAAAATGTGTACCCTCGTCACTCACTAGAGCTCTAGGTGTCCCAAACCGCGCAAAGATGTGCGATTGAAGAAACCTTGATACTGTCTTAGCATCATTCTGATGGCATGCAATGGCCTCCACCCACTTGGACACATAATCAACTGCCAATAAGATAAAAATATTACAATTAGAAGGGGGAAATGACCCCATAAAATCAATACCCCACACATAGAATAATTCCACTTCCAAAATGTAAGTAAGAGGCATCTCATCTCTAGGCCCTAAATTTCCTCTCCTTTGGCAAGCATCACATTGCTTGTAAAACCAATGGGCATCCTTAAATAAGGAAGGCCAGAAGAATCCACAATGCAAAATCCTCATAGATGTCCTCTGACCGCTGAAATGGCCTCCATACGGCGAAGAGTGACATTGCTCCAGGATTTCCTTTGCTTCATCACCTGAAACACATCTACGAATAATACCATCAGAGCATTGCTTATACATAAATGGCTCATCCCAATAGAAAAACTTCACATCATGCTTAAACCTCTTCACCTGCCTCCAATCCGTATCAATAGGAGTTACTCCTTTCACCAAAAAGTTGGCAATATCAGCATACCAAGGAATATCCTTGACTACCTTTACCTTATCAGCAAAGATTTGTTCATCTGGAAAAGAATCTGAAATGGCAGATTGCTTCAGCAAAGATGATGTTGGACCAAGACGAGACAGATGATCTGCGATGACATTTTCTGATCCCTTCTTGTCCTTTATCTCCAATTCGAATTCCTGCAATAACAAAACCCAACGAATCAATCTAAGCTTTGCATCTTGTTTAGACCTTAAATACCTTATTGCTGCATGATCTGTAAAAACCGTGACTTTGGATCCAACCAAATACGGGCGGAATTTCTCAAAAGCAAACACAACAACTAACAACTCATTTTCAGTAGTTGTATAGTTGATTTGTGCCTCATTCAAAACCTTGCTTGCATAATATATAGGATGGATAAATTTGTCCTGCTTTTGCCCCAGCGTAGCACCTACTGCAACATCACTCACATCACACATCACCTCAAATGGCAAACTCCAATTAGGTGCACAAAGAATGAGTTCTGAGATTAAAGGAGCCTTTGAGATTAAAGTAAAAAACATGATCAGTGCACAATAAGTTACAAAGAGGTTTACTAATTTTGGAAAAATCCTTTATGAACCTTCTATAAAATCCAGAATGACCTAAAAAACTCTGAATCCCTTTAACTGAACTCAGTGGTTCTAATCTCTCAATAACCTCTGTTTTTGCTCGATCAACTTCTAGACCTTTCCTTGAAATCCTATGACCTAAAACTATGCCCTCCTTCACCATGAAGTGGCATTTTTCCCAATTAAGAACTAGATGGGTCTTCTCACATCTTTTTAACACCTTACCTAAATTATCCAAACAACTCTGAAAAGACCCTCCAAAAACTGAAAAATCGTCCATAAATACCTCAACAGTGGACTCAATCATATCAGAAAAAATTGCTAACATACACCTCTGAAATGTTGCTAGAGCATTGCAAAGGCCAAAAGGCATTCACCTAAAAGCAAACGTCCCATAAGGGCAGGTGAAAGTGGTTTTTTCCTGATCCTCAGAAGCAATGGTAATTTGGTTATACCCAGAATAACCATCTAAGAAACAGTAGTAGGCCTGACCAGCCAATTTATCCAACATTTGGTCAATAAATGGTAGAGGGAAATAGTCCTTACGGGTGGCTTTGTTCAGCCTCCTGTAATCCATACAGACCCTCCAGCCAGTCACTGTCCTAGTTGGGATCAACTCATTGTCCTTATTAGATACCACTGTGACACCTCCTTTCTTAGGAACACATTGGATAGGGCTTACCCAGTTGCTATCTGCAATTGGATAAATAATCTCAGCATCCAACCATTTAATCACCTCATTCTTAACAACCTCTTTCATTGCAGGGTTAAGCCTTCTTTGTTGCTCAATACTTCTAAAGGATCCCTCCTCTAGAGTGATCTTATGCATACAGAAAGACGGGCTAATTCCCTGAATGTCAGCCAATGTCCAACCTTTTGCATTACGATATTGCTGTAGCAACTTTATTAAGGCCTCTTCATCCTCTGGCATTAAATCTGATGCAACAATAATGGGCAACGTCTTATCCTCCCCAAGATACACATAATTTAGATGATCCGGCAAGGGCTTCAAATCTAAAGTGGGTGCCTCAATTAGGGATGGCTTAATAGGAGGAGCCTTCCTTTGATCCAAATCTAAAGACTCAAAAACATCCTCACACCTAGACACTTCTTTTTCACTTTTTCTCTCTAGAGAACAAACTTCTAAATCCTCTATACTAACCTCTCCATGATCTTCCAAATGTTTGTTTGCCAAATCCTGCATTGCTGTCTCAACAATTGTGTTCTCCAGAATCCTAATGAAAGAACAATCTTCCATTTTGTCTGGATACTTCATGGCCTTAAAAACATTAAACTTCACTTCCTCATTATAAACCTGCATTGTTAATTCCCCTTTTTGAACATGTATCAATGCTCTACCAGTAGCCAAAAATGGATGACCAAGAATAATTGGGACATCTTTATCTGCCTCATAATCTAAGATAATAAAATCAACAGGAAATATGAACTTATCTACCTTCACTAAGACATCCGCAATTTTTCAATTTGGATAAGTGATAGACCTATCGGCTAATTGGAGTGTGACACTGGTAGGCCTAGCTTCACCAATAGCTTTCGATAGACCGAAAGAGGCATAAGGTTAATGTTTGCGCCTAAATCACAAAGTGCTCTACCTAACTCTTTTCCACCTATTGATGATGTGCAAATTGCTTACCGCAAGTGTACGGGTCAAGTTATAATATAGTGAATGTGAAATTCGAATGTCGTCCTCTGGATTGGGTTTCTAATCAATTTTAATTACCGGAAATACTCTTGACCGATTTTATTTAGGGATCCGAATGAAGTAAGAATGAAATTAAATCGAACACAAAACAATGCAAAAAGTGACAATCCAATGGAAACAATGGTCTTAGGGATGTGATTTCACCAATTGGGATTATGGATTAATAAATGAATTAACAACATGCTACAATTCATAAATCTTGGGAAACGAAAACCACACATATCTCTCCCGAGCATACATGATTCTCCCACATGCAATTGAACCCGATATCCCTATCTAAATTCAATAAACATGCAAGGCATTAAGGATAACCTTTTTAACGATTTCTAGAATTAACTATAATCTCCCGATTTCTAGCTAAATCCTAGTTATGCATAATGATTTCTAAGCTAAATCCTCTCTCCCGAGTTAGATTCAAGCATAAACATCAATCAATTTATGGCCGGTAAATTGAAAGCATTAAGAATACAATTATGCATAAATGAAATCAATAGCAAAATCCATACAATCAATCCAAAAGTGCCCAACGGCTACATCAATCCCTAAGAGTAAAGACCTAGCTACTCATACAACGCGTTACAATATAGCTCCGATCTAAAACAGCCATAAACACTAACTAAAGTATGGGAAAAAAGAATTAAACACTATGTAGGCCGAGACCGCACGTCCCCGTCACGATCCCCACGAACAATGGCTTGATTTCCACTTTGCTCCCACTTGTTCAGCTCCAAAAACACTGTTTTCTCTCTGTTTTACAGCTCCAAGGTGTCCAAAAGAAGTCCCCAAATCAGCCCTAATCGCAAACTATAAATAGGGTGAAATTTGGTCGTAGCGTCGCGACGCTATAGGGGTAGCGTCGCGACGCTATCGCCCTGCCGCGCATACTGTATAAGGTAAAACCGAGAGCGTCGAGACGCTAGGGTCACAGCGTCTGTGACCTGTTGCCGCCTATTTCAGAAAAGGAAAGGCAGTGTCGAGACGCTCCAAGAGCAGCGTCCCGACGCTGGTCTGCGGATGGCTCTCTTTTGGCTTCTTCTAACTTGAATCTTTTCCGTTCTTTAGCCAATTTTCATGCCCCGAACACACCATTAGCTCCAATATTTATTTCCTACAAATAAAACATGAAAATGCATAATTTTGGCCATATAATCATAAAAGACTAGCTAAATTAATGAGGGAAAACTAGCTAGCTATGCTCGCTATCAAACACTCCCAAAGTTAAGCTTTTGCTAGTCCTCGAGCAAACTAAAATCAAACATACAGTGGTAGAATGGATGCAACAAACATGACTCAATCCTCAAGGCTCAAAAGTCAATAAACAAGCAATCAAGAGACATGCACATAAGGACCAATGAGGGAGACAAATCAAAAGTTTTCCAAAATTAACTTGCACAAGCGAGATCTAACTCAACTAGATTAGACTCTACTAACCCGTGATTGGATTATTAAACTCTCAACTCATCTTCCCTCTACACTGGCACTAAGGATTCACTAACGAGTCAATGAAACAAATTAGTTTGTTTTCCTCCATACTTAGGTGCTTATAATTGAAAATTACATCATGCATTTATATGTGGCACTAGCTTTCACACACCTATTGCAGGGACCCATAACCCGAGTTTTACCCTTTGGTTGGCCTAACTGATCACAATAGGGGTAGCTCTTTTTGTCTAAACTTTATTAAACATTGCATTGCGCGCATAAGTCATGACTTTTTTTTTTTCCAAATTGTAACAACAAGAATGATTTTTTTCTTTATGAGCATGATAAGCATATATTCTTTTCTTTCCTCCTAAGCAAGATCAAACATGCTAATTTGCAAAAAATTAACTCTTTAGCTCTTCCCTACACCTATCGAGGTGACAACAAGCATATGAACCTAATAATTCGCTCCTAAGCATTCAAATCCAAATCAAGCCAAGACAAATCTTGCATCTCCTAGAAAAAGTTTAAAAAGTCTCCCTTTTTGGGCACTCATGCTTACAACTCATCGAAAGCTTGAAAATTGACAAGAAAGCCTATCCTAGGAAATCATAGTCACACAAAAATAGCTTCCAGAAAACAACCATATGCTCAATTCAAAGAAAGCTCAAAACTATAGCCCGAACTCAGATGCTCAAGGGCTCCACAAACATGCTATTCCACCCCCAAACTTAAAACATGCATTGTCCTCAATGTATAAAGAACATAAGGCATAATCAAGCATGAGAACAACAAAAGAGCGAAAGGGGTGAACAATACTGCCCTGGAATGACGATGTCAGCCTTTATAGAAGCTTGCATGCAAGGAAGAAACAAGAGCCAAGACCTAAAAAACAAAAACAAACAATAAATCAAAAGCAAAAAGAAAAACACAATTGAACTTACGTGGGTTGCCTCCCAATAGCGCTTGTTTAACGTCATTAGCTCGACGTGTTGACCGAATAGGCATCAAGGTGGTCTAAT
The DNA here is from genome assembly GCA_017139565.1 of Luffa aegyptiaca. Lineage (NCBI taxonomy): Eukaryota > Viridiplantae > Streptophyta > Magnoliopsida > Cucurbitales > Cucurbitaceae > Luffa > Luffa aegyptiaca. Next base: position 17,765,323 of record CM029405.1, on the reverse strand, counting down.
GTTAGGTGTCCCATCACTGGTGCTCTTCCTAGCACCTCTCCTATAGCCCACCAACATGGTTTCTGATGTGTTCTTAGGGTCCTCAAAAGCCTTTAGGATCTCCTTCTCCTGTTGAACTCTGATGATCAGCTCCCTGCGCTCAATATCAATTATAACTCTCCCTGTAGCAAGGAAAGGTCTCCCTAATATGATAGGCATGGCAGGATTCTCTTTAATATCTAACACAAAGAAATCAACAGGAAGAAAAAATCTACCTACTTTGATCAGAACATTGTCCACAATTCCATAAGGACTAACCACAGACTGGTCAGCCAACTAGAGTCTAACAGTAGTGGATTTTATCTCTCCTATATTTAGCTTTTTGCACAATGATAATGGAATAATATTTATTCTAGCCCCTAGATCACATAGTGCTCTACATGAATAAGTACCAAAATTACAAGGAATAGTAAAACTCCCTGGGTCAGACAATTTTTCTAGTACTCGCTGTTGGCACGAGCACTGCATGTCGATGCGAGGTATACAGTCTCCATCTGCTTTTCCTTCTTCTTTTTTGTTGAGCCATTCCTTCATGAACTTATTATAATGAGGCATCTGCTCCAGGGCATCTGAAAAAGGAATATTAACATTCAATCCCATAAAAGCATCTAGAAACTTGTCAAACTTAGCCTTAGAATTTTTCTTTTTCTTTGATTTAGGAACTAAAACAGTAGGAGAAGGGATAGAAGGCTCAGGATTAAGCTTTTCAGCTTCGTTTGAGGTGGTGCCCTCCTCAGCTTCTCTAGTGAGTTCCTCTGGTTCAGTAGTTTCCTCCTCGTGATGCACCACAATGGCTTTGCAGTACTCCAATGAAGATTTCTCCTGTTCAGCTGGGGCTTTCCCTTTGTTCATAGTGTTGACAACACTTACCAGTTGTCCCAGCTGAGTTTCAATGTTCTTGATGGCTGCAGAATGACCATTGACAGTAGTGTTTAAGGCAATCACGACCTCCTCGAGCTTAGTTGACCTGTTACTTGATTCTGCAATAAAAGCTCCAACAAGATCCTCTAAAGACTTTTTACTTTCTTGCTTAGGAGTGAAGCCAGGAGGGTTCAGAACATTCTTATTATTTGCATACGAAAAATTCTCATGACTTCTATTACTAGGGTGATAATGTGTAGGTGTAGAACTATTATTGTACCCCTAGAATTAAAATTAGATACATACTGAACCTGCTCGAGATTTTCCTCCTGAGTCTGGGATGCGAGGGCAGCTGCAGACTCGATGTTTGAGCACTCCCTGTACCTGAAAACTTTAAAAATGCATTAGCCAGGGAAGACATCTGGGCCTGCAGTGCACTTACGTTATCGATCTCGAACACTCCAGCAGCAATCTTTTTGGGTCCCGATCGCTCAGATGGCCACTGATAGCTATTGGTGGCCATTTCCTCTAGCAAAGTCCTAGCATTCTCAACAGTTTTGGACAACAGAGTCCCACCTGCAGCTGCATCAACAATAGTTTTTGTACTAGGAGTTAAGCCATTATAAAATAATTGAACCTGAAGCCAGTCGGGGTATCCATGCTGAGGGCACTTCCTCAGCAGCTCTTTAAATCGCTCCCAAGCCTCGAACAGCTGCTCATCGAACTGTTGCTGGAACGTCCCAATTTCGGTCCTCAGCTTGACCATCTTAGCAGGAGGGAAGAACTTCTTTAAGAATGCCTGGACCAAAGCATCCCAAGTGGTAATGCTCCCTGGTGGAATAGATTGTAACCGGTCTCTCGCTTTATCCTGCAAAGAAAAAGGAAATAAATGTAAGCGAATGACATCTTCAGAGACACCATTTAACTTTACCATCCCACAGATGTCTAGGAAGGATTTCAGATGAGAATTTGGATCCTCTGTGGGCGATCCTCTGTAAGCGCAGTCTCGAGCCATCTGAATGAGACCCGTTTTCAGCTCGAAATTATTAGCATTGATCGGGGCATAGACTATCCCTGATTGTTGCTCTTGAAAGACCGACTGAAAATAGTCCCTAATAGGCTTAGGCTCCTCAGGGTTAGGATTGGCCATTTGGATATTTTCTTGACTTTCCCTTCGAAGTCTATTGTATGTTCTTTCTATCTCTGGATCTAAGGGAACTAAGGCTAACTCTCTAACCCTTCGCATGCACAATTTGACCTGACCTAAAAAAAAAGAAAAATAAAAGAAAAGGAAAGAAAACAAATAAGGAAAGAATCTAAGACAAGGAAAAGCTAAATCTAAAATAGGAAAGAAAAATAATCTACAAAAGGAAAAGATAAACAAATAAGGAATGTACAACCAAATATGGCAAAAGCAAATAAGGAAACTCGCAAATAAGGAAAAACTAATCTAAAAAAAAAAAAGAAAAAAAACTAGAAAGAAAACCTATCTATGGAAAATCCAAATAAATATGGAAAAATCTAAATATGGAAAAAGAAAATAAAGGAAAAAATGCAATCTACCTAAAAACAAAAATAACAAAATACAAAAAAATAAAATGCACCCTAAACTAAGACCGGACAATTTTTCTACGATATTAAAATTGACTAAATATGCCAATCCCCGGCAACGGCGCCAAAAACTTGATGTGCAAATTTCTTACCGCAAGTGTACGGGTCAAGTTATAATATAGTGAATGTGAAATTCGAATGTCGTCCTCTGGATTGGGTTTCTAATCAATTTTAATTACCGGAAATACTCTTGACCGATTTTATTTAGGGATCCGAATGAAGTAAGAATGAAATTAAATCGAACACAAAACAATGCAAAAAGTGACAATCCAATGGAAACAATGGTCTTAGGGATGTGATTTCACCAATTGGGATTATGGATTAATAAATGAATTTACAACATGCTACAATTCATAAATCTTGGGAAACGAAAACCACACATATCTCTCCCGAGCATACATGATTCTCCCACATGCAATTGAACCCGATATCCCTATCTAAATTCAATAAACATGCAAGGCATTAAGGATAACCTTTTTAACGATTTCTAGAATTAACTATAATCTCCTGATTTCTAGTTAAATCCTAGTTATGCATAATGATTTCTAAGCTAAATCTTCTCTCCCGAGTTAGATTCAAGCATAAACATCAATCAATTTATGGCCGGTAAATTGAAAGCATTAAGAATACAATTATGCATAAATGAAATCAATAGCAAAATCCATACAATCAATCCAAAAGTGCCCAACGGCTACATCAATCCCTAAGAGTAAAGACCTAGCTACTCATACAACGTGTTACAATATAGCTCCGATCTAAAACAACCATAAACACTAACTAAAGTAAGGGAAAGAAGAATTAAACACTATGTAGGCCGAGACCGCACGTCCTCGTCACGATCCCCACGAACAATGGCTTGATTTCCACTTTGCTCCCACTTGTTCAGCTCCAAAAACACTGTTTTCTCTATGTTTTACGGCTCCAAGGTGTCCAAAAGAAGTCCCAAATCAGCCCTAATCGCAAACTATAAATAGGGTGAAATTTGGTCGTAGCGTCGCGACGTTATAGGGGTAGCGTCGCGACGCTATCGCCCTGCCGCGCATACTGTATAAAGTAAAACCGAGAGCGTCGAGAAGCTAGCTCGACACTGTGACCTGTTGCTGCCTATTTCAGAAAAGGAAAGGCAGCGTCGAGACGCTCCAAGAGCAGCGTCCCGACGCTGGTCTGCGGATGACTCTCTTTTGGCTTCTTCTAACTTGAATCTTTTCCGTTCTTTAGCCAATTTTCATGCCCCGAACACACCATTAGCTCCAATATTTATTTCCTACAAATAAAACATGAAAATGCATAATTTTGGCCATATTATCATAAAAGACTAGCTAAATTAATGAGGGAAAACTAGCTAGCTATGCTCGCTATCAATTGACACAAGTATAGTAAATGACCCTGGATCCTTAACCTTGGTGTGTAGCTCATTCTTAAGAATAGCACTACATTCCTCCGTAAGAGATACAGTTTCAAACTCACCTAACCTCTTCTTTTTAGTTAAAATATCCTTAAGAAATTTAGCATAATTAGGCATTTGCTCTATAGCTTTCACTAAAGGGATATTTATATGCAACTGCTTAAGAATCTCTAAAAACTTCTTAAATTGACCATCCTGATTCTTAGGTCTTTGCCTTTGTGGAAAAGGTAGAGGTGGTACATAAGGTGGGGGCGACACATAAGGTAGTTCCACTTCTGGAACAGAACCAGATGCTCCAGCATTATTATTGCTGCCTCCAGCACCTTGACCAGACTCCAACTCGTTTTCAACAACAACATTTTTATCACAATTTTTCTCCACATCCTGGGTTTTACTAGGCTCTGTTCAGTATCTGAAGGAAGCTTCCCTTGAGGCCTTGCCTTCAGCTCAGTAGCAAGCTGACCCACTTGCAATTCCAGGGCTCTCATTGAAGCTTGATTACTTTGAATTGCGGCATCTGTACGAGCCATATATTCTTTCATCATTGCCTCAAGAGAACTCTCCGAATTTTGCTGGGGCAATACCTGCGATTTAGCAAATCCTGACTGGTTCACCTTTTGCTGTGCTGGCACATTACTTCCTTGTCCTCCCCATGCGAAGTTGGGGTGGTTACGCCAACCTGGATTGTAAAAGTTAGAATAAGGGTTATTCCTCTGATTACCTACAAAAAACACAGAAGCTGGATTGTTGGGGCAAAACTCGTAGTTGTGCTCTTCACCACAATAAACACATGATTCCTCTGCAACTTGGTTCACCACGGTAGCAGGCTCCACAGCAGGCGGCTGCTGATGACTAACCACTGTCACATTTTTAAGAGCGTTAGCTAACATTGCAATATCAGCCCTAATGGTAGACACACCATCAACCTCTAACACACTCTTAACTTTTTTATTCGAGCCTCTAACATCTGTCCATTGACAACTATTAGTTGATATTCTTTCTAGAATTTCATGGGCTTCATTAAAAGTTTTTGCCAAAAGGGCCCCTCCAGCCGAAGCATCAACCATACCTTGGGTTGCTCCATTTAACCCATTGTAGAATTGATGACATGCAAAAATGTCATCATTTTCCTATTAATTTTAGCTAGTTTTATGCATGAATTGTGTGCTTTAATGCCATTTTTTGTTTAAATTTCAGAAAACCGAGTCAAAGAAGAAAAATCGGATTTTTGAGAGAATTTGGATGATTTTGGAGACTTTTTGAGCAATTTGGAGAAGTTCATTGTAGATCCAAGTCCAAAAGCCCAAAAAGAATGAGTTAGAAGCCCCAAATTCATGTATTTCAAGCCTTAAAGTATCAAGTTGGGTCAAGAAAGGAGCCCAAGATCCATTACATGAAGCATTTGGGCCAAAAGAAAGTTGGAGGTCCAAAAATTGAGTCCAATTCGGGCCATTCTAGAAGATCCAGGACCTAGCGTCGCGACGCTAGGCAGCTATGCGGAAAGATCCAGAAATGGGGTAGCGTCTCGACGACTTGGAGCCCAAGAAAAGATGACGTCAGAGCGTCGCGACGCTGTGACGTAGCGTCTCGACGCTACGCCTGCTGGGAGCCTATAAAAGGGGCCATTTGCATCCAAGTTTTGTGTGCCAATTTGTGGGTTTTCACCCCATTCTAGAATCCACACTAAAATTGGGGATTTTTGGGAGAGTTTTGGAGCTTTGTTGAAGATCTTTGGAGCTCGGGATCGATGGAGGTCGGCGCGGGATCGAGGAGATCGACACTTTTATGAGCATTTCTCTTCCCTTTTCCTTTATGTTTTAGTTTCTAGAATTGTTGTGATTAAGAATTATTGGATTTTAGTGATTATGAGTAGTTAATTCTTAAATTCTTTGAGATTGATTTAGATGTTGAACCTTTGCTTGATTAATGAATTGATGTGGTTTAATTGTCATTATTGTTCATTTGTGCATTTTGTCCGTAATGCTTTTAATCAACTGATCACTGATTAAATGAATCGTTACTAAGTGGAAACTCGACGGAGAGAAGCTTAGACTAGAACTGAATGCATGACTAACGCTTATTTACCCTGGTGACACGGGATAAAATAAATAACGTTAGAGGTTGTACTGAAGGGTCGTAATGCCATGCTAAGTAAATAAAGAGGAGACCGAAAGGAGATTCTTTATTGAAAGGTATGAGATAGGAGGAGACCGACAGGAGAGTCCTTGTCATTAGGCTTCTAGACTTATGAATCAAATGATTAGTTAATCCATATTAGTTAATTGATTAAGTATTAAAGGTCCAATTGATTAAATCAATCACTCTAGAATTATCCCACCAAATTGTGTCTCCATTTATCTTTTGCTTTCTAGATTAGCTTTTTGTATTCTTGTTGGCATTAGATTTTGTTCTCTAAATAAAGCTAAGCAAGAGTATTCGTGGTAATTAATTGAATAAATCCAATCCCTGTGGAGACGATACTCTATACTCAAAATCACTATATTACTTGTGACGACTCGTACGCTTGTGGTAATTACAAAATCGTCCGAACAAGAATGTTTCCATTTGGATACAATGAGGTAAACCATGGTGGGGACACTTTCGCAAAAGCTCCTTAAACCTCTCCCAAGCCTCACTAAAAGTTTCATCTTCAAGTTGCCTAAACCCTACTATTTCACTCCTCAATTTAGCATTCCTAGTTGGTGGAAAATATTTACTAAGAAATTTTTCCGATAACTCATTCCATGTCCTAATTGATCCTGGAGCAAAAGAATTTAACCATGCCTTTGCTCCATCTCTAAGAGAATACAGGAAAGAAGTTAATCTAAGGGCATCTCTAGACACTCCTTGAATTTAAAATTAATCACTAACTCCTAGAAAAGACTTAAGATGTAAATGGGGGTCTTCAGATGACAAACCATGGAATTGACCCACGCTTTGCAACATCTGAAACATTATCGGTTTCATTTCAAAATTTGCTACCTCAATTTGAGGACGTGCAATTCTTGGATTCAACTCATCAAAGATCGGAAAAGCAAACGCCCGAATGGCTCTGGCCCTATCGTTCGCTACCAAGATAGGATTCTCAGCCTGATTATTTTGCTGTCCATTTTGCTACAGCGGTGGATTTTGCTGCAGCACACGATTCTGCTGGGGGTTCGCTGGATCTTCTGGAACTTCCGGGAGACGCGGCACGTCAGCCATTAGATTTTGGTTTCTACGCTGCTCTCTCCTTCTTCTCCTGAATGTCCTTTCAATTTCTGGATCAAGCTCGAACCTTACCCCAGGCGGATCGCTCATGCACCAAACTCACACCTGCAAAAACAAAAGAAACAATCAAAAACTTCTAGCACCAAACCACTAAAACACATACACAAAACAGATCAGATAAAAACTTATTTAACTCCCCGGCAACGACTCCAAAAACTTGTTGGATTTCCAGAGTGAGTAAAAACAAGTTTAAAATAGACTCTAGAACACTGTGCAAGCATACACAATTCGCTGCAAGTAATAAGTATTTATCGAATCCAAGGTTTGAATTAGCTCTCACTTTATCTATTTTGTGTAACTCTTTAATGGTTTCGAAAGTAGTTAAAATGATTGATTTTGATATAATGCTAAAGCAAAAGAAATGACAGAACAGAAAGTAAACAAATAAAGCAGACAGATTAGAAACAGGCGTTGGTCAGGATTTAGTAATTGTTTTAAAGAATGCTCTAGCAACATTATTGATTAGGCAAAACTCTTGCAGTCTTATTAGCAGGATCCTCCCGGAACTCTGGATTTTTTAGAATGTGTTTCAACTCCAATGATGCGCTACCGATCAAGCACTAGGCAACTGGCTATCCCTAGCTCAGTCACTGGCGTTCACCAATACACAACGATCTAGTGTGATTAAATGCTACTCACTTCCCAAATCATCCCTGAAACTAGGAAATGGTATTCATACCGGCTGGCCAGGCGGGCACAAAATATAAATAAGCACAACAAATAATCAAGATGCTCAAATCAACATATATTAGAGAATAAAGCACGACAATTACATGACTCCTAACCAACACCTAAACAAATTTAGTTCATAAAGCTCATGTCAACCCACGCTACAATCTGAGTATGTGCATCCATAACTACAAGAATTTACAAGAAAATACTAATTCCCTTAGTCAAATCCGTAGAGATGGTCTTCTTGAAGTCTCCAATCTTTCTCCTGTATTCGGTTCCCAATGATGGAAATGAGAAATGATCTCTTCCTCAAGAGTGGAATGTCTTTGACTTGAACGACTCTTCCCTTTTATAGAATGAAGACAAGCTTAAATTAGGTTGACCTAGACACGTGGATGACTCTCCTTGCTCCTTAAATCCAAGAATAGCTTAACTAACTTCAGTTCATTAAAATGGATAACGAGCTGTGACGTGGCAGTTTTGCTTCCTGTTTTGCTGGATCGTAGATTTTGCTCCCTCCAGTAGCTCAGAAATATTTTCTGCACAAAATAACTTCCAAAGCATCCATTCTTCCAAATGGGTTAGAACATGCAATAATCATCTAAAAGCAACCCTAACTAGCACCAATGACACACAAAACACTATAGAATTAAGGCCTAAATAACTCCCTTTTTTAGAGTTATCATATGGCAACACCATGACCATAGGAACAAGAAGAAGGTAAGCGATTTATTCATATTAAAAAATTATGGAAAAGCTTTAACTGATTAGTGTAATATCATAAGAATACATAACCAACAAAAAACTAGTCATCAATTTCTTTCCTTTTCTATCTACACAACCAAACCAAACCCCCAAATTTTCCCATCAAAAGTCTCGGTTATCAACAAGACAAAAATAAACACATCTTCAACATTCGTTAATAGCACAAGAATCTATACAAGTTCAACATGAGAAAGAAAAGTAAATCTAGAAATAGTTGCAACAACAATGTAGAACATAAAAGTTACAAACTGAACTAAAGATCCATGATTCATATAATGTAAGTAAAAGTCACAGGGAAAAGAAAATGAAATCCAATTAGAAAACAACAGTACCTTCTTCTTTTTGCATCTCTTTCTCACTTTGACCTTCACATCTTTGAGAATTTAAAGGCGTTTGAGTTTTTTTATTGTTGTTAAACTTGATTTTCATTGTGAGTATGACAACATTAAAAAATATTCAAAGGCATTTCGAGATGGATCATTGTGGGGCTTTGAAAAAGAAAAAGTCAGTATCAACATCTTTGAGAATTTAAAGGTATTTGAAGATGTGTCATTGTGAGTATTGCATGAGTGGGATTTGTCATTTTGCTAATTACTTTTTTCTCATTGTCATAGCTATCTCCTTTCCATTAATTATACCCCAATGTCTTAATTTGCTTACTAACTTCCATGCTTTATAAGTATTTAATTTAATATGGATGGAGAAGAAAAATAGACAAAAAGGAAATAAAAATCCAGGCTGATTGGGAGTTAGGAGTTGGGCGGGAAAATCTATTTGGTCTATTACTTTAATTTGCATTGGGTTATGGAAGGAAAATAATAAAGGAAAGAGAAAACAAGTGGAAGTTTTTTTTAACTGAAGTCAAAAGAAATGAGAACTTAGATATAGATAAGGAAAGGATGCCTAATTCAGCCGTTGTAGTGTAAATTGTTGATGTACGCTGATGCCTTGTATTATAAAACAACATTTTTTAGTTTTCACTTTTCTTTTACATTATTTTGTTTTAAAGTTAATGCATTGTTGCAGAAGATGTTTGAATTGATCTTCAAATGGATTGTTTTGTGGTCTTTCTTAATGATCTTTAGGGTCTTAGGGATATCTTAAGTGTGCTCAGATTCTCTCCTCTTCCTTTTGCACCATGGCGATATGGGATCTATGTTGAAAGATATACCTCATTCTTGTGTTTTTTTTATGTAAATTAAAGAAATTAGTGAAGAACTAATTTGACTGAAGACTCCATTTGTGTTTAACTTAACACTTTTTTTTTTTTTTTTTTGCTTCTACCAATTTTTGCAGAAGATGTTGTGTTGATCCATGGACCCCTTGACAAGAATGGGTTGGTAGCAAAAGGCAGTGTTATGTTAAAATGATCCCACCAACTTTGGTCATTGTTTGTAGTTTCTCTCTGTTTGTGGTGTCGAAAAAAATTTTCCTTCCAAATACTGAATTTTTAACATCTTAGTTATGAACTTGGGACCTAGACTATTACCAATGTTTTTTTATTTATTTATTTATTTACTGTTGTTTTTGCATTCTTTGTAGGATCAACTCTACACGAAGTGAAAAGCGAAAGAATCATTCGCGCCATGCTCACCGTAGGGCTCCGTAGTAATAGTCTGCACCTAGTGCTCAGGCTTCACGACGGATGTTGGTTATGAGAAGTCTTTGATATCTCGTTTGACTCTAAAGCTTGGAAAGGTACTGTTTATATTTATTCATTCTTAGTTACTTTGACTGCTTGGGAGTGGTTTTGATGGTCAGAAAAATATTTTTTCTTTCATACTATTATTGTGTATTTCAAAATTGATGAATGCAGAAGCTAATCACTCAAATAGGTTAATTCACACGTTAACCAAGGTGTTTTAACCCATTAATTCTGATATTGCTATATAAGTCTGACTGGGTGTGCGTTTTTGTCAAGTACCTCTTAAAGATGAGTCCTAATCTCTATAGTTTTAACTATTTCTTTTACTTTCAACATTTTTTATTTGACATAGTACGTCCCACCAAACGAGCGTTAGCGTGCTTCATGTGTACTTCTTGTCAGCTTTGTGACTTTCTTTGTGATCTATTGAGGTGGATACTATGCACTTGAAATTGGTTGAAAAAGATTTCATAGGCATTTCTTTAATTTTTTTTTTTTTTTTGGGGGGGGGGGGGGGTAGGAGAGTTAGGTTTGTGAATTTATATTGATATTTTCATGTAGAAATCTTGTTTCAAAGTGACTTCAATGGTTTTGCTTGGTTCAGGGGAGGGGGTGAAGAGCTTAGGAGACACCTTGTGACTTTGCTGTGATCTTGTACTTATGGGATGGCTAAAATTTGGTCGAAAAATGACTTCAAGATTCTTTTCTTTTTTTTTTTTTGGGGGGGGGGGGGGATAAGTGAAATTTTGTTGAAAAAGACTCTAATAGTTTTGCTTTATTGTTTTATGGAAAATGAGAAAGACTACGAGAGTTAGCTTTGTGACTTACTTCCCGATTTATTGTGTTTTTAGTGGTAGTTTAGTTTATTACATGGTAGTTTTTCTTAAAAGAAGTAAAGTTAATAGTATCGTGGTTTGTACTGACCCACCACTAAATTTTGCAGGTGATGAAGATTACTACGAATCGGGTGATGCTGAGGAGGAGGTCTGAAGAAGAATAACTCTCTAAGTCTTAATTTCATTCTTATCTTTTACTGAAATAGTGGTTGTTAGAAGGACTTAGTCGTTTTATTCAATTGAGTGTTATTTAATTCGAGTGATGTATCTTAATCTTGTAGTTGGTATTGTGTTAGACTTATAAGTTTATTCAAGTTATTGAAATAGAATTTGTTATAAGATCTGACTCGTAATTCTATTTGGAATTCTCTAGAGTTATTTGTTGTCTTAGCAGGTGGTTGAACTTTTTAGGTTAGCTACAATAATGTCATTATGTTGTCGAAATTTTTGGTAGTCGTTCAGTGAATAATAGGATTAAGTTTGGTAATGTCACTTATAGTAAGTAAATTTTGTGGGAGTTACACTATACATGATAAGACAAGCGACTTCGATAGATATATGTTTTTCCTTTTGCAAATGTATTTAAATATATTGTAAACTAATTTAAGTTGATTTTTTAATATAATAACACTTGAAACAAATGGTACAAAACAACATAATATTAAAAAAAAATATCTATTAAAAGTCAATTAGTGTGTCTATCAAAGCAAGATTAAAAATGCTATGCTATATTTTCTATAGCATTATTTCAATGTTATAAAAAATGTTATTAAAGACCAATCATAGCATTTTTCTAATGCTGTGAAATTTTTTCATAACATTAGAATTACGCAATAAAAAATGGACTTTTTATAGCGTTTTCTATAGCATTGAAAAAATGCTATGAAAAGCTAGAAACTTTCAATAACATCGGCTATAACAACGTGGCAAAAAACACTATCATATGTCTTTTATAGCATTTTTTTACAGCTATAAAAACGCTATAAAAGAGAGACCATAGGGGTATTTTAACGCTATGAAAGGTTTCCATAACATTAGAATAATGCAATAAATAAAGACTTTCTACAGCGATTTCGATAGCGGGAAAAAAATGCTATTAAAAGTCTCAGACTTTCAATAACATGGGCTACAACAGCGTTTCATAAAACGCTATCATAGCCTTACGATGGCGCTTTTTGAATGCTATTGTATGTGATTTTTCCTGTAGTGATTAGCTCTTCCCTATGGTGGCATTGTTAGGGTTGTCCTCTGGAATCTGAAAATGGTAGGTCACACTTACAAGATTTTCTTGATCGAACCAACGGTAGCTAAGAACTATTGAAATAAAGAGTTATTTTGGCAATAGTAATTGGTCGAGATTGTCTCGATTCAGAGGAGGAGTAGCTGACTGTTGGGTTTTATGTCCTAAAACTCGTAAATAGTGAATGTTAACAAATTATGCACTTGTATCAATGAAGTGTTATTGAGTAGGGCTGTAAATTTTTCGGGTCGGGTCGAGTGTACGGACAACCCGACCCGACCCAACTTGGATCGGTTGTACGGACAAAACCGACCCGACCCGATTCAAGATGACCCGAATCGAGTCGGGTCGGGTCGGGTCATCCGCGGTTCCCCCCCCCAACAAGTAAAATCCCATCTCTGTTTCCGGCGAAAACGGAGAAAAGATGCGTCGACAGCGCGAAAACTCCATAGCTGCATCAACACATACGCCGGCCCCTTCCTCGTCTCCCATTTACTCAGCGTTATCAAACTCACAGAACAATCCGGCTCGATGATCTCCACCGTCCACCATTTCTCCACGTTCAACTTCTCCTCCTCCTCCACTTCTAGAAAATTCTCTTTGATCTTCCTCTGCGGAATCACCAGCCGATTGCGCCGCTCGTCCACATCCATAACACAGACCCCAGTCTTCAGAAACAAAAATATCAACAAATTTCCAAAAACCGAAGCGAACCCACAATCAAAAATCAAAAAAGATGAAAGACTTGATGCTTGATTCGATCCAAGTCAAGAGGGAGGATTTGATGCCGGAGATGGAACTGACAGGTGCGATGAAACCCTAAGAAGATGTGACGGCGGAATATTGTTGTAGAGCGACGACGGAATCGAAGAAGTTGCAAGAATAAACCCTAAGCAAGTACGTAAGGAAAAGGAAACGGCGAGGAGAGAAGAGAGAAACGGTGAGAGGAGATCAGTGTTCAAGTAACAAGGTCTATAGTATAAGGATAAGGTTCGGTACCATATCCTGGTAACACTATGAGATACGACCTGCTTTGTATTCGATACAGACGTATTGATCCAAGGCGCCCATGTAGGAGACATGCGAGCAGGGGTATCCTATGCAATGAGTTTGCATAAGACCGGACCACGAAATAGTAAACCACTAGATGTAACACCATTAACTAGTTAGGTTTCTATTTCAATAGGATGACCTAGGTAACTCAATCTAAATCCTGAGTGTGTCATGAACTCCTTCTCACGAGGGATTGTCCTTTGATTAGTACGGGTGAGAGTGACCTGCACGCCGACTCAATAAGCCTACCTTCTTGGGGACGAGACCGAGTGGGGGCTGGGGACATGACAACACAAGATGAAATTCACTCCTTCCCACTTCTAGGAGAAGTAGATGAGTGTTCCCTTAAGTGGTGACTCCGGGTCTTGAACAAAGGGATCCCGCCCTCTCACTGGCTCGAGAGGGACTTTCTGTTTACTAGTTGGACCATAAACAGGTTGTTCATTAGAGGAGCACTGGTACTTAAGGAGCCAGAGGTAACTCAGGGGTAAAACGGTAATTTGACCCAACTGTAATTATGAACACTTGTGAAGGATTGACTTACCGTTGTTGGTCAATATCCATGGACACAGAAATATTCTACAGTGAGAAGAGTTCAGCTGTGGGTCTTTAGTGGAGTGACCCACAGTTAATGAATATTGGTTAACTCGATTAATGAGTTTAGTCAGTTAACCTCATATCATTGAAGCTTCTGATCTGTAGGTCCATTAGGTCCCCCTGCTAGCTCGCAAAGAGTAATTAGGAACAATTTATCTTGAAAGAATTTGAATAGTTCAAATTCATCTTAGGAATCAAGTTAATTGTATGAGATACAATTAATCTAATGTGTAGTGATACATTATAATATAAAGTTTAATTTGTGATTAAACTTTAATGAGGGAATAATATATTTGAAAGAGTTCAAATATATATTCAATTAAATATATGATATTTAATAAATAAATAAATTATTCAATTTAGTTTAAATTAAATGTGATTTAATTAAACTATATATATTATATGAGAGATTAAATTAGAATATGATTCTAATATGTAATTCATTAAATATGTGATATTTAATTAATCACAAAAATTAATTAATTGTTCAATTTAATTTAGTTAAATGTGATTTAATTAAATTAAAACTATAGATTAATTTTAATGTGAATATGATTCATATTAAAACTATAGGTTATAAGGGAGATGCACATTTGAATATGATTCGAATGTTTGGTTAATTAAATATGTGATATTTAATTGATCGAAGAATTAATTAATTATGAATTAATTGATTGTGTGGTTTAATTAATTTAATTAAATGTGATTTAATTAATTTAATTAAAACTATATATTATGTGAGGGCAATGCATTTAAATATGATTTAAATGTAAATATGCTTAATTAATTAATTAATTGATTAGCATATAGTTAATTAATTAATTAGGTCATCAGATAATCTAATAACCATCTGATTAGATAGAGGGTCAAGATTTGGTCTCAACCCTCACATAGATTACATGCCTAAGGGGTCTTGTACGATGGATTCATTCTGTAAGATCTATCTCTCATAACACTCTCACTCTCATAACACTCTCACTCTCACTCATTCTCTCTCAACTGAAGAAAGACAAAGAGCTCTTTCTCTCTGTTTTTCTCTCCCAAATCTTAAGGTCGTAGTCCCACCACTACGTTCCCAATCTCAAAGAATAGCGGGGAAGGCCAAGTGGTGGTGTTCGTTGAAGAATTCAGAGTCGTCAATGGAGGTTTGCTTCTTGTTCTTATTAGATTAGATCTAATTGCTTAGCCTAGGAATTTCTATTCTGAATTTTGCCAATGTATCGGTATTTTGATTGAACAAAATTAATTACGAACGGTCTAATTGCGCTTCCGCTTTAACGGAATTGTGAATTCCAATCCTTCACTGACTGCCCTACGGTAGCGGTTATTCTAAACCTCTGAAGTATCGTTGCAAAATGAATCAAATTATATACTTGGGTCGATGATTACTTTTTCTAAATTTGATTGGATAATATGTATAATGGGTTTAGTGCTAGTTTTTAATACAAGTTATTTGTTTATTTCAACAATATGTCGAATTATGTTTGTGCTTTATCGAACGCCAAATTAAACGGTTCAGAACATACAACTAAGAAAAACTTAGAACACGTGGCAAACAATTTAGGTATGGTTTTAACTGAGGAACGTCCTCAGACAAACTTCTTAGCCAAGAGGAACATAATCCATGACCCTAAATTTGATTTATTAGTCTTGGAATCGTGTTTAGTGGAAAACGATAGTTCAGTCTGGATACTCGATTCAGGTGCCACTAATCACGTATGTTCTTCATTTCAAGGAATTAGTTCCTGGAAACAGTTACAAGCTGGTGAGATGACCCTTAAAGTTGGAATAGGAGAAGTGATGGAAGAGATTGTCGTGATCTCTTGTCAAATAAATTTATAATCCTCAACCTTTAAAGCTAACTTGTAGCAGTAGCGGTCGGGGTCGATCACAGGGAGTCTATGCAAACAAATCTTAATTTCCTTATTTGTTTTAAGTAACCAAAAGGGGGGTTTTGTAATTGGAGGGAAAATAATTATGGAAGGCAAACTAAGTATGGAAAATATTAAATAAGGAAAGTAAGAGAATCAAATTAAGGAAAGAAATCAATACCTCAAAGATCATGCAACCGGGATCGTTATGGTAAGTTCAATTCATTTAAATCATTAATCTCACTAATAAGTCAAAACAAGTTTAAGTCAGGCGTATTCCGGCAACAGACCGAGAACCATGATCCAACTATCACAAACATGCAAACGCTAAGTTTGATTCTAGCTTAAACTAATTAATTGGCCGATTAATTAATCTAAACTGCAATGGGATCTAGCCGAATTAATTCACATGCAACGGGCAACAAACCACAATTACAATTAATTAAATCATTTAGTTCTAGGGACGCATGCGTAAATAACATAACGTTAACCTATTTGCTACTTAGATTTTAGCAAGTAAATTTAGAGAGGGCGCGGTCAAGGTTGTCAATCTTTCCTACCACAATCTAAACTTATATAAAAAGAACTAAAATCACATAAACATGCTTTGATAATTCAAATAAGAAATTTCATTAAAAGAATATGAACTTACACTTTGACACCCCGGTTACATGGATGGAGAGTTTAGCCTCTCATGGAGCAAGAGCAAGCTTGAATCTTCATTGAATACATAAAGGAAAGCAAGAAAGACTAAAAACTAAGAAGAATGGTGGAGAAAAGGGAGAGAGATGGACTACAATGTTGTAGTGAATTGTGTATTGAGGGATGATTCTAAACCTACACCAAGAGCCTCTATTTATAGTGGTTCTTGAAAGTGATAATATCTAAAAAGCGGAAGCAATTTTGGATCTTAGGCACTTAATTAGTTCAATTTGATCAAACATTGCATGCTGTTCATATGGAGAAAAACAGAGTAAGTTCACCAACCTTGTTTCAATGGAAAATTGGTTGGATTACCTTGTTTTTCTTCACCAATCGATCACGAAGTACCACTGGATCTTCCTTGCTATCCTCAAGCCCTTAGAATGGATTGTGGGATTGATAGCGAGCATAGCTAGCTATCTTTACTTATTTAATTTAGCTAGTCTTTGATGATTATTGGCCATTTTATTGCACTTTATTGTTTATTTTGTAGGAAATGGTTGATTGGAGCTATAGCGCAATATTGGAGTTAATCGGATGCTCGGGACGTGAAAAGATGCAAAGAAATGAAAAAGAATCAAAGAGAACAAAGTCAACATTCGGTCAACATTTGACCAGCGTCGAGACGCCATCCCTTGAGCGTCTCGACGCTGGCATTCCATATCAGAATAGGCGCAAAAAGGTCACAGCGTCATTTGATAGCGAGCATAGCTAGCTATCTTTACTTATTTAATTTAGCTAGTCTTTGATGATTATTGGCCATTTTATTGCACTTTATTGTTTATTTTGTAGGAAATGGTTGATTGGAGCTATAGCGCAATATTGGAGTTAATCGGATGCTCGGGACGTGAAAAGATGCAAAGAAATGAAAAAGAATCAAAGAGAACAAAGTCAACATTCGGTCAACATTTGACCAGCGTCGAGACGCCATCCCTTGAGCGTCTCGACGCTGGCATTCCATATCAGAATAGGCGCAAAAAGGTCACAGCGTCTCGACGCTGCGACCTTAGCGTCTCGACGCTGCGTAATTTCCTTTCCAGAATACGCGTGATTAGAGGCAGCGTCGAGACGCTGTCTTTACAGCGTCTCGACGCTACGACGAAAAATCAGTATTTATAGTTCTTTTCGGCTAGGTTTTGGGGGGATTCAATTTTGGGACCTTTGAGAGCCGTAAAACAGAGGAGAAAACAGAGGATTGAGGCTGGACAAGAGGGAGAAAAGCGGAAATCAACCCATCGTTCGTGGGGATCGTGACGGGGACGTTCGGTCTCGGCCTACATTGAGTTTTCTTTTCCCTTTCCTTTTCTCTAGTTAGATTTATGGCTTCATTATGTTTAGTTGAGCTTGTAATTACATTCATGAGTAGCTAAACTTGTAAGCTTAGGGATTGATGTAGTTGATTGTGTTTATGGATTGATTTATGGTTTAAGTTGTGCAATGTTATTATGTTTGTAATCTTGATTTAATGCTTTCAATTAATTGGCCATTAGTTGGATGATTTAAGTTTCGAATCTAGCTCGGGAGAGGGGATTTGATTTAGACTTACTCAAGATTGCATGACTAAAGTTTAGTTTCTAATTTGTGACGGTTTTAGATTAACTTTAGAATTGGTTAAAAGATCTAATTGCCTTGCATGATTAATAAACTTAGATAGGGATATCAAGTTGGTTAATTTGCATGAGAATCAATTATACTCGGGAGAGGTAGTTGTGATTAAAGGGTCTTTGGCTCATAATTTCATTGTGCATAATAACTTACTCCTTAAAATCAATCCTAAACTAAATCGGCGAAATCATTTCCCTAAGTAGTTTTCCCAATTGAAATTCCACACCTTTTACTTGCTTTGAATTAAGTTTCCTACCATTCATTCACTACCTTTTTGATCCCTAAATAAAATTGAGCAAGATAATTCACAATACTTGATTTGCTTAAAAATCCAATCCAGAGGACGACACTCGTTTATACGAACACTTTATTATTACTTGACCCGTGCGCTTGCGGTAGGAAAAGTACACATCAAGTTTTTGGCGCCGTTGCCGGGGATTGGCACATTTAGCTAGATTGATATTGTGAAAAAATTGTTTGATCTTAATTTAGGGTGTATTTTTACTTTTCTAGGTTGATTGCATTTT
Organism: Luffa aegyptiaca; assembly: GCA_017139565.1. Taxonomy (NCBI): domain Eukaryota; kingdom Viridiplantae; phylum Streptophyta; class Magnoliopsida; order Cucurbitales; family Cucurbitaceae; genus Luffa; species Luffa aegyptiaca. Next base: position 17,746,624 of record CM029405.1, on the reverse strand, counting down.
TTTCCATATTTGTTTTTCTTTCCATATTTGTTTTTCAAGTTTAGTTTTTCTTTTAGTTGAGTAATCTTTTCCTTATTTGTTTCTTGTTATTCCTTTTTAGATTAGTTTTTCCTTATTTGTTAGATTCCTTATTTGTGTTTTGCCATATTTATTTTTGCATTCCATATTAGGTTATTTTGTTTCCTTTTCTAGATTATATTTTCCATATTTAGATTAGTTGTTTTCTTTTCTTTGTTTCTTTCCATAATTGTTTTCTTTCCTTTTTAGGGTAGATTTGTTTTTTTTTGTATGCGTAGTAGTAGAGAAGTGATACCGTTGGATCCCGAGATTGAAAGAACAATTCATAGGCTTCGAAGGGAAAAAAGAGAAATTATTCAGATGGCTGACCAAAATCCACCTGAGGAGCCTAGGCCTATAAGAGATTACTTTCAGCCCGTGTTTCAGGGGCAACAGTCGGGGATTGTCTATGCCCCAATTAATGCCAACAACTTTGAGCTGAAGACCGGTCTCATTCAGATGGCTCGAGACTGTGCATATAGAGGATCGCCCACCGAGGATCCAAATTCTCATCTTAAATCATTTTTGGATATTTGTGGGACGGTAAAAATTAATGGAGTTTCTGAGGATGCTATTCGCTTACGCTTATTTCCTTTTTCTTTGCAGGATAAAGCACGAGATTGGCTGCAGTCCATTCCCCCTGGGAGCATCACCACTTGGGATGCTTTGGTCCAGGCCTTTTTAAAGAAATTTTTCCCTCCTGCAAAGACGGTCAAGCTGAGGACCGAGATTGGGACATTCCAACAACAATATGATGAGCAGCTGTTCGAGGCCTGGGAGCGATTTAAAGAACTACTGAGGAAGTGCCCTCAGCATGGATACCCAGACTGGCTTCAGGTTCAATTGTTTTATAATGGTTTAACTCCTAGTACAAAGACGATTGTTGATGCAGCTGCAGGTGGGACTCTGTTGTCCAAGACCGTGGAAAATGCTCGCACACTTCTAGAGGATATGGCCACCAACAGCTATCAGTGGCCATCTGAGCGGTCTACACCTAAAAAGATTGCTGCTGGAGTGTTTGAGGTTGATAAAGTAAGTGCACTCCAGGCCCAGATGACCTCCCTTGCTAATGCTTTTATGAAATTTTCAGGTACAGGGAGTGCACAATCAATTGAATCAGCTGCTGCTTTGGCATCTAGACCTCAGGAGGAGACCATTGAACAGGTTCAGTATGTATCAAATTCTAATTTTAGGGGATATAATAATAATTCTACACCTACACATTATCACCCTAACAATAGGAACCATGAAAATTTCTCTTATGCAAATACTAAGAATGTTCTTAACCCTCCTGGGTTTGCCCCTCAAACTCAAGAAAATAAAAAGTTAGAAGATCTTGTTGGAGCTTTCATTGCAGAGTCTAGTAACAGGACAACTAAATTGGAGGAGGCAGTTTTTGCCATCAACACCACGGTGAATGGCCACAGTGCTGCCATCAAGAATATTGAGACTCAGCTGGGACAGTTGGTAAGTGTTGTAAGCACCATGAATAAAGGTAAGGCCCCAGCTGAGCAAGAGAAAACCCAGATGGAGTACTGTAAGGCAATCACTGTGCACCAGGAGGAAACTGAAGGGGAGCCTGAGTCTGAGGATTATGACACGCCTACAGGGGAAGCTGAGGAGGACACATCAGCAGATGAGGCTGAAAAGCCTAACCTTGAGCCTCCTATTCCTTCTCCCACACTGTTGGTTCCCAAGGAAAAGAAAAAGAAAAAGAAGAAAAAGAACAATCAGGTTCAGTTTGATAAATTTATGAATGCTTTTATGAATCTGAACATTAATATTCCTTTTGCAGAGGCATTAGAGATGCCACAATACAACAGGTTCATGAAGGAGTGGTTAGCAAAGAAGCGAAAGGAAAAGAAGGTTGACACTGTTTATCTTGCTTCCACATGCAGCACCAGAGTACAACAGAAAGTACCTGAAAAAGTAGCAGATCCAGGGAGTTTTTCTGTTCCTTGTAGTTTTGGTACTTATTCTTTCAGAGCATTATGTGATTTAGGTGCTAGCATCAATATCATTCCTCTATCTCTGTGCAAAAAGTTAGACATAGGTGAGATTAAATCTACTCCTGTAAAGCTCCAATTGGCTGATCAGTCTGTGGTTAGACCAGTTGGCATTGTAGAAAATGTCTTAATCAGAGTAGGTAGATTTTTCCTCCCTATTGATTTGTATGTTATGGACATGATAGAAAATCCTTCAATGCCTGTCATATTAGGAAGACCATTCCTCGCCACTGGGCGAGTGATTATTGATATTGAGCGCAGGGAGCTCACTGTAAGAGTCAGGAATGACAAAGAAATATTTAAAGCAGTTGAAGACTCTAAGGGACACTCGGACGTGCTTTTCATGGGCTACAAGAAAGGTGCAAGAAAGAGCACCACTGTTGGATTCACAGAAAAGAAGCCTCCTTGAAGCACGGCCAACACGTCGAGCTAATGACGTTAAACAAGCGCTTATGGGAGGCAACCCAAGTAAGTGTAGTTGTGCTTTTCTGTTTGCTTTTGATTCATTGTTTGTTTTTGTGTTGTAGGTCTTGTTTTCTGTCTCTCCTTTGCTTTCAAGCTTTCAAGATTTCAAGCAAGAAGTCATCCTCAATTCAGGCCAGTATTATTCACTCCTCTCATTCTTTTATTGTTCTCATGCTTGTTTATGCCTTACTTTCTTTATACATTGAGGACAATGCATGTTTTAAGTTTGGGGGTGGAGTAGCATGGTTGTGGAGCCCTTGAGCATCTGAGTTCGGGCCATAGTTTTGAGCTTTCTTTGAATTGAGCATATGGTTGTTTTCTGGATGCTATTTTTGCATGACTATGATTTCCTAGGATAGGCTTTCTTGTCAATTTTCAAGCTTGTGATGAGTTGTAAGCATGAGTGCCCAAAAAGGGAGACTTTTTAAAATTTTTCTAGGAGATGGCTTGCATGAGTAGAGTATTTGTCTTGGCTAGATTTGGATTTGAATGCTTAGGAGCGAATTATTGGGTTCATATGCTTGTTGTCACCTCGATAGGTGTAGGGTAGAGCTAAAGAGTTAATTTTTTGCAAATTAGCATGTTTGATCTGGCTTAGGAGAAAAGAAAAGAATATCTGCTTATCTTGTTCATAACGAAAAATCATTCTTGTTGTTATTATTGAAAAAGTAAAAAAGTCATGACTTGTGCGCACAAAGCAATGAGTAATAAAGATTTAGGCAAAAAGAGCTACCCCTGTTGTGATCAGTTAGGCCAACCAGAGAAATCTCAGGTTAAGGGTCCCTGCAATGGGTGTGTGAAAGCTAGTGCCACATATACTTGCTTAATTTAATTGTTAATTATAAGCACCTAAGTTGGGAGGAAAACAAACTAATTTGTTTCATTAACTCATTAGTGAAACCTTAGTGCCAGTGTAGAGGGAAGATGAGTTGAGAGTTTAATAATCCAATCCCGGGCTAGTAGAGTCTGATCTTGTTGAGTTAGATCTTGCTCATGCAAGTTAATTTTGGAGAAATTTTAATTTGTCTCCCTCATTGGTCCTTGTGTGCATATCTCTTGCTTGCTTGACTATTGACTTTTGAGCCTTGAGGATTGAGTCATGATTATTGCATCCTTTCTTCCATTGTATGTTTGATTTGTAGTTTGCTCGAGGACTAGCAAAAGTTTAAGTTTGGGGGTATTTGATAGCGAGCATAGCTAGCTATCTTTACTTATTTAATTTAGCTAGTCTTTGATGATTATTGGCCATTTTATTGCACTTTATTGTTTATTTTGTAGGAAATGGTTGATTGGAGCTATAGCGCAATATTGGAGTTAATCGGATGCTCGGGACGTGAAAAGATGCAAAGAAATGAAAAAGAATCAAAGAGAACAAAGTCAACATTCGGTCAACATTTGACCAGCGTCGAGACGCCATCCCTTGAGCGTCTCGACGCTGGCATTCCATATCAGAATAGGCGCAAAAAGGTCACAGCGTCTCGACGCTGCGACCTTAGCGTCTCGACGCTGCGTAATTTCCTTTCCAGAATACGCGTGATTAGAGGCAGCGTCGAGACGCTGTCTTTACAGCGTCTCGACGCTACGACGAAAAATCAGTATTTATAGTTCTTTTCGGCTAGGTTTTGGGGGGATTCAATTTTGGGACCTTTGAGAGCCGTAAAACAGAGGAGAAAACAGAGGATTGAGGCTGGACAAGAGGGAGAAAAGCGGAAATCAACCCATCGTTCGTGGGGATCGTGACGGGGACGTTCGGTCTCGGCCTACATTGAGTTTTCTTTTCCCTTTCCTTTTCTCTAGTTAGATTTATGGCTTCATTATGTTTAGTTGAGCTTGTAATTACATTCATGAGTAGCTAAACTTGTAAGCTTAGGGATTGATGTAGTTGATTGTGTTTATGGATTGATTTATGGTTTAAGTTGTGCAATGTTATTATGTTTGTAATCTTGATTTAATGCTTTCAATTAATTGGCCATTAGTTGGATGATTTAAGTTTCGAATCTAGCTCGGGAGAGGGGATTTGATTTAGACTTACTCAAGATTGCATGACTAAAGTTTAGTTTCTAATTCGTGACGGTTTTAGATTAACTTTAGAATTGGTTAAAAGATCTAATTGCCTTGCATGATTAATAAACTTAGATAGGGATATCAAGTTGGTTAATTTGCATGAGAATCAATTATACTCGGGAGAGGTAGTTGTGATTAAAGGGTCTTTGGCTCATAATTTCATTGTGCATAATAACTTACTCCTTAAAATCAATCCTAAACTAAATCGGCGAAATCATTTCCCTAAGTAGTTTTCCCAATTGAAATTCCACACCTTTTACTTGCTTTGAATTAAGTTTCCTACCATTCATTCACTACCTTTTTGATCCCTAAATAAAATTGAGCAAGATAATTCACAATACTTGATTTGCTTAAAAATCCAATCCAGAGGACGACACTCGTTTATACGAACACTTTATTATTACTTGACCCGTGCGCTTGCGGTAGGAAAATTCCACATCAGGGATCCTCATGTGATGGAATTGAAAGGAAAAAGCTTGAAGAACAAGCATATGGAGGTGGGTTTGGTGAGTATACAATTTGGCAGCAATTCACTAAGTTTCAAGCTATAATTCTTCCACAATCTTCTTCCCTTTTATAGAGGGATTAAAGATGAAGAGAAGCCCCAGCATTTGACACTCAAACAACAAAGAGGTAGTGGGAATTTTGTTGGCTAACATGAGGGGAGTGCATGGGTTTAGTCACCATGCACTCCACCTCCAAAAATTCAATCTTTTTGAATTTACTTAAATCCATAATTATCCTTAATTAGTGGAATAATTATCTGAACTTTAATAATCTGAAAAATTAAAATTGAATTTCAAATTTTCAATTTTAAATTAATTCAAAATTAATTTAAAATAATTATTAAATAATTAATTAATTTAATATTAAATATTAAATTAATATTTTGCCACCAATCCCGAACATTTCCAAAATCTTATTTTCAATCATAAATCCCTATTCATGTTTTCGGTATTTAAATCATATTTAAATATTAAATACTCACCTATGCGGTTTTCACAAAAACCCGACGTACCGACAACGCCTATCACCTCTACTCACATTTCTCAACATGAACTTTAAAGTAATTCATATTTTATCCATCATATTGTTCCAAAGGTTAGTCTCGAGCTAGCAAGGGGACCTAATGGACCTACAGATCATGGGCTCCAACGGTACGAGGTCAAACTAGCCAAACTCTTTTAACCTAGTTAACCAACATCCGTTAACTACCGGGACACTCCACTATAGCCTAGTAGTTGAACTCCCCTCACTGTAGATATATTTCTGTCGACTCGATATAACCATGATTAGTAAGTCAATCCTTCACAGGTCGTTCGTTACTATAGATAGGTCAAAAGTTCGTTTTACCCCTATAGCACATCTTAGTTCCTTAAGTCCACTGGTCCTCTACTGAACAATTTTTTTCATGGTCCAACCATTAAACAAGATCCCTCTCGGGCCAATGAGAGGGTGGGACCCCTTGTTCAAGCCTTGGATTCAGCACTTAAGGGAACAACCTCTCTACTATTCCTGAATAGGGTAGGAGTGAATTCCGTATTGCATTACTATGTCCCCAGCCATCCATCTAGTGTTATCCCCAAAATGGTAGGATTATTGAACGGAATTTTATGACCACTCTCACCCATGCATATCAAAGGATAACCCTAAACGAACAGGAGTTCATAGTAAGCTCAGGATTGAGATCGAGTTACCTAGGTCATTGCATGAAATAATCAGTCTTATCAGTAAACGACGTTATAATGTAAGAGTGACTTATTTCTTGGTCCAGTCTTGTGTAAACATCTTTTACACAGGATGCCCCTACTCGCATGTCTTTACATGAACGATTCAGGATCACGGCTTTTGCCTTATTCGCAAAGTAGGCCGCATCCATAGTGTTACCAGAACAAGGTACCCAACCTTATTCATTTACTATAGACTATTTAGGTTATATACTCGAACTTGATCCCTGTCCATATATACAATATAGTTCGAGTATCTCATATTATAACCATGGATGTTTTTATTGGATTATAAGATATAAATAAACAATTTCACTGAATAACATCTTTATTTATATAAAGGATAACAAAACTTGAGTTCTAGGACATAAACCCCAACACTTACCCGTTGGAGTCTCTCTTTGCCGAGAGCTCTCTCCAGCTTTGGTCACTTCTTCTTCATCACGCCGTCTTGCTTCTTCTTCAAGAGTCGCACGCCTTTGGGCTCCCATCTCCCTAATCATTGCAAACCACTCCCTCGAGCTTTTTTTAAGCTGTTGGCCTGCGTGTTTTTGGGTTTTATGGAGGGAATCGGTGCGTGTGAACCTTCTTGGTTGAGATGAACTCGGATTCTCCCTCGAGGTAGCCGGCATCGTCGAGGAAGATGGAGTTTGAGTGGTGGTTCCTTTGTCCACGATCGCTGACGAGAAACCCATAGGTCTCGTCCCTCTCGTGCCATGCATGCTAGGTTGGGGTTGCTCTTCTTGACGTCGAGCACTTGCTTCAGCACCTTGGACAGGTTGATTACTCTGAGATCGAGTAATCTTGCGGGATGATGAGGATTTCGTTGTGTTCTTCATGGATTCTTGCTTGTGGGTTTCGGTTTCAAGAGAGTGAAGATGGAGAGTTTGGTGAGGTTGACTTGAATACCGAAAGTCTAAGTTGTTGGTGAAGAGGGAAAGCACTAAAATCAGCTATTTATAGGTTTCTCAAATTAGGTCACGTGATAGTCATTTTACATGACGTCACTGCCCTCTGACTTTTGTAAAATGCGGTTGCATTTCCAATTGTACTGGGGAAAATGCGGTCGCATTTCTCCCAGTACTCTGCCTTCTTTATTTTTTTTCTAACTTTTTCGTTTTCCCTTGTTTTTCTTTCTTTCTTTTATTACTGAAACAATCACAAACATGTTAGAATGTTCACATGCTTAAACATGATTATTTATTTCTTTTTCTTTAGGTAGATGGATACAAAATAACTTGGACTTTTCAAACTCCCAGGTAAATCCCCAGGAAAAGGTGTTCCCGACGGTCAACTTAAGTACCTTTTCCTAGACAGGATTTTCCTAGACAGAGTTTTTACTCTTGTCCATATATTTTGTTGTCCTTTCTATTTTATTTTTATTTTTATTTATCATTTATTATAGATCCACATAATGTACAAAATAAATTTTCAAGGATAGTAATCATACCAGATCAATCACAGCCGCAAGTGCTTCTTCAGCTTCAAAGCCCTTCCCCCAATAAGGTTTGATTCTTTGTCCATTCATGGGCTGCTGCTTGATCTCTTCTACTACTTCAATCTTTTTCCTTCTTGTTCTCCAAGTAAATCTTCTATTGTTTCTCCTTTCATCATTTCCTGAAGAGTGGATAGTAAAAGTTCATCAACCTCGTCAATCATAGAGCACTCCTCAAGATCTCCCGGATATTTCATTGCATTCATCACATTGAAAGTGACTTGTTGGTCATTGACCCTCATGGTCAACTCTCCTTTCTGAACATCAATTAAGGTCCTGCCAGTTGCTAAGAATGGTCGTCCTAAAATAATTGGCACTTCCTTATCAGCTTCACAATCCAGAATGATGAAATCTGCTGGGAATACGAATTTATCAACCTTGACTAACACATCTTCAATTTTGCCAATGGGTTGTGTTAGTGACCTGTCAGCTAACTGCAAAGTTACAGTTGTTGGTCTTGCTTCACCTATCCCCAACTGTTGAAAAACTGAGTATGGAATCAGGTTTATACTTGCTCCTAGATCGCATAAAGCCCTGCCTACATTCCTTCCTCCAATGGAGCATGGAATGGTGAAACTTACTGGGTCTTTTAGTTTGGGAGGGATCACATTTTTGAACAGTGCACTAGAACATTCAGTGAGTGCAACTGTGTCATATTTACCCAATCTTCTTTTCTTAGATAGAATGTCCTTCAGGAACTTCACGTAAGTAAGCATCTGTTCAAGCGCTTCTACCAATGGAATGTTTATATGGACCTGCTTTAAAACATCTAAATTTTTTTTAAACAGTGCATCCTGTGAAGCATATTTAAATATTTGAGGGTATGGAGGTGGCGGTCTATATTCTGGATCTATAACAAACTTTTTAGGTTTTGCGGTCGCAATTGTGGTCGCATCCCTCTGCTTTTTCTCTGAACTTGAATTTTCATTTTTTTCTTCCAAGGCTTCATGCTCCTTGGTCTTTTCTTCATTTTCTTTATTTTGTATAACTTCTGAGGTAACTTCTGAATTCTTTTCTGGAAACTTTTCTTGAGCTTCTTCTAGGATATTCCTTACTTCTTGATTTACGGGGTACTTTGGACCATCACACTTCTCAAGGTGACTGCCTTGCACTACTCTTTTCCTTCTCGGTGAGGGTTCTCAGTCTTGCTGGGCAGCTTCCCTTGTGGTCTATTTTTTATTTTTTGAGCAATCTGTCCAATCTGTACTTCCAAATTTCTAACAGCGGCATCATTTCTTGCCATGTATTCTTTCATAAGAGCCTCTAGATTTGACTCTTGATTCTGCACTTGGACTGGTTGGAAGTTCTTTTGCGGCTGCTGTTGTGTAGGAGGTTTCCTGAACTGATTTGTATTGGAATTACTTGAGCCGGTTTGTCCCCCCCAAGAGAAGTTCGGATGTTGTCTGTGATAGCGGGCAGAAATGTCGCTATTTTAGTTCCAATTTATTGAGCTTTTTAGTGCTTTAATTGTGTTTTTATTGATAAATCCTAATTTAATTTATTATTTTGTCCTAAGGAGCACTTTATGGATTTTTGGTGGAAAATGCCCTAAAAAGAGCCATCCAAGCCCAAATTTCCATGCATGGGTCAAGGGGGAGCCCAAAGAAGTCAACCATGAGGAAGAGGCCCAAAATAAATGAAGAGAGGCCCAAGTTCAAGCCCAAAAACGCGCCTGAAAGTTTTGGAATTCGCCTAGTGTCGAGACGCTGTAGGGACAGCGTCGCGACGCTGTCCCATTTCTTGGCCGGCAAGTCGATGACGTCACAGCGTCGCGACACTGTGCCAATAGCGTCGCGACGCTGTCCAATTTCTGGGCCTATAAATAGCGTCCCTTGGAGCCATTTTTATCATCAATCACCATTCCATTCCTTCATTCCTTTCTCTCTTTGGCTCCTTTGCAGCCTTCTCTCAAGGCTTTTAGCCTTTTTGAGAGTTCTTTAGTCTGAAAATTTTGGGGAGTTTTGGGGAGCGCTCTAGGAGGCTCAAGGTTTGCTCGGAGGGACTCCAAGCGCCAGCGACGGGGTCTTCAACGGTCAATTCCTTCCCTTTTATTGTGCTCATATTTATGCTTTCCATTGTTAATTTTGTGAATATTTTAGCTATGTATAGCTAAACCCCAATTTGGGGTCTTGAAATGAAATTATAGTTAAATGTTGTTATAATTGCCTATCTCTTGCCCTGTTTACTATTTATTTGTATGGATGCTCGTAATGCTTTATGCAATCTGGCCAGTTGTGTATCGATTCGATTCTTAATGGAGACTCGACGGAGAGAAATTAGGATAGATCATAATCCATGCAACTAGTTTAATTGTCCGTAGTGACAACGGGATTAGTTGATTAAACTTAGATTCCTAAAATGAATCAGAGCGTAATAATTAACGAATTTTAATGGCGCTAAGGACACTTAGGTTGTTAAAATGGATTAATTACAATTAGGGGAGACCGACAGGAGAACCTATGTGATTAACGGAGATTCTAGGAGTATAATTAGTTGGGCAAGGAGATAGGATAGTTGTAATAATTATTTAGCTATTAATTGAGTTTCAAGACCCCACTTCCCATTTAAATAGCCATATTTATTTCATGATTGATCAAATTGATTTCCTTAATCGCTCTAATTTTTAAATTCATTTCAATTGCATTTTTTGTCCCTAAATATTATTTCTCCCAAGTCTTTTTTGTGTTCAAGGAATTTTTTCTTTGCTTAATTTTCGCTTTGCCTCCCTGTGGATTCGATACTCGGAATATTTCCGTTTTATATTACTTGCGGCCCGTGCACTTGCGGTATTAGTAGCAGTGACGCGCAACAGTCTCCAACCTGGGTTGTACGTGGCCGAGTATGGATTCAATCTGTTCTTGTTCTGGTTCCCTTGGTGACCTACATAAAAGACAGACGTGGGATTTAGTGGACAGTTATCAGCAATATGTTCCTCTGCACAAATTTCACAGCAGGGAGAAGAAATAGCATTGGCAGGGGCTATGTTTGCTTGATTGCCCATGGTCATGCCCATCATCATGCTGTGGATGGCCTTGATTTGAGCTTGCATGGTAGAATTAGTCTCTGTCTCTACTGCTTTAGCTGGATTCTTCAAAATAGTTGTTGGCTCAGTTTCTCTCCAGTGTCTATTGTTTGTGGCTATGGTGTCCAAAATAGCATGTGCTTCATTTGCAGACTTCTATAAGAAAGACCCGTTTGCAGATGCGTTGACTAATGCTTTCGCAGCTTGATCCAATCCGCTATAAAAATGCTCTAAGATGATACAAGCAGGCAATCCGTGATGTGGATGGCTTCTCGACACCATCTCTCGGGTCTTTCTGATTTGGCTGCTTCAAAACTTGATCCATTTGGTGCCGATTCTGAGTCCTGAGCGCTCCACTAAGGCCTTTTCACTGCCTCAGCATCCCATGGACTTCAAGATGGATCAAAACCGTGCTAAAATCCTCGAATTAACACCAAAATTGAAAATGGGCTTCAAGATACCAAACCGCTACAAAACATAACTTTAAACGAAATAATTATCGTAAAACTAACAAGATTAAGGACAAATAATCATGGGCAATTAGGTCCTATCAATGAGTGTTCCCTTAAGTGATGTCTTCGGGTCTTGAACAAAGGGCCCTACCCTCTAATTGGCTCGAGAGGGGATTCTGTTTGGTGGTTGGACCACAAACAGGTTCTTCATTAGAGGAGCACTGGTACTTAAGGAGGTAGAGGTAACTCAGGGGTAAAACGATAATTTGTCCCAACTGGAGTTACGAAAACTAGTGAAAGACTAGCTCCTACTGGTCTATATCCATGGACACAGAATTATGTCTGCAGTGAGAAGAGTGCAACTGTGGGTCTTTAGTGGAGTGAACCCACAGTTAACGAAAATTGATTAACTGGTTAATGAGTTTAGCCAATTAATCTCACATCGTTGGAGTTTCTGATCTACAGGTCCATTAGGTCCCAGTGGTAGCTCGTAAAGAGACTTGAGGCAATTAAGTATTAATTGTAAATTGAAAGTGTTCAATTTATTTAGGGGAATCATATAATGTATGATGATACATTGTAATATATAAAGTTTATGAAACTTTATAATATAATTTTAATTAATTTCAAAATTAATATTTTGAGAGAAAATATTTGAAAGAGTTCAAATAATTAATATGAATTGGATTCATCTTAAAACTATAGGATATGTGGGAAATTTTCATTTAAATATGACTTAAATGAAATGATTTAATGATTTAATTAATTATTTAATTTAACAAATCCCAATCCTATTACAACTAGGAAGAGTAATTAATTATTAATTAATTAAATATGTCCCTAATCTATTATGAATAGGAAAGGAATATGACACTTTATATAAGCCATAAAATGCTTCTCAGTTGATTCATCCATCCATTCTTCTGCTCTCAGAGAATTCCCCTAAAGGCTCCCAAGACTCCCACCAATCTCCTGCCTCTTGAAGTCTCAGAATCATACCGGTGTAGCCATAGTGGTGGTGTTCGCGATTTCTGAAGAATTTCCAGCGAAGATCAAGCTTCGTTGCTGCGTTTTTCTTCTAAGTGAAGGATCAAGAGTTTAGGTGAAACAATCAAGTCACAAACAACGGTATGTTGGTGAAAACCTTTTTTCTCTAAACTTGCATGAATTAAATAGACTTTAATTCAGTAAATTCCAGCATGTTATAGCCATATTTACAACAAATTATGCATGATAATTATTGTAAATTTTGCCCGTCGTATTGGTATTTTAATCTAGATTAAAACACAATCATAGGTCCTCTGATAAATCTTCCGCTGCGCTAGGGATGTCATTCCTACAATTGGTATCAGAGCCTCGTGATGACGTATTTACCGCAAGCGTATGGGTCGCCACAAGTAATATAGTGATTTTGAGTATAGAGTATCGTCTCCACAGGGATTCGATTTATTCAATTAATTACTGTGAATAATCTTGTTTAGCTTTATTTAGAGAACAAAATCTATTGCCGAAAAGATAAACTAAAAAGCTAATCTAGAAAGCAAAAGATAAATGGACACACAATTTGGAGGGATAATTCTTAGAAGGTTGATTTCATCAATAGGACCTTTAATCGCTTAATCAATTAACTAACTTAGATTAATTAATCATTCAATTCATAAGTCTAGAAGCCTAATTTCAAGGACTCTCCTGTCGGTTTCCTTCTATCTCTTGTCTTTTAATAAAGAATCTCCTTTCGGTTTCCTCTTTATTTACTTAGCAAGGCATTACGACCCTTCAATATAACCTCTAACGTTATTTATCTTATCCCGTGTCACTCGGGTAAATAAACGTCAGTCGTGCATTCAGTTCTAGTCTAAGCTTCTCTCCGTCGAGTTTCCACTTAGTAACAATTCATTTAATCAGTGATCAAGTGATTAAAAGCATTAAGGACAAAATGCATAAATGAACGATAATGACAATTAAACCAATTTAATTCATTAATCAAGCAAAGGTTCAACAAACTAAATAAATCTCATAGAATTTAGGAACTAATTACTCATAATCACTAAAATCCAATAATTCCTAATCACAACAATTCTAGGAACTAAAACATCAAGGAAAAGGGAAGAGGAATGCTCATAAAAGAGTCGATCTCCTCGATCCTGCGGCGACCTCCATCGATCCCGAGCTCCAAAGATCTTCAACAAAGCTCCAAAACTCTCCCAAAAATCCCCAGTTTTAGTGTGGACTCTAGAATGGGGTGAAAACCCACAAATTGGCTCCCTTAATTCGAATGCAAATGGCCCCTTTTATAGATGTTCAGCAGGCACAGCGTCGCGACGCTATGACGTCACCTTGGCTTGGGCGGCAAGAATAGGACAACGTCGAGACGCTAGAGGAACGAGTCGCGACTGGTGCGGCAGAGGCTGAATGATGGATGTGAGATAAGATGATAAATAATAATAAAGATAAATTCAGCCAACCTTAGTGCAAGTATACACTATCGCACGTAGTAATAAAAACCTTAGAAGTATTCCAAGGGTATTGATCCCACGAGGACTAAATTGGAAATTCATATTTGAAGAAGAAACTGCTCAAATGATTGCTTTAAAACAGGTAACCAAAGAAATGATTGATGATTGATTTTTAGAAAAATAAATAACACAAATAAATAATAAAGAATAACAATAATAAATAAAACGAGGTATTCAATATGGATTCATCCCAAAGGTAATAACTTTAATCATGAATTATTCGACTTAAGCCTATTCAATGCATTGGGTTAGATTTAACTTCTATTTGGCCTTGCTCCCAAGAACCGTTAGAAGGCTAAGCGAGTATCGTTATGCACATTTCTGTGACTCGACTCCGACATAGATAATTCACGAATGCAATCTATAACCCTATAGTTGATATAGGGTGCCTTAGGCAGCTTGCCCTATACCACCGAACAATCTCTTTCGAGCTTTTTCTCCTATATCACCTTTATGAGAACCGATATCGTCTGTCCCTATCGAGATCAAACTCACATAGCATGCAAAGTCTAAGTGATCAAGTTAAACTCAGCAAGATTAAAATGATATTCAATAAAGAACGACATGCATTGAACAATACTTAAGCAAATAAAACACTTTCAAGCTATTGAACCATAAGGGAATTCACCATATTGAACCCCTCAACGGAATTTAGCTACTTATGGTGGGATAAAGTGCAAATGAATACATTTTCATTGAAAATCAGATGTAAAGAATACAGATAAATGAAAAGTATCAAAAGCTGGAAATAACAACAGTAGTCAAATACTAGGGTTTTTCTATTTTATCCTATCCTTCTAGAGTTCGCTTAGACATTCCACTCTCTCGCTTTTACAAGTGAGAATGGGTGAAAATACCTACAAACCCTAAGGTTTGATGTCTAACTAAGGTTAGAATTTAGTCATCTAAGAAGGACCTCGGGCATCCCTACTCATAGACGTCAACTAGGGTTCTGTCACCATTCTCTTCTTCCAAATGAGTTCTACTTGAATTTGACTTCGAATCTTGAGCTTATATAGTGTTGGAAGTGGTTGAGGAGTTGCGAAATAGGTGCTGGTAGGTAGCCTAGTCGGTTTCGGGGTCAAAACAACCGGTTAGGTGCGAAGAAATCTCGTTCAAAACGACCCGCGGACAACTCGATACTGCCTCAGTTTTTCCAGAAATGCGGTCGCATTTCTGGGTAAATTCTAGCATTTCCTCTGTTTTCCTGCACTGCAACAAACTTAGTCAAATTCCCTTAAAATTGAGTCTTTTTAAGCACAAATGAGCATAATTTGACAAAAGTGACTCTCAACACCCTAACTTAACAACTTTAACATATTTTGAGCTCGGAAACAGTAAAATTGATCTAAAACATATAGTTTTGACAAGATAATGAGCTAAATATAAGGGTACAATAAGTATATTTTTGACCCTTATCAGCGACGCTGTCACATTTCCAGAACCTTCTAGAAGCGGTTTTGAGCAGAATTTCGGGCCTCTTTCATTTCTTTTGGCCCAAATGCTTCATGTAATGGATCTTGGGCTCTTTGATTGACCCAACTTGATAATTAAAGCTTGAAATCCATGATTTTGGGCTTCCAACTCATTCTTCTTGGGCTTTTGGACTTGGATCAACAATGGGCTTCTCCAAATTGCTCCAAAAGCTTCCAAAATCATCCAAAATCTCTCAAAATTCCGATTTTGCTTCATTGGCTCGGTTTTCTGAAATTGAAACATAAAATAACATCAAAGCACACAATTCAAGCACAAAACTAGGTAAAAATAATAGGAAATTGATAGCATTTCTGCATGCTATCACCTCGCTGTCCCTTTTCATCAAGATTAAAATTTGCGATGGGCTCTAATAGGTGGGATTGAATGCATTATGAATGTTGGGATTGCGTTGAACTATTTAGGTTTATTTGGCCATAGATTTTGTTATTTTATGTGTATTGTTCATGTAAAGGGCCATGTGTTTTGGGCAAAAATTTCAAATTCAGACTCTGTAAGTCTGGGTCTAGCACAGGGATGTTGATCGTTGAAATCGCAGATGAATTCAATGCCAAAAACGTGAAGATTCGTCGTGGATTACACCCAGATTTTACTCCAAACGCAACAGCGTCGAGACGTTGTTCATTAGCGTCCCGACGCTGTCATGATCCCAAACATGCGGTGAAGGCGCATCTTCTCGACGCTACTTGCGGCGTCTTGACGCTGTCACATGGTGTGGCGGGAATTAAAGTTTTTTCATATATGCATATATACCCTAATTTGCGGTTCGGTTGGCTAGGACCTATTTGGTCAGGTTCAACCCCGTTTTAGCTTGGTTCGAGGTTTTCGAGGCTGGTTCGAAGAGGTTCGGATCGGTTTGGGCGGTTTGATATGGTTCTGGAGTTGTAGATTTTTGTAATAGGATAAAATTTAGCTTTATTAAGTGTAATTTAGCTTTATTTTATCCTAGGGACCAAATAAATCGGTTCAAGTGCTATTTATATGCTTTATGGATGTTATATTAGAATTCCACCTTAGGTTATAAGCATGTACATGCATTTTATTATATTATAATTATTATAATGTATGGATTAAATGCATAGAGATTTTCATGAGTGATTTAATATAGGTGTATATTAAATATATGAAAATGAATTAAGCATGAACCATGTCATTACTTAGATTAAATATAAAGAGTTAGGTTTAAGGTGATGAATGCAGCATGCTTGTGTGATTTTCTTGTTTGGCGTTTATATAATTTTTATATTAATAGTAATAAGAAAATCAACGATGCATGGAGCATGAAACATCCATAGTTATTAATATAAAGGGTATATTAAAAATTCATGTGATACATAATATATGGTTTGATAATTTAATTTGAATTTGATTGTTAAATGTATTAAAACATAGAAGCATGATTATATGTCTAATCATTAAAATTTGAAAATTAGTTTTAAAATAAATGATTAGTAACCGTCAATCTATAATCAAATGCAAACATAGGATCATAGGTGATAAGTCCAATTTATTATACACTTAGAATCTCCCAATTTGCTTATCTTAGTTGAATTCCTTGCGAAAAATGCTTTAAAATGAGTATAATATGTCTATAGGTCCTCACCGGAGCTTTGGAAGCGATTCAGGGCTTAAACGAACGAAACCGGAGCTGGCGACAGTGTCGTGACGCTAGGGCAATCCGAGAAATTTTCCAAAAGTGAAGAGGACAGCGTCGCGACGCTAGGCAGATTTCCAGAATCAATTTTTTCCGAATTTGTCCAGAATTTTTCCTTGTTTGAAGACCCAATTCAGCACCATTCTACCACGAATTGAAGGCCAAGAAACTCTATAAATAGAGGGTCTTGGTGTAGGTTTAGAATCATCCCTCAATACAATTTTGTAGCCACTTTTCTCTCTAGTTTCAAGAGTTCTTTTAAGCTTTCTTAGTCTAAGGGTCTGTTGATCGAGCCTCGAGCTTGGAGGAGCTTGTCTATGGCCAACGAAGCTCGGATCGTTGTAATCGGGACCTCAGTTTGTAAGTTTGATTCAATTTTATGAGATTTCCATTCTTCATTACTTAGTTAATTGTCTTTGTGATTTTAGTTCTTTGCATACAAGTTTGGATTGTGGTAGGAAAGATTGACAACCTTGACCGCGCCCTGTCTAAATTTACTTGCTAAATCTAAGTAGCAAATAGGCTAACGTTATGATGTTACGCATGCGTTCCAAGAACTAAATGATTTAAACAATTGTAATTGTGGTTTGTTGTCCGTTGCATGTGAATTAATTCGGCTAGATCCCAATGCGGTTTAGATTAGTTAATTGGATAATTAATTAATTTAAATTAGAATCAAACTTAGCATTTGCATGTTTGTGATAGTTGGATCATGGTTCTCGGTTTGTTGCCGGAGTACGCCGGACTTAGATAGTTAATTAAATATCAATTGATAATCGATGAATGAAATTAATCAAACTTAACACCGAGTTCAACCCCGATTACAGTGATCCTAGTGGTAAGATCAACTAACCCCGCCTTTACTTTTCTTGCATTTAATTTTCCTTATTTATTTTCCCGCCTTTACTTTATGTCTTGATCCTTTTATCAATAAACCCCCCCTTTTTGGTTACCTTAAAAACACAAAAGAATTTAGAAATAAACCGATTGTTCCCTGTGATCGACCCCGACCACTACTGCTACAAGTTAGCTTTAGGAATCGTGGATTATAAATTTATTTGACAAGAGACCGCGACAATCTCTTCCGTCAATAGGTTTAATTAATTAATTTTAAATTGGTTAAAATTAATTAGATCTAACATCATGTTCTAATAGGATTAGAATTTATTCTTACTTAGTATTAAATCGTTTAATTGGACTAAGTAGGAAAAACATTGCTAAGATTATAAGGGAACTCTGCCGATTAAGTTCTGTCTAAGGCTGGGGGTACTTAAGATGACGGTTTACTTAGTATTAAATCATATTTTAATGTTAGCATGCAATGTCACTAGGTTATTTAAAAGTGTTTAATTCAGCTAGAAGATAGTGTAAAGATCTTATTATAAGAGTTATAATAGGACTAGACTTAGATAGATTGACTTAGCCAGATTTATCTAAGTTACATAACCCTAAATATACGGTAGGACACTTCAATGGGTGGACAAATACAAAACTAGATTTAATTCAAGTTTTACTCCTACATCCCTATATTCGCAACGTGAAATTCATTCTCGGCTTTGTTTCGCCTTGGGCGCGACCTCCCTTCGAAAAGTGTTTGCATGGGTTAATAACAAGGTGAATGGGGAAAGTGTCTATAGTAAGTGGGAGCGGGACACGTGTCAACGTATCCCCCAGTCTCCAACCCTAGGTCACACAGGGAGAGTTCTATGGTCCGCCTGCGTGTTGCCCTAAAGCAACCATCCCTTCGGATGGCTTGATCATAGGATTCGAAACACCGTGAACTCCTGAAAAGGATAGGGTCTCTTAGGTTAATCACCAACAGTTGTCTTACCCTTCGGTAGCCTGTTGGTGCGTACCTTTGGGATTTGAAAGGAGGAGGGTTACACTTACGAGGATAAATTAAGTGTGTTAACAAATCCTTGACCGAATAACATTGGCTAATGTTTATAGGAATATGAGTTATTCTGGAATTAGAATTAGGTAAGAAGTGTCTAATTTTAGAGGAGGAGTAGCTGATCACCCTTCGGTGGCTGTTTCTCTAAACCTCTAAAGCATCGTTGCAAAAACTAAATCAATAGTTTTCTAGGGTTTCTTTGATTGCTTGTGTGTTTTTGTTGAATCTGATTGGATTAGATGTAATGGGTTGTGTGATAAATAATCAAGTAATTTGTTATTTTAGTAATTCAAATGAAATATGTGCATTGTCTTACGCCTATTAAATAAATAACGGTGATTATACAACAAATTTAAACGATTAATTTGTGGTGAATGATTTAAGGTTAGTCTTAATAGAGGAATGTCCTCATGCCCCAAATGTCTAATTCATTAAGAAGTGCTCCTAATGAATATGACATTGGACCTTTCTCAGCCAAAGAAGACTTGTCCAAAGACAGTAAATTTGATTTACTAGTCTTGGAAGCGTGATTTGTGAAGAATGGTGATTTTGCCTGAATACTTGATTCAAGGGTCACAAATCACGTTTGTTCTAAAGAAGACTTGTCCAAAGACAGTAAACTTGATTTACTAGTCTTGGAAGCATGATTTGTGAAGAATGGTGATTATGCGTGAATACTTGATTCAAGGGTCACAAATCATGTTTGTTCTTCTTATCAAAAGGAATAAGTTATTGGCAACAACTTGATGCTGATTTGCGATTTACTTACCGCAAGTGTACGGGTCAAGTAATAATATAGTATTTTTGTGTAAAACAAGTGTCGTCCTCTGGATTGGTTTTCTAGAAAATTAAGTACCGTGAATAATCTTGTCCAATTTTATTTAGAGAGCAAAACTTAATGATAAAGATAAATCTAAAGACAAAAGGCATAAAATAAAAGGTAGAGACTCAAGTGGAAAGACTCTTAGGGAATTGATTTCATTGTTTGAGATTGAGGATTAATTAATGGGATGAATTTAGCGTGCAATAATTTTACAAGTCTCAGAACCATAAATCACAACTATCTCTCCCGAGCATAATTGATTCTCATGCATGCAACTAACTTGATATCCCTATCTAAGTTCATTAACATGCATGACTTTGGGCTTAGTTCTTTCAACGACTTCTAAACTGATTCTAAATTCCGTCACGAACTTAGAATTCTACTTAAGTCATGCAATTAGTAAATTAAGTCTTAGGCTAAATCCTCTCTCCCGAGTTAGATTCAACACTTAAATCATTCAATTAGTGATCAAGTAATTGAAAGCATTTAATCATAATTGCATAGATAAAACAAAAGCACATTCATACCAAAAATCAATCCAACAAACTAAACAACTACATCAATTCCTAAGACAAACAACTAGCAATTACAAACACTAATTGAAAGAAAAGCCATAAAAACAGCAAGAGGTAAGGGAAAGAAAGGGAAAACTCTTGAATCCGTTGAAACTGACACGTCCTCGTCATGATCTCCACGTCTTCAAGCTTGGTTCCCACTCCTTGGCCTTACTTCAGCTCCCACAGAAGGTCTCTAGTCGAAATTAGGGCTAAAATCTAACCAAATGGACTCCACTTGGCCGTAGCAATTAGGGGTTGTTTGGCCCTTGGGAATGGGCTTGGCTTGGATTAGAATGGAATGGAAACCATTTCTCACGTTTGGCCCATGGGATTTGGGCTGGAAAGGAAATGGCAAGCTGATTCCAAGGTTTTGGCTTGGAATCCAAATGGGAATGGGTATACCTAAGGACATGCCCTCATTCAATACGTTTCTCTCTCGCTCTCTTCACTCTGTTCTCTGATCTCGAATGTTCGTCTCTCACCCTCAACGTCGTTGGGTCGTCTGCTATCTCCGTCTCTCTGCTCTCTCTAATCTCGCATGGCTGTCGATCCATCTGCTCTCTCTACTCCTTCGGCGTTGATGAAGTTCGGCGGTATTTTTTTCGCTGAATCGACCTTCTTCGTCCGTTTTTTTCTTCCAAACCTTCTCTTCCTCCACATGGGACATGGTTTTCTATGGAAGAGAAATGAGTTTTCAAATCAACAACCAGATTAACAAGTTGGGTTAAAAAAGAACGACAGGTGTATATTTCTCATGGAAAATTTTGAACTCACAATCAGTTGCAATTTTTAAATTGGATAAGGTACCAAAATTATAACTTTTTGGCAGCAACAATATTGTTTTTTTATTTAATGATAATTATGAATCTTTGCAACTTGCAGCTATCAATTACAAAAAATTTTACAACGTCTTGAAGCAAGAGCACAACGTTTTGACATAATAAGAAGGTACTTCGGTCCATATTTTTTTTATAATTACAAAGTTTATAATTAGGTCCATAATAAGAAGTTCATAATTAGGTCCACATTTTTTTATAATTACAAAGTTTGTAAGTAGGTCCATAATACAAAGTAGGGGTGAAAAAAATCGAACCGAGTCGGTTCAGTTCGGTTCTCGCTTTTGACTTAAATACAAAATCTAGGGTTTAGGGTTGCGTCTTCGTGGCCCGACCCGACCCGAACCGTTCGAGTCAAGTCGGGTCGGTTTGTCTGTACAACCGACACGTGTCGGGTCGGGTTGGTTTGTCCGTACAACCGACCCGACCCGACTTTTTTACACCCCTAATACAAAGTTCATAATTAGGTTCATATTTTTTTTTCTTGATTACTTTTCAACATGAACAAAAAATTTAAAATGACATATTTTAAAATAAGCTATTCTTTTTTTATGAATGGGATTACAAATTAATTTAATTTTTGCATCATTTTAACCATAAAAACTATTTGTTCACTATGAACATATTTTCAATTAAGTGCATGATTTAAAATAAACATATTGTTATATTTAGTTGTATTTTAAAATAATCTAACTTTTTTTTCTCAAATAAGTGCATTATTTATGGTTAATAAAAATATATGATGATTTAAAATAAGCATATTGTTAAATTTAGTTATACTTTAAAATAATCTAACTTTTTTTTTCAATTAACTGCATTATTTATGGTTAATAAAAATATATGATGATTTAAAATAAACTTATTGTTAAATTTAGTTGTAGTTTAAAATAATGTAACTTTTTAATGAGTTGTCGCTGGTGTTCGGGAAGGACAGTGCAAGAGGGGTTAGACCCCGCACTCCTTTTCACAACCTAAATTGTGTGAGCATTGTAATAAGGAGTGGAATAAATAAAAAATTGTTCAAGTATATACATGTGTATTTGAAAAAGAAAATTTCAAAAGAACAGGGAAAAAAACAACGAAAAAACAGCCTACAATAAAACAGCCAACTAAATTCCAGCCCAATTCCAACCCTGCACTCCAAACACAGGCATCAGGTTCATTCCAGCCCAAATCCAGCGCAACAAACACAGACATCCAGATTCCTAGGCATCCAGATTCCAGAAAAACATTCCCTTGGAAATCACATTCCTAGGCATCCAGATTCCACTCCGGTGCCCCAAACACCCCCTTAAGGATGTATATAGGAAAATTTTTGGTAGCGATGCGACGCTGTCCCTGCTACCGCCAAAAACATAAAAGGAAAATCAGCGTCGAGACGCTAGCTCTCGGGTTTGCCTCAAACTTAAGCCTCCAGCTTTGATTCTTTTTGCTTCTTTTACTCTTCTTTTGGTCTTGAGCACCCGATCAACTTCCTAATTCGACATTTTCTCCAAGAATTCATTTCCTACAAAATAAACCGGGAAAAATAGTTCGCTATGCGCGCTATCAAACACCCCCAAACTTAAGCTTTTGCTAGTCCTCGTGCAAACTAAAAATTAAGCCTAGGTTGAATATATAGCTGCAACAAACATAACTCATTCCTCAAGGCTCATAAGTCAATAATCAAGCAATCAAGAGACATGCACAAAAGGCCCAATGAAGGAAACAAATCAAAATTAGTTCTCAAAACAACTTCGTTCACACACAAATTAGATTACAATAACCTCTTCATATATTAAATATTAGTTCTCAAATGAGCATCAAACGCGATGACAAGTCGGATTACAATAACATATTCATATATTAACTTCTACTTTTAAGAAAAACATGATAACAAATCAGATTACAATATATTAACTGAACAACATCCCCCTTTCAGTGCGAGATGCAATCGTCTGCTAGAGTTCTAGTATCTTCAAAAACAGTGGCGGATCCAGAACTTTATGTGAGAGGGGGCTATATAGAAATAATTTGGTTAAAATAGCATCTCGGACCGTATACCGAGTTTTATTCAATTTTAGTAATAGTATTTTCAAATGTCCAATTTTAGTTCCTATACTTTTAATAAAGCTTAAAATTGTTCAATGTCGTAAATTTAAAGTTTTTTTTTATCGAAATTGGTTAAATAATAATAATAGTTACGATACGACAAGAGACACAATGTGAACATATTTCTAATATTGAAGAAAGACTCATAGAGATCAATGTTTTTTTAAGAAAAATTAACAATAAACTCACTGTAGGACTAATTTTAAGCTTTATTGCAGGTACCTGAACTAAAATTGGACATTTGAAAACAAGTATTAAAATGGCACAAAACCTAAATTACAAGAGCCAAAGTGATATTTTAATCAAATAATTTAACATATTGATATGTGATGATATCGTTTCGTATATTTTAATATTAAATTGGTTATATTACAACCATAACTTCAAAAAAAAAAACAAAAATACGGAGAAAAAAAGAAAAATGTAAACAAAAAATAAGGAAAAACAAAAGACGTCGAGAAAAATGAAAAAAAAAACTGAAAAAAAAAAGAAGAAAGAAAAACGAAAACGGAAAAAAAATGAGGTAAAAAGGGAGAAATGAAAAAAAAACATAAAAAAAACAGAAAAAAAGGGAGAAATCCACGTGTTCAACAGGGCTTAAACCAACGTCTAGAGTATAACAGGAGGGGCTTAAGCAACTAATGCATGCGAATAAATTGATGAAATATTACAACTTATATTATAAATATAATATCTTTAAAAGTTGAGGGGGGCTCGAGCCTCCCCTGGGCCTCACGTGGCCCCGCCGCTGTTCAAAAATCAGCCGATGGACTGGACAACGTTTCGTCGGTGACGTAATTTCCCTCCTGGTACGTTCTCAATTGCTCTTGTAATACTGGACAGCTGTTTACAGAAGTTGACAGAGACTCTCGTATTCTCTGATAACAGCGGAGAGTTTCATCAGTGAATATGGGAAGTATCTGTCAACTTCTATAAACAGCGACAGTATTACACGAGCAATTGAGAGCGTACTGGCAGTGACTGGGAGGGAAATTGCATTACCGACGAAACATCGTCCAGTCCATCGTACCCATATGCATCCGTACCACATTTCTTTGAGTTTGTTCTTGCTCGCGCTCTCAACAAACAATCGAAGGTGGCATAGAAGTTTCAGAACATCAACTGTCAGAAGGGGAGAAAGAGAATTGTCGGTGTAGAGGGAGAAGTGAGAGACGCATCCCAGAAGTTTCGGTGATGAGAGGTATGTGAGGGGGTCGTTTAAGTAACCGCGGATTTAAAGTGAAGAGAGAGAAGTCATAGTGTCGTTCAAGTAACCGAGGAAGCCAAGGTTGTTTAAGTTACCGAGGTGGTCCGAGAAGCGAGAGCGAGAGCGAGAATCAAGATCGCATACCGAGAACGGGAACTTAAAGTGCGCTGGGCCGGAGGGGCAAGGCGGTCATAAAGTGTGCATGGTGACATCCACAAAGGTGCATTCTCCATTATTTTGAAAGGGTAGGACAAATTTCATTAGGGTCTCCGAAAATAGGTCATTGATAAGTGCCAAAAATATACATATTTTGCCCCTTATTCTTAGCTTATTTCTTGTGAAACTTGTATGTTTTTTGTCAAAATTACTATTCCCGAGCCTAAAAAGTGTAAAAGTTGGTAAGTTAGGTCTTTGAGAGTCATGTGTGTCAAAATTATACATATTTGTGCTTAAAAGAACTCATTTTGGTGTGAATTTGACTTAGTTTTGGTGTTTTGCAGGAAACAGAGAAATGCTGTTGAAATGCGACCGCATTTCTGGGCAGAAACAGAAAAGTCTGAGTCCGTCATGGGTTGTTTTAAATGAGCTTTTCACACAACTAACCGGCTGTTTTGACTCCGAAACTGACTGGGCTACCTACCAACACCATTTTCATGATTCCTCAACTACTTCCCACACTATAAAAGGCCTCGATTCGAAGGGAAACACAAGCAGAACTCATTTGGAAGAAGAGGGTGGTGACAAAACCCTAGTTGACACCTATGAGTAGGGATGCCCGAGGACCTTCTTAGATGACTAAATTCTAACCTGAGTTAGACATCAAACCTTAGGGTTTGTAGGGATTTTCACCAATTCCCACTTGTAAAAGCGAGAGAGTGGAGTGTCTTAGCAAACTCTAGAATGATTGAGTAAATAGAAAACCCATAATATTTAGCTATCTCCATTATTTTCCAGCTCTTGATTACTTTTCATTATTCTGTATTCTTACATTCTTATTTCAATTAAAATGTATTCATTTGCACTTTATCTCACCATGAGTAGCTAAATTCTGTTGAGGGGTTCAATATTGTGAATTCCCTTATGGTTCAATAGCTTGAAAGTGTTTTATTTGCTTAAATTGTGTTCAATGCATGTCATTCTTTATTGATTATCACTCTAATCTTGCTAAGTTTAACTTGATCACTTAGACTTTGCATGCTATGTGAGTTTGATCTCGAAAGGGACAGACGATATCGGTTCTCATAAAGGTGAAATAGGAGAAAAAGCTCGAAAGAGATTGTTCAGCGGTATAGGGCAAGCTGCCTAAGGCACCCTATATCGACTATAGGGTTATAGGTTGCATTCATGAATTATCTATGTCGGAGTCGAGTCACAAAAATATGCATAACGGTACTTGCTTAGCCTTCTAACGGTTTTTTGGAGCAAGGCCAAATAGAAGTTAAATCTGACCCAATGCATTGAATAGGCTTAAGTTAAATACTTCATGATTAAGGTTATTGCCTTTGGGATGAATCCATGTTGAATACCTCGTTTTATTTTTTTGTTATTCTTTTATTCAATTGCTTGTTTTATTTATTGACGGAAGAGATTGTCGCGGTCTCTTGTCAAATAAATTTATAATCCACGATTCCTAAAGCTAACTTGAGCAGTAGTGGTCTGGGTCGATCACAGGGAACAATCGGTTTATTTCTAAATTCTTTTGTGTTTTTGAGGTAACCAAAAAAGGGGGTTTATGGATAAAAAGATTAAGACATAAAGTAAATGCATGAAAATAAATAAGGAAAATTAAATGCAAGGAAAGTAAAGGTGGGGTTAGTTGATCTTACCACGAGGATCACTGTAATCGGGGTTGAACTCGGTGTTAAGTTTGATTAATTTCATTCATCGATTATCAATTGATTTTAATTAACTATCTAAGTCCGGCGTACTCCGGCAACAAACCGAGAGCCATGATCCAACTATCACAAACATGAAAACGCTAAGTTTGATTCTAGTTCAAATTAATTAATTGGCCTATTAACTAATCTAAACCGCATTGGGATCTAGCCGAATTAATTCACATGCAACGGGCAACAAACCACAATTACAATTGATTAAATCATTTAGTTCTAGGGATGCATGCGTATAATCATAATGTTAACCTATTTGCTACTTAGTTTTAGCAAGTAAATTTAGAAAGGGCGCGGTCAAGGTTGTCAATCTTTCCTACCACGATCTAAACTTATATAAAAAGAACTAAAATCACATAAACATGCTTTGATAATTCAAACAAGAAATCTCATTAAAAGAATATGAACTTACTCTTGACAACCTGGTTACATGAATGAAGAACTTAGCCTCTTATGGAGCAAGAACAAGCTTGATACATAAAGAAAAGCAAGAAAGAACTAAGAAGGGGGAGAGAGATGGACTACAATGTTGTAGTGAATTGTGTGTTGAGGGATGATTCTAAACCTACACTAAAGGCCTCTATTTATAGGGATTCTTGGCCTTCAATTCGTGGAAGAATGGTGCTGAATTGGGTCTTCAAATATGGAAAAATTCCAGCCAAATTTGAAAAATTACAATTCTGAAAAACTGCCTAGCGTCGAGACGCTAGGCCTTCAATTTTGGAAAATATCTCTCGGATCTCTTGTAGCGTCGCGACGCTGTGGGGCAAGCGTCTCGACGCTGTAGCTTCTCGACTCTGATGACGAGCGTCTCGACACTACGACGGCTCCAGGGGCAAAATGGTCATTTTACGCTCCGGTTTCGCTCGTTTTAGCCCCGAATTGCTTCCAAAGCTCCGGTGAGGACCTATAGACATATTATACTCATTTTAAAGCATTTTTCGCAAGGAAATCAACTAAGATAAGCAAATTGGGAGATTCTAAGTGTATAACAAATTGGTCTTATCATTTATCTTTTCTAAAAACCAATCAATCAAACTTATTTCTTTGGTTACCTATTTTTAAGCAATCAAGTTGAGTAGTTTTTTCATCAAATCTGAATTTCCAGTTTAGTTCTCGTGGGATCGATACCCTTGGAATACTTCTAAGGTTTTTTTATTACTACGTGCGATAGTGTATACTTGCACTAGGGTTGGCTGAATTTATCTTTATCATTATTATTCATCTTATCTCACATTCCATCCATTCAGCTGACGACGCACCAGTCATCCGTACAAATTTCCCAAATGAAAATCCCTAAATGGCCTTCTTCCGTGGCACGCGTTGATTGGCCCACCATATCCCTTGGATTTTAGTGGGGTGCAGTCAGTTCGACAGTGAAAGAAATGATTGAAGGGGGATTGTTCTAGATCCTTCTAGTCGCGATTCGTAGGGGGTTTTCCCCCTTTGTTTTTTTTTTTAAAAAATGAAAGAAAATGAGAAGGGAGTCTGTTTTCGACGGTTGAAACAGAGATTCGTTTCTTGCTTTTGGTTTTTTAGGGACAAAAAAGAAAACATGGGAAAGGAGAAGAAAGAAAAGAATAAGAGAGGAAAAGGAAGGAAAAAAATCTTCGGCGACAGCGGTGGCTGAAGGTGGTGGCTGGACTTGAAGGAGGAGGAGGAGGAGGAGGAGGAAGAGGAGGAGGAGGAGGGAGGGAAGGAAAAATGAAATGAAATAAAATAAAGGGAAAAAATCATTTTTAACTCTAAACTTTGGGAGTTGTATCAATTTTAACCCTAAACTTTCAATTTCATCAAATTGAACCTCAAACTTATCATATCGGATCGATTTTAACCCCAAACTTACATAAGTGTTACAATGTATACCTTTGGTTTAATTTTCCGTTTGAACCACCATATGTAATTGATTATTTCTTCCTTCTTTTTCTTAATTCACATTGGACCTGAATTGGTTTTTTATAAATAAAATATTGGAGAAACTTTATTTTAGATGACTTTTTTCTTGTTGTTGAGAACTTTGTGAGAGATTTTTTGTTGTTATCTAAGATTACGAAAACAAAGAAACTTTGAAGGTTTTTTATCTTCAAATATTTGTTGGTTTTTCCTTGTTGCTAAGAACTTTGTAGGATTTTTTTTCTTCTTTTACTGTTTTTTTTCTTGCTAATTAGAATAATGTACAAATGTAGGAAACAAAAATAAAGAAATTTCTAGTTTTTTATCTCTCACATCTACTGGATTTTTCTTGTTGTCAATAACTTTTTATTTTTTTCCGATAATAATAAGAATAATATGAGATATTTTATTTCTTTTGATATAAAGAGATTTTCAAACAAATTTCTTACAAAACACTAACTCAAGTGCAATGTGAATTAGAAAAAGAAAAAAGAAAAGGAAATTGTCAATTACATGTTTTAATAGCAATTCAAATGAAAAGTTGACCAAAGGTCTACATTGCAACATTTATTCAAGTTCGAGGTTCAAATTGATACAATTTGTTAAGTTTGGGGTTCAATTTGATGAAATTGAAAGTTTAGGGTTAAAATTGATACAACATGCTAAGTTCAGGGGTCAAAATTGATTTTTTTCCTAAAATAAAAATATATTTTTTAATTAATTTATTATTATTTTATTTTAAAAATTTAAAAAAAACTTTTTTTATAAAAAAAATGGTGTCACGTCAGCAAACCTTTAAGGGCTGTTTGGGGGGTGGGGTTGTAATGTAATGGATTGTAATGTAATCCACATTACATTGTTTGATGGGCCGTAATTGGGCTGCATTATAATCCAATTGGATTACAATGCAATTACATGGAATCCACAAGTTGTAATCCCCTTTACAACACAAATGCCAGCCGCTCATTTCTCTCTCCCTTCTAATTCAGCCATCAATGCGTCTTTACTCTCTCTGTCTCTTCACGCGTCTTCGCTTCTCCCACTCCTCACCGATTCTCTTCATCTTCCTCTTCGTCTCCTCCCTCATCTCTGATCTCGCATGGCCGTTCGTTCGTCTACCCCTTTCGTTTCTTCAGTTGGTGGCCACTGTCTACCGTCCACCAGACGGCGTGGTTGATTTTCGCTGGATTTACGCTTCGATATCGACCATGTTCGTCTGGTTTCTTCTTCGAATCCCTCCCTTCGTCCATGGGGGGTCCTATTTTCTATGGATCTACTACCGGAAGTCCATAGATCTGTGGATCCGTCTTTTTTAAGCGTTTTTTAACCATGGATCGAGGGTTCTTCTACAAGCACATTCGGAAACCCTTGCCGCTTTGAACTCGCCGACCTCTCTCTCTTGCCGCCTCGAAGATGTGCGACTCTACCGGCTGTGATTTCCTCCCAATCGACAACCTTTCTCTCTGTTTGGTGGGTGGTTTGGGATCGCGAAGCATGACGGCAATGAGGCAACAATTTCGAGAGCTTGGATAGGAGGAGGGTTCGGTGGTTTGAGCTTGGTAGGTCCGGTGGTATAATCAGAATACAAGGTTCGTTTTCTTTCCCTTACGGCCGATGATGAGTAAAACTACTGTCCGGTTGTTTCTCTGAATTCAAATTGATGTTCTTTTCCGGTCCTGAGACCTACAATTTTCATATTCATTCTGTGGATGGTTCTGTGATGCCTTTGTTCCTCTGTTGGTGTGCTGTTTTCTTGCATATTGTATGATGGCGTTGCTTATTTTCGTGGAAGTTAACTTCCTCTGCCTGCTCTATTTTTGTACGGATTCTGTTTGTGTGCTATTTTCGTGCATATGGTATGATGTTGTTGCTTATTTTCGTGGAAGGAAATCTGTGGAATTATGTGAAGAAGGGAAGGATTTTATTGGAAGTTGCTTTGATCGGGACCATGAATGGCGGTAGACGACGGATATGTTACTCTGGCATAAATGAACGGTAGTGGACGACGGTCGTTTATGGACTGTTTATTAGTTCATGTTTGTGTACTTTATGGATTGTTTCAATTTTTATCTTGAATTTCTTTTTTTATTTTTTGGATCGTTTGGAATGAGTTTGTATGACTTATGGGTTGTATAACTCTTGAATTGCACGTCTTTCTTTTCTCGTAGGAATAACATCGTAGCTTTGTACGCTTTGTGGTTATATTTTCCTTTGAAAATTTGATAGGTTGCAACTTTGTTACCTCCTTGTTGAACAAATAAAAATGCCACTGCATACTTTTCCCACAACGTTTTAAAATTAATGTAGATTTTTCAATTCAAATTGGCACAAAGTTTATAAATTTTACTGCACCCTTGTTCAAATGAGCACAATTGGTAATGAAAATATTGAATAGCCAAAATAGTACAAATTGAAAAATACATATCCTTTTTTAAATTACAAATGGAGACATTTTTTGAAAAATAGTACAAATTGAATATTACATATCAATTTTGAATATACTTAATGAGACATTTTTTTGAATTTGGAGTACAACTTGGAAGTTACATACCATTTTTTTTTTGCAGCATTTTTTAAGTTACATATTGAGACAATTTTTCAAAATTTTACATATTTCAAACTATTCAGATTTTTTAAAATCAGTACACAATGAAAAGAAACAAGTAATTTTAAAATCAATACACAATGAAAAAGAAGCAAGTACTTGAAAGTTGTAATTATCCCCTCAACATTGAAAATTGCAACTTATTATTTCAAATGGGTAAAAAAATATGTAGGAGGAAAAAAAAAGCTTAGAACAAAAACAACAAACACAGGCCCGACCACTAAAACCATACTCCACATCTGTTCACAGAACTGTCTAGGTGCATTGGATGGTACACACATCAAAGTTAACGTAAGTGCGGCTAATCGTCCCCAATACAGGACGAGGAATGCTACTATGATATTTTTTATTCCTACACATTCAAATGTGTTCAAATATTCCATGTCTTGAGTAGAATTTTTTTTCCACACATTACAATATTGTTCAAACCATCTCAAATGGATGAAAAAGTATCTGAGTGTCGGAAGAAAAAAAAAACAGCTTAAAAAACAACTTAGAAAAAGACAGCATTACGATTCCAACCCAATTACAACTCTGCAATCCAAACACAACCCAAATACAACACACCAAACACAGACATCAGGATTTCCAGTAATCCAGATTACAATCTAGGATTCCCAGGCATCAGGATTCCCCGTAATCCAGTTTACATTCCCTTCCCCCAAACACCCCCTAGGGTTTAATGGAAAATTGGACAGAGGAACCAAGAGTATAACAAAATCCAAACTTTAGGGACTAAATTGTGAGTTTGAAAACTTAAGTACCAAAATGAAACCTAACCTAAATCTCAGGGACTAAAAGTGTATTTGTTCGTATTTTAAGTTCATATGAATTTGTGCCCCTAACCTAAAGTTTGACAGCCAACTCACATGTTGTCAAAAATATATATATATACACACTGAATATTTGAAAAAACTTCTAGAAACTTCTTTCCCCTTTTCAGATTCCAAGACAATGTAGCCACGTATGTAATTTCACATCGCACCGGAAGAAAAAGAATAAGAATTAAAAATAAAAAAAAATAAAAAAAAAAACCGACTAAAATTGTACTTCTGATTATGATCAAGTCTTCTCTTCCTTTCCTTAATACTCCATTGTCATCGCTTCATTTCAAGATTCGTTAGGGTTTGAGTTTGAGGGAGGTAGAAACTTCGCATTGACGCTCTCGTCTCATCACCGCCCAAAGTCATGCTAACCGGAGCTACGCAAGTCAGGTCTATGGCCGCCGCCGGAGTCGGAGTTATTAGAGGCGTTCTTCGACGAACGCCGCCTGTTAACTCGGCGGAGCAATTGCTATGCAATTCCTCTCGTCCTGTTTCCGCTCTTATCTCCTCTTCGTCTCTGACTGCAAAGGCTACTGCCGCCATGGAGAACGAGCTAGTCATGGAGGCTGGGGAGCCAGTCCCTAGACTCATATTTGGAGACGTCCCGAGCCTCCAAGAAGCTGAAGAAGCCACGACAGAGTTGAAGGCGGTCTTGGATGAGTAATATTGATCATAATTTCATCTCATTTTGTTGCTAATTTATTTGATCGTATGGTCAATTTTTCACTGATGATTTTAGCATTTTGGCTGAAACTCTGTATACATGTTTTATTCAAGGATTTATCAGTCATCGCCTAAACCCTTCGAATTAGAAACTTCATTGATACCTGGAATTTCTATGCCTCTGAACACTGAGATAGTAGAGAACAGATCTGGTGTAATCCTGGAGAACAATACATGTAATCCCCGGCATAAACAAGTTCTTCAAGCATTCAGTTTGCTTCACGAAATCCCTGAAACTCAGGTAATTATTTTAAGGGATTAAATTTGCTTACTAACCATGTCACTGGGGTTCTCGGACCTATTAATAATTTCTCAAATGGCAAGTGAAATGATAGAATAAAACTTGAACGCCCCTCCCATCAATGGGTCAATGAATTGAATCTCAGTCTGTTTCAACTTTGCATTTGTTCTCCAGACTATTATTGCCTCCATTGCATCTGACCACAAAGTATTCAATGCTATGCTTGAGAATTCTGAAGTCAAGAAACTCATCCATAAATACCAAACCAGTAAAGGTTTCAGAATGTTCATTTCTTTTGAATCCAGTTTATTTTTTTGAGGCTGAAGAAATGTTGTGTTTCTTTTGCAAAACTTGATGAAGTTACATTTCTTGAAGGTTCTGATACCTTTGAGGATGAAGCAAATGTTACCCAAGAAGGGGATTCAGGGGGAGGTGTCATGGAAAAGTTCAGGAACCTGAAAGATTTCGTGATTAATATACCAATTCATCTTCCAGACTTGTTTGGATCTTCAGCTGTAGAGAGTACTTCTGGATCAGATCATAAAGAAAATACAACAATGAAAGATGGAAAATCTGGATCAGGCTTTCTGGAAAAGCTCAGGAACCTGAAAAATTCAGTTGTCGAAATGGCGACTAATATACCAAATTATCTTCCAAACTTGTATGGATTTTCAGCTGTGAAGAGTGCTTCTGGATCAGATCATAAAGGAAACACCCAAAGTTCTCCCCCTGAATTGGGTTTAGGAACATCTCTTACAGGCTTGGCAATCATGGTTATTATGATTGTACTCTTCAAGCGAGTCTAGACTCTCTGTCTCACCACATTCCGCTGGATTTATGGAAGCTGTATCTACCTTCATATGGAGGCTCCGGAGTTTGGTAAGTATGTTCCGAGAGACTGTCTTGCTATATTTTGATAGCATACGGGAGATACTTTGTCTTAACAAATATGTTTAACTTTTTTAGTCAATTCTCTGTGTTTGTACATAGAATAAATCTTGATATGGATCATGGAATTGATATTATGGGGTTTTTGAAACTCATTTCTCTATGAGGAGTAAGTTTATCAAGTTTTTCTTTTCTTTTTTTATTTCCTTTAAAAAACAGATAATATCTTAACATCATAGCCAAAACAAGAAACCTTCAACCATACAGGAAAGTGAGAGGCCCAAAAGTGGCTCTGTTTTCTCATTCATGGCCAATCTAGCTAGAATGAGAAATTGGGAGACACCCATAAGAGTTTATAGAATTATATGATGTTCGAACTCTGCAGAGCTCCAAGTACTGTCAAATTGTATTGTTCTCAGCCTTTTCACTGACGAGTAGTTGTTAGGGTAGATATGCCATCTTCTGATAGCTCCTTTTTCTTTTTTTTTTTTTTTTTTAGTTCAACAACATTGGGAGGTGGGAGGTCGAACTTTTGGTCAAGGGTACATGTCACTTTTGGTCAAGGTACATGTCAATTACCGCTGAGCTATGTTTACTTTGACAAGTGCTTCCTTAAAACATTAGTAATTTTATGCATATTTTTGTCTATCAAGTTGTTGCACTTTTTTTTTTTTTTTTTTTTTTTTTTTTTTTTTTTTTTTTTTTTTTTTTTTTTTTTTTGAGAAGAAAGTTGTTGCACTTAAAACTATAAAAACTTGAGCAATAATCAGCCAGAGATTACAATCTTCATCATTGCAAAAATTGAAAGCATTTAAAAGAATATCCTTCCACACAACGTAGTTGGCCATCTCTCCCTTAAAAGTAGTTTTGTGTAGTCAGGAGAATCTTATGGAGAAACTGCTGCGTAAACTCCAATCTTATTAGGGGATTTTAAGATTTGACATTCTTTTCCACTACTTCATAGAGGTAGAAACTTTAAATGAGGTTGGACCATTTGGTATATGAATAAAAATAAGGGTATGTTTGTTTAACTTTTTAAGTGTTAATTTCGAAAAAAAAAACCATTTTGAAAAAAAAATCTTGGCAACCACTAAGAGAAATAAATTATTTTGAGAGAAACACGTGAAAATAAATGTTTTTTTAAAAAAATTCATTCTTGAAAAACATTTAAACTAAAAGGTATTCCAAACGGATTTTAAAAGAGTATGAATGAACCTTTTTAAAGACTTATTTAGCGAAAGTCTCTAAAAGATCCATTTTTTACAAACCATGGTATCAGACATAATTATATAAAGAAAAATAGAAAACGAAATAAAATGAAAGAAATGAAATTTGATTTTTTCCGAAAATCGTGCAAATCCGGAAAAGGAAAGAAATGAGATTTGATTTTTTCCTAAAATCTTGCAAATCAACCGCTAGATAGGTTCGTCTTCTCCATTTTTTTTCTCTATTTCTCTTTCCGGCCATCAAACTATTTCGAAATTTTCTGTCTCGTTAGAGTTTCTTCCCCAACTCTCTTTGGTAGTGCAACGTGGGTCTTTGCCACAAAAGGTCTTTCGAAAATATACCTCGTATTTTTCTATCAAGTACTAACGCTACATTTTGACTCTTTCCATGGAGTTTTGCTGCATTAATTGATGTCTTAAAAACGCTTCGTGGGTTTTTGTTTACTGGTAGCACCTAATTTGTGTTATTTATTTACCTTTAATTTGGTCTTGTTAGTTTACATTTGATCAAAGTATTTGTTTTATAGGAATTTGGGCTTTAGAGGTTTTCGAGGCCAATTTATCAATTTGACGCTAATTCGAGAAAATTATGAAGTTTTCGTGCTATCTTGGAGTCCACGGGATGACGAGGAAGTGAAAAGACTTAAGCGGAACGTTCAAGCCTCGAGATCGATGTCAAATTGCTCAAGTTGTTGTAGCCCAAGTCAAAATTCCCGAGAGCTTAGCATTGAGACGCTAGCTCTAAGCGTCTCAATGCTAAGCATATTTTAAGGCGTGCAAGAAACAGCGTAGGGTAGCATCTCGACGCTAGCTCGAAAAAATGCGTGGACAGATTGCCTAGCGTCAAGACGCTCTCTTTGAGCGTCTCGACACTCTGATTGGTTTATAAAAATGTAGTTTCAATTTTTTTTAGCCAACGAGGCCAGATTTAGCCGTTTTTTCGTATTTTTCTATGTATTTCTTTCCCTCTTTTAGTATTCTCTTGTAGTTCAGACTGTATTGCTGAGATTTTCATGATGTATTTCATTATTATTGTTGTTTTCTTCTTTAGTATGATAGGCTAAACTATTAGATTGTTAGATTGGGATTGATTCCTAGGTTGCTTTGAATTTGGTTGAGTTTGTTGGTACTTTTATGAATTGTTTTATTGCATTCTAGTGTTCTCATTTAAACAATCATGATTGTATGTATTTCATTTGAATTGACGTCTCTAAGGTTGCATTCAATTTGTGATTCACCTGTTATTTTTAGATAGCCACTAGGCTGAGGCGAATCCATCGTTAGTTGCTTTGTTCGATTAGAGTAGACTTTCAATAGGCCTAAGAACCTAAAAGAAATTAGATTGATTAAATGAGAGAAATTGAAATTCCTAGTTTAATCAGTTAATTCCAGGCCTTGCGTGTAATGCAACTAACTAATTAATAATTTCTAGGAGTCATCTAGTTATTGATTTAGTTAATTAGATTTAGTCTCAAGAGTCATCAGGCTAAACATGAGGGGCAGCAGGCAACATTAAAATAACTAATCGATTAGAAAATTTGTGGAGTATTGAGTAATTTAATTGGTTAGACACGAGTTTAGTAGGTGGAGTATCTGAAAAGCCAAGAAGCATTCTGGGTAGTAAAATAATTCATAAAGTCATTTTTAGAGCAAACAATGATACCGAGTGAATGAACAATCCTAGAATTGTCCAATTCAACAATCCTGTCTTTTGATTGAATTTTCTAGTTATTTTCTATCACCTATTTTCGAATTTCTTGTTTCGGCATTTTATTTACTTTCCTCTACATTTTATTTTTTGGTTTGTGACAACCACCCTTTTTTTTTGGTTATTGGCAAGAATTCAAAAATTAACAAGAATCTCTCTTTTCCCTTTGGACGACTTGACCACTACCTACTGCAAAGTAGCATAGAGCCGGAGTTTATAAATTTATTTGATTTAAAGACCGTGACAATCTCTCCATCTTTTACTCTATTGTGAGACATAACAACTTCAATGCAAAAAAAGCAGTCGGGTCTCGTACAAAAGTTTTGTGGGTTTTATTTTAGAGAAGTCAATTTGTAATTTTTCTAAAAGAAGCAATTTTTAAATTGTTGTATGTTAAAATAACACTATTAGTAAGTTTTTTTTATGTTTAACACACATTCAACATGATGACATTTTTAAAAAGAGAAATATTTTACTGGGTTAATCTATTAGAGGAACCAAAACATGGCTTAACTGACATTTTTAAAAAGAAGAATTTTTTTACTGGGTTAAACTATTGGAGGAACCAAAACTTTGCTTAATCGTCTATAATGCCTCTGGCCCATGGGTAGGGGCACAATGTTGGCACACCCGTGCTGCCCGACACTGTCCTTGGAAACCCATTCCCAAAGGAAGACGCCCAAGACAGTCGTCTTGCAACGCTCGCCCATGCCATGACACACGCATGTGCCATGGGGTAGCTCACTTAGGCCACAGGGCCCACGGGTGGTGGAGAGCTGACACCATGCCTCCCCCCTATAGTGCATTCTGAGGCATATTTGGTCTGACACCCTTACACGTTAATTTCACGATCAGTCATTCGCCAACGTGGAGCGCCCGTCTAGTGTCCGATTGACACGAAACTTTGCAGGCTTGCATACTTCACTCATATGCACTTAACTCCAGAGTCGCTCGTCAAAACTCATGACGGAACCCCGACTTCCGAGGTCATGGCCCGGGGCCCCATCTGACCCCCATTAAGCATACCACTGACGCGTATGACGATACTATTACTTCACAACTTGCTCATAGGCATGAGACATCAATGCCCACTCATCTTGGTGTGTTGGATGATGCATCGTCCTCCTCGATCGCATCATGGAACATCTCTCCCTCGGCCCTTTGACATGGCCCGATGGGCGACACTCATCGTGCTGCCACTACACTGTCTGCACAGTGAGGGTCACAACCTACTCTCTTCTAGTATGGTTGTGACATTCTCCCCCACTAAAACTGTCATCGTCCTCGATGACATACTCGGGGGCATTTCAATGGTTTCAAAGGTGGTTAAAATGATTGGTTTTGATATAATGCTGAAGCAAAAGAAATGGCAGAACAGAAAGTAAACAAATAAGCAGACAGATTAGAAACAGGCGCTGGTCAGGATTTAGTAATTGTTTTTAAAGATGCTCTAGCAATATTATTGATCATGCAAAACTCTCGCAGTCTTATTAGCGGATTCCTCCCGTAACTCTGGATTTTTTAGAATATGTTTCAACTCCAATGAAACACTACCGATCAAGCACTAGGCAACTGGCTATTCCTAGCTCAGTCACTGGCGTTCACCAATACACAATGATCTAGTGTGATTAAATGCCACACATTCCCTAAATCATCCCTGAAACTAGAGAATGGTATTCATCTCGGCTGGCCAGGCGGGCACAAAATCTAAATGAGCACAACAAATAACCAAGATGCATCAATCAACATTTATTGCATAGAGATTAAGCACAGTAATCACATATTCCCTAACCAACGCCTAAAGTTACTTAGTTCATAAGGTGCATAGCAACACACGTTACAATTTGAGTAAATGCATCCATAACTACAAGTAATACAAGAAAATATTAATTCCCTTGATCAGCTTGCAATTGATGGTCTGCTTGTAGGTCTCCAATCTCTCTCCTCTATTCGGCTCCCAAAATGGGAATGAGAAATGATCCCTTTCCAAAAGTGGAATGTTCCTTCCAAGAAAGGAATGAATTTGACTTGGGCAGCTATCTCCTTTTATAGAGTTGAGGAAAGCTTGAATTAGGTTGACCTAGACACGTGGATGGCTCTCCTTGCTCCTTTATCCCGAGATTAGCTTAACAGAATTCAGTTCATTAAATTGGCTACCGAACTGTGATGTGGCAGTTTTGCTCCCAACTTTGCTCCAGCACAGCTTTTGCTCCCTCAAGTCGCTCAGCAATATATTCTGCACCAAATAACTTCCAAAGCATCCATTCTTCCAAATGGGTTAAAACAAGTAATATATATCTAAAAGCAACCCTATTTAGCACAAAAGACACACAAATCAATATAGAAATAAGGTCTAAATAACTCCCTTTTGGAGAGTTATCATACCCCCAAACTTGAACTATTGCGCGTCCCGAGCAATACTAACCAACCTTATCTTAAGAATTCAAAACGTTAGACAAGGCATAGCTTAATCAAAACAAATAATCCAACACTACCTTCAACCTCTACCTGAGCATTCTGCAAAACCAAGGACTGCTGCAGCAAAATAATTCTTCTGGCATGGACAAATAATCACCACTTTTAACTCAATTCTAAGAACTTGCCACAACCTAGCTCTATTACCAGACATATTAAAACACATTTTTAAGGGGTTTTGTTTTTCAAACTTAAAGCAGCCCTACAGTCATAAGCTCTTAAGCATGGGATGACCCACTTTATGGTGCAGTATACCCTTGCCTCAAACTCATCACCAACTAGGCTAAATACTCGTTATAAAGCTAAAAAATCCTTAGTTATTCTATCTCTTGCCTCTCAGAATGACAACATTTTATGATGAGGCTCACCTAAGTTATGGGAGACAGAAAAACTGCTAGATTATCATTCATCCTTCAAAACTTTTGCTACATGAATTTTCTCAGCAAATAATTTTTTTTCATCATTTTTCACATTTCCTAGGTTAACTTTTGACGCAAAGACAAACTGTGGGTATCACAAATGTCCCTAGTTACTCAACAACCTAGCAAAACATTTAATGAAGGAGAGGAATGCTCGAGCAAAACAATTGGAGTAGCAAAAAATCCCCCAAACTTGAATTATTCATTGTCCTCAATGAATCATTAATTTTATGAATTTTACCCCCAAACTTAAATTTTTCTATCTGAATTTTCAAACTAAGCGTGGGACTAGAACTAAACTTAAAGTGGATCAAATGAATCAACACTACCTCAGAATCTTCTTGCCGCAGCAACGACCAGGCTAGAAGAAATGCTCAAGCAAAAGGTTTCTGGAGATCAGAATACCTTGATCTAATTAAGCTTAACCAGTCCAAGCTTCAAAAATTCAGAAGAAAATTAATTAAGTTAGAATTACTCAGTGCTTATAGAACAGAAATGACTTCGGAAATTTCATTAAAAATAAAGCGAAAAGATTACAAACCAAAAAAAAATTGATAGCCTAGGGACAGAAAAAGCAAACATAACATCAACAGAAAGCGAGGTCAGATATACGCGAGCAATCAAAAATAGAAAAACAAAAATAATGCTCGCTCAAAATCATTGCATCCGTCAATCTTCCTGACCCTGCTCTTCATCATCCTCTTCTTCTTTTTCAGCAGGTGGCGGCGGAATCCAGAGGTTCAACAAATCGTCAGGGAACACCGGAAGGGCTGGGTATGGTTTGGAAAAATTTTCCTCTAGCGCCTTCTTCAGGTTGGCATCACGACGTTTAACATAGCTCTAGAAAGTTAGAGATTGCCTCTCAGCAAACTTTTGCCTGCTGGCCGACAGTGCAAGGTGTTCTACAATCTTGTGAATGCCATAAACAAGTCCACCCTGACGTGCCTCTTGCGTATGCTGAAGCCGTGCCAAGTTAGGCGTATCGATGATTCCCTTGTCAAATAGTATAACATCTCCTTCATTCTCCGGAACCCCTGCTTTCTTGCAAAGCATCGTGATTGTATTCGGGAAGAACAGCTTCCCAACTTTCTTCCACCAGCATCCAGATATTTCACTCGCAATGATCTTGCCCACATCAATATTGAGAGGCCTTAAAATCGCAAACGCCAGCAGAACACGTTCCCTAGAAACCGTCGAGTCATGAGTCGTTGGAAGCAACCTCTGTTTGATGAATCCCATCCATGTATTTGCTTCCTTCTTTAGATAGGCTGACTGAAATGTCCTTTTCTCAATTTTCGAAAGTCTCCACTGTGCCCCTTCAACGCCAACTTCCCGAACAGCATCGCTTAATTGCTCATTACATGGCGCCACAGCCATCTCATTATATCCTGCGTGGGGGAAGTCTTGAAGGTTATATAGGGCGTTAATGGCACCAGGACTCCAATCAACTTCTACACCTCGAAAGATAACTTGGAAACCCTCTTCCTCGTCAATATTTGCATAAAACTCACGCACTACATGCGCGTTCACAGATTCAGGCTTGGAACAGAATGACTCCCAACCGTGGTTCGTAATGCCGGCCCGCAGAAAATGTGGAAGATCACCACTAAATCCTCTCTCAAACAGGAAGTCTCTCTTCAGCAACTCATCATACTTTGCTCTGGCAAGACGGTTGACGAAGCGGACATACGACAACTGTGACTCTTCTATCTCGTCAGGTTCCTCCGATGCCGCAGCAACACTCTTGCCCTTGTCTGCCTTTTGCTTGAGCAACCTTTCTTCTTCAGCCTTTTTCTCTTCTTCCTCTCTTGCTTTATCCTCAACCTCTTTTTTCTCATGTTCCTCTCTTTCTGCATTTTCTCTCTCAGAGTCAGTGGTTGGCGGCGAGGGAGTATCAGTTCGGACTACCTTGACGCGTCCAGCCTTTCGCTTCACGTGGCGACGTTTTGGCACTTCCGGCATGATCACCTCCACTCGAGCCTCCTGTACTGGCTCATTACCTTTTTTAGGCGCAACCTCTGCCTGTTCTTCTTGCACATCCTAAGTCTGCTTTTCTTGAACTTCCTCTACATTTTCTCGAACTTCTTCTGTATTTTCCTCTCGAACTTCCTCTGTATCCGCAACTCTTGACTCAGTCTGCTCTGGGTTTTGTCCTTCAGGTTCCTTCGGATTGCCTTCTTCAACTACCTCGGCAGCAACCTCCTCGACTACCTTCTGTGCTATTTCTTGATCCTCAGCCCTCTGCTGTCTTCGTCTCCTCTTAGCTTCTTTTTCTTCTGGTGTTTTCTTTTTCTTCGCCTTTGTTTTTGGTACTTCGGGGGTAACAGACACCTCCTCTTCCTCATTGTCTCTCTCTTTTCTTGCTCTCGTTTTCGCCATTGAAGTCTCAAAGGAATTTACCACACACAGAAGCAAAAAGAAGAAAAAACACAAACGACAAGGGATGAAGCAAGAAGATGAAGTGAAAAAAAACTTACCGAAGGCTGTGATTAAATAGGGCTTCAGCAAAAAGAATTGTAACAGAAAGATTTTGCCCCTCATTAATTGGAATTACCGTTCAAATCTCATGCAATCTGTAAATTAAATCCATCAACGGTAAAATCTTGAATTTCAATCGCCCATGGTAAATAATTATGTGCTGTTAAGCGGCTAAACCGTTGGATTACCCCTGCGCGACACGTGGCAGCATCCATGCAATTTACCTGCCCACAGAAAATTCAAAATCAAACGGTAAAAGTAATTAATTCACATCAAAACCCTTCCTATTCGGACGAAAGATTTGCTTCAGCCATAATTTTGCCGCAACAACCTTCTGAACAAAAGATTACCTGAAGAATCTTGGATACGAAAAATTCAAATTCAAAACAAAATCAAATCAGGAAATTTAAATTTAAATTAACCGCTCAAATCAAATCTTATCTTTTATTTTTATTTGAAGCCGAATAAATCAGGAAAAATCTTTATTAAATCTAATCTAAACAGAAATTAAATAACCGAGAATAAAAACTGAATTAAAATCGAACTAAATCTAATCGGAATAAATAAAAACTAAACTGGCAAAAATAATAAAAATATCCGAAAATAAAATCTACTGAATTAAAAATAACAACGAACTTAAAATAAATCATGCAAAATTTAAACAAACCAAATAACTTAAATTAAAATCAAATCAAATCAGCGAGAAATAAAATCAAAACAAACACTGGGAGCTCAAAATATTGCTCTGTGAAATGCTCCCGCAAAGATCTCGCTCTCTCATTTCTCCCCAATAATGTTTCACACGCTGTCCATTCACTTTGAACACTCTCCCATCCTTTTCATCCTGCAAAGTAATTGCTCCATGGGCAAAAACTTCAATCACAATAAATGGCCCTGACCATTTAGATTTTAGTTTTTATAGGAAACAATTTTAATTTAGAATTGTAAAGCAACACTCTCTGACCTTTGACAAACTCTTTAGGTTTAATTTTCTTGTCATGCCACAACTTAGTCTTTTCTTTATACATTTTCGAATTTTCATAAGAAAATTGGCGAAATTCCTCTAATTCATTAAGCTGCAGCATTCTAATTGTCCCTGCACGACTCAGATCAAAATTTATTTTTTTCAAAGCCCAAAACGTTTTATGCTCTAGCTCTAATGGTAAATGACAAGTTTTCCCATATTCTAGCCTATAGGGAGACATACCTAGAGGAGTCTTATAGGCTGTCCTATAAACCCAAAGAGCCTCATCCAACCTAAAAGACCAATCCTTCCTAGATGGATGGACTACTTTTTCTAGAATTGATTTTATTTCCCTATTGCTTATTTCAGCTTGACCATTAGCCTGTGGGTGATAAGGGGTAGCTATCCTATGTTTGATTCCATACTTAGCTAAAAGCTTAGTTAAGATATTGTTAACAAAATGTGTACCCTCATCACTCATTAGAGCTCTAGGTGTCCCAAACCGAGTAAAAATGTGTGATTGAAGAAACCTTGATACTGTCTTGGCATCATTCTGATGGCATGCAATGGCCTCCCCCCACTTGGGCACATAATCTGAAGGGATAAAAGCCCTTGCGTAGCGGAAACGTACAGAAGACCTTAACTCAGATTTTAATAGGAATTAAAATACCGTACATTGGCAAATTAAATTACAGCAATATATAAAAATAACATGCTGGAAATCTATTATAAAACATGCTTTTTCTCATTTAAAAACCCTAGATCTAATCTAGGAATGGATCCTAATGATCCTAGATCAAGATCACTTACGTTGAATGACGTTCTTGATTCGTTTCGCCTTTTCCCTCACTATTTGCAGAAAATTCCAGCAGCAAAAGCATCTTGATCTTGCTGCAAATTTGACAGGAACACCACCACGTAAGTTGCACCGGTATCTTCTTGGGGTAATCGATGAAGGTGCTTGTGGGAGCAAGATTTCTAAGGCCAAAAAGAAATTTCTTCTCAGTTTTCCTTTTGGAGAGAAAACGCAGAGAGATCGGGATAGAGAGAGAGAGTTTTGCGTGTGAGGGCTTAAATGTGGTAACCAACTGAACGAATGGGATTATACTGAGGGAGTGGTTATCCTACGGATAAAACTTCCCACTCCCTAAATAAACTCCCCTTCACACGTAAACCCTAGGTAAGTGGAAGACTTTATCAGTTCAATTAATTGATAAACAAAATTAATTAGGCCCCGTTTGATAACCATTTCGTTTTTGGTTTTTGGTTTTTGAAAATTGTGCTTGTTTTCTCTCAATCTTCCTACAATGGTTTTCATATTTGTTAAGGAGACATTTGAGTTCCTAGCCAAATTCCAAAAACAAAAACAAGTTTTTGAAAACTATTTTTTTTTTTGTTTTCAAAATTTGGTTTGGTTTTTGAAAACATGAGAAATGATGTAAATAGAAAACAAAGAAGCTTGTAGGTAAAAATAGTGTTTATAGGCTTAATTTTCAAAAACCAAAAACCAAAAACGAAATGATTATCAAACGGGGCCTTAATAATTCAAAATCATTAACTAATCTTTAATAATATAATTAATTTAACAATTAAACTAACTAATTATTATTAATGTAAATCATATTTACATAACATTCCCACATAACCTATAGTTTTAATGTAATTCAATTAAATCAAATTTAATCAAATTAAATTAAAAACAATAAAATTAATTAATTCACCAATTAATTAATCTTATAATTAAATATCATATATTTAATTATATTTCTCTCAAATAGACTATAGAATTAAAGAACATCAAATGTGCATTAAATATAACCTATAGTATTAATATGAATCAAATTCATATTTTAACTTAATATTCGAACCCCTTCGAATATTTAATTTTCCCTTAGAAATTTATCTCATCACCCTGATAGAGTTACCGATAGGACCTAATGGACCTACAGATCAGAAGCTCCAACGACGTGAGATTAATTGGCTAAAC
Organism: Luffa aegyptiaca; assembly: GCA_017139565.1. Lineage (NCBI taxonomy): Eukaryota > Viridiplantae > Streptophyta > Magnoliopsida > Cucurbitales > Cucurbitaceae > Luffa > Luffa aegyptiaca. The sequence continues at coordinate 17,701,944 of CM029405.1, read as the reverse complement.
TCATTAACCAAGTTAATCAATATTCATTAACTGTGGTTCACTCCATTAAAGAACCACAGCTGCACTCTTCTCACTGCAGATATATTTATGTGTCCACGGATATCGACCATCAACAGCAAGTTAACCTTTCACGTGTGTTCGTACCCCAGCTAGGTCAAATTACCGTTTTACCTCTGGGTTACCTTTTCATCCTTAAGTACCAGTGCTCCTCTAATGAACAACCTGTTTGAGGTCCAACCAATCAAAAAGAAGTCCCTTTCGTGCCATAGAGAGGGTAGGGCCCATTGTTCAAGACCCGGAGACACCACTTAAGGGAACACACCTCTACTTACCCTAAAACTGGGAAGGAGTGAATTCCATCTTGTAAGACTATGTTCCCAGCTCCCCACTCGGGCTTGTCCCCAAAATGGTGGGCTTATTGAGTCGGCGTGCAGGCCACTCTCACCCGTACAAATCAAAGGACAATCCCTCATGGACAGAAGTCCATAATCCACTCAGGGTTAAGGCCAAGTTGCCTAGGTTATCCTAGTAAAATAGAAACCGAGCTAACTAACGGTGTTACAGTTAGTGGTTAACTATTTCGCGGTTCGATCTTTGGGCAAACACATTGCATAGGATACCTCCACTTGCATGTCAACTACACGAACGTGTTGGATCATTACGTTTGTATCATTATACAAAGCGGGTCGTATCCATAGTGTCACCAGGATAAGGTACCCAGCCTTATCTCTATACTACAGACCCTTTAGGCTAAAACTTGAACATCGATCCCCGTATGTCCCTACATACTAGTTCAAGCCTCATTCTATTAGCCTTGGATGTTTAGTTTATTGGATTAGGGTTAATAAGACAAGATATAATACAAGCATAGATTAAATGAATAATTCATCACTTTTATTAATGTTCGGTCAAAAGTACATTTACTATCTACGAGTTTTAGGGCATAAAACCCAACATAATCAACTGTCAATAAGATAAAAACATTACCATTAGAAGGAGGAAATGGACCCATAAAGTCAATACCCGATACATCGAATAATTCCACTTCCAAAATGTAAGTAAGAGGCATTTCATCTCTAGGCCCCAAGTTTCCTCTCCTTTGGCAAGGATCACATTGCTTGTAGAACCAATGGACATCCTTAAATAAGGAAGGCCAGAAGAATCCACAATGCAAAATCCTCATAGCTGTCCTTTGTCCACTGAAATGGCCTCCATACGGCGAAGAGTGACATTGCTCCAGGATTTCCTTTGCTTCATCACCTGAAACACACCTACGAATAATACCATCAGAGCATTGTTTATACATAAATGGCTCATCCCAATAGAAATATTTTGCATCATGCTTAAACTTTTTCATCTGCCTCCAATCCATGTCAATAGGAGTGACCCCTTCTACCAAAAAGTTGGCAATATCAGCATACCAAGGGATATCCTTGACTACCTTTACCTCAACAGCAAAGAGCTGTTCATCTGAAAAAGAATCTGAAATGGCAGATTACTTCAGCAAAGATGATGTTGGGTCAAGACGAGACAAATGATCTGCAATGACATTCTCCGATCCCTTCTTATCCTTTATCTCCAAGTCGAACTCCTGCAATAATAAAACCCAACGAATTAATCTAGGATTTGCATCTTTTTTAGACATTAAATACCTTACTGCTGCATGATCCGTGAAAACCGTGACTTTGGACCCAACCAAATATGGCCGGAATTTCTCAAAAGCAAACACAACAGCTAACAACTCCTTTTCAGTAGTTGTGTAGTTGACTAGTGCCTCATTTAAAACCCTGCTTGCATAATATATAAGATGGATAAATTTGCCCTGCTTTTGCCCCAGCATAGCACCTACTACAGCCTCACTCGCATCACACATTACCTCAAATGGTAAACTCCAATTAGGTGCACAAAGAATGGGTGCTGAGATTAAAGCAGCCTTTAAAGTTTCAAAAGCCTTCCTACAATCTACATTAAAGTAAAAAACATGATCAGTACACAATAAGTTACAAAGAGGTTTACTAATTTTTGAAAAATTCTTTATGAACCTTCTATAAAATCCAGCATGACCTAAAAAACTCCGAATCCCCTTCACTGAATTCGGTGGTTCTAATCTCTCAATAACCTCAATTTTTGCTCTATCAACTTCTAGACCATTCTTAGAAATTCTATGACCTAACACAATGCCCTCCTTCACCATGAAGTGGCATTTCTCCCAATTAAGAACTAGATGGGTATCCTCACATCTCTTTAACACCTTACCTAAATTATTCAAACAACTCTGAAAAGACCCTCCAAGAACTGAAAAATCGTCCATAAATACCTCAACAATGGACTCAATCATATCAGAAAAAATTGCTAACATACACCTCTAAAATGTTGTTGGAGCATTGCAAAGGCCAAAAGGCATTCGCCTAAAAGCAAACGTCCCATAAGGGCAGGTGAAAGTGGTTTTTTCTTGATCCTCAGGAGCAATGGTAATCTGGTTATACCCAGAATAACCATCTAAGAAACAGTAGTAGGCCTGACCAACCAATCTATCCAACATCTGGTCAATAAATGGTAGAGGGAAATGGTCCTTATGGGTGGCTTTGTTAAGCCTCCTGTAATCCATGCAAACCCTCCAGCCAGTTACTGTCCTGGTTGGGATCAACTCATTGTCTTTATTGCTCACCACCGTGACACCTCCTTTCTTAGGAACACATTGGACAGGGCTTACCCAATTGCTGTCTGCAATTGGATAAATAATCCCAGCATCCAACCATTTAATCACCTCCTTTTTAACAACCTCTTTCATTGTAGGGTTAAGCCTTCTCTGTTGCTCAACACTCCTAAAGGATCCCTCCTCTAGAGTGATTTTGTGCATACAGAAACATGAGCTAATTCCCTGAATATCAGCCAATGTCCAACCTATTGCCTTGCGATATTGCTGCAGCAACTTTATTAAGGCATCTTCATGCTCCGGCATTAAATCTGATGCAACAATAATGGGCAACGTCTCACCCTCCCCAAGATACACATACTTTAGATGATCCGGCAAGGGCTTCAAATCTAAAGTGGGTGCCTCAATTAGGGATGGCTTAATAGGAGGAGCCTTCCTTTGATCTAAATCTAAAGACTCAAAAACATCCTCACACCTGAACACTTTTTCATTTTTTCTTTCTAAAGAACAAACTTCTAAATCCTCTACACTAACCTCTTCATGATCTTCCAAATGTTTATTTGCCGAATCCTGAATTGCTGTCTCAACAATTGTGTTCTCCAGAATCCTAATGAAAGAGCAATCTTCCATTTCGTCTGGATACTTCATGGCCTTAAACACATTAAATTTTACTTCCTAATTATAAACCCTCATGGTTAATTCCCCTTTTTGAACATCTATCAACGCTCTACCAGTAGCCAAAAATAGACAACCAAGAATAATTGGGACATCTTTATCAGCCACATAGGCTAAGATAATAAAATAAACAGGAAATATGAATTTATCTACTTTCACTAAGACATCCTCAACTTTACCCTCTGGATATGTGATAGACCTATTAGCTAGTTGGAGTGTGACTGTGGTAGGCCTAGCTTCACCAATACCTAGCTTTCGATAGACCGAAAGAGGCATAAGGTTAATGCTTGCACCTAAATCACAGAGTGCTCTACCTAACTCTTTTCCACCTATAGACACAGGTATGGTAAATGATCCTGGATCCTTAGGCTTGGTTGGTAGCCCATTCTTAAGAATAGCACTACATTCTTTGGTAAGAGATACAGTTTCAAACTCACCTAACCTCTTCTTTTTAGTTAAAATATCCTTAAGAAATTTAGCATAATTAGGCATTTGCTCAATAGCTTCTACTAAAGGGATATTTATATGCAATTGCTTAAGAATCTCCAAAAACTTCTTAAATTGACCATTCTGATTCATAGGCCTTTGCCTTTGTGGAAAAGGTAGAGGTGGTACATAAGGTGGGGGCGGCACATAAGGTGGTTCCACATCTGGAACAGAACCAGATGCTCCAGCATCATTATTGCTGCCTCCAGCACCCTGACCAGACTCCAACTCTTTCTCAACAACAATATTTTTATCACTATTTCTCTCTATTTCCTGAGGCTTACTAGACTCTTTTCTTTCTTCTAGTGGCTTACCACTCCTAAGAGTCACCGCCTTTACCTGCTCCTTACCTTCCCTTTTAGGGTGTTCAGTATCTGAAGGAAGTTTCCCTTGAGGCCTTGCCTTCAGCTCATTAGCTAGCTGGCCCATTTGCAATTCCAGGGCTCTCATTGAACTTGATTACTTTGAATAGAGGCATCTGTACGAGTCATATATTCTTTCATCATTGCCTCAAGAGAAACTCTCCGAATTTTGCTGGGGCAAAGCCTGCTTATTTTGCTGGGGCAATACCTGCGCTTTAGCAAATCCTAGTTGGCTCACCTTTTGCTGTGCTTGCACATTGCTTCCTTGTCCACCCCATGAGAAGTTGGGGTGGTTGCGCCAACCTGGATTATAAAAGTTAGAATAAGGGTTGTTCCTCTGATTACCTACAAAAAAACACAGAAGCTGGATTGCTGGGGCAAAACTCGTAGTTGTGGTCTTCACCACAATAGACACATGCCTCCTCTGCAACTTGGTTCACCACTGCAGCAGGCTCCACAGCTGGCGACTGCTGATGACTAACCACTGTCACATTTTTAAGAGCGTTAGCTAACATTGCAATATCAGCCCTAATGGTGGACACACCATCAACCTCTAACACACTCTTAACCTTTTTATTTGTGCCTCTAACATCCGACCACTGACAACTATTAGTTGATATTTTTTCTAAAATTTCATGGGCTTCATTAAAAGTTTTTGCCAAAAGGGCCCCTCCAGTTGAAGCATCAACCATACCTTGGGTTGCTCCATTTAACCCATTGTAAAATGTTTCCATCTGGATACAATGTGGTAAACCATGGTGGGGACACTTTCGCAAAAGCTCCTTAAACCTCTCCCAAGCCTCACTAAAAGTCTCATCTTCAAGTTGCCTAAACCCTACTATTTCACTCCTCAATTTAGCATTTCTATTTGGTGGGAAATATTTACTCAAAAATTTTTCTGCTAATTCATTCCATGTCCTAATTGAACCTGGAGCAAAAGAATTTAACCATGCCTTTGCTCCATCTCGAAGAGAATACAGGAACAAAATTAATCTAAGGGCATCTCTAGGCACTCCTTGAATTACAAAAGAATCACTAACTCCTAGAAAAAGACTTAAGATGTAAATGGGGGTCTTCAGATGACAAACCATGGAATTGACCCACGGTTTGCAACATCTAAAACATTACCGGTTTCATTTCAAAATTTGCTGCCTCAATTTGAGGACGTGCAATCCCTAGATTTCACTCATCAAACATTGGAAAAGAATACGCTCGAATGGCTCTGGCCCTATCATTTGCTACCAAGATAGGGTTCTCAGCCTGATTATTTTGCTGTTCATTTTGCTCCAGCGGCTGGTTTTGCTGCAGCACACGATTCTGCTGGGGGTTCACTGGGTCTTCTGGACCTTGCGGAAGACGCGACACGTTATCCATTGAATTCTGGTTTCTACGCTGCTCTCTCCTTCTTCTTCTGAATGTTCTCTCGATTTCTGGATCAAGTTCGAACCTTACCCCAGGCGGATCGTTCATGCACCAAACTCACACCTGAAAAAACAAAAGAAACAATCAAAAAGTTCTAGCACCAAACCACTAAAACACATGCACAAAACAAATTAGATAAAAACTTATTCAAGTCCCGGGCAACGGCGCCAAAAACTTGTTGGGTTTCCAGAGTGAGTAAAAATGTAGTAAGAAATAGACTCTAGAACTCTGTGCAAGTATACACAGTCCGCAGCAAGTAATAAGTATTTATCGAATCCAAGGTCTGAATTAGTTCTCACTTTATTTATTTTGTATAACTTTTCAATGGTTTCAAAGGTGGTTAAAATGATTGGTTTTGATATAATGCTGAAGCAAAAGAAATGACAGAATAGAAAGTAAACAAATAAGCAGACAGATTAGAAACAGGCGCTGGTCAGGATTTAGTAATTGTTTTAAAAGATGCTCTAGCAATATTATTGATCATGCAAAACTCTCGCAGTCTTATTAGCAGATTCCTCCCGGAACTCCGGATTTTTTAGAATATGTTTCAACTCCAATGAAGCACTACCGATCAAGCACTAGGCAACTGGCTATCCCTAGCTCAGTCACTGGCGTTCACCAATACACAATGATCTAGTGTGATTAAATGTCACACATTCCCTAAATCATCCCTGAAACTAGAGAATGGTATTCATACCGGCTGGTCAGGTCGGCACAAAATGTAAATGAGCACAACAAATAACCAAGATGCATCAATCAACATTTATTGCATAGAGATTAAGCACAGTAATCACATATTCCCTAACCAACGCCTACAGTTACTTAGTTCATATGGTGCATAGCAACACGCGTTACAATCTGAGTAAATGCATCCATAACTACAAAGAAATACAAGAAAATATTAATTCCCTTGATCAGCTTGCAATTGATGGTCTTCTTGTAGGTCTCCAATCTCTCTCCTCTATTCGGCTCCCAAAATAGAAATTAGAAATGATCCCCTTCCAAAAGTGGAATGTTCCTTCCAAGAAAGGAATGAATTTGACTTGGGCGACAATCTCCTTTTATAGAGTTGATGAAAGCTTGAATTAGGTTGACCTAGACACGTGGATGGCTCTCCTTGCTCCTTTATCCTGAGATTAGTTTAACAGAATTCAGTTCATTAAATTGGCTAATGAACTGTGACGTGGCAATTTTGCTCCCAGTTTTGCTCCAGCACAGCTTTTGCTCCCTCAAGTCGCTATTATAGACCATGTCTGACGTTAGCCATGGTCTATACTATAGACTACTGCTAATGTCAGCCGTGGTTTATATAGTAACATTAGCCTGGTCTATAACTATATAAACCATGGTTGACGTTAGCCATGGTTGATATTATAGACTATGGGTGACGTTAACTTTGGTCTAGTATATACAATATCTCTTTATAATAGTTGTATAGACCATAGTCGACAATAGTCGTGGTCTTTACATATTGCAACAATTCTTTATGCTATATTGCAATGAATCGAACCAAAGAACCAAAGAACAATTCTTTATGCTATTTGATAGTTTACGTTTTATAGTTGTCCTTATATTTATTTTTTTTATTAATAATTTATTTCAAGATTAAAAATGAAACTTTTATTGACATTTAAGGTCACAAGCGTCATCTAAACAAAAACGTCAGACGTCAATAAAGGTCAAAATTGTAGTAGTGATTGTCTTTCTTTTTCTTAATCTTCCATTTTAAAAGTTGACTGATTTATCCTAACATTAATCTTTAGCTTTTCGTTTGATGTATCTTTGAATACTTGATAACTTGCGAAAAGCAAGTTATTTATCCTTTAAATTTAAGCTAAAACAAGGCCAAAAGATACATTGATGCGTTACCTCAACGCAATAAGGAAGGAAAATGCGATGATTTTATGCGGTAGGCTATATTCATGTATGCGGTGAGAAATTATAAAAATATAGCGTGCTAACGCAATGAATTCAGTTGTTGTTGCTCAAGTTTCTCTCAGCGCAGACACACATCCCAAGACGATCATGAGACAGACAAGATGGATGAAAGGACCATGCTGACACACTGACGCACAAGTGGGCTGAAAAGGTGCAAGTTGGCTGACGATGACTGAAGCAAGTCTCCAATTACTTGGAGAAGTTAGTTTCCTTCGTCTATAAATAGAAGCCACCTGCTCAAGAAAACGAACAACGGCGAATAGACAAGAACTGAGGGACGAGAGGAAGAGACGAAGATCAAGGAGAAAGAGAAATCACAGAGAGCTGTGATTAAGAGTAGACTTGCGTTTGCAATGTATTGCATAATGTATTGTTTTGCTCACATGAGCTAATTTTCTTCTTCAAGGCTTAGCGCAAGCACCCATGCGGTGATAAGTCTATTTTGTAAGCGCATACTTTGATTTAATGAAACATTATTGCTTTCTGCTTAGTTGCGATACTATTTTCATTACTAACTCCTGCTTGGCCAGCCGGATGCGGTAGCAGTATGCTAAATCCCTGACAGGTAATGCATGCGGACATCTTTAAGTAGAACAAGTTAGCGCATGACATGTAGTCTTGGTAGCATTAAAATACTACCGCTAAAAGATAATGCATGCATGAGCTCTGATTGCGTTAAGACTAACGCAGTCCCTTGTAAGTTTTTAGAGAACTAAGCCTCACGCATGAACTAGCCAAATAACCAATTGATAGTTTTATGTCAAACGCAGAAGGAGTATCGGAAGGGAAACTTGTGATTTTTTCTCACTTAGGCATTAATGGATCAATTAGTCATGATATGTGCTACAAGGTTCTTATAAACGCATGAGGTTGCGACCGCAACAGCCTTGATACTATTCTCCTTAATACTTCTCTTTTTACTCTTGTCGCATGTTTTACTTTCTGTAAGATTTATTTTTCAAACTCACCAACTCTCTTATTTTAGCCTTTGATATAATATCACATGTTTTTGAGTTTAGATCAGTAAAGATTATTAAAGCTTTGAAAATAACATTTCCCTGTGGATTCGACCCTAGACTCACTAAGTATTACTTGATTTTGTCAATTTATACTTGGATTGATAAATATCTACGACAATTTTGCATTAACTTATTGAACAAACTGACAACCGATCAAGGTGCCCGCATCATGGACTACCACTCTGCATTCAGCTAGAAACATTTTATGTGGGACTTAACCAAAACTCGCAAGTATTATTGGATTCATCTGCTAATGGTGCGCTCCTTGGGAAAACTTATGATGAAGCTCACGCAATCCTCGATCGGATTGCGCGCAATAATTATGAGTGGGCACTGTGTAAGACAGAAGAAGAAGACCTATTAAAACCAGTTCTAGAAGTTTTGAGGTTGACCCCTTGACTTCATTCAATGCAAAGATTGATGCATTGACTACCAAAATAGATGCGCAAACTGCAAGCACAGCACCATTGATCGCGCAACTCAATACAGTTGGATGCGGGATCTGCGAATAGGGACACACGCATGACCAGTGTCCTTCTAATCCAGAATCCGTTTTCTACGTGGGATCACAAGGAGCTGTGAGCAACAACCCATTTTCGAACACATACAACCCAAGATGGAGGAATCACCCAAATTTCTCATGGAATGGTGGCGCAAACAAACAGCCACAGCAAGGTAATGCAAACCCTGCGCCAAGATTATTTAACTCTAACTCTGAGCAATCATCGCAGGGCCAATTTCAGCGCAATATCAATGCAGAAGGTGGAAACCAAAGAGCATCATCCTCAAATGAGCTGGAAACAATGATGAAAGAATTTATGGCAAGCCAGAAGGAATATATGGCAAAGAATGATGCGGTGGTTCAGAGTCAAGCCGCATCCTTGCGAATCCTGGAGATGCAGGTAGGGCAACTTGCGACAGAGCTTAAAAATAGACCTACGGGAGCATTACCTAGCAATACAGAAGATCCAAAAGGAAAAGAGCACTGCCACGCACTCACTCTCCGCAGTGGGAGGCAGCTGCAGTCAAATGACCCTACGTCAACGCAGGAAAATTTGACTAAAACTGCAACCGCAACAGGCAGCAACGAAGCGCAAGAAGAGAACGCAGCTGAAGAAGAATCCAAAAAGAAAGAGACACAAGCAGAGAAAGAACCTGACACATACAAGCCTGCGTGACGAAGCCCAGTTCAATAAATTTTTAAATGTCTTGCGATAACTACACATCAATATTCCACTTGTAGAAGCATTGAAGGACATCTTGACCAAGAAAAGACCATGGAAAGAGTTTGAGACAGTTGCATTGACAAGTGAATGTAGCGCAATACTTGCCAACAAGCTCCCACCTAAATTGAAAGATCCTGGAAGTTTTACTATTCCATGTTCAATAGGAGGGATCGATGTTGGCAGAGCCTTATGCGACCTAGGCGCAAGCATAAATTTAATGTCATTATTAGTTTACAAGCGCCTAGGGATTGGAGAAGCAAGACCAACCACTGTCACGCTTCAATTGGCAGACAGATCAGTGGTGCACCCGAAGGAAAAATTGAAGATGTTCTGGTAAAAGTTGACAAATTTATTTTTCCTGCTGATTTCATCATACTTGATTACGAAGCTGACAGAGAAGTTCCCATTATTCTGGGAAGACCGTTCCTTGCGACTGGCCAAACATTGATTGATGTGCAAAAAGGAGAGTTTACCACGCATGAATGATCAAAAAGTGGTTTTTTAATGTGCTCACCTCATTAAAATACCCAGATGACAACAAGGAATGCGACATGGTAGCACGCATAGATGTATGTTCCCCACTGGAATTGCTACAATCAAATGTGTACAGCACTGCGCGAGAGGAGACAAAGGAAGAACAAGTCGAGGATAACTGCATCCTGGCGCAGCCCACAGAAATTATTCATGCGCTGGATCTCAAAGAAAGAATCCCCACCTTACCTTCCATAGTGCAACCACCTGCGCTAGAGCTCAAACCACTCCCAACGCATCTGAAGTATAAATTCTTGGGAGAAGAAGAATCCCTGCCGGTTATCATTTCATCAAAGCTTGATCAGCCGCAAGAACACCTTTTGATGCAGGTCCTCACAAAACACAAGAATGCCATTGGTTGGAGTCTCACAGATATTAAAGGAATTAGACCCTCATATTGCATGCACAAGATTCGTTTGCTAGATGAATCTGAAGAATTGATTGAGCGACAGAGAAGACTGAATCCAGCAATGATGGAGGTTGTGCAAAAAGAGATCATAAAATGGCTCGACGCAGGTGTGATTTACTCTATCGCAGATAGTAGATGGGTAAGTCCGGTACAATGCGTACCCAAGAAAAAAGGAATGACGGTGGTAGCCACGCAAACAACGAATTGATCCCATCACGCACCACTACTGGGTGGCGAATATGTATGGACTACTGCAAGCTCAACGCAATCACGAGGAAGGATCATTTCCCTCTTCCATTCATTGATCAAATGCTAGATCGACTTGCGGGACAGGCATACTACTGTTTTCTTGACGGATACTCAGGATATAATCAAATATCCATTGAGCCAGAGGACTAAGAAAAGACAACCTTCACCTGCCCATATGGAACCTTTGCGTTTAGAAGAATGCCTTTTGGGTTCTGCAATGCGCCAGGGACATTCCAGAGATGCATGATGGCCATTTTTTCAGAATTGTTAGAAAAATCAGTAGAAGTTTTTATGGACGACTTCTCAGTTTATGGAAAGTCCTTCGCAGATTTCCTAACGCAGTTGGAACGAGTTTTGGAACGATGCGAGGAGACTAACCTGGTGTTGAATTGGGAAAAATGCCATTTTATGGTAGAAGAAGGCATAGTCCTAGGCCACCGCATATCACGCGCAGGTATCGAAGTAGACAAAGCAAAAATTGATGTGATCGAAAAGTTGCCACCACCCACCTCTGTGAAAGGAATTAAAAGTTTCTTGGGTCACGCAGGTTTCTACCGCAGATTCATAAGAAATTTCTCGCATATAACCAAGCCACTATGTGCACTGTTGGAAACAAATAGAAGATTTGAATTTTCAGAAGAATGCGTCAAGGCATTTAATGATCTGAAGCCTGCGCTAGTCACTACGCCCATTCTCGCAACCCTTGATTGGAAAGAACCATTTGTCCTAATGTGTGACGCAAGTGACGTGGCAGTAGGAGCAGTTCTGGCACAGAAAAAGGAAAAGTCACTTCATCCTATTTATTATGCCAGCAAGACATTGAATGAAGCACAAAATAATTACACAACAACCGAGAAGGAATTATTGGCGGTTTTTTATGCTTTTGATAAATTTCGTGCTTCTTTGATTGGCTCTAAAGTCACTATCTACACAGATCATGCGACAATCAAATACCTAATCACTAAAAAGGACGCAAAACCTAGATTGATTAGGTGGATCCTCTTGCTGCAGGAATTTGATTTAGAAATCAAGGACAAGAAAGGGAGTGAGAACTTGGTTGCAGATCATTTATCGAGATTTGAAATCCTGAGAAAGTGGATGCGTCAGATATCCCCATCGCAGAGGAATTCCCTGATGAAAAGCTGCTTTTGATTGAAGAAGAAGAACCATGGTTTGCGGACATAACAAACTATCTGGCCGCAGGAGTCTTACCTGAAGAGTACTCCGCGCAGCAGCGTAAGAAATTTTTTCATGAACTTAAATTTTATTTATGGGATGACCCTTACCTTTATGGCAGAGGACCAGACCAGATAGTTAGAAGATGTGTTGGATGCGTCGAAGATTCTAGAAGCATGCCATGAAGCTCCATATGGAGGACATTTTGGAGGCCAACGCACTGCGGCGAAGGTGTTGCAGAGTGGCTATTGGTGGCCAACTTTGTTCCAAGACGCAAAGTAATACGTAGATAGATGCGACAAGTGCCAACGCACCGGTAATATCAACGCAAGAAACAAGATGTCGCAGAATTATATAGTGAAAATTGAACCGTTTGATGTTTGGGGAATTGATTTTATGGGACATTTTCCATCATCGCGTGGATACCAGTACGTTCTCCTCGCAGTTGACTATGTCACTAAGTGGGTAGAGGCAATTGCTTGCTTTAAGAGTGATGCGGCAACCGTGGCAAAATTCCTTAAGAAGAACATTTTCACAAGATTTGGAGTGCCACGAAGACTTATCAGTGATGAAGGAACCCATTTCGTGAACAAGGTCATGACTAAGCTGTTGCAAAAATACAATGTCAAGCACCATATCGCAACAGCTTATCACCCGCAGAGCAACGGTCAAGCAGAGGTATCAAACAGGGAAATAAAAAGAATTCTCGAAAAAGTTGTCAGCACAAACAGGAAGGACTGGGCGCAACATCTGGATGATGCATTATGGGCATATCGCACGGCTTTCAAAACACCCATAGGGATGTCTCCTTATGCGTTAGTGTTTGGAAAAACCTGCCACTTGCCTTTAGAATTGGAATACTGAGCGCATTGGGCATTAAAACGCCTAAATTTTGATCCAGATGCGGTAGTACAGGAAAGATTGCGCCAGCTCTCAGAGTTAGAAGAATTTAGAAGATGCGCGTATGAGAATGCCAAAACCAACAGAGAAAAACAAAAACAGTGGCATGCCAGGAGAATATGCAAAAAGGATCTTAAAGAAGGTATGAAGGTGTTATTGTTCAACTCTCGCTTACGTCTTTTTCCAAGTAAGCTGAAATCAAGATGGTTGGGCCCATACACTATCCACAAGATATATCCATATGGGGCTGTGTACCTACATTCGGTTGACGGAAAAAGAATTTTTAAGGTCAACGGACAAAAAATAAAGCCATACATTGATGGAACTTTTGACGAGGTAGTTGAAATTATCCTTCTAGAAGATCCACCATGAAGCAACAAGACAAAGATAGGTCCAGAAAAGAGTGCTCTCAGCTGCGGTAGGACCTAACGCAAAGCAAGAGCACAACAGGTCAGAAGTTGTAATTATTTTCTTTCTTTCCGCATGTTTCATTTTGTTGCGTTAATATTTTGGTAGGATAGAGCCTTAGGAAGAAAATCCCCAGCGCATGTCCTACTCGCATTAAATTTGTTGCGTTAGTATTTTGTTGCGTTAGTGGCCTTAGGTAGAAAACCCTAGCGCATGCCCTAATTCATCTGTACATTACTCACATTGGAGGTGTAGCCACAATCATTTCACATTTAATGAGCCGCACTACTCCCTGCTTTTGCACAGTACCCGAGGCGACCGCCCACATTCCCCCATGATAATCATGCGTACCTACCTACGTGGGATGCGAAAGGGCATCATTACCAGCACCTTGCGATAGCTATAAAAAGGGATGCGTTTTCTCTTTCACTTATTCATCTTCTTCATATTCTTCGTGCGAAAACCCTAAACCCTTACTTTCTCTCTCTCGCGAAGCTTCTCTCTGTTTTCTCTGAGAACTACCATGTCCGACTCACAAAACCTCTCCATCGCCGGCTACGCAGACGAGGCACCTCCATCATCGTCGGAGGTGGAAGGACCTCATAGGGATGTAATCATTTCCTCTGACGAAGACGATGACAACCAACAAAACGATGTCCGCATGGAGGAAGAAGAACCAGAAGTCATCGACGGAGAACAGCCCATCGAAAGCATAGAAACACTGCCCACCGCTGCACCGTCTACATCCGGCGCAACCGCCACTGAAGTACTCGATATAGCACCATTAGACACCTCCACTTTCAGACTCCAACCGGTGCAACTCCATCCAGCCCAAAACACCCTCGCCCCATGCAACCTCACTCCATTTCCCTCTCCTTTCCCTTCTGTCCAACTTCTTCCACCCCCCGACTCTTCAGCTACCCTTGCCTCAAGCACAAAAGAAGAAGAGGCGCAAGCAAACCGCGGGCAGAAACCCTCCATTGGCGGCAAAGACCCCTCAGCCAGATCCGCCAGCGCAGGAAAACCCTGTCTGCGCTTAAAATCAAGCGACCTTGCCACCGCCACCACCACCACCGCCGTCGTCACCTATCTTCCAGTAGACCCCTTCCATCCAGCCCAGCGAGGAAGTCCAAGAAGAAAACCGCAAGGCCCCCTTACCTGACCTTCCTCGCTGTCACGACATCCCAACGCAGAGCTCCCTACCGCAAGCAACGCCATCTGCCAGCGCAAGCACTGCTGCGGCTGTTCCACAACTCGATGTGGAAACAACCCTTATCTTTTCTGAGCTGCGGCAGATGATTCAAGAGGTTACGAAGCCCTTGAGCCAGCAACAGGAGCGGATGTGCCAGCAGCAAGACGAGATGTCTCAATGCGTAAATTCCTTGGTCCTCTTCCTACTGCGATGGACTGAGTCTTTCGGTCGTCTGCCTGTCACGTCGAATCTCTTCATGCGACCACCTGCGCAGCCAAGACCTGATGGTGCAGGTCCATCGCAAGCGCGCCCTCCAAGAGCCCCTCCTGCGCCAGGAAAATTCAGACCACCACCTCCACCGCCCCCGCAGGAATAAAGGAACACTTCTATATTTAACTTGCTTTCCTTTTGTTTAGATGAGTGCACCCAGATTTTGTAATTTTGTCCCGCATTCATTCAATATAGTTTGACGTTTTATCTCATCGCAATTTTCTTTCTACGTTAATATAATGCCCTTATCTAACAAATTCTTTGCATTAGCTCCTTTGCTTTAATCCATGCATCTGACGTTCTTAGTTTTCTTGCCCGCATTAGTTTATTGATTTAACCTCTGTTTTCATTTCCTCAGACCTTAAGGAAAATCCCTTCGCATTTTCGCCCTATCGCAACTCAGCCTTGATCTCCTTAAGTCTATGCGCTCCAGTTTAAGTTTGGGGGACAATGGGGACATTGTCCAATATAAGTTTGGGGGAGTGCGTTAGTCAGCGCATAAGTAAATAATGCATGCGTTCCTCTGGAATGCGTCGTGTTTGTAGCCAAGGGCATTTATGACACCCATAGTTTGCCACTGTGCGAAGATGCAACCGCATTCCATGAGCGTACAAGACAGTAAAAAAATGTAATGCCCGTAGTTGGATACCTTTCATCACAAATATGGGTAAGCCAAAACGAAAACATGCGTTTTGATGTCTATTGCCTTTAATATATATATATATATATATATAAATGTTTAATTCTTATGCGCCCAGGACATAAGGAGAAGATTGGCTGAGTTAGCGCCAGGTAGAATCTATGCGCAAGGAACTTTCCTTAAGCAATGAAGGAAATTTGGCAGAAGTTTAATCCTGTTTAGTAATGCGCAAAGGAAAATGAGAAAAGAAGATGTTAGGACCAAAGGCATTGAAGAGCTAAGTAACCCTCGCAGAGTTGATACTAGGCATTGCTTGAGGACAAACAATAGTTTAAGTTTGGGGGCTTGATAACTTGCAAAAAGCAAGTTATTTATCCTTTAAATTTAAGCTACAACAAGGCTAAAAGATACATTGATGCGTTACCTCAACGCAATAAGGAAGGAAAATGCGATGATTTTATGCGGTATGCTATATTCATGTATGCGGTGAGAAATTATAAAAATATAGGGTGCTAACGCAATGAATTCAGTTGTTGTTGCTCAAGTTTCTCTCAGCGCAGGCACACATCCCAAGACGATCATGAGACAGACAAGATGGATGAAAGGACCATGCTGACACACTGACGCGTAAGTGGGCTGAAAAGGTGCAAGTTGGCTGACGATGACTGAAGCAAGTCTCCAATTACTTGGAGAAGTTAGTTTCCTTCGCCTATAAATAGAAGCCACCTGCTCAAGAAAACGAACAACGGCGAATAGACAAGAACTGAGGGACGAGAGGAAGAGACGAAGATCAAGGAGAAAGAGAAATCACAGAGAGCTGTGATTAAGAGTAGACTTGCGTTTGCAATGTATTGCATAATGTATTGTTTTGCTCGCATGAGCTAATTTTCTTCTTCAAGGTTTAGTGCAAGCACCCATGCGGTGATAAGTCTATTTTGTAAGCGCATACTTTGATTTAATGAAACATTATTGCCTTCTGCTTAGTTGCGATACTATTTTCATTACTAACTCCTGCTTGGTCAGCCGGATGCGGTAGCAGTATGCTAAATCCCTAACAGGTAATGCATGCAGACATCTCTAAGTAGAACAAGTTAGCGCATGACATGTAGTCTTGGTAGCATTAAAATACTACCGCTAAAAGATAGTGCATGCATGAGCTCTGACACGTAGTCCCTTGTAAGTTTTTAGAGAACTAAGCCTCACGCATTAACTAGCCAAATAACCAATTGATAGTTTTATGCCAAACGCAGAAGGAGTACCGGAAGGAAAACTTGTGATTTTTTCTCACTTAGGCATTAATGGATCAATTAGTCATGGTATGCGCTACAAGGTTCTTATAAACGCATGAGGTTGTGACCGCAACAACCTTGATACTATTCTCCTTAATACTTCTCTTTTTACTCTTGTCGCATGTTTTACTTTCTGTAAGATTTATTTTTCAAACTCACCAACTCTCTTATTTTAGCATTTGATATAATATCACATGTTTTTGAGTTTAGATCAGTAAAGATTATTAAAGCTTTGAAAATAACCTTTCCCTGTGGATTCGACCCTAGACTCACTAGGTATTACTTGATTTTGTCAATTTATACTTGGATTGATAAATATCTATGACAATTTTGCATTAACTTATTGAACATACTGAAAACCAATCAATACTCTTGATAACAGGGGATTTATTTAGACAAAGCTTGAAGATGATATATTACTAATTAAAGTTGAACGTTTGTATAATTTAAGTTAATATTTGTTCTCTCTCATAAATATGTTGTTAGCTTCATTTAGAATAATAAGAATAAAGAGAACAATAATGATAATAATTTTTTTCAAAAAAGAAAAAAATGATAATAATTACATTAAAATGTAAGCTTCTACATACTTAAAACTTCTAACATAAAATTTGTAGTATATGGTTATTCATTGATTTTGAACTTTAAAAACACCACAATAACAAGAAATTTGATTATAATCATCATTATCGTCGTCGTTGTCATTATTATTATTGGTTTTAAATGAATTTTCTTAAAAAAATATTAATTAAAATAAATGAATTACAAATAAAATATTAGCTTTTTTTAAAAAAATAATAATAATTTAAAGTCAACTAAATTTATGTTTTGTATGTCAACATGAATATAGATTGATTGGCATAAAGTTTGTGTTATTAATATGGTTCAAATCCTTTCATCCCCCTAAGTTGTTTTTTTTTTTTAAAAAAAATTATGTTTAGTTTAATTGTCCCATAAATTTCTTTTTTAAATTACATCTCCTATTGAGTATATTGATTTAGATTCCTAGACAATCTTATCATTTTTAAACATATATTTAATAGAAACTAATATAATAATATAACTATATGTTAATCATACAAAATTCTAAAGGATTTGTTAAATTAAATTATATATAAGAATATAATTATTAATCATACACCATCTTAATCGATTTGGTAAAAGGAAAAAACTGGGTGCAAAACATGAGAAATATGACCAATAGACAATGATTTATTTTAAGTTTGGAGTAAACGTTTGTTTTCAATAATGGTTTATTTAATTTAATTATATTATTATTATTTTCAATTCAACAACAATGATGTTTTTTTTTAATGAGAAATTCAACAACAATAATGCTTGTTAGGCGTGGTATAACGATACACTTATGACCATGGTGTTAAAAAACAATAGTTTAGTAAAACAAAAATATGACTATAGATCATGGTTAACTTTTGTCATGGTGTAATAATGTTGTTAACACTAGTTTATAGTTGGCGTTTAGATCACAATTTTAAATGATTGTGGTGTAAATTTAATTTTTAGATCATGATTTTTTTTACCTATAGTCTATAGTATGCGTTTGGACATGGTTTAAAAAACTTGTAGTCTAAAAGCTTGGTATAAAGATATGCTTTCAACCATGGTGTTAACAAACCATGGTCTAAAGTAAAACAATAATATCATAGACCACAATTAACGTTAACTATGGTGTAAAGTTAATTTTTAGACCACGGTTGTGGTCACCGAAGTCTATACACTTTTACACCATGGTTTAAAAAACTTGCATTCTAAAAGTTTGACATAAAGATATGTTTTCAACCATGGTGTTACCATGGTCTAAAATAAAACAATAATATCATAGACCACAATTAATGTTAACTATGGTGTAAAGTTAATTTTTAGACCACGGTTGTGGAAACGGTAGTCTATAGTTGACTTTAAAACCACGGTTTTAATTCACTATAGTGTAAATTTCATTTTTCGACCATGGTTTTGTATACCTATAGTCTATAAATATGATTCTAAAACATGATTTTCATTGACCATGGTGTAAAATAAACTTTTATGCCACATTTTTAGGACCTTGTAGTCTATAATAATGATAGTGTTCATTCAGGTTGATATAAAGATACACTTTCAACCATGGTGTTAACAAACCAAGGTCTAATGTAAAACAATAATTTGACTAGATCACGGTTAAGCATGAGCCTGGGTTCAAGGTTAATTTTTAGACCATACTTGTTAATTAACATGGTAGTCTATAGTTGGCTTTTAAACCATAGATTTAATTGACCGTGGTGTAAATTTAATTTTCAGACCATGGTTTAAAATAGCTATAGTCTATAGTATGATTTTAGAATATGGTTTTTATTGACTGTGGTGTAAAGTAGGTATAAAGATACAATTTTCAACCATGTATTTAGAAAGCATGGCCTAAAGTAAAACAATAATTTGACTACAAGCCATGATTAATATGTTGGATTTATGAATAAAATTATTTTAATAAAATAAAGAATCACAACTTTACGTGAAAGGGTATGTCCTTTGTAAAGGACACAACCCTATGTGAAAGGGTGTGTCTTTTGTAAAGGACACAACCCTATGTGAAAGGGTGTGTCTTTTGGAAAAGGATACAACCTTATGTGAATGGATGTGTCCACTGGAAAAGGATATAACCTTATGTGAATGGATGTGTCCATTTATCAAAAGACACAACCCTTACATGAAAAGATGTGACTATTTGAATGGCCACAAATAGTCTATAAATATGTGATTCATTTTGAGTTTTGAATACGAGAACAAGACACAAACTCTTCTTTCAAAAACTCTTCTCCTACTTTTCTCTGTACGATTACTTAAATACCAGTGTTCGAGAGTCCTGTGATTGGAGTGCTACATTCATAGGTGGGTAATTCGTCCTATCCTGGGAGACAATTGTTCGTGATACCTTGAGTACCATAGAGGGAACAAAATTGTCTTAAGGAAACAACGCTATCGTTGGGTTCGGATTGATTTGGTCTTTAATTCGTGTTTCCTTAAGTGTGTGTGCAAAGGGTGCCAGGGTTGTGTCCTTTACAAAGGACATACCCTTTCACGTAAAGTTGTGATTATTTATTTTATTAAAATAATTTTATTCATAAATCCAACAATCC
This sequence comes from Luffa aegyptiaca, assembly GCA_017139565.1. Classification (NCBI taxonomy): domain Eukaryota; kingdom Viridiplantae; phylum Streptophyta; class Magnoliopsida; order Cucurbitales; family Cucurbitaceae; genus Luffa; species Luffa aegyptiaca. The sequence continues at coordinate 17,681,962 of CM029405.1, read as the reverse complement.
CCCACATGAATGAAATTTATTTTAAAAACGTGTACGATTACTCATGAAGGATAACTACGTCAGGATAAGTAGTCTCAGACTTTGAACTTTCCTTAGTAAAAACTATGGAGTTTACATGGCTGATCAGTAGTTAAAGAACTTTGAACTGTCAACTGTAGGAGTAAATCAAATCCATAATAATTACATAGATATTCTTCGAAATACGCTTGGTTCTCATGTTTGTATTCATTTTGGCCCTGAATACCGCCTGGTTTCATGAGTGTTTTTAGAGAATTCAGCCTTAAAAATTCTCATAGAAGCGGCCCCTTCACACCCACATAGGTGACTTCTTTAAAGAGTATCCTGGTAATACCCCATTCTTATAAAAGAGCTAAAGAGTCATTAAAAGTATATCTTAACCTCATCCAAATGGTTAGGAATTCATGATTCCTTCTTAGTGCTCCACTGAGTTGTATACATAAATTTGTTTTCCCTTTTGAACCTAGATCTTGGGATCTCCAGTCAGCTAGGTTGGGTTACCATTATGTCCACTCTTATTTTACAGGCTTCAAACCCATTCCTATTGACGACAATTTCACTTGCTCTCTTGCCAAAGCTGTCGTAAGTGGATCCACAATATTATCTTTCGATTTCATGTAATCAATAGATATAATTCCATTCGAGAGCAATTGTCTTATGGTATTATGTCTTCGACGTATATGTCGAGACTTACCATTATACATCAAGTTTTGTGCTCTTCCAATAGCAGCTTGACTATCACAATGTATACATATTGGGGTTACGAGTTTAGTCCAATTAGGAATATCTTCCAAAAAGTTACGTAGCCATTTGGCATCTTCCCCTGCCTTGTCCAAAGCTATGAATTCGGATTCCATAGTGGACCTTGCTATACAAGTTTGTTTAGAAGATTTCCAGGATATAACTCCACTTCCAAGTGTAAAAATATATCCACTTTGCCAATCACCCCCACACTTTCATAAATTTATAAGTCGGTTTTTGACATTTCCATAATTCATATGGAATTTTCTGTGTTTTCTTATACGGAATTCTATTCAGAATATAATTTGTTGCAAGCAACGCTTTCCCCCACAAATTTTGTGGTAATCCTGAACTAATCAACATAGCGTTCATCATTTCTTTCAATGTTCAATTTTTTCATTCTACTATGCCATTTGATTGTCAGAGTTAGGAACGTTAGAGGCGCACTCGGTCCCCTTATGATGGTTCACTGACAGACATTTTTCCAGCATGAATCTCATGTAAGAGAACTTGAAGTTCTTGAACCTGGCTTATGACGATTCTGGAATCAACCATTTTATAGTCTAGAAATTTTCCAACTATAAATTTCTTTGCTCCAGCATCCTCCGTCTTGTATTTCTTTTCCAGTGATTCCCAAAGACCTTTTGCCGAATCAACCCCACTATAAACATTATATAGTGTGTTGTCCAATTCATTCAAGATATAGTTCCTGCACAAATATTCTGCATGTTTCCATGCCTCAAGTGCCAGCAACTTTTCTTTGTCGGTTTCTCCTTCATCCAGAACAGGAGCATCTTCTTTGAGAAATCTTGCCAGACTCAATGTTGTGAGATAGAACAACATCTTTTGTTGCCAACGTTTGAAGTCACTGTCATTGAACTTCTCAGGCTTTTCCCCATGATTTCCACCACCATGTGGTACAGGACTCGGTGTCTTCGGTATTATTGAAGACATTTCTATGAATCAATAATCAATCAAAATTATTGACACAAAATTAAAGGTATAAGAACAAGAATGGAAGCAAATAACACCAAACAGAAACAAAATAAACTTACAAAATTGTCTTAAGATTTGGCACCCTTTGCACACACACTTAAGGAAACACGAATTAAAGACCAAATCAATCCGAACCCAACGATAGCGTTGTTTCCTTAAGACAATTTTGTTCCCTCTATGGTGCTCAAGGTATCACGAACAATTGTCTCCCAGGATAGGACGGATTACCCACCTATGAATGTAGCACTCCAATCACAGGACTCTCGAACACTGGTATTTAAGTAATCGTACAAAGAAAAGTGGGAGAAGAGTTTTTGAAAGAAGAGTTTGTGTCTTGTTCTCGTATTCAAAACTCAAAATGAATCACATATTTATAGACTATTTGTGGCCATTCAAATAGTCACATCTTTTCATGTAAGGGTTGTGTCTTTTGATAAATGGACACATCCATTCACATAAGGTTATATCCTTTTCCAGTGGACACATCCATTCACATAAGGTTGTATCCTTTTCCAAAAGACACACCCTTTCACATAGGGTTGTGTCCTTTACAAAAGACACACCCTTTCACATAGGGTTGTGTCCTTTACAAAGGACATACCCTTTCACGTAAAGTTGTGATTCTTTATTTTATTAAAATAATTTTATTCATAAATCCAACATAATATTAACCATAGTGTCATTTTAATTTTTAGACTATGGTTGTTGACATTATAGTCTATAGTTGACTTTTAAACCATGGTTTTTTAGACTTGTAGTTTATGAAATGCTTTTAGACCATGGTTTTTATTGACCATGATGTAAAGATAATATTTACACCACGACTTTAAAAACTCAGAGTCTATAGTATACTTTTAGACCATGGTTTTTACTATATGTAGTCTATAGTTGGCTTTTAAACCATGTTTTTATACTTGTAGTTTATGATATGCTTTTAGACCATCGTTTTTATTGACCATGATGTAAAGATAGTATTTACACCATGGTTTTAAAAACTCATAGTCTATAACATACTTTTAAACTATTGTTTTTATTAAATGTGGTCTCTAAATGAGTGTATTTATTTTAGACCATGGTTAGTTCAATCTCTACAACATCATACCATGGTTTTTAAAAAAACTATGGTCTGATGTCTAAATTAAAGTGTAGTGTATACTCAATTTTGTAGTAGTGAATAAATGAAACGAGGTATTCAATATGGATTCATCCCAAAGGCAATAACTTTAATAATGGAGTATTCAACTTAAGCCTATTCAATGCATGGGGTCAGATTTAACTTCTATTTGGCCTTGCTCCCAAGAACCGTTAGAAGGCTAAGCGAGTACCGTTATGCACATCTCTGTGACTCGACTCCGACATAGATAATTCACAAATGCAATCTATAACCCTATAGTTGATATAGGGTGCCTTAGGCAGCTTGCCCTATACCACCGAACAATCTCTCTCGAGCTTTTTCTCCTATATCACCTTTATGCGAACCGATATCGTCTGTCCCTTTCGAGATCAAACTCAAATAGCATGCAAAGTCTAAGTGATCAATTTAAACTCAACAAGATCAGAATGATATTCAATAAAGAATGACATGCATTGAATAGAAACTTAAAGCAAATAAAATACTTTAAAGCTATTGAACCATAAAGGAATTCACCATATTGAACCCCTCAATAGAATTTAGCTATTCATGGTGAGATAAAGTGCAAATGAATACCTTTTCATTGAAAATAAGATGTAAAGAATACAGATAAATGAAAAATAACACAAGCTGGAAGTAATGACAGTAGCTAAATACTAGGGTTTTTTTCTATTTTATCCAATCCTTCTAGAGTTCGCTCGACACTCCACTCTCTCGCTTTTACAAAGTGGGAATGGGTGAAAATCCATACAAACCCTAAGGTTTGATGTCTAACTAAGGTTAGAATTTATTCATCTAAGAAGGACCTCGGGCATCACTACTCATAGGCGTCAACTAGGGTTCTGTCACCACCCTCTTCTTCCAAATGAATTCTGCTTGGATTTGACTTCGAATCACGAGCTTATATAGTGTTGGAAGTGGTTGAGGAGCTGCGAAATAGGTGCTGGTAGGTAGCCCAGACGAATTCGGGGTCAAAACAGCAGGTTAGGTGCACAATAGTCTCGTTCAAAACGACCCGCGATAGACTCGGAACTACCTCTGTTTTTCAAGAAATGCGATCGCATTTCATTTTGGAATTTGATGGGAAATTCATTTCTGGGCAAATTCCAGCTTCCTCTGCTTTTTCTGCACAACAACAAACTTAGTCAAATTCCCATCAAATTGAGTCTTTTTAAGCACAAATGAGCATAATTTGACAAATGTGACTCTCAACTAACTAACTTATCAACTTTAACATATTTTGAGCTTGGGAACAGTAAAATTGGTCTAAAACATATAATTTTGACAAGATAATGAGCTAAATATAAGGGTAAAATAGGTATATTTTTTATCCTTATCATACCCTCAAACTTAACTCATTGCTTGTCCTCAAGCAATCACAAATCAGAATGTTAGAGATCGACTTTTTAATTGCAAACCAAAATGTAACAGCTCAATACTAATTCAAACCAAAACATTATGGATCATATGTAACAGTCAATCATGGTACTAGTATCAACTTTTTGTTGCAAATTAAGTGGCATGGAATAAAGTAAACATGTTTTTCAGGATTGTTTTCTAAGTAGTTTGCCTTTCAGGAGAGGGCTCCACTCTAGTGCTAGTCACAACGTCTGAGTTTCCTAGGCATGAAGATTTCTATTGTTCTTTTTCAAAGCAAAACTCTCCCTAGTCCATCCTAACCAATATGTTTAAACTACCTAACTTCTACTCATTGAGCCTAGTGTAGTCCTTTTAGTTAAGAAAAATAAAAGTTGAGGTTTCTTGAGCATACATGAGTTACTAGACCTCTTTCTATCTCCCCCAAACTTATTTGACTTATGGTGCTCTTTTTATTCAACATCTTTTTCACCCAAGAGTTTCCTTGCTGTCATCTTTACCTTTGTTCTAGCTTATCGACACTTTGTGGTGAAGATATCTAGCTACGAGCAAAGTTCACAAAATTGGAATAAAATACTCACTTCCCTAAGTAAACCTTTCATGCAGTGGCAAACCATGGGTGTCATGAATGCCCTTGGTTACTCAGTAAACTCTAGGAAGGAGGAGTAACTCTCGGTTTTCATTTTTTTTTAAATACTGAGCACATATTCTTTTCCAGCGGTACAAATTTACAAAAAAATATGGTATAAAGCATAAAGTACCCCCCCCCCCCCCCAAACTTAAAGTTAGACAATGTCTTCATTGGCTTTGTTTTTGAGGCATGGGCCATAAGGCTTTTGTTTTTCAAAACTTTAAGGCTAAACTCTCCTAGTGTGTTGAAAGGTTAAACATGAGGAAGTTTAGACTTAAGAAAATTCTGTAAAGAAAAAGACTAATGGAAAGCCTATGACTAGAAAACAATTCAGTTGTGACGGTGGCACGTTTTGAGATAGAACAAAGCTCTAGTTTTCATCATCAAGGGCTTAAAAGAAAACTCCTTTGAAAACATGCTTTTTTCCAAAACATTTTTTTTGAAGCAATTATTTTCTTAAAGTTGATTTTTTTTTCAAAGAGATTCATAGATTTAGCACAAAAACAACAAGCAGATTTTTAAAGAAAGAGTTTCAAAAACCCAAGTTTATCTAATCTAAACTATCAACAAGCTATCTAAAACTATCCTATGAACATACTATTAACAAGCTAAACAATTAAAAGTAATAAAACAACAACTAAATAATCAAAAACAGGATGTAAACATGCTAACACTAAAAAAAAAAACAGAAAACAACTAAACAGAAAACAGTATGAAAAAGGGGTCGGAAAACTCCCCTAATCCTCGTCCGAGGAACTCTCTTTCTCTTCATCTTCTTCATCATCATTCTCATCATCTTTTTCATCAGAATCCTTGTCTTCTTGAGGCAGCAGCGATTGAGGGAAATTGGGAAAGACAGGAGCAATACTCGGGGCGATATAGAGATAGAAATCTCTAATGGCTTCATCTCTCTCCTTTGCATATGCCCAATAAGTCCTCAGGTTGTCCTTGATTTGGTCTAGTTGTCGGTAGGCAATTGCTAGGGCTTCAGATGACGGTGAGGGCCCTGCAAAAGGAGTGTGCTGAGATGGAGAAGCCATGTTCAACCCTGTCGGTGGAGTGGCCTGAGATGTGGAGGCTTTGTCTTTCCTTTGGAGGCTATTCTGTTGAAGCTTCCTGATCAAGGTCAGGTCGATGGTAGGCTTGAAGAAGTGACGCTCCTCATCCTTACCAGGTACTATCTTCACCCGTTGACAAAGTTGGGTGATCAATGATCCAAAGAAAAGTTTTCCTGCTCTTTTCCTTCCACAGGCAAGAATTTCCTCCCTGATTATACTCCGATGTTGATCTCCAACCCCTTCATAATACAATAGAGGAGCATGACTCTATCTACTGAGATAGTGCTGTCATGGGTGGTTGGCATCAATCTGTTCTTCAGAAAGTGAAGCCACACTACCGATTCTGGCTTTAGGTCGCTTGACACTAAAGTCTTCACCTTCGTTTGGGACTCTTTCCACTGAACTCCCTTGTTAGCCACTAATTTCAGTGCTTCTTTCATCTGCTTGGCCGAGGGGTTCTTAATGACATCGTTCCCTCTTGGATGCAAGGGTACTTTGATTCTGTACACCCGGTTGATGTCCACTGAAGAAAAGCTGACCATTTTGCCCCTCACCACCGCCATACTTATGCTTTCCTCCATCAGGCTGGCGTAAAATTCTCGCACTAAAGGCACTACAGCCTCCTAAGGGTGAGCACAAACTCCTGCCACTTATACTGTGAGATAACTCTGCTTACGAACTTTGGCAGTGCTCCCGCTCTATTAGAGAATCCCTTTTTGTTGAGGAAATCTCTTTTTCTCATTATCTCCATCATTTCTTGAAAATTTACATCTCTGAATACTTCGGGGAATGGATTTTTAGGAGATGGAGCCTTCAGTGATTTGGCTTTTGGCTTGGTGGGTGAGACAGTTGGAGGAGCTGTTGGAGAGACATCCATGGACCTTGTCCTCGGCCTCTTGACGAATATCGGGTCATTCTTGTTCTTGGTCCTCCTTTAAGCTTTGATCTCTCTTCTTCTCTTTTTCCTCAATGCCGCAGAGATAGGAACTTGATCGTCATCCAGTTCCTTGATCTCTGAATCAGATTCTGTCTCTGAATCACTGGAGGTCTCGGCCTCCTTGCTTTCTTTCTCTTCTTCACCTCTCCTCTCTCTAGAAGAGGTGCTATCGGCTGCTGATGGGGGTCCTCTCACATCATATTCAAACAGAGGATCCAAGGTCTCGTCAGTTGGCTGAGCTTCAGTGGCCGTTTCTTGGCCTTATTCAGAATGCGGCCCAGATGCGGTCGCATTCTGGGCTTCAACTACTTCCTCTTTTTCTTTTTATTTTTCTTGATTCTTTTCACTTGGCCCCTGATGGGCCTCTTCTTCTCTTCCTTACAGCATCTCAGCCTCACTTTGAGCCTTGTGGAGTGGCTCAAAAGTTGCAAGGAAGTCATCAGCTTCCTTTCTTCTTTTCTCATCTTCTTTCAATTCTTCCCTTCTTTGTTTTTCTTCCTCAAGGAGTTGCAATTCAGCGGCTGCCCTCCTGAGGTTTTCGCCTAGTTTTCTTTCTTCTTCTTCAGCTAACTTGGGCCTCTCGGCCTCTTGCCTTTCCTCTTCTTTTTTCTTTTCTTCTTCAAGATCTCTTTTTTCTCGAAAACTCATCCTCTTCCCTCATATGCTGGTTTTCCATCTCTTTCTCAGCCTCAATGTCCCTCAAGGCTTCTTGTTCAGCGTTGTAGCCTTCGGCAATCACGAGAGCCTTAGCCACAGCTTGGCGGATTATGTCCTCGAACACATCCGGGGGCATTCTTGCGATTTTGAGGGGCTCGATGACAAGCGGCTTTTCAGGTGCAACCTTCTTGGGGCTCCTCTTCCTTGCACAGTAAGTAGCAAAAGGTTTGTTCCTGCAAGATGAAGAGGGGTTAGTTGAAGGTTCCGAAGTTTTACCCGTTAGAGCCTCTCCTTGCCGAGAGCTCTTCGCTGCCTTCGTGGCTTCTTCTTCATCCCGCCTCCTTGCTTCTTCTTCAAGAGCTGCACGTCTTTGGGCTTCCATCTCCTGAATCATCCTAAACCACTCCCTTGACCGTTTTCTAAACTGTTGACTTGCGGGTTTTTGGGTTTTATGGATGGGATTGGCGCGCGTGGACCTCCTAGGTGGAGATGAACTCGGATTCTCCCTCGAGGTGGCCGGCATTGTCGAGGAAGCAAGAGTTTGAATGGAAGGTCCACGATTGCCGGTGAGAAACCTGAAGGTCTCATCCTTCTCGTGCCGTGCATGGGGGCGTCAGGTTGCTCTTCTTGCCGTCAAACGTTTGCTTCAGCTTCTTGGGCTGTTTGATTACTCTGAGATCGAGTAGTCTTGTGAGATGATGATGATTTGGGCGCGTTCTTCATTGATCTTGCTTGTGGGTTTCGGTTTCAAGATGAGAGAATGTGGAAAGTTGGAGTTTGACTTGAATACCGAAAGTCTAAGTGGTTGGCGAAGAGGGAAAAAACTAAAGTCAGTTATTTATAGTTTTATAAATTAGGTCACCTGATGGTAAAAAAATTTGTGACTGCCCTCTTATTTTTTATAATGCGGTCGCATTTCCAAATGCACTGGGGAGAAATGTGATCGCATTTTCCCCAGTCTGCCTTTTCTCTTTTTTCTGACTTTTCATTTTCCTTTGCTTTTCTTTCCTTGTTGAGACAATCATAAACATGTTAGAAAGTTCACATGCTTAATCATGATTCAATCTCTTTCCTTTTTTCTTTTTAAGATAGATGGATACAAAATAACTTGGACTTTTCAAACTCCCAGGTAAATCCCTAGGAAAAGGTGTTCCCTACGGTCAACTTAAGTACCTTTTCCTAGACAGGATTTTCCTAGACAGAGTTTTTACTCTTGTCCAAATATTTTGGCTTCCTATCTTTATTATTCTATTTTGATTTTATTCTCTTAATTCATTATAGATCCACATAATATACAAAAAATAAATTCTCAAGGATAGAATTCATATCAGGTCAATCACAGAAACATGGGCTTCTTCATCTTCAAAGCCCTTCCCCCAATAGGGTTTGATTCTTTGTCTTTTCATGGGTTGATTGATTTCTTCTACTTCAATCTTTTTCCCACCTTTTTCTTCTTGTTCTTCATCTCCAAGTATATCCTCCAATGTTTCTCCTTTCATCATTTCTTGAAGAGTAGACCGGGAGAGTATATCAATTTCATCAACCATCGAGCACTCCTCAAGATCTCCAGGGTACTTCATTGCATTCATCACATTGAACGTGACTTACTGGTCATTGACCCTCATGGTCAATTCTCCTTTCAGCACATCAGTTAAGGTTCTGCCAGTGGCTAAAAATGGTCGTCCTAAGATGATTGACACATCCTTATCAGCTTCGCGATCCAGAATGATGAAATCTGCTGGGAGTACAAATTTGTCAACCTTGACTAACACATCTTCAATTTTTCTAATAGGTTGTATCAGTGATCTGTCAGCCAACTGTAAGGTTACAGTTGTTGGTCTTGCTTCACCTATCCCCAACTGTTGAAAAACTGAGTATGGCATCAGCTTTATACTCGCTCCTAGGTCGCATAAAGCTCTGCCTACATTCCTTCCTCCCATGAAGCATGAAATGGTGAAACTTCCTAGGTATTTGAGCTTAGGAGGGATCTCATTCTTGACCAGTGCACTGGAACATTCAGTAAGTGCAACCATTTCGTATTCTCCCAATCTTCTTTTCTTTGATAGAATATCCTTCAGTAATGGGATATTGATATGTAGCTACTTTAAAACATCTAAGAACTTTTTAAACTGTGCATCCTGCGAAGCATGTTTAAATAATCTTTGAAGGTATGGAGGAGGTGGTCTGTATTCTGGATCTATAACAAACTTTTTAGGCTTTGCGGTCGCATTCCCCTGTTTTTTCTCTGAATTTGATTTTTCTTCTTTTTCTACCAAGGCTTCATGCTCCTTGGTATTTTCTTCATTTCCTTTATTATGTATAACTTCTGAGGTAACTTCTGATTTCTTTTCTAAAAACTTTTCTTGAGCTTCTCCTAGGATCTCTGCTTCTTGACTCACTAGGTACTTTGGGCCATCATACTCTAGTCCACTTCTCAAGGTGACTGCCTTGCACTACTCTTTTCCTTCTCTGTGAGGGATCTCAGGCTTGCTGGGAAACGTCCCTTGCGGTCTGTTTTTAATATCCTGAGCAATCTGTCCAATCTGTACTTCCAAATTTCTAACTGCAGCATCATTTCTTGCCATGTACTCCTTCATAAGAGTCTCTAGATTTGACTCTTGACTCTGCACTTGGACTGGTTGAAAGTTCTTTTACGGCTGTTGTTGTGTAGAAGGTTTCCCAAATTGATTTGTGTTGGAATTACTTGAGCCTACTTGTCCTCCCCAAGAGAAGTTTGGATGTTGTCTCCAACCTAGGTTGTACATGGCCGAGTAAGGATTCCATCGGTTCTGGTTCTGGTTCCCTTGTTGACCTACATAAAAGACAGACGCGAGATTTACTGGACAGTTATCGGCAATGTGTTCCTCACCACAAATTTCACAGCAGGGAGAAGAAATAGCATTGGCAGGGGCTATGTTGGCTTGAGTGTTCATAGTCATGCCCATCATCATGCTGTGGATAGCTTTGATTTGAGCTTGCATGGTAGAAGCCTCTGTCTCCACTGCTTTAGCTGGATTCTTCAAGATTGTTGTTGGCTCAGTCTCTCCCCAATGTCTATTGTTTGTGGCTATGGTGTCCAAGATAGCATGTGCCTCATTTGCAGACTTCTTTAAGAAAGATCCGTTTGCAGATGCATTAACTAGTGCCTTCGAAGCTTGATCTAATCCACTATAAAAATGCTCCAAGATGATGCAAGCAGGCAATCTGTGGTGTGGACACTTCCGAACCAGCCTTTGAAATCTTTCCCAAGCTGCATCCAGAGGTTCATTATAAGAATGTCTAAATGCAATAATCTCAGCTCTATATTTGGCATTTTTATTAGAAGGAAAAAACTTCTCTAAAAATTTCTCAGTCAAATCATTCCAAGAAGTGATGGAGTTTGGAGGGAATGAGTCCAACCAAGCTTCAGCATCTCCCTGCAAAGAAAGTGGAAAAAGCTTTAGCTTCAAAGTATCTTCAGGCACTCCTGTAACTTTAAAAGAATTGCAAACTCTCAAAAATAGCTTGATGTGTTTATGTGGATCTTCATTTGGAAGTCAAGAGAATTGGCCCATGGTATTCAACATTTGGAACATCACTGGTTTAAGTTCAAACTGTGGAGCATCTATCGGTGGCTCCAAAATTCCTGGATTTAAAGTCTGAAAAACAGGTAAAGCATAGTCCCTTATTGCTCTATTGCGGTCTTCAGCAATATAAATTGGATTTTCTTGTTGTGGCACCAGTGGAACTGGAGGAACTGGAGGAATTCTCCCACCATTTTTCTTCCTTCCACGATTCTGTGGATCAACTTGAGGATCGACTCCAGGTGGTTCCATTGGAAACTCTCGTATGTAAGAAGCTTCTTCTAGAGGTTCCTGTGCGCTCAACTCTTGTTGTTCCCTTTTCTTTCGTCTTTGCTCCTTCCTACGACGACGAAAGCTCCTTTCTATCTCAGGATCAATGCCAAGGAGTGGACACCCCTTGTTCATGCACTAACCTCAACCTGCAAGAGCAAAACAATTACAAATCAACGTCAAATTCCCTTTTAGACAGAAATGTGGTCGCAATCGGATCGCAATTTCAAATAAACAAAACTGGTTTCACTTTTGGTCCCCAACAACGGCGCCAAAAACTTGGTGCGACAAAGGCTGAATGATGGATGTGAGATAAGATGATAAATAATAATAGAGATAAATTTAGCCAACCTTAGTGCAAGTATACACTATCGCACGTAGTAATAAAAACTTTAGAAGTATTCCAAGGGTATCGATCCCACAAGGACTAAATTGGAAATTCAAATTTGAAGAAGAAACTGCTCAACTGATTGCTTAAAATAGGTAACCAAAGAAATGATTGATGGTTGATTTTTAGAAAAATAAATAACACAAGTAAATAAATAAAGAATAACAATAATAAATGAAACGAGGTATTCAATATGGATTCATCCCAAAGGCAATAACTTTAATCATGGAGTATTCAACTTAAGCCTTTTCAATGCATTGGGTCAGATTTAACTTCTATTTGGTCTTGCTCCCAAAAACCGTAAGAAGGCTAAGCGAGTACCGTTATGCACATTTCTGTGACACGACTCCGACATAGATAATTCACGAATGCAATCGATAACCCTATAGTTGATATAGGGTGCCTTAGGCAACTTGCCCTATACCACCGAACAATCTCTTTCAAGCTTTTTCTCCTATATCACCTTTATGAGAACCGATATCGTCTGTCCCTTTCGAGATCAAACTCACATAGCATGCAAAGTCTAAGTGATCAATTTAAACTCAGCAAGATCAGAATGATATTCAATAAAGAATGACATGCATTGAATAGAAACTTAAGCAAATAAAACACTTTCAAGCTATTGAACCATAAGGGAATTCACCATATTGAACCCCTCAATGGAATTTAGCTACTCATGGTGAGATAAAGTGCAAATGAATACTTTTTCATTGAAAATAAGATGTAAAGAATACAAATAAATGAAAAGTAACACAAGCTGGAAATAATGACAGTAGCTAAATACCAGGGTTTTTTCTATTTTATCCAATCCTTCTAGAGTTCGCTCGAGACTCCACTCTCTCGATTTTACAAAGTGGGAATGAGTGAAAATCCCTAAAAACCCTAAGGTTTGATGTCTAACTAAGGTTAGAATTTAGTCATCTACGAAGGATCTCAGGCATTCCTACTCATAGGCGTCAACTAGGGTTCTGTCACCACCCTCTTCTTCCAAATGAGTTCTGCTTGGATTTGACTTCGAATCACGAGCTTATATAGTGTTGGAAGTGGTTAAGGAGCTGCGAAATAGGTTTTGGTAGGTAGCCCAAACGAATTCCGGATCAAAACAGCCGGTTAGGTGCGCAATAGTCTCGTTCAAAACGACCCACGATAGACTCGGAACTGCCTCTGTTTTTCCAGAAATGCGGTTGCATTTCTGGGCAAATTCCAACTTCCTCTGCTTTTTCTGCACAGCAACAAACTTAGTCAAATTCCCATCAAATTGAGTCTTTTTAAGCACAAATGAGCATAATTTGACAAATGTGACTCTCAACTACCTAACTTATCAACTTTAACATATTTTGAGCTCGAGAACAGTAAAATTGATCTAAAACATATAATTTATACAAGATAATGAGCTAAATATAAGGGTAAAATAGGTATATTTTTTACCCTTATCAACCCCTCGGGGTGAGGCTCGCAGGCCTACCACGGAATTCTCTCATCGTGACACCAACCCTAATAGTGCGAACATCTGAAAGCTTCGACACAACCCTCTCTCTCTCTCTGTTGGCACTCCCCTCCGGCCAACTAACAACTGACCACCTTCATGTGGCAATCGTTGCACCGATGCTTCTCTCAGAACTTGCAGAAGCTTCATCTCTTTCTCTGCAATGTCTCCAGCTTGGTGCTCCATCTCGAGCAAATGCTGGTCTTGACAACTCTGTGAAGCTACCCACTTAGGCATGTGGAATGACTTAAGGGACACACTCGCTCGACACACGAGCGTTTTCACGGGACAAACAACCCATTCCCTCGGGTTCTTTCCCTCTCAACTTGGCTCTACGCAGCCCAAATCGCCCACCCATATAGGCTTTCTTGATGCTCAACTTGGCACTCGACCGGTGCATGTCGCACTCGACCCCCAGCTTTCCCTGCTTGCAACCATTAACACTATCCCTCTGGTGGTAATGGTTCTTTCGAAGGCACCCTACCTAGTACACCTTCTGATCATATTTCTTGCCCATAACTGAACCTCCAGCCCTTGGCAAATGGACTTGGTTCTTGCACTCTGATGGGTTGGACTTCCCCCAACGACATGCCCACACATGACATTCGTGAGTCTCAAGGAGTCCGGCTTCAACCCCCTCTCTGTCTCTGAATTGTCCTGCCCAATCTGGCACTCTTGACACAATCGTGGAGTCTTCAATCAAACCGACGGGTTTCTCTCTTTGTCTCGTCCGACTATGCACATAAAGTGGGGCTTTGATTGCAGCACAAAGCTTAACTCGACTCTGATACCAACTGTCACGGTCGTACTCTTTCAATCGTGCGGCGCCATGATCTTACACGCGACCATGGCCAACCTTAAGGGTCATCTCTAACCCGTATAACTTTTTCGCGGGACTTCGTGGCTTTATCGGACCTTAGGCGAGGTTCTTTCATCCTCAAGAAAACTCAACTTATCTTGAAGTGGAACTTCATTCAGCCATACACGTCGCCCGTACGTGTATTTTCCCTCATTCACGACTCTAGTCGAATTGCCTCTACTCTAGGCCAAGTCTAAAGGCTCAACCTTGCCTCTACATCAGGCCAAGGTCATCTAAGCGCAACGTCGCATCTCATTTCATCATCTTCAATCTCGATAACACGACCTACATGCTTCTACATCGATCTGGAACTTCGCCAGGATGTGTTTGGACCCTTCGTTGGATCAAAACGGCCTTAAAATGCTCAACCAGAGCTTACCGGGACCTACCGGGGCATTATAACGCTTACTGAGACTTTTCAACACAGATTATGGTACGGTTGTTGGATGTTAAAATATATACTTCTTGTGATAAGGTGGTTTTGTTAAGACATTAGATTATATACTCCTGTTTTAAAATACATAGTATGTTTGTGATGACTGAATAATACATATACTTTGTTCTTATGAATAAATGGTAAAGAAAATTCCAAACAAATAAAGGTGAAACAGTAAGCACTATTGAGGGTATTTATTGTCTATGTTACATTTGTTTGTTTAACATTATTAGTAAACGAAAATATATGTTTTGGTTTTGAATATATAAATTGTGTCCGGAAATATATATACTTTTGGTGATAAGGTGGTTTTGTTGAGACATAGAATATACCCCTGTTTAAAAATATATAGCATGTTTGATGGTCTGCATGGTTCCATCCAGAAATAGAAGCAAATAGCAACATGAAAAGTACAAAAATCTTCCATTGTCATCAAGTTTATAGGAAGAATATGTACATGGTATTTATTTAAAACATTGTAATTGAAATCATATATACTCGATTATATATAAAAAATACCTGGATTTTTTAGCTTCATCATATGAGCGAAAGAAGGGATTCTAGAGTAAGAGTAATTGAAAATATAAGATATATTCAGTAAATACCTGGACAAAAACGGATATTTATAAATATACATTTTAAATAGTGTGAATTTCAATACACATGATGATATGTAGGATATATATTGTTCTTAATAAACTTACCGAGTGAGGTTTATAAAATATATATCAGGGACCATTTAAAACCAATATCTTACATGAATAACTGTATAATAAACGTCCTATATAAATATATATCTAATATACCATCTTTTAGATTGATAATGAAAAGGAATACATTATAATATAACCTCTACAATATAATCAGAATCTAAAGATAAATTGAAACATAATACAATATATAAAAAAACAAAACTGAAAAAAAAAAACAAAATATAAATACCCATCTCCAAAATCAGAAAAAAAAAAAAAAAAAAAAAAAACCTCTTGAATGGTGCAAAAAAGTTGAACGAAAAAGCTGGAGGAACGGGGCAAAAATTGGACAACAAACCGGTATACGTGAAAAACACACTTGAACAACCAAAGAATTGGAAGAAAATGTTGAATGAATTATGAACAAAATTCTCTTTGAGAAGATGGGAACACACACGAAAATGGAAAAATAAATTTTGAAATAATTAATGAATAATAATAAAATTCCCATTTAATACTTAATTATAACCCATTCACTATAATTTCTGATTTTAAAATCAGTGTTAGGAACAAGGTTGTTAAGTTGGGTCATGGGAAATTCAGGGAATCGTCTGTACATATGGTCAAGGACTTCACACCCTTCTAATCGCTCTCTTCTTTTTTTTTTTTTTTTTGACAACATATAGGGGTGCATGATTGAACTTCTGACCTCTTGGTCAAGATTCAAGGTTTATGCCTGTTGAGCGATGCTCTTGTTGACCTTTTTTTTTCTTTATTATTTATTGTTTCATTTTTAATATTTGTATAATTATTTTAAGGGAAAAATAAACTTTTGGTCCCTTAAGTTTGTGTTAGGTTTCATTTTTGTCCATGAGTTTTCAAACTCTACATTTTAGTCCTTGAGGTTTGGATTTCGTTACATTCTTGGTCCCTTAGTCAATTTTGTCGTTAAACACTAAAAGATTGCTGACGTGGCTGTTGGGTTTTATGCCCTAAAACTCGTAGATAGTAAATGAAAAAAATTAATTAAACCTCAATAAAATGTTATTTGAGTGATTCAGTAATTTGTTATTGAATAATCGATTTTTGCATTAATTAACCCTGAAATCCAATACACTAAGATCCAAGGTTGTTCAAAAGAAACTTGAACTAGTATGTGGGGACATATGGGGATCAATTATCAAGTAACAACCTACATGGTCTATAGTATAAGGATAAGGCTAGGTACCTTATCCTGGTGACACTATGTGATACGGCCCGCTTTGTATTCGATACAAATGCAATGATCCAAAGCATCCATGTAGGAGACATGTGAGTGGGGGTATACTATGCAATGAGGTTGCATAAGACCAGACCTCGAAATAGTAACCACTAGATGTAACGTCGTTGACTAGTTTAGGTTTCTATTTCAATAGGATGACCTAGGTAACTCAATCTGAATCTTGAGTCTATTATGAACCCCTTTTAGGAGGGATTGTCCTTAGATTTGTATGGGTGAGAGTGTCCAGTTCGGCGACTCAATAATCCTACCATTTCAGGGGCAAGACCGAGTGGGGGCTGGGAACATAACAGTACAAGATGGAATTCACTTCTTCCCCTATTGGGGAAGTAGATGTGTGTTCCCTTAAGGGCTTATTCTGGGTCTTGAACAAAAGCGCGCTGTCCTCTCCTAATGCGAGAGGAATTTCTGTTTAGTTGTTGGACCCTGAACAAGTTGTTCATTAGAGAGATCAGTGGTACTTAAGGATCCAGAGGTAACCCAGGGGTAAAACGATAATTTGAACCAGCTGGCGTTACGAACACTCGTGAAGGATCGACTTACCTATATGGTCAATATCCGTGGACATAGAAAATTCTACAATGAGAAGAGTGCAGTTGTGGGTCTTTAGTGGAGTGACCCACAATTAACGAATATTGATTAATTTGGTTAATGAGTTTAGCTAGTTAATCTCGTATCATTGGAGCTTCTGATTTGTAGGTCCATTAGATCCATCTACTAGGCTCGTAAAGGGTTCTGAGATTAAATAGTCTTGATTTTTAAGGGAATTTTAGTTAATTGTATTTGATACAATTAATATAATGTATGGAGATACATTATAGTATAAGTTTAAATAGTGAATTAAACTTTATAATAAAATTAATTTTGAATGTGATTCAAAATTAATTAATGAGAGAATTATATATTTGAAGGAGTTCAAATATTAAATGTGAATTGGATTCATTTTAAACTAAAGGTTAAAATTAATATAAATAGGGATTCATATTAAAACTATAGTATATGAGAGAATGCATTTGAATATGATTCAAATATGAATTTAATTAAATATGTTATGTTTAATAAATTCATAAACTAATTAATTGGAGAATTAATTAGTTTAATTTAATTTGGTTAAATGTGATTTAATCAAATTAATTCTATAGTTAATAATTAATGTACATTTTGATGCACATTAAGACTATCGATTAAAAGAGAGGTACATTTGAATATGATTCATTTGTAAAATTAATTAGGTATATGATATTTAATTAATGTGGGAAACAATTAATTAAGAATTAATTGGTTGGCCTAATTAATTCAATTAAATATGATTTAATTGAATTAAAACTATATATTATAATCAATTTAATTATAAGTTGGTTTAATTAAATTAATTTGTTACATAATATATAGTTAATTGGATTATTAATTATTATATGATAATGATTAACGGTCCAGATCTTTTATGATTATGACCAAAGGCCACGATTGATTAGGGAAGTTAATTGTAACTTCCCTCCTGGTAGCGAGCATAGCTAGCTAGTTTTCCCTAATTAATTTAGCTAGTCTTTTATGATTTATTGGCCATTTTATTGCAATTAAATGTTTATTTTGTAGGAAATTGTTGATTAGAGCTAAAGCGTGAAATTGGAGTTAATCGGGTGTTCGAGACGTGAAAAGATGGCACAGAACCGAAAAGATTCAAGTTAGAAGAAGCCAAAAGAGAGCCATCCGCAGACCAGCATCGGGACGCTGCTCTTGGAGCGTCTCAACACTGCCTTTCCTTTTCTAAATTGGGCGGCAGAAGTCACAGCGTCGAGACGCTGTGACAAGAGCGTCTCGACGCTCTCGGATTTCCCTTATACAGAATGCGCGGCAGGCGACAGCGTCGAGACGCTGTCTCCTTAGCGTCTCGACGCTATCGACATAATTGGTATTTAATGTTCTTTTCATGCTACGGATTAGGGGAGTCCAATTTGAGAGATTTTAGCCCTAATTTCGACTAGAGACCTTCTGTGGGAGCTGAAGCAAGGACGAGGAGCGGGAATCTCACTTGGAGGCGTGGAGATCGTGACGGGGACGTGTCGGTTTCGACGACTTTGAGTGTTTATTTTCCTTTTCCTTTTCTTTAGTTAGATTTACAGGCTTTTTCATGTTTAGTTGATCTTGTAACGCCGTGTATGAGTAGCTAAACTTGTTACTTAGGGATTGATGTAGTCTTTTTAGTTTATGGATTGATTTATGGTATGAATTGTGCAATGGTTATTATGTTTGCAATCTTAATTTAATGCTTTCAATTAATTGGCCATTAGTTGAATGATCTAAGTGTTGAGTCTTGCTCGGGAGAGGGGATTTAACGTAGACTCTATAAAGATTGCATGACTAAAGTTTATATTCTAAGCTCGTGACGGATTTTAGATTAACTTTAGAATTGGTCAAAAAGAACTAATTGCCTTGCATGTTAATGAACTTAGATAGGGATATCAAGTTGGTTAATTTGCATGAGAATCAATTATACTCGGGAGAGGTAGTTGTGATTAAAGGTTCTTAGGCTCATAATTCCATTGTGCATGATAATTCATTCCCTAAAATCAATCCTAGACTAAATTGGCGAAATCAATTCCCTAAGTGTTCTTTCAATTGAATCTCCGTTGTTTATTTGCTTTGATCTAGTTTTCTATCATTCACTACTTTCCGTTCCCTAAATAAAATTGAGCAAGATTATTCATGATACTTGATTTAACCTAAAAATCCAATCCAGAGGACGACACTCGATTTTTCGATCACTTTATTATTACTTGACCCGTGCGCTTGCGGTAGGAAAATTCCACATCACCTCCCCATTCAATACGTAGGGGTTGTTCCCTGACAACCTGACTTCTTCCCCTCTCACGCACACACTGCGCAATTTTACTGATAACTTGCAAAAAAAACAAGTTATTTCTCACCTGAAATTAAATTAAAAGAGGCTAGAAAAGAGTACTGATGCGCCATATCAGTGCATATAAGCATATAATTGCGATAAATGAGTCTTCAATGTTAATTTCCTTGATGCGGTGGGAAAATGCAAATATTTAGTCATCTAACGCATATATACTGTAGTTTCTTCCCTTGCGCAAGTTATTGTCTATCACAGGCGCTGGAGCCATCACGTGAGAAGGTACATCAATAGCCTGTTCGACGCTAGAGCTGACATGTAGCAAAGCTGTGAGCTGGCAATTTATGAATGGAACACGTAAGCCTGTTACTTGGAGAAGTCAGCATCCTCAAGCCTATATATATTTCCTCCCATTTGCTCGAGATAGGAGATGAGGGAAGAGACCAGAGAAGAGAGAAGAAAAAGGAAGATTCTTGTTCAGCGCAGCTATTTCGTTTTTTAATGTATAGCGCCATGTATTCCTTTAGTAGCATGAGCTAACTTTCTTTTATCAAGGCTTAGCCTAGGCGCCCATGTGGCGATGAACATTTCCTGTATCCGTTATATTTTTTAATGAATGAAATTGATGCTTTCTACATTGATGCGCTAATACTTTCATTACTAATGTACGCCTGGCCAGTCGATTGCGGAAGCAGCATGATAAATCCCAGAAGGGTAACGCATGTGGAAACGTCTAAGTAGAGCAAGATAATGCATTGCATGTAGTGTAGGTTGCATTAGAGTTAGCACTGCGGCAAGAGATAATTCATGAATGTATTTAGACTGTCTTAGGGATGTTGGGTTTTATGCCCTAAAACTCGTAGATAGTAAATGAAACAAATTAATCGATCTCAATAAAGCGTTATTTGAGTGATTCAGTAATTTGGTTATTGAATAATCGAGTTTGCATTAATAAACCCTAAATCCAATAAACTAAGATCCAAGGTTGTTTAAATGAAACTTGGACTAGTATGTGGGGACATACGGGGATCGGTGTCCAAGTAACAACCTAAAATGTCTATAGTATAGGGATAAGACTAGGTACCCTATCCTGGTGACACTATGTGATACGACCCACCTTGTATTCGATACAGATGCAATGATCCAAAGCGTCCATGTAGGAGACATGCGGTTGGGGGTATCCTATGCAATGAGTTTGCATAAGACCAGACCGCGAAATAGTAACCACTAGATGTAACGTCGTTAACTAGTTTAGGTTTCTATTTCAATAGGATGACCTAGGTAACTCAATCTCAATCCTGAGTCTGTTATGAAGCCCTTTCAGGAGGGATTGTCCTTAGATTTGTATGGGTGAGAGTGGTCAGTTCGCAAACTCAATAATCCTACCATTTCAGGGGTAAGACCGAATGGGGGTTGGGAACATAACAGTACAAGATGGAATTCACTCCTTCCCCTATTGGGGTAAGTAGATGTGTGTTCCCTTAAGGGCTGATTCCGGGGCTTGGACAAAGGCGCGCCGTTCTCTCCTAGCCCGAGAGGAACTCCTGTTTAGTGGTTGGATCCGAAACAACTTGTTCATAAGAGGGATCAGTGGTACTTAAGGAACCAGAGGTAACCCAAGGGTAAAACGGTAATTTGACCCAGCTAATACGTGAAGGATTGACTTACTGCATTGGTCGATATCCGTGGACATAGAAATATTCTACAGTGAGAAGAGTGCAGCTGTGGGTCTTTAGTGGAGTGACCCACAATTAACGAATGTTGACTAACTTGGTTAATGAGTTTAGCCAATTAGTCTCGTATCGTTGGAGCTTCTGATTTGTAGGTCCATTAGGTCCCACTGGTAGCTCGTAAAGAGACTTGAGGCAACTAAGTGTAAATTGTAAATTGAAAGTGTTCAATTTATTTAGGGGAATCATATAATATATATTGATACATTATAATATTAAGTTTATGAAACTTTATAATATAATTTTGAATTAATTTCAAAATTAATTCTTGAGAGAAAATATTTGAAAGAGTTTAAATAATTAATATGAATTGGATTCATATTAATATAAATAATTTAATAAAGTCCCTAAGGTTAAATATGTGATATTTAATTGGGTAATTAATTAATTATGGAATTAATCAATTATTTATTAAAATTTGATATGAATAAGATAATAGATTTGATCTTATTCATGACCTTTTCCTAATAGGAAAAGGTCTTGGCCTTTTCCTATAAATAGGACCCCTAGGGTGGGGTGAAAGGCATCCCATTCATTCTCCTACTCTCAGAAAATTCCCCTGAAGGCTCCCTCTAGACTCCCACCAGTCTCCTGCCTCTAGAAGTCTCAGAGTCATACCGGTGTAGCCATAGTGGTGGTGTTCGCAGTAGTTCGTGATTATTTCACAAGTAGTTAGTGAATTTAATCTGAGTCGTCAATGAGAGTAAGTAATTTGTTACTATATAAATTAGATTTAGAACTAATATTTTTGTATGCTTAGCCTTAATATAAATTAAGAATAGTTCTAAGATTATTGCCAATGATTGGTATTTTAGATTAAACAAAATTAATTACGAATCGGTTCCAATCACGCTTCCGCTTTACGGAATTACGAAATTCCAATCCTTCAAGGGATAATTCAGTCACTTGCAAGTAAGTAAGAGAACCACGCTAACACATGAACTAAGTGAACAGAAATGTTCTTAGTCCTAAGCTAAACACATGAGTAATACCGGAAGGGAATCATATGTTTATTTCTCGCTTAAGCATCAATAACATCTCATTCATAGCATGCACTGTAGGAGGCTTCATTAATGCATATGGTTGCTGCGGTGAACGCCTTGATAGTCTCTCCACTACAAGAAAAAGACCTTTTTATATCTTTTCAATATAGTTTTTTTCCAAAATAAGCTATGAAGAAAAAAAAAAGAAAAAAAATAAAAGGAGCCCGCACGTTCCCCCTTCTTTTTACCTCTCTTTCCCTCTCTTTTCACAACCCATTTTCGTTCCCTCTTCTCTTTCCCTCTCTTTTCCCAACCCATTTTCTTTCCCTCTTCAGCTCTTTCCCTCTCTTTTTCCTCTCTTTTCCCTACCCATTTTCTTTCCCTCGACACTGTGTTGAAAAACACCATCTAAGTGTGCTTCCAGAAAAACGCCGCCACTACAGTCAGAAATCGCCGCTGCAGCTCCGGTAAGTACCTTTCCTCTCTTTTCCCTCGACACCCACAGTTTTTCTTCTTATACTTGTTTTCTCTCCTTCACTACTTCATTAATCTCCTCGACGCCTCTTTCACTTTGAGTCCTTTTTCTGTACAGAGACAAAGTTCCATCAACACCACTGCTTCGGTAAGTACACGAAATTTCTAGCGCCTAAAACTCTTAACATTCTAGTATTCATGGTTAAAATTGAAGCTTTTGTTTCTGAGTTTAACTAGATTAATGCCTTGAATTTTTTGTTTGAAAGTTATGACCTAGTTTTATCACAATTTTTGGTCTAAAACTAAACTTGTCAAGATTTTTCATATGGGTCCTAACCTTACGAACAAGTGCATACTCATTGACATCTCATTCTTATTCTTTGATTTCATTTAGTATCAAAATTAGTGTGTATGATGTGGTAAAAAATTTTCTCCTCGTTGGCCATTCTACATAATCTTGTATAAGAGCTTGACATATTAGGCAACAAAAAGAGTTATCATCCTTGCTTTTTTCGAAAGGATTAATCAAGAAAACTACATCTAGATTAATTTCCATTTCATCAATTTGTTTTATCTTCAATAAATATGGTCTATTAGTGAATAAACGAGGCAAGAGTATAAAGAACTTGAACTACTGTCGTTGTACTAAAGATTATTTCTGACTTCTCCTTTTACAGGACTTGTTTTGTTTGTAAAGTTTACTTTTTGGATTTTTTGTACTTAAATGTTCATTGATGTATGAAATTCAAAAAATCTTATGATTTCTTTCCATCCAAATCAACCAAAAAAAAACCTCGAACCATGATATGAATTCTACCAATAAAGAATTCCAATAGAGTTGAAGGTGTTGATTTCAGTTACTTTATGTGTAGAAGAGCTTCAAGATGGAACGCATTATATGCATGATAGAAGAGATTGTCGCGGTCTCTTGTCAAATAAATTTATAATCCACGATTCCTAAAGCTAACTTGTAGCAGTAGTGGTCGGGGCCGAACACAGGGAGCACGATTATAACTTGCTTATCTTAGATTTATTGTGACGACCGGACTAATGAGGGGTTTTTATATTTGGAAAAGAAAGTAAACAAGGAAAGAAAACTAATTATGGAAAATGTTGTAAAAGGAAAGTAAGAGAATTAAAGAAAGAAGAAATAACAATACCTCAAAAGTCATGCAACCGGGATAGTCATGGTAAGTTCAATTCAATTAAATCATCAATTTCACTAATAAGTCAAAACAAGTTTAAGCCCAGCGTATTCCGGCAACAAACCGAGAGTCATGATCCACTATCACAAACATGCAAACGCTAAGTTTGATTCTAGTTTAAATTAATTAATATGCCTATTAACTAATCTAAACCGCATTGGGATCTAGCCGAATTAATTCACATGCAACGGGCAACAAACCACAATTACAATTGATTAAATCATTTAGTTCTAGGGACGCATGCGTATAATCATAACGTTAACCTATTTGCTACTTAGATTTAGCAAGTAAATTTAGAAAGGGTGCGATCAAGGTTGTCAATCTTTCCTACGACGATCTAAACTTATAGAAAAAGAACTAAAATCACATAAACATGCTTTGATAATTCAAACAAGAAATTTCATTAAAAGAATATGAACTTACTCTTGACTTCCTGGTTACATGAATGAAGAACTTAGCCTCTTATGGAGCAAGAACAAGCTTGATACATAAAGAAAAGCAAGAAAGAACTAAGAAGAATGGTGGAAAGAGGGAGAGAGATGGACTACAAAGTTGTAGTGAATTGTGTGTCGAGGGATGATTCTAAACCTACACCAAAGGCCTCTATTTATAGGGATTCTTGGCCTTCAATTCGCGGAAGAATGGTGCTGAATTGGGTCTTCAAACATGGAAAAATTCCAGCCAAATTTGGAAAATTACAATTTTTGAAAACTGCCTAGCGTCGAGACGCTAGGCCTTCAGATATGGAATGCATCTCTCGGATTGACCTAGCGTCGAGACGCTAGGGGTGCAGCGTCTCGACGCTACTGCTTCAGCTTGCCGCCCACAGAATTTTCCTTATTTGAGCAGTGTCCCGACCCTTGTACAACAGCGTCTCGACGCTACGACAGCTCCAGGGGCAAAATGGTCATTTTACGCTCCGGTTTCGCTTGTTTTAGCCCCGAATTGCTTCCAAGGCTTCGGTGAGGACCTATAGACATATTATACTCATTTTAAAGCATTTTCCGCAAGGAATTCAACTAAGATAAGCAAATTGGGAGATTCTAAGTGTGTAATAAATTGGTCTTATCAAATACCCCCAACCTAAACCTTGCTAGTCCTCGAGCAAGCATAGAATAAGATCAAGAATAATTGAGATTTATTTAGTTGCAATTCATATAGCTCCAACCTTAACATTCAAAAGAATCATTCAATTTATTCGAAGCATGCTAACACATTTAAGCAATAATTAAACAACTCAAAATTTTTCATGAGTTTCTCTTGCGTGTGTGTGTGGGGAGCTTCCCTAAGGTGCTTTTACTAACCCGGGATAACCATATGAGTACCTCAACTCGTTTTCCCCCTACACTGGCCAAAGACCCAACCATTAAGTAGTTCAAATAGTCAAACGAGTAATACATTACTAGGCGCCTGAAAATAGAAACAAATTATATTTTGCATTTATAAGATGGCACTAGCTTTCACACACCTATTGCAGGGACCCATAACCCGAGTTTAACCCTTTGGTTGGCCTAACTGATCACAACAGGGGTAGCTCTTTTTGCCTTAACATTTTTAAACATTGCAGAGCGCTCAAAAGACGTCTTTTTCTTTCTTTCATTTTTTTTTCATATAACAATGATTTTACTATTAAGCACACCAGACATATTTTCTTTTATCTTTCCTAAGCAAGGCATTACAAGCAATCATTTTTGAAATTACCAACTAGTTAGGTCTAGCCTATCGAGGTGACAACAAACATATGGAACCCATAAGATCGTCCTAAGCTTTCAAAACTACCTAAGGAAAAGCTAAGTGCTTAATATGGGCAAGAAATATCTAGAAAAATTTTAAAATTTGGTCAATTTTTGGTAAATGCTTCACAATGCTTAAAACAAATAGAATAGTTCAAAAGAATGTCTCATTGATCTCATAACTATACTTCAAGCAACCTAATAATCTCAACAATTCATCTTATTTCAAAATTGCTCGAACTCCGATTCGGATAAGTTCCCAGGTAGGAGGTGTTCCGTAAACCGTCAACTTAAATACCTCCAGCCTTAGACAGAACTTCACTGGTTCGGGTCAGTTTCCAAGTAGGAGGTGTTCCGTAAACCGTCAACTTAAATACCTCCAACCTTAGACAGAACTTCGCCTATTCGGGTTTTTATTTATTTATTTTAAATTGCTTAAAATAATAGGTCCAATAAAGCATAAAGCAAACATGCATATGTTCCCACCCCCAACCTAAACATTACATTGTCCTCAATGTAAACTAAGCATGCAACCTAAAGGACAAAAAGGTAAAAGGGAACAGAAAACCTCCCCTGTTTAAGCATTGGTTGGCAAGGATGGAAACTTCCACGACTGGCAAAAATTGAAGAGATTTGGTGTAGGGGTCCTATAAAACAATAAAGAAAGACAATTAAGAAAACATTAAATGAACAAACTACTAAATTGAAAAGAAAGGGATAGAACTAATTGGGTTGCCTCCCATAAGCGCAATTTTTTAAAGGTCGTTATGCTCGACGGGATTCTCATCTTCCTGTTAGGGCACATAAAAGTTCTCGTATTTCTTTGGGCCCTTTTTTCTCGAATCCACGAAACCTGCAAACAGAAGTAGGCTTGCCTATTTTTCATGGGACCCATAAGCTGCATTATATTTTTTTAATTTTTGAATATATGAAAAATAGGAAAATTTAAAAGAAAAAGACTCAAAGGATAAAATTTTGTGAGACAGCTTAGAAGATAAATTAGATGAAGGGGAATCAAGGGGAAGAACAAATTCAGACTCGTCAGCCTGAAACTCTATCACCTGAATTTCCTTGCAATCTGGTTCAGACTCTTCTTTAACCTCACATGATCGATCGGGAGATGGCAATGGACACTCAGTTTCATCATCAATCTTTGCAGCGAAGGGAACTTCTGTTGTAAGGATTGTCTCTTGGGTCAGTTGTGCTTGTTGCTCTACATGCTTCTCCAGTTTTGTCACATATGCTTCTATCTTATTAATATTATCAGACATGTCTTTCAACTCAGCTCGAGTACTTTCATGAAACTGAAGAATATTTTTAGCAAGCTCATAAATTTGATTCTCAAGAGATTTACCTAAATTGGAAGGTCGATAGTGCTGATGCGGCTGTTTGATTTGATATTCATGCACTAATTGCTCGCATAAAGAAGTTAGTATTGATAGTTTATTGTCGAGCATTCCTACCTCCTTCACTAATTGGGCTTCTCTTTCCCTCCTCGAATGATATGCCATCAAAATCGTCAATCAAAAAAATAAAAAAAAATAATAATAAAAGAAGATATCACAACAAACCTATGATAAACAACTTAAACTTGGCTCCCCGGCAACGGCGCAAATTTGACGGAAGAGATTGTTGCGGTCTCTTGTCAAATAAATTTATAATCCACGATTCCTAAAGCTAACTTGTAGCAGTAGTGGTTGGGGTCGAACACAGGGAGCACGATTATAACTTGCTTATCTTAGATTTATTGTGACGACCGGACTAATGGGGGGTTTTTATATTTGGAAAAGAAAGTAAACAAGGAAAGAAAACTAATTATGGAAAATGTTGTAAAAGGAAAGTAAGAGAATTAAAGAAAGAAGAAATAACAATACCTCAAAAGTCATGCAACCCAGATAGTCATGGTAAGTTCAATTCAATTAAATCATCAATTTCACTAATAAGTCAAAACAAGTTTAAGCCCGACGTATTCCGGCAACAAACCGAGAGTCATGATCCACTATCACAAACATGCAAACGCTAAGTTTGATTCTAGTTTAAGTTAATTAATATGCCTATTAACTAATCTAAACCGCATTGGGATCTAGCCGAATTAATTCACATGCAACGGGCAACAAACCACAATTACAATTGATTAAATCATTTAGTTCTAGGGACGCATGCGTATAATCATAACGTTAACCTATTTGCTACTTAGATTTAGCAAGTAAATTTAGAAAGGGCGCGGTCAAGGTTGTCAATCTTTCCTACCACGATCTAAACTTATAGAAAAAGAACTAAAATCACATAAACATGCTTTGATAATTCAAACAAGAAATTTCATTAAAAGAATATAAACTTACTTTTGACTTCCCGGTTACATGAATGAAGAACTTAGCCTCTTATGGAGCAAGAACAAGCTTGATACATAAAGAAAAGCAAGAAAGAACTAAGAAAAATGGTGGAAAGGGGGAGAGAGATGGACTACAAAGTTGTAGTGAATTGTGTGTCGAGGGATGATTCTAAACCTACACCAAAGGCCTCTATTTATAGAGATTCTTGGCCTTCAATTCGTGGAAGAATGGTGCTGAATTGGGTCTTCAAACATGGAAAAATTCCAACCAAATTTGGAAAGTTACAATTTTGGAAAACTGCCTAGCGTCGAGACGCTAGGACACAGCGTCGCGACGCTAGGCCTTCAGATATGGAATGCATCTCTCGGATTGACCTAGCGTCGAGACGCTAGGTGTGCAGCGTCTCGACGCTACTGCTTCAGCTTGCCGCCCACAGAATTTTCCTTATTTGAGCAGCGTCCCGACCCTTGTACAACAGCGTCTCGACGCTGCGATAGCTCCAAGGGCAAAATGGTCATTTTACGCTCCGGTTTCGCTCGTTTTAGCCCCGAATTGCTTCCAAGGCTCCGGTGAGGACCTATAGAAATATTATACTCATTTTAAAGCATTTTTCGCAAGGAATTCAACTAAGATAAGCAAATTGGGAGATTCTAAGTGTGTAATAAATTAGTCTTATCAATGCACTACGGATTCATGAAAGCTGCATTGAATGCAAATCAAACATCAATTAATGGAACTATACTTTAAGCTACTTCAAAGGGAAGCTTCATTAATTCATGGAATGTTATACACAAAATGAAGGTTGACCAAGACTTCAATTCTCGGATTTATGGAGTCCATTATGTAATTTTTATGTTTTTTTAGTCTTTTCAATGTTACTTAGGTTACTTTTGTTAGTGGCACTTTAATACATTAAACATAGGAAGGTTACACACTTTAAGGTGACCTAGTGGCTGAATTTAGGTTATATTTTGGAGGCTATAAAAAGCCATCTTTGATGTAACACAAATAAGATTTGTTTTCATGATGTTTCAATGAAATTGAGTCTTTTGAGCCTAAAGGCCATGAGTAACTTTCTTTGCATATCTTGTGTTTAGATTTGCATGCTAGGATCATTCAAGTAGCTTTGATCGAACTACTTGTGGAGTGATTCGAATCTCGAGTTTAGAAACGAGTTTTCTCTACTCTTGATCTTGATCATCAAGGTAAATCCGTTTCTATCTTCTTCCTTGGGATGAAATCATCTTGGTTTTGGGGTTTTTGATATTGAGTTCTATGGGTCTTGTTTGCTAGCAAGGTTTTTAGATCCAATCATCAAGGGTTTCTTATCATTTGGTATCAGTGTTTTAGGCTCTAGATCGGATATATGTTTCCGTTGTTTCATTTCTTTTCTTATTCTTCATTCTAAAATTTTATTGTTCTTTCTGTTCATCTCGTTGCATTCTGTCCAAAATTATAAAACTTAAAAAAAGTATTATTTTCGTGTTTCCTTTTGTTTTGTTGTCTCCTACAGTTTCATAGATCTCATTCTGATCTGCCAATTTGTCTTCTATGAGATTTCGAAATTCAGTTTGCTTCATAGAGATAACTCATCTTTTTGTTTATATATTCTGGAAAACCGAGATTCTGCAAATTGTTGTTGTTCTTGTTGGTTTTTTTTTTTGCATAAAAGTGTGTTGGATCTGAATTTGCTGGTAATTACACTCTCATTTGTGTTAAATTTGACCGTTTTCTATTTATTGGTTTCAGTTGCATTTTTAATGTTTTTGAAATTAAACAGGCAATTGCAATAAATTTAGCGGTTACAGTTTTGCACATTTAAATTTCCAGCCACTTGGTGTTAATGCCCATGATCTTTCTGATTTGTGTAACTCCTATTGTTGTAGAGGCTGATTAAAACTCCTTAGTTCTTAATGTTAGCCTTTAGATATTTATTTGTGAAGAGTTACAATTCAGAGTTTGTTCTTTCCATCTAGCAATTAATATTCAAATCTGTCCATTTTTCTTTCTTAACTTTTTTCTTATTTGATTTTCGTTTTGCTCCATATTTAAGCTATTTGAATTGATTTTAGTTGTGTTGTCTATCACTTGATTGTAAACTTGCTCATTGGCTCATGTGAGAAATAATGTGCATTTGTTGAGAGTGTTTATTTTTTAGTGTAAACACGAGTGACTATACCTTTACGAGTGTAAACATGTGAGGGAGTGCTTGTGAGGTCCATTTTTTTTGTTGTTACGTTACTTAGTTTTGCATAAATGTCTCAAGATGATTTTGCAAGACTTCACCGAAGCATGGAGCAAATGACCATGCAATCTGCCAAATTGGATGCAAAGATCAAATCCGTGGAGAAACAACCAGCCCATCATATCCGGAAGGAGAGATCTAATCCAATGCACCATAAGGAGTATTGGGATGTCAAAGGAAAAGAATATGGTGGAGGTTTCCAAGCTGTCCAATGGAGAAATTCAAGAGACATTCATAAAGTTGATCCCAACTTGAGCATGAAGCCTAAACTTCCTAAATTCTATGGAAGTACAAACTTGAAAGAGTACATTGAATGGGAAAGGCAAGTTGATCATGTCTTTTATTGTTGCACTTTAAGTGAGGAGAAAAAGGTAAAACTTATTGTTTCTCATCTTAGACATTGTGTCATTACTTGGTGGGATAAATTGTTTTTGAGTTCGAGGAACCTTGAACATCCAATGGATTCATGGAATGATTTGAAGCAATTAATGCGGAAGCACTTTATTCCTAAGTTTTTCTATAACTTGCGGACTTTGAGACAAGGGAGCAAAAGTGTGGAGGCTTACTACATGGAGATGCAAACATTGCTTGAGGAACTTGATCTTTATGAGGATGAGATGACTACCATGGCTCGTTTCTTTAGAGGACTTAAGAAGGAGATTGCTGCTTGACTTGATCTTCAACCTTATGAGGATTTAGAAGAGATGGTGCACTTAGCCAGAAAAATTGAAAAGCATCTCCAAAGGAAGTCTACAAGGTACACTGAACCTAAACAAATTTCCAATATTCATTCATCTTTGGAAAAAGGTTAGTTTACCTATTGAAATACAACCTACTATTGAGATAGAAAGTGGTGAAATTAAAATTGAAATGCAACCAACACATGCTAATGATTTCATGGCTAGTAGGCAATTAGATTGCAAAGATTTGTTTGATTGTAACCCTTCTACTATTGTTATACCTACTCAAGATGAAGTACATGTTGATGTGTGTGAGTTAGGGAAAAAGGCACTAAACTCAAAGACAAAAGCATGTGAATTGATTGAAAAAAATTCTTGTGAGAAAATGAGTGAGAGAGAAAAACATGAGATTAGTTTATGGCTTGAAGAGAAAGAGGAGAGAAAAACCAAGAATGTAAGTTTGTGTGAAAGAACTTGTGAGGTTAAATCAGTGTTGTTTTCAAAACAAATTATTTTTTATCTTTTATACAAAGGAACTTGTTTTCTAACAGGTGAGCTCAAACCATTGACGGAAGAGATTGTCGCAGTCTCTTGTCAAATAAATTTATAATCCACGATTCCTAAAGCTAACTTGTAGCAGTAGTGGTTGGGGTCGATCACAGGGAACAATCAGTTTATTTCTAAATTCTTTTGTGTTTTTGAGGTAACCAAAAAGGGGGGTTTATGGATAAAGAGATTAAGACATAAAGTAAAGGCATGAAAATAAATATGGAAAATTAAATGCAAGGAAAGTAAAGGCGGGGTTAATTGATCTTACCACGAGGATCACTGTAATCGGGGTTGAATTCGGTGTTAAGTTTGATTAATTTCATTCATCGATTATCAATTGATATTTAATTAACTATCTAAGTCCGGCGTACTCCGGCAACAAACCGAGAGCCATGATCCAACTATCACAAACATGCAAACGCTAAGTTTGATTCTAGTTCACTACAACAAATTATAGTTTTAATGTCGGACAGAAAAATAGGCGCGGAGGCTTCAATGTCGGACAAAAAAACGCGCGGGCTTTTTAATGTCGGACGCGCGTTTTTTAAAATTTTCGAACTTTTAATGTCGGGCAATCCCCGACATCAAAAGTAGCCTTTAATGTCGGGCATTGCCCGACATTAAAAGGTATTTTAATTTATTTTTTTTAATTTTTAAAAACAGTAAAAAGGTAAAGTGTTTTCTCTCTCCCCGACAGCAGCTTCGTTCTTCCCTCTCTCTTCGAAAACTAACCCAAACCCTCGGCGCCGCTTCCTCCCTCGCAGCACGCTTGTTCCCTCATCGACGGCACTTCCTCCCTCATCGACGGCAACCCTCGACGGCGTCCGAAGATTTCTCCCTCACCGACGTCGACTGTCTTCTCGCGTGCGTGGGTTTCTTTGCTTGAACTTTTCTCGACCGTCGGCCACAATATTTCAAATCTAGCTTCGGTTTTTCGGCAAGGGGAGTTTTTTGAGCTCAAACTCGGCAAGGGGGTTTTCGGCAAGACCGTGGGTTTTCTCTAGCAAGTGGGTCACTGTTCGTGGGTTTTCTTCTAAAGACCGTGGGTTTCAGATCTCCAGCAAGTGGGTTTTCGGCAAGACTATGGGTTTTCTCCAGCAAGTGTGTTCAATCTCTGTTTGTGGGTTTCAGATCTAGCTTCGGTTTTCTTCTAACCTTACAGACCGTGGGTTTCAGTTTTGTGTGCTTTTGTGGGTAGCAAATCAGTGGTGTTCGTCACTGTTCGTGGGTAGATCTGAGGTGGTGGTGGTCATGGGTAGCAAATCGGACACCGAATTTTTAAGATTTGAGTGAGATTACTTGGTAAAATTCTTTGCCTCTTTTTAATTTTATAAAAATGGAGAGCTAAATTTAATTGATTAGTTGCTTAGGTTTATTTTTGTCTTGGATTGAGTGATGGATAGAAAAGATTATTTGAAAAATAGTTGAGAAATTATCATGTTGAAATTGTTGGTGTTAGTTTATAAATTCAGTGGTGGATAATGTTAGATTATGCTATTACATCATATTATTAAATTAGGTTATTTAATTTAGATTTATTTCACTAAACATATACTTCCATTAGTTACTAAACTAAAAAATAGAATTCATTTCAACTCATTTTTAAAATTGAATAATTAAGGTCTTGGTGGATAATTTATCTTTGATGTAAAGTAACTCATGAATCGTTTGTCAAAATAAAAGAATGGTCAATTATTTAGTGAAAGGAAATAACTAGATGTAAACTATTATTGTACATAAGGGACGCTCTATTACTCATTGGGTAAATTGTGTTATGGTTTGAAGGTGTTTGTGAGTTTATGTTTTTAGTTGGATTTATTGGGAAGTTGATTGATACTCAAGTCATGCTTTGAAATGGTTTGTTTAAGTTTATGGTTTTTGTTTAGTTTTTTGGGAAGTTGATTGATACTTAAGATATCTCTTGAAATCGTTTGATATTATTCGTTATTTTACTTGAGTTTAGTGGGGGAGAAGTTGAGAAATGCTTTAATTAGGATTTTAAAGTTGGTTGTTTTAATTTATGTTTTTAGTTGAGTTTAGGTGGAAGTTGATAAATACTTGAATTAAGTTTTGAAATTGTAGTTGGTGTTAGTTTGTATTTGGTTGAATTGAACATTAGATCAGAATTGGCTCCTCAGTTGGGAGAGAAAAAAAAACTTCTTACCTCCAGCATGCTATACACTATCGCGGATGGAGAAATTGAACTTGTGTAAGACACTATCCGAAATTAAAGTGTTTGAGTTGATGAATACTTGTATTATTTTCTTTAGGTACCTCTGGATTGTACTTGATCCCGAGATAACAAACAAGTTTTTTGTGGTTGATCAAGCAACAATCTCATCGTACGTGAAGTCTCAAGGACTTCGTTCTAGAAATCTATCTAACAGACTAGATATGGTTGATTTGGATCAACTAGTTCTCATTCCTTTTAACACTGGGTAAGTAATTCTTACTAGCGACATTTACTCCATTGTAACTTTTCTTATTCATAAATAATAATATGATCAAAATTGTGATTCTACATAGTCATCATTGGATGTTGATCGCGATCCAGCCTCGGGAAAACACTGTGTATATATTGAATTCTTTGCGCAGTAAAGTTGAAGAAGAGTTTAGTGGAACTATAAATACGTAAGTGTGTCTCAAATTTTTGTAGTGTTTAAAAGGAAAAATAAAACTTGAATTGTTCTAATGTTGTAAATTATTTAGGGGGTTGAGAATGTGGCAAGCTAAGCACTCGCTTCCTCAATATCGATCTGCTATTAGTTGGAAACTAGTGAAGGTAAATTCACATTCATGATATTATAGACATTGAAATCTTGTATGCATACTCAAGTATGTTCTTTTTCATTGTAGTGCCCTCGTCAATTAGGTTCGACAGAGTGTGGTTATTTTGTGCAAAAATATATAAGAGAAATAATGCACAACTCTACTACCCCTATAACTAAACTTGTAAGTATTATCATTATCCTTACATGTTATTATAATTTATGTTTCTTTTCATTCTTTTGTCATGTAATTGTTTTTGTTTTGTTGTAGTTTAACACAAAGAATGCATTTACACA
Source organism: Luffa aegyptiaca (assembly GCA_017139565.1). Classification (NCBI taxonomy): domain Eukaryota; kingdom Viridiplantae; phylum Streptophyta; class Magnoliopsida; order Cucurbitales; family Cucurbitaceae; genus Luffa; species Luffa aegyptiaca. The sequence goes on along the minus strand of CM029405.1, from coordinate 17,647,588 downwards.
AGACGAGATCGATGAGGTTCGTATAGAATGGGCAAATTTTGTTGGAGGATTTGTGTAAGCTAGGTGTACTTGAATATACATTAATTAGCTTGAAATGTGTCTATATGTAGTGGAGGATTTATTTAGGTGTACATACTTTTCAATAGTGTACTTACTTTTCAACAGTGAATGTTCATATGTGTTCTCTCTTCTGAAAATGCTTGATTTTGGAATATTTGGTTGGATCTAATTTGTGGAGGGACGGGTGGTCCAAAGTATTATATTGTAAATGATATATGGAAGTGTTTGTATTTCAAGTTGGTTTTGTGACATAAAAAAATTGTGTTTGGATTGACCTATTTGTATTGGAAGTTATAAAGTCAAATTCTATTTTTGTTTACAGGAAGGAAGAAATAGTATTGTTGGTTAGCTACGTTTGCAACCAACAATTTTTTTTTATTTAATACTGAACACAAATGATGACGGGCATTGCCTGTCATTGAAACATACAAAATGGATTTTTAATGTCGGACATATTATATGGGAAAATTAAAATTTGCAAACTTTTAATGTCGCACATTTAATGTCGCACGCTTTTGATGTCGCCACTTTTAATGTCGGGCAAGACCGACATTAAAAATATACTTTTAATGTCGGGCAATGACCGACACTAAAAGCGACCGACATTAAAACCACGCTATCTATGTCGGTCAACAAGACAAAAAAACAATCTTTTAATGTCGGGCTATGACCGACATTAAAAGGATACTTTTAATGTCGGACAGGGCCTTTAATGTCGGTCATTGCCCGACATTAAAAGCGACCGACATTAAAAGTGGCTTTTAATGTCGGGCATTGACCGACATTAAAAGCGACCGACATTAAAACTTTTAATGTCGGTGTTTTTAATGTCGGTCAGCGACCGACATTAAAGACGTTTAATGTCGGGCAATGCCCGACATTAAAAGCCAAATTTGTTCTAGTGGTTTAAATTAATTAATTGGCCTATTAACTAATCTAAACCGCATTGGGATCTAGCCGAATTAATTCACATGCAACAGACAACAAACCACAATTACAATTGATTAAATCATTTAGTTCAAGGGATGCATGCGTAATATCATAACGCTAGCCTATTTGCTACTTAGATTTAGCAAGTAAATTTAGACAGGGCGAGGTCAAGGCTGTCAATCTTTCCTACCACAATCTAAACTTGTATGCAAAGAACTAAAATCACAAAGACAATTAACTAAGTAATTAAGAATAGAAATCTCATAAATTTGAATCAAACTTACAAACCGAGGTCCCGATTACAACGATCCGAGCTTAGTTGGCCATAGACAAGCACCTCCAAGCTCGAGGCTCGATCCGAAGATTTTTTCCATATTGAAGGGTGATAGCGAGCAGAAATGTCGCTATTTTAGTCCAAATTTAATAGGCTTTTTAGAGCTTTAATTGTGTTTTTATTGAAAATATTTGATATATTTTGTTATTTGGTCTTTAGGAGCAAACTATGGAAATTAGTGGAAAAAGTGCCCAAAAAGAAGACATTTAAGCCCAATTTCCATACTTGGGTCAAAGTTGAAGCCATGAAGGTCATCCAAGAAGATGAAGCCCAAAAGAAATGGAGGGAGGCCCAAATTCAAGCCCAAAACCACAGCTGAAAGTTCTGGAATTCGCCTAGCGTCGAGACGCTGTAGGGACAGTGTTGCGACGCTGATCCCATTTCTTGGCAGGCAAGTCGATGACGTCACAGCGTCGCGACGCTGTGTCGATAGCGTCGCGACGCTACCCCATTTTCGAGCCTATAAATAGCGCCCCTTGCATCCATTTTTTTACGATCAATCACTATTCATTCCATTCCTTCCTTTCTTTCTTGGCTCCTTTGGAGCCTCTCTCAAGGCTTTCTAGCCTTTTTGAGAGCTTTCTTTACTGGGAAAACTTGGGGGGAATTTTGGGGAGCATTCTAGGAGGCTCAAGGAGTGTTCGGAGGGACTCCAAGCGTCAGCGACTGGGTCTTCGACGGTCAATTCCTTCCCTTTTATTGTGCTCTTAATTATGCTTTCCATTTTAATTGTTGTGAATATCTTAGCTATGTATAGCTAAACCCCAGTTTGGGGTCTTGAAATAAAATTATAGTTTAAATGTTTTTATAATTTCCTATCTCCAGCCCTTTTGTCCTAATTATTTGTATGGATGTGCTTAATGCTTTATGCAATCTGGCCAATTGTGTACTGATCTAATTCTTAATGGAGACTCGACGGAGATAAGTTAGGATAGATCATAACCCATGCAACTAGTTTAATTGCCCGTCGTGACAACGGGATTAGTTGATTAAACTTTCATTCCTAAAATGAATCAGAGCGTAATAATTAATGATTTTTAATGGCGCTAAGGACACTTAGGTTGTTAAAATGAATTAATTTCAATTAGGGGAGACCGACAGGAGAACCTATGTAATTAACGGAGATTCTAGGAGTATAATTAGTTGGGCGATGAAATATGACAATTGTAGCAATTGTTTAGCTAATAATTGATTTCCAAGAGCCCTCTTCCCGTTAGAAAACTCTTTCTCCGTATTTTATTTTCCTCGATTGATCAAATTTTCTCCTTAATTGTTTTGATTTTTTAATTTTCTTTGATTGCATGATCTGGTTCCTAAATATTATTTCGCCTAAGTATTTTTAGTGTTCAAGGATCTTTCGCTTGCTTAAATTTCGCTTCGCCTCCCTGTGGATTCAATACTCGGAATTCTTCCGTTTTACTATTACTTGTGACGACTCGTGCGCTTGCGGATATCGTAATAACACAGAGAACAAAGGGCCTAGCGTCGCAACGCTGTGTCCTAGCGTCTCGACGCTAGGCAGTTTTCCAGAATTGAAATTTTCCAAATTTGGCTGGAATTTTTCCATGTTTGAAGATCCAATTCAGCACCATTCTTCCACGAATTGAAGGCCAAGAATCCCTATAAATAGAGGTCTTTGGTGTAGGTTTAGAATCATCCCTCAAATCATCCCTCAATTCAATTTTGTAGACACTTTTCTCTTTACTTTTCTAGAGTTATCAGTGGCCGACCGAGAGGGCGATAGTTTCCAAGAAGGCTGGAATTTATGAATTAGATGAGTCAAGTTCGTTGAAGGCACAGATGGCATCTTTGACAAACGCCCTGAACAAGCTGACTTCATCTAAGGTGGTCAAGTCCATTTCCACCTTAGCTGAAAGATATTTAAAGAAGGAAGGTCAAGATGTGGAGGAAGTTCAGTATGTAGGAAACATACCATTTACTCAAGGAGTACCGAACTTCTATCATCCCAGTCTGCGCAATCATGAGAACTTTTCGTACTCAAACACGAAGAATGTTTTGCAGCCACCGCCAGGATTTGCATCAACCAGTTCGCCAGAAAAGAAGAGTAACCTGGAGGAGATGGTGGCCATGTTTATCAAAGAACAAAAGGTGTTAAATGTGAATCTCCAGACGGCAGTTAATAACCACGACACAGCTCTGAAGAATATGGAAGTTCAGATTGGTCAGATAGCTTTAGCGGTAAATGCCCTTCAGAAAGGGAAGTTTCCAAGTGACACTGAACCCAATCCAAGACAGCAGTGCAAGATGGTGACACTGAGAAGTGGTAGACAGCTGGAGATCAGTATAGAGAAAAAGAATGATGAGAAGAGCAAGGATGAAGATGAAAGGGCTGAGCCACAAAAAGCCTCCTCTGAAAGGTCCCAACATCCTCCTAACTCTGTTGATTTGAATTATGATGTTTCTAACTCTTTTGCAGGAAAGAAACAAGATGAAAAGCAGAATGAAAGGCATGAAGAGAAGCTGAATGAGGAAGAAGTGGTTCCGTGCAACCACCATGACAAAGGCTTGCACATTAGCCCGCCCAAGCGGAGGGGCGAATGTCCTACCTTTGACTACAGGGAGTTACCTTTTCCTCAACGCTTTAAAAATGTTAAATTAGATGAACAGTTTCAAAAATTCCTGGAAATGTTTAGAAAATTGTCTGTAAACATTCCCTTAGTAGATGTTTTATATAATATTCCTAATTATGGGAAATTCATGAAAGAAATGCTTTCTATGAAGAAAAATTTGTTGAAAAAAGAAGTTTTAAAATTATCTGAGAGCAGTAGTACCATAGTTTCTGGAAAGATGCCTTCTAAACAAAAAGACCCAGGGAGTTTTACTATTCCCTGCACTATAGGAGAAGTATCTTTCAATAGGGCTTTGTGTGATCTAGGTGCTAGTATAAATTTGATGTCCTATTCTGTATACAGGAAGATTGGTTTGACAGGAATGAAGGACATCGACGTCACTCTCCAGCTTGCTGATAGATCGATTACCCATCCGATGGGTGTTGTGGAGGACGTGTTGGTGAAGGTCAACAAATTTATCTTCCCTGTAGATTTTGTGGTACTCGACATGCAGGAAGACAGAGAGGTACCCATTATTTTAGGCTGACCTTTCTTAGCAACTGGTAAGGCTGAGATTAGTGTGCATACTGGTAAGCTTACCTTGAATATTGATGATGAAAAAGTCGTTTTTAGTATTTTTAGGCATGATGAATCTGTATGTAGTCTGCATACTTGTTTTTCTATTGGTCCTGAATACTTGACTGACGGTGATGAGGAGGTAGAGTATAATCTTGGCCTAGGATTAGGAGAGGCGCCTATGGATTATGAGAATTTTAATCATAATGCATTTTTCGATGACCCTCTGTTTGAGAATGAGCTGAATGATTTAGATCTGCCTGATTTTGAAAATGAATTAGACATGCCTGCTTTTGAGAATGAAATGTCTGCAGTTGATGACTTGCCTTCTTTTGAGAATGAATTGGAATTGCTTGAAATTGATGATTTGGATAATGAGATTGAATTGCCTGATTTATCTAATGATCATGATTTGTCTGATAATGAGCATGATTTGCATGGAGATGATTACTTGATAGATGATAATTTTGAGTCTGATCATGATAATGTTGAATCTATTGAGTTTGATCCTGATGAGTATATAGAGTCAGACCCTGAAAGTGTGAATAATGTTGATTCGGGTCCTGATGATGTAGATAGTATAGAATCTGACCCAGAGGAGCTTATATTCTTTAATTCTTCTAATAGTGAGTCATATGATAGCTTAGTTGAATCATTTTTTAATTCTGAGTCTGAGGAATCTTCTGAGCATGTAGATATTATATCTGATGAATGGATTGGCATGGTTGATAGGTCACCTTTAGATCCTAGACCAGTAGATATCATAACGCTTGATGACTCAGTGAACAATTGTTTTGTGAATAGAGACTTAGAAAAGAGATTTGATGCTGCTACATATTTTCTGAAATGTTATTATAACAATCTCTTTGGTGATGATGGGCCAGGGGAAAGTTTTTTTTCTCCCCTGTTTGCAGTGTGTAATTCGATGCGAGATTTTCTGCAAGGCCCGGAGGATGATGAAAACTTTTATTTCGAGCCTCCGTGATCGTGCCGAGCCTCGTCTAGCTAAAGACGTTAAAGAAAGCACTGCTTGGGAGGCAACCAAAGGATTTAAGTTTAGGTAGTTGTTTTTGCGGTAAATAATTTTCTTTGCCTCGTGATCCAATTTTGTTTTGCAGGATCACCTTAGCAAATCCCAAAACTCCATGATTCCCATTTTTTGGATCCAAAGGAAGAGGATGAATCGCTCCTAACTCAGGGAAGTCTCAGTATCCCTCTTGATGCTTTATTGTTTATAAACATTAGGGACAATGTTTAATTTAAGTTTGGGGGGGAGGCTTTCGCTGTGTTGAGCATATTTGAATTCTGTTGGATGCATGAATAGATAACTATGATAGCCAAGGATGTGATTTTAGAAGTTTTGGGAGAAAATGGTTTATATGTTGTGGAATCTAGGAGCATAGTATAAATTGTGAAATTTTAAAATTTTTTGATACTTAGTTTTGATGTCTAAAGCATGCGAAAGACTTATCTAATGACATCTTTGAAAATCTAGATTCTTATTATGATTTTTAAAGTTTGTTGTCACCCCGATAGGCTTAGTTTCTAATACTAGGAAGTTTATGCTTGATTGTTCTAAAGAGCTAGGTTGAAAAAAATGTTATGCCTGCTGAGAGAAAAGAAAAAGCAACAAAAGAAAAATCTGTTGAAAAAAAATATATATTTTTGCTTGCACAAAAGAAAAAGCCTTGGGGTAAAAAGAGCTACCTGCGGTGTGATCAGTTAGGCCAACCAGAGAATAAAATTCGGGTTAAGGGTCCCTGCACCGTAGTGTGAAAGCTAGTACCATTAGATATCAAAATGCAAGTTTGGGGGAGTAGCAAAAGAAAAAGAAAAAGAAAGTGAAAAATCAATCGAGAGTTTTGCTCCCCCATGAAAAAGAAAAATGACAGGCGCCCTAGTTTCTTTTTTTTTTTTTTTTTTTTTTTGCATGATAGAAGAACTCCGACCTATTAGGGGCTATCAGCCAAGTAGGGGGAAAACAAATGGAGAAAGCCATAAGACTAATCTAGGTTAGTAAAAGAATCAGTAGAAAAGTCTTGAGCATGCTATTCATTAATCTTAAGTTCAAACTATTTTAAGATTTCTTCATGAGTATGCGGTGCTTGCTTATTCCACTTGCATGTTTTCCATTCTATCTTAAAAGTTCCAAAATCATTGAGGCTTGAGTGATTCTATTTCATGCATCTTTCGAATTTATTTTGCTCGGGACTAGCAAAAACTTAAGTTTGGGGGTGTGATAGCGGGCAGAAATGTCACTATTTTAGCCCTAAAATATTAAGCTTTTTAGTGCTTTAAATGCGTTTTTATCGAGAAACCTAATTTAATTTATTATTTTGTCCTAAGGAGCACTTTATGGAAATTTGTGGAAAAAAAAGCCCAAAAAATGAGCAATTCAAGCCAAGTTTCCATCCATGGGTCAAGGGAAAGCCCAAGAAGTCAACCATGAGGAAAAGGCCCAAAAAGAATTGAAGTTGGCCCAAGAAATGAGCCCAACCAGCGTGGACTGTTCTGGAAATCGCCTAGCATCGAGACGCTGTCCCATTTCTTGGCCGGCAAGTGGATGACGTCACAGCGTCGCGACGCTGTCCTATTTTCGAGCCTATATAAGGCGCCCTTTGGAGCCCTTTTTCACCATCAACCATCATTTCATTCCTTCATTCTTTTCTTTCTAAGGCTCCTTTGGAGCCTTCTCTCAAAGGCTCTCTAGCCTTTTTGAGAGTTCTTTAGTGGGAAAATTTTGGGGAGTTTTTGGGAGCACTCTAGGAGGCTCAAGGTCTGCTCGGAGGGACTCCAAGCGCCAGCGACGGGGTTTTCGACGGTCATTTCCTTCCCTTTTATTGTGCTAATATTTATGCTTCCCATTGTAAATTTTGTGGATATTTTAGCAATGTATAGCTAAACCCCAATTTGGGGTCTTGAAATGAAATTATAGTTAAATATTGTTATAATTGCCTATCTCTTGCCCTTTTTCCTAATTATTTGTATGGATGTGCTTAATGCTGTATGCAATCTGGCCAATTGTGTATTGATCTGATTCTTAATGGAGACTCGACGGAGAGAAGTTAGGATAGATCGTAATCCATGCAACTAGTTTAATTGCTCGTAGTGACAACGGGATTAGTTGATTAGACTTAGATTCCTAAAATGAATCAAAGTGTAATAATTAACGAATTTTAATGGCGCTAAGGACACTTAGGTTGTTAAAATGGATTAATTACAATTAGGGGAGACCGACAGGAGAACCTATGTGATTAACGGAGATTCTAGGAGTATAATTAGTTGGGCAACGAGATAGGATAATTATAATAATTAGTTAGCTAATAATTGAGTTTCAAGACCCCACTTCCCATTAAAAGCTCTTTCTCCACATTTTATTTTTTCTGTGGTTGATCACATTTCCTCTTTAATTGCTTTAATTTTTTAATTCATTTTAATTGCATGTTTTGGTCCCTAGATATTATTTCTCCCAAGTATTTTTAGTGTTCAAGAATCTTTTTGCTTGCTTAAATTTCGATTCGCCTCCCTGCGGATTCGATACTCGGAATATTTCCGTTTTACTATTACTTGTGGCGACCCATGCGCTTGCAGATAATCGAACCAACAACACTCCAACGATGTGAGATTAATTGGTCAAACTCATTAACCAAATTAATCAATATTCGTTAACTATGTGTACATTCTACTATAGACTCACAGTCGCACTCTTCTCACTGCAGACATATTTTCGGTGTCCATGGATATAGACCAATAACGACTAGTTAGTCCATCACGAGTGTCTGTAACACTAGCTGGGTCAAATTACTGTTTTACCCCTGGGTTACTTCTATTTCCTTAAGTACCAGTTCTCCTCTAATGAACAACTTGTTTGTGGTCCAACCATCAAACAGAAAACCCTCTCGTGCCATTGAGAGGGTAGGGCCCTTTGTTCAAGACTCGGAGTCACCACTTAAGGGAACACTCATCTACTTCCCTAAAGTCGGGAAGGAGTGAATTCCATCTTGTGTGAATATGTTCCCAGCTCCCCACTCGGTCTTGTCCCCAAAATGGTAGGCTTATTGAGTCGGCGTATTGGACACTCTCACCCATACAAATCAAAGGACAATCCCTCATGAGCAGGAGTCCATAATCAACTCAGGATTAAGACTAAGTTGTCTAGGTCGTCCTAGTGAAATAGAAACCTAACTAGTTAACGATGTTATAACCAGTTGTTACTATTTCGCTGTCCGGTCTTATGCAAACTCATTGCATAGGATACCCCCACTCGCGTGTCTCCTACACGAACGCATTGGATCATGACGTTTGTATCAAATACAAAGTGGGTCGTATCCATAGTGTCACCAGGATAAGGCACCCAGTCTTATCCCTATACTATAGACCTTTTAGGTTGTATCTTGAACAGTGATCCCCATATGTCTCCACATACAGTTCAAGACTCATACTACAACCTAGGATGTCTAGTTTATTGGGTTATGGTTATTTAGCCAAAGACAAACATAATATAACTAACAACATTTAATGGAAAAATACATCAATATTATTTCATTAATATTCGGTCAACCGTTACATTCACTATCTACGGGTTTTAGGGCATAAAACCCAACAAACTCCCACTTGAACTAAAACACTAGTTAGTGGGATGTAAATGCAATAATCTAAAGCTGGAAATGTCATGTGTATTGTATATTACATAAAGTGAATATACTAAAAATAATACAATGAACTAGGGCATCCTTATACCCATTATACATCTCCCACTAGCCCTACATTAGACGACATACATATCTCGTAGACCTAGACCCTCTAGATGACCCTCAAACCCTTTAGCCGAGAAAGCCTACGTAAATGGATCAGCGATGTTGTGCTCTGAAGCGATCTTAGTGACGATCACATCTCCTCGTTGCACAATCTCCCTTATCAGGTGATACTTCCTCTCTATATGTTTTCCTCGTTTGTGGCTTCGAGGTTCTTTTGAGTTGGCTACAGTCCCACTGTTGTCACAGTGTAGTGTTATGGGCACGTTCATATTTGGAACAACTTCCAAATTAGTCAAGAACTTTCTAAGCCAAACTGGTTCCTTAGCTGCTTCGGAAGCTGCTACATACTCAGCCTCTATGGTTGAATCTGCTATGCATCCTTGTTTGATGCTTCTCAAAACTACTGCTCCCCCATTGAGGGTGAATACTGACCCTGATGTGGATTTCCTTAAATCCTTGTTAGCTTGAAAGTCAGAGTCAGTGTATCCTGTAAGGATCAAATCCTTAGCCCTATACACAAGCATGTAGTCCCTTGTTCTCCGAAGATACTTGAGGATATTCTTAACCGCTCCCCAGTGGTCTAACCCTGGATTAGATTGGTACCTACTGACTACTCCCACTACATAACATATGTCAGGCCTAGTGCAGAGCATAACATACATTAAGCTGCCCACAGCTGAGGTGTAGGGAATGTGTCTCATGTTCTCAATTTCTTGAGGTGTCTTAGGACACTGTTCCTTAGACAGGTGTACCCCATGTCTGAAGGGTAACAATCCCTTCTTGGAGTTTTGCATCGAATATCGAGGCAACATTTTGTCAATATACGTTGCTTGAGACAGAGCTAACGTTTTGTTCTTAGGATCCCTAATGATTTGGAACCCAAGAAGATATTGAGCCTCTCCGAGATCTTTCATTTGGAATTGGGCTGCTAGCCATTTCTTAATGTCAGTGAGGTATCAACATCATTCCCAATGAGTAGGATATCGTCTACCTAAAGTACTAGAAAAGCTACTTTCTTTTTGTTGATTTTCTTGTACACACAAGGCTCATCAACATTTTGGTCAAAACCAAAAGATTTGATTGCAGTATCAAATCTTATGTTCCAAGATCTGGACGCTTGTTTCAATCCATAAATGGATCAATTTAGCTTACAAACATTTTGTTCCTGACCTTTGGCTACGACCCTTCAGGTTTAGACATGAAGATATTCTCTTCAAGATTACCATTCAAAAAGGCAGTCTTGACGTCCATTTTTCATATTTCATAGTCATAATATGTTGCTATGGACAAGCGAATTCTTATGGACTTTAACATGGCTACAGGAGAAAAGGTTTCCTCATAGTCAACCCCTTCCTTTTGGGTATAACCCTTTGCCACTAGTCTAGCTTTGAAGGTTTGTACCTTCCCAACTACATCTCTTTTTCTCTTATAGATCCATTTGCACCCTATGGGTTTTACCCCATCTGGTAGATCTGCGAGTTCCCATATAGAATTGGAGTGCATTGACTCCATTTCCAGGTCCATGGTTTTGACTCATTCGTCCTTATCTTCGTCATTCATTGTCTGTCAATAGGACAATGGATCCTCAATGCCATCATCAGGTATGACAACCTGAGTTTCAGTTAAATCCAAGTAGCGATTAGGTTGTAATACAACCCTCCCACTGCGTCGAGGCATTCTCAACGTTTGAGAAGGACGAGACGGATCTGAAGAACTAGCTCCTTCATCAACCCTTGTTGAAGGCCCAACTTTGTCAACAACTCTTGGTGATTCTTCAGTAGCTTCTCCTAATACTAATTTACTACATGGTTTATGATCCATCATGTGGTCTTCCTCTAAGAAGGTGGTGTTCGTCGATACAAACACCTTATTTTCTTGTGGGTCGTAGAAATGACCACCTCTCATTACTTTAGAGTAACGAACAAATTGGCACAGTTTTGAACGAGATTCCAATTTCTTATGATTTGTCACAAGCACGTGTGCTGGACAACCCCAGATACGAAAGTGACGCAAACTAGGTTTACGCCCCTTCCATAATTCGAAAGGTGTTTCAGAAACACTTTTCGAGGGAACATTGTTCAAGATGTGTATTGTAGTCTCTACTTTATTCCCCCAAAACGAGCTAGAAAATTGAGCATAGCTCATCATTGATCGAACCATGTATAACAAGGTTCTATTTCTCATTTCTGATACTCCATTTTGTTGAGGTGTACCAGATGCTGAGAGTTGGGATTGGATTCCATGTTCTATCATATAATCCTGGAATCTTTGATTCATATACTCTCCACCTCGATCAGATCGAATTGTTTTAATAGTTTTACCTAACAGGTTTTCAACTTCAGCCTTAAACTTCTTAAACTTTTCAAGGGCCTCAGACTTATGTCCCATTAGGTATAAGTAACCATATCTTGAATAATCATCTATAAATGAGATGAAATATTCGTACCCTCCTCGAGCCTTTACATTCATTGGACCACATAGATCCGAATGTATTAACTCTAAGGGCTCTTTGGCTTTGTAACTTTTTTCCAGTAAAAGGTCTTTTGGTCATTTTGCCCTCGAGACAAGATTCACAAGGTGGTAGTGAATCATCTTCTAACTCATTTAGAAGTTCATTCTTTACCAAACAACCGATTCTATCAACGTTTATATGACCAAGTCTTAAATGCCAAAGATGAATATTGTTACTTGTTGGAGAAATTCTTTACCTTTTTCTTTGAGTTTCAGCAGTCTTAAACAATTCATGATTTAAAAGTGTTTTGGTTTCGGTTGGTCGTAATACATACAAGTTATTTTCTAATTTGGCTGAACAAATAAGTACACCATTCTTATAAATGAACGCTTCATTCATATTAAAAGTAATTGTATACGATTGTTCAATCAAACATGAAATATAAATTAAGTTCCTCTTTATCTTAGGAACAATTAACAAACTTTCCAAAAGTAAGAATCTATTTCTAAAAATTAACTTTGCAGCTCCCACTGCTTTAGCTGAAACGACGTCTCCTGTTCCGACCCTAAGCGTCATTTCACCATCTTTCAGCTGCCGAAAGGAATTATTTTCCTAAAAAGAAGAGCAAACATGATTAGTCGCTCTTGAATCAAGTATCCAGGCAAACTCATCATGCTCTAGTAGGCATGTTTCTAAAACAAGTAAATCAAATTTACCTTCCTTTTCCTTCTTTTCCTCAGCAGATGCGGGAGCATTCCCCTTGTCTTCGTTTTCCTCATGAATCTTATTCAAAGAAGAACTTTGAGATGTAGCTTTAGATCCAGAGGATGAACCCTTGGAATGAACAACTATTGTCTCATCTTCTATCTGACCCTTGTTTTCCAGAAGAGACTGATAGAGCTGCAAGTCATTTAAAAGACTAGTCAGGTTGTACATTATCTTGTTCACTATCACATTGCTGCGAAATTGTAGGAAACTCTTCGGAAGAGATTCCAAGATGAATGCAACCTGAGTTCGCTCATCTATGACCGCCCCATATGTTGCTACCATGTTAAATTGGACCATCATTTCCAGGACGTGTTCCCGGACAGATGTGCCCACTTTCATGCGACAGTTATAAATTCGTTTGAGAGCATCATAGTGGAGTTTTCTGGACGGTTGTCCAAACATCTCCTGGAGAGAGTTCATAATCTCCCTCACTATAATCATGCTTTTATGTTTCTTAGCCAAAACTTCAGATAAGCTAGCTAAGATACAGACGCGGGCCTTATCATTGGCCTTTGTCCAGCGGTCGTATCCATCCTTTATTGCTTGGGATGCATTACGAGCAGGGGACGGAGGACAATCCTCCGTTAAGACGAACCGCAGATCATCGACTATAAGAATTGTATTCAGGTTCGACTTCCACGTAGCGTAATTTTTGCCGGTTAATTTCTCATTTTTAAGTAGAGAGACTATTGAGGGAGACATTGCTGAAATTAAACAAAAAATGATCGTATTAGTTATCTTTTCCTTAACCCATCATACAAGCAAACAATTGCACACAATCCAATCAATTCAGCAAAACAAGCAATCACATAACCCTAAAACTATTGATTTAGTTTTGCAACGATGTTCCAGAGGGTCAAAATAGCAACCACCGAAGGGTGATCAATTATTCCTCCTCTGAAAAGAAACAATTTTCAGCCAATTCTAATTCTAGAATAACTCATATTCCTATAGACATTAGCCACCGTTGTTCTGTCAAGGATTTGTTAACACATTTAACTCATCCTTGTAAGTGTTACCCTCCCACTTTTAGATCTCAGAGGCACGCACCAACAGGCTACCGAAGGGTAAAACAACTGTTGGTAATTAGCCTAAGAGTCCTTATCCTATTCAAGAGTTCACGGTGTTTCGAATCCTATGATCATGCCCTCCGAAGGGATGGTTGCGCCAGGGCAACACGTAGGCGGACCATGGACCATAGGACTCTCGCGGTGCGAACTAAGGGCGGAGACCGAAGGATACGTTGACACGTGTCCCACTCCCACTTACTATAGACATTTTTCCCATTCACCTTGTTATTGATCCATGCAAACACTTTTCGAAGGGAGGCCACACCTAAGGCGACACGAAGCCAAGCATGAACCTCACGTTGTAAATATAGGGACGTAGGAGCAAAACTTGATTTAAATCTCGTTTTGTAATTTTTCTCCCACTGAAAATGTCCTACAGTTTATTTAGGGTTATTTAACTTAGATAAATTCGGCTAAGTCAATCTATCTAAGTCTAATCCTATTATAACATTTATGGTGAGAGGATTTTACTGCAACGTTCTAGGTGAATTAAACTCTTTTATTAAACCCAGCAATATTGCATGTTAACATGACTATGGTTAATTCAACTCAAGGTTCGGGTTAGTTCCCAGGAGGAGGTGTTCCGTAAACCATCATCTTAAGTACCCCCAGCCTTAGACAGAACTTCACCGAGAGTTTTTTCCCTTAATTGTCTTTTCCTTATTTGTTCTTTTTCCTTTTTGATTTCTTTTCCTTATTTGTTTGAGTCTCAAAAACTTGATGTGCAAATTGCTAACCGCAAGTGTACGGGGTCAAGTAATAATATAGTGTTTTCGTGTAAAACGAGTGTCGTCCTCTGGATTGGTTTTCTAGCAAATTAAGTACCGTGAATACTTTTGTCCAATTTTATTTAGGGAGCAAAACTTCATGAAAAAGATAAATCTAAAGACAAAAAGCATAAAATAAAGGTGGAGACTCAAATGGAAAGATTCTTAAGGAATTGATTTCATTGATTAAGGTTGAGGATTGATTAATAGGAATGAATTGACCGTGCAATTATTCTACAAGCCAAGGAAACTTTTATCACTATTACCTCTCCCGAGTATAATTGATTCTCATGCATATAAACTAACTTGATATCCCTATCTAAGTTCATTAACATGCAAGGCATTATTCGGTTCGAGCAACTTCTAAAGTTATTCCAAATCCCGTCACAAACTTAGAATTTCTACTTTAGTCATGCAATTAAATAAAGTAAGTCTTAGGCCAAATCCCCTCTCCCGAGCAAGATTCAACACTCGAATCATTCAACTGGTGATCAAGTAATTGAAAGCATTTAACCATAATTGCATAGGTAAAATAAATGCATATTCATACCACAAAATCAATCCAACAAACTAAAAACAACTACATCAACCCCTAAGACAAACAACTAGCAATTCATAGTCTTTGAACCACAAACACTAATTGCAAGAAAAGCCATAAAAACTACAAGAGTTAAGGGAAAGAGAAAGGAAAACTCGAATCCGTTGAAACCGGCACGTCCCCGTCACGATCTCCACGTCTTCTCGCTTGATTCCCGCTCCTTGGCCTTGCCTTTAGCTCCCACAAAAGGCTCTAGTCGAAATTAGGGCTAAAATCTAACCAATTGGACTCCCCCAATCCGTAGCACAAAAGGATGAATTTATAGAAAATCTGCCGATAGCGTCGAAACGTTATGGACAGCGTCGCGACGCTGTCGCGATAATGCGGATATGGAAAATTTGTCGAGAGCGTCGCGACGCCGGTCCTAGCGTCGCGACACTATGAATTTTTTTTTTTTTTTTTTTAAATCAGCTGGGCTGAATTTGACTTCTTCCAACCTGATCCTTTTTCGATCTTTTAGCCCTTTTTCATGTCCCGAACACGCAATTAGCTCAAATATTTATTTCCTACAAATACAACACAAAAACGCATCATTTTTGCCAATAAATTATAAAAAGACTAGCTAAATTAATTAGGGAAAACTAGCTAGCTATGCTCGCTATCAAACACCCCCAAACTTAAGCTTTTGCTAGTCCTCGAGCAAACTAAAAATCAAGCATACAATGGAAGAATGGATGCAACAATCATGACTCAATCCTCAAGGCTCAAAAGTCAATAATCAAGCAATCAAGAGACATGCACATAAGGACCAATGAGGGAGACAAATCAAAAGTTTTCCAAAATTAACTTGCACAAGCGAGATCTAACTTAACGAGATCAGACTCTACTAGCTCGGGATTGGATTACTAAACTCTCAGCTCATCTTCCCTCTACACTGGCACTAAGGATTCACTAACGAGTCAATGGAACAAATTAGTTTGTTTTCCTCCATACTTAGGTGCTTATAATTGAAAATTAAATCAAGCATTTATATGTGGCACTAGCTTTCACACACCTATTGCAGGGACCCTTAACCTGAGTTTTCTCTGGTTGGCCTAACTGATCACAACAGGGGTAGCTCTTTTTGCCTAAAACGTTATTACTCATTGCATATTGTGCACAGGCCATGGCATAATAAATTTTTTTCTTTCAAATTGTAACAACAAGAATTATTTATCTTTATGAGCATGATAAGCATATATTCTTTTCTTTCCTCCTAAGCAAGATCAAACATGCTAATTTGCAAAAAAAATTGACTCTTTAGCTCTTCCCTACACCTATCGAGGTGACAACAAGCATATGAACCTAATAATTCGCTCCTAAGCATTCAAATCCAAATCTAGTCAAGACAAATACTCTACTCATGCAAGACATCTCCTAGAAAAAGTTTAAAAAGTCTCCCTTTTTGGGCACTCGTGCATACAACTCATCGAAAGCTTGAAAATTGACAAGAAAGCCTATCCTAGGAAATCATAGTCATGCAAAAATAGCATCCAGAAAACAACCATATGCTCAATTCAAAGAAAGCTCAAAACTATAGCCTGAACTCAGATGCTCAAGGGCTCCACAAACATGCTATTCCACCCCCAAACTTAAAGCATGCATTGTCCTCAATGTATAACGAAAATAAGGCATAATCAAGCATGAGAACAAATAAAGAATGGAAGGGGTGAACAATACTGCCCTGGAATGATGACCTTTTCATGAAAGCTTGCAAGCAAAGAGGAAACTGGAACCAAGACCTACAAAACAAAAACAAACAATAAATAAAAAACGCAAAGAAAAACACAACTGAACTTACTTGGGTTGCCTCCCATAAGCGCTTGTTTAACGTCATTAGCTCGACATGCTCGTGCAGTCTGTCAAGGCACATAAAAATTCTCGTATTTCTTTGGACCCTTCTTTCTTGAATCAATAAAACTCACTATCGCTAGCAAGCCTACTAGTTTCTCATGGGCCCCTGAAACAGAATTATTTTTAGTATTTTTGTATAAAATAAACATAAAAGGAGAAAGATCAAAATAAAGAGACTCAGACTCTAAAACTGACTCGTGAGAATAGAAAAAACAACAATCAAAATCTACAAAGGATGGAGAAGATAAATCAGACGAAGGCTTTTCAACCTCAAACTCTACCTCTTGAACTTCCTCTGTCACTGCAAGCTCATTTTCTTTTTCTTCCTCACAAACATGTTCTTGATAGGTGCTACAACTCTCCAATTCTTCCCCACTATTAATGCAACTCACCCCTAACTGCTCATCCTTAGCAAGATCGAAAGAATTAAGCTCATGAATGGGTGCCAATGAATCACCGGCCACATGACTCACTAGACATCCTATGGAAGTGGATCCCACCTCACTAACTTCCTTTGGGGTTTGAAGTCCTCTTATAATTTCATCAAATTTTAGACTCCTCGCTTTAGACTCCTCAATATAATTTTGAACTATGCTTTCTAAGGAAGAATTTTCTTTTAAAGGGGTAAAACTTGAAGATGAAAAATTGGAATATGGTGTTGAATAAAAAGCCATTCAAATCAATCAAAGCAACAATGATAATTAGGCTTCCAATCAAATAATAACCCAACAAGAACAAATAACTAAGACTCAAACAAAAAAAGAAACAAAAGGAAAAAAAAGGAAAACAAAAACAAATAAGGAAAAAATCAATCACAAAAGGAAAGAACTAAAAAGGAGAATTACAACTATGGAAATAAAAACAAAAAAAAGAAAAAAAAAAGAATGCAATCTACCTAAAAAAATAAAAATAAAAATACACCCTAAATTAAGACCGAACAATTTTTCCACAATATTAATTTAACTACATATGCCAATCCCCGGCAACGGCGCCAAAAACTTGATGTGCAAATTGCTAACCGCAAGTGTACGGGGTCAAGTAATAATATAGTGTTTTCGTGTAAAACGAGTGTCGTCCTCTGGATTGGTTTTCTAGCAAATTAAGTACCGTGAATACTTTTGTCCAATTTTATTTAGGGAGCAAAACTTCATGAAAAAGATAAATCTAAAGACAAAAAGCATAAAATAAAGGTGGAGACTCAAATGGAAAGATTCTTAAGGAATTGATTTCATTGATTAAGGTTGAGGATTGATTAATAGGAATGAATTGACCGTGCAATTATTCTACAAGCCAAGGAAACTTTTATCACTATTACCTCTCCCGAGTATAATTGATTCTCATGCATATAAACTAACTTGATATCCCTATCTAAGTTCATTAACATGCAAGGCATTATTCGGTTCGAGCAACTTCTAAAGTTATTCCAAATCCCGTCACAAACTTAGAATTTCTACTTTAGTCATGCAATTAAATAAAGTAAGTCTTAGGCCAAATCCCCTCTCCCGAGCAAGATTCAACACTCGAATCATTCAACTGGTGATCAAGTAATTGAAAGCATTTAACCATAATTGCATAGGTAAAATAAATGCATATTCATACCACAAAATCAATCCAACAAACTAAAAACAACTACATCAACCCCTAAGACAAACAACTAGCAATTCATAGTCTTTGAACCACAAACACTATTGCAAGAAAAGCCATAAAAACTACAAGAGTTAAGGGAAAGAGAAAGGAAAACTCGAATCCGTCGAAACCGGCACGTCCCCGTCACGATCTCCACGTCTTCTCGCTTGATTCCCGCTCCTTGGCCTTGCCTTTAGCTCCCACAAAAGGTCTCTAGTCGAAATTAGGGCTAAAATCTAACCAATTGGACTCCCCCAATCCGTAGCACAAAAGGATGAATTTATAGAAAATCTGCCGATAGCGTCGAGACGTTATGGACAGCGTCGCGACGCTGTCGCGATAATGCGGATATGGAAAATTTGTCGAAAGCGTCGCGACGCCGGTCCTAGCGTCGCGATACTATGAATTTTTTTTTTTTTTTTTTTTAAATCAGCTGGGCTGAATTTGACTTCTTCCAACCTGATCCTTTTTCGATCTTTTAGCCCTTTTTCATGTCCCGAACACGCAATTAGCTCAAATATTTATTTCCTACAAATACAACACAAAAACGCATCATTTTGGCCAATAAATTATAAAAGACTAGCTAAATTAATTAGGGAAAACTAGCGAGCTATGCTCGCTATCAGAGAGTTCCCTTATAACCATAGTAATGTAAAGTCTTTACTCTAAAGATCTAGGTGTATTACACTCTTTTAACAAACCTAGTGACACTGGATGCTAACATTTGACTATGATTAATTCAACTCCGGTATTTCGGGTCAATTCCCAGGTAGGAGGTGTCCGTAAACCATCATCTTAAGTACCCCCAACCCTAGACAGAACTTAACCGGTGGAGTTCCCTTATAATCATAGTAATGTTTTTCCTACTTAGTCAATTAAAACTATTTTTAATTCTAAGTAAGGAAATAATTCTAATCCTATTAGAAAATGATCTAGGTCTAATTAATTTTAAACAATTTAAAATTAATTCAATTTATCTTATGATCTTATGTTTGCATGCAATTCTTGATTATAGATTGACGGTTTCTAATCATTAATTTTAAAAACTATTTCAAATTTTAATGATTAATCCTATAATAAAAAATCTAGGGTTAATTCATTCAACAATCTTATTCAAATTAAATAATTAAACCATACTTATTGCATCGCATGAGAAATAATATAACAATTATATTAATTACTATGGATGTTTCATGCTTCATGCAATATTGATTTTCCTTTTAATATAACATTTATAAGCCAATCAAGAAAATCATTCAAGCATGCTGCATTCATCACATCAAACATAACTATTTATATTTAATCTAAGTAATGACATGTTTCATGCTTTATTATTTTCATATATTTAATATACACTTATATTTAAAAACTTATGAAAATATCCATGCATTTAAAACATACATTATAACAATTTATAATATATAAATAAATGCATGAGCATGTTTATAACCTAAGGTGGGATTAAATATTCTATATGACATCCACAAAGCATATAAATAGCAATTGAACCGGTTAATTTTGGCCCCTAAGATAAAATAAAGCATTAAATTACAATAATTATTGCTAAATTCTATCCTAAAATCCTTCTGCAGCTCCAAAATCTGTTCTAGATAGCACGAATCGACCCGAACAGCTTTGAACCAACCTCAAAAATCACGAATCGAGTTAAATTCCAGCTGAACCGGACCAAATCGGTCCCAGCCCAGCCGGACAGCGTGAACCGGACTGCCAAACCTCCTTGAACCGCCCCTTCGCGAAACTCTAACGCGCGCCGCACATCGGGACAGCATCAAGATGCCGCAAAGCAGCGTCTCGACACTGTGGCCTCTCCTCACGATCTCATCTGCGAATCGAAACAGCGTTGAGACGCTGTTGCGTCTAGAGCAGTTTCTGGGCAAAAACGTTTGTTCTTTGATTTTTCTCTTCGATTCCAGCCGCGATTTCCATCGATTTTCATCTCATAAAAACCTAATCTAGACCCGGACTTACATAGGACTCGATTTTACATTAAATACCCGAAACATCAGGCCCTTACATGATCAAATCACATAAAAAATAAAATCTATGGCCATAAAATTAACCTAAACAATCCAATGCAAACCATACATACATTATTCATAAATCCCACCTATTAGAGCCTATCGCAAATTTTAATATTGATTAATAGGGACAGCGGAGACTCTAATGCCAATTGAAGGAGATGAAA
Organism: Luffa aegyptiaca; assembly: GCA_017139565.1. Lineage (NCBI taxonomy): Eukaryota > Viridiplantae > Streptophyta > Magnoliopsida > Cucurbitales > Cucurbitaceae > Luffa > Luffa aegyptiaca. Next base: position 17,627,041 of record CM029405.1, on the reverse strand, counting down.
GCCCCGGCGCAGCGGAAGTGCATCGATCGGATCTCACGCCGTATATTAATTAACATTAAAATACCAATACGAAAAGGCAAAATCAACTTTAATCACACTTTAAAGTTGTTGTAACGATATTATAAACAAGCTGGAAAAATAAACCTAATTTTATTTTCATGCTTTTCAAAAGAGAGAGAAAAAATCGATACAAACCTTCATTGTAGTCTTGACCGATTCTCGCCAATGTCGCTCTAATTGTTGAAAAAGCAGCAGCCCCTCTGAAGATCGTCACTGAAATTTTCTTCTCCAAAACACACTACCAATGAGGTTACACCGGTATGTCTCTAAGTCTAGGAGGCAATGGACTGGTGGGAGTCTTTCTCTAAGAGGGAGGCTAGAGAGAATGCAAGAGTCTTGTCTTGTGAGTCTAAGAGCAAGAGGGCACCTAAACCATTAGGTCTAGTGTTCTATTTATAGGAGAAAGGCCATGAATAAAATATTCATTTAAAATCAATCACTTCCATAATTGATTTAATCTTTTCCATAATTAATCAATTCCATAATTGATTAATCTTTTCCATAAATGATTGATCACTTCCATAAATGATTGATTCCTTCCATAAGTGATTTAATCATTTCCATAATTGATTAATTCCCAATTAATTAATTCTATAATTAATTAATCACCAATTAAATATCACATATTTAATTTTCGGCCTTGAATTAATTAATTTTGCCTTATTTAATTTTAGCCCTTAAATTAATTTCATATTTGAACTCTTTCAAATTCCTATAAATTTAATATGAATCAAATTCATATTAATATTTGAATTTCTTCAAATATTTATTTCTCTAGAATTCTCAAACTCTCGCACCGATGGGAGGTACTTATCCACCAAAAGCCGCCTCAATTGGGGTCATTTTGACATCGATCTAGAAGGTAATTGATATATCACTCCCTAGCGCCACCTCTCAGGGAATAAGGAAAAATCCTCAATTATCCGGTCTTCGATACGTCTATTGCATTTTACCAAGTCGGAATAAAGCTCGAAGAAGTCCAACTCGTGGAGACAAGGATTTTCTCCTGCAGAACCACTAAAGGAAGGGAGTAAGCTAAAATCAACTTTAGGTTCGAAATTACCTTCGTCAAGATAGATGATGCATGAGGGCAGATGATAATAAGGAGCTAAAAAATTTGGCTTGCACTGCACGCTCAACCCTTTTGATCCCAGAGGATAGTTGGTCGGGTGTCTGTTGGATCTTCATGATGCCCAACTACTTTTTTTTTTTCTTTTCATGCTTCTTGGCTAGAAATCGGATTTGCTCTTGTGAAGATTTGTCACTGGATCCTGCAAGAAACTAGAAAACAGTAAAAAACACAAAACAAGGTAGAAATAAAACACTGTGTTCCCTGACAACGACACTAATTTGATGGGTCAAAGTTGTTGAGGCTTCAGGTCAAATAAATTTGTATTCACCGGTTCCTAGCTACTTTGCAGTAGTAGTGTCCAGGGTCGATCATAGGGAACAATCGGTAACCAAGAAGGGGGGTTTGAATGGAAAAGGGCGATAAAAACATAAATATAAATGCAGGAAAATAAACAACAGAAAATTAAAACTGTAAGGAAAATAAGGAATGGTAAATCTCACCTCGGTATCATGCAATCAGTTCTCGGGTATAAGTTTGTTTATATTTAATTCATGGATTTACTAAAGGTCTCAACTAACTACCTAAGCCCCGCGTACTCCTGGAATAGCCAGAGAGTCGTGCCCACATTCACGGACAAGCCAATGCACTTAGCTCGATTCTAACCCAAATCTAATTAACAGGCCTATTAATCAAATCTAGATCGTATTGTGACTAGTCAGATTAACTATGCATGCATTCTAGGGATAATGCACCTAAACTACAACAATTAAATCTCCTAGCTCAAGGACACATGCCAAGGTGCTAAATCTAAGAAATCAATCCTAAACTAGCAGCATACTATCATATTTTACTACTTTTAATTAGCATGTGAATTTAACAAGCAGTGGTCGAGATTCTCAATCTCTCTTAACTTTGCTAAATTATGTACATGGAGCTAGAATCACAAAGATAAATCAATCAAGCAAATAGAAACAAAAATCTCATTAAATAAATCCAAACTTACAACCACGAGTCTCAATGACATGATAAATGAGCTTAGCCCATCATTTGGAATGTCGAATCTCGCTCCCGGGCTCGATCCACCATGAAAACCTAAGAAATCTACTCTAAAATCCTAAGAAATATGAAAATACAAAGAATTTGGGGAAGAAAATCAGCTGGAATCGAAAGAATGAGGAAAAGATGAAACCCTAATCGCGAAACTTCTTTTTATATTATGCTGACAGCGTCGAGATGTCGTGGCCAGCATCGAGACCAACGACTCGACGTTAACAGTAAGTTAGCACACCTCTGATTTCCGTAGTATCAAGACGATACCTCTTGGATTTGCATTGTTTTCTAGCGTTTTTGCAGCATTAAGACGCTCTCGGTTGACCTTCAGGGTGCATTGACTCGAGTTGACCGAGGGTAATTTGGTCATTTTGTTTCGGTTTAGCTTGTTTTCAACCCGAATCGATCCCGAACTCATATTTTAGACCTGCAACAATATTATAGTCAAATTAAAGCATTTTGCACATAGAATTCAACGAAGATAAGAAAATTAGGAGAGAATAAATATATAACAAATTCGCTCTATCAAATTTTCACCACTAGACTTTTGGTTGCAGGACCATTATACAACCATGCTAAAATCTGGAAATGTTAAGCTACATTGTGATTCCATTTAGATGCAAATTTGTTATGAATTTGTGATTTTTTCCCTCATAGACATTTTTGTTCTTGATTTGGTTATAATAAATGGGTTAATATCTTTATAATCAATTGTGACTTAGGAGTTTAAAAAAAGTTTGTTTATATGATAATCTTTTTGTAATTTGTTTTTGTAGGTGAATGTAATGAGGTTTTACATATGGATGAAGTTGATGACTCATTTGGTCCTTGAATTTTATACTCCATGTTATTTTAGTTTTGAAAATTTTGTTAATTTCAATTTTTGTTCGACTTGTTAGAAATTACTCTGTAAATTTTTTATTGTGTAAGTCTTAAGTGTTATATGATAACTCGTGTGTGTTTATTTAGCTATAAAAAGGTCTTGTGTTCAAAATTATATGATACTTGATGTATATGGTGAAATGGATTATAACACCACTTGAAGTAATCAAAGATAGTCATTAGAAAAATTTGTAATATATATTAAATGACAAGAAAAAGTAATAAAAGCTTGTAATAACATAAAGAAAAGGATATAAAATCTCATAATAGTAGTAAAAACATTAAAAAAACACAAAGAAAAAAAAACTATAGAAACTTATAATAGTATAAAAAAATGTTATTACAAAGGTAAGATAGCATCCTTTGTAAGCTATAGACACTTATTATAGCTTTAACAAATAGGTTGTAATAGATTTTCATAGCAAGGTAAATAGGCTATATTTTAATAGTTTTTTTATAGCATTTATTATAGCTAACAAAAAATGCTATCAACATGGGTTGTTAGGACTTTCGCAAAAACGCTATAAAAAGTCTATTATAGCGTTTTCTGTTAGCTATTATAACCCTTTTTTCTTGTAGTGAGATTACACTAATAACTCTAGATTGTTCATATAATGGATAGTGTAAATTGCAATTCAAAATTATCAAATAATTGTTAAATAATAACTAAATAAATAAGAACATTAATTACGAGTCTTTAGGGCATAAATCCCAACATAAAGAATATTGTGGACGTACGAAGCATCAACATGAAACATATTTCAATGATCAAAGTGTCTACTTCTTTCTATGAGTTTTAAGATTCAAATCCCCACATCCACATTTGTTGTACTAAAGAATTAGAACATAAGAAAAAAAATGTTATTAGCTAGACTTTAGGTTAAAATATTCTTTTTTTGTTTTTCTTTTATTTTTGTGATCATAGTTGTTTTGCTATGGATGAACTACCAAATGATTATACTTTAATAGCTTATCAAACTAATAAGAGTGTATTTGAAAAGTCAAAGTGAGCCTAATTCAATAGTTAACTAACTACATTATTTTTCTTAGGGTTAGATCAGGTTCAAATCTCCTAATCCCACATTTGTTGTTAAAAAGATGTGCTTGACAGCTTAAAAAGAATGTTTTTACTAAGATTATTAATGTTAACAAGTAATTTAATACATGTCAATCTAAGAATAGCTCAATGGATGACACAGCAATTATCATTTCTAATATTTTTTAGAGAGATTTTGATCTAATTAGAAGCATTTCTTCGAATGATCAAGAATGAAGTGTTTAGATAAAATTGCTTTTTAAGTTCTTATCAAAATCTTGTTTAAACAATATGTATAGCTAACATGAGCTTTAATGGTTAAGACATCTAACAGTTTTTTGAGGTCAAAGGTTCAAATCCTCATTTTCACACCTTTGTACTAAAAGAAAAACATATTTATGCATCAACATATGTAGGGAAGATTCAAATCTGTAATCTATAAAGAAGATTTTTTTTTTTTTTTTTTGAAAAAATCTATAAAGAAGATTTTAATATCTTAACGTTTTCAATTATTCTCAAATTAATAGCTTTTAACAACTTAAATAAAGTTTTTGTCCTAGTTAAAAGCATTCTCGATATTATTACATCTTACAATCAATGGCCACTACCACGTATCTCCCAAAATAATAATAATAATAAATAAAGAAAAAAGAAAAAGCAAAACCACATATATATGCCTTATTGTTGAAGCAATTACTAGAGGAATGAAAATTACCAGACAATGGCAATTATAAATTCTATATGCTTTGTCATCATTTATGGACAAAAGTTTTGGTTGTAAGTTTGTTTGTTGTCTTAAATGCAGTTTATTTGTGCCTTTCAATTGAGACATTTGTATATATGTGTTTTCTTTTTGTCATCTCTCCTTATATTTTGGCCTATTTTCCGTTCTTGTGTTGTTCTTTTCTTCTGGAATAATGTCAAACATATTTCTAGAAAAATCAAAAGAGACATAAATGTTGCACTGGAGTATTTTTGTGAAAATTCTTAATTAGGAATGGTTCTTGTATTTTTCAAGTATTTTATTTCTTTTCTTATTTACCACGAATTCGTTTTTGGTCTTTTTCATTTGATTTTCTTATTTATAACGAAATTCGTTTTGGACATGACATGAGACAATAAATTTTACTGAAGAAAAAAGTTTATGTGGTACAATATAAATTGAATTGATAACAATATATTATGAAATTATTATAGTAGAAACTGTTATATAAATTTAAATTATATTAGATTAATATATAAATTATTTGAAGATAGGAATGGTTTTTTTTTTTTTTTTTTTTTAGGAGTACAAGGAAAAACAAGAAAAATAAATGTAATGAGTTGATAAACCATCTAGATAAGGCATCTCTTGAAGGAGGATGTTGTGAGTCCATGGGGGACAATCGTCTAGTCATACTTCAAAGTGTTTTGAAGTGCAAGCATGGGTAGCTAATTACATAAGTACAACTTTATTCCTGTCTCTAGGAGTTAATAAGAAACCTCTAATGTGGTGACCTGAAAATAACTGCTTGAGGTGGTCAATAAGGGAAGCAATCTCATTAAAATGTTGGTCACGGTCATGAAGTAGATTCCAAACGATTTTTGAATATACCTCCACCCAAACTGGAGATATTCCTCATTCCAACGCTAATCTGACTCCATCTACTAGTGGTTAAGCTTCTGCTGATTCCACTGAGCAACACGTTCTCCTGAACTTTTCTACATCCACTATTGTCTCTCTTTTAGAATTTCGTATGATCAAGCCTGAGTCCATCTCCTCATTGGTTATCGCTTCATCCACATTCAATTTGAAGTGGTTATGGAGTGGTGGTGACCAATTGGTAAAGTAATCATTTTCTTCGTTTTTCAATCTCGCACGACTTTCACAATGGTTTGCTTGGATCTTGATTGGATGACTTGTCGAAGGTCGTAATCAAATAAATTTATAAACTTTGGCTCTATGCTACTTTGCAATAGGTAGTGGTCAGGTCGTCCACAGGGAAGAGTATTTTCCTTTTGAATTTAAATTCTCATGAGGTAATAGAACAAGGGGTGTGAAAATGGGGGTTTGTCACTTGTGAATAAAAATAAAAATGTGGAATGATAAAATAAGAGTCGAAATTACTAAATAACATGCAATAAAAAAGGCGAAAAATAACAGGAACAACAATCACTAGAGAGAATCGCTGGATTGGGAATTTCGTTGAATTGCCTATTTATTTGGTTTCATTGTTTGCTCTAAAATTATGATTTATGAACTACTCGAATGTCCGATGTGCTTCTTGGTTATTCAAAATAATCCATCCTACTAAACCTAAGTCTAACTGATTAAGTTACCCAATAGTCCACAAATTCATTAATCGATTAGTTATTAAATTTATGTTTGTTGCCCCACATGCTTAGCCCAATAACTCCTCAGACTAGATCTAATTGATTAGAAAATTAACCAGATGAGTCTTCAAAATTGCTCCCTAATCAATTGCATTACGATTAAGGCCTGAAATTAGTTAATTTAATCAGGAACTAAAATTTCTCTAATTAAACCAAATTAATTTCTCCTAGATTCTTAGGCCTATTAAGAGTCTATGGAAATTCTAAATCGAACAAGTGATGGACTTGCCTCAGCCTAGTGGCTATTTAAAATAACGGATGATTTGCACTAGAATCATTCCTATGAGATATCAATTCATAGGGAATTCATCTTATACAATTGTTTAAACAAGAATCTAAGATGCAATCAAGATTCATTCATAAAACCTCAAATATATTCAGCAAACTCACATAAGCAATTCAAGAATTAACCCTATCCAACGACAAAAGTAGTCTAGCCTAACATGCTTAGAGAAAAAGCGCTAAAATAAATGAAATATAACATCCAAATCAATCTAGAAAAACTTAAAAGCAATGAAATACTGAAAAGAGGAAAGAAATACAACCAAAAGCCGAGAGGAATCGTAAAAATCTAACCTAATTAGGCTAAAAACGAAAAAGATGCATTTATATACCAGTCGCAGCGTCGAGAGGGAAGCCTTTCTGGACGCACGCAATTGAAGCAGCGTCGAGACACTTCGGAAATGGAAGCGTGAATCTGGGTGTGCCTTGAGCTGAAACGGTAATTTGAGCAAGGCTAGCGTTGAGACGTTCTTGAGACGCTCTGGGCTAGCATCTCAACGCAAAGCCCTCGGGTTTTCAAGCCAAATTCAGCACTTTGAAGCGTCTTAACGCAATCCTTCGGGGTTGAGACGCTCTAACATGGATTTTTCACCTCTCCTTCATCCCGTGGTTTCCACAAAGGCTCCAAACCTCCTTAATTTGCCCGAATTAACGTCAATTTGAATTATTGGCTCCCAGAACCTCTTACACTCGAATATCTACAAAATAAAAAATTTAATCATTAAAAGCACTCTAACAAGATTAAATTAGAGGTAAATAGATAGCATGAAATAGGTGTCTGCATATTCAGAGATGTGGTTTTATGCCTAAACAATAGGATCGTTTGCCAATTTGTGGTTTTTTGTAATAGACACCACGTGTGTTTCACTGAAAGAGCTTGATTGAAAAGTCTTATGTCTCTTAAACCCATGCCTAGTTTTGTCATAGAACTCCATTGCAATCAGTGAATCTTATTTCCTTGTTCAGAGCTATCCCACCAGAAATTAATCATCATCTTATTAAGATCATGACAACATCTCTGTGGTAGCTTAAAACATGTGAGGGTATAGGTGGGGATTGCCTGTGCCATTGCTTTTATTAGCGTCTCCTTTCTGGCTGTTGAGAATATCTTCCCTTTCCATCCTTGCAGAATCTTTTGAACTTTGTTTTTTATGAAATTTAAATAAACTTTTTTATTCCTGGATAAAGAAGACGGACAACCGAGATGCTATTTCCATGGCCTGAAACTATCTTGACATTCAAAATGTTGACTAGTTCACTCTAAATGTTATATATTTTCAGTTCCCGACCCGAAAGCTATTACTGTCTATTGAAATTGATAATTTATATGACTGTGGCTTCCTCATAAACTTTTAGAAGCCTCTATAATGAATTCCTCCTTGCAAGCTTTGAGAAATAGTAAGTTGTCATCTGCAACAAAAAAGAGGTGAGAAATAGTTGGTGTCTGTTCAGGCAATTTGAAGACTTGAAATATTTTGAGAGATCTCAGCCTTTCTTATTTTGCAGGTTATTTAGTTTTTCCAGCATCTTTACTTTTCAGTATTTTCATTTTTATCGCAGGTGACAAAAACCCCCATTTGACAACCCCTTCTTTTGGTTACTCCATAAGAACTCGAATTTGAAGAGAAAATTACCTTTTCCTGTGGACAACCCAACCACTACCTACTACAAAATAGAATAGAACCGGAGTTATAAATTTTATTTGATGTCAACCTTCGACAAGTCGTTTCATCAATGGTTTTCATCTTTGACACACTTGAGTTCATAGCCAAATTCAAAAACACAAAAACAAATTTTTGAAAACTATTTTTTTCTAGTTTTCAAAATTTAACTTGGTTTTTGAAAACATGGAAAGAGGTAGGTGACAAAACAAATAAAGTTTGGGATGATAATAGTGTTTATAGGCTTAATTTTCAAAAACAAAAAATAAAAAACCAAATGATTATCAAACAGAGTCTAAATTGATGATCACAAGGGACATCAGGGATTTCGTAGACACTTTGACCTATTAGACATAAATTGAAAGTTTAGAATTTATTAGACTATCTTCTAAAGTTTAAATACCTATTTCCCTTTTCTTTTTTTTTTTAAAAAAAAAAAAAAAACCCTATCTCCCACCAACTTACAAGGTGTGAGAGTGAACTTTTAATTTAACCTATGTTTAAGTTTTAATCTTGATTTTCTCAACAAACAAAAAAAAATATTAATTTTTATGATTACGCAATTTACATTTTTGGGTTTTTTTTTTTTAATACATTTTTTGGGTTTTCTTGTTATTAAATTTCGTTGACTATTAGACCATCATATATCGTTACAATATCTAACCCGTCGCATCAATAGTTAATAACAGCCCTTAGTAGGAAAAAAATAGGGCAAGTGTAAATGTCCAAAATGTCCATACAATTGTGAAATCAGAAAAGGGAATGAAGGGTGTTTTGGTAATTAGCAATATACTAGTACAAATGTAGACACCGGAAAATCAATACCCAACCGTTTCTATAAATTGAAAACCAAGTCCGCTTAACTGAGGGAACTCACCACCACCACGAGATACCGGAATTCTACGACGGCGACGGAGTGGAAAATGGACTGCCGCCGTATCAGTCAATGGTAGCGATTGAAAATTCTTGGTACTTTAAACCTCGCCTCTTTCTTGGCGTCGGATCGGAGCCGTCGTTCTCGTTCTGACCACTCGCCTTCGACCGAGAGGCTAGCCGGAGCGGTTAGTTTCCGATGAAATTCCTTTTTGAGTTCGTTTCTTGCTGTGTGCCGGTGAACATGTCGCGCATGGACAATCCAGAGGCGACGGCGGCGCCGGGCGCTGAGGAGATGAGATCTCTGGCTCCGATCACCACCAGAAGACACCGGCGGAGAAAACGAGGCGCGTTGTTTCCTTCGGCGGCGAAACTGGCCGCCGATTGGAAGCCGTCGCTGGGAGCGATCTCGGAGGATAAGGTAGTTCTGGTGGTGATGGAGAGAGAGAAAAGCGATGATCGGACCGCCGAAACGGAACGATCGGTGAAGAGAAAGAGCGGATCTCGAGACGGAGAGGCCAGAGGAGTTCACAGCCGTAACAACAGTAACGATTTCAGGTACGTACGGTTTGTCAGTTCGTGAATCTTCGATATCAATATCGAAATCGTAACGATCTGTGAAATGAAAACGACATCTGGAAATAATCTTTCTGCTATTTTCTCTCTCTGATCAGGCGAAGTCCGGCGGCGATTCCGGTCGTGATTCCAGCATTTTCTCCGACTCCGTTCTTGTTCTGATGCGATTCTGCTTCCATTTTCCAATCACTTCAGGCCTGTGTAATATATGTGTATATTTTTATCAAATAGTTGCATCGTAATAATAATTTGTATAATTAATTAAAATTTGAATAGAGAAAGTTGAGAGGTTGAGGAAGAAACTTCTCCATGGAATTGTAGCTTGTTTGACTGCTCTCTTTAATGGGGACTCTCTGCCATTTAAATGTTCCAATTTCTACATGATGATTTTTCGATTATATTTTTAGGGCAAGAATCTTCAATCTGTTTATGGATCTTTACACAAATTGTTGGAGAAAGATAATTTTGGTTTTTGAAGTTTAAATTCTATGGTTGTGTTTTTGAATGGTTACTCTAACTTCATTTTGTTTTGGTTCTTATGCGTTCTGAAAAAGTTTTATTTTGATCCACAAACTTTCCTAAATATCATTTTTGTTTTTGTTGTTAAATTTATGTGATTGTATTTTTCTTTTTTGAAAAATCAAGTTATTTATTCTCATGTTTGATACTAATATGTGGCTCAAATTGCCGGTTCATGACATTAGATAAAATTTATGATACTTTAGAAGTTTAACAGTAAAAATAAATAGATGTCGATGTCAATTTTAAAAACTAAAATAAAATGTTTCTCAATAAAATAAAATAAAATATCAATGACCATCTAATAGGTTAAGAGACTAGATGTTTTGAATCTGCCACCCACATGTTATTAAACATAAAATAAAATAAAATAGTTATAAAAGAAATAAGGATTAGGATATAACAAATTATTTAAAAAAAATAAAATTAAAAAATGAGTATAGAACTAATTTATGTTGCTTTTTGGTAAAAAAAAAATTAGGGAATTCAAACGTACTCTTAAATAAGACCAATTTAAAAAGGAAGAAATCAAACATATTTTCAAAGAACGTTAGTTAAATGTCTATTTCTAAGATTTTTGGTAGTTTTAGAATCGAGAAAAGTATATTTAAACTGCCATTAAAAATTTGAAAAAGATATTAATAATTAATTAAGAATAATTTATAAGATATTGAAAAATACAGGTACACCCTAGATATGATTTGTTTAACCTAAATAAGATAATCTCACTCAACTTTAACAATTATCATTAATAAGACAAACTTTTATCTTGTCGTCTACGGAAATTCATTTCATTTTGCCTAAGCAAATTTTATCATTGACTTTAATCCAATAATTTAGTAAACTATATATGTATATATATTCTCACGTTGTACCACCTAATATTATATTATTCGTTTTCTAAAAAAAAAAAAACATTATATTATTCGTATAAAACTATCGAAATCAAATGTTTGACTCAACTACCCTATATTTCAATATATTTTATTTAAATACATGTAACATATGAATCTCATACAATTAATAAAATTATATTGGATCCATTGATAATATTGTATGTCTAATGGTAGAGAACACTAATATATAGTCTCACATTAGTTATAAACAAGCAATACCATGAGTATGTAAACCAGAAGAATATATTGGTGAAAGTTTCTTTAGGTTTAAATAGGCATATTCAACTTTATTTTTCTTAAATTATCATTTTTTTATAGAATAAAAAGAGGAAAAAAATTATCCAAACATGATTTTAAGAATTTTTGTACTTAAAAATCAGAAAAGCAAACAAGTTCAAAATCATAACCAGTTTCTAATTTTTAAAATGTGGAATATAAAAGATCTATATATAAAAAGATTGATAGTAAGCAAATTTAATTAAAATTTGAAGGAAAAAAAAAAAAAAAAAAGAGAAAACTCCATTATGCAAGTTGATGTTAGAATATAAATTTTGTATGATAAAGAGATTCATAGCATTGTTGAAAATGGGCTGGAAACACCAAGTGGATTTGAATTGGATGGAATAGTTTATTAAAATTAAAATTGAAAAGGCAAGAAATGTCACATAAAGAAGAAAAAGGATGCATGGGATAATGGAAATATATAGGGAAAAATTGATGTATTTGGTTAAGAGTCACATCATTCACAAGTTTCCCTTTCTTTGATCCAAGTAGGGCTCCAATTGACATTTTTTCGTTTTAGAAGGGTCTGATTTCTAGCATCTTTCTTAACTCTTGGGATAAACATTATCTATTATGTTTTTATTTTTATGTAAAATTATTTAATTTTATATTTACTGTTCTAATTAAAAAAAATTATAATGAACGGAAAAATTGATTGTTATATTTACAACGGTTAGGTTTTATGCCCTAAAACTTAAAACTCGTAGATAGTAAATGTAACATGTGGTGACTGTTTGATAATAAAGAGTTATTTCATTTCAATAAAGCGTTATTGATTCTATATTGATTAGTCTTGCCTAAATAACCACAAATCCAACAAACTAAGAACTTCAGACTATGTAATGAACACTTGAACTTTATGTAGTGACATAAGTGTGAATCAAGTTCAAGTAATGGCCTAAACGATCTATAGTACAGGGATATGGTTGGGTACCTTATCCTGGGGACACTATGGACGCGACTCACTTTGTCCTTAGTATAAACGATGTGATCCTGAATCATTCATCTTGTGACATGTGAGTGAGGTCGTCTTATGCAATGAGTTTGCATAAGACCGGACCATGAGAATAGTCACTTTCACTTTATAACGTCATTTACTGATGAAACTGAATATTTCATGCGATGACCTAGGTAACTCGATCTTAATCCTAAGCTAACTATGAACTTATGTTTATTCGGGATTGTCCTTTGATTTGCATGGGTGAGAGTGGTCCGAGTTTGTTGACTCAATAAGCCTACCAATTTGGGGATGAGATCGGGTAGAGATACCTGGGGACATAGTCCTACAAGACGGAATTCACTTCTACCCGTTTTAGAGATAGTAGAGAGGTTGTTCCGTTAAGTGCTAACTTCGGGGCTTGAACAAAGGGATCCCGCCCTCTCATTGGCCCGAGAGGGATTCGGTCTGTTGGTTGAATCACAAACCAACTGTTCATTAGAGGATCAGTGGGACTTAAGGAATTAGAAGTAACTTTAGAGGTAAAACAGACATTTGACTCGCTATAGTTATGAACAACCTGTGAAGGATCGACTTACTAATCATGGTTATATCAAGTGGACAGAAATATATCTACAGTGAGGGAAGTGCAACTATCGGGCTATAGTGGAGTGTCTCGATAGTTAAAGAATGTTGATTAACTAGGTCAATGAGTTTGGCGATTAATCTCAGCTCGTTGGAGCCCATGATCTGTAGGTCTATTCACTACTACAAATTTGACCTTTATTGAGGCTTGACTTTTTAGGTTTGTTGACGCTTGTATCAAGAAAACGTCAATAAAGGTATCATTTGTACTTTAAAATAAATTATTAATAAATAAATAGGTATATTGACGATTATATTGTGTCAACAAATGATCTCGTTTGTGTTGACGGTTAAAAAACATCAATGAATGTGATTAAAAGATTAATTTACGTAGATTTTCGTCCAACTCCGCCGTTTCACATAGTTGACAGAAAAAAACCATCAATGAAAAGGGTTTTGTTGACGGTTTGTATTGACGCTTATTAGTCGTCATTGACAGCTAATAAGTGTCAATAAACATTACAATATTGACGTGCAATAAACGTCAATATTAATGGGGGTTTCTTGACGGTATTAAACGTAAAAAAATTTAAGCTTTTTTGGGATTTTGGATTTAAGTTTAAATTACTCCCAAATTTGAAGTGATTTTAGGAGTTTAAATTGGGTTTTTAATTGGAAAAAAGATAAAGTTGAAAAAAAAAAGAAATCCAAGACTCTCCTTTGTTTTGTTTATTTTAGTGGATTATGAAAAATAAAAGAAAAAGGAAAAATAAGAAATAAAGAAAAGGAAAAAAAACCCTAAGCATCTTCCTCATTTTCTCTTTTTCCCTCTCCATGCCCACCCTCCCCCCATTATCATTTTCTCGTTCGCGTAGCAAGGTCGCACACCCCGTCCCTCATCGTTTTCGTCTTCGCACACCAAGGTCGCACACCCCACACCGTTTTCTTCGCAGACCAGTCGATTACACACGCATTCACGCCCCTTGCCGTTTTCTTCGTCTTCGCACAGCAAGTCGCACACCCCCGCTTTGTTTTTCTTCGCCCCGCACCGTCTTCGCGTAGCTAGGTCGCACGCCTCCGAAAAGAGCGCCGTTCAACCTCTTTTTCTTCGTCGCGTAGGCTCGCACGCCCCCCGGTTTCTTCTTCACACAACCTTGTTTTCTTCGTCGTGCAACCCCGTTTTTTGGTAGGTTCAGCCTCAACCCACTCGATTTCTTCATTTTTCTGCTTATGCGCGCCCATGTAGTTTTAAACTTCGAAATTGTTCTAGATCATGACCCATGCTTATTCGACTTGAAATTCAGATTACCCACTTTTTAGTAGCTTCAATTTTATACGTTTAAGGTTCTTTGAAAGCCGACCAGGTTTAATCAGTATTCATGTGTATGTTTGTGTGGGAAATGATTTTTGTTCGCGAGGTCGATGGACGTTGAGAAAGCGGCGAAGATGTTCGTGCAATGGCAGAAATGAAGGGATGCGATGGTTTCGAATGGGGCTGATAGAGCTGGGCGGGGAGGCAATACTAGTTATCAGGTCAGAGAGACGCCTGGCCCGCCTATCGTATGTATTGGCTTGGCTTCGTGCAGAACCAAGGAGGCATTCTGGCGGGCGCGAATCGATGAATCCGAGATTGAAGATGAACTGGGAGCGAGAAAGATTTATTTGCAGGGTTTGTCGAAGAATGGGCACTCTGTGATGATCGTCAAAGGGGACAAGCATCTTCCTGCTAAGGATCAAGTTCAATTCAAGAGTGAGTCCCCTAATTTGCTTGTTTGAACTGATTTCATGATTCTTGAAATGAAATTGATGGATCCTGAAATCAGGTTTTGCTTCTAATTGGAGTTTCTTTTGGATTTTGTTTCGAATTTGTTTACTCGCCATTGAAATTGGTTTTATGTTGACATTGAACAACTCCACTCTTTGTTTCCTTTGAAGATTGGATCTGTTGTTTTAATTAAGGGAAAAATACACTTTTGGTCCCTGAGGTTTAAGTTAGGTTTCATTTTGGTCCTTGAGTTTTCAAACACAACATTTTTACCCCTAAGGTTTGGATTTAGTAGCATTTTAGTCCTTCTGTTAAATTTTCTGTTAAATATTTAGCGGTAAGTTGACTGGATTTATTTTATATTATTTTCCTAAGCTGATGTGACATTTCCTTATTAAAAATATATTTAAAAATTTGTTAATAAAATTATTATTATTATTATTTTATTTCTTCATCTCTCTTCTTCTTCACCGCCACCACCATAGTTATTTACCACCCACCGTCATTGACCACCGGCTGTCACCGTCGCCGGCGATTATTCCGACGACTAACTCCGGCGATCGAAATTTTCTTTTCCTTTTTTTCTTCTTTCTTCTTATTTTCATTTCTTTTTCTTCCTCTTCTTTTCGTCTTCTTTTCTTTTTCTTCCTCTGTTTCTGTTTTTTGTGCAAAACCCAGATGCCAAAACGTGGTTTTTTTTGCTCTTTTCTTTGAAAAATTATCATGAATCAAGAAAGTTTTGAATTTGAACTAAACCCAGTGGAGTTTTCCAAAAACCCATGAAATTAAAGTCAAATTTTACTTTGGGTAATAAAGTGGAAAAACCAAAAAAGTAAAAAAAGAAAACCCATATGCCAAAACATGGTTTTTTTTGCTCTTTTCTTTGAAAAATTATCATGAAGCAAGAAAGTTTTGAAGTTGAACAAAATCCAGTGGAGTTTTCCAAAAACCCATGAAATTGAAGTCAAATTTTACTGTGTAATTAAGTGGAAAAACAAAAAAAAAGTAAAAAAAGAGTTGAGTTTTGCACAAAATCCACACAGGTTGCGTATATTTTAGGTTTTGGGGTTTGCATCTAAGCTTTACTAAATGAAAAATGATTCATGTGTGGAGCAACCCAACACATTTTGTCCTTTCCGACGAAACAGAAAGTTTCCATTTCAAATCCGAAACTGAAAAAAAACAGAGTAATTTCTTTCTTTCTCTCTGTTAATTGAAAAACAAAACCCATTAAAACTGAAAATTGCATAAATCCACCAAAATATGTTTTCACAAACAAAACCCAAAAGGCTACCGATTTTTCGAATCCAACGAATGAAATTTACCCATTTCAGATTAATAGCACCGAAACCCATCCAACATCGGGTGTCAATGTCGAATCTGAAGCGAAGGAGACATCTCATTCCCTTCAAATGTGAAGCTCACTGGCGGTGGCGAAGGTAACGAGAAAAAAAAAAGAGAAAAGAAAGGAGGGGAGAAGAAAGACGAAGAGAGGGGAAGAAGAAGACGACGACGGTGATGGATCTCGTCCGTGGCAGCACTGGCAACGAGGATGGCAACGGGCAGTGATGGAAACGGGGAAAGGAAGGAGAAGCATGGGGAGGGCAGAGAAAGAAGAGAGAGAAGGAAAAAGAAAGTAAAATAAAAAAAAACATATACTAAAATATTAGATATATTTTTATTAAAAAAATTTAAAATACATTTTTAATAAGGAAATGTCACATCAGCTTAGAAAAACAATAAAAAATAAATCCAGTCAACTTACCGCTAAATATTTAACAGAAAATTTAACAGAAGGACTAAAATGCTACTAAATCCAAACCTTAGGGGTAAAAATGTTGAGTTTGAAAACTCAAGGACCAAAATGAAACCTAACTTAAACCTCAGGGACCAAAAGTGTATTTTTCCCTTTAATTAACTAGTTGAAATACACGTGCGATGCACGTGGTTAAAAAAAAATTTATCCTACAAATTTTTATAGTAAAATTTAAATTTTGAATGAGTCTATTTTGCATTTTGTTGTAAAATGAACTTTATCACCCAAAACACAACCAAACAGATTTAAGGCATTGTTGGTGAGAGCTCAAATGTGTCAAAAAATCTTTGAGACCTTTTTTTATGGCAAAATATAAACTTTGAATAAATACTTTTTATTGGGTTTAAATTGTATGTATCTGCATGAATTTTCAAAGTTACGAAAGAGAAAGAATGTTAAAAATATTGGGTTTTATGCCCTAAAACTCGTAGATAGTAAATGAAACAAATTAATCGATCTCAATAAGTCATTCTTTGAGTGATTCAATAATTTGGTTATTGAATAATCGAGTTCATTAATAAACCATAAATCCAATAAACTAAGATCCAAGGTTGTTTAAATGAAACTTGGACTAGTATGTGGGGACATACGTGAAGGGATATAAGCCCCACGCAGCGGAAAGAATTACCGAACCTACTTAGAGTCTTAGATTCTAATTGAAATATCAATACAATTTGCAAAATATTACAACAACAAATCTATATTTAATGGGTTGTATGTAGGCTGTAAACATGCTAAATGATCAACTAGATTGATCCTAGTGATCAAGGATTTCATAGAAAACTTACTTTTGTAGAAAGCCTTGATCAATTCGCTTTTTCTTGCCAATAAGAATGAAAACGCAGCATCCCTCTTGTGCGAACACCACCAATCGGCTACACCGGTATATCTCTAAGATTTCTTGAAGCAGGAGACTTGAGGGAGTCTTTTGGGAGAGATCTCTGAAAGAAGGAGAGACAATGAGATGTCTTTCACCCCACCCCAGGGGTCCTATATATAGTAAAGACCAAGACCTTTTTTCTAATAGGAAAAGGAAGACTTTTTCCTAATAGGAAAATGTCTCTAATTTTAATAAATAATTAATTAATTTCATAATTAATTAATTATCCAATTAAATATCATATATTTAATCTTAGGGATTTTATTAAAATTAAAATTAATATGAATCCAATTCATACTAAAATTTATTTGAACTCTTTCAAATATTTTTTCTCAAGAATTAATTTTTGAAATTAATTAAAAAATTATATTATAAAGTTTCATAAACTTTATATTATAATGCATCAATATACATTATATGATTCCCCAAATAAATTGAACACTTTCAATTTACAATTTATATTTATTTGTTTCAAGTCTTTTTACGAGCTACCAGTGGGACCTAATGGACCTACAAATCAGAAGCTCCAACGATACGAGACTAATCGGCTTAAACTCATTAACCAAGTTAGTCTCCATTCGTTAACTGTGGGTCACTACACTAAAGACCCACAACTGCACTCTTCTCACTGCAGAATATTTCTGTGTCCATGGATATCGACCAATACTACAAGGCAGTCCTTCATGTGTGTTCGTATCCCAGCTGGGTCAAATTACCGTTTTACCCCTAGTTTACATCTTTGTCCTTAAGTCTCCAGTGCTCCTCTAATGAACAACCTGTTTGAGGTCCAACCAACAAACAGAAGTCCCTCTCGTGCCATAGAGAGGGTTGGGCCCATTTTTCAAGTCCCGGAGACACCACTTAAGGGAACACACCTCTACTTACCCTAGAGTTAGGAAAGAGTGAATTCCATCTTGTGTGATTATGTTCCCAGCTCCCCACTCGGTATTATCCCCAAAATGGTAGGCTTATTGAGTCGGCGTGCTGGCCACTCTCACCCATACAAATCAAAGGACAACCCCTCGTGAACAGGAGTCCATAATCCACTCAGGATTGAGGCTGAGTTATCTAGGTCATCCTAGTAAAATAGAAACCAAGCCAACTAACGGTGTTACAGTTAGTGGTTAACTATTTCGCGGTCCGGTCTTATGCAAACTCATTGCATAGGATACCCCCACTCGCATGTCAACTACATGAACGCGTTGGATCATTGCGTTTGTATCATAATACAAAGCGGGTCGTATCCACAGTGTCACCAAGATAAGTTACCTAGCCTTATCCTTGTACTATAGACCTTTTAGGTTGTTACTTGAACATCGATCCCCGTATGTCCCCACATACTAGTTCAAGTTACATACAAACAACCTTGGATCTTAGTTTATTGGATTTAGGTCAAATAGTGCAATATTTAACAATAACATTTTATTGCAGAAACTAAATAACACTTTATTAAATACAAGTATAAAATTTTTTTACATTCACTATCTACGAGTTTTAGGGCATAAAACCCAACAAACTCCCACTTGAACTAAAACTCTAGTTTAGTGGGATGTACAACAATCTATTCAGCAGTGGGTGTATAAATACATGTATAAAACATATACAATGTACAAATACAATAAACTAGGGCATCACTATACCCATTACATAATGGTATCACTATACCCATTACATTTCTCTCACTTGCCCTAGATTTCATCTTTGTACATAACTCGTAGACCTAGACCTTCTAGATGACCCTCATACCCTTTTAGCCGAGAGAGCCTTCGTGAATATTTCAATTTAATTCAATATGCTTGTTTGTCTTGGGCTGCAAAGTTCTTATGAATTTGCCACAGCACCACTGTATCACTATAAAGTCTGATGGGCAAGTTCACATTTGGAACACATTCCAAATCAGTCAAGAACTTTCTAAGCCTTACAGTCTTTATCACTGCTTCACAAGCAGCTATATTTTCGGCCTATATGGTCAAGACTGTAATTATGCCACACTATAGCTCCTTTGTAAAGTTTGACCATTGATACTGATTGATATCTGCTGACTATCCCTACAGCATAACAGATGTCAGGCCTCGTGCAGAGCATTGCATACATTAAGCTGCCCACAGCGGAGGCGTAGGGAATCTGTCTCATATCCTCAATCTCTTGAGGTGTCTTAGGACACTATTCCTTAGACAAGTGAACCCCATGCTTGAAAGGCAATAAGCCCTTCTTGGAGTTCTGCATCGAATATCAAGACAACATTTTGTCAATATACGTTGCTTGAGACAGGGTTAATGTTTTGTTCTTCCGATCCCGGATTATTTGGATTCCAAGAACATATTCGGCCTCTCCTAAATCTTTCATTTGGAATTGGGCCGCTAGCCATTCTTTTATATCAGACATATATCCTTATCAGTCTTAAAATCCATGTCAGTGTATCCTGTAAGGATCAAATCCTTAGTCCCATACACGAGCATATAGTTCCTCTTTCTCCTCAGATACTTGAGGATATTCTTAACGGTTTTCCAGTGATCAAATCTTGGATTAGATTGATACTTACTGACAATCCCTATTGCATAGGGCATTCGTCTCATGTCCTCAACTTCTTGAGGTGTCTCAGAAAACAGTTTCTTAGACAAAATGAATTCCACGCCTGAAAGGTAGTGAACCCTTCTTGGAATTCTGCATCTTATATCTAACTAACATCTTGTAGATATAAGACACTTGAGACAAGGCTAGCTTTTTGTTCTTACGATTCCTAACGATTTGGATCCGAATAAAAAACTTTAGCTTCTCCCAAATTTTCATTTGGAAATGAGCTGCTAGCTTATTTTACTAGTCAGTAAGATAACCTACATCATTCCCAATGACTAGGATATCAATCACATACAACACTAATAAAGCTACTGAACTATTGACGATCTTCTTGTAAAGACAAGATTCATCAATGTTCTTGATCAATGCCAAAAGATTTGATCACAGTATCAAATCTTATATTCCAAGATCGAATTGCTTAGGTCAATCCATGAATGAATCACTTAAGCTTGCAAACCCCTTTTGCTTCTGATCTTGCTAAATGAACCATTCTGCTTGAGACATGTAGATACTCTTCTCAAGATTACCATTCAAAAGGGTAGTCTTGACATCCATTCTAAATGGACAAGAGTTCTAACAGACTTCAACATGACGACAAGATATAAGAATTTCTTACAGTCCCCTGTCTCTAGGTATAACCCTTTTGCAATAAGTCTAACCATAAGATTATGTCTCGTTTCTTCTTGTAGATTCATTTGTAATCCATAGGTGTTACCCCAATAGATAGATCTACAAGATTCTAGATGGAATTGAAATCACATATTTCAATTCCGGGTCCATCACTTTAATCCAATTTGTTCTTGTTAACATCAATCATTGTCTTGCTCTAAGACAATGAATCCTCAAAGCCATCATCAAGTATGACGACCTGGGCTTCAATTAAGCCCATGTAACGGTCGGATTGTAGAACAATCCTCCCACTTCATTGAGGCACTCTCAACTCTTGAGATAGACTTAACTAACCAGTTGTATTGGCCTTATCAACAACTCTTGTTAAAGGTCCAGCATCATCAACAACCCTTGTTGACTTATCAACAACTCTTGTTGATATTTATGTAGCTTCATCAGTTAATTTACTTAAACGATCTTACTTTGTGGCTTATTATTTCTTATGTGGTCTTCTTCTGAGAATGTAGCATTTGTCGGTACAAATTTTTTATTCTCTTGCGGATTGAAGAAGGATCCACATCTCTCGTTTTCATGGGGTAGCCTACGAATAGGTATACTGTTTGAACAGTGTTCCAATTTCTTTTTGGGTTGGCCACAAGCACATGTGTTGGACTCCCCAAAAATAACGTAAACTACTTTTACGCCTTATTGACAATTTAAAAGATGTTTCAGAAACACTTTTGATGGAACGTTGTTCGAAATATGCACTACAGTCTACATTGCATGACCCAAAACGAGTCAGGCAAATGAGCATAGCTCATAATGAATCGAACCATATTCAATAAGGTTCGATTTCTCCTATTTTATACATTGTTTCCCTAAGGTGTTTTCAGGGGTTTGAGAGTTGAGATGTAATTCCATGTTCTATAAAATAGTTCTTGGAATCTCAAGTCTCATATCCTCTATACCTCGATTAGATCGAAGTGTTTTTATCATCTCACCTAACAAGTTTCCAACTTCAGTCTCAAACCACTTTGAATTTCTCAAGAGCTTTAGACTTAAGTTGCATTAGGTCGAGATACCCATACCTTGAATAATTATCTATAATATAGATGAATTATTCATGCCCTCCCACTGCTTTAACATATTGGATCACAAGGATCCAAAAATGTACAAGCTCTAAGGGCTCTTTGGCTCTATAGTTCTTTTCAAGCAAAAGAATCTATTAGTCATATTGCCCTTAAGCAATGACCTATAAGGTAGTAGAGAGTTATCTTTTAACTTGCTTAGAAGTATACTCGTGACCAATCTCCCAATCATATTGAGATAAATATGTTCTAACCTTAAGTGCCAAAGAAAGGTATTTTCCTTTAGGAGAAAACCTTTGCCTTTCATTTCTTTGAGTAGTAGCAGCCTCTGGCAACGCAGTGTTTATGACTGTCTTACTCTTGATTAGTCTTAAAAAACATTTATGTTATTTTTCAGTTCAGCTGAACAAAAGTTAACTCCCTTTCTTGAAATGAACTACGTTAGCAGGGAAAGGTAAAGAGTAACATTGTTCCAGCCAATAAGATACATAAATCAAATTTCTTTTGATCTTAGGAATTATATACACATTATCTAATAATATGTATTTGCTCCCATTGGGAAAAATATCTTAACGTTCCTGGCCAAGACATCCGCTCTAATTCAAAATTTTGAGAGTTATCTCAATAGCATGAAGCTATTGGTAGGAATTCATTCCTTTTAATAAGAAGAACAAACGTGATTTGTGACTGAATCAAGTATTCGGGTAGAATCATCATTCTTCACAAATTACGCTACCAAGACTAGTAAATCGAATTTACTGTCTTTGGACAAGTCTTCTTTGGCTGAGCAAGGCTCAATGTCACATTCATTAATAACACTTCTTAATGAATTAAACATTTGGGGCATGAGAACATTTCTCTATCAAGACTAATCTTAAATTATTCGCCACAAATTAATCGTTTAAATTTGTTGTATAATCACCGTTATTATAAAATGGGCGTAAGATTATGCACATATGAAAACATTGAATCGCTGAAATAACAAATCACTTGATTATTTATCGCACTAACCCATTACAATAGCAATACAAACAATTGCATACAATCCAATCAATTTTGCAAAAGCAAGCAATCATAGAACCCTAAGACTATTGATTTAGTTTTGCAATGATGTTTCAGAGGTTTAGAGCAACAGCCACCGAAGGGTGACAACTACTCCTCCTTTGAAATGAGACACTTCTCAGCTAATTCTAATTCCGGAATAACTCATATTCCTATAGGCATTAGCCCTCGTTATTTGTTCAAGGATTTGTTAACAC
Organism: Luffa aegyptiaca; assembly: GCA_017139565.1. Classification (NCBI taxonomy): domain Eukaryota; kingdom Viridiplantae; phylum Streptophyta; class Magnoliopsida; order Cucurbitales; family Cucurbitaceae; genus Luffa; species Luffa aegyptiaca. The sequence goes on along the minus strand of CM029405.1, from coordinate 17,603,963 downwards.
ACTTAACTCATCCTCGTAAGTGTAACCCTCCCACTTTCAGATCCCAGAGGCACGCACCAACAGGCTACCGAAGGGAAAGACAAATATTGGTAATTAACCTAAGTGACCCTATCCTTTTAAGGAGTTCACGGTGTTACGAATCCTTTGATCAGACCCTCCGAAGGGATGGTTGCTCTAGGACAACACGCAGGCGGATCATAAGACTCTCACGGTGTGACCTATGGGTGGAGACCGAGGGATACGTTGACACGTGTCCCGCTCCCACTTACTATGGACATTTTCCCCATTCACCTTGTTATTGACCCATGCAAACACTTTCCGAAGGGAGGTCGCGCTAAAACGACACGAAGCCGAGCATGGATCTCACGTTGTGAATATAGGGACGTAGGAGTAAAAAATTTAACCTTCCACTAAAGTGACCTACCGTACATTTTAGGATTTATTAACCTAGATAATTCCGGCTAATTCAATTTATCTAAGTCTAATCCTATTATAACTATTATAATGAGAATTGTAATGTTCTAGGTGATTTAAACACTTTTTACAAACCTAACAACACCGTATGCTAACATGACTATGGTTATTTCAACTCAAGTTCCGGGTTCGTTCCCAGGTAGCAAGTGTTTCGTAAACCGTCAGCTTAAATACCTCCAGCCTTAGACAGAACGTAACCTGGAGAGTTCCCTTTTAACCATAGTAATGTAAAGTCTTTACTCTAAAGATCTAGGTGTATTAAACTCTTTTAATAAACCTAGTGACATTGCATGCTAACATTTAACCATGATTAATTCAACTCTGGTACTCCGGGTCAGTTCCAGGTAGGAGGTGTTCCGTAAACCGTCAACTTAAGTACCCCCAACCTTAGACAGAACTTTACTGGTAGAGTTCCCTTATAATTATAGTAATGTTTGTCCTACTTAGTAGGTTAAAACTATTTTTAAAAAACTAAGCAAAACTTAATTCTAATCCTATTAGAATTAACAAGATCTTAGGTCTAATTAATTTTAGACATTTTAAAATTAATTCATTTATCTATGATCCTATGTTTACATGCAATCTTTATTATAGGTTGACAGTTTCTAATTATCAATTTTAAACTATTCAAAATTTTAATGATTAGCCCTATAATCATGCATACTATAGTTTTAAAATAATTAACAATCATATTCAAGTTAATATAATAAAACTATATATATTGCCTTTGCATTGCATGAAATTAATATAACAATTATATTAAACTATGGATGTTCCATGCTCAATGCAACTTTGATTTCCATTATTAATAAATTAACAATTAAATTATTGCCAAAAATGGTAAATCAAAGTAGCATGCTGCAAACAATTTTATTAAATTTAACTATTTATATTTAACTAGGTAATTGTATGCATCATGCTTATCCTTTTTCATGATATTAATATAACTCAACTATATATTAAAAACTCATGAAAATAAACCATGCATTTCAACCCATACATTATAACTAATTATAATATATATAAAATGCATGAGCATGCTTTATAACCTAAGGTGGGATTTTAAATCTAAATGACATTCATAAAGCATTTAAATAGCGTATAAACCGATTAATTGGCCCCTATGATAAAATAAAGCACATAAATTACAATAATTTAAGCTATTTTATCCTAAAAACATCCTTCTGCAGCTTCAGAACCGGTCAAAGATCCACGAACCGAGTGAACCAACTTCCAGACCGGACCAAACACTCCATGAACAGGTCTGAACCAAGCCACAAACTCATGGGAATGCACGTTTACGGACTGCTTCACGCTGACACGCGTCAGCTGCTGATTGGTCGCGGAAAAAAAATGTTTCACTCAATCTGCCCCAGTCCAGTCTCGAACCCCTATCTTCCAAGCACGCATATAGAGATGCTACCAACACAGCCAGAAACGCCAATACGCTTTAAATTCGATTTCTTTATATATATATATATATATTTGCTTTTTAAATTTCATTTGTTCCATCCGTTTCGCGAGATCGTGATAGCGTCGCAACGCTTGATGGACAGCGTCGCGACGCTGTTGCGTCAGGAGGCAAAATCCAAAAATTCTAGCGACTGTTCTTCGTGTTTGGCTTCGATTTTGGATGTGATTTTCAACGATCTTCATCATGAAACACCCTAATCTAGACCCTGACTTACAGAGGATAATAGATTTACAAAATATGCCAAAAAACGCAAGGGTCTTTACATTGAACCATTCAAGAAAACGTAAATCTATGGCTAAATTAATCGAAACCATTTATACGCAAACCATAACATTCATAATGCATAAATCCCACCAAGAACAAATTGCAAATTTCAATTTAAAATCAAGAACAACTGAGTTGGCTCTGATACCAATTAAAGGGATAAAAGCCCCACGCAGCGGAAAGAATTACCGAACCTAAACAACTTGTTCATTAGAGGGATCAATGGTACTTAAGGATCTAGAGGTAACCCAGCGGTAAAACGGTAATTTGACCCAGCTGGTGTTACGAACACACGTGAAGGATCAACTTACTGCATTGGTCGATAGCAGTGGATACAGAAATATTCTACAGTGAGAAGAATACAGTTGTGGGTCTTTAGTGGAGTGACTTACAGTTAACGAATGTTGATTAACTTGGTTAATGAGTTTAGCCAGTTAATCTCGTATCGTTGGATCTTTTGATCTGTAGGTCCATTAGGTCCATCTGCTAGCTCATAACGGGTTCTGATATAATTTAGTCTTGATATTAAAGGGAGTTTAAGATAATATAATGTATGGAGATACATTATAGTATAAGTTTAATTATTGAATTGAACTTTATAATAAAAATAATTTTGGATATGATTCAAAATTAATTAATGAGAGAATTATGAGTTTAATTAAATATGTGATATTTGATTAATTCATGAATTATTTATTTTGGAATTAATTAGTTTAATTTGATTTGGTTAAATATGATTTAATCAAATTAATACTATAGTTTATATTAATGTACATTTTGATGCACATTAAAACTATAGGTTAAATGAGAGATATAAAATTGAATATGATTCAATTGTAATATTAATTAAATATTTGATATTTAATTAATGTGGGATCAATTAATTTAAATTAATTGAATGAGCTATTTAATTCAATTGAATATTATTTAATTGAATTAAAACTATATGTTATAATTGATTTAATTAAAATTGGTTTAATTAAATTAATTATAATTAATTATTATTATTTAATAATTATAATTAATTATTTAAATTATTAATTATTATTTGATAATAATTAAACGGTCCAGATCTAATTGGTTTAGATCAAAGGACATGATTGGTTAGGGAAGTTAATGATAACTTCCTAACCTAATCCTACGTAGTGGCCTGATGGAGTTTCCTTAACGATCTACTCACTCTCTCATTCTAACGAAAAAAAAGACAGTGAGAAAAGCTCTCCAAAAATTCTCTCAAGAGCAGCCCCTTATGCTATATTGTTCCCTTTCAAGGCGAGATCGATCCCACAATCGAGTTCTCAAAGTAACCCAAGAGGATAGTGGGTGAATTCGAGTGGTGGTGTCCATTGGGAGATCAAGATTGAGATTCTTGGAGCATCGTGCTGTTTGCCTCCAAATTCATGTAAGTTTCCGGAATCTAAAATGGTTTTAGGTTTATTTACAGCATGCTTAATCTGTAAATTATAGAAATTGTTTCTGAATTTTGTTGCCAATGCACCGGTTTTTCGTAAACGAAATTGTATAACGAATTGGTCTTGATTGTTTTAGCTGCCAAAGGGATTTCAACCCTTCAATTGGTATAAGAGCCCAATCGTTTAATCAATTTTGTTTTTTCGAAAATTGCATTGGTTGGATTGGTGGGATCGTTATGCATTTTGAATGTTTTGGTTTGCTTAAAGACTGTTTAGGTGTTTTGGCATTAGATTTACAAATTTCTTATGATTTGATCATGTAAGGGCCCATGTTTTTGGGGCAAAAGTTGTAAATCGAGTCATGTAAGTCCGTGTCTACTGAATTAGGATTTCAATTTGATGAAATCTGCTCGAATCGGTGTCCAATTTTGAGTTTTCAGCTACTGGAACGAATGAACAGAAGAAGAACCGCCCAAAAATTCAAAAAAAAAAAAAGGAAAAACAAAATAAGATTCTATGCGTCCGCTAAAGATTGAACCTGTGTGCTTTGAGTGGTTGGCGTCAGACGTGCGTAGCAAGCGTGAGGGTAGGAGTTCAAGGCGGTTTGTGGGCAGTTATTTTTTTCGGGCGGTTCATGGAGAATTTGGTCCGGTTTGAGCAATTTGGGTCCGGTTCGGGCGATTTTGACACATTTCGGTCTAGTTCGAGGCGGTTCAGACCATTTACAAGGCGGTTTAGGGCTAGATTTTGATTAATTAATGTAATTTTTCATTATTTTTTGCCCTAGGGTGCCAAAATACTGGTCTTTATAGCTATTTAATGCTTTATGAATGTCATTTAGCTAGATCCCATCATAGGTTAAGCATGTTTCATGCATATTTATGCTATAAATGTTATAATATATGATAAATATGTATGATTTAATTACATGGATGATTTAGTATAATTTTTATATTAAATATATGAAATTAGTGAAGCATGTTGCATCTCATTAAATAGTTAAATATAATAGTTATATTTTATTAATGTCTTATGCATGCTTAGATTTATTTTCTTGAGTAATAATATAATAGTTATATTATGAATGGAAATAAATATCAATGCTTGTTTTTTTTTTTTTTTTGAAAAAATCAATGCTTGTTTTCATGTATGATTTAATATAAAATGTTTATTATATAAAAATGAAAAAGCATTGAGCATGACATCACTTTAGATTAATATAATCGTTATATTATTGTTATCAGTGTCATGGGCAATATGGTGTTTAATAATTAGAATATGATTGTTATTTATCCAACACCATAGTAGCATGTTATAGGGCTAATCATTAAAATTTGGAATTGTTTCAAAATGATTAGAAACCGTCAACCTATAACAAAGAGTTGCATGCAAACATAGGACTTTAGGTTAAATTGATTTAATTTTAAAATGTTTAAAATTAATTAGACCTAAGCTCATTATAATTCTAATAGGATTAGATTATTTTCTTACTTAGTATTAAAATATTTTTAATGAAGTAAGTAGGAAAAACATTGCTATGATTATAAGGGAACTCTACCGGTGAAGTTCTGTCTAGGCTGGGGGTACTTAAGTTGACGGTTTACGGAACACCTCCTACCTGGGAACTGACCCAGAACCTGAGTTGAATTAATCATAGTTTAATGTTAGCATGCAATGTCACTAGGTAATTAAAAGGGTTTAATTCACCTAGACATTAGAGTAAAGACCTTTATATAAGAGTTATATACATGCATAGACTTAGACAGATTCACTTAGCCGGAATTTACCTAAGTAATAGACCCTAATTCTAAAAATACTTAGTGGGAGGAAATATATCAAAACAAGATTTTCATAAATCAAGTTTTTCTCTCACGTCCTCAAGAGTTCACAACGTGAGGTCCATGCTTGGTCTCGAGTCACCCTGGGAGTGACCCCCTACGGATGGTGTTTGCATGGATCAATATCAAGGTGAATGAGGGAGTATTTTATAGTAAGTGGGAGCAGGACACGTGTCAACGTATCCCACGGTCTCGTCCATTAGGTTGCACCATGAGATCCCCATGATCGAGTTGCCCTTGGAGCGATCACCCACGGAGGGCTTGATCATGGGAGTCGGAACATCCCAAACTCCAGAAATGGATAGGGTTTCTTAGGTTCATTTCCAACTTTGACTTTCCCTACGGTAGCATTGTTGGGACCGACCTCTGAGATCTAAAAATGGAGGGTCACACTTACGGGAAATTTTTAAGGTGTTAATAATTTCTTGACCGAAAAACAGTAGCTAAGAACTATTGGAATATGAGTTATTCTGGGAATAGGGATTGGCTGAGATTGTCTCAATTCAGAGGAGTAGCTGACTACCCTACGGTAACTGTTGCTCTAAACCTCTGAAGTATCGTTGCAAAATGAATGTTTATTCTATGGGTCGATCATTACTTTTGCTAAATTGATTGGATTAAAATAATATTATTATTTTGTGTAATGGGTTAATGCAACAATACTGATTAAATTAATTTGTTTGTTTGCAGCATGAATCGTTCTTTGTATGCCTCTAATAACGTCGTATGTAATCAAACTGGTATTTCAAATACAACAAAAAAATTAAACTTAAACACTAGTTGCATGGAATTGGTCTTAACTGAGGGCTGTCCTCAGGCCCACATGTGTCATTCATCTGAAATTGTTCATGATGAATATGACATAGACTGCTTAGCAAATCTCAATGAAAATAAATGTGATTTATTGGTCATTGAAACGTGTATAGTGGAAAATGATGATACAGCCTGGATCCTTGATTCAAGTGCCACTCATCACGTATGCTCTTCCTTTGAGGGAATGAACTCCTGGCAACAATTAGATGCTGGGAAAATGACTCTCAGAGTTGGGACTGGGGAGCTCATTTCAGCTAAAACAGTGGGAGACATTAAAATGTTCTTCTCCAATGAACGCTATATGTTATTATATAATGTATATATAGTTCCTAAAATTAAAAGAAATTTGATTTCTATTTCTTGTTTGCTTGAACAAGGATATTCAGTATCCTTTTCTGTAAATGAAGCCTTCATTACTAAAAGGGGTGCCGATATCTGTTCTGCAAAAATGGAGAACAATTTATATGTTTTAAGACCAATAGAGTCTAGGGCTATTTTGAACAATGAGATGTTTAAAACAACTGAGACTCAACCTAAACGGCAAAAAGTTTCTCAAAGTACCTATTTTTGGCACTTGAGAATTGGTCACATTAATCTCAATAGGATTGGGAGATTGGTTAAGAACGGACTACTAAGCCAGTTAGAAGATGGTACTTTACCTCCATGTGAATCATGTCTCGAAGGTAAAATGACCAAACGACCTCTTACTGGAAAAGGTTATCGTGCCAAGGAGCCCTTAGAGCTCGTACATACGGATCTCTGTGGTCCAATGAATGTTAGGGCTCGGGGAGGGTATGAATATTTCATCTCTTTCATAGATGATTATTCAAGGTATGGTTATTTATACCTAATGAGTCATAAGTCTGAAGCCCTTGAAAAGTTCAAGGAGTATAAGGCTGAAGTTGAGAACTTATTAGGTAAGACCATTAAGACACTTCGATCTGATCGAGGTGGAGAGTATTTGGACTTAGAATTCCAGAACTATTTGATGGAACATGGAATCTCGTCCCAACTCTCAGCACCAGGTACACCTCAACAAAATGGTGTATCTGAAAGGAGAAACAGAACCTTGTTAGACATGGTTCGATCTATGATGAACTATGCTCAATTGCCTAATTCTTTTTGGGGTTATGCAGTAGAGACTGTAGTTTATATTTTGAATGTAGTTCCCTCAAAGAGTGTTTCTAAAACACCATTTGAGCTATGGAGAGGGCGTAAAGCTAGTTTACGTCATTTCAGAATTTGGGGCTGCGCTGCACATGTGCTAGTGGCAAACCCAAAGAAATTGGATTCACGTTCAAAATTATGCTTATTCGTAGGCTACCCAAAAGAAACAAGAGGTGGATGCTTCTTCGATCCACAAGAAAATAAAGTATTTGTATCGACAAATGCTACTTTCTTGGAAGAAGACCACGTTCGAGAACATAAGCCACGTAGTAAGATAGTGTTAAGTGAACTTTCTGGTGAAGCTACACATTCATCACCAAAAGTTGTTGATGAAGCTGGACCTTCAACAACGGTTGTTGATGAGCCCAGTACAGAGGCTGGACCTTCAACAAGGGTTGTTGATGAGCCCAGTACATCTGATCATGCCCATCCTTCTCAACAGTTCAGAATGCCTCGACGTAGTGGGAGGGTTGTTATTCAACCTGAACGCTATCTGGGTTTAGCAGAAACTCCATCTGTCATACCTGATGATGGAGTTGAGGATCCATTGACCTTTAGACAGGAAATGAATAATGTGGATCATGACCAGTGGGTCAAAGCTATGGACCTAGAGATGGAGTCTATGTACTTCAATCAAGTCTGGGATCTTGTAGACCAACCTGAAGGGGTTAAACCCATAGGGTGTAAATAGATATATAAGAGGAAACGGGACGCAACTGGGAAAGTACATACTTTCAAAGCTTGACTTGTGGCAAAGGGTTATACCCAAAAGGAAGGGGTGGACTATGAAAAAACCTTCTCTCCAGTTGCCATGTTAAAGTCAATAAGGATTCTCTTGTCCATTGCCACATTTTATGATTATGAGATTTGGGAAATGGATGTCAAGACTGCCTTTCTAAATGGCAATCTTGAGGAGAATATCTTTATGTCTCAACCAAAGGGGTTCATTGCTCAAGGTCAGGAGCAAAAAGTTTGCAAGCTTAAACGATCCATTTATGGGTTGAAGCAAGCTTCCAGATCTTGGAATATAAGGTTTGATACTGCTATCAAATCTTATGGCTTTGACCTGAACGTTGATGAGTCTTGTGTTTACAAAATGATTACTGGCAGTTTAGTAGCTTTTCTAGTGTTGTATGTAGATGATATTCTGCCTATTGGGAATAATGTAGAATATCTAGCTGAAATTAAAACTTGGCAATCGACTGAGTTCCAAATGAAAGATTTGGGTGAAGCTCAGTATGTTCTAGGGATTCAAATTATCAAGAATCGTAAGAACAGAACGTTAGCCCTGTCTCATGCATCCTATATAGAAAAGATGTTGTCTAAATATAAGATGCAGAATTCCAAGAGGGGTTTACTACCCTTAAGGTATGAAGTTCATTTGTCTAAGGAACAATGTCCTAAGACACCTCAATAAATTGAGGATATGAGACGAATCCCTTATGCTTCAGCAGTGGGCAGCCTTATGTATGCCATGTTGTGTACTAGGCCTGACATATGCTATGCAGTTGGGATAGTTAGTAGATACCAGTCTAATCCAGGGTTAGACCACTAGATTGTAATGAAAAACATCCTTAAGTATCATAGGAGAACGAGGGACTATCAGCTTGTGTATGGTGCTAAGGATTTGATCCTTACAGGATACACAGACTCTGACTTTCAGACTGATAAGGATTCTAGGAAATCCACATCAAGGTCAGTGTTTACCTTTAACGGGGGAGCTGTAGTCTGGCGTAGCATCAAACAAGGATGCATTGCAGACTCCATGACAGAAGAGATTGTCGCGGTCTCTTGTCAAATAAATTTATAATCCACGATTCCTAAAGCTAACTTGTAGCAGTAGTGGTCGGGGACGATCACAGGGAACAATCGGTTTATTTCTAAATTCTTTTATGTTTTTAAGGTAACCAAAAAGGGGGGTTTTATAGATAAAAGATTAAGACATAAAGTAAAGGCATGAAAAAAAATAAGGAAAATTAAATGCAAGGAAAGTAAAGGCGGGGTTAGTTGATCTTACCACAAGGATCATGGTAATCGAGGTTGAACTCGGTGTTAAGTTTGATTAATTTCATTCATCGATTATCAATTGATATTTAATTAACTATCTAAGTTCGGCGTACTCCGGCAACAAACCGAGAGCCATGATCCAACTATCACAAACATGCAAACGCTAAGTTTGATTCTAGTTTAAATTAATTAATAGGTCTATTAACTAATCTAAACCGCATTGGAATCTAGCCGAATTAATTCACATGCAACGGGCAACAAACCACAATTACAATTGATTAAATCATTTAGTTCTAGGGACACATGCGTAATATCATAACGTTAGCCTATTTGCTACTTAGATTTAGCAAGTAAATTTAGACAGGGCGCGGTCAAGGTTGTCAATCTTTCCTACCACAATCTAAACTTGTATGCAAAGAACTAAAATCACAAAGACAATTAACTAAGTAATTAAGAATAGAAATCTCATAAAATTGAATCAAACTTACAAACCGAGGTCCCGATTACAACGATCCGAGCTTAGTTGGCCATAGACAAGCACCTCCAAGCTCGAGGCTCGATCAACTGACCCTTAGACTAAGAAAACTGTAAAAACTAAGAAGAATGGTGGAGAAAGGGGAGAGAGATGGACTACAATGTTGTAGCGATTTGTGTATTGAGGGATGATTATAAACCTACACCAAGGACCTCTATTTATAGTGTTTCTTGGCCTTCAATTCGTGGAAAAATTGTGCTGAATTGGGTCTTCAAACAAGGAAAATTTCCAGCCAAAATAGGAAAAATTCAATTCTGGAAAACTGCCTAGCGTCGAGACGCTAGGACACAGCGTCGCGACGCTAGGCCTTCAAATATGGGAAAAATTTTGCTGATCAGCACAACGTCGAGACGCTATGGTGGCAGCGTCTCGACGCTGTTCCTTCAGCTTCACGCCCAAGTCTTTTCCTTATTTGAGCAGTGTTCCGACGCTTGGCTGGCAGGCTCTCGACTCTACGACGGCTCCAAGGGCAAAATAGTCATTTTATGCTCCGATTTCGCTCGTTTAAGCCCCGAATCGCTTCCAAAGCTCCGGTGAGGACCTATAGATATATTATACTCATTTTAAAGCATTTTCGCAAGGAATTCAACTATGATAAGAAAATTGGGAGATTCTAAGTGTATAATAAATTGGACTTATCACTCCACCATGGAGGTCGAATATGTCGCTGCTTGTGAAGCAGCTAAGGAAGCTGTATGGCTTAGAAAGTTCTTGATGGATTTGGAAGTTGTTCCAAATTTGAACTTGCCAATCACCCTTTATTGTGATAATAGTGGTGGAGTGACAAATTCTAAAGAACCTCGCATCCACAAGAGAGGCAAGCACATAGAGCGCAAATATCATCTCATCAGAGAAATCGTGCAACGAGGGGACGTGATCGTCACGAAGATAGCTTCAGAGCACAACATTGCTGATCCATTTACGAAGACTCTCATGGCTAAAGTGTTCGAGGGTCATCTAGAGGGTCTAGGTCTACGAGATATTACATAGAATAATCTAGGGCAAGTGGGAGAAGTGTAATGGGTATTCTGTATGCCCTAGTTTATTGTATTTATCTGTATTTGTACTTTTCATGTATTATACAGTATTAATACAAAACCATTATTTCTACTTCAATGATTATTCATTCAGTTTTGATTGTTGATGTACATTGGCCACTAGAGTTTTAGTTCAAGTGCGAGTTGTTGGGTTTTATGCCCTAAAACTCGTAGATAGTAAATGAAACAAATTAATCTATCTCAATAAGTTGTTATTTAAGTGATTCGGTAATTTGGTTATTGAATAATCGAGTTTGCATAAATAAACCATAAATCCAATAAACTAAGATCTAAGGTTGTTTAAATGAAACTTGGACTAGTATGTAGGGACATACGAGGATCGGTGTCCAAGTAACAACCTAAATGGTCTATAGTATAGGGATAAGGTTGGGTACCTTATCCTGGTGACACCATGTGATACGACCCACCTTGTATTCGATACAGATGCAATGATCCAAAGCATCCATGTAGGAGACATGCGGGTGGGGGAATCCTATGCAATGAGTTTGCATAAGACCGGACCACGAAATAGTAACCACTAGATGTAACACCATTAACTAGTTTAGGTTTCTATTTCAATAGGATGACCTACGTAACTCAATCTCAATCCTGAGTCTGTTATGAACTCCTTTTCAGGAGGGATTGTCCTTAGATTTGTATGGGTGAGAGTGGCCAGTTCGCCAACTCAATAATCCTACCATTTTAGGGACAAGACCGAATGGGGGTTGGGAACATAACAGTACAAGATGTTATTCACTCCTTCTCCTATTGGGGTAAGTAGATGTGTGTTCCCTTAAGGGCTGATTCCGAGGCTTGAACAAAGGCGCGCCTTCTTCTCCTGGCCCGAGAGGAACTCCTGTTTAGTGGTTGGACCCTAAACAACTTGTTCATTAGAGGGATCAGTGGTATTTAAGGATCCAGAAGTAACCCAGGGGTAAAATGGTAATTTGACAAAGCTGGTGTTACAAACACACGTGAAGGATTGACTTATTGCATTGGTCGATATCTGTGACACATAACTATTCTACAGTGAGAAGAGTGCAGCTGTGGGTCTTTAGTGGAGTGACCCACAGTTAACGAATGTTGATTAACTTGGTTAATGAGTTTAGCCAGTTAATCTCGTATCGTTGGAGCTTCTGATCTGTAGGTCCATTAGGTCCACTTGCTAGCTCATAACAGGTTCTGATATAATTTAGTCTTGATATTAAAGGGAATTTAAGATAATATAATGTATGGAGATACATTATAGTATAAGTTTAATTATTGAATTAAACTTTATAATAAAAATAATTTTGGATATGATTCAAAATTAATTAATGAGAGAATTATGAATTTAATTAAATATGTGATATTTGTTTAATTCATGAATTAATTAATTTAATTTGATTTGGTTATATAATTTAGTCTTGATATTAAAGGGAATTTAAGATAATATACTGTTTGGAGATACATTATAGTATAAGTTTAATTATTGAATTAAACTTTATAATAAAAATAATTTTGGATATGATTCAAAATTAATTAATGAGAGAATTATGAATTTGATTAAATATGTGATATTTGATTAATTCATGAATTAATTAATTTAATTTGATTTGGTTAAATATGATTTAGTCAAATTAATACTATAGTTTATATTAATGTACATTTTGATGCACATTAAAACTATAGGTTAAGGGGCCGTTTGGCCCACTGTGTTGGTTATAATAGCCCCCGCTATTATAACCAACCCAGTGTTTGGGACACCAACAAAAATAAGGGGCGGAGTTGGTTATTTTTCCCCTCCGTGTTGCTACAGTAACCACTATTCAACTCACCCCAATTATTCTATCCATTCTCTACAGTAACTCTTTTCTCTCTTCTTCCATGTGACTCATTGACTTTTCTACCGACGACCGGCCGACGACTTTTTCGGAGACCACCGACAACTTTTCCGACGACCGCCGTCGACTTTCCGGCCACTTTTCCGGCAATCACCGACGACTTTTCCGGCGACTTTTTTTTTTTTTAAAAAAAAATCTTCTTCTCATTTTCATTTCGAAAAATATAAAAAACGAAAATAAAGAAAGAAAAAAGAGGTAGAAGAAAATGAAAGGAAAAAAGAGGGAAAAAATTTCGATCGCCGAAAAATTTGTTGGTGGTCGTCGGAAAAATCATAAAATTTCTAGGGAGAGTTAGATACTAGGTTGTCTTTGTACATATATATAAATATGGAGTTTTATTACATAATTACTTTTGATAATGAAGTATATGAATGTTTATCTTCATCGTACCATATTTTTCATTCCAAATTATACTTATCGTATTTAAGTTTACCGTGATAATAATAATTTAAAAAAAAATACTACTCAAGTTTTTATTTTATGTGATTTCTATTTTATTTGATTCTTTTGATAATAAAGGTAAAATGAGTTTTGAATAAACGTTTACCATTTTTATGTTGGAAATACATAAATGAAACAAATATGGTTTTTCTATATGAAATCATAAAATGACTTATTTTGTGAAAAAACCATGACTCTAAAACAAAGAAAATCAACCTTTACTTTAGGTTATTTTTGTTTCCTTTTAAGCTAAACACATAATTTAACCCCTGTACCCAAAACTTTTATTTTTTTTACAACTAAACCTTTTTTTTTATTATTAATATTTGAAGTACAAAGTTGTATGAGGAAAATAAACAAAAAAAAAAAGTCAAGAAAAAAAAAACAGTCAGCTTGAAACATAGATTATTTGAACCCAGACTAAAATAATTTGCATCCTAAAACACTGCACCCCAAACACAGACTATTTTATCCCAGACTATAATAATCTGCACCCCAAACACAGATTATTATAACCCCCAGACTATTATAATCCCCCAGCTATTATAACCCCCAGCTATTATAATCAACCCAGCGCCCCAAACAGCCCCTAAATGAGAGATATAAAATTGAATATGATTCAATTGTAATATTAATTAAATATTTTATATTTAATTAATGTGGGATCAATTAATTTAAATTAATTGAATGACCTATTTAATTCAATTGAATATGATTTAATTGAATTAAAACTATATGTTATAATTGATTTAATTAAAATTGGTTTAGCTAAATTAATTATAATTAATTAGATAATTAATTATAATTAATTATTTAAATTATTAATTATTATTTGATAATAATTAAACGGTCTAGATCTAATTGGTTTAGATCAAAGGACATGATTGGTTAGGGAAGTTAATGATAACTTCCTGACCTAATCCTACGTAGTGGCCTGATGGGGTTTCCTTAACGATCTACTCACTCTCTCATTCTAACGAAAAGAAAAACAGTGAGAAAAGCTCTCCAAAAATTCTCTCAAGAGCAGCCTCTTATGCTATATTGTTCCCTTTCAAGATGAGATCGATCCCACAATCGAGTTCTCAAAGTAACCCAAGAGGATAGCAGGTGAATTCGAGTGGTGGTGTCTGTTGGGAGATCAAGATCGAGATTCTTGGAGCATCGTGCTGTTTGCCTCCAAATTCATGTAAGTTTCCGGAATCTAAAATGGTTTTAGATTTATTTCCAGCATGCTTAATCTGTAAATTATAGAAATAGTTTCTGAATTTTGTTGCCAATGCACTGGTTTTTCGTAAACGAAATTGTATAACGAATTGGTCTTGATTGGTTCCACTGCCAAAGGGATTTCAACCCTTCAAAAAATAGATAGGTGAATAAAATAAAAAATACATATGATGTAATTGAAATAAAAGTTGTATAGTAAAAGTGATAAAAGAAAGTAATACAATAAGACAACTTATTACCTCAAAGGTAATTCTTTGGTGGTTCTTGGAAGAGATTGATTTCTGGAGACAAAAAAGAAATATTATATTTCATAAGAATAATATCTCGATGTTTAAAAAAAATTAAATAAGTATTTACTTAACCAAACTTTGATTAAAGGAGAATCTCTTTATAAGCAACATTTTTTGTATGTCTGGAAGACATATTTGGATCCTCTAGTGACTTGATAAGAACTTTTGTTGTTGACATTGAAATTCCTCTTGATAATGCAACATAGAGTTGTCCATGTGAAAATACAGGTTGAGGAAGGTATATTCCAACATTAGGAACAGTTTTGTCCTTGTGCTTTGTTTATCGTCATTGCAAAACATAATCGAATAGGAAACTATTTTCTTTTGAACTTGAATGAATACCTTTCGTCATTAGGTGGACTTAATGGAATTCGTGGTATGAAAACTTGTTTTCCTGCATGTTCTCCCATTGCTACTTCAACATGTATAATGTTTCTTCCAAATGATCAACATATCATCCTTGTTCCATTACACAATCCATTGGATGGGTCTAAATTTCTCAATAACATAATAGGGCAATTAACCTTTAGTATAAGCTTATGTGGTGGTATTCCATTTGGTAGCAAAGAATTTAAAAATTCTTCCTGATAGTAGGCATTTGTATCATCCATTGCCTCATCGAAGCTTTTGAAGGTTTTAACTTCTCCGGGAAAGATATCTATCAAAAGTTCATTCAAATAATCGACATGATCATTTGTTGTAGCTAAAATTGCTCTGTTGATCATGTATTCCATTGATGTAGCATGAAGTTGTATATCTGGATATGTCTTTCTTATGAATTCCATTTTCATGTTACTTCCAAAATGTGGTATTGCAATTTCTTGAGGCAAGGTAACAATGTCATCATTATAAGTAGGTTATTCTCCATTTCCATAAGATAAAATCTGCAAATGCTTTGTCATTATGTACCCTCATATTCTGTTTCAAATGCAGTTGATGCATTTTATCCCAAAGATACGATCTTCTCAAGCTAAATGCAACAGTTTGTTGTCTTGTTCCTTTTGGAAGAACTGGAAGTACTTGACGAAAATCTCCTCCAAACACGAATACTTTTCCTCCAAATGGTTGAGTACAATCCATTATATCCCTCAATGATCGATCAAAACAGTTTCGATTGTATATCTTTTTGCCATAGGTGCCTCATCCCATATTATTAGTCTTGCTTTTCGAATTAGTTCTGCTGTAACACTCTGCTCTGATATATTACACATTGTCGAATCAGTCGCTTGTAATGGAATTTTGAATCTAGAATGTGCTGTTCGACCTCCAGGTAGTATCGATGTTGCTACACCAGATGTTACAGTTGTCAAAGCTATCATTCCATTTGGTCTAACTTTTGCTAAAAGTGTTCGATACAAAAAGGTTTTTCCAGTTCCTTCTGGGCCATCGATAAAAAAAAACTTCACTTTTATTCTCATCAATTTTTTCCATGATGATATCATATGCAACTTTTTGTTCCTCATTTAATTTTGTTGATGCCAGATCATCTTCTTCATCTACTGTAATGGATTCTTCATCTCTTATCTCTGTCATTGAAATGAAGTCATCGAAGCTGTCTATATGAAATGGAGGGAGATCGAATTGTGCAGTATTTTTTTCCATTGATTGGAGGAGGTAATTTAGGTTTTTCAAAACCAATTGAACTTGTTGTTCATTGGATAAATCATTTGATCGGTTATAGTCGTTTGCCATGGCTTTGAAAAAAACAATTCCATAATTTTCTAACTTCTGTAGGTTCACAATATACCAACAAAGTAGCAAATAGTCTTCGAAATGCACACGACATCTCAAGCAATTCAGCCTCTTTCAAACAATCAATCAAACTTTCATCAGATTCAAGTAGTCCTCTTATTTGTGATGCTTCTTTAAATGTACAATACGTTTTCCCATCAACTGTCAACAAATCATCAAAGGATGTTGGGCCTCTAACATTATTCAATAAGAGCCTTAGATAATACCTTTCTCCCTCAATTGGATTCATGCCATTTATTCTTGCTATAACATGACCCCTTTTACGTTGTAGCCATTCTTTCATTCTTTTATCTCAGACATAGTACTTAGGAAAATCTCTGTACAATAGTTTTCTTGCATCTTCATTTCTTTGACATGTACTAAAAAATTCTGTCAGCATTGTTTTGGATACATGGTCAAATCCAATGAGTTTCTTTATATTTTGGTTTTCCCAATAAGAAACCAATTATTGATTTGGAAGATGTAATTGCAGATTTATAACTGAAGGAGATATTTCATTTAGTCTGAAATAAAAAATTCTCCATAATGCTTCCGGTGCAGAAACCCACCTAGCATCTTGAAAGTTTTGAATCTCATTCACAACAATATCCTCATCATTTACTATTGAAACCGCTGCTCTATCATGGCCTTTATATATATATTTGTACAAATATTTAACCGCCTTGATTGCAGAACAAATTTCAACATTTATATGACAATTGTATCGATGAAGAAGATATGGATTAAAAGGAACTACCCATTGATTATTTAACATGACATTGCGAATGCATATCTGCGAATAAAATTTTAATATTTATTACTACTTCAATTTTGGTATTAAGGAAAAAAATGTTTTCATGCATTGAGATAAATAAAATTTGTAAATTCTGTAAAAGTTGCATACCTGTGTTTCATCGTTTCTTCTTCAATATATTGGATACAAATCTTTTCCTTGCATAGTTTGAGAAGAATATGTTCTAGGATAGTGGAATATGCATGTTCCATTCATCATACATGGACTGTTTTTTCTCAATGTTCCACAAGGTCCATGTATTTTATGTTTGATAACCAACTCATGAAGAAGTGGGTTTGCAGTCTTATTAGGAATTTCAGCCGAAACATAGTTATCATATTGATCTGCATTTGTTATTTTATACCCACTTTTAAAAAAAATCAAAATATGAACGTGTGGCAATCCCCTCTTTTGGAATTCAATCACATATACATATGCTCCAACCCTTCCACAAACTTCTTTTCTAAAAAGTGTTGGAAAATTTAAGATTATCTTGTATTTAGTTTACTTATTTTATTAAATAATTTTCTTTTTATTAATTTATTAACTATAATTTTTAAATTAAAATGGGAATCAGTCTGATGGTGGTTCCTCCTTTTAAGGAGAGAAGTTAGCGTGTAAGGTGGATCTGGCCAACTGCCTTCCTCTTCACGATAAGGATTAGTTTTTACCTAGACCAGGCCAGAACATCTGACATAAGTTTTCCTACAAACAGATTAAAAGTCCTTTTATTTTTCTGAGCATACAAGTCAACGGGGAGTGGAGTGCCGAATAACTCAGTGCAAGTGGGGGCACGTCTTCTCTAAGGACAACGTTCTGCAACGCGCCTCGACCCAAAACAACAGGCTTTCTTAAACCCTATCTTCTCTGATTAATATATTTGATCTGCTGGTTGTTATTATTTGTTCTGTATTCCTACCCTATCTTTTTGGTTAGTATATAATTTTTCCAACAATCTTAGAGAAGACGTGGGTAGGAATTCTGTGTATGCCTTATTTGCTATGGCTTCTAGTTCTGAGTCCAAATACCATTCTTGCAAGCCTGAAAAATTTACTGGACAAAATTTCAAATGTTGGCAACAACAGATGAAATTTTGGCTCACTACCCTAGGCCTATATTCTGTAATTTCTGTTAATGAGAAAGGAAAAGAAAAGGTCTCTGAAACCTCTAAAACTAGTGATACTGATCAAAGCATAGTCCTTAAGGCCACTGTTGATAAAAATATTCAAGAAAAAGATATTTTATGTCATGGAAATATTTTGAGTGCTTTGTCTGATAGTATCTATAAAATCTTCTGTTCAACCAAAAATTCTGTAGAGTTATGGGGAGCTTTAGAAAAGAAATATGGGTCAGAAGAATTAAGTTTTAAGAGGTATGCTGTGGAAAAATGGATTGATTTCAAAATGGTTGATGAGAAGTTTGTGTGTGACCAAATTCATGAATTTGAGAATATTATTTTCGATTTGAAAATGAAGGGAATTTTGTTTGATGATGCTGTTTTGGTTGCTTCTCTGATTAAAAAATTACCCCCTTCTTGGTTAGATTTTCAAAGGGTTTTAAAACAAAAACCTGAAAATTTCTCTTATTATGAATTGGTAGTTTCTTTGAGGATTGAGGATAGACATCGTGAGAATTTGAAAGAAATTTCCCTTTCTAGTAGTCAAGCAAAAACTTTAGTGGTTGATAAAGCCTATAAACCCAAGTCTAAAAATTTCAAGAAAAATGACCCTAACAGAAATCACCAGAATAATAATAAGCCAAAAGATAAATCTATTAGTCAGAAGAATATGGGTCCTCCCTGTTGGGTTTGTGGCAAGACGAGTCATTTGGCAAGAGATTGTTTCCAACGTAAAGGTGGAACTTCCAAGCCACATGCACCGTCAAATACAAAACCACAAGCCAATGTGGTTACTACAGACCAGGTCGACTCCATTCTCCCATCGAGCGGGTATTATATCAGTAATCCCGAGTTAAATTTAGTTGTTAACTCAAATGATTGGTAGTTTGATTTTGGTGCGAGTGTTCATGTGTGTTCTAATAAAAAATTATTTTCTTCGTACCAGGAATCAAGTACCAGATCTGTAAAGATGGGAAATGGGAATGAGGCCATTGTAAAGGGAGAAGGAGAAGTTTTATTAAAATTATCTTATGGTAAAGATCTTCTGTTGAGTAATGTTCTGCATGTTCCAGAAATCTTTAAAAATTTAGTTAGTGTTTTCTTATTAGTAGAATAGGGCTTTAAAGTTGTCTTTGAATCTAATAGGGTTGTAATTAGTAGACATGGTATTTTTATTGGTAAAGGTTATTTGGTAGATAGATTATTTAAGTTGAATGGTGCGAATATTGAATTTCCATGTTCTTACTCTGTTGTGGCCAATGTTGAATGTTCTTATATTTGGCATGGACGACTTGGACATGTGAATTTTAGTTCAATAAAAAGAATGATGAATATGGAATTAATTCCTAAATGTGCTTTTGATAGTAAAGATAAATGTGAAATTTGTTTGCAAGCCAAACAACCTAGAAAACCCTTTAAATCAGTAGAGAGAAATTCATCACTATTGGAATTAATTCATAGCGATGTTTGTGATTGCAATAATACTCTAACTCGTGGAAGAAAAAGGTATTTTGTAACCTTTGTGGATGATTGTTCTAAATAATGTTATGTTTACTTAATCTCCACTAAAGATGAAGTGTTTAATACATGTAGAATCTATAAAGCTGAGGTAGAAAACCAATTAGAAAAGAAAATTAAAGTTCTAAGATCTGATAGGGGAGGTGAGTTTTGTTCAGATGAAATGAATGATTTTTGTAGACTACATGGTTTAATTCATCAGGTTACTCCTCCCTATGCACCCCAATCCAATGGTGTGGCAGAAAAGAAAAAATAACTTTATTAGATATGGTTAATGCTATGTTGTTAAGTTTTGGCCTACCTAACAATTTTTGGGGTGAAACTTTGTATTCTGCTTGTTTAATTTTAAATAGAGTTATGTATAAAAATTCTGATAAAACTCCGTATGAAATATGGAAAAATATAATTCCTAACTTGAATTTTCTTAAAGTGTGGGGGTGTTTAGCTAAAGTTAATATTTCTTTGAATAAAAAAAGGAAACTAGGCCCTAAAACTATTGATTGTGCATTTGTTGGATATTCTTTGAATAACACTACTTATAGATTCTTAGTTTTGAATTCAGATGTTTTTGGGTATACAAAAAATATCATTATTGAATCTCGTGATGCTAGCTTTTTTGAAAATATTTTTCCCATGAAAAATAATTTGAATAAGCAAATTGGTGAAAGTTCAGGTTCTAAGGATGTGTCTCCTAATTTAGAACAATTAGAACCAAGAACTAGTAAAAGAAAGAGAGTCAGTAAAAGTTTTGGGGACGATTTTTACATTTATTTAGTTGAAAATGATCCCAAAACATATTCAGAAGCAATGAAATCTATTGATTCAGATTTTTGGAAAGAAGCTATTAATAGTGAAATGGAATCAATCCTGTCTAATAACACTTGGATTTTAACTGAACTTCCACAAGGATGCAAAGCAATTGGGTGTAAGTGGATTTTCAGGAAAAAACTTAGACCTGATGGTTCCATAGATAAATTTAAAGCTAGATTAGTTGCAAAGGGGTTCGGTAAAAAAGAAGGCGTTGACTTTTTTGACACATATTCCCCTGTTACTAGAATGACTA
Source organism: Luffa aegyptiaca (assembly GCA_017139565.1). NCBI lineage: Eukaryota > Viridiplantae > Streptophyta > Magnoliopsida > Cucurbitales > Cucurbitaceae > Luffa > Luffa aegyptiaca. The sequence continues at coordinate 17,582,882 of CM029405.1, read as the reverse complement.
CTATTAGGATTTTAATAGCCATTGCTTCTATTCTTAAGAGGATGTTAAAACAGCTTTTTTAAATGGTGAATTAGAAGAGGAGATTTATATGGAACAACCTGAAGGTTTTATAAAACCAGGCCAGGAAAATAAAGTCTGTAAATTGGTTAAGTCCCTCTATGGTCTAAAACAAGCCCCTAAACAATGGCATGAAAAATTTGATAGTGTGATTATTTCTTATGGTTTTGTCATTAATGACTCTAATAAATGTTTATACATTGAAATGCTAGATTATGCGTGTGTTATCTTATGTTTATATGTTGATGACATTCTTATTTTTGGTACCAATATGAAAGTCATTAATGAAACCAAAGAATTTTTATCAAATAATTTTGATATGAAAGATTTGGGTTCTGCTAATGTTATTTTGGGTATAAAATTGATTAAAAGGGACAATGATTTTATGTTGACCCAATCTCATTATGTAGAACAATTGTTGAGAAAATTTGGTTATTTTGATTTGAGTCCTATATCTACTCCTTATGATCCAAATTTGAAACTTAGCAAGAATGTAGGAGAACCAGTTTCACAACATAAATATTCCCAAATAATTGGTTCATTAATGTATCTTGCTAATTGCACTAGGCCTGACATTACATATGCTGTGAATAGATTAAGTAGATATACTTGTAACCCATATGAATATCACTGGTGTGCAATTGAAAGGTTGTGTAGATACCTTAAAGGTACTTCCAATTTTGGCCTATGTTATACTGGATTTCCTTCCATAATAGAAGGCTTTAGTGATGCAAATTGGATAACTGAGTCAGATGAGACTAAAGCAACTAGTAGATATATTTTTTCTTTGGGTGGTGGTACAATAACATGGAAATCTACTAAACAATTTTTAATCTCTAGATCCACCATGGAAGCTGAATTTATTGCTTTAGATTTAGCTAGTAAGGAGGCATAATGGTTAAGAAATCTAATTGCTGATATTCCTGTATTTTCAATTGGCAATCCAGCTATCCCTTTACATTGTGATAGTCAAGCTACTTTAGCTAGTGCTAATAATAAAATATATAATGGGAAAAGCAGACATATCAGAATTAGACATAATTCTATTAGACAATTATTGTCTCATGGTGTGATTTCTCTTGATTTTGTCAGGCCTGAAAAGAACCTAGCGGATTCGTTTACAAAAGGCTTAGCGCGCAAGCGAGTTTCTGAATCATCACGGGGAATGGGACTAAAGCCTATAAGGTAGTCACCACAATAGACACCCAACCTCAAAGATTGGAGATCCCATGAAAGAGGTTCAATGGGTCATAACGAAATTGGAGTGTGACTATGGGAGCACTAATTAATTAAAATCTCTTTGTCCCATTCCGAAGGAGGTAGTGCTCTTAATGTGATGGTTAGGAAGAGTTAATCTCTGAATAAAACGAAGGCATGTACTATGCAGGGTGTTAATCACAAACAACCCTCGGAGGTTTCACCTATATGGGTGTTGTGGTGAGGTCGCTACAATAGGGGTTTAGGCTACTCCCTTAAAACACTCATGAAAACGGGATATGTGCGCATGACCGTCTAAAGCGCAAAACAGACCAGAATCCCTAAATTGGCTTGTACTATGTGTGGGGTAAGTGGAAATTTGAATAAAAGGACCTAGTTCAAAACTATGTTCACTATGGCTCCTTCAGATGTACACTTATCTTCACTAAGTGGAGGTTCAAACCCGGAAGGTACCTACACCTATTACATAGTAAAGATGCTCATCTTATTGCTTTCCTTAAAAGAAAATTTTACTTCCCATTTTATTAAGAAAATCTTAAATTATGTGGGGGATTGATGGAAAATTTAAGATTATCTTGTATTTAGTTTATTTATTTTATTAAATAATTTTCTTTTTATAAATTTATTAATTATAATTTTTAAATTAAAATGGGAATCAGTCTGATGGTGGTTCCTCATTTTAAGGAGAGAAGTTAGCGTGTAAGGTGGATCTGGCCAACTGTCTTCTTCTTCACGATAAGGATCAGTTTTTACCCAGACCAGGCCAGAACATCTGACATATGTTTTCCTACAAACATATTAAAAATCATTTTATTTTTCTGAGCATACAAGTCAACGGGGATTCGTAAGAAGGCTTAGCTGCACACAAGCTTTCTTGAAGGGAGTTGTATCCTAGGAATGGAGTGCCGAATAACTCAGTGTAAGTGGGGGCACGTCTTCTCTAAGGACAGCGTTCTGCAACGCGCCTCGACCCAAAACAACAGGCTTTCTTAAACCCTATCTTCTCTGATTAATATATTTGATCTGTTGGTTGTTATTATTTGTTCTGTATTCCTGCCCTGTCTTTTTGGTTAGTATATAATTTTTCCAACAAAAAGTTGGTCTTTAAACCGGACCAAATCGGGTTAAACCGGACCGGCATAATTAGGGCAACTTCACGTTTCCACGAAAAAACTGCTGCGCCGCGTGAAATCGTGACAGCGTCGAGACGCTTTAGCGATAGCGTCCCGACGCTGACACGATTTCAACCATCCGTAGCATGAAATCGCGACAGCGTCGGGACGCAATACGCCAAGCGTCCCGACGCTGTAGCGTCTGGAGCTTGTTTCTGGGCAGAACCGCGACTGTTCTTCACAATTTTGGTCAAATTCCGCTGCGATCTTCACCGTTTTTCAAGCCTAAACTAGACCCGGACTTTACAGACTCGAAATTCATGAAATATGGCCCAAAACGCAGGGGCCTTTACAATTGATCACATCAAAATAACACGAATTTCTATGGCCAATTAAACCTAACCAGTTCAATGCAAATTAACATTCATAATGCAAATTAATCCCACAAAAAAAAAATGAATCCGCAAATTTCAATCAATAAAAAAAAAATTCAGAGATGGCTCTGATACCAATTGCAGGGATTAAAGCCCTAGCGCAGCGGAAACGATCAAAGAACCACACTGATTTTCAATCATGATTGGAATACCAATACGGATCATAAACACATATTTTACAGCAACAATACAGAGAATTTATCATGCTGTAAGTTGGTTATAAATCATGCTTGATCTATTAGAAATAATCATAAATTAAGCTAATAGATCCTAGTGATCAAGAGATTGAGTAACACTTACTTTGTAGGACGATCACGACCGGTTTCGCCTAATTCTCTTGACAAAAGCACCCAAAAACAGCAACCCTTCGCTGGAAAAAAAATCCCAAGAACTTGAACACCACCAATAGAGATACACCGGTATTCTCACAAGGATTATGCAAGAGGTAGTTTGTGGGAACTAGGGATTTCTAAGGGAATTTCTTGGAGAGTTGTATCGTTCTCTGCAGAATTGGAATGGAGAATTCAGAGACAATCAATCTTGAGAGAGAGACCTTCACGATCGATAGAGAAAGCCTTCAATTGTACCACCAAAGTAACGGAACCACTTCCTATTATTTCTCTCCTCCTATCGTGAAGCTAGGTCGTGGAGAATAAATCTCCATAAGTTAAAATAACTGATGGTTGATTTATTATTTAATTAATAAATAATTAAATACATTAAATTAAATCAATATTTAATTTAATAATAATTATATAAGACAATTTTACATAATTATACCACATAACCTAAAGTTTTAATATAATTCGATTAAATCAAATTTAATCAAATTCAAATTAAAACAACATGTTAATTAATTCATCAATTAACTAACATTATAATTAAATATCATATATTTAATTATTTCTCTCTTATATAAACTATAGAATTAATGTACATCAAATGTGCATTAATTTTAACCTATAGTTTAATATGAATCCAATTCATACTTTAACCGAATAATCGAACCCCTTCGAATATTCAATCCACCCTTAGAAATTTTCCTCAAAGCCCTCAGTGAGCTACCGGTGGGACCTAATGGACCTACAGATCAGAAGCTCCAACGATATGAGATTAATCGGTTAAACTCATTAACCAAGTTAATCAATATTCGTTAACTGTGGTTCACTCCACTATAGAACCACAGCTGCACTCTTCTCACTGCAGATATATTTCTGTGTCCACGGATATCGACCATCAACAGCAAGTTGGCCCTTCACGCGTGTTCGTACCCCAGCTAGGTCAAATTACCGTTTTACCCCTGGGCTACCTCTTTGTCCTTAAGTACCAGTGCTCCTCTAATGAACAACCTGTTTGTGGTCCAACAGACAAACAGAAGTCCCTCTCGTGCCATAAAGAGGGTAGGGCCCATTGTTCAAGACCTGGAGACACCACTTAAGGGAACACACCTCTACTTACCCTAATATCGGGAAGGAGTGAATTCCATCTTGTAAGACTATGTTCCCAGCTCCCCACTCGGTCTTGTCCCCAAAATGGTAGGCTTATTGAGTCGGCGAATTGGCCACTCTCACCCGTACAAATCAAAGGACAATGCCTCATGGACAGGAGTCCATAATCCACTTAGGATTAAGGCCAAGTTGCCTAGGTCATCCTAGTGAAATAGAAACCGAGCTAACTAACGGTGTTACAGTTAGTGGTTAACTATTTCGCGGTCCGGTCTTTGTGCAAACTCATTGCACAGGATACCCCCACTGGCATGTCAACTACATGAACGCGTTGGATCAATACGTTTGTATCAATATACAAAGCGGGCCGTATCCATAGTGTCACCAGGATAAGGTACCCAGCCTTATCCCTATACTATAGACCCTTTAGGCTAAAACTTGAACATTAATCCCCGTATGTCCCTACATACTAGTTCAAGCCTCATTCTATTAGTCTTGGATGTTTAGTTTATTGGATTAGGGTTAATAAGACAAGATATAATACAAATATTGAATAATACATCACTTTTATTAATGTTCGGGCAAATGTACATTTACTATCTACGAGTTTTAGGGCATAAAACCCAACAATATCAGCTACTTGATTTACAGTGGGTATGTTATAGACTCGTTGATTAACTTTCACATTACTTGCAATTTGTATATGAATATCTTGAAAATGGTCAAACTCCTTCAATGATCGAAATACTTGTGCATAAGGATTGGACTTTAGTATATCAATCAACTTTTGTACTAAACAGTCACTAATGCCTCCATCTTGCATCACACTGATTCTATTTTGAATTTCATTCCCAGTGTCATAAAAATATAATTGGAAATATCTTGGTCTGTCTTCTGGGAGTAAGGCTGGTAGATCATGATATTTTGTCATTGGGCCCTAAATGTGTATACACCTTTTCTTGATGAAGCCAAATTTTTGTCCAAATTCACACCAAATGAAGTGAAAGAAAACATGCTATTATATGCTCTAATATTCTTTCTAAACATGATTCCATCATCGTCTACATTCAAATATAGGTTAAGCAATTGATCTGGAATCATAGCTGGCGAAAGTTGAATTTGTCCATTATAACAGCAAAACGTTGGTGTTTCATATTCAAATCTTGTTGCATTACAATAGGTACATGGAGACACCCTATTCAATTCATGAATTAGTGTGTATTCATTGTTCAAAGGCAAACCTATTTAAAATATGAAACATTATTTTTTAAGTTATCGATATAATAAAAAACATTAGTCAAATCAAATCAAATATATCAAAAAGGTAAAAAAATCATACCTACTATTGTCGTTTCGTCTAGCCGACCTGTGTTAGGTGTTGTTTCTATTTGGAGATCTTTATTTTGAAAAGCTATTTTTGCCAATGCAATATTTTTTTTTTGTATTGGCTGACCTTAGAATTTTTTCTTTTCGTTTTTTAATTGACAATTCTGCATACTTTTTCTTTTCCGTGCATTTGCTTTTGCTTTTTGTTTCTCTTTCTGTTTCCTTTATAAGATATTAAAAATCATATGTTAAAAGTATAAAACAATTATATATATGTATATGTATGTGTGTGTGTATATATATATATATATATATATTTGAATAATGTTTTGATACCTTTTCTTGAAGAACTTCCTTCATGTTCATAGTTGATGATGGAATTTGGATTTATCTCCATTGTATCTACAAAAAATTAAATGTACATCACATAGAATAAAATAAGAATAAAAATGTATACACAATAATTTGACTATTATTATATGTTATAAGAGAATTTGTAAAATAAAAATTGAGGAAAAGTAACTCCATAATAATTTGACTATTATTATTTGTTATATTTGTATGTACAAAGGCTTTATAAAAAAAATAAAAAAACTAATAACAAAAAAGAAAAGTATTATTATTTAATATATTATTTTATAAAAAAGAAAAAAAAGAAAAAAAATTAAAAGTAATTAATATATTATTTTATTTTAAGAAATTAATAAATAATTAATAAAAACTAATGCCACATCAGCAATTTGTTAGTGTTTAATAGAAAATTTGACGAAGGGACTAAGAGTGTAATGAAATCCAAACCTCAGGGGTTAAATGTCGAATTTTAAAACTTAGGGACCAAAATGAAACCTAACCTGAACTTCAGGGACCAAAAGTTTATTTTTCCCTAAGTTTAATATCTATATCTTATAATCTATCTATATTATATATAAAATTATGAATGTGAAGAAATTGTTTTACATAAAAAGGGACGTAAATATGTGTAACTTTACCGTCATTATTCCATTGTAATTAACATTCACTCTCACCAATTACCTTCGTACATTATCTCTATTATTTGGCCTCTTGGTTGTTGCCATCTCATGAAATTTCTTATTTATCAAAATTTATTTATTTATTTTTATTGTTCTCTCAAAAAGTTGATATATAGTTTAAAATTTGAGTTAAATCTTTCATATCCTCTTTTAATTGTTTATCAAAATTCAATAAAACCATTCAACATCTTCTTAACTTTGAATTTAAATAGACAAACTATTTTGCACATTCTTTACATCTTTATATGACAATTCATTTCTTCGGATGTGTAACACTTATAAACACATTTTTTTTAATTTTGAAATAGGGAGCATAAGTGGTAGCAGTGACAGTGATGACAATGAACTATTTGATATTTCAATGAATATATTCATACTATTTTTTGCCCTATCAAAGGTCTTATAAAAAACAATTGAAGATTATTTATTTCAAACAATAAGAGAATAAAGATAAATAAAGTAAAAAGAAATTAAGAAAAAAATAAAAACATAAACAAAACAAACCTACAAACCAAAAACCAACCGAGTGCTCTGAAAATTTCTGCAGCATAACGACATACATAGGACTAACCCAAAATTTTAAACACCTGAAAACAAGAAAGACACTTCTAATCCAGATCACAACTACAACTTCGCTTGACAACATCCCAAACATACTCAGAAACATAAGAACTAACTCCAACTCTCAAGTAAATGCAATACGAGTCAGATCTCGTAACAAATGCAGTTAATAATCTAACACGCCGTAAATAAAAGAAACCACAAACTTGAGTCTATTACAACTGCCAAATGGGTGAACAAACAACTTTAACAGAAACGGACCACAACTCTAACCATAAAATAAATCAAACAAACTAGATATCTAATGGTCTTTTCCTTCAAGCCTCCTCTTCATCACCAAGCTCGAATATGCTTTCAGCACCTGCAAAACCTAGTGGTGGGTCAGTACAAAACCATGGTACTGAGTAAGTGGCTCACACCTGCAAAGCCATCAATCACATACACATACAAGGCCGATATCGTGTTTTCCACACACAAGCTCAATATACATGGAAATTAATTAACACATACACCATGCATCAAACCATACATCAAGCAACATACTCATGCGACATACATCCATAACCACCAACTCAAGCTCTAACAAGCTTTATCTGACTCCTCTGAGTCCTCTCAACTCCTCTGAGTTCTCACAAAGCTCTCTAAGACTGACCCTTCGACTCACACTGACCCCTGACCATTTGTATCCAAGGCCTCAGGCTTCTCTACGGAGCTCGGTGTTCGACCCTTGACCATTTGTACCCAAGGCCTCGAACTATTGCATCGCCCCTTGACCATATTACCCAAGGCACCCGATGACTTCAAATTCTCGTAGCCCTCACAAAGCTTTCCAAGACTGACCCTTCGAGCCGCACTGTCCCCTGACCATTTGTACCCAGGACCACAATGCTTTCTACGGAGCTCGACGTTCGACCCTTGACCATTTGTACCTAAGGCCTCAAACTATGCATCGCCCCTTGGCCATATGACCCAAGGCACCCGATGACTTCACAATCAAACTATACATCGCCCCTTGGCCATATTACCCAAGGCACCCGATGCTCCTCTTAATCCATTGGTGACATACCACCCCTCGACCATTTTTACCCGAGGCACTTGACATTCACCTAACTTTCCTTTAACACATACAAGGTCCTTTGACCTCTATCACATACAAGGTCCTCTGACCTCACGGTCTCACTATCACACAAGGTTCTCTGACCTCACAGTCTCACTATCACACAAGGTCCTCTGACCATTTTTGCACTAGACAGGTTCACAACTCACAAAGCACAACCTAAACATGTTTTTCTAGCTCATGTCATAGTTTTAGTCCATGCAACAACCAAAAGTACAATACATGCTCACAACATTAAAGTCATGCTCTATAACCAATCACAACAAGATAACAACATGCTTATCACGGCCAGATCGCATCACAACAACTCAACATACATCAGTACAACAGTTCAATATATCAGATCAACATGCTCAAACTCGTCATTAACATAACATATACATATATCCACATATCGAAACTAAACAAATAAAACACACAACATGCTAGCTAGGGGTGTTCGTCGGTTGGTCGGAGTTGGTTTTGGGCTAAAACTGACGCCGACCTCCGACAAGTCGGTTTTTAATCGGTTTTTTAGAGATTGGGGGAGCCGACCGACTGAATATGCGGTCGGTTGGTCGGTTTCGGTCGGTTTTCTCCGATGAACGAAATAAAAAAATGGAGAAAATAAGAAGAAAAAAAAAGAAAAAGAAAGGAACACATCGAGACCGACAGTCATTTTTTCGTGACTCCGGTGAACTAAACAGGAGGAGAAAAGAAAGAAAAAAAAGGAGAAGATGAAAGAAATGTAGAAGAAAAGAGAAAGAACAAAGAAAATAAAAGGAAAAAATGGAGAAGATGGACATAGTGTCGTGGGTCATGGGTTGTGGGAGGAGAAAGATGAAAGAATAAGGAAGGAGTGGAAAGAGAAGAGAAGAGAAGAGAGGGGAGAGGAAAAGTCAAATCAGACATGAAAAAACGTGAATGCATGGGGAAAGGAAAGGAAAGAGAAAGGAGAGAGATGAAAAAAATTATTTATTTATGTTAAAACCACTGGTGGTTTTGAAAAAACCATGGGCCTCTCATTAATGCTATCAACATGCATTAATGAGAATGGGAGGGAAATTTTCGAAAATGGGAAGGAAAATTTCAAAAAATACATAAGAAATCTGATGGGTATATATTCGGTCGGTTGGTCGGGGTTTTTCAAAATTTTTCTCCGACAGTCGCAAAATGCAAAACCGACTCCGATCGACTCGTTCTCTAAACCGACTGATCGACGTCGGTTCGGTCGAGTCAGTTTTGAGAGTTTCCATGAACACCCCTAATGATAGCACACGAACAAACAGACTCAACAGGTAGAATTTCACTTACTTATAGCGCTCCTAAGCAATCCTAAACGTTCAACAGAACCAACCGGGAGAACCCAAAGAACTTGAACTACAGGCAACGACTACTAGGGGTTAGGAATTGATTTGAAGCACCTAAAAGACTTAATAAAGGAAACGAAGGATGCTAGAATTTACCGTTCAACATCTAACTGGCCCCAAACACTTGCTGTCCAGCGAACTAAGTGATTCAAAACCACTTATCTACAGTCCTTAGGCAATGGTTGCTCAGGTTTAAGGCCAAACGGAGGTTGGGTCACAAGACGAGGACGATTCCAAGCTCAAAACCACACTGAACAGTGCTGGAAGAAAAACAACGAATCAATCCCAAAACCCAATTCTAAAGCTGAATAAGAATGGGTAGTCTAAATTTGAATTCGAACGTCATGGGTAAATGTTGAAAGCTTACCAAAAAGTCCGTACACGCTGAAAAAGACCTTAAGCCTGGAATTTCAAAGTCGATATCGAATGGGTCAAGATTCACAACGCATTCATAGACCAAAACAACAAATCACTCCATTAAGGAAGAGGAAACTTACCCACAAGCACCCATTTGCAAAAATCCACGATTTAGGTGCGGCCAAACTGAACACGGGAGAGATAAAGAAGGAATCGAGTCCTTCCTCACGAGTCCTAGCCAAAAAATGAGAGAAAAAGGGAAATGAGATTGATACTGGCAGAATCAAACGAACATAAGAGAGAACGAAGAGCTTACACATGATTCGATAGAGACGGAGACTTGAACCGAGGACCTCGAGAACTTGCTGCTCACGGAAAGAGAAGAGACGGCGTAGGTCTTGCTGCTCAAACCAACCAACAACAAGAGGGGACAAGGGAGTTGGTAGCTCGAGGCGGGGACAACGCACGAGAGAAAGGGAGAGAGAGCACCAACGAGTCTGCTGCTGAACCGAACACGACGCGAGAGGGAAAGACTGGGAATTGCGCTGAAGATCGTGGGTTGCTCGCTAGACAATATAGAGACGAGAGTGAGGGAGCGACGTCGACGGCTTGTGGGCTGCTCGCACGGAGAAGAAACATGGGAAGACGTCGATGTGGTTGCCGGCGAGAGGAATAACACAGGGGGGCCTATCCACACATGCAGAAGAGGAGATTTCAGGGGGGGTTGACGGCGTGGAGAGGAAGGAGAGAAAGAGATGATAGGGTTTCTTTCTCTTTTTCTTAATTTCCTTTTTTTTAAAAAATACAAACTAAGGTAAGAAAACCCAATTTAATTTAAGAAAGGGAAATTCTAGGGCTTTATTTGAAATCTAAATAAGAACCTAAAAGAGTGGGATAAAATCATTTAAAAGAAATTTGGTTTCCTTTTGAATTAGGGAATATATATTAGTAATTAACTCCCAGATTAGAACTTTAGGAAATAGACCCAAATGGTCTAGAATTAGTCTAATTTTTATAACGTGGGGCGTTACATTATAATAATATGGGGATTATAATAGTCTGGGGTTATAATAGTCTGTGTCTGGGGTGCAGATTATTATAGTCTGGGATAAAATAATCTGTGTTTGAAGTGCAGATTATTTTAATCTGGCATAAAATAGTTTGTGTTTGGGATGCATATTACTTTAGTTTGGATTAAAATAGTCTGTGTTTTGAGTGTTGATCTGTTTAACATGGGATTCGGAATCAAAGGTTCAAGTAGACTGTTTTTTTCCTGACTTTTTTCGACAGCATAACGGCGTAAAATGGCCTGAACCAAAATTTTACAACACCTGTTAAGCAACAAAACACTTCTAAACATTCAACCCAACTCCACTAAACTACAATTCAGATTCCCCACCTACTTCACTATACGAGTCAGGCCTCGTAACAACATTCATTAAGCCAATCATGCAACAGAACACGTTATTCACTCAACTTTTAATAATGCCAACAACTTATCCCAAAAGAATGCTAACTAAACAACTTTATTCCTTAACCGAGAAAACAATGGAAATAAACTTTAAGTTCATAAACATAAACAACTCAACCCAAACTCACCATAACAGATTAACGATTAACAAAACTAAGTTAGCCTACTCAAGTGTAGCAAAAACAAACTAAACCATCAACCCTAGCCTATTCCACCACAACAAAGGAAAGAAAGCTCAAACGCCCTAGGGTTCCTCCTTGAAGTTCTCCTCTTCCTCACCAAGGTCCAACTCGTCATCCAAACCCGCAACATCTAAAATGTTGGGGGAAAGATGGGGAATGGGGTGTAAGTACAACCGTGGTACTGGTAAACAGCTCACACTTACCAAGCCACAAACAATCAACCAAACAACCAACGTGCTTAACACACGCATCCAACAGGTTTACACAACCACAAACAAGCAACATGCTTTTAAGCTATAAACTAACCACATGCTTAAAAACATTACACAACTATGCTCACAAGCATCAATTAACCATCATGCAAATGCATCACACGCTATGCAACGCACGCACTAGACTCCACATGATTTCCGCGTCATGCTCCTCAACTACATGATTTCCGCATCATGCTCCGCTAATACATGATTTCCGTGTTATGTTCCGCAATACACATGATTTTCGCGTCATGCTCCGCTAATACATCATTTCCGCGTCATGCTCCGCTAATACATCATTTCCACGTCATGCTCCGCAATACACATGATTTATGCGTCATGCTCCACTAATACACATGATTTCCACATCATGTTCCACTAATACACATGATTTTCACGTCATGCTCCGCAAATACATGATTTTTGCGTCATGCTCCGCTAATTACATGATTTCTGCGTCATGCTCCGCACCTACCCTACATGAATTCCGCGCCATGTGTTGCGCCACTTTTACGTGATTTCTGCGTCACGCTCCACTACACATGAATTCTGCTCCATGTGCTGCGCCTCACACCCGACTCATGCTACACACCCCCATGCAACATGCAAGCCAGACTCAAACGTGCTCAACACGACATCTCATCATGCTTCGCACCCAAACACTCAACATGCTTAAAACAAACACTCATCACGTTTAAACACCTTAAGCGTACACATTTCAAGCAACATAGAAGGTACATTTCATGCTTAATACAAGCACTTCAACGATCACAACACAACAATTCATATTTGACAATTCATACATAGCACAAATATGAGTAAAGCAGGTAACAAACAATCATACTTCATGCAATCAAACAAGCTTAGTAAGTAGAAACTACTTACCTACAACGCTTCCAAGGCAACCTTAGTAATCCAAGGCAGTCCAATAAAGCCTTAAAAGACAAGGATAAAACCTACTGAATTAGAACCAACTCAAAGTTACCCTAAACATGCTTAAAAGGCCTCATTCAACTAAGAAAAGACCTATTTCTTTGCTGGACAGCCACTCAAAATTCTCCAAATTAATAACCCAAAACCTTTAGACCATGGGCAACCATGTCTAAGAAACGACAGGCGATGGGTATTCGATGAATGACCGCATTTAAGGCTTTTTAGCCACTGGACAGCAAGCAAATATAACTTAAATGGCATACTAATAACAGCTAAGAGATCAACAACACAACTAAGGCTTAGATAACTAATATGAACCTATTTGGCATGCTTTTTAAACCATGGACAAGAAGCATAAACCATTAAACTCATGATTCAAGAACCTACAAGGGTTGGGCAAAACTACAAAGGCGACGAGACTAAGTGGGCATTGATAAACTACATGCTTTAAACCACATACAGCAGCAATGACCCATTTTACACATATTCTAGGACCTATAACGGTTGGGCAACACTTTAAGAGCCTACACAACTAATGGGCAACAACTACGCATGCTTCTAAGCTAGAACAACTAATGGGCAAACCAACTTTAATGCTATCAAACAAGGGACACCGAAGAAACTTACCAAATGGACCCACTTTCACGCTAAACGGGTTATTCTAACCTCGAACAGCGTGTTAGAATGCTCCTTGGGCAGTGGGTATCCGAGTTGAAGTGTTTCGAACTCAATCGAACACTTAGACAACACTGTAGAACAGAGAATCCAACACCACATTAAAATTCCAGCACTTAAATGAATGGGCAAATTAATCTCAACACCATCCAAGTATTGGTAAATGCCTAGACTTACCGGAATTGCTTAAACCACGCCGAGACACCCACGATTTGAGCAAAGATGGCGTTGCAGAACAAAAAATCAATGTTAACTTAAAATTTCCAGCACCTAGAGCAATGGGCATTCTACTTTAAGCTCTAAACAAAAATGGGTAAGAGTTAAACTTACCGAAATCGCTAAGCGACGACGAAACACCCACAAACTGAGCAAAGACGGCGCTGGACAGCAGCTAATCAGACCTTAAATCCTGAAATACGGAATCCATAGCTAGTGGGTATTTGCTTAAACTCGAATAAAGGCCTAAAGGAGTATGGGTAAGGGATTAGACTTACCGAAAATGCCAAACGACCTTGAAAACACTCGAAAATGCTGCTGGACAGAGGCGAAATCGCGAGGAACTATGGCTTTGAGCTACTAGGACCCGAGATCTAATGAATCAAACAAAGGAACACTTAGATTGGGCTTAAAACAACCAAGAACAATAGAAAAAGAGCTTACCCATGTTTTTTTTCTTGTCTGAAACGTAAGGAAAAGGGAGATGGACTCACAATCATGAAACCCACGACCTTACCCACGAACCGAACAAGAGAGAGGGAGAGATTCGTGAGGAAGACGGCGGCACAACAGATCGACGATGGGGCTGGGTTCCACACAAAACGCACGAAGGGAGGGAGAAATCGCATGGAGAGAGCGATCGCGGAGAAGACGATGGCGCGACCCAGACGGCGACGGCGACGACGACGACTGCATGGAGGCGACGGTGGCGTGAGGTTGGGCTGGGCGGTGGCTGAAGCTTCACGGCTTAAGGAAGGGGAGGCTCACTGCAAGAGGGGGGTGGGGCTCTTCCACGTAAGAGAGAAAAAGATGGAGAAAGAGAGAAAAAGAGTTTTAGGGCTTGGTTTATTCTTTTCCTTTGAATTTCTTTTCTTTTCTCTTAATTGCTTAACCCACAAAATAACAAAGACTCCAAAAATAGAAGTCCAAGAATAGGTACTTCCTTAACCAAAGCTGACTAAAACTAACAGGCTTAGTATTTAATTAAAATCCCACAATACAAGCCGAATAATAATTATATTCCTTTCGACTATATTCACGGAATTTAAATACACCGAAAGACACGGGGCGTCATAAATATTATATTTTGCAAATATCAATAAAAAAATATTTGGATTTAGTTGTAAAAAAATAAAGTATTGGGTATAGGGGTTAAATGATGTGTTTAACTTAAAAGGAAACAAAAATAACCTAAGGTAAGAGTTGATTTTCTTTGTTTTAGGGTCATGATTTTTTCACAAAACAAGTCATTTTATGATTTCATATTGGAAAACCATATTTGTTTCATTTCCGTATTTTCAACGTAAAAATGGTAAATGCTTATGTGCAAAGAAATTATGTAATAAAACTCCATATTTAAAATAAAATAAAAAATAATTATGATTTGATTAAGGAAATGAAATTTCTTTTACTCTTGGATCAAGAAAATGAGATTGCTTTTAACTCATTACTTCTCTCTCTTGTCTCCTGAGTAATAATCTGGAAAACTCATTCAAATTATTATATTTCTTCTTTAGTATAGCAAAACATTTTTCA
Source organism: Luffa aegyptiaca (assembly GCA_017139565.1). NCBI lineage: Eukaryota > Viridiplantae > Streptophyta > Magnoliopsida > Cucurbitales > Cucurbitaceae > Luffa > Luffa aegyptiaca. The sequence continues at coordinate 17,567,608 of CM029405.1, read as the reverse complement.
AAATTACAATATTACTCATTATGTTTTAAAATTTCAATAAGGCATTTTGAACAAAAAAATCCTACCCAAATTGGATTTACCTTCTTGTTTTGAAAAAATCTAAAAAACTTGTCCAACTAACTATTTTTTATAATGTGCCTTTTGAAAAACCTCTTTCTTTTTTTTTTTTTTTTTCTTTTTTCCTTTTTGAGTTCGACTGGGTAATTGATTTCAAAATTTTTATTTTGCACGATATCATTTGACTTTGATATATCTATGCAAGGGAAACTTGTAACAGTACGAAAATAAGCTTTTTTTAGTGCAACTTGTTTCCTAAAATCTGTTTTTCTGCGAAAATCTATTATTCGAAAGCCTTTTTTTTTTCAAAATTATGTGCCATATAAATCTTTCTTGATTAATTTCTATTTCTTTTCTAAAACAGATTTTATTTTCAAGTAAATTGTTCTTTCTAAACCAATGTCTCTTTTTTTATTTTATATTTAGCTATAACTCCTAAATCCCAATCAGCAATGACCAATTTCATACTTTCGTGCAATATTCAAAATAAACTAATTTTAAAATTTTAAAATTCTGTTAAAATTGTGTTAAAATTCAGAATAAGTAAACATATGGTAAAATTTGTGTTAATTGTTAAAGTTATAAAATTTGTGTTAAAATTTAGCTACCTTTGAACCAAGATCCAGAACAAATGATTTTTGAAGCAACCTTTAGAATAAAAAATTTCAACCACCAAACATATATTAAAAACACAACACAAATATAATACTTCAAGTTTCACGCATGTTCAACATGTTTAATATACAATATCCTACATAAATTATGAATGAAATTCTACACTCAAATACAAGCATAATAAAAAAACAATGTTCAATCAATATACATGAACAAAAAAAAAATGTGCAACAGAGATAAATTACATAAGGAACATTTGTACAACATAGAGAAATTACATAAGGAACATTTTATCTTTAAAAAAAAACAAACCTCGAAGTAAGGTCGATGAAAGTATGTTTTCAAACAATGAAGATTAGAACCTAGTTATCGACTATTTAGTACAAAAAGAACAAGGAGACTAACGTTACTAGGAGGAGATGAGGAGGAGGCAAAGTATGAGGAAAGAACTAGTTTCCTTGGCGAAGGAGTTCACCCCTGTTGCAAGAGAGTAGTGAATTAGTATTATGTCAAAGATCGTGTACAAAGAAGTAGTTAAGAAGAAGGGAGGTAGAGAAAAGAGACTAACCCAATTGTATGTAGAGGAAGAGAAGAACGAGATGGGGCTGCCTGAAGAACCAACAGAGGATGATACATGTATATAAAGAATGAAATTGAAGGGTAGGTTTCAATGTTGGTTGGTGCACTTTTTGCATAGAGTGGGAAAATCGGCCAGCCTCAGGTCTTTGAAATTCATTCATGAACATTGAATTTCATGTACAATGTTGGAAAACAGAAACAAAGATCTCAAATATGACCATGAATCAGAGAACATACATGGACAGACAACGATGATGTAAAACAGGACAGGCAACACAAAATTATGGTAAACATACGCAAACAAGACAGAGATCTAAAGTTATGGCTCATGAATTAGAGAACAATTATGCAAAAAAAAAAAAAAAAAACACTCCATCACTGACTGCAAAGAAAGGGGAAAAGGAAACCTTCGAATCAAAGAACCATTATGCAAAAAAGAAAAAAGAAAAATACTCATCATCGACTGCAAAAAAAAAAGGAAAAAGAAACCTTCGAATCAGAGAACCATTATGCAAAAGGAAAAAAAAATTCATCATCGACTGCAAACAAATAAAAAAAAAGGAAAAAGAAACCTTCAAATCAGACAACGATTATGCAAAGAAAAAAAAAGGAAATGGAAACATTCGAATCGATTATTAAATCAAATACCAAATAGAGCGACAATGGAAGGAAAAAAACGTAGCAGAGAGAGAGCACAGAGGCGTTCATCATTGGCCGGCCAAGGATAGAGAACAAACCTCCAAAAACCTCCCCCCACTAGGCTCGAAAGGACTCCGACCATCCCCTACCACGCAAACCCGAAGTCCTAACCCATCGAATCCAGCATGCAACATCGAAGAGACGAAGGAAAACGGAAAGAAGGGGAACTCTATTTAGAGCGGCAAGGGAATTGGGAAAAAACGTTTCAAATCTGGTGAAAAACACTGATATGGAAACTGATAGAGAAGAGAGACAAAGAGATCCACTTGAGGAAGAAGAGGGAGACGAAGAAGACATGAATATGGAGAATCGACGACAGAAACCTTAGATCCAAAAGGGAGAGAGAAACGAGGATTCGAGAGAGAGAGAGGGGGTTTATTGTGCGTAATGAATAAGGAAACCAGGCGTGCAATTGTGCATAACAATTAAGAAAACCGGCGTGAAAAAAAATCATTCCTACTGTGTAAATTAAATGGAGGGCCAAACAAAGAGTGAGATATAATAACACACGATATTATAACCTATTCGGGGGCCCAAACAGCCCCTTAGAATTCAGAATACATGATTGTCATGAATTTAAATTGTTTATAATTGTGCAACTAAAATTAGAAAATTACAAAATACTACTAATATTATGAATGTTGATTAACCAAAAACTCATAATATTTAGAGGAATATAATATATGATATTTGATAACTTGCAAAAAGCAAGTTATTTCTCCCTTAAATTTAAACTAATCAAGGCTAAAAAGATCCAAGTTGCGTTGGTCTAGCGCATAATAGTGAGGGAATTGCGGTAGCTAATCTTGAAAGGAAGTATTTTTAGATGCAGTAGGAAATTGTGTGATTTTACTCACTAACCCATGAATTTGTAGTTGTTTCCTTGCCCAAGTTTTCTCCAGCGCAGGAGCAGATCCCAGAGCATAATTCGTACGATGATAGCTGGAAATATGATCGCCCTTGTAACGCCCCTGGATTTTAAAACTATCCTAGCGACATTACTAATTCCTTAACCAAGCTAACAGAATGCGCCAAAAATTTCGGCAGCATAACGGCGTACATCGGACTAACCCAAATTTTTTCTAAGCCTAGTGAACAAGAAAAACACTTCTATATAACCAACTACTCATAACCGCACGCCACAACACCTCAAATTCGCAACAGAACTTCCACAGCAAAGCGAGTCAGGTCTCGCAACATCATTAACCAAATAAACAGAGTATTTACAACTAAAAACTCAACTATGCACAACTTGTTGGGTTTTATGCCCTAAAACTCGTAGATAGTAAATGTACATTTGACCGAACATTAATAAAAGTGATGTATTATTCAATGTTTGTATTATATCTTGTCTTATTAACCCTAATCGAATAAACTAAACATCCAAGGCTAATAGAATGAGGCTTGAACTAGTATGTAGGGACATACGGGGGTCAATGTTCAAGTTTTAGCCTAAAGGGTCTGTAGTATAGGGATAAGGCTGGGTACCTTATCCTGGTGACACTATGGATACGACCCGCTTTGTATATTGATACAAACGTAGTGATCCAACGCGTTCATGTAGTTGACATGCGAGTGGGGGTATCCTGTGCAATGAGTTTGCACAAAGACCGGACCGCGAAATAGTTAACCACTAACTGTAACACCGTTAGTTAGCTCGGTTTCTATTTCACTAGGATGACCTAGGCAACTTGGCCTTAATCCTGAGTGGATTATGGACTCCTGTCCATGAGGGATTGTCCTTTGATTTGTACGGGTGAGAGTGGCCTGTTCGCCGACTCAATAAGCCTACCATTTTGGGGACAAGACCGAGTGGGGAGCTGGGAACATAGTCTTACAAGATGGAATTCACTCCTTCCCGATATTAGGGTAAGTAGAGGTGTGTTCCCTTAAGTGGTGTCTCCGGGTCTTGAACAATGGGCCCTACCCTCTTTATGGCACGAGAGGGATTTCTGTTTGTTGGTTGGACCTCAAACAGGTTGTTCATTAGAGGAGCACTGGTACTTAAGGACCAAGAGGTAGCCCAGGGGTAAAACGGTAATTTGACCTAGCTGGGGTACGAACACACGTGAAGGGCTAACTTGCTGTTGACGGTCGATATCCGTGGACACAGAAATATATCTGCAGTGAGAAGAGTGCAGCTGTGGTTCTATAGTGGAGTGAACCACAGTTAACGAATATTGATTAACTTGGTTAATGAGTTTAGCCAATTAATCTCATATCGTTGGAGCTTCTGATCTGTAGGTCCATCAGGTCCCACCGGTAGCTCTATAAGGGCGTTCTAAGGGTGATTTGAATATTCGAAGTGGTTCGAATATTAAGTTTAAATATGAATTTGATTCATATTAAAAACTATAGGTTATAATTAATACACATATGATGTATATTAATTCTATAGTTAATTTGAGAGATATATATATAATTAAATATATGATATTTAATTGTGATATTAATTAATTGGTGAATTAATTAATGTTTTGGTTTTAATTTTAATTAAATTTGATTTAATTAAACTGTATTAAAACTATGGGATATATGGAGTTTATTTTGTATAAATAAGTTTATACAAATAACATTTAAATTAAATTAATGGTTAATTTAATTAAAAGATTAATTAATATTAATTAATATTAATTAATCTCTATTTAATTAATATTAATTTTATTTTCCCATCAGTTAAGGTAACTGATGGGAACGTGTCCTCCATGATATTCTTATCATTGCGTGAATGGGAGTTTTTTAAGGAGGAGGTTGGGCAATTTTACGGTACTGCTTGGTTATTCAGTTTTTGGCCCTCTCTCTCTGAGATTGAAGAAGAATTCTCCCAATCTCTCAATTCGAAGAAAGGTTCTCTGGAATTCTCTCCCAAATAGATATACAGAGAACTCAATTCTCAAAAACCCTTAGAGATTGAGCTCCCACAAGCCCCTAACGTACATCCTTCAAGAGAATACCGGTGCAACGTTGGTGGTGGTGTTCTTGGCTAAATTCCAGCGAAATCAAGGACCCTCTTTGCTGCTGTTTTTGGGAGCAATTCGAAAGAATTTTGGCGAATCGTTCAAGAAATTCTTCAAAGGTAATGTTATCTTGAACTTGGATCAATAGGATCCTTCCTATAGATTAAATCTAGGATTTCTTCCTCTTGATCTCAGCATGTTTTATATATATGTTTACAGCATGTATAAAATGGTTTTTTTTCTGCTGTGAATTATTTTGCCGTCGTATTGGCTCTGATACCAATTAAAATTTATGATTAGAAACCGTCAATCTATAATCAAGATATGCATGCTCACATAGGATCTTAGGTTAAAATGAATTAATTTTAATGAGTTAAAATTAATTAGACCTAAGATCATTTTCTAATAGGATTAGAAATTCTTACTTAGTTTTAAAATAGTTTTAATGAACTAAGTAGGACAAACATTCCTGAGATTATAAGGGAACTCTACCAGTAAAGTTTTGTCTAAGGATTGGAGGTATTTAAGTTGACGGTATACGGAACACCTCCTACCTGGGAACTGATCTGGAACATCGGAGTTGAATTAATCACAGGTTAATGTTAGAATAATGTCGCTAGGTAAATTAAATTTGTTTAATACACCTAGACATTAGGTCTTATTATAATAGTTATAATAGGACTAGACTTAGATAAATGACTAAGCCGGATTTATCTAGGTCTAATCAAACCCTAAAATATCCGATAGGTCACTTTAGTGGGAGGAAAATTACAAAACTTGATTTAAATTGAGTTTTGCTCCTACGTCCCCGTGAAGTTCACACCGTGAGATCCATGCTCGGCTTCGTGTCGTTTTAGCGCGGCCTCCCTTCGGAAAGTGTTTGCATGGATCAATACCAAGGTGAATGGGGAAAGTGACTATAGTAAGTGGGAGCAGGACGCGTGTCAACGTATCCTTCGGTCTCCACCCCTAGGTCACAACGTGAGATTCCTATGATCCGCCTGCGTGTTGTCTCGGCGCAACCATCCCTTCGGAGGGCCTGATCATAGGATTCGGAACACCGTGAACTCCTGAATAGGATAGGATCGCTTAGGCTAATTACCAACAGTTGTCTTTCCTAACGGTAGCCTGTTGGTCCGTGCCTCTGAGATCTGAAAGTGGGAGGGTTACACTTACGGGGAGGAGTTAATTTGTTAACAAATCCTTGACCAAACAACGGTGGTTAATGTCTAATGGAATATGAGTTATTCTGGTATTAGAAATTGACTGAGAAGAGTCTCATTTTAGAGGAGGAACAACTGATCACCCTTCGGTGGCTGTTCTTCTAAACCTCTAAAGCATCGTTGCAATACACAATCAATAGTTTTATTAGGGTTCTTTGATTGCTTGTTTGCAAAATTGATTGGATGTATGCAATTGTTTGTATTGCTTGTGTGATGGGTTAAGGCAAAGATATCTAATACGGTCAATTGTTTGTTTTTTCAGCAATGTCTTCCTCTATTATCTCCTTGCTTAAAAATGAACGACTAACAGGCGAAAATTTTCCACAATGGAAATCGAATCTAAATACCATACTCGTGGTAGAGGATCTTAGGTTCGTCTTAACTGAGGAATGTCCTCCTGTTCCCCCTCGCACTGCCACTCAGGCAGTGAAGGATGCCCATGAACGCTGGACTAAGGCCAATGAAAAGGTCAAAGTCTATATACTGGTCAGCTTGTCTGAAGTGTTGGCCAAGCGTTATGAAAACGTGGAAACTGCCAGGGAGATTATGAATTCCCTGTAGGAGATGTTTGGACTCCCGTCCTATCAGCTCCACCACGATGCCTTGAAGAACGTCTTCAATGCCAAGATGCAAGAGGGTCAGTCTGTTCGGGAACACGTCCTGGACATGATTAACCAGTTCAATATTGCTGAGGCAAATGGCGGGGTAGTCTGCGAGAGAAGTCAGGTTGCGTTCATCCTTCACTCGCTTCCAGCGAGCTATCTGTCTTTTAGGACGAACGCGAGCATGAATAAGATTCAGTTCAACCTGACTACCCTCCTCTCTGAGTTACAGATTTATGAGTCCTTGTAGAAAAGCAAGGGCAAAAATGTGGTAAAAGGAGAGGCCAATGTGGTCCATTCCAAAAAGAAGTTCCTGAAGGGTTCATCCTCAGGGACTAAATCTGTACCTCAGGCTTCTTCATCGAAGCAAATCCAGAAGAGGAAGGGAGACAAGGGGAAGGCTCCTGCACAGGCTGTGCAAGGTAAGGGCAAGGCCAAGGTCGTGGCCGACAAAGGCAGATGCTTCCACTGCAATGCAGATGGTCATTGGAAGCGCAACTGTCCCCGTTACCTCGCAGAGAAGAAGAGAGAAAAAGAAGGTAAATTCGATTTACTGGTATTAGAGACTTGTCTCGTTGAACATGATGAGTTTGCCTGGATACTGGATTCGGGAGCCACTAATCATGTTTGCTCTTCTTTTCAGGGAAATGATTTCCAGCAGCTGGCAGATGGTGAAATGACTCTCAAGGTTGGAACAGGAGAGGTCGTTTCAGCTCGTGCAGTGGGAGCTGCAAAATTATTCTTTAGAAATAAGTTTTTGATTTTAGAGAACTTGTTTTTGGTTCCTAGAATTAAAAGGAACCTTATTTCTGTTTCCGCTTTGTTAGAACAAGAATACTCTATTTCTTTTAAGCTTAATGAAGCAATTATTTCAAGAAATGGTATTTTTATATGTTCTGCTCAGCGTGAGAATAATTTATTTGTGTTAAGACCTACTGATGCTAAGGCTATTTTAAGTCATGAAATGTTTAAAACAGCCGAAACGCAAAACAAAAGGCAAAAGATTTCTCCTCTAAGTAACAATACGTATCTTTGGCACCTTCATCTTGGTCATATTAACATCGATCGGATCAATCGTTTGGTTAAAAATGGACTTCTGACTGATATAGAAGATACATCTTTACCACCCTGTGAATCGTGTCTCGAGGGTAAAATGACCAAGAGGCCTTTTACTGGAAAAGGTTATAGGGCCAAAGAACCACTTGAACTGATACATTCGGATCTTTGTTGTCCAATGAATGTAAAGGCTCGAGGTGGTTTTGAATATTTCATCTCTTTCATAGATGATTATTCTCGATACGGTTACTTATACCTGATGGGCCATAAGTCTGAGGCTCTTGAAAAGTTCAAAGAGTTTAAGGCTGAAGTAGAAAACCTATTGGGTAAAACAATTAAAACACTTCGATCAGATCGAGGTGGAGAGTACATGGATCAAAGATTCCAGGACTATATGATAGAACATGGAACCCAATCCCAACTCTCAGCACCTGGTACACCTCAGTAGAATGGTGTATCAGAAAGGAGAAATAGAACCTTGTTAGACATGGTTCGATCTATGATGAGTTATGCTCAATTGCCTAGCTCGTTTTGGGGGTATGCAGTAGAGACTGCAGTACATATTCTCAACAGTGTTCCCTCAAAAAGTGTTTCTGAAACTCCTTTTGAGTTATGGAGGGGGCGTAAACCTAGTTTACGTTTCTTTCGTATCTGGGGTTGTCCTGCACATGTGTTAGTGACAAATCCTAAGAAGTTGGAACCACGTACTAGAATGTGCCAATTTATTGGATACCCGAAAGAAACGAGAGGTGGTCTTTTCTACGACCCTCAAGATAATAAAGTATTTGTGTCGACAAATGCAACTTTCTTGGAGGAAGACCACATTCGAGATCATAGACCACGAAGTATGTTAGTATTAGGAGAAGCTACAGAAGGATCAACAAGAGTTGTTGATGAATCTGGTCCTTCAACAAGAGTTGTTGGAGAATCCAGTTCTTCTCGTCAATCTAGTCCTCCTCACGTAGTGGGAGAGCTTTGACGCAGTGGGAGGGTTGTGATACAACCCAACCGCTACTTGGGTTTAACGGAAACACAAGTAGTCATACCTGATGACGGCGTAGAAGATCCATTGTCTTATCGTCAGGCAATGAATGACGTAGATAAGGACGAGTGGGTCAAAGTTTTGGACCTTGAGATGGAGTCTATGTACTTCAATCAAGTTTGGGAACTTGTAGATCCACCTGAAGGGGTTAGACCCATTGGGTGTAAATGGATCTATAAGAGGAAAAGAGATGCCGCTGGGAAAGTACAGACTTTCAAAGCAAGACTCGTAGCAAAGGGTTATACCCAAAGAGAAGGGGTGGACTATGAAGAAACCTTTTTTCCAGTTGCTATGTTAAAGTCCATAAGAATTCTCTTATCCATTGCCACGTTTTATGACTATGAAATATGACAAATGGATGTCAAGACTGCTTTTTTGAATGGCAACCTTGACGAGAGTATTTTTATGTCTCAGCCCGAAGGGTTCATAACCCAAGGTCAGGAGCAAAAGGTTTGTAAACTGAATCGATCCATTTATGGGTTGAAACAAGCTTCTAGGTCTTGGAATATTAGATTTGATACTGCGATCAAATCTTTTGGCTTTAACTAGAATGTTGATTAGCCTTGTGTATACAAGAAAATCAACAAGAATAAAGTAGCTTTCCTCGTACTTTATGTTGACGACATCCTCCTCATTGGGAATGATGTAGGGTATCTGTCTGACGTAAAAGAATGGCTAGCAGCTCAATTCCAAATGAAAGATTTGGGTGAAGCTCAGTATGTTCTTGGCATCCAGATTATTCGGGATAGAAAGAACAAAACGCTAGCTCTGTCTCAGGCAACGTATATCGACAAGATGTTAGCTCGATATTCGATGCAGAACTCAAAGAAGGGCTTATTGCCTTTCAGGCATGGGGTTCACCTGTCTAAGGAACAGTCTCCTAAGACACCTCAAGAGGTTGAGGATATGAGACGGATTCCCTACTCCTCTGCAGTGGGTAGCTTAATGTATGCTATGCTATGCACGAGGCCTGACATCTGTTATGCTGTAGGGATTGTTAGCAGATATCAGTCAAATCCAGGGTTAGCCCACTGGACCGCTGTTAAAGGAATCCTCAAGTATCTTAGGAGAACGAGGGACTACATGCTGGTGTTTGGGGCTAAAGAGTTAGTTCTCACTGGATACACCGACTCTGACTTCCAAACTGACAAGGATTCTAGGAAATCCACGTCAGGGTCAGTTTTCACCCTTAACGGGGGAGCTGTAGTTTGGAGAAGCATAAAGCAAGGATGCATAGCAGACTCCACGATGGAGGCTGAGTATGTAGCTGCTTGTGAAGCAGCGAAGGAAGCTGTTTGGCTAAGGAAGTTCTTGACAGATTTGGAAGTTGTTCCAAATATGAACTTGCCCATTACGTTATACTGTGACAACAGTGGGGCTGTAGCCAATTCAAAGGAACCTCGCAGCCACAAACGAGGTAAACACATAGAGAGGAAGTATCATCTGATTCGAGAGATTGTGCAAAGAGGAGATGTGGTCGTGACCAAGATCGCTTCCGAGCACAACATTGCTGATCCGTTTACGAAGGCCCTCTCGGCTAAAGTGTTCGAGGGTCATCTAGAAAGTCTAGGTCTGCGAGACATGTATATAGCGTAATCTAGGGCAAGTGGGAGATGTGTAATGGGTGTAAGGATGCCCTAGTTTATTGTATTTTGTATATTTACTTTTTATGTAATGTACAACATACATGTACCGTTTCCAGCTTTGGATTATATTGTATACACTTTCCCTTAAACTTGAGTTTTAGTTCAAGTGGGAGTTTGTTGGGTTTTATGCCCTAAAACTCGTAGATAGTAAATGTACATTTGACCGAACATTAATCAAAGTGATGTATTATTCAATGTTTGTATTATATCTTGTCTTATTAACCCTAATCCAATAAACTAAACATCCAAGGCTAATAGAATGAGGCTTGAACTAGTATGTAGGGACATACGGGGATCAATGTTCAAGTTTTAGCCTAAAGGGTCTGTAGTATAGGGATAAGGCTGGGTACCTTATCCTGGTGACACTATGGATACGGCCCGCTTTGTATATTGATACAAACGTAGTGATCCAACGCGTTCATGTAGTTGACATGCGAGTGGGGGTATCCTGTGCAATGAGTTTGCACAAAGACCGAACCGCGAAATAGTTAACCACTAACTGTAACACCGTTAGTTAGCTCGGTTTCTATTTCACTAGGATGACCTAGGCAACTTGGCCTTAATCCTGAGTGGATTATGGACTCCTGTCCATGATGGATTGTCCTTTGATTTGTACGGGTGAGAGTGGCCTGTTCGCCGACTCAATAAGCCTACCATTTTGGGGACAAGACCGAGTGGGGAGCTGGGAACATAGTCTTACAAGATGGAATTCACTCCTTCCCGATATTAGGGTAAGTAGAGGTGTGTTCCCTTAAGTGGTGTCTCCGGGTCTTGAACAATGGGCCCTACCCTCTTTATGGCACGAGAGGGATTTCTGTTTGTTGGTTGGACCTCAAACAGGTTGTTCATTAGAGGAGCACTGGTACTTAAGGACCAAGAGGTAGCCCAGGGGTAAAACGGTAATTTGACCTAGCTGGGGTACGAACACACGTGAAGGGCTAACTTGCTGTTGACGGTCGATATCCGTGGACACAGAAATATATCTGCAGTGAGAAGAGTGCAGCTGTGGTTCTATAGTGGAGTGAACCACAGTTAACGAATATTGATTAACTTGGTTAATGAGTTTAGCCAATTAATCTCATATCGTTGGAGCTTCTGATCTGTAGGTCCATCAGGTCCCACCGGTAGCTCTATAAGGGCGTTCTAAGGGTGATTTGAATATTCGAAGTGGTTCGAATATTAAGTTTAAATATGAATTGGATTCATATTAAAAACTATAGGTTATAATTAATACACATATGATGTATATTAATTCTATAGTTAATTTGAGAGATATATATATAATTAAATATATGATATTTAATTGTGATATTAATTAATTGGTGAATTAATTAATGTTTTGGTTTTAATTTTAATTAAATTTGATTTAATTAAACTGTATTAAAACTATGGGATATATGGAGTTTATTTTGTATAAATAAGTTTATACAAATAACATTTAAATTAAATTAATGGTTAATTTAATTAAAAGATTAATTAATATTAATTAATATTAATTAATCTCTATTTAATTAATATTAATTTTATTTTCCCATCAGTTAAGGTAACTGATGGGAACGTGTCCTCCATGATATTCTTATCATTGCGTGAATGGGAGTTTTTTAAGGAGGAGGTTGGGCAATTTTACGGTACTGCTTGGTTATTCAGTTTTTGGCCCTCTCTCTCTGAGATTGAAGAAGAATTCTCCCAATCTCTCAATTCGAAGAAAGGTTCTCTGGAATTCTCTCCCAAATAGATATACAGAGAACTCAATTCTCAAAAACCCTTAGAGATTGAGCTCCCACAAGCCCCTAACGTACATCCTTCAAGAGAATACTGGTGCAACGTTGGTGGTGGTGTTCTTGGCTAAATTCCAGCGAAATCAAGGACCCTCTTTGCTGCTGTTTTTGGGAGCAATTCGAAAGAATTTTGGCGAATCGTTCAAGAAATTCTTCAAAGGTAATGTTATCTCGAACTTGGATCAATAGGATCCTTCTTAGATTAGATCTAGGATTTCTTCCTCTTGATCTCAGCATGTTTTATATATATGTTTACAGCATGTATAAAATGGTTTTTTTTCTGCTGTGAATTATTTTGCCGTCGTATTGGTTTCCCCAATTGATGTTTAAACCGATAGGGTCTCTGAGGTCTTCCGCTGCCTAGGGTTTTTATCCTTTCACAACTAACTTCAACTTCAGTTTATTCGAAACAACTTAATTATCATTAACTAAAAGAAGAGATAAAGTTTATTAAAACCAACACAACTAAGCCTAGAACTCAACAAGAAAAGTTTCAGAACTAAATCAAATGGGACAAACAGCTGTTCAACAATAATAAGCAACAACTATCCTAACCAAAATGAAAAGAAAAGGAAGAAGAACACTAGCTAGCTATGGTCCTTCCTCATGCGCCTCCTCTGCATCACCATGGTCAATGCAGTCCTCATAACCTGCATAATCTAAAATGTTGGGGGAAAGAAGGGGAAGGGGTCAGTACAACCACAGTACTGGTAAGCAGCCCCTACCTGAGAAGCCATCAAACAACAACCAAGCAAACAACATGCTTTTCACATGCAAACAACAATGCTTTTAAAACGATAAACCAAACATGCTTTTAAAACGTGAAATCAAACCAAGCAACACACATTGCATGCAACAACAGAATGACAACATGAATCCACACATCATGTTACGCACCCCCACATGGTTTTCGCGCCATGCTCGCACACTCACACATGATTTCCGCGTCACGCTCCGCAAAGCTCTCCAAGACAGACCCTTCGAGTCGCACCGACCCCTAACCATTTATACCCAGGGCCTCGACACTTCTTTACTGAGCTTGGCATTCGACCCTTGACCATTTATACCCAAGGCCTCGAACTGTGCATCGACCCTTGACCATTTACACCCAAGGCCTCGATGACTAAGCAACATATTGACCCTTGACCATTTATACCCAAGGCCTCAATACTTGCTTCAAGACTCATCACACCGACCATTGACCATTTATACCCAAGGCCTCGATGCTCATCTTTATCTATCATTGGCATATCGACCCTCGACCATTTATACCTGAGGCCTCGGCATCCAATGTGATATATCAGTCCTCGACCATTTACACTCGAGGCCCTGATAATCTCCACCACAAAGCTAGTCCTCTTTAAACTAATGATGACATGCCACCCCTCGACCATTTGTATCCGAGGTGCACTGACATTCACCCCTTTTTTTCCCTTTTCTCACATTTTAGGTCCCTGACCTCTTTTCTCACACTTATCTAGAATGCATATGCCCTGCAATATGCTTCTAGACTCAAGTACTATGCCCACCAAGCATATACATACGACAACATGCTCTCACCTCACGCATAACTCATGAGCTCACAACAGAACTAGCATGCTTTCAACAAAACATCACAAACAACATTCATATATTTCAGAACTACATGTATATATAACATATAAGCAACAGAACAAGTATAAAGCATATATAAAGCGAGTAAACAAACAGAGTGCATCATGCAATCAAACAAACCTCAATAGATAGGAACTACTTACTTATTGATCGAAAACACTCCTAAGCGAAACTAACGAGATCCTGAAATAAGAAAGATGAAGTTTCAAGGCTAACTCAACACCAAACCTTGACCAAGGTTAAAGAGATGCTTAAAAGGAGCGTTCTTACCCAAACACAACCTTAGAAGCTAGCCTGAACTCTCTGGATTAGCCTGAAACTTCAACAAGGAGTTTCTAAGGAATAACAACTATTCTAAAACACTTTAATCAAGATCCAAAGGGCTTAAAGAGCATTTAAACTTACTTATCTTTTCCAAAAGCACCCAAACGCTTGCTGGAATTTATCGAACAACACCTAAACAACCTTAAAGCTTGCTGCCCAATGACCGAATGAGTTCAAGATCACTAATCTGGACCTCCTAGCCTATGGGCATTCAGTCTCAAGGCTGTTCGGGTTATGGGTATTCGAGTTTACAGTGATTCGAACTCAATCGATCACTTAGACGGTGCTGCAGAATAGAAATTCCATCACCAAACGAATTTCCAACACATAAACAACATGGGTATTCTATTTCTAGCACTAACCAAGAATGGGTAAGTGCTTAAACTCATCGGAATCGCTAAGCGACGCTGTAACGATCCAAAACGAAGTCAAAACACCACTGGACAGAGGCGAAATCGCGCGAAACTGAGGCTTCGAGCTGCTAGGACGCGAGATCTAACGAATCAAACCAAGGAATACTTAGATAGGGCTTAAAACCACAGGGAATGAGAATGAAAGAGGCTTACCCATGAGTTTTTTGACGTTCGAAACCAAAATCGTGCAAATCTTTGCGTGGGTTTTCGATTTCCGGTGAAGAACAGACGAGGAAGGCGACGACAGATCCAAACGGCGTCTGGGCTCTCCGATTTCAGGCAAGGGACTGCGACACGAACTTCATGGCAGCGACACGGCTAGAGGGAGACAGATTCGGGGAGAGAGGGAGAAGGAAACCCACGAAGAAACGAGGGAGAGCGCCCACGAACGAGACTGCAACTCTCGGGCTGACCAGCGACACTCACGATGGCGCTGCTCGAACTCCGGCGGTGGCTGGTCGGCTGAAGCAAAAACGCAGGGGGGGTTCTTGTAGCGGCTTCAACTCAAGAAGAAAGAAGAAGGGAAGATTAGAATGCTTAGGGTTTTTCCTCACCCTTTCTTTATTTCCTTTCTTTTCTTCTAAATTCACTCTAAGAAAAGAAAGTCCATTTTAAATTGGGGGAAAACGGTCTTGGATTAACCAAATTAATTCCATTTTAATCTCCTAACTCTTAAAAGATTTGGAATAGAAAATAACTCAATTGATTTGGAATTAAAACCGATCAAGAGAGATTTGGGTCTTTTGAGATTTAAAACATAAGTATCGAATATTAAACTTCCAAACTTTAGGTAATTAAAGATTTAATTAAAAATCCATTTTTCCTAAATTATAGAAATTTAATTTAATGACTCAAGGCTAAGCTTAAATTCTAATTATTCCAATTAGAATAAGGCTCAATTAATCCCAAAAGGGTTCGATTTCGAAACGCGGGGCGTTACAACCCTGATGTGTGACTGATGTGCAAGCTGGCAAAGGATGACTGGGGCACGCAAGCCAATTTCTTGGAGAAGTCAGTATCCTCAGCCTATAAGAAGCGGCCAACTGCAAGAAGAAAAGGGAGTGGGGGGGGGGGGTGGAGAGAACACACAACCAAAGAAAGGAACCAGAGAAGAAAGAAAGATTCTCCTAGTGCAGCAAAATCATTGCGATAGGATGTATTGTGATATGTTTTTTTGTCTTAGCATGAGCTAATTTACTCTTATCAAGGCTTAGCTTAGGCACCCATGAGGTGATAGGATTATTCTGTATGCGTACATTTTGAATGAATGAAAAATTAATGCTTTCTGCTTAGATGCGATAATATTTTCATTACTAACTCCCGCCAGGCCAGCTGGATGCAGTAGCAGCATGATAAATCCCTGACAGGTAATGTATGTGGAATTATCTAAGTAAAGCAAGTTAGCGCATTGCATGTAGTCTTGGTCTTGTTAAAACTAATACTGCGACAATAAGATATTTCATGATTGTGCTTTGACTGTTGTAGGACTACGCAGTCACTTGCAAGTCATTAGAGAACAACACCAACGCATGAACTAATTGAACTAGACGGTTGTTAGTTCTACGCCAAACGCATGAGTAGTACCGGAAGGGAATCACATATTTCTCACTTAAGCATTAATGGATCAATTAAGCAAAATATGAGCTACAGGATAGCCTATTAACGCATGTGGTTGCCGCAGCAAAAGCCTTGATAGCCTTGCCATCTGATATTTCTTTTAATTTCATCGCATAGTTTATTTTACAGCACAATGTCATTTCATTACAATCATTACCATTCAAAATTTTAATCCATAATGCCATGTGTTTGAGTGTTCATTAGTAAAGTTTATTAAAATCCCTTAGCCTTCCTTCCCTGTGGATTCGACCCTAGAATACTCTAGGTACTACTTGATTATGTTTAATTTATACTTGGATTAATGCATATCAACGATAATTTTGTACCAAATTAATTATCTCTCTTAGAACCGATCAATATTATAACTATAATTTGTTATAACCGAATACTTATAATATTAAGAACATTAAGAAATTTACAATATAATTGGTCATTTCATCCCCACTAAATATCATTTATGATTATGGTCAATTGATTTTACAATTGTAAAGATTTAAGTCATGAAATTAAGAAGTCCAAATATAGCAAGGTAATTCTATGCTTAAATGAAGTGAATAAAAAATAACAAAATCAACTGTCAAATTGATTAAAATCGAACCATGAAACTAAAAAGTTTAGCTAAACAAAACTGAATGGGCATTTTTCAATTTCATATTTTTATAAAATCAGGCTAACCAAATTGATATATTGTTTTTTCTCTCTCTCTCTTTTCTTAAATGTTCTTTTATCATATCATAGTAGATTTTAAAATTAGTTTAAACTTACTTTTATATGAAAGATATTACAAAAACAAATATCAAATGGTTCATCAACATTATTTTTAATCTCTTAAAAAACATAAAACATAAATTGAAAACAAAAAACTAAAAATGTTTATCAAACATGTTTTTAAAAATAAAAAATAAAAATCCAATAACAAAAAAAAAATAATATTAAACAACCACTTAATGGTTTAAACACAATTAAATCTAAACCATTATAACAATTTTTTTTATCCTTGTTAATCTAAATATAGCTTAATGTTACCCTATACTTATATTTTCTCACTCTCTCTTTTTTTAAATGTTATTTTTTCATACCATAGCATATTTTAAAATTAGTTCAAACTTATTTAAATATGAAAGATATTACAAAAACAAATATCAAATGGTTCATTGCATTATTTTTAATCTCTTGAAAAGCATAAAACATAAATGTTTAAAAAAACTAAAAATGGTTATTGAACATGTTTTTAAAAATAAAAATCCAATAAAAAAAAATTCAAAAAAAAAAGAATAATATTAAACAACCACTTAATTTTTCAAATACATAATTAAATCTAAACAATTATAACAATTTTTTTATCCTTGTTAATCTAAATATAGCTTAATGGTTACCCTATACTTATATTTATGGAAAAGTCACGGGCAATGCACGTAAGAGAAATCTAGTTTTTTTTTTTTTTTTTTTTTAATAATCACTTATATGTATGTTAGTGTAAATGGAAAATCCAAATTTGTTCAACTAAATCAAACATAAAATGCATAATCAATCAAACAATGATATACAACAACATATGAAAATGAAAGATACGATTTGTTTGAAACAATCAGAGAATAAAGATAGTAGAACGGAATTAGGAGGGAAAAAATCCAAAGATCCAAAGAAACTTAACAATCAAGAAAATAACGAAAAACAAAGAAAAAAACAATCGAAGATGATTTATTTCAAACAATAATAGAATAAAGGTAAAGGAAGTCCAAGGAAATTAAGAAAAAAAAATAGAAACAAAAAAAAAAAAAAAAGACGTAGAGACTTGCAATTTAAACTTACCAATTTCAAGAAATTGAAATCTACAACTACGACTGTTGAAGGAGAAATTTTGGCCAATCACAAATTGCCACGTCATTATTTGAAATTAATGAGGAAATTATAATTAATTAAATTTGGGACCAATTATAAATTGACATGTGTCCAAAATTTAATTTGAAAACAAAGTTGGCCAATTATAAATTTATAGAGCCAAATTTCTATTTGATCAATTAATTAAAAATAAATTATTTTGATCAAATTAATTAATTTGATCAATTAATTAAAAAAAGATACTTAATTGGATCAAATTTGCGTTTTTTTAAATATTTGGGTCATATGGTTTTGGGTCAAATATAAACCAAACCCAAAACCAAATAGTTGGGCCCAAGCCCAATATAAGCTCAAGCCTGCAAAGGCCCTTTGGAAAACTCTATAAATAGGAGGTCTTGGCTCATTTGAGAGGGGGCAACAGAAAGAAAGGAAGAAGAGAAAGACTGAAGCTCTCAGAAGGCTTTGAAGAATGAAACTTTGATCCTTCTACAAGACTTGAAGATTGAAGCTCCAATCCTCTTGCAAGAACTCTGAAGATTGAAGTCCGGACCTACTGCAAGACTCCAAAGATCGAAGCTTCTGCAAAGTTCAAAAGCTTGAAGCTTCCTACAAGATTTAGAAGATCGAAGCCTATGCAAGGTTCAGAAATTCTACACTCTCACAAAGACAAGAGTTCAAAGGTTCAAAGCTTTCAAGCAGAACTAGAGAATTTAGAGAGACTCCACCAAAGCTAAAGACTGAAGACTCTCTGAAATCCATAAGTTCTTGAAGACCAGACACTCTTCAAGATTTCAACACTCCTTGAAGACCAAACACTCTTCAAGATCTAAACACTTCTTGAAGACTAAAGACTCTTCAAGACTTCGAGACCCCAAGCTTTCTGGAAGACTGAAGACCCTTCAAGATCGGAAGACTTCCACAATTCTTGAAGACTGAAGACTCTTCAAGACTAGAAGACTTCAACAACCCTTGAAGGCCAAAGACTCTTCAAGACTCCAAGCAACCGATTGAAGCTTCAAACTCGAGATCAAGCGTTCCAGCCCTCGAGTGAAACACACTCACACACGTAAGAGAGAGAATCAGAAGATCAAAGTTCGAGATTATAAACCCACAGGCATATTACATCAATACAAATATATTGTTTATTCCACGTGTCTACATCTTCGAAGTTACGTGTGAACAACGACTTATGGTGGATTTGGAATGAGAGTGAGAAACACCCTATGCCAAAGAACCATGAAACTATAAATTAGAATTTCTCATATAAGGATTAGGGCATCATCATACTATAATTAAATTGAAAAATTGAAAACAAAGAAATAAAAATTGAAGATGAATTTATAGTTCATACTTGAGGAGTTCAAAAATGGAACCCAATATGAAATCTAAGAAAATTGAATCCATAAATCTTCATTGCAGTTGCAGAAGAACCGCCAGAGGAAGTTGATTGGTTGTCAGTTGTCTTAGTATAATCAGAAATATTGTCGTAGATAATAATCAATCCAAGCATAAATTGACTTTAATCAAGTAATACCTGGTGAGTCCAGGGTCGATTCCTCAGGGAAGGGATATTCACAAAATCTTTTAACAATATTTACCGATCTAAACTCAAGAACGTATGATATTATTTAAAAGAATAAAAAGATTTGGTGTATTTAAAGAGTGATTGTTAGAATAAAAACAACACATGCGACGAGAATGAAAGGAAAATTTAGAAGGAGAATAATCAAGGCTGTTGCGGTTGCAACCTCATGCGTTTATAATAACCTTGTAGCGCATACTTTGATTAATTGATCCATTAATGCCTAAGTGAGAAAATATCATAAGTTTCCCTTCCGGTACTCCTTTGCATCTAGCATAAAACTATCAAGAGATTATTTGGCTAGTTCATGCTTTAGGCGTAGTTCTCTAAAACTTACAAGGGACTGCGTTAGTCACAACACAGTCTAAGCTCATGCGTGCACTATCTTTTAGCGGTAGTGTTTTAACGCTACCAAGACTACATGACATGCGCTAACTTGCTCTACTTAGAGATGTCTGCATGCGTTACATGTCAGGGATTTAGCATGCTGCTACCGCATCCGGCTGGCCAAGTGGGAGTTAGTAATGAAAAATAGTATCGCAACTAAATAGAAAGCATTTAATGTTTCATTTAACTCAAAATATGCGCTTACAAAATATGCTTATCACCGCATGAGGTGCTTGCGCTAAGCCTTGAAGAAGAATTTAGCTCATGCGAGCAAAACAAGACATCATGAAATAGGACATTACAAACGCAAGATTGCTCCTAATCACAGATCTCTGTGATTTCTCTATCGATCTTTCCTTCTTCTCTCTTTTTAGCAGAAAAAATGAATTAAGGATGATCCTGATATTTGATTTTGGCTTCTATTTATAGGTGAGGGAAGATTACTTCTCTAAGTAATTAGCAACTTGCGTTAATCATCATTAGGCAACTTGCTTTAGCTTTTTCTCCCCCTTTTTCCACCCACTTGCGTTGGTTGTGTCAGCGCTTGTCCTTTCACTATCTTATCTGTTTCTTGATCATCTTGAGATGTGTGCCTGCGCTAAGAAGACACTTGAAAAACAACCGAATTAGTTGCGTTAGCTCCCTATATTTTATAATTTCACACCGCATACATGAATACATCTCGCCGCATAAAATTATCACATTTTTCCCTCTTTATGCGCTGAAGCAACGCATCTTTGTTTCTTTTGGCCTTGTTTTAGTCTAAGTTTAGAGGACAAATAACTTGCTTTTTGCAAGTTATCAAACCCCCAAACTTAAACTATTGCTTGCCCTCAAGCAATGCCTATTATCCACTCTGCGATAGTTACTCAGCTCATCTTTGCTTGCGATCTTAGCATCCCCTTTCCTCTTTTTCTTGCGCGCATTATTAAACCAGATTAACTTTTGCCAAATTTCCTTCATTGCTTAAAGAAAGCTCCTTGCTCTTAGATTCTTCCTTGCGTTAACTCAGCCAATCTTCTCTTGCATGTTCTGGGCGCATGTATTTATTATTATTATTCTCTCTCCTTTTTTTTCTTTCTTTTTTTTTTTAATTGAGAACAATGGACATCAAAACGCATGCTTTCGTTTTGGCTTACCTACATTTGTGATGAAAGGTATCCAACTACGGTCATTACATTTTTTTACTGTCCTCTACGCTCATGGGTTGCGTTTGTCTTCGCGCAGTGGCAAACTATGGGTGTCATAAATGCCCCTGGCTACAAACATGCCGCATACCTAGAGGAACGCATGTTTATTTATTTATGTGCGGACTCCCCCAAACTTAAAATGGACAATGTCCCCATTGTCCCCCAAACTTACACTGGAGCGCAAGGAGTGCAGAAAATCAAGGCTGAGTTGCGGCAAGTCGAAAATGCGAAGGAAATTTCCTTAAGGTCTGAGGAAATGAAGACAAAGGTTAAACCATTTTAAGTAATGCAGTTAAGGAAATTCAGATAGTCAGATGCGCGGATTTAAAACAAAGGAGCTAACTCAGAGTATTTGCTAGATAAAGACATTAAAGTAAGGCAGAGAGAAAATTGCAATGAGATAAATAGCGAGATATATTAATGTATTGCGGAACAAAATTATAAACAAGGGCGCATACATTTAAAAGGTGCCACCTATATATATTTTATAAAATCACCAAAATTTTTTTATAAAAAAAAAAATTGGATTTAAGTTTTACTATTATTTTTTTTGTTTTAAAAAATATAATAACCAAATATTTTTTTTTTCTTATACATATAAGTCTAACTAAATCTACAACAAAGATTTGTTTTTGAGCAAATTTTGTTGACTGTTTTTTACTATTTGTCATTAATTCTCTCACTCACCGTAATTTTTTTTTTTAGATTTTTTATCACAGTCAACTGTTCCTTATTTTTCATCTAGTATATATTATAATGTTTTAGTTTTTAGAATACATGATTGTGATGGAATTTAAATTTTTTGTGGTTGTGCAACTAAAATTAGAAAATTACGAAATACTACTAATATTATCAAAGTTGATTAACCAAAAACTCATTACAATATAATTGGTCATTTCATTCCCACTAAACATCATTTATGATTATGCCACTCAAAATAAGGAAACTAATTAAAAATTAAAAATAGCAATGTTGAAATATGATAGTTAACATTACATGTGGATCATTTAAATTAACAAAACAAATGTGAAAAATATATAAAAAAAATTTACACTATCTTTCTATTTTAATTTTTTTCTTAACATGTAAAACTTCAAGAGTTTCTAAGTCAGATTCTTCAAGTTCTACTTTGTTTATCTCTTGAACCACAAAATGTCCCTTTGATCGATCTCCTTCAAACTTCTTGCCCATGCGAATGAGGAATTTGTAAGTTTTTCCTTGTGCGAGGATGAAATTGCAATAAATTTTGGAATCCTCCTTTTTTTTTCATCTAAGATTGTAGTCAACAAATCAACAAATATAAAATGTTATAAACATTTAGAGGGGATTTATTTAAGAAATAAATTTCTATTTTTTATGATTACCTGCAAAATTTGGGTTGCATAATGGGAAACACTGAAGGGGATGAAAGCCCCTACGCAGCGGAAGCGTATCGAATGGACCTTACGCCGTATATTAATTAACATTAAAATACCGTTACGAAAAGGCAAAATAAACTTTAAACATACTTTAAAGTTGCTGGAAATTGCTATAAACATGCTGGAAAATTAAATCTAAATTTATTTTCATGCTTTTCTAAAGAAACAGGAAAGAACCGTTACAAACCTTCGTTGTAGACTTGACCGTTCTTCGGCAAAGATGCTCCAACGAATGAAAACGCAGCGACTCCTTCTTGATTTCTTCATTGGAAATTTTTCTTCAAAGACACAATAGCCACAAAGGTTACACCGGTATGTCTCTAAGTCTAGGAGGCAAAAGACTTGTGGGAGTCTTTCTCTAAGAGGGAGGCTAAAGAGAATTCTAGGGTCTTGTCTTGTGAGTCTAAGAGCAAGAAGGCTACCAAACCAATTAGGTCTAGTGTTCTATTTATAGAAGAGTGGCCATGAATAAAATATTCAATTAAATCAATCTTTTCCAAAATTGATTCAATCTTATTCCTTATTTAATCAATCCAAGATCAATCAATTCCATAATTGATTAATCTTTTCCACAAATGACTAATTACTTCCATAAGTGATTAGATCATTTCCATAAATGATTAATCACTTCCTTAAGTGATTAATTATTTCCATAATTGATTAATTCCCGATTAATTAATACTTTAATTAATTAACCACCAATTAAATATCACATATTTAATTTTCGGCCTTGAATTAATTAATTGCCCAAATAGATTTTAGGCCTTAAAATTAATTAATTCATATTTGAACTCTTTCAAACTTCCATAAATTTAATGTGACTCAAATTTATATTAATATTTGAATATCTTCAAATATTAATTTCTCTCATAATAATATATCAATATATATTATATTATTTCCCTTAGTAATTTGAACACTTTCAATTTACATTTATTACTTAGTTGCCTCAAATTACTTTATGAGCTACCAGTGGGACCTAATGGACCTGCAGATCAGAAGCTCCAACGATGTGAGATTAATTGGACAAACTCATTAACCAAATTAATCAATATTCGTTAACTGTGTGTACATTCCACTATAAACTCACAGTTGCACTCTTCTCACTGCAGACATATTTTCTGTGTCCACGGATATAGACCAATATCGACTAGTTAGTCCTTCACAAGTGTCCGTAACACCAGCTGGGTCAAATTACCGTTTTACCCCTAGGTTACTTCTATTTCCTTAATTACCAGTTCTCCTCTAATGAACAACCTGTTTGCGGTCCAACCATCAAACAGAAAACCCTCTCGTGCCATTGAGAGGGTAGGGCCCTTTGTTCAAGACTCGGAGTCACCACTTAAGGGAACACTCATCTGCTACCCTAAAGTTGGGAAGGAGTGAATTCCATCTTGTACGATTATGTTCCCAGCTCCCCACTCGGTCTTGTCCCCAAAATGGTAGGCTTATTGAGTCGGCGTATTGGCCACTCTCACCCATATAAATCAAAGGACAATCCCTCATGAGTAGGAGTCCATAATCAACTCAGGATTAAGACCAAGTTGTCTAGGTCGTCCTAGTGAAATAGAAAACCAACTAGTTAACGGTGTTATAACCAGTGGTTACTATTCCGCGGTCTGGTCTTATGCAAACTCATTGCATAGGATACACCACTCGCATGTCTCCTACACGAACGTGTTGGATCATAGCATTTGTATCAAATACAAAGTGGGTCGTATCCATAGTGTCACCAGGATAAGACACCCAGTCTTATCCCTATACTATAGACCCTTTAGGCTGTTTCTTGAACAGTGATCCCCATATGTCGCTACATATAGTTCAAGACTCATATTACAGCTTAGGATGTCTAGTTTATTGGATAAGGATTATTTTAGGCAAAGACAAATATAAAATAACTAATAACATTTAATGGAAAAATATATCAATATTATTTCATTAATATCCGGTCAACGGTTACATTCACTATCTACGAGTTTTAGGGCATAAAACCCAACAAACTCCCACTTGAACTAAAACACTAGTTAATGGGATGTAAATGCAATAATCTAAAGCTGGAAATGTCATGTATACTAAAATAATACAATGAACAAGGGCATCCTTATACCCATTATACATTTCTCCCACTTGCCCTAGATTAGATGGCATACATATCTCGTAGACCTAAACCCTCTAGATGACCCTCAAACACTTTAGCTGGGAGCCTTTGTAAATGGATCAGCGATGTTGTGCTCTGAAGCGATCTTAGTGACGATCACATCTCCTCGTTGCACAATCTCCCGTATCAGGTGATACTTCCTTTCGATGTGTTTACCCCGTTTGTGGCTTCGAGGTTCTTTTGAGTTGGCTACAGCCCCACTGTTGTCACGGTACAGTGTTATGGGCACGTTCATATTCGGAAAAACTTCCAAATAAGTCAAGAACTTTCTAAGCCAGGCTGCCTCCTTAGCTGCTTCGCAAGCTGCTACATACTCAGTCTCCATGGTTGAGTCTGCTATGCATCCTTATTTGATGCTTCTCCAAACTACTGCTCCTCCATTGAAGGTGAATACTGACCCTGATGTGGATTTTCTTGAATCCTTATCAGGTTGAAAATCAGAGTCAGTGTATCCAGTAAGAATCAAATCCTTAGCTCCATACACAAGCATGTAGTCCCTCATTCTCCGAAGATACTTGAGGATATTCTTAACCGCTCCCCAATGGTCCAATCCTGGATTAGACTGATACCTACTGACTACTCCCATTGCATAACATATGTCAGGCCTAGTGCAAAGCATAACATACATTAAGCTGCCCACGGCTGAGGCGTAGGGAATGTGTCTCATGTTCTCAATTTCTTGAGGTGTCTTAGGAGACTGTTCCTTAGACAGGTGTACCCCATGTCTGAAGGGTAATAATCCCTTCTTGGAGTTTTGCATCGAATATCGAGACAACATTTTTTCAATATACGTTGCTTGAGACAGTGCTAGCGTTTTGTTCTTATGATTCCTAATGATTTGGATTCCAATAACATATTGAGCCTCTCCCAGATCTTTCATTTGGAATTGGGCTGCTAGCCATCTCTTAATGTCAGTGAGGTATCCTACATCATCCC
The DNA here is from genome assembly GCA_017139565.1 of Luffa aegyptiaca. Taxonomy (NCBI): domain Eukaryota; kingdom Viridiplantae; phylum Streptophyta; class Magnoliopsida; order Cucurbitales; family Cucurbitaceae; genus Luffa; species Luffa aegyptiaca. The sequence continues at coordinate 17,541,873 of CM029405.1, read as the reverse complement.
CAATGAGTAGGATATCGTCTACATAAAGTATTAGAAAAGCTACTTTCTTTTTGTTGATTTTCTTCTACACACAAGGCTCATCAACGTTTTGGTCAAAACCAAAAGATTTGATCGTAGTATCAAATCTAATGTTCCATGATCTGGACGCTTGTTTCAATCGATAAATGGATCGATTGAGCTTACAAACCCTTTGTTCCTGACCTTGGGCTATGAACCCTTTGGGTTGAGACATGAAGATATTCTCTTCAAGATTACCATTCAGAAATGCAGTCTTGACGTCCATTTTCCATATTTCATAGTCATAATATGTGGCTATGGACAAGAGAATTCTTATGGACTTTAACATGGCTACAGGAGAAAAGGTTTCCTCATAGTCAACCCCTTCCTTTTGGGTATAACCCTTTGCCACTAGTCTAGCTTTGAAGGTCTGTACCTTCCCAGCTGCATCTCTTTTTCTCTTATAGATCCATTTACACCCTATGGGTTTTACCCCATCTGGTAGATCTGCGAGTTCCCATACAGAATTGGAGTGCATTGACTCCATTTCCAGGTTCATGACTTTGACCCATTCATCCTTATCTTCGTCATTCATTGCCTGTCGATAGGACAATGGATCCTCAATGCCATCATTAGGTATGACAACCTGAGTTTCAGTTAAACCCAAGTAGCGATCAGGTTGTAATAAAACCCTCCCACTACGTCGAGGCATTCTCAATGTTTGAGAAGGACGGGATGGATCTGAAGAACTAGTTCCTTCATCAACCCTTGTTGAAGGTCCAGCTTCGTCAACAACTCTTGGTGATTCTTCAGTAGCTTCTCCTTATATTATTTTGCTACGTGGTTTATGATCCCTCATGTGGTCTTCCTCCAAGAAGGTGGCGTTTGTCGATACAATCACCTTATTTTCTTGTGGGTCGTAGAAATAACCACCTCTCGTTTCTTTAGGGTAACCAACAAATAGGCACAGTTTTGAACGAGGTTCTAGTTTCTTAGGATTTGTCACAAGCACGTGTGCTGGACAACCCCAGATGCGAAAGTGATGCAAGCTAGGTTTACGCCCCTTCCATAATTCGAAAGGCGTTTCAGAAACACTTTTCGAGGGAACATTGTTCAAGATGTGTACTGCAGTCTCTACTGCATACCCCCAAAACGAGCTAGGCAATTGAGCATAGCTCATCATTGATCGAACCATGTCTAACAAGGTTCTATTTCTCCTTTCTGATACACCATTTTGTTGAGGTGTACCAGGGGCTGAGAGTTGGGATTGGATTCCATGTTCTATCATATAATCCTGGAATCTTTGATCCATATACTCCCCTCCTCGATCAGAACGAAGTACTTTAATTGATTGACCTAATAGGTTTTCAACTTCAGTCTTAAACTCCTTAAACTTTTCAAGGGCTTCAGACTTATGTCCCATTAGATACAAGTAACCATATCTTGAATAATCATCTATAAATGAGATGAAATATTCACACCCTCCTCGAGCTTTTACATTCATTGGACCACAGAGATCCGAATGTATTAACTCTAAGGGTTCTTTGGCGCTGTAACCTTTTCCAGTAAAGGGTCTTTTGGTCATTTTGCCCTCGAGACAAGATTCACAAGGTGGTAGTGAATCATCTTCTAACTTGCTTAGAAGTCCATTCTTTACCAAACCACCGATTCTATCGATGTTTATATGACCAAGTCTAAGATGCCAAAGATGAGTATTGTTACTTGTTGGAGAAATCTTTTGCCTTTTTCTTTGAGTTTCAACAGTTTTAAATAATTCGTGATTTAAAAGTGCTTTGTTTTCGGTTGGTCTTAATACATACAAGTTATTTTCTAATTTGGCTGAACAAATAAGTACACCATTCTTATAAATGAACACTTCATTCATATTAAAAGTAACTGTATACGATTGTTCAATCAAACACGAAATAGAAATTAAGTTCCTCTTAATCTTGGGAACAATTAACAAACTTTCTAAAAGTAAGAATCTATTTCTAAAAATAACTTCGCAGCTCCCACTGCTTTAGCTGAAATGACTTCTCCAGTTCCGACCCTGAGTGTCATTTCCCCATCGTTCAACTGGCGAAAGGAATTATTTTCCTGAAAAGAAGACCAAACATGATTAGTTGCTCCTGAATCAAGTATCCAGGTAAACTCATCATGTTCTACTAGGCATGTTAGTAAATCAAATTTACCTTCCTTTTCCTTCTTTTTCTCAGCAAGGTACTTTGGGCAGTATCTCTTCTAGTGTCCATCTACATTGCAGTGGAAACATTTGCCCTTGTTTGCCACAACTTTGGCTTTTCCCTTGTTTTTATTAGCAGTAGCGGGAGCCTTCCCCTTGCTTCCTTTCTTCTTCTGAATCTTTTTCGAAGAAGTGGCTACGGATTTAGTTCCAGAGGATGAACCCTTCTCGAACTTTCTTTTAGAGTGGACAACGTTTGCCTCTCCTTCTACTTGTCCCTTGTTCTTAAGAAGAGACTGATAGAGTTGTAGCTCATTCAGGAGGCTAGTCAGGTTGAATACTATTTTATTCATCATTGCATTGCTTCGAAACTGTAGAAAACTCTTCGGAAGAGATTCTAAGATGAATGCAACCTGACTACGCTCATCTATGACCGCCCCGTTTGCTTTTGCCACGTTGAATTAGACAATCATATCCAGGACATGTTCCCGAACAGACGTTCCCTCTTTCATGCGGCAGCTATAAACGTATTTGAGAGCGTCATGGTGGAGTTGGTAGGACGGTTGTCCAAACATCTCCTGGAGAGAGTTCATAATCTACATTGCTGTGACCATGCCCTCATGCCTTTTAGCCAAAACTTCAGATAAGCTGGCTAGGATATAGACGCGAGCCTTATCATTGGCCTTTGTCCAGCGGTCATAAGCATCCTTAATTGCTTGGGATGCATTACGAGCAGGGGCTGGAGGACAATCCTCCGTTAAGACAAACCGCAGATCATCGACAACAAGAATCGTATTCAGGTTCGACTTCCACGTAGCGTAATTTTCGCCGGTTAATTTCTCGTTTTTAAGCAGAGAGACTATTGAGGAAGACACTGCTAAAATTTAAACAAACAATGACCGTATTAGTTATCTTTGCCTTAACCCATCATACAAGCAAACAATTGCACACAATCCAATCAATTTAGCAAAACAAGCAATCACAGAACCCTAAAACTATTGATTTAGTTTTGCAACAACGTTTCAGAGGTTTAGAATATCAGCCACCGAAGGGTGATCAGGTACTCCTCCTCTGAAATGAGACATTTCTCAGCTAATTCTAATTCCAGAATAACTCATATTCCTATAGACATTAGTCACCGTTGTTCGGTCAAGGATTTGTTAACACTTTTAACTCATCCTTGTAAGTGTAACCCTCCCACTTTCAGATCTCAGAGGCATGCACCAACAGATTTTGATTGAATGGACAATTGGCTTTTGGGACTCCGAGATAATGAGACTTCAATTTTGGTGCCGCAGCGGTTGGTGCCTTATGAAGTCCAAAAGGGCCTCGATTCTTGTAAAAGAGATCAGTTTGATTAATACAAAGGTAAAGTTGTTAAAAAAAAGGGACAACTTGTGGGGCTTTATGGATATTTTAGAAAAATATTGGTCTAAAAATTTTATCAGAAAAAATAGTGTCCCTTGTGTCAAATTACAGGTTTAATCTCTCAACTTTAATTGTCTTATAGAGGTATAAAATTTAAATTATCAATAGGATTTTGAGTTTGTAATGATAATGATGTCTTATAGGTCCCTTCAAATTAAATAGTGTCTACCTATGCGAGTCTGGCCCATCCATCTTAGAGCAATATGCATTTCGACATCCAACATTGATCTCAGTTGGCTCGGGACCTGAAGAGAAATGCTCTCGAGTCCTATGTAATAGGTTAAGACATGTCAATGACAAATTATTGATATGTCCTTTTAATCCCGGGTAAGTATGAAAACCAAGTATATGCTAACACTTTGCACCTTTGTTTTTGCTATACTCCTGCTACCTCATACAGACTAAACCTTAGAACAAAGTGATGGAAGGATTTGAAACGTTCAAAATTCGATCTAGGGAGTTAAGATTAATTGTGTGTGATATAATTAATGTTATGGTTTGATTATGAATTAGACCATGCGATTTAAGAGAGTAAGAAATATTTAAATATGATTTAAATACTATACTCATTGATAACGCTCATTTATGTGCGTTATTTAGCCTCAAAAGCTTAGGTAATTGTTTGGAAAGTAAGGACTTTGTGTCTAAAATCTTATCATTTTAAGTCATTTTAGCAAAAGTTGTAGAATCATGAAGAAAATCTTAGAATTATAGAATTTAAGATTAATTTGTACAAAAAGAGATTATTTTTGTAGAGAATTTATCCCATTAATGTTTTTGTGTAGAAGTCTTTGCGAAGGGGATGCGCCCGCAAGAGGAGATAAAAAGTGAGCAGAGCAATAGAAGGTGAAGCTAAAGAATTGCGCTTGCATCTGAACCTGAAGATGTGAGGAATACGATCAAGATGCGCCCGCAAAGCCATATAAGGAAAGAAGCCTCATGCTGAAGACAAAATCGTTGAAGTATAACATAGTTGAAAATGCACCCGAGATGCGACCGCAATTGGGCTTTCCGACAGAATATCGAGATTCGCAGGATCTTCACAGAATCATCCGAAAATTCCTAATCTGACATCAAATCTCCGAAGATGGCGGATTCGTACCTTCCAAGGCCTTCTCACACTGATCTCAACAGCCAACCTTACCTTTAAAGGTCTATAAAAGGGGATCAAGGTGCAAGAAGCAAGGGGAGCTTGGAGTTTTCGTCCTTAGGATTTATTTTTAAGTTTTCTCTCTTCTCACCTTGTAACCAATCCGAGTTCCAGGTCTTTCAGTCTCTGTCAGCTCTTTTATTCGAAAGAAGAAGAAGAGAAAAGTTTGTCTCTCCTTGAAAAAGGGCAAGAGCTAGCTAGATAGAGCTAGAGATCCTTAGTAGAGTCTTGTCTTTACTTTCTGTTTTGCAATCTTTAATTTCCAGCAAGTTGTTATTGCTTTTCATTTACTTTCAGTTGTAAGTTAAGCTTTTGTATTCAACTCATTCTTTAATATTAATTTCAGTTATCTTTTCCCCATGTCGAGTTTGTTTTCCTTTATGTTTTGCAATTTATTTTCAATCATGAGCTAAGCTTCTATTTAGGGGTTCAAATATGTGGATTCCTTGAATAGAAGAAAGTCCCGCCTATGCATAAACATCTTTGCTCCATCTAGCATTGTTTGTTTTTGTTTAAATTAAGGTTTAAATGTTAGCTTAAACTGATCACTTAGGTTAGCATAGTTTGAATTTAGTTGATGGCCGAAAGGTTGGAGTTAAAGTTAAAGGCTTAGGTAATTGTTTGGAAAGCAAGGACTTTGTGTCTAAAATCTTATCATTTTAAGTCATTTTAGCCAAAGTTGTAGAATCATGAAGAAAATTTTAGAATTATAAAATTTAAGCTTAATTTTTACAAAAAGAGATTATTTTTGTAAAGAATTTATCCAAGTAATGTTTTTGTGGAGAAGTCTTTGCTAAGGGATGCGTCCGCAAGAGGAGATAAAAGGTTAGGAGACAATAGAAGGTGAAACTAAAGAATTACGCCTACATCTGGACCTGAGGATGTGAGGAACGATATCAAGATGCGCTCGCAAAGCCATATAAGGAAAGAAGTCCCATGCTGAAGACAGAATCGTTGAAGCAGAACATAGTGGAAAATGCGCCCGAGATGCGGCTGCAACTGGGCTTTCCGACAGAATATCGAGATTCGCGAGATCTTCACAGAAGCATCCGAAAGTCCCCAATATGGCATCAAATCTCCGAAGATGGCGGATTCTTACCTTCTAAGGCCTACCAACCTTACCTTTAAAGGTCTATAAAAGGGGATCAAGGTGCAAGAAGCAAGGGGAGCTTGGAGTTTTCGTCCTTAGGATTTATTTTTAAGTTTTCTCTCTTCTCACCTTGTAACCACTCCGAGTTTCGGATCATTCAGTCTCTGTCGGCTCTTTTATTCGAAAGAAGAAAAAGAGAAAGGTTTGTCTCTCCTTGTAAAAGGGCAAAAGGTAGCTAGATAGAAAGAGAGATCTTTAGGAGAGTCTTGTCTTTACTTTCTGTTTTGCAATCTTTAATTTCCAGCAAGTTGTTATTGCTTTTCATTTACTTTCAGTTGTAAGTTAAGCTTTTTTATTCAACTCATTCTTTAATATTAATTTCAGTTATCTTTTCTCCATGTCGAGTTTGCTTTCCTTTATGTTTTGCAATTTATTTTCAATCATGAGCTAAGCTTCTATTTAGAGGTTCAAATATGTGGATTTCTTGAATAGAAGAAAGCCCTACCTATGCAGAAGCATCTTTGCTCCATCTAGCATTGTTTGTTTTTGTTGAAATTAAGGTTTAAATGTTAGCTTAAACTGATCACTTAGGTTAGCATAGTTTGCATTTAGCTAATGGCCGAAAGGTTGGAGTTAAAGGCATGGGTTCGCAAAACAATAGTGGAAAAGATCCTAGAAATAGGACTTTGACTTCTTGCATCCTAGAAATAGGACTGGAACCACTAGGGTTCTAAGAGTCGTGAGCGTTATTTATCTAAGTTTCAACTAGCCCTAGAAATAGATGTCTAGTTGGCTTAATCTTCTAAAGGCACCTACAGCGGAGCTGAATAGAAGTTGGACTTAACTCACAATCTGGTTGTCAGGGTAATTGCGGGCGCAACTGGGATATGCTATCTGCACGATGTCTATGTGGGCAACATAGATAATGTTTCTCAGCAGCTATAGTGCCTGAGTGAATTGCAGGCGCATATGTGTGGGTACTCTAAAGCTCAAGGTTGAAACTATTTGAATTTCCCTGTTTATCTCATAGATTTTTATCTATCTTTATTTCCTTGTTTCTTTGCTTTTGTCTTAAAACCAAAACCCCAATCAAGAGGAGGTTCATATTTTGCAGAATCGTGTGTTAACTTAGCTAGTCACCATCTCCCTTGGGTACGATATCCGAAATACTTTCCACTTTATTACTTGATAGTGTATACTTGCACTCGAGTAGGCTGTTGCGCATTAGTAGCACGACGCACGTCACTCCTGAATAGGGATTCACGTTCTGGAGATTGGTGTAAAGAAAGGTCGGGATTGGTGTAATTGATTAATTTAATATTTGATATTAAATTAATATAATTAATTAAATTATTTAATTATTTATTAAATTTATTAATTAATTTAGAAATTCTTTTTTATTAAAAGAAATTGATTTGATTTTTTAATTTTGATTAAAAATTTACCAAGAGGTAAATTAGCTCTCAATGACACCAAGACCATGAAGTCATAAATTGAAACACAATTGTTGTGTCGTGGAGAAAACCACTGCCTTGAAAGCAATTTCGGCACGACCACGGTGCTAAATCGTTTTTGCCGGTTGCTCCCCAAGGTTAACACAACACCCTTCTCTTTCGTGCACTCGAGAGAGAAGGATTGGAATGAAGGAAACTTTGCTCAGAAAAATGAAGAATGAATGAGAGAAGAAGATGAGTCAGGGAAAAGCGAATGAATGTTTGCTCAATATTGCAGGCTTTCTTTATTACGCGCGAGCGCGGTTACCCGAACCCGCCCGCCCGCCCGCCCGGCGGCGGCGGCGCGCGCGTGTGGGGTGAAGACTTGGTTCCACTCCTAACCACTTTTACAAGAGGAAGGGAGAGTGTTTGTATAAAAACACTCTTCCCAATTCAAAATTTATCCATGTGGGACAAAAAGTCTTCAAGCACCCTATACTAGGCCAAGATTAAGTCATTCCCAACAGTCCCCCACGAATGACTGTAAACAACATTTTTCTGAGCAAAGGAGGAATTTAAACTTAAGCATTAATATCTTCCGATTTGAATTAATGCATAGTGAAGTAAGGCAATAACCGGTCTAGTGAAAGTAAGTTACCTTTTGAACTTTCAGTAGTCATGGTTTAGACCCCCACAGCACGTTTGTATCCTCAGGTTTTCCTTGATTCCGCGATACAATAATAAAACCAGTGCTATTTAAGGCCATGCACAAACACCTTGGGTCAACGTGAAAGCTCTAGAAAGAGATCCATTACACTCTTTCATAGAAGGCGGCCACACCTTCACAATCACGTCATGCTTCATCAAGTCTACCGCAGCAGACCACTCAAAACGTGAGCTATGAAGACTTTCAAAATGTGTCCATCAAGTCCGTATTTGGACCACCCAAATAAAGGGCTATGGACTCATTTCAACGGTTTGAGTCCCATACATGCTGAATACTCTAGAATTACTCTCCTTGTTAGGCCTTTGGTGAGAGGATCTGCCAAATTCCTCTCAGACCTCACATACTCCAAGGAGATAACTCCATTTTTCAACAACTGTTTCACAACTCCATGTCTCAGGCGTATATGCCTTCTCTTGCCATTATATTCACTGTTCTTGGCAATTCCTATGGCAGTTTGTGAATCACAGTGCAGAGAGACTGGCACTGACGCCCCCCACAGTGGTACGTCTTGAAGTAAACTTCTTAACCATTCCGCCTCTTGCCCTGTAAGCTCGAGAGCTATAAACTCAGACTCCATGGTAGATCGCGCAATGCAGGTTTGCTTTGTAGATTTCCATGATATAGCTCCTCCACCAAGAACGAACACATACCCGCTAGTTGAACTTACTTCGTCGTTATCAGTTACCCAGTTTGCATCACAATAACCTTCTAATACTGCAGGAAATTTATTAAATTGCAAACAGTAATCTATTGTACCTTTAAGGTATCTCAACAAACGACGAAGTGCAACCCAATGCTCCTTATTAGGATTATGTGTATACCTACTCAATCTACTCACAGCATATGCAATATCAGGTCTAGTATAATTCATCAAATACATCACACTACCTATAATTTTTGCATATTCAGATTGAGAGACACTATCCCCTTTATTCTTTTTAAGTTTCATACTAGCATCATAAGGTGTTCTTACAGGCATGTCATTAAAGCAATCAAATCTCTTCAGCATCTTTTCAACATAGTGTGATTGATTCAAAGAATACCCATTTTCGGTTTTCCTCAATTTAACACCAAGTATCACATCAGCCTCACCTAAATCTTTCATCTCAAAGTGTGAGGATAAAAACAACTTGGTATTATTTATTACTTCTAAATTCGTACCGAAAATAAGCATATCATCAACATACAAGCAGATAATCACATAATCAACACCAAACAATTTTGAGTAAACACATGTGTCAGAAGAATTTACCCTAAACTCATTGTTTACTAAGGTATTATTAAATTTCTCATACCATTGTTTGGGAGCTTGCTTAAGACCATAAAGAGATTTTTTAAGCTGACATACCTTGTCTTCTTGACCAGAGACTACAAAGCCTTCAGGTTGTGCCATATATATCTCCTCTTCTAAATCTCCATTGAGAAATGTTGTTTTTACATCCATCTGATGTATTAACAGCCCATGGATAGCTGAAAGAGCGACTAGACATCTAATAGTGGCTATTTTAGTTACAGGAGAATAAGTATCAAAGTAATCAATACCTTGTTTTTGTGAATAACCCACAACCACTAATCTAGCCTTGAATTTTTCAATTGAACCATCTGGTCTCATTTTCCTTTTAAAGATCCACTTACACCTAATAGGCTTACTTCCCTTAGGTAAATCTACCAAGTTCCATGTTTGATTCATAATTAAAGAATCCAGTTCACTTTTAATGGCCTCTTTCCAGAAACTAGAATCTACAGATTTTAAGGCCTCTTGGTAGGTTTTAAGATCCTCATCTATTAGATACATGCATGCAAATTGGTCGTCAATTTTATCTGAGTTTTCAACAAGAAAAACAGTTAAAAAATCCGATCCAAAATCTTTCTCAGTTCTCTTTCTTTTACTCCTCCTAGGTTCAGTTTCATGCATAATATCAGCAGTAGATGAAGGACAAGCAGACACCTGACTAGATCGTGCGATATTAACTGGCTCATTTTTAATCATAGGAAAAATGTGTTCGAAAAATTCAGCATCTCTATATTCACAGATTGAATTATCATCTAAACACATGAACCTATATGCAGCACTATTATGAGCATACCCAATAAACACACAATCAAAGGTTTTAGATCCTACCGTAGGTTTCTTGAATACCGGATATGCCACTTTAGCTAAGCACCCCCATACCTTCAGATAGCTCAGGTTCGGCGAATATCCTTTCCAAAGCTCGTATGGTGTCTTATCCAGCCTTTTGTGAGGAACTCTGTTAAGAACAAAATAGGCAGAAAGCACAGCTTCCCCCCACATACTGTTAGGCAATCCAGAACTTATTAACATAGCATTCATCATTTCTTTTAATGATCTATTTTTACGTTAAGCTATGCCATTCTGTTGAGGAGAATATGGTGCAGTACTCTCATGGATAATACCATTTAATTCACAAAACTCCTTGAGAGACTTGTCACTGTATTCACCTCCTCTATCGGATCTTAACCTTTTGATCCTTTTATCTAGTTGGTTTTCTACTTCTGCTTTGTATTTCCTAAACATGCTACTAGCTTCATCCTTCAATTTCAGAAGATATATTTTCGTGTATCTAGAGAAATCATCAACAAAGGATATATAATAGTTTTTGCCACCTTTGCTAGTAGTGTTTTTGAAATCAGCTAGATCAGAGTGAATTAACTCAAGCAATTCAGTACATCTAGTTGTAACAGGCTTAAATGGTTTTTTAGCAAATTTTGCCTCTACACATACTGAACATCTACTATCATTAGGAGATTCCGATACATTAAGAAGATGCAGTTCTTTAAGCCTTTTAATAGATGCAATGTTCACATGACCTAGTCTACCATGCCATAGATCAATAGATTCAACAATATAGGCAGAACGAGATGTACTTTCATTCATTTTTGCAAGAGTAGAGACAGTGTTTAACACAAACAGACCATCGGCTAAGTACCCCTTACCAACAAAGTCACCATTTTTAGTGACGACAACCTTGTCAGCTTCAAAGACAATTTTAAGTCCTGCCCTGTTCAACAAACTTCCAGACACCAGATTCCTACGCAATGAAGGAACATACAATACATCATTCAAAGATAATGTTTTTCCAGAAGTAAGTTTTAAGAGAACCTTCCCTTTCCCAAGTACTCCAGCAGTGGCCGAGTTCCCCATGTATACGCATTCACCGTCAACAGTGTCATGGAACTCGTGGAACAAGCTTCGGTTTGAGCAGAAGTGTCTTGAGGCACCAGTGTCAAGAATCCAGTCTGATTTATTCTCCAACAGGTTAGCCTCCACCACCACTGCAGCAATGATGTCGTCTGCTTCAACAACGTTGGCTTGTGCACCATCAAGTTTCCGATCTGGCTTTCCTTTCCTCTGGTTGCACTGATAGGATTTGTGCCCTGGTTTCCCGCAGACATAACATATCAGCTTGGATTTCTCCTTCTCTATTTTCCCGCTAGGAGACTTGAATGGATGATTCTTCTTCTGCGAGGATTTGTCTTTATTTTTATTTTTGAACCTGTCTTTTGATGCAGCAGAAGATTCAACTAGGTTAGCATTAACTGAATTTTTAGATTCCAACTTATCCTTTTGCCTGTTGGCTTCTTCAGTTCGCATGTGGCTGATCAACTCTTGCAACGTCAGGTCCTTCTTCTTGTGCTTTAAATGATTGCGGTAGTCGCTCCATGAAGAAGGGAATTTTTCGAGCAAGACATTCGCCTGGAGAACCTCACACATCTTCATACCTTCTGACAGAATGTTTGCCACTAGATTCTCGTACTCATGAACCTGGTCCATCACTGGTTTGTCATCCGTTATTTGGAATTGCATTCACTTACCAACCACGTACTTTTTTCTCCCTGCATCATCGCCCCCATATCTGGACTCCAGAGTGTCCCAGATAACTTTAGCTGACTTCTGAACAACGAACAGGTCAAATAGTGAGTCGTTCATGTGGTTCAACAGATAACCCCGAACCGCTTTGTTGTCTTTCTCGAATTTTTCTGGATCAACGTCATGACTACCCTTTGATTTTTGAGGGACAGTCTGAACCTCCTTAGAACTGTGTGGATCAGGCTGGACCTCTTTAGATTTTTCCAGATCAGCGGCGGGTGCTGCTGATTTTTCCACATAATCGGTGGTTATAATATAATCGACCTCCAGTTGTTCGAAGAAGATGAGCAGCTTCTGAGACCAGCGACGGTAGTTAGAACCATCTAGAGGTTCTAGTTTGGATAGATCTGGAACATGCTTCTTGGTTTTGATGGACATCTTAAATTGCTTTCAAATTGAAGTCAGAAATTGAAACACAATTGTTGTGTCGTGGAGAAAACCACCGCCTTGAAAGCAACTTCGGCACGACCACGGTGCTAAATCGTTTTTGCCGGTTGCTCCCCAAGGTTAACACAACACCCTTCTCTTTCGTGCACTCGAGAGAGAAGGATTGGAATGAAGGAAACTTTGCTCAGAAAAATGAAGAATGAATGAGAGAAGAAGATGAGAAGATGAGTCAGGGAAAAGCGAATGAATGTTTGCTCAATATTGCAGGCTTTTATAGAGAGAAGCAGCCAACGGTCAACCACCCACGGAGTGCCACGTGTCAACTTGTCAGCCAGCCATGGAGAACCAAAAAGTGCGGTCAACTTGGGCAGGGGCGGTCAACTCGGGCAGGCGCGGTCAACTCGGGCAGTTTGGACAGGCGCGGTCAACTCGGGCAGTTTGGGCAGGCGCGGTCAACTCGGGCAGTTTGGGCAGGCGCGGTCAACTCGGGCAGTTCGGACAGCACGAACAGATGGGTGACACGTGGCGACGAACGTGAGGTTTTAAAAAAAAAAAGGAAGATGAAATTATCTTTGGCCAAAAAATAAAACCCGCTTTCTTTATTACGCGCGAGCGCGGTTACCCGAACCCGAACCCACCCGCCCGTCCTACTGACCGGCGGCGGCGGCGGCGCGCGCGTGTGGGGTGAAGACTTGGCTCCACTCCTAACCACTTTTACAAGAGGAAGGGAGAGTGTTTGTATAAAAACACTCTTCCCAATTCAAAATTTATCCATGTGGGACAAAAAGTCTTCAAGCACCCCTATACTAGGCCAAGATTAAGTCATTCCCAACAGACCATTCACTAATCTTAAAATTACAAGAGTGAGGCACCTAATAAACACCATCTTAATGGGGTTTGTTGTCTTCATGGTGATGAAGTAAAAGCATACTTCGTCTTTAAATACAGAAGATAGATGTTGTAAATGTGGTTGCTTCAGCTGAATTTTTTTCCCTCAAAAGCATCAAGTTGTACTTCTCATCTTGCTCCCAAATTGATCACATCTAGAGTCCCACAGCTCATTCTAAGGCGAGAGAATAGCGGAGAAAGCTTCAGTGGTCGTCCATGTCTTGTTCATGTTCAGAATTCAGCCTCGATGTAGCTTAATTTTTCGTCCAAAGGTTGGTTCTTCAAACGCTCTGTTTTTCGGTTTGTAAATGCATGTTTTCAATTCTTAAAATTAATGGAATTGAGTGGCTTTCAATCCAAATCACTTCCGCTAGAGTGTCGTACATTCCTTCAATAACTTTCCCACATAGAAACTAATAAGCAAATACAACAAACTTTTTCAGAAAATAAAAATTCACACCACCTATTTGAAAAGTTTTATGTAATTTCTTTTTTACCTTTGTATATCATATCATTTCAGTAGTATATCACTTATAGATGTTGATAATGGACTTTTCTAGGGTATAATTAAATTAAATTTATAAACCGGTTCCTAAAGCTAACTTGTAACAATAGTTTTCGGGTCCATAACAAGGAGCATGTTGATAGTTTCTCTAAATTAAATTTGTTGTAATGACTAGAACGAAGGGGATTTTGACATGAATCGGAGAAATAGAGGAATAAAGAAATAAAATGCAAAATAAAACTAAGGAAGATTTATCTTACTACGGAGATTGCTCATTTGGAGGTATTGAGGATTCATTATGATTAAATTCTGAATTTCTGCTCATAGATTGCACACTAATTCAATTTATTACTCGAAAGCCTAGTCGACAACATCGAAAAAGGTAACGAGCCCATGCATTCCTTGACCATCTAATCCAGCCAAAGCATCGAGACTAAATCTTATTATCAATTAGTTAATCGATCACTTTAGCTAACCAATTAAAGCATAAGAACATGGATAATTGGAAATTGTCTGAAATTAATTAGGAAAAGCCTAAATTAACTCTGAGCAAAGATTATTTAGACACTAAGCCTACCATTCAAACTACGAGCCGAGCTGACCTTGACATGCACACATGATCAGACCTATTTACTACTCGAATTAAGCATACAATCTCGATAATTACAGATTTTAATTACATGCATAGTAAAGCTAATTATGACAACTGTGATTAGGTTGTCAGATTACTCTACCAATCAGAATTAGGATTAATCACAGAGTCTAAATCACAATCAATAATTAAATCATGCAATGAAATATCAAAACCTCATAAAATCAATCATACTTACAAACTAAAGCCTCCGAGTTCATGTAATCCGAGCTTAGACGGTCATAGATAACCCTAATCCAAGCCCTAAGGCTTGATAAATCCCCCTAAACCAATCCTAATCTAAGATTTACAAGGGAAATTAAAGGGAAAACAAGGCTGCAATTAAGAATTTGGATTAAGACTACCTACACTACACACTTTGACCTAAACACAAAAGGAGGAATTTATAGAGCATGTGACGGCGTCGAGATGCTGTGAGAGTGCTAAGATACTTTGGATGCAAAGTTCTCGAATGCACAATTATGGTGTCTAGACGTTACGCTTAGTGTATCGATGCTAGGCAACGATCTGTAGTGTCGAGCATTGGCATCTAAACACCACAGTAGCAAGAAAATGGCTTCAACTTTACTTGGACGTGGCGAGGCTTGCTATGGGCGCATGAGATTTCATTTGGGCACAAGAGTGTTGGTCGCTACCGCAAGCGCACGGTATCGCAAGTAATATAAAACGGAAGAATTCTGAGTATCGAATCCACAGGGAGGCAAAACGAAATTTAAACAAGCAAAGATTCCTAGAGCACAAAAAATACTTGGGATAAACAATATTTAGGGACCAGATCATGCAATCGAAGAAAATTAAAAATCAAAACAATTAGAGAGAAAATTTGATCAATCGATAAAAATAAAATGCGGAGAAAGAGTTTTCTAATGGGAAGAGGGGTCTTGAAAATCAATTATTAGCTTAAACAATTGCTACAATTGTCCTATCTCGTCGCCCAACTAATTATACTCCTAGAATGTCCGTTAATAACATAGGTTCTCCTGTCGGTCTCCCCTAATTGTAATTAATCCATTTTAACAACCTAAGTGTCCTTAGCGCCATTAAAAATCATTAATTATTACGCTCTGATTCATTTTAGGAATCTAAGTTTAATCAACTAATCCCGTTGTCACGACGGGCAACTAAACTAGTTGCGTGGATTACGATCTATCCTAACTTCTCTCCGTCGAGTTTCCATTAAGAATCAGATCAGTACACAATTGGCCAGATTGCACAAAGCATTAAGCTCATCCATACAAATAATTAGGACAAAGGGCTAGAGATAGGCAATTATAACAACATTTGAACTATAATTTCATTTCAAGACCCCAAATTGGGGTTTAGCTATACATAGCTAAAATATTCACAATAATTACAATGGAAAGCATAATAAAGAGCATAATAAAAGGGAAGGAATTGACCGTAGAAGACCCCTTCGCTACGCTTGGAGTCCCTCCGAAAACTCCTTGAGCCTCCTAGGATGCTCCCCAAATTCCCCAAAATTTTCCCACTAAGAAAGCTCTCAAAAGGCTAGAAAGCCTTGAGAGAGGCTCCAAAGGAGCCAAAGAAAGAAAGGAAGGAATGAGGAAATGATGATTGATGCCTAAAATGAGGCACCAAGGGGCGCCTTTTATAGGCTCGGAAATGGGGTAGCGTCGCGACGCTACATGGCACAGCGTCGCGACGCTGTGACGTCATTGACTTGCCGGCCAAGAAATGGACAACGTCTCGACGCTAGGCGTTTTCCAGACTTTCCAGCTGCGGATTGGGCTTCTTTGCTTGGGCCAACTTCAATTCTTTTTGGGCTTTTTCTTCATAATTGTCCTCTTTTGACTCCTCTTGACCCAAGCATGGAAATTGGGTCTGAATGGCTTCATTTTTGGGCACTTTTTCCACAAAATCCACAACTTTGCTCCTAAAGACCAAATAACAAAATATATGAAATATTTTCAATAAATACACAATTAAAGCACAAAAGAGCCTAATAAATTGGGACTAAAATAGTGACATTTCTGCTGCTATCACACCCCCAAACTTAAGCTTTTGCTAGTCCCGAGCAAAATAAATTCTAAAGATGCATGAAATAGAATCGCTCAAGCCTCAATGATTTTGGAATTCTTAAGATAGAATGGAAAACATGCAAGTGGAATAAGCAAGCACCGCATACTCATGAAGAAATCTTAAACTAGTTTGAACTTAAGATTAATGAATAGCATGCTCAAGACTTATCTATTGATTCTTTTACTAACCTAGATTAGTCTTATGGTTTTCTCCATTTGTTTTCCCCCTACACTGGCTAAGAGCCCCTAATAGGTCGGAGTTCTTCTATCATGCAAAAAAAAGAAACTAGGGTGCCTGATATTTTTCTTTTTCATGGGGGAGCAGAACTCTCAATTGATTTTTCACTTTCTTTTTCTTTTTCTTTTGCTACTCCCCCAAACTTGCATTTTGATATCTAATGGTACTAGCTTTCACACTACGGTGCAGGGACCCTTAACCCGAATTTTATTCTTGGTTGGCCTAACTGATCACACCGCAGGTAGCTCTTTTTACCCCTAGGCTTTTTCTTTTGTGCAAGCAAAAATTTTCTTTTTCAACAGATTTTTCTTTTCTCTCATTTTCTTTTGTTGCTTTTGCTTTTTTTTTTTTTTCTCAGCAGGCATAGCATTTTTTTTCTACCTAGCTCTTTAGAACAATCAAGCATGAACTTCCTAGTATTAGAAACTAAGTCTATCGGGGTGACAACAAACTTTAAAAATCATAATAAGAATCTAGATTTTCAAAGACGTCATTAGATAAGACTATTGCATGCTTTAGACATCAAAACTAAGTATCAAAAAATTTTCAAATTTCACAATTTCTGCCGTGCTCCCAGATTCCACAACATATAAACCATTTTCTCCCAAAACTTCTAAAATCACATCCTTGGCTATCATGGCTATCTATTCATGCATCCAACAGAATTCAAATATGCTCAACACAGCGAAAGCCTCCCCCCCAAACTTAAACTAAACATTGTCCCCAATGTTTTAAAAACAGTAAAGCAAATAGAGGGATACTGAGACTTCCCTGAGCTAGGAGCGCTTCATCCTCTTCCTTTTGGATTCAAAATATGGGATTTTTGGAGCTTTGGGATTTGCTAAGGTGATCCTGCAAAACAAAATTGGATCACGAAGCAAAGAAAATTATTTACCGCAAAAACAACTACTTAAACTTAAATCCTTGGGTTGCCTCCCAAGCAGCGCTTTCTTTAACGTCTTTAGCTAGACGAGGCTCGGCACGCTTACGGAGGCACGAAATAAAAGTTTTCATCATCCTCCGGGCCCTACAAAAAATTGCACACCGAATTGCACACTGCAAACAGGGGAGAAAAAAAACTTTCCCCTGGCCCATCTTTGCTAAAGAGATTATCATAATAACAATTCAGAAAATATGCAACAGTGTCAAATCTCTTTTCTAGATCTTTATTCTCAAAACAATTGTTAACAGAGTCATCAAGCGTTATGATATCAACCGGTCTGGGATCTAAAGATGGTCTATCAATCATGCCAGTCCATTCATCAGATTCAATATCTATATGCTCAGAAGATTCCTCAGACTCAGAATTAAAAAATGATTCGACTAAGCTATCATATGACTCACTATCAGAATTAAAGAATTCAAGCTCTTCAGGATCAGATTCTATACTATGCACAGATTCGGGTTCCTCTGGGTCAGATTCTATGCTATATACATCATCAGGACACGAATCAAAGTTATTAACATTGTCAGGTTTCATGCACTAAGGAATATCAAGATCAGACTCAATAAATTCAGCATTATCATGATCAAACTCAGAATTATCTATCAAGTAATCCTTTTTATGCAAAACATGCTCATTCTCAATGTCAGGCAATTCAATATCATCATCAAAATCATCAATCTCAGGCAAATCCAACTCATTTTCAAAAGAAGGTAAATCATCAACTGCAGATATTTCATTCTCATAAGCAGGCAATTCCAATTCATTTTCAAAGTCAGGCAATTCTAAATCATTCAGCTCATTCTCAAACAGAGGAAAAACTTGATGCACAAATTGCTTACCGCAAGTGTACGAGTCAAGTAATAATATAGTGTTTTCGTGATTAAACGAGTGTCGTCCTCTGAATTGGTTTTCTAGCAAATTAAGTACCGTGAATAATCTTGTCCAATTTTATTCAGGGAGAAAAACTTAAAGATAAAGATAAATCTAAAGACAAAAAGCATAAAATAAAGGTGGAGACTCAAAGGGAAAGATTCTTAGGGAATTGATTTCATTATTTAAGATTGAGGATTAATTAATAGGAATGAATTGATCGTGCAATTATTCTACAAGTCGAGGAAACTTTTATCACGATTACCTCTCCCGAGTATAATTGATTCTCATGCATATAACTAACTTGATATCCCTATCTAAGTTCATTAACATGCAAGGCATTATTCGGTTTAATCCTTGTTATACTTCTAGAGATATTCCAAATCCCGTCACAAACTTAGAATTTCTACTCTAGTCATGCAATTAAACAAGGCAAGTCTTAGGCCAAATCCTCTCTCCCGAGTTAGATTCAACACTTAAATCATTCAATTAGTGATCAAGTAATTGAAAGCATTACACAAAATTGCATGCATAAAATAAAAGCACATTCATACCAAAAAACAATCCAACAACTAAAACAACTACATCAATCCCTAATACAAACAACTAGAAATTCATAGTCTTTAAACCACAAACACTAATTGTAAGAAAAGCCATAAAAACTACAAGAGTTAAGGGAAAGAGAAAGGAAAACTCGAATCCGTCGAAACCGGCACGTCCCCGTCACGATCTCCACGTCTTCTCGCTTGATTCCCACTCCTTGGCCTTGCTTCAGCTCCCACCAAAGGTCTCTAGTCGAAATTAGGGCTAAAATCTAACCAATTGGACTCCCCCAATCCGTAGCACAAAATGATGAATTTATAGAAAATCTGCCGACAGCATCGAGACGCTATAGACAGCGTCGCGACGCTGTCTCAATACTGCGGATTTGGAAAATTCGCCTAGAGCGTCGCGACGCTATGAATTTTTTTTTTTTTTTTTTTTTTTTTTTTAAGAATGAAAACTCCAAATATAGAATGTCAGCGTCGAAACGCCCAAAGAGCAGCGTCTCGACGCTGGTCTGCGGATGGGCCTATCTTCAATCTTCAAACTTTGATTCTTTTTTCATTCTTCAGCTTCATTTCGCATCCCGAACATCCAATTGGCTCAAAACTATATTTCCTACAAATACAACACATAAATGCATAATTTTGGCCAATAAATTATAAAAGACTAGCTAAATTAATTAGGGAAAACTAGCTAACTATGCTCGCTATCAAACACCCCCAAACTTAAGCTTTTGCTAGTCCTCGAGCAAACTAAAAATCAAGCATACAATAGAAGAATGGATGCAACAAACATGACTCAATCCTCAAGGCTCAAAAGTCAATAATCAAGCAATCAAGAGACATGCACATAAGGACCAATGAGGGAGACAAATCAAAAGTTTTCCAAAATTAACTTGCAGAAGCGAGATCTAACTTAATGAGATCAGACTCTAGTAGCCCGGGATTGGATTACTAAACTCTCAACTCATCTTCCCTCTACACTAGCACTAAGGATTCACTAACGAGTCAATGGAACAAATTAGTTTGTTTTCCTCCATACTTAGGTGCTTATAATTGAAAATAACAACATGCATTTTTATGTGGCACTAGCTTTCACACACCTATTGCAGGGACCCTTAACCCGAGTTTTACCCTTTGGTTGGCCTAACTGATCACAACAGGGGTAGCTCTTTTTGCCAAAACTTTATTAAGCATTGCATTGCGTGCATAAGTCATGACTTTCTTTTCTTTTTTTTCTTTCAAATTGTAACAACAAGAATGATTTTTCTTTATGAGCATGATAAGCATATATTCTTTTCTTTCCTCCTAAGCAAGATCAAACATGCTAATTTGCAAAAAATTAACTCTTTAGCTCTTCCCTACACCTATCGAGGTGACAACAAGCATATGAACCTAATAATTCGCTCCTAAGCATTCAAATCCAAATCTAGCCAAGACAAAGACTCTACTCATGCAAGACATCTCCTAGAAAAAGTTTAAAAAGTCTCCCTTTTGGGCACTCATGCTTACAACTCATCGAAAGCTTGAAAATTGACAAGAAAGCCTATCCTAGGAAATTATAGTCATGCAAAAATAGCATCCAAAAAACAACCATATGCTCAATTCAAAGAAAGCTCAAAACTATAGCCCGAACTCAAATGCTCAAGGGCTCCACAAACATGCTATTCCACCCCCAAACTTAAAGCATGCATTGTCCTCAATGTATAACGAAAATAAGGCATAATCAAGCATGAGAACAAATAAAGAATGGAAGGGGTGAACAATACTGCCCTGGAATGATGACCTTTTCATGAAAGCTTGCAAGCAAAGAGGAAACTGGAACCAAGACCTACAAAACAAAAACAAACAATAAATAAAAAACACAAAGAAAAACACAACTGAACTTACTTGGGTTGCCTCCCATAAGCGCTTGTTTAACGTCATTAGCTCGACGTGCTCGTGCAGTCTGTCAAGGCACATAAAAACTCTCGTATTTCTTTGGCCCCTTCTTTCTTGAATCAATAAAACTCATTATCGCTAGCAAGCTTACTAGTTTCTCATGGGCCCCTGAAACAGAATTATTTTTAGTATTTTTTGTATAAAATAAACATAAAAGGAGAAAGATCAAAATAAAGAGACCCAGACTCTAAAACTGACTCGTGAGAATAGAAAAAAGAACAATCAAAATCTACAAAGGATGGAGAAGATAAATCAGACGAAGGCTTTTCAACCTCAAACTCTACCTCTTGAACTTCCTCTGTCACTGCAAGCTCATTTTCTTTTTCTTCCGCACAAACATGTTCTTGATAGGTGCTACAACTCTCCAATTCTTCCCCACTATTAATGCAACTCACCCCTAACTACTCATCCTTAGCAAGATCGAAAGAATTAAGCTCATGAATGGGTGCCAATGAATCACCGGCCACATGACTCACTAGACATCCTATGGAAGTGGATCCCACCTCACTAACTTCCTTTGGGGTTTGAAGTCCACTTATAATTTCATCAAATTTTAGACTTCTCGCTCTAGACTCCTCAATATAATTTTGAACTATGCTTTCTAAGGAAGAATTTTCTTTTAAAGGGGTAAAACTTGAAGATGAAAAATTGGAATATGGTGTTGAATAAAAAGCCATTCAAATCAATCAAAGCAACAATGATAATTAGGCTTCCAATCAAATAATAACCCAACAAGAACAAAGGACTAAGACTCAAACAAAAAAGGAAAGAAAAGGAAAAAAGGAAAACAAAAACAAATAAGAAAAAAATCAATCACAAAAGGAAAGAACTAAAAAGGAGAATTACAACTATGGAAATAAAAACAAAAAAAAATGCAATCTACCTAAAAAAAAAATAAAAATAAAAATACACCCTAAATTAAGACCGAACAATTTTTCCACAATATTAATTTAACTAAATATGCCAATCCCCGGCAACGGCGCCAAAAACTTGATGCACAAATTGCTTACCGCAAGTGTACGGGTCAAGTAATAATATAGTGTTTTCGTGATTAAACGAGTGTCGTCCTCTGGATTGGTTTTCTAGCAAATTAAGTACCGTGAATAATCTTGTCCAATTTTATTTAGGGAGCAAAACTTAAAGATAAAGATAAATCTAAAGACAAAAAGCATAAAATAAAGGTGGAGACTCAAAGGGAAAGATTCTTAGGGAATTGATTTCATTATTTAAGATTGAGGATTGATTAATAGGAATGAATTGATCGTGCAATTATTCTACAAGCCGAGGAAACTTTTATCACGATTACCTCTCCCGAGAATAATTGATTCTCATGCATATAACTAACTTGATATCCCTATCTAAGTTCATTAACATGCAAGGCATTATTCGGTTTAATCCTTGTTATACTTCTAGAGATATTCCAAATCCCGTCACAAACTTAGAATTTCTACTCTAGTCATGCAATTAAACAAGGCAAGTCTTAGGCCAAATCCTCTCTCCCGAGTTAGATTCAACACTTAAATCATTCAATTAGTGATCAAGTAATTGAAAGCATTACACAAAATTGCATGCATAAAATAAAAGCACATTCATACCAAAAATCAATCCAACAACTAAAACAACTACATCAATCCCTAAGACAAACAACTAGAAATTCATAGTCTTTAAACCACAAACACTAATTGTAAGAAAAGCCATAAAAACTACAAGAGTTAAGGGAAAGAGAAAGGAAAACTCGAATCCGTCGAAACCGGCACATCCCCGTCACAATCTCCACGTCTTCTCGCTTGATTCCCACTCCTTGGCTTTGCTTCAGCTCCCACCAAAGGTCTCTAGTCGAAATTAGGGCTAAAATCTAACCAATTGGACTCCCCCAATCCGTAGCACAAAATGATGAATTTATAGAAAATCTGCCGACAACATTGAGACGCTATAGACATCGTCGCGACGCTGTCGCGATACTGCGGATTTGGAAAATTCGCCGAGAGCGTCGCGACGCTATTTTTTTTTTTTTTTTTTTTAAGAATGAAAACTCCAAATATAGAATGTCAGCGTCGAAACGCCCAAAGAGCAGCGTCTCGACGCTGGTCTGCGGATGGGCCTATCTTCAATCTTCCAACTTTGATTCTTTTTTCATTCTTCAGCTTCTTTTCGCATCCCGAACATCCAATTGGCTCAAAACTATATTTCCTACAAATACAACACACAAATGCATAATTTTGGCCAATAAATTATAAAAGACTAGCTAAATTAATTAGGGAAAACTAGCTAGTTATGCTCGCTATCAGTCATTTAATAAAGCATTATGATCGAAATCCCCATCATCCATAAGCACTTCTCCTAAGCCTAGGCCAAGATTATATTCTACCTCCTCATCATCGTTAGTCAAGTATTCAGGACCAATAGAAAAACAAGTATGCAGACTACATACAGACTCATCCTGGCCAAAAATACTAAACACGATCTTTTCATCATCAATGTTCAAGGTAAGCTTACCTGTATGCACACTAATTTCGGCCTTACCAGTTGCTAAGAAAGGTCTGCCTAGAATAATGGGTACCTCTCTGTCCTCCTGCATGTCGAGTACCACAAAGTCTACAGGGAAGATAAATTTATTGACCTTCCCCAACACGTCCTCCACAACACCCATCAGGTGGGTAATTGATCTATCAGCAAGCTGGAGAGTGACGTCGGTGTCCTTCATTCCTGTTAAACCAATCTTCCTGTAAACAGAATAGGGCATTAAATTTATACTAGCACCAAGATCACACAAGGCCCTATTGAAAGATACTTCTCCTATGGTGCAGGGAATGGTAAAACTCCCTGGATCTTTCTGTTTTGAAGGCATCTTTCCAGAAACTATGGTACTACTACTTTCAGACAATTTAAAAACTTCTTTTTTCAAACTTTTCTTCCTCGGAAGCATCTCTTTCATGAATTTCCCATAATTAGGCATGTTATACAAAGCATCTACCAAGGTAATATTCACAGACAATTTTTTAAACATTTCAAGGAATTTCTGAAACTGCTCATCTAATTTAACATTCTTAAAGCGCTGAGGAAAAGGTAACTCCCCGTAATCAAAGGTTGGACATTCGCCCCTCCGTTTGGGCGGGCTAATGTGCGAGCCTTTGTCAGGTGGTTGCATGGAACCACTTCTTCCTCGTTCAGTTTCTTCTCTTGCCTTTCTTCTTTTTCTTTTCCTGCAAAAGAGTTAGAAAAACCACAATTCAAATTAACAGAGTTAGGAGGATGTTGGGACCTTTCAGAGGAGGCTTTTTGTGCCTCAGCCCTTCCATCTTCATCCTTGCTCTTTTCTTCTTCCTTCTTCTTTTCTGAACTGATCTCCAGCTTCCTACCACTTCTTAGTGTCACCATCTTGCACTGCTCTCTTGGGTTAGGTTCAGTGTCGCTTGGAAACTTCCCCTTCTGAAGGGCATTCACTGCAGAAGCTATCTGACCTATTTGAACTTCCATATTTTTCAAAGCAGTGTCGTGGTGTTATTGACTGCCGTCTGGAGATTGACATTCAGCACTTTTTGTTCTTTGATAAACATGGCCACCATCTCCTCCAGGTTATTCTTCTTTTCAGGGGCACTGGATGATGCAAAACCTGGCGGTGGCTGCAAAACATTCTTTGTGTTTGAGTACGAGAAGTTCTCGTGATTGCGCAGACTAGGGTGGTAGAAGTTCGGTATTTGAGTAAATGGTATGTTCCCCACGTATTGAACTTCTTCCACATCTTGACCTTCCTTCTTCGTATACCCTTCAGCTAAGGTGGAAATGGATTTGACCACCTCAGATGAAGTCAGCTTGTTCAGGCCATTGGTCAGAGATGCCATCTGTGCCTTCAATGAACTCGACTCATCTAATTCATACATTCCAGCCTTCTTAGATATCACTCCCCTCTTGGTCGGGCACTGATAACTGGTTGCTGCCATTTCCTCTAACAGATCTTTGGCTTCTATCACTGTCTTGGAAAGAAAACTTCCACCTGCTGATGTGTCTAAAACTGTCTTGGTGGAGGGATTCAATCCATTGTAAAATAACTGCACTTGGAGCCAATCCGGATATCCATGTTGTGGGCGTCGCCTGAGCATCTCCTTATATCTTTCCCATGCCTCGTACAACTGCTCCTCATTCAACTGCCTAAACGTTCCAATCTCAGTCCGAAGCTTCATAGTTTTGGTAGGCAGGAAAAATTTAGTCAGAAAAGCCTGGGCAAGCTCGTCCCATGTACTAATACTGCCTGTCTCGACTGATTCGAGCCAATCCTTAGCTTTGTCTTGCAGAGAAAATGGAAATAACCTCAATCTTATAGCGTCTGCCGGAACTCCATTCATCTTTACTGTCCCGCATATTTCCAAGAATGATCTCATATGTGAATGTGGGTCCTCAGAAGGATGTCCCTTAAAAGAATTATCGCGTGCCATCTGAATCAATCCCGTCTTTAACTCAAAATTTGTAGCTTGTATCGGGGCGTAAACGATTCCTGAATTTTCGGTCGGGAGAACTGGCTGTAGAAAGTCTCTGATCGCCTTGGGAGCTTCTTGTTGGGCCATTGCTTCTGCTAATCTTTTTTCTCTACGAATGGTTCTAAGAGTCCTGTCAATTTCAAGATCTAGCGGAAACAATTTAACCACCTTGTTGCTTCGCATACAATACTCCCAATCAATCAAAAGATCCAAACAAAAACAAAAATAAAATGATATTCACAAAATAATAAAAGAGAAATATTTACACCTAAATTACTATTTATCCCTTTCTTTTTTATGTCAAGAAAAATTGGTTTGCTTAAAAATCAAGCCTCCTCGGCAACGGCGCCAAAAACTTGTTGGTCGCTACCGCAAGCGCACGGTATCGCAAGTAATATAAAACAGAAGAATTCCGAGTATCGAATCCACAGGGAGGCGAAGCGAAATTTAAACAAGCAAAGATTCCTAGAGCACAAAAAATACTTGGGATAAACAATATTTAGGGACCAGATCATGCAATCGAAGAAAATTAAAAATCAAAACAATTAGAGAGAAAATTTGATCAATCGATAAAAATAAAATGTGGAGAAAGAGTTTTCTAATGGGAAGAAGGGTCTTGAAAATCAATTATTAGCTTAAACAATTGCTACAATTGTCCTATCTCGTCGCCCAACTAATTATACTCCTAGAATGTCCGTTAATAACATAGGTTCTCCTGTCGGTCTCCTCTAATTGTAATTAATTCATTTTAACAATCTAAGTGTCCTTAACGCCATTAAAAATCATTAATTATTATGCTCTGATTCATTTTAGGAATCTAAGTTTAATCAACTAATCCCGTTGTCACGACGGGCAACTAAACTAGTTGCATGGATTACGATCTATCCTAACTTCTCTCCGTCGAGTTTCCATTAAGAATCAGATCAGTACACAATTGACCAGATTGCATAAAGCATTAAGCACATCCATACAAATAATTAGGACAAAGGGCTAGAGATAGGCAATTATAACAACATTTGAACTATAATTTCATTTCAAGACCCCAAATTGGGGTTTAGCTATACATAGCTAAAATATTAACAATAATTACAACGGAAAGCATAATAAAGAGCATAATAAAAGGGAAGGAATTGACCGTAGAAGACCCCTTCGCTACGCTTGGAGTCCCTCCGAAAACTCCTTGAGCCTCCTAGGATGCTCCCCAAATTCCTCAAAATTTTCCCACTAAGAAAGCTCTCAAAAGGCTAGAAAGCCTTGAGAGAGGCTCCAAAGGAGCCAAAGAAAGAAAGGAAGGAATGAGGAAATGATGATTGATGCCTAAAATGAGGCACCAAGGGGCGCCTTTTATAGGCTCGAAAATGGGTAGCATAGCGTCGCGACGCTGTGACGTCATCGACTTGCCGGCCAAGAAATGGACAGCGTCGCGACGCTGTCCTTACAGCGTCTCGACGCTAGGCGTTTTCCAGACTTTCCAGCTGCGGATTGCGCTTCTTTGCTTGGGCCAACTTCAATTCTTTTAGGGCTTTTTCTTCATAATTGTCCTCTTTTGACTCCTCTTGACCCAAGCATGGAAATTGGGCTTGAATGGCTTCATTTTTGGGCACTTTTTCCACAAAATCCACAACTTTGCTCCTAAAGACCAAATAACAAAATATATGAAACATTTTCAATAAAAACACAATTAAAGCACAAAAAAGCCTAATAAATTGGGACTAAAATAGCGACATTTCTGCTTGCTATCAAAGAGATACTTCTAGGTGGGCGCATGAGGCTTCATCTGAGCATATACTACAACAATTTGAGGCTACAATGTCGGATTGTATTTTTACAATAATGACGGATTGACTCTAAGATGACGGATTGTGAAAAAAAACGCCACTTTTTCTGGAAAAAAATGTTAACTTTTGAAAATTTGGGGTACAATGACGGTTTCTAACCGTAATTAAAGAAGAACCTTCCACGACGGTTCTTACCCGTCATCTAACGTTTGTAAAAAAATGGAAACCTACGATGACGGTTTAAACCATTATTATATGTAATTTAAAAAGGACGCAAAAAGATTGCTCATCGATGTCGGTTTCCAACTGTCATCAAAGGGAGACCTTCGATGTCGGTTATCGCCCGTCATTAAAGATGTGTATAAAAAAGGGGCCACATTTTCGGAGAAAGACAGAAATTTTCGTAAAAATTTATAAACTATGTTGGTTTAAAACCGTCATCAAATGGAGACCTTCGATGTCGGTTATAGCCAATCATTAAAGATGTGTATAAAAAAGGCACTGCGTTTTTCGGAGAAAGACGGAAATTTTCGTAAAAATTTCTCGACGATGTCGGTTTAAAACAGTCATCAAAGGTAGACTTTCGATGTCGGTTTTCGCCAGACATCTAACATGTCATCCATGGTGGGCTTCAATAACAGTTCAGGGCCATTATCGTATGATGGGCATCTATGTCGGTTTTGGTCCTATTTCATTAAAGTATTGGGCCAATCTATAGATGACGGATTTAAACCGTGATTAAATGATGGCTTCAATGACGGTTTGGGCCCGTCATCTAACATGGGCTTTAATAACGGTTGCGGCCTGTTATTGTATGCTGGGCTTTAATAACGATTTCGATCCTTTAAACGACGTCACTTTGTTTGTTTTATTAAAAACTAAGGTCAAAACGACGTCGTTTTGTTTTTCATTTAATTCATGGTAACGGTAAAGCAAACGATGGGCTTTAATCACGGTTTAGGCCCTTTTTATTTTAATCTATAGAAATTGTGCTAAATGACTACAAAAAAAAAGCATTCTTGATTTTTGGATACGGAAGTTCAGATTTTGTAGGCGTGGCTACCGAAATTTTAGGAACCGTTTCCTGGCTTTTTTTGGACGTTTTTACCCCTGGTATATACGGCTATATACAAACGCCGTTAACAGTCTTTTTTGTTGCAAACATCCCCTTTTTGCATGGTGGATGGATCCCTACTTACATGGGATCGATTGGCGGTTTGTTTTGATCCTGATTTACCTATTTTTCAGGTTTAGGCTTTCTAACGGTAAAAAATTATCTTTTTCAGCGGCATGAAGCAGTCAACAGATGGATTACCCCAAAAAAAAAATACATCAAACAATTCCATAGTTGTATGTAACAGTTCAATCTACACAGACAACAGACGTACAATATCATAGATGTATATACTAATACATACACGTTCACAGGCAGACAATGGAGGGTATATAACTGTTCAAACACACGTACGTACGAGCATATATGTATATAGATGTACGAGATAGTAGTTGCACATATCAGTATATAAATGTATGAGATCATGGATGTATATACTAATACATACACGTTCACAAGCAGACAATGTACACAGGTTTGCCAATACATAGATTGTAAGGTGCAGGGGGTATATAACTCCTCTCACACACTTTCATATGACCACACCACAACATACTTTCCAGAGGAGTTTGCAACAATGATGGAATAGTATTTATCAGTACATATCGCTCTGGTGGGTTCGACCTCCTCACTTTCATCCCTTTTTGTCTGTCTGTCCTTCCCTTTGGGATCTTGGATGTTAATTAGGGAGTTTAATTCTCTAATTTGTAATTCACAAGGGGGATGATGTGGGTGATCTTTTTTACCTTTTTGTCTACCGTTTTCTTTTTCTTGCTATCTCCTTCGTCTCCGCTATCGCTTGAGGAGTAATCATCTTCAATAGAATGGTCTTCCCCCGTATCGGCGCTTGCGTCAACTTCTTCCTGTTTTTTAACACAATTACACGAGTAACTACAGCATGTTTTACACAACCTAAAGAGTAAATACAGAGTCTTACCTCCACGGGCTTAGTCTTTTTTGGTCTCTGCTTACAATAGAGCGTAATATTCTCGGATTGCATGGAAGAAACAAAATCCCTAAAATCTCGGGGGAATGTATCAGTTTGTTGCTAATATAAGGGAATGGGAATGAAGTCGTTACCTTAGTTTGAATTTATGAGAAATTGTACAGTCCTCGCGCATAAGGAGAATCGATGGAGGATGTGGGGCGAGCAGAAGTCTCGACGGTGCGGCGGAAGAAGGTCGTCGGCACGGCAGATGTGGGTCGTCGGCGCGATGCGAGAGGTAGGGATTGGTATACACTCTATGTTGGGGGTGGAAAATGGTGGGAAATGGAGGATTAGGTCTTTCAAGGTTTTCGAGGGGAGGGAGACGAAGATGGACCGACGGGGGGTGACGCAATGCATGGTGGCGTTCTGGTGGGAGGGTGGGTGATGATTTGACAAGTCATAATGGCAGCCTTTAAGGTCATTTTTTTGTTAGTTGTTTCATGGCCAATTTTGTACAACATTTACTAAGTTGTTTTCTAAGGTTTTCTTATTTGCAGGTAGCATATCCTCTTATTGAGAGGACTGTGTTTTCCAATTAACGTAGTCCGAAGGTGTTTCTCTCTACTGTGGGAGGTTGTGCATTGTATTCCTTCCCCAATAAAAGTATCGACTTCTTTTTCTGGGAAACAATTTTTTTCCAGTAGTAACAATATGATACAACTTTTTCTAGATTTTGAAACTAGTTTTTGTTTCTTTAATTTTTGAATTTCAAGCTTCCTAAAATTTCTCCAACTTATTTTTAGGGGTGTATTTTATCTCTCATAAAATCTTATTTTAATTTTTAACGTTAGGAACACGTTAGGCAGTTTGTTGGGGGCATTTGTGTCTTTTACAAATATGATTTTATTAATCAGTAAAACGTTTAGCCATCTATTTAATTTATAAACTTTTGTAGCCATTTTTCAAGCCACCTATTTATTTTTAGTCATTTTTCTTGTTGCCCCTTTATTTTTCCCTTTAATCACGGTTTGGGCCCTAATTTTTTGTCCTCTCCTTCACGAACGTTTGACTCTCGTATTTTGCCCTAAGTATCGTATTTGGTATTTTCCTTTCTGTATTTCCTTCTTCCCACGATTGACCTTGAACGACTGACGGCGGCGATTTCCACTCAGCGTTGGGTCTTTTTTCTGTATTTTTTCTTCTTGCTCGGGTTTTGAATGGCGGCGAGCTGGTCGGTTTCTTCGATGGCAAATGTGGTTGAGTCTTTCTGCTATTCCGTTTCCTTCTTCTATTTTGAAGCCAACCGTCGTTTCTTTCAAGTTCGCAACGTTCTTTTTTTTCTCACGAATTAACTTCATCGTTTCTCCCTCACGTATCCTAAACATATTTGCCATTGTAGATCCTTTTGACTGAAGGAACAACCGTTGCAAGTGAAGGACGGCGGTTACAAGTTTGAGGGGTTCATGGGTGATCAGCCGGTCACTTGTTATAATAAACTGGGTCATGCTGAAGATGCACAGAAGCTGTTTGATGATATGCCTGATAAGGATTTGGTTTCTTGGAACTCGCTGATTTTGGGTTTTTCTTGAGGAAGGTGTCTTGATATGACCCTCAAAGCATTTTACACCTTAAAGTTTGAAATGTCCGTTAAACCCAATGAGGTTACCATTCTATTGATGATATTGGCATGAAGTATGTTCATGGCTTTGCAATTAAAGTTGGTGTTTCTTTGGGAGTTTTAAGGTCGTTGTTAATTATCTTATTAACATGTATGGAAAGTCTGGAGATTTGATATCATCTTGTAGATTATTTGAGGTCCATCCTAACCCCAAATACAATAATTCAAGTTACTAATGGTTGTGCACAAGAAGGAGTTGATTGTTTTA
The DNA here is from genome assembly GCA_017139565.1 of Luffa aegyptiaca. NCBI lineage: Eukaryota > Viridiplantae > Streptophyta > Magnoliopsida > Cucurbitales > Cucurbitaceae > Luffa > Luffa aegyptiaca. Next base: position 17,510,785 of record CM029405.1, on the reverse strand, counting down.
ATAAGATGAGAAGGTTTGGAATGGAACCGGATGAAGGAACTATCTGGCAATGCTTCAAGCTTGCGAGCATTTGGGTAAAGCTCAAGTTACTAATGGTTGTGCACAAGAAGGAATTGACTATCCTGGAAGGCCAAAGACATTTATGTAGTGTACTCAAAGTGTGAAGGATGGAGGTAAAGCTGTAATGATTGGACTTGCTCAAGCCGATTCTGTAGGCAAGATTGATATTAACCGCCTTGTTCGTAGAAAGGTTAGCCTTTTCTTCTTTTGTTTATGTTATCTCCCTGAGATAGCATTTGATGCACGTTTCTTTAACGTCAGTACTCTATTTCTTCAATTTAATTGAGTATGTTGTGTTACTATCATTGGCATTGTTGCCAATAGTTGAGCAGACTATTTGCCTAACTAAAAGTGGATTGTTCAAATGTTGAAACCACAAATACTTTTAGTAACACACGTTGGAAAATAAAGTCATGTCATGGAGGTGTTAAATGGAAGGGTTTAATATATGTTTTAGTCTCAAACCTTTAGATATTTTTACAATTTAGTCGTTCAAAAAGTTCCAATATAATATAGTCCCTTTATGTTTTAACATTTTTTAGTTTAGTCTCTCATCGTTGCTTCAAGCTTCTATATAGTAATTTTGCAGGTGTTATATGTTCCATAGAATGTCATTTTAAGCTGGCAATTTTAAGCTTCCTATATAGTAATTACAATTTTGTTTTTCTTAGGTTCTTCAAGTTCGATGTATGAGCAAGATTATGCTGACAAGAATGGAAGTTGCATGTACAAGAATTTTTGTTTTTCTTAACGGCGTTGCTATTAAGACATATTGCAGTTGGGACGTTACTAGTAATCCGTGTTCTAAAAGGTTATTCTTTCCCTCTTTTTATTCATTTTAATATTAAGTTCATTAAATTTTTTGTTTTGTTGAAATAATGTATTATTTGTTGTGTGAATCTTACATTACTTTGGAATTGAAATGCTTTGTTTAAGGTTTGTTAAGTGGGATTTTCATGGATGCTTTGTAATTTTCAATCAATAAGACTTGATAAGGATGCTTTGGAATTGAAATGCTTTGTAATTTTCATGATGCTTTGGAATTGAAATGCTCTGTTTAGGGTTTGTTAAGTGGGATTCTTCTTTGTTGCAATTTTGCATTTTTAAGTTCATTGTTTTATTCGTTGTGAATTGCCCTCTAATTAATCAAATAAAACTTTTGGTGGACGTGTTAGTGGCTGGTTTGATTTCTTATACCTTACACATCAATTGATTCTAATTATATTACTTTCTATATAACAAATAATTCCAATTGCTTTCAAATCATTTTCTTCAAATTATACTTTCTAATGGAAAAAGAAATAAATAGGGAACGATAGAATTCCCATCTCGATGTCTTAGTTTGAGGACAAGAAATCAGAATAAGGCAAGAACACTATTGTGTTATGAAGGTTGTGTATTTAATTTGTGTGTATCAATATTGTCTAGAGATTTTGTTTTCTTCTTAAAAGTCAATGAAATTACGTGTTTTTTTGGAATGTGAAGTTGAGTTGTTGTCTCTGAAGTGTAGTGGAGCTTGTGGTGGTAATTAAATTTAGGACGGTAGTTTTTCTATTTTGCAGGTAAAAATTTTTTTTTTGCGTAGTTTTGGTTGTGTATATATTTACTGTACTTTTTCTTAAATTAGTTTTAATCGCAATATCTATTTTTTTTGTTTTTTTTTTTTTTATAGTTTAATACTAAGAATCCATTCACACAAGAACAGCTGGACGAGGTACGAGTTGAATGGGTGTGAGACATGTGTCAAACTTCACGTGAAGTATCCATCCTTGTGGTAGCTAGCTATTTCCTTTTAGATAGCATGTGTAGGGTTTTCTTGACATATATATGTGGGTAGTTTGAATGGACAAAAAAGCGATTATACTTACGTTTTATTCTTTTTGTAAATCTTTCAGTTTACTATATAGTTTAGAACACTTTAGTGGTTTTGGATATTGTATTGTGACTTTTGGAGTTTTTTGGATCGAATGAAATAAAGTATTTGATGTTTTCTCAATTGCTGTGTTTGTATTGAATGAAATAATATTCTCAAATGTTGGTTTGAAATATCTGTAGATTGGATCAATGAAATTTTTTTGCATTGCAATAGGTATTCAGGATGTAGATTTGAATTATGGTAATAAATATATTGCAGGTGGTATGAGGAAAGATGTCAGTTTATAATTGTGATTTTATGACACTATAATAACAGTTATAAAACGTTATCGTAACATAACGTCATTATACCGTAATCGAATGTGTTGAGGGAAAGATTTCATTTTAAAACCGTCATTAATGTAGTCATAAATGTCGGTTGTAAACTGTCATTGTTGATAACCGTCATCATAAGAATCGACAAAGATGTCGAATTTTAAACAGTCATCGTTGTAATCCGTCATCGTACGGGTCCAATCACACCAGAACAATTACGGTTATAAACTGTCATTGTTGTAATCCGTTATCGTATGAGTTCAATCACACCCAGAACAACCACAGTTTTCAATTGTCATTATTGTAATATGTCATTATACATGTATGATCACGGAGGCGTTTGATGATGGTTTGTAACTGTCATTGTTGTAATCCGTTATCATAGGGGTTCAATCACACCCAGAACAACAACGAATCCATATCCGTTATCATAGGGGTTTAATAACAGTGCAAAACCGATATTTAAGCCCAAAATTGTTGTAGATGTTCGCTATTCCTTGGGCATATGTTTGTGCTTTGGAAGCATGGCTATTAATGTTTTTCATTAGCTCCAATTTTTCTCTTTTTTTCTGCCTGGAATGCCTCTAATGTCTCTAAATGCCTGATTACCTACAAAATACACTGTTATGGGTAATTTAATTCCGACTCGATAATACCAAAAACCCAAACGAATCAGATTTACCCCTTGTGTATAGAGCCATCGTGAGACCTGAAGAGAAGGAATGGAAAGCCAAAAGGAGGTGGGCTGACCCTTCCGTTTTAATATGAATTCTATTCATATTAATTATTATCTGGATCTTATTCAAATAAATCATATCTCTCATATTATAGAGTTTTTTTTTTTAATCTAATTCAAAATTAACTTTATATTATAATGTATCTATATACATTACATTAATTGTATCTTATACAATTAACCAACATTTCCTTATATAATTTGAACACTTCAAATTCTTTCAAAACTCTTGATCTTTATTTTACCCGTTGTGAGCTAGTAGGGAGACCTAATGAACCTACAGATTATAAGCTCCAATGATCCAAGATTAATGGGTTAATCTCATTAATTAAATTAGTCAACATTCATTAACTATGACACACTCCACTAAAGAAACATAGCTGCACTCTTATGCACTGTAGAATATGTTCTGTCCATAAATATAACCATTACAAGTAAGTTGATCTTTCACGAGTCGTTCGTAATTACAGTTCGACAAAATTATCGTTTTATACCCTTGTAATTACCTCTTACTTCTTAAGTACCATTGATCCTCTAATGAACAATTTGTTTATGGTCCAACTATAAACCAATTCCCTCTCGGGCCAGTGAGAGGGTGGGGGGTCATTGTTCAAGTCCTGGAGTCAGCACTTAAGGGAACAACTCATCTACTTACCCTAAAGTCGAAAAGGAGTGAATTCTATCTTGTATAGTTATGTTCTCAGCTTCTCACTCGGTTTCTTCTCCAAAATGGTAGGCTTATTGAGTCGACAACTCGAGCCATTCTCACCCATACAAATCAAAGGACAATCCCTCGTAGATAGGAGTTCATAACTCACTCAGGATTAAGATTGAGTTACATGGTCATTCTATGAAATAATAATCTAATTAGTTCACGATGTTACATCTACTGATTAATTATTTTGCGATCTGGTCTTATGCAAAGTCATTTCATAGGATACTCCCACTCGCATGTCTCCACATGAACGAGTTGGATCAAATCGTTTGTATCAAATACAAAGTGGGTCGTATCCATAGTGTTACCAGGATAAGGTATCCAACCTTATCCATATATTATAGACCTTTAGGTTATTACTTAAACATGATCCCCTGTATGTCAACTAACCTTGGATGTTAGTTTATTGGATTTGAGTTAATGCAATTCTAAGATAAACCTAACAAAAAACTTTATTGAATAAATAAATATTGTTTACATTCACTATCCACGAGTTTAGGGCATAAACCCAACAAAAATTATTGAAGAAATATAACGTCAAGCATAGAGTGTATATCGCGTACCACCCCTAGGCAAATGGGCAGGCAGAGATTTCTAACAGAGAAATCAAAGGCATATTGGAGAAGGTGGTCAATGCAGGATGCAAGGATTGGGCTATTCAGCTAGATGATTCTTTGTGGGCATATCACACTACATGCAAAGAGCCACTAGGCAAACCACCTTATTGTCATGTCTATAGGAAAGCCTGCCTCCTACCTCTAGAGTGATAGCATGCATAAATGCTATCATTTTATCCCTAGATTTATGAATTTTTGTTTGGTTTTATTTTGGATTTAATGTCTATTTTGGATTTAACAAATTTATATCGATCTGTTACTTAGTGGAAACTCAACGAAGAGAAACTAAGTTATGACATAACTCAATTAAATAGACTTAACTGCTCATAGTGACAACGAGAGTAGTTGGTTGGGCCTAGAGATCTAAAATGAATCAGGACTAAGACTTAACCCAATTAATAACGCAAAGGACACTTAGGTTATTAATATGAGTTAACGATAATTAGGGGAAACCGACAGGAGATCCTATGTTAATAAGTAGATTCTAGATCTATAATTAGTGAGCATAATAATAAGTAGTCAAATATCTAGTAGATTATATATTGGATTTCAAGACCCGAACTCTCATCCTATCTGTGAACCCTCAGTGTGTTAACCTCTGCTTGATCAATTTACTGCTTTAGTATTTCGTTTGTTTGATCTGATTTCTCTTTGCACTGGATTACCTAGATAATATGCATTCTCGTTAATTTTAGTGTTTAGAATCTTTGCTTGTCTAATTCACGCTACTCCCTGAGGAATACGATATTCGGTTTACTTACCGTCTTTATTACTTGCGACCCGTGCGCTTGTGGTTGTCGGTAACATAGAGCTTGAATACAAAGCTCAGTGGGTGTTGAAAAGACTGAAATTTAATCAACAGGCATCTTGGATAGTGGGGAGGTTGCAATAATTAGAGCTTGAAGCATTTAGAAGAAACGCGTACGAAAATGCAAAAAAAAATCCCAAAGAGAAGCATAAAGCATGACACGACACACATAGATAAAAGCATAAGTTTGCTAAGGGACAGAAATTTCAATTATTTAATTCACGATTGTGTCTATTTCCAGGAAAACTTAAGTCAAGGTGGTGGGACCATTTGTCATCCAACCCGAAGGATTGGAATTCCGTAATTCCGTAAAGCAGAAGCGTGATTGGGACCGATTCGTAATTAATTTTGTTTAATCTAAAATACCAATACATTGGCAATAATCTTAGAACTATTCTAAATTTATATTAAGGCTAAGCATACAAAAATATTAGATTTAAATCTAATATATATAGTAACAAATTACTTACTTTCGTTGACGACTCAGATTAAATTCACCAACTGCTTGTGAAATAATCACGAACTACTGCAAACACCACCACTATGGCTACACCGGTATGACTCTGAGACTTCTAGAGGCAGGAGACTGGTGGGAGTCTAGAGGGAGCCTTTAGGGGAATTCTCTGAGAGTAGGAGAATGAATGGAATGTCTTTCACCCCACCCCAGGGGTCCTATTTATAGGTAAAGGCCAAGACTTTTTCCTAATAGGAAAAGGAAGGTCTTTTCCTAATAGGAAAAAGTCTCTAATTTTAATAAATAATTAATTAATTCCATAATTAATTAATTTCCCAAATAAATATCATATATTAAATCTTAGGGATTTTATTAAATTAAAATTAATATGAATCCAATTCATATTAAATTTATTTGAACTCTTTAAAATATTTTCTCTCAAGAATTAATTTTTGAAATTAATTCAAAAATTATATTATAAAGTTTCATAAACTTTATATTATAATGCATCAATATATATTATACGATTCCCCAAATAAATTGAACACTTTCAATTTACAATTTATACTTAATTGTCTCAAGTCTCTTTACGAACTACCAGTGAGACCTTATGGACCTACAGATCAGAAGCTCCAACGATACGAGACTAATTGGCCAAACTCATTAACCAAGTTAGTCAATATTCGTTAACTGTGGGTCACTCCACTAAAGACCCACAGCTGCACTCTTCTCACTGTAGAATATTTTTGTATCCACGGATATCGACCAATGCAGTAAGTCAATCCTTCACGTGTGTTCGTAACACCAGTTGGGTCGAATTACCGTTTTACCCCTGTATTACCTCTGGTTCCTTAAGTACCACTGATCCCTCTAATGAACAAGTTCTTTAGGGTCCAACCACTAAACAGGAATTCCTCTCGGGCCAGGAGAGGACGACGCGCCTTTGTTCAAGCCCCGGAATCAGCCCTTAAGGGAACACACATCTACTTTCCCCAATAGGGGAAGAAGTGAATTCCATCTTGTATTATTATGTTCCCAGCCCCCATTCGGTCTTGCCCCTAAAATGGTAGGATTGTTGAGTCGGCGAACTGGCCACTCTCACCCATACAAATCTAAGGACAATCCCTCCTGAAAGGGGTTCATAACAGATTCAGGATTGAGATTGAGTTACCTAGGTCATCCTATTGAAATAGAAACCTAAACTAGTTAACGACGTTACATCTAGGTGGTTACTATTTCGCGGTCCGATCTTATGCAAACTCATTGCATACGATACCCCCACCCGCATGTCTCCTACATGGATGCTTTGGATCATTGTATCTGTATCGAATACAAGGTGGGTCGTATCACATAGTGTCACCAGGATAAGGTACCCAGTCTTATCCCTATACTATAGACCCTTTAGGCTGTATCTTGAACATTGATCCCCGTATGTCCCTACATACTAGTTCAAGCCTCATACTAACAGCCTAGGATGTTTAGCTTATTGGATTAGGGTTAATAAGACAACATCTACTCAATACAAACAAGATAAATCATTTTGTTAATGTTCGGTTAAATGTTACTTTTATTATCTACGAGTTTTAGGGCATAAACCCAACAGCAATGGTGTCACAGATTGCCTCCATTAAGCTTGCATGCGTTGGGTAGACGTGGTGGTAAAGATGCCTTAAAGCTCATCTGAAGATTTATCAAGGCAATGTCTGGCAATGCTAGGAAAGTTTTTCCTGCTTTTGTTTATCGCTTTTGTTTATTTTATATTTTTGGGAAATGAGAATATCTAGTAGGAAGTAAGGCATGGAATATAAATTTCACAAGATGGAAATAACTCTTTCCCATATAGGGAAAATAGATTAATAGTTCCCTTAGGGCTCGTTTGATAACAATTCCGTTTCCTGTTTCTTGTTCCCGTTTCTCATTTTTTAAGAAACAGACTTGTTTGATAACTCATCTCTGTTTCTTGTTTCTAAATTTCTAGAAACGTTTCTAAAAAAAAGGCCAAATTTGAGAAACTACAAAAAGTTGTTTCTCAAATTCTGTTTCTGTTTTTTTTTTCTATCTTTCATGCATGTATCCATCTTTTTTTCGTTATTTCTTTCTCTTTCATTTTTTTATTATTTATGTTATTTCTTATTATTTTTTTTGTTTTTTTATCACCTCCGCCGATCTCTGATTACCGGTCGTCGTTGACCTCCACCGACTGGCCACTATCGTTGACCTCCGACTATCGATCGCTGCCCACCTCTGCTGACCAGCTGCCACCATCAACCTCCGACTATTTTCCGTCGTCGACCGACCGCCTTCGTCGACCTTCGATAATCGGCCGTCGCCAACCTCCGCTGACCGACTGCCACCGTCGACCTCGACTACCGAACGTCGACTTCCGACTACCAGTTGTCGCTCGACCTCTGTTGACTTACCGTCATTGTCGACCTCCGACTATTGGCGACGACCGACCGCGACCGGTTGCTGTTGACTCCACCAACCCACCACCACCATCGACCTCTGACTATCGGCTGTCGTCGACCTCTGCCGACCGACCGCCACCATCCACCGTCCGACTATTGGTCTTTGCCGGCCTCCGTCGACCTCCAACTACCGGTCGCAGCCAACCGCTACTGTCAACCTACGACCATTGTCGACCTCTGCTGACCGGCCTCCACCGACCAACTGCCACCATCGACCTCCGAATTGTTGGGTTTAATGTCCTATAAACTCGTAGTTTGTAAATCATTAAACATATTCTATTTCCAATAAAGACGTTATTGAGGTTATTCAGTAAAAGATGTTATTGAATATGTAAATTGCGAATGATTAACCTAAATCCAATAAACTAAGATCCTTGACTATAAAATGAATACTCGAACTATATGTAGGGACATATCGTAGGATCAAGTTCAAGTTTATAGTCAAAATAGTCTATAGTATAAGGATACGGTTGGGTGCCTTATCCTGGTGACACTATGGACGCGGCCCACTTTGTATTAAGTACAAACGATGAGATCCTAAATCGTTCATGTGGTGACATGCGAGTGGGGGCGTCCTATGCAATGAGTTTGCATAAGACTGGACCACGAAATAAGTCACTTTCTCTTTATAACGCCGTTTACTGAAGAAACTGACTATTTCTCATAGATGACCTAGGTAACTCGTTCTTAATCCTGAGCTATCTATGAACTCCTGTTTATGAGAGATTATCCTTTGATCTGCATGGGTGAGAGTGGCCAGCATCGCCGACTCGACAAGCCTACCATTTTGGGGATAAGATCGAATAGATAGCTGGGGACATAGTTTCGCAAGACGGAATTCACTCCTACCCATTTTAGGGATAGCAGAGAGGTTGTTCTCTTAAGTACTAACTCCAGGACTTGAACAAGGGGCCCCACCCTCTCGTTGGATCGAGAGGAACTTAGGTTTGATGGTTGGACCGCAAACCGATTGTTCATTAGAGGATTAGTGGAACTTAAGGAACAAGAAGTACTATAGGGGTGTAACGGTTATTTGACCTAGCTATAGCTACGAACAACCTGTGAAGGAACGACTTACTGAACATGGTTAAATCAAGTGGACGGAAATATATCTATAGTGAGGGGAGTGCAACTATCGGGCTATAGTGGAGTGTCCCGATAGTTAACGAATGTTGGCTAGCTTAGATAATGAGATTAGTCGGTTAGCCTTGAATCGTTGGAGCCCATGATCTATATGTCCATTAGGTCCATCTACTAGCTCATATCGGATTAAAGCCTAGAACATATTGATAGGAATTTTTGAATCGTTCAAAAACGGGAAATAGGGTTTTTATCGTAAGACGTGTTCGACACAATGATTTAATTATGAATTAAATTAGGAATTGAGAGATGAGGTATTTGAAAGTGTTTTAAATACCATATATATGTATTAGGAATCATATATAATTCATGACATTAGGTGATAAAGATTGATTGGATCAATCATATCAAAATTACTTGGAAATGTCCCAATTAATTGCCTAGAAATCAATTTCAATTTTGAATTGAAATTGAAATGAATTGCAAGCTGAAAATTTACAATTAGGATACAATTCATAATGGATTTAGTGGCATTTCCACTCTTGCATGATGATGCATAGTGGAAAACAACACAACCATGCACTAGATGCATGTGTTGTGAAGTAGACACCTAGAATCCACTTTGAGTTGCATCTTGGCCATGTGGCTAAGTGTCATGAAGCTTGTCTTTGCATGGGAGATGTCTATAAAAGGGGCTTGAATTAGATTCAAGAAGAGCAAGCTTTCATTTAGTGTTATGTTGCAAATTTTCTCCCTCAAATTCTCTCTCATTTCATCTCCTTCCAAAAGCTTGTACCATCAAGCATTCCCTTCTATCTTTCTTCTATAGACTCCCACAAGTCTTTCTAGGCCCAAGAGAATAGTAGGGAAGACTCTAGAGGTTGTCCAAGGAGCATAGGAGAGGCAAACACCACAAGGAGTTCCACATAAGTGAGCTACAAAGGTTGGTGTTCTCTCAACTCTATATTCTGTCTTTTATAGAACATGCATGCTTTAGGAGCAAAATTGAATGTCTTAAGTGCTTCCGATCTTCAATTGCTTCCGCATGTGTTATATGAACACCTTCAATTGGTATCAGAGCATGATTAGAGCACTTAATTCGTTTTAATTTTGCTTTGGTGGGTACCATTTTGAAATTGAATTTTCTGTGTGCTAAAATGGAAGTGTTCTGGTTTGGCAATTTTTTGAGCATTCAAACCTTCATGAAATTGTAATTGCTCGGATATGTAAGAGCGTTAATGTGTGTACTATAGTCTGTAATTTTTATAGAGTCATTAGAGTCCATATAGGCTGTAAAATCGAAGAAAAACCGGAGAAGACGCAGCAGAAAAGTAAAATTCCAGCAGCAGCAGTTTTTTTTTTTCTTCTTCTTTTCGGGTCCGGTTCGGTCTGCTGCAGTTTTTTTACACATATTTGAAGGCCGGTTAACTCCATGGAGGGTTGGTTCGGGTCGGTTCGTAAAGCTCGGGATCATCACAAGCAATTTTATTGATTATTATTGTAATAATTAGTTGATTGTTTGTTTTAAATTGCCAAACCATTCCATTTTAGCTTGATTTAATTTCTTTTATGCATTGAGAATGTATGGTTTAATTGGATTAAATGTATGTGCATTATGAGCATGCCATATAGTTTAAAATCCCACCATAGGAAAGCATGTTCATGCATTTTTTAATAAGTGTTATTAATAGTTCAAATGGATGAGGGAAATTTTATGTTTAAATTGATATAAATGTTGTATTGATTTAGGGAGATTCATGCTTGAATGGTTAATTAAAATTGATTAATTGATATAAAAGTTATATTAATCAAAAGATAAAATTAATCTAGCATGAAGCATGAAATTTCCTTAGAATTTTGTTTATAAGAGTTATATTCAAAAGGCAAGTTTGTTATAGTTTAGATTTATAATTTTTATAAATCACATAGAAATTTAAAATCTATAACAAAGAAAAAGGTGCATGCTCACTTAGGGTTAATTTGATCCAACTCTCGATCGATTTCAATTAGATTCAAATAGGTCGATAAGCTTGTAAAACATAGGTTACAAGAGAACTCACCCGACGAGATGCTGTCTAAGGCTGGAGGTATTTAAGTTGACGGTTTACGGAACACCTCCTACCTGGGCATCGAGTCGGTTCTTGAGTTAAAGTTAACCCAGTTTTATGAGCATGCACGTGTGTGATGTGAGGTTTTAATCGTTATCACCTAGACATCGTAAGATTATATGAACTTAGACTTAGGGTTATTCAATTAGCCGGAATTCACCTAAGTATAAGTATACCCAAAACCGTTTAAAATACTTAGTGGGAGGGGAGAGATATATCAAATCCATTTCCCTTTTACGTTCTCCCTTTTGTTCACAAGGTGAGATTTATGCTTGGCCTCGTGTTGATTATACCTCAACTGCTCCATTCGGAAGGTGTTTGCATAAATCAATAACAAGGTGAATGGAGAAAGTATTTATAGTAAGTGAGTGAAGGAAGTGTGTCAACACATCCTGCGGTCTCCTCCGTTAGGTTGCACCGTGAGATTTCCATGTTGCGCCTGCTTGTATGCCCTGGAGCTACTAACCATTCGGAGGGTTGTAACATGGAGATCGGAACAACGCAAACTCCAGAGATGGATAGGATTACATAGGACCATTTCCAACATTAGCTTTTCCATTCGGTAGCATTGTTGGGGCCGTTCTCTGTAATCTTAAAACGGCGGGTCACACTTACAAGGGTTACTAAGTGTTAGTAAATTCCTGACCAAACGTAACGATAACTAAACAACTATAGGAATAAGAGTTATTCTGGGATTAGTATTTAGTCAAGAACGTCTTGGTTTGGTGAAGGAGTAATTGACTGCCCCTCGGTAGCGGTTGCTCTAACTCACTAAAGTGTCGTTGCAAAATAATAATCCTGGGTACATTATTACTTTTGCTAAAACTTGATTGGATTTTGTCTAAAAATGGTTAATAAGCAATTTCTAATAGCTTTGTTTAATTTTTCAGCATGTCTAGCTCACTAGTACAATTACTCGCTTCGGATAAGCTTAACGGGGATAACTATGGAACTTGGAAGTCTAATCTAAACACAATACTAGTAATCGAGGATCTTAGATTTGTCCTTACCGAAGAGTGTCCGCCTAACCCTGGCTCGTCAACAAACCGAATTGTTCGGGAAGCATATGAGAAATGGACTCGAGCTAATGATAAAGCAAGAGTCTATATTTTAGCAAGCATTTCGGATGTCTTGTCGAAAAAACACGAGAGGATGGTCACCGCAAGGGAGATCATGACTTCGTTGCAAGGTATGTTTGGACAACCGTCCTCACAAATCAGGCACGAAGCTCTCAAGAATGTTTACAATTCCCGAATGAAGGAAGGTGCTTCAGTTAGGGAACATGTTTTGAACATGATGGTTCAGTTTAACATTGCTGAAGTAAACGGTGCTACAATTGACGAGGGTAGTCAAGTAAGTTTCATAATGGAGTCTCTTCCGAAGAGCTTCATTCAATTCAGGACAAACGCTGTCATGAACAAAATAGACTTTAACCTGACTACTTTGCTAAACGAGCTCCAGACTTACCAAAGTCTCACTAAGAGGGGACATGAAGGGGAGGCAAATGTTGCTACAACCAAAAGGTTCCAAAAGGGATCATCCTCAGGAACCAAGTCTGGACCTTCCACTTCAAAGAATAAGAGTATTCAAATGAAGAAAAAGAAGGATAAAGGGAAAGGAAAAGCTCCAGTGGGAAGCAAGGCAAAACTAAAGCTGCAGATAAAGGAAAATGTTTCCATTGTAATGTAGACGGACATTGGAAACGCAATTGTCCCAAGTACCTAGCAGAAAAGAAGGCTGAAAAGGAAAAACAAGGTAAATATGATTTGCTCGTTATCGAAACATGTTTAGTTGAGCAAGATAGCTCTGCCTGGATATTAGATTCAGGAGCGACTAACCATGTATGCTCTTCTTTACAGGAAATTAGTTCCTGGCATATGCTGGAAGACGGCGAAGTAACTCTCAAAGTTGGAACTGGAGAGGTCGTCACAGCCAGAGCTTCAGGAACTCTTAAGTTGTCTTTTGGAGATAGATTTTTGTTACTAGAAAATGTCTTGTACGTTCCCGATATAAAAAGGAACTTAATTTCTATCTCTTGTTTGATTGAACATGAATACCAAGTATCTTTTGATATTAATAAAGTGTTTGTTAACAAAAGAGGTATGCATATATGTTCTGCAAAACTTGAAAGCAACTTATATGTGTTAAGGCCAATTCAAGTTAAAGCTATTTTTAATACGGAAATGTTTAAAGTAGCAGAAACTCAAAACAAAAGGCGGAAAGTTTCTCCTAATACCTATCTTTGGCACTTGAGATTAGGCCACATAAATCGCAATAGGATTGAAAGATTGGTAAAGAGTGGACTACTAAACCAGTTAGAAGATGACTCGTTACCACCATGTGAGTCCTGCCTCGAGGGAAAAATGACCAAACGACCTTTTTCAGAAAAAGGTTATAGGGCCAAAGAACCTTTAGAACTCGTGCATTCGGATCTCTGTGGTCCTATGAATGTCAAAGCACGAGGAGGGTATGAATACTTCGTCAGCTTCATTGATGATTATTCAAGGTATGGCTACCTTTACCTAATGCATCACAAGTCTGAAGCCCTTGAAAAGTTCAAAGAGTACAAGACCGAGGTTGAGAACCACTTAGGTAAAACGATTAAAACACTACGATCAGATCGAGGTGGAGAATATATGGACCTACAATTCCAAGACTATTTGATAGAACATGGAATTACGTCCCAACTCTCAGCCCCTGCTACACCACAACAAAATGGTGTATCAGAGAGGAGAAACCGAACCTTGTTAGACATGGTTCGATCAATGATGAGCTATGCTCAGTTGCCTGATTCGTTCTGGGGATATGCAGTTGAGACTGCCGTATACATTTTGAACATGGTTCCCTCTAAAAGTGTTTCTGAAACACCTTATGAGCTATGGAAAGGGCGTAAAGGTAGTTTACGTCACTTCAGGATTTGGGGATGCCCGGCACACGTGTTAGTACAAAACCCAAAGAAGTTGGAACGACGTTCAAAACTGTGCTTATTTGTAGGATATCCTAAAGAAACAAAAGGTGGTCTATTTTACGATCCTCAGGATAATAAAGTGATTGTATCGACAAACGCTACGTTCCTTGAGGAAGATCACATAAAAGATCATCGACCTCGCAGTAAGCTAGTATTAGATGAGATTTCAAGAAAAACTACAAAAGAATCTACAAAAGTTGTAGATCAAGCTGGTCCATCAAAAGTTGTTGATCAAACACATCCATCTCAGGTAGTGAGAGAGCCTCGACGTAGTGGGAGGGTTATAATTCAACCTGACCGTTACATGGGTTTAACAGAAACTCAAACCATCATGTCTGATGATGGTGTAGAGGATCCATTGTCCTTTAATCAGGCAATGAATGATGTTGATAAGGACCAGTGGATCAAAGCCATGGATCTCGAAATGGAGTCAATGTACTTCAATTCGGTCTGGGATCTTGTAGAGCAGCCGGATGGGGTAAAACCTATTGGTTGCAAATGGATCTACAAGAGAAAACGAGACCAAGCCGGTAAGGTTCAAACCTTTAAGGCTCGACTTGTGGCAAAGGGTTTTACTCAGCGGGAAGGAGTCGATTTTGAAGAAACTTTTTCCCCTGTTGCCATGCTTAAGTCGATTAGAATACTCTTATCCATTGCCACATATTATGATTATGAAATATGGCAAATGGATGTCAAGACAGCCTTTTTGAACGGCAATCTTGAAGAAACTATCTATATGGCTCAACCAGAGGGATTCATAGTCCAGGGTGATGAGCAAAAGGTTTGCAAACTTAAACGATCCATTTATGGATTGAAACAAGCATCAAGATCCTGGAATATACGTTTTGACACTGCGATCAAAACGTATGGCTTTGAGCAGAATATTGACGAACCTTGTGTTTACAAGAAAATCGTCAAATCCACTGTAGCTTTTCTAGTTCTATACGTAGATGATATCCTACTTATTGGGAATAATGTAGGATTCCTGACTGACGTAAAACAATGGCTAGCGACTCAATTCCAAATGAAAGATTTGGGTGAGGCTCAATTTGTTCTGGGCATTCAAATCATTAGAAATAGAAAGAACAAAACGCTAGCACTGTCTCAAGCATCATATATCGACAAAATGTTGGTACGATATTCGATGCAGAACTCCAAGAAAGGATTATTACCTTTTAGACACGGGGTTCACTTATCAAAGGAACAAAGTCCTAAGACACCTCAAGAAGTTGAGGAAATGAGACGAATTCCCTACGCATCAGCAGTTGGTAGTTTGATGTATGCCATGCTGAGTACCAGACCCGACATATGCTATGCCGTAGGAATTGTCAGCAGATTTTAGTCCAATCCTGGTCATGCGCATTGGACTGCCGTTAAAAACATCCTTAAGTATCTAAGGAGAACTAGGGATTATACGCTCGTGTATGGAGCTAAGGATCTGATCCTTACAGGATACACTGACTCAGATTTTCAGACCGATATAGATTCAAGAAAATCAACATCGGGATCTGTGTTTACTCTAAATGGAGGAGCAATAGTATGGAGGAGTATTAAGCAAGGTTGCATTGCTGACTCTACCATGGAAGCAGAGTACGTAGCCGCCTGTGAAGCAGCAAAAGAGGCAGTATGGCTAAGAAAATTCCTAACAGAGTTGGAAATTGTTCCAAATATGCAACTGCCTGTCACCCTCTATTGTGATAACAGTGGTGCAGTTGCAAACTCTAAGGAACCTCGAAGTCACAAGCGAGGAAAGCATATTGAGCGCAAAAACCATCTCATCAGGGAGATCGTGCAACGAGGAGATGTGATCGTCACGCAGATTGCTTCGGAGCACAACATGGCTGACCCGTTTACAAAACCCCTCACGGCTAAAGTTTTTGAGGGTCACCTAGTTAATCTAGGATTACGAGCTTTATTAGACTAGGGCAAGTGGGAGAAATGTAAGGGTATGGTTGATGCCCTAGTTTATTGTCTTTATACTTCTCTCACACCTAACTTTATGTACCCCACTAGAGTTTCTAGTCCAAGTGGGAGTTTGTTGGGTTTAATGTCCTATAAACTCGTAGTTTGTAAATCATTAAACATATTCTATTTCCAATAAAGACGTTATTGAGGTTATTCAGTAAAAGATGTTATTGAATATGTAAATTGCGAATGATTAACCTAAATCCAATAAACTAAGATCCTTGACTATAAAATGAATACTCGAACTATATGTAGGGACATATCGTAGGATCAAGTTCAAGTTTATAGTCAAAATAGTCTATAGTATAAGGATACGGTTGGGTGCCTTATCCTGGTGACACTATGGACGCGGCCCACTTTGTATTAAGTACAAACGATGAGATCCTAAATCGTTCATGTGGTGACATGCGAGTGGGGGCGTCCTATGCAATGAGTTTGCATAAGACTGGACCACGAAATAAGTCACTTTCTCTTTATAACGCCGTTTACTGAAGAAACTGACTATTTCTCATAGATGACCTAGGTAACTCGTTCTTAATCCTGAGCTATCTATGAACTCCTGTTTATGAGAGATTATCCTTTGATCTGCATGGGTGAGAGTGGCCAGCATCGCCGACTCGACAAGCCTACCATTTTGGGGATAAGATCGAATAGATAGCTGGGGACATAGTTTCGCAAGACGGAATTCACTCCTACCCATTTTAGGGATAGCAGAGAGGTTGTTCTCTTAAGTACTAACTCCAGGACTTGAACAAGGGGCCCCACCCTCTCGTTGGATCGAGAGGAACTTAGGTTTGATGGTTGGACCGCAAACCGATTGTTCATTAGAGGATTAGTGGAACTTAAGGAACAAGAAGTACTATAGGGGTGTAACGGTTATTTGACCTAGCTATAGCTACGAACAACCTGTGAAGGAACGACTTACTGAACATGGTTAAATCAAGTGGACGGAAATATATCTATAGTGAGGGGAGTGCAACTATCGGGCTATAGTGGAGTGTCCCGATAGTTAACGAATGTTGGCTAGCTTAGATAATGAGATTAGTCGGTTAGCCTTGAATCGTTGGAGCCCATGATCTATAGGTCCATTAGGTCCCTCTACTAGCTCATATCGGATTAAAGCCTAGAACATATTGATAGGAATTTTTGAATCGTTCAAAAACGGGAAATAGGGTTTTTATCGTAAGACGTGTTCGACACAATGATTTAATTATGAATTAAATTAGGAATTGAGAGATGAGGTATTTGAAAGTGTTTTAAATACCATATATATGTATTAGGAATCATATATAATTCATGACATTAGGTGATAAAGATTGATTGGATCAATCATATCAAAATTACTTGGAAATGTCCCAATTAATTGCCTAGAAATCAATTTCAATTTTGAATTGAAATTGAAATGAATTGCAAGCTGAAAATTTACAATTAGGATACAATTCATAATGGATTTAGTGGCATTTCCACTCTTGCATGATGATGCATAGTGGAAAACAACACAACCATGCACTAGATGCATGTGTTGTGAAGTAGACACCTAGAATCCACTTTGAGTTGCATCTTGGCCATGTGGCTAAGTGTCATGAAGCTTGTCTTTGCATGGGAGATGTCTATAAAAGGGGCTTGAATTAGATTCAAGAAGAGCAAGCTTTCATTTAGTGTTATGTTGCAAATTTTCTCCCTCAAATTCTCTCTCATTTCATCTCCTTCCAAAAGCTTGTACCATCAAGCATTCCCTTCTATCTTTCTTCTATAGACTCCCACAAGTCTTTCTAGGCCCAAGAGAATAGTAGGGAAGACTCTAGAGGTTGTCCAAGGAGCATAAGAGAGGCAAACACCACAAGGAGTTCCACATAAGTGAGCTACAAAGGTTGGTGTTCTCTCAACTCTATATTCTGTCTTTTATAGAACATGCATGCTTTAGGAGCAAAATTGAATGTCTTAAGTGCTTCCGATCTTCAATTGCTTCCGCATGTGTTATATGAACACCTTCACGAATACCAGCCTCTACCGACAAGCCGCTATTGTCGACCTCTGAATATCGATAGTGGCCAACAGCTACAGTCGACCTCTGACGACTGGCCACCGTGGACATTCGCCGGTCGACCGCCACTGTCCACCTTCGACTACCGGTCTTCGCCGACCTCCGTCGACCTCCGACTACCGACCGCAGTCGACCGCAACTGTCGACCTCCAACGACCGACCGCCGTCGACCTCCGTTGACCTTCGCCGATCGACCGCCACCGTTCACCTCCGACTACCAGTCGTCACCGACGTCCGTCAATCGGCCGCCATTGTCGACCGCCTACTACTGGTTGCGACCGACCGCTACTGTCGACCTCCAACGACTGGCCGCTGTCGACCTCCGTCGACCTTCGACTACCTCCGCTGACCGATCGCCACTGTCGACCTCTGACTACCGCTTTCGACCTCCAACTACCTCTAACTACTGATAACTTGCAAAAAGCAAGTTATTTATCCTTTAAAATTAAGCTAAAACAAGGCTAAAAGATACATTGATGCGTTACTTCAACGCAATAAGGAAGGAAAATGCGGTAGGCTATATTTATGGATGCAGTACGAAATTATAAAAATAAGACGCTAACGCATTAATAATTCAGTTGTTTGTTGCCCAAGTTTCTCTCAGCGCAGGCACACATCCCAAGACGGTCATGAATAGACAAGATGGATGAAAAGACCGTGCTGACACAACTGACGCGCAAGTGGGTTGAAGATGACTGAAGCAAGTTTTCTAATTGCTTGGAGAAGTCAGTTTTCTTCGCCTATAAATAGAATCCACCTGCTCAAAAGAAAAGAGGGACGAGAGGGAAGAGACGAAGATCAAAGAAGCAAGGAGAAAGAGAAATCACAGAAAGCTGTGATTAAGGGTAGAATTGCATTTGCGATGTATTGCACAATGTATTGTTTTGCTCGCATGAACTAATTTTCTTTATCAAGGCTTAGCGCAAGCACCCATGCGGTGATAAGTTCACTTTGTAAGCGCATACTTTGATTTAATGAAACATTATTGCCTTCTACTTTGATGCGATACTATTTTCATTACTAACTCTCGCATGGCCAGCCAGATGCGGTATGTAACACCCGAGTTAGGAGGGGTACATGAATGAACCGAGGCCACATCTGAATGAGAGGGATCCTGAGGACATGAAAGTATGTTCAAGAAAAGCTTAAAAGAATTGATAGATACTACCTATACCAACAAGGTGCACCTTCCTTTTCGGTGGCTCAATCATAGGAACTTTGAAGTTAAGCGTGCTTAGCTTGGAGAAGCTCTATGTTGGGTGACCTCCTGGGAATTTTCCTAGGAAGCATGTGAGTGAGGACAAAGCATGCTAAAAGGACCCCGTGTTGGTTTGTGGGGACAGTCTTCAATCTTAGAAGTAGTATCAGACAAGTATGGTGGCGTGGCCAGGTCGCAGGGGAATGTCGGGGCCGTTAAGGGCCGAATCAGGATTCCGAATCCTGGGCCTGGGGCGTTACAGATGGTATCAGAGCGGAACCTCTCCCAGTAAGATGTGGTTCGGGGACGAACCAAGGCGGAAGCTGGTGGGCATGTAACACCCGAGTTAGGAGGGGTACATGAATGAACCGAGGCCACATCTGAATGAGAGGGATCCTGAGGACATGAAAGTATGTTCAAGAAAAGCTTAAAAGAATTGATAGATACTACCTATACCAACAAGGTGCACCTTCCTTTTCGGTGGCTCAATCATAGGAACTTTGAAGTTAAGCGTGCTTAGCTTGGAGAAGCTCTATGTTGGGTGACCTCCTGGGAATTTTCCTAGGAAGCATGTGAGTGAAGACAAAGCATGCTAAAAGGACCCCGTGTTGGTTTGTGGGGACAGTCTTCAATCTTAGAAGTAGTATCAGACAAGTATGGTGGCGTGGCCAGGTCGCAGGGGAATGTCGGGGCCGTTAAGGGCCGAATCCGGATTCCGAATCCTGGGCCTGGGGCGTTACACGGTAGCAGCATGATAAATCCCTGACAGGTAATGCATGCGGACATATCTAAGTAGAACAAGCTAGCGCATTACATGTAGTCTTGGTAGCATTAGATAAATACTACCGCTATAAGATAGTGCATGAATGAGCTTTGATTGCGACTAACGCAGTCTCTTGTAAGTTGTTAGAGAACTAAGCCCATGCATGAACTAGCCAAACAAACAATTGATAGCTTTATGCGAAACGCAGAAGGAGTACCGGAAGTTAAACTTGTGATTTTTTCTCACTTAGGCATTAATGGATCAATTAGTCATGGTATGCGCTACAAGGTTCTTATAAACGCATGAGGTTGCGACTGCAACAACCTTGATAATATTCTCCTTAAGACTTCCCTTTTTATTCTCAACGCATGTTTTACTTTCCTGCAACATTTATTCTTCATACTCATCAACTCTCTTATTTAGTTTTTCATAATATCACACGTTTTTGAGTTCAGATCAGTAAAAATTATTAAAGCTTTGCAAATAACCTTTCCCTGTGGATTCGACCCTAGACTCACTAGGTATTACTTGATTTTGTCAATTTATACTTGGATTGATATGTATCTGCGATAATTTTGTATTAAGTTATTAGCATACTGACAACCGATCAACTACCGGTCGCCACCTTCAACCTCCGACTATTGGCCACCATCGTCGACCTCCGACTACCGTCCACCGTCGACTTCCGCTGACCAACCGCCACCGACAACCTCTGACTATAATTTTAATGTATGTTATTTATAATTTTTTATATTATATGTACCAAACTTTATTCCAACTAAAAATCAAGAAACGAGAAACAGTTATCAAACACATATCTGTTTTTGTTTCTTTTTTTAGGGAAAGAAGAAACATAAATAGTTATCAAACATGTTTTTGTTTTTAGTTCTTAAAAAACAAGAAACAAGAAACCAGAAACGAGAAACGGGAAACGAGAACATTATCAAACGAGCCCTTAAGTGCTGATTTCAGTACTTGAACAATGGGGTCCCACCTTCTCACAGGTTCGAGAGGAAATTGGTTTATGATTAGATCATAAACAAATTTTTCATTAGAGGATCAATGGTACTTAAGGTGTAAGATGTAATTACACAGGTAAAACGGACTTTTAACCCAATTGTAATTACCATTCATGAAGGATCGACTTGCATGTAATGGTTATATCCATGGACACAACTTGTCTTACAGTGCATAAGAGTGCAACTCTAGGTTTATAGTGGAGTAACCTATAGTTAATGAATGAAAATTAATTGATTAAAGAGTTTAATTAATTAATTTTGTTTCATTGGAGGTTATAATTTGTAGGTCCATAAGGTCCTCTTGCTAGCTCATAGTAACACTAAATGATCAATTTAGTTGAAAGAAAATTGAAAATGTTCAAATAAATTTTTTATTTGAAGTGTTCAAATTAATATTTGACATATTAAATATATTAAATATAAAAGAGGAAAATATATTTATTGTATTTGATACATTAAATATTAAAATGATTCATGTATATTCAAATGATAAATCATATTCAATTGAATAAAATAGGCAAACCTATTAATTAAATATCATATATTTAAATAATTGAATCTCTCTCCTTAAACCTATAGTTTTAATGTGCATCAAATGTACATTAATTATAAACTATAATATTAATTTAATTAAATCTTATTTAATCAAATTAAATTAATTAATTAATTGTCCAATTAATTAATTCTTTAATTAAATATCAATATTTAATTAATTTACCATTTGAATCATATTCAAAGAATTCTCTCATATCCTATAGTTTTAATATGAATCTTATTCACATTAATATAACCTATAATTTAATATGAATCAAATTCATATTCTATATTTGAAATCCTTCAAATATTTAATTCTCTTATTAATTAATTTTGAATCACATCCAAAATTAATTTTATATTATAAAGTTTAATTCACCAATTAAACTTATACTATAATGTATCTCCATACATTATATTAATTGCATCACATACAATTAACTAAAATTCCCTTAATGAATTTGAACATTTCAAATTCTATTCAAGACTATGTAATCTCAGAACCCTTTACGAGCTAGCAAGTGGACCTAATGGACCTAATGGACCTAAAGATTAGAAGCTCCAACGATACGAGACTAACTGACTAAACTCATTAACCAAGTTAATCAACATTCATTAATTGTGGGTCACTTCACTAAAGACCCACAGTTGCACTCTTCTCATTGTAGAATATTTATGTGTCCACAGATATCGACCAATACCGGTAAGTCAATCCTTCACGAGTGTCTGTAACACCAGCTGGGTCAAATTACCCCTAGGTTACCTCTTGATCCTTAAGTATCATTGATCTCTCTAATGAACAAGTTGTTTATGGTCCAACCACTAAACAGAAGTTCCTCTTGGGCCAGGAGAGGACAATGCGCCTTTGTTCAAGACCTAGAATCAGTCCTTAAGGGAACACACATCTACTTGCACTACTACAAAAATGACTTTCTATGACACCACATCTAAACCAAATAAAGGAAATGGAGAAAAAAAAATGTCATAAATGGCTGGGGGCGCATTTTTGGCGGGAAAAAACGGAAATTTTCGGATTTTCGGAAATTTATGACATTTTTTCTAAGTCATAAATCTATGACCTTGATTAATTAAAAATGAGTGAAATTGGGCCTTATCTTTGGAAACCCTAAATCCACTATTAAAGAAAAAAAAAAAAACAAGATGCAATTGTAATCGGGATTTTTTTGCCTTCCTCCCGCCTTCTCTATCTTTCCCTCGTTCCCTTGCTTCCACGCTCCAGTGCCTCCAGCGCCGCTTCCACGTTGCTTCCGGCATAATCCCTCTTTTTCCCTCGCTCCATCGAAACTTCCAGCCGTCTCTCGCTCCAGCGCCGCCGCGGCTAGTTGTCGCTCTCTTTTTCTCTCGCGTAAAGAACCGTCGGGGACTCAGCCATCTCCTACCGTCGCCGTCAGTGTAGAGGAGAACCAGGTCGCAGACTCAGCTACCGTCGCCGTTTTCTGGGCAATCAAATTAAAGTTTCCGCAGACTCAGCTACCGTCGCCGTCAGTGGAGAGGAGAACCAGGTCGCGACGTTCGTTCCAGCTACAGTCAGAAGTTATTTCCTCAAATCAGTTCAAGTAAGTTTGTTTTTGGTGAGTTTTTGGTTCGTTTGTGCGTTGGATTGAAGTTAGGGTGAAAATTTTCTTTTAGTTAAGATAACCCACTGTTGTTGTACTTTAGATTCCAACATGTTGTTCATTCTCGGTGTTTAGATTCAATTGTTTAGTTGTTTAGTGAAGAGCACATAAACAAAATTCTTGGTGCTTCTTAACTTTTAGTTACATAAACTCTCTCTTTGGACCTATGAAATGACCAAAACATAAACAAAATTTTTTGGTTGTATTTGAAGCAGAAAGAGATAATGGAGGTGTAAAGCACGTGCTTAGCACTAGGTACGTGTCCTTTACAAAGGTTGGCCTTGCCCCACACCTTATGTGAAGAGCACCTAGACATGCTTTTGAAATCCATGGGCAAACTTTACTTCCAGGATTCTCTAAATTAATTCTATTTGCAGAAAAATATAAAATTTGGTATGGTAGAAGTAGACACACCAAGGCATTGAAGATAAATTTTCAGAAGTAAAAATTCCTGTAGAAGTAAAACAATGGATTACGATCATAGAAAACATTTGCACTGCAGGAACTTCTTGTTTAGTTGTTTTAGATTCTGAAGATGTGAAAATATATAACCAACAAAAACTCTTACCACATAACATGTAACTGGTTATGGCTCTATACTTCATCTAGTTCTTGTTTTTCTTCTCATTTCCCTTTTCCAATTGCATATACGATTATTTAAACCTCATGATTGAAGCATCTAAGCTTATTTTATACAATTCCATATGTTAAAACCAAACGTGCATTGATGAAAGTTTTAAATATTTGACATTATGGAAATTGAACTTGGATGATGATGCAACTTATTTAATCCTCGAATATGGGTCATATATTCTTGTCTCTTTGCTTCTTTCTTTCTGTTTTTCTTCTCTTCTCTTCCTGTACCTGTTTGTTTTGTTTTCTTTTTTTTTTTCCCTCTCTTGTTTAGTGATTAGAAGGCATAATTTCCGTCTGTCATTTGTCAGACAATCCGTAAGTTTTGACTGGTATTTTGTAGAGCTTGTTTAAGCAACGACATTCCATTTTGAGAAGTTGCACCTACTTGGTCAAGTAGTGAAATATGGGAAGAAGCATTTGTTACAAGTAAACTTTCTAGTTTTCCTTGCTTTTTCTCTTTTGGCTCTGTAAGAAATAATGTTCTAATCTTAGAGAGACATGCAGTCAAGTATTAAGGTTTTGGTCATCTTGATTGATTATCATTAGCCGGCTCATGTTTAGTTATTAAGTTTATTTGCATCTGCAACTGCATTAAGGTATTTATTTAAGGGATTGTGAAGTTAATTTGTTTTATCTTTTCTGGTGGGATGTTAACGCTGTAAACTTTTAAGTTTTATTCCAAAACGTAATAGTCAGCTATACAGGGTGAGCTTTTCTTTTATATAATCAACACTAATTGGTACTGGTAGGTTAATAACATTAGTTACTATAACTTCCTTAATTAGCTAATTATTAGTTTTGCTTCAAAAATTTTCTGGACAATACAAATGGACAAAAATTCATAGTTGATTCATGCTTCTTGTGGTAGTACCGACTTTCAGTTCAATTATGCACTTTCCTCAAAAAGTCTATCCATAGTTTCTCATTGTTTCTCTTGCAACAATTACAACAGCACCATTTTACGTTTCATTCGCACTGTAGAAGTATCGATGTCTTTGTAGAATATGTGAAATCTTGCTTCATACTAGAGGGAATTTGAAGTCATACATGTTTGGCAGATAGCTTGAGAATCTTGGAGCATGTGAAAACTATTTGCATCCCTAGCATATGGGATTTGCTCGACTCGAAAACGTGGAGTGACATATCGTGGAATAAGAAGTCGTTTAAGATGCATAAAAGTTTCAATGCTTTGAAAATAAACTTCCATTCTTATGACTTTGAGTAACATGCTTTCACTTTCTTCTAATACAGGATGATGATCCTAGAATGATCACAAGCACAATCCAGGTAAAACAGTTTCCTTGCTAGTTTTAAATTCCCAGTTGCCCATTTGGAATGTTTGGCTTCTTAACTTTTAGTTACATAAACTCTCTCTTTGGACCTATGAAATGACCAACATAAACAAAATTTTCTGGTTGTTTAGTTGTTTAGTCAGTTGCCAGCAAAGAAAAGTGTTAAGTTGAGTGAGATTTTTGTTTGTTTGAGTTCCAAATGAGATTTTTGTGTTAATCGGAGTTGACCCATTGTGTTTCGGACTCGTTTCAGCGTTACCCACTCAATTTCATGTTCATAAGTGCAAAGTTGTGTTTTTTAGATGTGTTGTCCAGCAAGCGTTGGGTTTAGGGTTTAGATTTTCGTGTTTCGGACTGATAAGAAACAAGTTTTTACTATGTTTCATTACCTAGTTTTTGTGGATACGATACATTTTAGTTGTATTTTTTTTTTTTTTTCTTGTGTTAAATTTTCGTGTTGTATTTAACATAAATCTTAAACTTCCCACTTCAAACTTGGTATTAAATTTGATACATGTAGCTTGTAACATGGGTTTACTTGAAGTAGGATATATGAAGTAGTACTTGTTCACTGTGAATAGAAAATTGAAATGAGAGTTTTTAATAAAGCTCCAAGTATAACCAATGATTAACCATAAGGTTGGAGCTAAGAGTAAAATATGTCATTCGAAACTTGAAAGCTTGATAAAAGTATGGCAAAATTATACTGAAAAATTGGGCAAAAGGAGACACAAGAACGAGTTAAAGGGTAGATCCATGTTTGAAATAACCTAGTTGGGGCGTAAAGAGTAAGCAATAAAGATGATCAAACGTTAATTAGCTATGTATCTGTCTTATTTGAAGGTTTTAAGGGTGGGTCTTGATCTTAATTGTTATGTTCATATATCTGATGGTAGTAGAGTTAAAACATTTCACTGCTTTGAATGGTGCTGATAACGAGCAGGTTGGAACTTTATTATGTATTTTCAAATTGGAACTCTGAGATTGTTGTGGAGCTTGGATTTTCTCATTGAGATTCACAGTGTATAACACTTATAGGTTGTCTTGTGTTATGCTTTGAAATTGTTTGTGTGAGTTTATGTTTTTAGTTGGATTGAGTGGGAAGTTGAGAAATACTTGAGTCATGCTTTGAAATTATTTGTGTGAGTTTATCGTTATGTTTTGAAATTGTTTGTCATAGTTCATTATTTTACTTACTTGAGTTTAGTGGGGGAGGTGTTGAGAATTACTTGGAGTGGTTGAGAAATACTTGAATTATGATTTCAAATTGGTTGTTTTAGTTTATGTTTTTCAGAGTTTTCGAATTTCTAATATGATCATTTTGGTTCCTCAGGCTTCAATCTCAGTTCCCTCTACTGAACTTGTGTTGGAACAGTCGTAAAATTATTATTCTCCAATCTTTGTTTATGGACAATCTTCTTTGTTTTTTAAGGCAGAAGGGACACTAAATGAAACAACTATTCCTTCTGGAACTGAGGCTTTGAAGGTACATTGTTCTATCATCCTTATGCTTTCTATATTGTTTCTTGTTATTTGTGAGTCAAATATCTATAAGAAGTAATTTTTCTTTTATAATGGATGCGTTGCTTTCTGTTGCTGAAACTCCAACTTTGATGAGACCCAAACTTTCAATTACAAGATGAGGGGATATATCCTATAAGGCTCGAGTGAGAAGTCCTACTGAAGATTTTGAATAGGAACTCATAGTGCTCTAAATGCTACAAGCCCTTGATCATTGTACTCTATGTTGCGATTTGGCTTGCATTTTAACGAATTATTGAAGATGTTGAGATGTATTGTGTGTTTAATTTGGAGCAAAGTTTATGTATTTGGAGTTAGGCTGAGCTGATAACATCCGATGTGGCTGGCTTTTGATTAGCTTGTTTGAGGTTACATAAATTGTATGAAGACTCCTAGGATCATGGTACTCTTCTAATTAGTTTGAAGTGCGGTACTTTCTTCTTTAAACATGTATAAGCATTGATCACTTTAAGATGACAAGAAAGTTAAGGCCTTCTATCCTGCCTAATTTTGTTTTGCAATTCATAATTTTTAAATTTTTATCTCTTGTTAATTAAGCATGAAGATCCATCACACAACATATTGTTTGACATTCTAGCAATGATATTTGAAAAAATGTGTTTTTTCTTTAAATACATATGAGTGCTATGTCGAAGTTGGAAATCTTAGTTGGTGTTTTATTCCCTTCACCTTTTTTCTTGTTAATTAGTGCTTTAACTAAATAATTATCTATTAATTTGGTTGTTGTTTGGTGATTTAAGCATTATGCATGGCAACTTTGATTTGAGGATGATTAGCAAAGGTAATATGTTCATGGCTTATAACTCCTTGAGGTTGATTGACATGGTTGATTTGTATACTGTTATGAAATTGAGTACATAGGGATGTGGTCCTGTCAATGAGTTAGTTGAGGAGTTTGAAGGTGTACTAGTGAATGGTTGTTAGTTAGATTGCATGAGCAAAGAAGTTTGTCGGGAAGGGGAGTGAATGGTTGTCATTATTTTTTTTTGTTCTTATCTTGATGTAAGAAGTATTTCATTCTACTCTAAAATGAATATTGTTTGGTTCGTTATGTCTTGTAGGAACTCAGTGAAGTCAAGAAAAACCATATGATGGATAGCAATTGATGTATGACCTTTTTTGTTGGGTTAGTGACAAAAAAACATATAGCATATTCCCTCATGGTTGAAGTCTAGTGTAGGAATTGTTATGATGTACAAAATCTATTACACTTAGTTTGTATTCCCTCATGGTTGGAGTCTAGTGTAGAAATTGTTGTGATGTACAAAATCTATTACACTTAGTTTGTAAATACATATATGACAAATTTTGACCAATTTGGGTTCAATGATATATAAAAGTTGTTATTGATGTATATATTTATTTTGTGTCGAGATTTGAGTGTTTTATTTTGGAAACATATGTTTATTCACAGGTATTAGACAAAATTTCTATGACTTTGATGAATCAATATAAATAAATAAATAGTGATGTATCACTACTTATGACGGTGCATCAAATTCATAGAAATTATTTGCGTGACAACTATTCAGTATCATTATAAGCATTTTTTTTGACAGTTTTATAACTGTCATGATATTTATTTTATTGACAACAAAAACTGTCAACAAAAAGTTTTGTTTGACAATAATACACTGTCATTGTTGAAATTTTCGTGACATTGACATGTTGTCATCAATAAACTTTTGTTGATAGTAATTAACTGTCATTAGTATATATATCTTGACAGAAAGATGATTTTCAGATGTTATTTATTGACAATGTTCAATTGTCATAAAAAAATTTACTGTGACAGTTACTAAATGTCATTAATATATATTTTTTTTACACCTATTAAGTGTCATGAAAAAAATAATTATGACAGTTTTTTTAATAGCGTCATGTATACACTTTCCTTGATGGGGGCTTCTAGGACGCAAAAAAAATGTCATAAAATGTGCTTGTGACAATTTTTCAATGTCATAAAAACCCAAATTTGTAGTAGTGATTGCCCCAATAGAGGAAGGAGTGAATTCCATCTTGCAATGTTATGTTCCCAGCCCCCACTCGGTCTTGCCCCTAAAATGGTAGGCTTATTGAGTCAGCGAACTGGCCACTCTCACCCATACAAATCTAAGGACAAACCCTCATGAAAAGGAGTTCATAACACACTCAGGATTCAAATTGAGTTACCTAGGTCATCCTATTGAAATAATAACTTATCTAGTCAACGATGTTACGACTAGTGGTTACTATTTTGCGGTCCGATCTTATGCAAACTCATTGCATAGGATACCCCCACTCGCATGTCTACTACATGGATGCTTTGGATCATTGCATCTGTATCAAATACAAAATGGGTCGTATCATATAGTGTCACCAAGATAAGGTACCCAACCTTATCCCTATACTATAGACCTTTTAGGTTGTTTCTTGAACACTGATGATAGCGGGCAGAAATGTCGCTATTTTAGTCCCAAATTATTGAGTTTTTTACTACTTTAATTGTGTTTTTATTGAAGAAATTTAATATATCTTGTTATTTGGTCTTTAGGAGCAAATTATGGATTTTGGTGAAAAAAATGCCCAAAAGGAGTCATTCAAGCCCAAATTCCATACATGGGTCAAGGGGGAGTCCAAGGAAGTCAACCTTGAGGAAAAGGTCCAAAAAGAATTAAAGTTGGCCCAAGAATTGAAGCCCAAACCGCGCCTGAAAGTTCTGGAATTCGCCTAGCGTCGAGACGCTGTAGGGACAGCGTCGCCATTTCTTGACCGGCAAGTCGATGACATCACAGCGTCGCGACGCTGTGCTGATAGCGTCGCGACGCTGTGCTGATAGCGTCGCGACACTGCCCCTTTTCCGAGCCTATAAAAGGCGCCCCTTGGTGCCATTTTTTACCATCAATCATCATTTCCTTCATTCATTCCTTTCTTTCCTTGGCTCCTTTGGAGCCTTCTCTCAAGGCTTCTTAGCCTTTTGAGAGTTTCTTAGTGGGAAATTTTGGGGAATTTTGGGGAGCACTCTAGGAGGCTCAAGGTGTGCTCGGAGGGACTCCAAGCGCCAGAAACGGGGTCTTCGACGGTCATTTCATTTCCTTTTATTTTGCTCATATTTATGCTTTCCATTGTATATTTTGTGAATATTTTAGCTATGTATAGCTAAACCCCAATTTGGGGACTTGAAATGAAATTATAGTGAAATGTTGTTATAATTGCCTATCTCTTGCCCTATTTACTAATCCATGCAACTAGTTTAATTGCCCGTCGTGACAACGGGATTAGTTGATTAAACTTAGATTCCTAAAATGAATCAGAGCGTAATAATTAACGAATTTTAATGGCCTAAGGACACTTAGGTTGTTAAAATGGATTATTTACAATTAGGGGAGACCGACAGGAGATCCTATGTGATTAACGGAGATTCTAGGATTATAATTAGTTGGGCAACGAGATAGGATAATTGTAATAATTATTTAGCTATTAATTGAGTTTCAAGACCCCATTTCCCATTTAAAAAGCTCTTTCTCCATATTTTTATTTCTTGATTGATCAATTTGATTTCCTTAATCGCTTTAATTTTTAAATTCATTTTAATTGCATGTTTTGGTCCCTAAATATTATTTCCCCCAAGTATCTTTAGTGTTCAAAGAATTTTTGCTTTGCTTAATTTTCGCTTCGCTTCCCTGTGGATTCGATACTCAGAATATTTTCGTTTTACTATTACTTGTGACGACCCGTGCGCTTGCGGTATTGGCACTAACAAGTTTTTGACGCTGTTGCCGGGGAGGCTTGATTTTTAAGCAAATCAATTTTTTTCTTGACATTAAAAAGAAAGGGATAAATAGTAATTTAGGTTGTATATATTTTCTTTTGTGAATATTATTTTGTTTTTGTTTTTGTTTGGTTCTTTTGATTGATTGAGAGTGTTACATGCGAAGACATAAAGTGGTTGAATTGTTTCCTTTAGATCTTGAAATTACCAGGACACTCAAATCTATTCGTAGAGAGAAGACTAGCAGAAGCAATGGCCCATCAAGATGAAACTCCCAAGGCAATCAGAGACTTTTTACAGCCAGTCCACCCAACCGAGAATTCAGGCATCGTTTACGCCCCAATCCAAACTAACAATTTCGAGTTAAAGACAGGACTGATTCAGATGGTGCGAGACAATTCGTTTAAGGGACATCCTTCTGAGGACCCACACTCACATCTGCGATCATTCTTGGAGATATGTTGGACGGTAAAGATGAATGGAGTGCCGGCCGACGCTATAAGATTAAGGTTATTCCCATTTTCTCTGCAAGATAAATCTAAAGATTGGCTCGAATCAGTCGAGACGGGCAATATCAGCACATGGGACGAGCTTGCCCAGACATTCCTGATGAAATTTTTCCCACCTGCCAAGACTACGAAGCTCCGGACAGAAATTGGAACATCGAGGCAGTTAGACGAGGAACAGTTGTACGAGGCATGGGAGAGATATAAGGAAATGCTTAGGCGATGCCCGTAGCATGGCTACCCAGATTGGCTCCAGGTGCAGTTATTTTACAATGGATTGAATCCCTCCACCAAAACAGTTTTAGACACATTAGCAGGTGGGAGTTTCCTTTCCAAAACAGTGACGGAAGCCAAGGATCTTCTAGAGGAAATGGCCGCGACCAGTTACCAGTGGTCGACTGAGAGGGGGACAGTTCCTAAGAAGGCTGGAATTTATGAAATAGATGAGTCAAGTTCGTTGAAGACACATATGGCATCCTTGACAAAGGCGCTGAACAAGCTGACTTCATCCGAGGTGGTCAAATCCATTTCCACCTTAGCTGAAGGTTATTCAAAGAAAGAGAACCAAGATGTGGAAGAAGTTGAGTATGTGGGAAACAGAACATTCACTCAAGGAGTACCGAACTTCTACCATCCCAGTCTGCACAATCATGAGAACTTTTCGTATTCGAACACAAAGAATGTTTTGCAGCCACCGCCAGGATTTGCTTCAACCAGTCCGCTAGTTTTCCTTTTCTATTTTTGGCGGTAGCAGGGACAGCGTCGCAACGCTATGCACAACATCGCGACGCTACAGACAATTTTCCTATATATTCCTCACTTTGTGCTACGGATTAGGGGAGTCCAATTGGTTAGATTTTATCCCTAATTTCGACTAGAGACCTTTGGTGGGAGCTGAAGCAAGGCCAAGGAGCGGGAATAAAGCGAGAAGACGTGGAGATCGTGACGGGGATGTGCCGGTTTTGATGGATTCGAGTTTTCCTTTCTCTTTCCCTTACCTCTTGTAGTTTTTATGGCTTTTCTTTCAATTAGTGTTTGATGTTTAAAGACTATGAATTGTTAGTTGTTTGTCTTAGGGATTGATGTAGTTGTTTTAGTTTGTTGGATTGATTTGTGGTATGAATATGCATTTATTTTACCTATGCAATTATGGTTAAATGCTTTCAATTACTTGATCACTAGTTGAATGATTTGAGTGTTGAATCTTGCTCGGGAGAGGGGATTTGGCCTAAGACTTACTTTGTTTAATTGCATGACTAAAGTAGAAATTCTAAGTTTGTGACGGGATTTGGAATAACTTTAGAAGTTGTTTGAAGAACTAAGCCCAAGGCCTTGCATGTTAATGAATTATGCTCGGGAGAGATAGTTGGTTGCATGCATAAGAATCAATTATGCTCGGGAGAGATAGTTGTGATAAAAGGTTCCTAGACTTGGTAGAATTATTGCATGTGAAATTCATTCCATTAATTAATCCCCAATCTCAACAATGAAATCAATTCCCTAAGAGTCTTTCCATTTTAGTCTCCACGTTTATTTTTTATGCTTTTTTTCTTTACTTTTATCTTTATCATTGAGTTTTGCTCCCTAAATAAAATTGAGCAAAAGTATTCACGGTACTTAGTTTAACTTAAAAACCAATCCAGAGGACGACACTCGTTTTACATAAAAACACTATATTATTACTTGACCCGTACACTTGTGGTAAGCAATTTGTGCACCAACTATATGCTGGTGTATGGGGATAAGGATTTGATCTTTACTGGACATACCGATTCTGACTTCCAGACTGACAAGGATTCTAGGAAATCTATGTCAGGGTTAGTGTTCACCCTTAATGGGGGAGCTGTAGTTTGGAGAAGCATCAAGCAAGGATGCATAGCAGACTCCACTATGGAAGTTGAGTATGTAGTTGCCTATGAAGTAGTTTGGCTCAGGAAGTTCGTGACAGATTTGGAAGTTGTTCAAAATATGGACTTGCCCATTACATTATACTATGACAACAGTGGGGTTGTAGTCAATTTGAAAGAACCTCACAGCCATAAACGAGGAAATCACATAGAGAGGAAGTATCACCTAATACGGAAGATTGTGCAACGAGGAGATGTGATCGCCACCAAGACCGCTTCGGAGCACAACACCGTTGATCCGTTTATGAAAGCTCTCTAGGCTAAACTGTTCGAGGGTCATCAAGAGAGTCTAGGTCTGCGAGACATGTATATAGTATAATTGATAAGGGTAAAAAAATATACCTATTTTACCCATATATTTAGCTCATTTCCGTGTCAAAGTTGCAAGTTTTAGATCAAATTTATTAATCTCGAGCTCTAAAAGTGTTAAAGTTGATGAATTAGGGAGTTGAGAGTCACTTATGTCAAATTATGCTTAAAAGTGCTTAAAAAGATCTATTTTTATATGAATTTGACTTAATTTGGTGTTGTGCAGAGAAACAGAGGAGAACTGGAAATTCCCAGAAATGTGATGGAAGGCAAAATTGAAATGCGACTGCATTTCTGGGCAGACAGAGGAAGTTCCGAATCCGTCGCGGGTCGTTTTGAACAAGAGTTTCACGCACCTAACCGGTTGTTTTGACTTCGAAATTGACTGGGCTACCTACCAACACCTATTTTGTGGCTCCTCAACTACTCCTCACACTATATAAGCTCGTGATTCGAAGAGAAATTCTAGCAGAACTCACTAGGAAGAAGAGGGTGGTGACAGAACCCTAATAGATGCCCATGAGTAGGGATGCCCGTGGTCCTTCTTAGATGACTGAATTCTAACCTTAAGTTAGATATCAAACCTGAGCGTTTGTAGAGATTTTCACCCTATTCTCACTTGTAAAGGAGAGTAGAGTGTCGAGCGAACTCTAGAAGGATTGGATAAAAGAAAAAACCCTAGTTTTAACTACTGCACCTTATTTTCCAGCAATTACTACTTTTCATTTCTTTGTATTATTTATTCATTTATTTCAATCAAAAGTTGTTTATTTGCTTCTTATCCCATCATGCGTAGCTAAATCCCATTGAGGGGTTCAATATAGTGAATTCCCTTATGGAAAGTGTTTATTTACTTAAGTTCTATTCATTGCATGTCATTCTTTATTGAATATCATTCTGAATCTTGCTGAGTTTAAATTGATCACTTAGACTTTGCAGGCTATGTGAGTTTGATACTCAAAAGAGACAAACGATATCGGTTCTCATAAAGGTGATATAAGAGAACTGGCTTGAAAGAGTGTATTCGATGTTATAGGGCGAGGCTGCCTAAGGCACCCTATAACAACTATAGGGTTATAGATTGCATGCTTGATTTATCTATATCGGAGTTGAGTCACAAACATGTGCATAACGGTACTCGCTTAGCCTTCTAACGGTTCTTGGGAGCAAGGCCAAATAGAAGTTAAATCTGACCCAATGCATGAATAGACTTAGGTTTAATAGGTACGGATTAGAGTTAGGCACGGATTAGAGTTATTTTACCTTAGGGTTGAAACTATATTGGACACCTCGTTTCTTTATTATTGTTTTTCTTACTTGTTTATTTTATCTACTTTTCAAAAATCATCATCAACTATTTATTTTGTTACTTTATCCAAGCAATCTTTGAGCAGTTTCTTCTTCAAATATGTATTTCCAATTTAGTCCTCGTGGGATCGATACCCTCGGAATACTTCTAAGGTTTTTATTACCGCATGCGATAGTGTATACTTGCACTAGGTTGGCTGAATTTATCTTAATCATCATTTATCATCTTTTCTCAAATCCATCATCCAGCCCAACACACACGAAGTTTTTGGTGCCGTTGCCGGGGACCAAAAGTGAAATCCATTTTTTTTTATTGAAATTGCGATTCGATTGCGACCGCATTTCTGTCTCAAAAAGGAATAGACTTTGATTTTGCAATTTTTCTCTTGCAGGTTAAGGTCAGTGCATGAAGAAGGGGTGTCCACTCCTTGATATCGATCCTGAGATAGAAAGATCCTTTCATCGTCGTCGGAGAGAGCAAAGACGAAAGAGAAGGGAACAACGAGAGTTAAGTGCACATGAACCTCTAGAAGAAGCTTCTTATATACAAGAGTTTCCGATGGACCAACTTGGAGTCGATCCTCAAGTTGACCAACAGAATCGTGGTAGGGAGAAAAATGGTGGGAGAATCCCTCCAGCACCTGAAGTTCCACCGGTGCCACCACATGAAAATCCAATTTATATTGCTGAAGACCGCAATAGAGCAATAAGGGACTATGCCTTACCTGTTTTTCAAACTCTGAATCCAGGAACTCTAGAGCCACCAATAGAAGCTCCATAATTTGAGCTGAAACCAGTGATGTTTCAAAGGCTCAATGTAAACCCGAGACTTTTCTTGGATTATTTGCTCTTGTCACCTATGGTAGGAAGTTGGATTAAAGTTGTTGTTATTCATTGTTGAAGAAAATGTCAAAGTTTTGTGGTTTCATTGTGGTTTGATTGTTGGATTAAAGTTGTTGGAATTTATTAATTTAAAAGAAGAAAGAAAATAAAGAAAATAAAGAAAAGAAAAGAAGAAAAGAAAAGAAAAGGAATGAGGAAAAGGAAAAAAAGAAAAAAACAAAGAAAATGAAATGAAAAAAAAAACCAGTCGGTGCTTAGTGTTAAAGGAAACAATCCACCACCGGTTAAAGTGTTCTTAGCCCATTATCTCCATCATTTCCCATCAGATTTTCAGAGTATTTCGAGAGAGAGAGAGTGAAGGAAGAGGAAGAAGAAGCTTGCTGCAGGTTTGAGGGTGAAGAAGAGAGGAAAAAGTCCATGCAAGTGCAACCATGGCAAAATCTGGGTTTCCATGCCTATCTCTGGTTTTTAATTCGGTTTGAGCTACACAAGAAGAACTAAGAGGTGAGGCCTGACTTTCTTGAAAGTTATTCATTTTCAGACAAATTTCATGATGGAAGCTTGAGTTAAATCTGATGTTAAGTTAATGGGTTTTGAAGAGGAAAACAGAGCACAAAATTTTCGTGCAAATCAGAAGGATCTCTGGTTTTCTCTGGTTTTTCGAACGTTCTGGGGTGTACAGGTTGAATTAGAAGCTCACATTTGTATGGTTGGAAAGTTTATGTAATTTCCTATGACTTTCATGAAGAATTCATGAGCCGAAAATGACTAGAAGTAGGTTTAATTTCAGGAGAAAAGTAAAGGGTAGCAGAGAAGCACGAATCTGGATTTGCTGTGTTCGGGGGATTTCAAGACAAATCGATTGGGAATCTCATTTTCATTCCTTCCGGTAAGTTGTAGAGGGTTAGAAAATGAAGAGTTTGATATAAATATGGAGGAAGTTATGAGTGTTTGAAGTTAGAGTATTGAATATGGAAAATCTGGAAAAAAAAGTGTGGAATGTGATTTTATTTCTAGAGCTTTGAATTCATGAGCATGGAAAGACAAGACTATTATAGTTATGATGCTCGATTGTGGTTTGTTTGACAGGCTAAGAAGAAATAGGCAGAGTCTAACAGACCAGGGAACTAGCTAAGACTGTGAGTGACAAAACGAATTTCAAAAATGATTTCTAAACTGTTACTTATGCTTAAATGGTTTACATGTTTGAATATGAACTTATGAACGATACATGATTTCTATGAATGGTTTCAAGCATGAGTTTTGAGCTTAGATTTTGTAATGAAATTTATATGCGAGCACGTGATTTTTGACTTTCTGAAAAGTAGTTGAAACAATATCTATTTAAGCAAAGTATGTATTAGCGAGTATTGTTTAAAGATTTTTAATTTTTCACGAGCACGCTTAGTAAGCTTGAGATTTACGAAAGATAAAGATAAGCAGGCATGTTTTAATGTTTTCATGTGATTTTCTGAGACTTTTATCGACTACATGACTGAGATATTGAGCTCGAGGCTATATGGTACCGTGTGCACACAGGTTATATTCCGTTGTTGACGTTGAGTGTACTCCGTGACAACGATGCTGTCGTGAGTGCTGGGCGGGCCCCACTATGACAAAGACGATGGGAGTGCTGGGCAGGCCCACTACATCGTAGAGCTAGTAAACGTTGGTTGTACTGGGCGTGCCCTACACAACGTAGATCTGTCATGTTAGTTAAAATGTTTGATATACTTGATATGTCTTGCTAGATTTTTAATGACGTACTTGCGGAGTATTTGAGAAAGCTTTTATCGTTACACGTTTATGTTTAACGCTTTGATTGAAAAGATTTATACGTTTAAAGGTTTATCACGTGTTATGATTTGCATATTTACAATTTTAAATTTAGTCACTCACTAGGCTTCGTAGCTCACTCTTTCAAAATGTTTTCCCATTTTCCAGGTAGAGATCGAGCTCCCGGTGCCTGGTAAACTGCCAAAGTCTTCTAAAAGCTTCCCGATCAAGCTCCAGTACGTGGGTGGAGTTGTACATTGTGTCTGTTTGTATTGTAAATGTCTTTGTAAGAGTTGGATAGTTTACGGTTTGTGTAAGCTCTAGATGTCTGGTTATGTAAACCCTAGTTGGATATGTTTTGGTTGTGATGTCTCTATCAGGTTCTTTCCAAAACTGAGTTATGTCAGGGCTGCACTTGATGTATGTCTAAAGATTTTCAAGGATTCCGTTGTGTTCTGTTGCACTTAAAATATTCCATATCTAAGATTAGCATGTTTATCAGATTCAACGATTCAGCAGAGTCAACAGGTATCGTTAGAGGAGGACGATGTCTGTTGGCTTCACGCCATCTCCCAGACTAAGCTAGCAGGTAGTTCGGGAGGGGGTGTGACAGTCAATACCATGGGCCAGTTTTCCGGACTTCCGAGTGAAGATCCACACAAACATATTAAGTAGTTCTCTTAAAGTTACAGGAGTGCCTGAAGATACATTAAAACTAAAGCTTTTTCCTTTTTCATTACAGGGAGATGCTGAAGCTTGGCTGGACTCATTCCCTCCAAACTCCATCACAACTTGGAATGACTTGACTGAAAAGTTATTAGAAAAGTTTTTTCCTTCTAATAAAAATGCTAAGTATAGAGCTGAGATTATTTCTTTTAGACAATCTTATAATGAACCTTTAGATGCAG
Source organism: Luffa aegyptiaca (assembly GCA_017139565.1). Taxonomy (NCBI): domain Eukaryota; kingdom Viridiplantae; phylum Streptophyta; class Magnoliopsida; order Cucurbitales; family Cucurbitaceae; genus Luffa; species Luffa aegyptiaca. Next base: position 17,472,643 of record CM029405.1, on the reverse strand, counting down.
CTTGGGAGAGACTCTAGAGGCTGGTCAGGAAGTGTCCTCATCATGGATTGTCTGCATGTATCATCATAGAGCATTTTTACTGTGGATTGGATCAAGCTTCTAAAGCTCTAGTCAATGCATCTGCCAATGGATCTTTCTTAAAGAAATTTGCAAATGAAGCACATGCCATATTAGACACGATTGCCACAAATAACAGACATTGGGGAGAGACAGAGCCAACAATCTTAAAGAATCTAGCTAAAGCAGTAGAGACAGAGGCAAATTCAACCATGCAAGCCCAGATCAGTGCAATCCACAAAATGATGATGGGCATGACTATGGCGAACCAAGCTAACATAGCCCTCGCTAATGCTATCTCTTCTCCCAGCTGTGATATTTGTAATGAGGAGCATGTGACTGATAACTGTCCACTAAATCCTACATCTGTTTTTTAGGTAGGACAACAAGGAAACCAGAACCAGAACCGATGGAATCCATACTCGGCTACATACAACCCAGGTTGGAGACAACATCCAAACTTCTTTTGGGGAGGTCAAGTCGGTACGAGCAATTCCAATACAAATCAGTTTGGGAAATCCTCAAAAGGATTCAATTCCCAGCCTACACAGCAACAGCCGCAAAAGAACTTCCAACCGGTCCAAGTTCAGAATCAAGAGTCAAATCTAGAGGTTCTGATGAAAGAGTACATGGCAAGAAATGATGCCGCTGTCAGGAATTTGGAAGTACAAATTGGACAGATTGCTTAAGAAATCAAAAATAGACCACAAGGGACATTGCCCAACAAGACTGAAAAACCTCACCGAGAAAGTAAGGAGCAGTGCAAGGCCGTCACCTTGAGAAGTGGATTAGAATACGATGGACCAGAGTACCCCGTAAATCAAGAAGTAAGGAAAATCCTAGAAAAAGCTCCAGAAGAAGTTCTAGAAAAGAAGTCAAAAGTTACCACAGAAGTTATACAGAATAAAGAAAATAAAGAAAAGACCAAGGAATCAGAAGCCTTGAAAGAAAAAAGTGAAAGTTCAAGTTTAGAGAAAAAGCATGAAAATGTGATCGCAAAACCTAAAACGTTTGTTATAGATCCAGATTACAGACCACCACCTCCATATCCTCAAAGATTCAAGTATGCCTCACAAGATGCACAATTTAAAAAGTTTCTAGATATCCTCAAGCAACTTCACATCAACATATTATTAGTGGAAGCGCTTGAACAGATGCGAACTTACGTGAAATTCCCGAAGGACATTCTGTCCAAGAAAAGAATATTAGGAGAGTATGAAACAGTTGCACTCACTGAATGTTCTAGTGCACTGGTCAAGAACAAGATCCTTCCGAAGCTAAAGGATCCGGGAAGTTTCACCATTCCATGCTCCATTGGAGGACGGAATGTTGGCAGGGTGTTTTGCGATCTAGGAGCGAGCATAAATTTGATGCCATACTCAGTTTTCAAGCAGCTAGGCATAGGAGAAGCTAGACCAACAACTGTAACTTTACAGCTAGCCGATAGGTCACTAACACAACCCATGGGCAAGATTGAGGATGTGTTAGTCAAGGTTGATAAATTTGTATTCCAAGCAGACTTCATCATATTAGACTGTGAAGCTGATAAAGAGGTGCCGATTATATTGGGTTGACCATTCTTAGCAACTGGTAGGACCTTGATCAACGTTCAGAAAGGAGAGCTGACTATGAGGGTCAATGATCAACAAGTCACCTTTAATGTTATGAACGCACTGAAGTATCCAGGAGATCTTGAAGAATGTTCAGTGATAGATGAGATTGACGAACTTTCTTTATCTGCCTTGCAGGAAATCTTAAAGGGAGAGATGCTGGAAGACATGCTTGAGGAGGAGGAACAAGAGGAAAAAGGTGGGAAGAAGATTGAAGGAGTAGAAGAACCAGCCACATATGGTTTTGCAGTAGGAAGGATAGAAGCATTGAAAGATTCCTCGGAATCAAACCAGGAAGAAGTCAGGCCGCTGCAGCCATCTATGATCAACCCTCCGGATCTAGAACTTAAACCTCTACTGGAACATCTTAAATATAGTTTCCTTGGAGAAAACAAAACACTATCAGTTATTATATCAGCCTATCTTACTGACAAGGATTAAATCTCTTTGTTGCAGGTCATTTCTAGTCATAAAAAGGCAATAGGATGGACAATTGCAGACATTCAAGGAATCAGCCCATCAATCTGCATGCACAGGATCAACCTTGAAGAAGGAGCCAAGAATTCCATTGAAAGTCAGTGGAGACTAAATCCCATTATGAAAGAAGTTGTCAGGAAAGAGATTTTAAAATGGTTGGACGTAGGAGTCATCTATCCAATTTCAGATAGTAGCTGGGTCAACCTAGTACAATGTGTCCCTAAAAAGGGTGGGATAACTGTCAAGAAAAACGAATTGATTTTGACAAGGACAGTCACATGATGGCGAGTCTGCATAGACTATTGCCGCCTCAATAAAGTAACCAGGAAAGACCACTTCCGGCTGCCATTTATAGATCAAATGTTGGACAGACTTGCAGGGAAGGATTTTTTCTGCTTTTTAGACGGTTACTCAGGCTACAATCAGATAACAATAGCCCCAGAAGACCAGGAGAAGACTACGTTCATATGTCCGTACGGGACATTTGCCTTTTGAAGAATGTCATTCGGATTATGCAATGCACCAGCCACCTTTCAAAGGTGTATGATGGCTATATTCTTTGATATGGTAGAACGAATCTTGGAAGTATTTATGGATGACTTCTCTGTCTTCGGTGAAATGTTTGCATTGTGTTTACAGAATTAGACCAAGTGCTGGAAAGATGTGAAGAAATAAACTTGGTATTGAACTGGTAAAAGTGCCATTTCATGGTACGCGAAAGTAAAGTCCTTGAGCACCGCATTTCCAGAAATGGAATTGAGGTAGACAAGGCGAAGATTGAGATCATATCCATGTTGCCCTTCCCAAAAATAGTTCGAGATATCAGAAGCTTTCTAGGTCACCCAGGTTTTTACAGAAGATTCATTAAAGATTTCTCTAAAATTTCCAAACCATGTGCAGGTTACTTGAAGTAGATAGACCGTTCGAATTCAATGAAGATTGTAAGCAAGCTTTTGAGACTTTAAAGAATGCAGTCAGCACATCGCCAATCATGATTGAACCTGATTGGACCCAACCGTTCGAGTTGATGTGCGATGCTAGCGATTTTGCAGTTGGAGTAGTACTATGTCAGAAAGGAGGAAAAATAGTGCAACCTATTTACTTTGCAAGCAAAACGCTCAACGAGGCTCAGTTGAACTATACTGTCACGGAGAAGGAATTACTTGCTAAGTTTGACATTGAAATCCAAGACAAAAAGGGAACCGAGAATCAGGTAGCAGACCACCTATTAAGACTTGGAGAGGAAGCACAAGTGGAGAGAGGGCTGGATATTCAAGAATCATTTGCAGATGAGCAAATTCTGGCAATAAGGACAGTTGAACTTCCATGTTTTGCAGATTATGTAAATTATTTAGTCAGTGGACTAAAACCACCGGAAACAACCGCTCAACAGCTTAAGAAGTTTCTGAAAAACGTCAAGGACTACTACTGGGATGAGCCATACTTGTGCAAGCTAGGGCCAGATCAAATACTAAGACTGTGCGTAACAGAAAAAGAGATACCACTCATATTGGAAGCTTGTCATGCGGCTCCATATGGATACTTCTGGCCAAGTCTCTTCAAAGACTAAAGATCGCAGCCAAAGTCCTCCAATACGGATACTTCTGGCCAAGTCTCTTCAAAGATGCACACCTCTTCACAAAGAACTGCGATCAACGTCAAAGAACTGGGAATCTAAAAGCCAAGAGCGAAATGCCTCTAAATTTAATACTCGAAGTGGAAATCTTCGACGTATGGGTGATAAACTTTATGGGCCCATTCCCGCCGTCCTTTGGAAACATTTACATTTTGCTCGCAGTTGACTACGTATCGAAATGGATTGAGGCCATAGCTACAACAACAAATGATGCAAAGGTGGTGAAGAAATTTTTCATGAAGAATATTTTCACAAGATACGGGACCCATCGTTTCATCATAAGTGATGAAGGATCTCACTTTCTAAACAAGATGATAGCCAACTTATTTTCCAAATACAATATCAGGCATAGAGTAGCCACAGCTTACCATCCTCAAACGAATGCTCAAGCAGAGCTCTCTAACAACAGAGAGATCAAACCTATTTTGGAAAAAACGGTGGACCCATCCCGAAAGGATTGTTCATTACGGTTTGACGAGGCGTTATGGGATCAAAGAACTGAATATAAAGCGCCTTTAGGAATGTCTCCGGATCGACTCATATTTGGAAAGGCCTGTCACTTACCACTTCAGTTGGAACACAAAGCTTACTGGGCATTGAAGAAGTTCAATTTCAACTTGGACAAAGTTGGAATCAAGAGAAAGTTACAACTTAATGAACTGGAAGAACTTCGACACTTCTCCTATGAAAATGTAAAGCTGTACAAGGAGAAGGTCAAACGATGGCATGATAGAGGAATTCATCCAAAGGAGTTCCACAAGGGCCAGAAAGTGCTTTCGAGACTTAAGTTATTTCTGGGAAAACTAAAATCAAGATGGTCGGGACCATTTGAGATCGTGAGAATCTTTGACTATGGAACCGTAGAGCTGATGGATAATCAAGGCATGCATTTCAAGGTGAATGGACAAAGAATTAAACCCTATTGGGGGAAGGCTTTTGGGGCCGAAGAAGTGATGTGCAAATTGCTAACTGCAAGTGTACGGGTCAAGTTATAATATAGTGAATGTAAATTCGAATGTCGTCCTCTGGATTGGTGTCTAGTCAATTTTAATTACCGAAAATACTTTTGACCAATTTTATTTAGGAAATCGAATTGAATGAGAATATAATTGATTTCAACACAAAACTAAAGCAAAAAGTGACAATCTAATGGGAAGAATTGGTCTTAGGGATTTGATTTCACCAATTGGAGTTATGGATTAATAAACGGATTAACACATACTATGATTCATAAATCTTGGCAACTAAAATCACACATACCTCTCCCGAGCATACATGATTCTCCCATATGCAATTGAACCCGATATCCCTATCTAAATTCAATAAACATACAAGGCAATAAGGCTAACCTTTATAACAATTTCTAGAATTAACCTTAATCTCCCGATTTTTAGCTAAATTCTAGTTATGCATATTGATTTCTAATTTAAATCCTCTCTCCCGAGTTAGATTCAAGCATAAACATCAATCAATTTATGGCCGGTAAATTGAAAGCATTAAGGACACATATATGCATAAATGACATCAATAGCATAAAAACCGTAAATCAATCCATAACGTGCCCAACGGCTACATCAATCCCTAAGAGTTAAAGCCTAGCTACTCATACAACATGTTACGATATAGCAATAGTCTAAAACAGCCATAAACACTAACTAAGTTGAGGGAAAGAAGAAGAAAACTCAATGTAGGCCGAGACCGAACGTCCCCGTCACGATCCCCACGAACAATGGGTTGATTTCCACCTTGCTCCCTTTGCTTCAGCCTCAAAATCCTCTGTTTTGCTCTGTTTTACGGCTCCAAAGTGTCCAAAAGAATCCCCCCTTTCAGCCCTAGCCGAAAACTAAATACAGTGCAGATTTTTGCCGTAGCGTCGAGACGCTAAGGTCGCAGCGTCTCGACGCTGTGACCGTTTCGCGCCTATTCAGATAAGGAATGCTAGCGTCGAGACGCTCTAGGGCTAGCGTCTCGACGCTAGTCTGCGTTTGACCCTATTTTGACTTTTTTCTCTTTGACTCTTTTTCATTCCTTTGCATCTTTTCGCGTCCCGAGCACCCGATTAACTCCACTATTGCGTTTTAGCTCCAGTCAACCATTTCCTACAAAATAAACATTAAAGCACAATAAAATGGCCAAAAAATCATAAAAGACTAGCTAAATTGAATAGGGAAAACTAGCTAGCTATGCTCGCTATCAAATACCCCCAAACTTAAGCTTTTGCTAGTCCTCGAGCAAACTAAAAATCAAGCATACAGTAGAAGAATGGATGCAACAAACATGACTCAATCCTCAAGGCTTAAAAGTCAATAGACAAGCAAGCAATAGACATGCACACAAGGACCAATGAGGGAGACAAATTAAAATTTTTCCAAAATTAACTTGCACAAGCGAGATCTAACTCAACGAGATCAGACTCTACTAGCCCGGGATTGGATTATTAAATTCTCAACTCATCTTCCCTCTACACTGGCACTAAGGTTTCACTAATGAGTTAATGGAACAAATTAGTTTGTTTTCCTCCATACTTAGGTGCTTATAATTGACAATTAAATTAAGCATGTATATGTGGCACTAGCTTTCACACACCCATTGCAGGGACCCTTAACCTGAGTTTTCTCTGGTTGGCCTAACTGATCACAACAGGGGTAGCTCTTTTTGCCTAAAACTTTATTACTCATTGCATAATGTGCACAGGCCATGGCATAAAATTTTGTTTTCAACAGTAACAACAAGAGTGATTTTTCTTTATGAACATGATAAGCATATATTCTTTCTTTCCTCCTAAGCAAGATCAAACATGCTAATTTGCAAAAAATTAACTCTTTAGCTCTTCCCTACACCTATCGAGGTGACAACAAGCATATGAACCCAATAATTCGCTCCTAAGCATTCAAATCCAAATCTAGCCAAGACAAATGCTCTACTCATGCAAGCCATCTCCTAGAAAAAGTTTAAAAAGTCTCCCTTTTTGGGCACTCATGCTTACAACTCATCGCAAGCTTGAAAATTGACAAGAAAGCCTATCCTAGGAAATCATAGTCATGCAAAAATAGCATCCAGAAAACATCAACCATATGCTCAATTCAAAGGAAGCTCAAAACTATAGCCCGAACTCAGATGCTCAAGGGCTCCACAAACATGCTAATCCACCCCCAAACTTAAAACATGCATTGTCCTCAATGTATAAAGAAGATAAGGCATAAACAAGCATGAGAACAATAAAAGAATGAAAGGAGTGAACAATACTGGCCTGGAATGATGATGACTTTTTGACTGAAAGCTTGAAAGCTTGAAAGCAAAGGAGAGACTGAAAACAAGACCTACAAAACAGACACAAACAATAAATAAAACTCAAAAGAAAGACACAACTAAACTTACTTGGGTTGCCTCCCATAAGCGCTTGTTTAACGTCATTAGCTCGACGTGTTGACCGACTAGGCATCAAGGTGGTCTAATGTCAGATGTCCCATCACTGGTGCTTTTCCTAGCACCTCTCCTATAGCCCTCCAACATGGTTTCTGATGTGTTCTTAGGGTCCTCAAAAAGTTTTAAGATCTCCTTCTCCTGCTGAACTCTGATAACCAGCTCCCTGCTCTCAATATCAATTATAACTCTCCCTGTAGCAAGGAAGGGTCTCCCTAATATGATAGGCATGGCAGGATTCTCTTTAATATCTAACACAAAGAAATCAACAGGAAGGAAAAATCTACCTACTTTGATCAGAACATTCTCCACAATTCCATAAGGACTAACCACAGACTGGTCAGCCAACTGGAGTCTAACAGAAGTAGATTTTATTTCTCCTATGTTAAGCTTTTTGCACAATGATAGAGGAATTATGTTTATGCTCGCCCCTAGATCACATAGTGCTCTACATGAATAAGTACCAAAATTACAAGGAATAGTAAAACTCCCTGGGTCAGACAGTTTTTCTGGTACTCTCTGTTGGACATGAGCATTGCACGTCGATGCAAGATATATAGTCTCCAACTGCTTTTCCTTTTTCTTCTTGTTGAGCCATTCCTTCATGAATTTTCTGTAGTGAGGCATCTGCTCCAAGGCATCTGAAAAAGGAATATTAACATGCAAACCCATAAAAGCATCTAAAAGCTTGTCAAACTTAACCTTAGAATTTTTCTTTTTCTTTGGTTTAGGAACTAAAACAGTAGGAGAAGGGATAGAAGGCTCAGGATTAAGCTTTTCAGCTTCCTTTGAGGTGGTGCCTTTTTCAACTTCTCCTGTGAGTTCCTCTGGTTCAGTAGCCTCCTCCTCTTGAGATAATGGAGTCTCCTCCTCGTGATGCACAGAGACGGCCTTGCAGTACTCCATAGAAGATTTCTCCTGTTCAGCTGGGGCTTTACCTTTATTCATGGTGTTGACAACACTTACCAGTTGTCCCAGCTGAGTCTCAATGTTCTTGATGGCTGCAGAATGACCATTGACAGTAGTGTTTAAGGCAATCATGGCTTCCTCAAGCTTATTTGACCTGTTGCTTGATTCTGCAATAAAAGCTCCAACAAGATCCTCAAAAGACGTTTTACTTTCTTGCTTAGGAGTGAAGCCAGGAGGATTCAACACATTCTTATTATTAGCATAGGAAAAATTCTCATGATTTCTATTGCTAGGGTGATAATGTGTAGGTGTAGAATTATTATTATACCCCCTAGAATTGAAATTTGAAACATACTGAACCTGCTCGAGATTTTCCTCCTGAGTTTGGGATGCGAGGGCAGCTGCAGACTCAATCGATTGAGCATTTCCTGAACCTGAGAATTTTAAAAATGCATTAGCCAAAGAAGACATCTGGGCCTGAAGTGCACTTACGTTGTCAATCTCGAACACTCCCGCAGCAATCTTCTTGGGTCCCGATCGCTCAGATGGCCACTGATAGCTATTGGTGGCCATATCCTCTAACAAAGTCCTAGCACTCTCAACAGTTTTGGACAACAGAGTCCCACCTGCTGCTGCATCAACAATAGTTTTTGTACTAGGAGTTAAACCATTATAAAACAATTGAACCTGAAGCCATCGGGGTAGCCATGCTGAGGGCACTTCCTCAGTAACTCTTTAAATCGCTCCGAGGCCTCGAACAACTGCTCATCATATTGTTGTTGGAACGTCCCAATCTCTGTCCTCAGCTTGACCGTCTTAGCAGGAGGGAAGAACTTCTTTAAGAATGCCTGGACCAAAGCATCCCAAGTGGTAATGCTCCCAGGTGGAATAGATTGTAACCAGTCCCTCGCTTTATCCTGCAAAGAAAAAGGAAATAAACGTAAGCGAATGGCATCTTCTGAAACACCATTTAACTTTACCGTCCCACAGATGTCTAAGAAGGATTTCAAGTGAGAATTTGGATCCTCCATGGGTGATCCTCTGTAAGCACAATCTCGAGCCATCTGAATGAGACCCGTTTTCAGCTCGAAATTATTAGCATTGATCGGGGCATAGACAATCCCCGATTGTTGCTCCTGAAAGACCGGCTGAAAGTAGTCCCTAATAGGCTTAGGCTCCTCAGGATTAGGATTGGCCATTTGGATATTTTCTTGATTTTCCCTTCGAAGTCTATTGTATGTTCTTTCTATCTCTGGATCTAAGGGAACTAAGGCCAACTCTCTAACCCTTCGCATGCACAATCCAACCTCACCTAAAAAGGAAAAATAAAAGAAAAGGAAAGAAAACAAATAAGGAAAGAATCTAAGACAAGGAAAAGCTAAATCTAAAATAGGAAAGAAAAAAATAATCTACAAAAGGAAAAGATAAACAAATAAGGAATGTACAATCAAATATGGCAAAAACAAATAAGGAAACTAACAAATAAGGAAAATAATCTAGAAAAGGAAAATAAACTAAAAAGAAAAATCTATCTATGGAAAATCCAAACAAATATGGAAAAATCTAAATATGGAAAAGAAAAACAACAAAGGAAAGAAAATGCAATCTACCTAAAAACAAAAATAACAAAAATAACAAAAAAATAAAATACACCCTAAACTAAGACCGGACAATTTTTCTACGATATTAAAATTGACTAAATATGCCAATCCCCGACAACGGCGCCAAAAACTTGATGTGCAAATTGCTAACCGCAAGTGTACGGGTCAAGTTATAATATAGTGAATGTAAATTCGAATGTCGTCCTCTGGATTGGTGTCTAGTCAATTTTAATTACCGAAAATACTTTTGACAAATTTTATTTAGGGAATCGAATTGAATGAGAATATAATTGATTTAAACACAAAACTAAAGCAAAAAGTGACAATCTAATGGGAAGAATTGGTCTTAGGGATTTGATTTCACCAATTGGAGTTATGGATTAATAAACGGATTAACACATACTATGATTCATAAATCTTGGCAACTAAAATCACGCATACCTCTCCCGAGCATACATGATTCTCCCATATGCAATTGAACCCGATATCCCTATCTAAATTCAATAAACATACAAGGCAGTAAGGCTAACCTTTATAACAATTTCTAGAATTAACCTTAATCTCCCGATTTTTAGCTAAATTCTAGTTATGCATATTGATTTCTAATTTAAATCCTCTCTCCCGAGTTAGATTCAAGCATAAACATCAATCAATTTATGGCCGGTAAATTGAAAGCATTAAGGACACATATATGCATAAATGACATCAATAGCATAAAAACCGTAAATCAATCCATAACGTGCCCAACGGCTACATCAATCCCTAAGAGTTAAAGCCTAGCTACTCATACAACATGTTACGATATAGCAATAGTCTAAAACAGCCATAAACACTAACTAAGTTGAGGGAAAGAAGAAGAAAACTCAATGTAGGCCGAGACTGAACGTCCCCGTCACGATCCCCACGAACAATGGGTTGATTTCCACCTTGCTCCCTTTGCTTCAGCCTCAAAATCCTCTGTTTTGCTCTGTTTTACGGCTCCAAAGTGTCCAAAAGAATCCCCCCTTTCAGCCCTAGCCAAAAACTAAATACAGTGCAGATTTTTGTCGTAGCGTCGAGACGCTAAGGTCGCAGCGTCTCGACGCTGTGACCGTTTCGCGCCTATTCAGATAAGGAATGCTAGCGTCGAGACGCTCTAGGGCTAGCGTCTCGACGCTAGTCTGCGTTTGACCCTATTTTGACTTTTTTCTCTTTGACTCTTTTTCATTCCTTTGCATCTTTTCGCGTCCCGAGCACCCGATTAACTCCACTATTGCGTTTTAGCTCCAGTCAACCATTTCCTACAAAATAAACATTAAAGCACAATAAAATGGCCAAAAAATCATAAAAGACTAGCTAAATTGAATAGGGAAAACTAGCTAGCTATGCTCGCTATCAAGAAGCCCCTGTAGCTGTGATTTATCTGGTATGACTTCTATCTCTGAAAATTTACTTTTATACATTACGTGGATTTATAATAAATGATGAAAATAAAATAGATGGGATAACAAAATATATGGACAAGAGTAAAACTCTGTCTAGGAAAAGGTACTTAAGTTGACCGTAGGGAACACCTTTTCCTGGGGATTTACCTGGGAGTTTGAAAAGTCCAAGTTATTTTGTATCTATCCAAAGAAAAAGAAATGAACAAACATGTTTTTAGTATGTGAACTTTCTAACAAGTTTGTGATTGTTTCAGCAAATAAAAGAAGAAAGAAAAACCAAAGAAACATGAAAGAAGTTAGAAAAATAAAAAAGGGCAGAAAACTGGGGAAAATGCGATTGCATTTCTCCCCAATGTATTTGGAAATACGACTGCATTTCCCAAATACTCAAGGGCAGTGACTTCATTTATATGACTGTCACGTGACGTCATTTATATGACTGTCACGTGACCTAATTTGAGAAACCTATAAATAGCTGACTTTAGTGTTTTTCTTCTTCACCAAACACTTAGACCTTTTGCCTTCAAGTCAACTTCACAAACTCTCCATCTTCACTCTCTTCAAAACGAAACCCACAAGTAAGAATCATGAAGAACACTCCAAAATCATCCTCATCTTGCAAGATTACTCGATCTCAGACTAATCAAACTGCCCACAGTGCTGATCAAGGTGCTCGACGCCAAGAATAGCAGCCCGACCCTAGGATGCACGGAACGAGAGGAGTGAGACCCACGGGTTTCTCGCCGACGATTGTGGACCAAAGATCCAGCACCCAAACTCCTTCTTCCTCGGTAATGTCGGCTAGTTCGAGGGAGAATCTGAGTAGTTCTCACCCAAGAAGGTCCACAAGCACCGATTCCCTCTACAAAAACCAAAAACCCATGGGCCAACAACTGAGAAAATGCTCGAGGGAATGGTTTGTGATGATCCGAGAGATGGGAGCCCAAAGGCGTGCGACTCTAGAAGAAGAAGTGCGATTGCGTTATCCTGAAGAAGCCGCCAAAGTTGGAGAGAGCTCTCGGCAAGGCGAGACTCCAATGGGTAAGGTTTCTAACCCTTCTACTAACCCATCATCTTCTTGCAGGGATAGGCCCTTCGTGATTTACAGTGCAAGAAAGAAAGAATCAAAGAATGTTGCAACCTACAAGCCTCTGATTATCAAGCCCCTCAAAGTAGCTAGAATACCGCTGGATGTGTTCGAAGAGATGTTTCGACTGGCCGTGGCACAAGCCCTCATTATTACCGAAGGTTACAGGGCTGAGCAAGATGCACTGAGGGAGATAAGGGCTGAAAAATAGATGGAAAATCAGCAGCATGAGGGAAGAGGATGAGTTTGCAAGAAAGAGAGACTTGGAGGAGAAAAAGGAAGCCGAAAGAAAAAAGGAAGAAGAAAAACAAGAGGCCGAGAGGGCCATTCAAGCTGAAAATGAGAGAAAACAAAATGAAGAACTCAGGAGAGTGGCTGCTGAACTTCACCTCCTCGAGCAAGAAAAAGAAAGAAGAGAAAATTTGAAAGAAGAAGAAAAAAGAAAAAAAGAAGCTGAGGACTTTCTGGCAACCTTTGAGCCACTGAACAAGGCTCAAAGTGAGGTTGAAAGGCTGCAAGAAGTTGAAGAAGAGGCCCTTGAAGGGCCAAGTGAAGAAAAATAGAAAAAAGAAAAAGATGACGAAATCACAGGCCAGAATGCAACTGCATTTAGGCCGCATTCTGAAGAAGGCCAAGAGAAGGCCACTGAAAAAGAGCAAGCTGATGAGGCCTTGAATCCTTTGTTTGAATATGATGTTAGAGGACCTCGACCAGCTGCTGATAGTACCTCTTCGGGAGAGAAGAAGGATGAAGAGGAAATTGAAAAAGAGGAGGCCGAGACCTGCAGTGAATAAAAAACCAAGTCAGATTCTGAGATAAAGGAATTGGATGATGACCAAATTCCTATCTCTGCAGCTTTGAGGAAGAAAAGAAGAAGAGAACTGAGAGCCGAAAAGAGGACCAAGAATAAAAATTACCCTATTTTTGCCAAGAGGCCGAGGACAAGGTCCATGGACGCCTCTCCTGCAGCTCCTCCTACCTCCACACCTGTCAAACCGAAAGTCAAATCACCTAAAGCTCCAAAGAATCCATTTCCAGAAGTCTTCAAGGATGTCAATTTCCAGGAGAAGATGGAAATTATGAGAAAAAGAGACTTCCTGAACAAGAAGGGATTCTCCAGTAGAGTAGGGACTTTGCCAGACTTTGTGACCAAAGTCATTACCTAGTACAAGTGGCAGGAGTTCTGTGCTCACCCTCAGGAGGTCGTGGTGCCTTTCGTTCGAGAATTCTATGCTGGTTTGAGGGAGGAGAGCATGAGCATGGCAGTAGTGAGAGGTAAGATGGTCAGTTTTTCTTCTGTTGACATTAACAGGATGAACCAGATCCAGGCACCCCTACATCCAAGAGGGAATGATGCGATCAAGAAACCCTCAGCCAAACAGATGAAAGAAGCATTGAAATTAGTGGCCAACAAGGGAGTTCAATGGAAGGAGTCTTAAACAAAAGTGAAGACATTAGTACCCAGCGATTTCAAGCCAGAATCAGTAGTGTGGCTTCACTTTATCAAGAACAGATTGATGCCCACAACCCACGACAGTACCATTTCAGTAGAGAGGGTTATGCTTCTCTATAGCATCATGAAGGGGTTGGAGATAAACATAGGGAGCATCATCATAGAAGAGATCCTTTCATGTGGAAGAAAGAGAGTAGGGAAGCTATTCTTTGGGTCACTGATTACCTAGTTGTGTCAGAGGGTGAAGATAGTTCTTGGAAAGATGAGGAACGACACTTTTTCAAGCCGACCATTGACCTACCTCTGATCAGGAAACTTCAATAGAACAACGCCCAAAGAAAGGACAATGCGCTACACCACCATCGGGGCTGACACCTGCTTCACCTCCTGAGCACACTCCTATTTCAGGGCCTACACCATCATCAGAGGCCTTTACATTCGCCTTCCGACAGCTAGACCGAATTGAAGACAAGCTGAAGGCTTACTGGGTCTATGCTAAGGAGAGAGATGAAGCCATTAGAGAGTTCTACCTCTCTATCGCCCCCAGCATCGCCCCCTTGTTCCCTGACTTCCCTTAATCGTTGCTGCCTCAAGATTAGAATGAATCTGAAGATGAAGATGAAGATGAAGAAGATGAAAGAGAGAGTTCCTCGGATGAGGAATGGGGGAGTTTTCTGATCCCCTTTATCTACTGTTTTTATGCATATTTTATTGTTTTATGTGAATAGATAGTTGCTGTTTTTTTTTTAGCATGCTTAGTTTCTGGTTTTAATTGTTTTATTGTTGTTTTTATTGCTTTAAATGTTTAGTTACTTGTTATTTATGATCATAGGGTAGTTTTTAGCTAGCTTGCTGTTAGAATAGTTAAATAAACTTGGGTTTTAAAGTCTTTTCTAAAAATTTTGCTTGTTATTTTTGTGCTAAACCTACGAATATCTTTGAAAAAAAATAAACTTCATGGAAAATAATTGCTTGAAAAATGTTTTGGAATAACATGTTTTCATTTGAGTTTTCTTTTAAGCCCTTGATGATGATAATTAGAACTTAGTTCTATCTCAAAAAGTTCCACCGTCACAACCGAATTGTTTTCTAGTAATAGGCTTTCCATTAGTCTTTTTTCTTTACAGAATTTTCTTAAGTCTAAACTTCCTCATGTTTAACCTTTCTAACACACTAGGAGAGTTTAGCCTTGATGTTTTGAAAGACAAAAGCCTCATGTTAAGCACATGCCTCAAAAACAAAGTCAATGAGGACATTGCCCAATATTAAGTTTGGGGGGCGGGGGTGCTTTACTTTACTTTGTATATATATGTATTTTGTAAATTTGTACTGCTGGAAAAGAAGTATATGCTCAGTATATATCATCCAAAAAAAATCGAGAGTTACTCCTCCTTCCTAGAGTTTACTGGGTAACTAGGGGCATTCATGACACCCATGGTTTGCCACTGCATGAAAGGTTTACTTAGGGAAGTGAGTACTAATCCAAGCTTGTAAGCTTTGCTCGTAGCTAGATATCTTCACCACAAAGTGTCAATAAGCTAGAGCGAAGGTAAAGGTGACAACAAGGATACTCTTGGGAGAAAAAGAAGTTGAATAAAAAGAGCACCAGCAGTCAAATAAGTTTGGGGGAGATAGAAAAAGGTCTAGTAACTCATGTATGCTCAAGGAACCTCAAGTCTTGTTTTTCTTAGCTAAAAGGACTACACTAAGCTCAATGAGTAGTAGTTAGGTAGTTTAAACACATTGATTAGAATGGACTAGGGAGAGTTTTGCTTTGAAAAAGAACAATAGAAATCTTCATGCCTAGGAAACTTAGAAGTTGTGATTGGCACTAGAGTAGAACCCTCTCCAGAAAGGCAAACTTTTTAGGAAACGATCTTGAGAAACATGTTTACTTGATTCCATATGGTTTATTCATGACATTTTTGCAATTAAAATTGATACTAGTACCATGATTGGCAATTACATATGATCTATAACATTTTGGTTTGCAATTATTATTGAGCTCTCACATTTTGATTGGCAATTAAAAAGTTGATCTCTAACATTCTGATTTGCTATTGCTTGAGGACAAGCAATGAGTTATGTTTGGGGGTATGATAAGGGTAAAAAATATACATATTTTACCCTTATATTTTGCTCATTTCCTTGTCAAAGTTTCATGTTTTAGATCAAATTTACTAATCCCCAGCTCTAAAAGTGTTAAAGTTGATGAATTAGGGAGTTGAGAGTCACTTATTTCAAATTATGCTTAAAAGTGCTTAAAAAAATCTATTTTTATATGAATTTGACTTAATTTGGTGTTCTGCAAAAAAACAGAGGAGAACTGGAAATTCTCAGAAATGCGACCGCATTTTTGGGAAGGCAAAATTGAAATGCGACCGCATTTCTGGGATGAAAGAGGCAGTTCTGAGTCCATCGCGGGTCATTTTGTACAAGAGTTTCATGCACCTAAACGGTTGTTTTGACCCCAAAACTGACCGAACTACCTACCAGCACCTATTTCGTGGCTTCTCAACTACTCCCCACACTATATAAGCTTGTGATTCGAAGAGAAATTCAAGTAGAACTCACGAGGAAGAAGAGGGTGGTGACAAAACCCTAGTAGACGCCCATTGAAGGTGTTCATATAACACATGCGAAAGCAATTGAAGATCGAAAGCACTTAACTCTATCAATTTTACACTTAAAGCATGCATGTCCTAAAGAAACCAGAACAGAGAGTTTAGAACAACCAACCTTTTGCAGCTCAATAGGTGGACCTCCGTGGATTCTTTTCTTCTCCAATCTACTTAGGACAACCCTTAGAGTCTTCCCTACTATTCTCCGGGCCAAGAACGACTTGTGGGAGTCTATAAATATAGGGAATGGGAAGGGAATGCTTGAAGGTTCAAGCACTTGAGAGATATGAGGAGATGAGAGTGTTTGAGTGTAAATTCCAGCAGCATAACAGTATGGAAAATCACTCTCTTTACTTTGAATTTGATTCATGCTCCTTATAAAGGCAACTTCCATGCGAAGAGAAGCCTCATGACACTAGACACATGGTGAAATTGCAACTCAAAGTGGATTCTAGGTGTTTAATTCACAACACATGCAACTAGTGCATGGTTGTGTTGTCTTCCATTATGCATCAACATGCAAGAATGGGAATCCCACTAAATTCACTAAATTGAATCAATATTCAAAATTTTTAGCTTGCAATTCACTCTTATTTCAATCCTAAATTGAAATTGATTTCTAGGCAATTAATTGGGACATTTCCAAGTAATTTGATATGATTAATCCAATTAATCATTGTCACCTTGTGCCACTCATTATATATGATTCTTAATCCATATATATTGTATTTAAAACACTTTTAAATTCTTTATCTCTCATTTTCTAATTTAATTCATAATTAAATCATTGTGTCAAACACATTTTACGATAATACCCTATTTCCCGTTTTTGAACGATTCAAAGATTCCTATCAATATGTTCTAGGCTTTAATCCGATATGAGCTAGTAGGGGGACCTAATGGACCTATAGATCATGGGCTCCAACGATTCGAGGCTAACCGACTAATCTCATTATCTAAGCTAGCCAAGATTCGTTAACTACCGGGACACTCCACTATAGCCTGATAGTTGCACTCCCCTCACTATAGATATATTTCCTGTCCACTTGATTTAACCATGCTCAGTAAGTCGATCCTTCACAGGTTGTTCGTAACTATAGCTGGGTCAAATGTCCGTTTTACCCCTATAGTACTTCTTGTTTCTTAAGTCCCACTGATCCTCTAATGAACAATTGGTTTATGGTCCAACCAATAAACCGAGTCCCTCTCGGGCCAATGAGAGGGCGGGATCCCTTTGTTCAAGCCCCGGAGTCAGCACTTAAGGGAACAACCTCTCTACTATCCCTAATTCGGGTAGGAGCGAATTCCTTCTCGCACGACTATGTCCCCAACTATCTATCCGTTCCTATCCCTGAAATAGGAGGCTTATTGAGTCGGCGATACTGAGCCACTCTCACCTATGCAGATCTAAGGATAAGCCCGAATAAACAGGAGTTCATAGTTAGCTCAGGATTAAGATCGAGTTACCTAGGTCATCACATGAAATAGTCAGTCTCGTCAGTAAACGGTGTTATAAAGCGAGAGCGACTTATTTCTCGGTTCTGGTCTTATGCAAACTCATTGCATAGGACGCCCCCACTCGCATGTCTCTACATGGACGATTTAGGATCACATCGTCTATACTATCTATAAAGTGGGTCGCGGATCATAGTGTCCCCAGAATAAGGTACCCAGCTCTATCCCTATACTATAGACCGTTTTGGCTATTACTCGAGCTTTATTCACTTTTATGTCTCTACATAAAGCTCAAGTGTTCATCTTATAGCCATGGATCTTAGTTTATTGGATTTGGGTTTTCTAATGTGCAATTTACTTATTCAGTAATGACTTCACTGAATTAATCTTAATAACGCCTTTATCGAATAAGTATATAATTCTGTTTAACATTCACTATCTACGAGTTTTAGGGCACCAATCCCAACACCCATGAGTAGGGATGCCCGTGGTCCTTCTTAGATGACGGAATTCTAACCTTAAGTTAGATGTCAAACCTGAGTGTTTGTAGAGATTTTCACCCTATTCACACTTGTAAAGGATAGCAGAGTGTCGAGCGAACTCTAGAATGATTAGATAAAACAAAAAAACTCTAGTTTTAGCTACTGCACCTTATTTCCAGTTTTACTACTTTTCATTTCTTTGTATTCTTTTTTCATTTATTATAATGAAAAGTTGTTTATTTGCATCTTATCCCATCATGCGTAGCTAAATCCTGTTGAGGGGTTCAATATAGTGAATTCTCTTATGGTTAAAATAGCTTGAAAGTGTTTATTTACTTAAGTTCTATTCATTGCGATTCCCTTCCGGTACTACACATGTGTTTGGCGTAGAATTAAGAACGTTTTTGTTCACTTGATTCATGCGTTAGCGCAGTTCTATATTTACTTGCAAGTGACTGCGTTATTCCTAAAACAGTCTAAACACATTCATGAAATATCTTATTGTGGCCGTATTAGTTCTAACACGACCAAGACTACATGTAATGCGCTAACTTGCTCTATTTAGATATTTCCACATGCATTACCTGTCAGGGATTTATCATGCTGCTACCGCAACCGGCTGGCCAGGCGGGAATTAGTAATGGAAAAATTAATGCATCTAAATAAAAAGCATCAATATCATTGATTCATTGTAGCGCATACAAAAATAATCCTAAAGCCACATGGGCGCCTAGGCTAAGCCTTGATGAAAAGAAATTACTTCAAGCTACAATATAAAGCACACAATGCAATAAAACATAAAAATGTAGTAATGCCTTCGATGATTCTTGGATGCCTTTCTCCTTTCATCTCCTCTCTATTTATAATCTCTTCTTGCTTGGAGCCAAAGGGGAATACTTGGAGCCAAAGGGTTATTCTTGGAGCCAAAGGATCATCATATGGATAGAAACTTGCTCGCCACTCAACACAAACTTGCTCCCCACTGAATACTATTCACCAACTCATCAAGCTTCTCATGCTGTAGCTCATCATGCATCCCATGCGCCAGACTGCTACAGCAATAAGCTTTCAATGCGCCAAACTGCTACAGCATCAAGCTTTCCGTGCGTTAAGCTTTTAATTCATCAAATAATCTCCAAATTGGGCCCGATTTGCATCAATTTCTCGAAATTGCATCAATTGCTCGTTTTGGGACTAAAAATTCTGAAATCAATAAATTAATGCAATTAAATACCAAATTAAGCATGGAATAAGCTCAAATTTAGGGCTAAAAATAAAGCATTATTTCATGCAATCAATCCTCAAACTTAAACTTTTGCTCGTCCCGAGCAAAAATTGAATGGATATAGAAAATGAATCGACTCACACCTCTTTGATTCAATTTTCAGAATAATATAGAAAACATAAGTGTGAATCATGCAAGCATAGCATACTCAAGAGAAATTTCAAATAAAACTTAGAATTAATGGATAACATGCTCAAAACTTATCTAAAGGTACTCCTACTAACATAGATTAGTTTTATGGCATTTTCCATTTGTTTTCCCCCTACACTGGCTAAGAATCTTAATATTTCAGAACCTAGCAATCATGGAAAACGAAAAAGCTTAGGGCGCCTGATTTTTTTTTTTTTTTTAAATTTTTCTATGGGTGGATCCTCCCTCAAACTTGCATTTTATAGAATATTAAGGGCACTAGCTTTCAGACACTACTGTAGGGACCCATATCCCGAGTTTAACTCTTGGATGGCCTAACTGATCACAATGGAGGTAACTCTTTTTACCCCTAATCATTTTAATTCTTTTTGCAAGCTAACATGATTTTTTTTCCTTTTTTTTTTCAACAGACTTTCTTCTTTTCAGTTGTTCTTTTGCAGGCATAACATATTTTTCTTTTTCATTCACCTGACTCTTAAATGCACAATCAAGCATGGATTCTTGGTACTAGGTACTAAGCCTATCGGAGTCACAACAAACTTATAAAAGCCATAAGAAAAATCTAAATTTTCAAAGTTCACAACAGATAAGCTAATCAGATGCTTTAGACAACAATTCTAAGCAAAAAATTTTAAAATTTCTCAATTTTTAGCTATGCTCCCAAACTTCACTATTTAAATAAATTATATTATTATAAAAATGAATCAAATCCTAGGCCGTCATTGCCACCGAAACATGCAACCATTGATTTTTTTTTTTTTGTCAAAACAACTAAGCCAATCCCCCCAAACTTAAAATGGACAGTGTCCTCATTGGACCCCCAAACTTGGTTTGCAATATGCGGTAGGGGAAGGGTTTCTAAGAATGTGATAGTATTTCAAAATTTTAACACTATGCGAGAAAAACGCAAGCGAGGCATAACAATAAAAACTTGAGGAGATAATACTATTAAAGCAGGGAAAATCCCAAATTTTTAAGGCGTTAAACAAATTTTAAGCGCATGTAAATCAACTCATAAAGATTGAAGCATCAAAGAGGCGTGTTGTACTAAAAGGTAAACGCATTGAGAAACATTATCAAATATGCAAATTGCAACAGTAAAGCATGATCTTTACTCAAAGCTAGCGCATTAACCCAACTCATCAACATTGAGACTTCTAACCTAATGCTTTCTTCTTAAACTTTCAGAAAATAAATAAATGCAAGAATTAAACTATCTAATGAACATAAAAAAAAAGGAAAAAGATAGAATGCGTCCTTGATTTAACTGCTTGAGAGGCACGCATACACCTAACACTCCTTGAGAAGAGCACAATACACAAAATAAGAAATAATACAAGACGTTCTAAACTACTGTTGCCTTCCCCGACAACCACGCCAAAAACTTGATTGGAAATGTAATCACTTCTAATTTTACTGGATTAATTAAAGAATATATCGTTGTTGTGCATTAATCCAAGTATAAATTATGCACTACCAAGTAATACCTGGAGTATTCCAGGGTCGAATCCACAGGGAAGGGGCGAGTAGTAAGAATGTCTTTCCTTAAATCCTATTCTAATGCATGGGCGTTAGGAATTACAAAAGAGGTTGAGATGCGGCACAATAAACATGCGATAATAAAAATAGAAGCTATGCGATAAATGAAAAACAGTGAAAGATGAGCTATCAAGGCTTTCAGCGCAGCAACCACATATGACAAATAAGATATTAGTGCAGCACATAACAATGAATCGAAAGAATACTGATGCCTAAGCGAGAAATAAACATGTGATTCCCTTCCGGTACTACCATGCGTTTGGCGTAAAATTAAGAACGTTTTTGTTCACTTAATTCATGCGTTAGCGCAGTTCTCTATTTACTTGCAAGTGACTGCGTTATTCCTAAAACAGTCTAAACACATTCATATGAAATATCTTATTGCGGCAGTATTAGTTCTAACACGACCAAGACTACATGTAATGCGCTAACTTGCTCTACTTAGATATTTCCACATGCATTACCTGTCAGGGATTTATCATGCTGCTACGCAACCAGCTGGCCAGGCGGGAATTAGTAATGGAAAAATTAATGCATCTAAAATAGAAAGCATAAATATCATTGATTCATTGTAACGCATACAAAAATAATCCTAGAGCCACATGGGCGCCTAGGCTAAGCCTTGATGAAAAGAAATTACTTCAAGCTATAATATAAAGCACACAATGCAATAAAACATAAAAATGTAGTAATGCCTTGGATGATTCTTGGATGCCTTTCTCCTTTCAACTCCTTTCTATTTATAATCTCTTCTTGCTTGGAGCCAAAGGGGAATACTTGGAGCCAAAGGATCGTCATATGGATAGAAACTTGCTCCCCACTCAACACAAAATTTCTCCCCACTCAATACTATTCACAACCTTATCAAGCTTCTCATGATCTAGCTCATCATGCATCCCATGGGCCAGACTGCTACAGCAACAAACTTTCCACGCGCCAGACTGCTACAACATCAAGCTTTCCATGCGTTAAGCTTTTAATTCATCAAATAATCTCCAAATTGGGCCTGATTTGCATCAATTTCTCGAAATTGCATCAATTGCTCGTTTTGGGACTAAGAATTCTGAAATCAATAAATTAATGCAATTAAATACCAAATTAAGCTTGGAATAAGCTCAAATTTAAAGCTAAAAATATAGCATTATTTCATGCAATCAGACCTCGAAACCGACTAGGCTACCTACCAACACCTATTTCCCAGCTCCTCAACCAATTCCAACACTATATAAGCTCGAGATTGGATGTCAAATTCAAGCAGAACTCATTTGGAAGAAGAGGGTGGTGACAGAACCCTAGTTGACGCCTATGAGTAGGGATGCCCGAGGTCCTTCTTAGATGACTAAATTCTAACCTTAGTTAGACATCAATGTTGGGTTTTATGCCCTAAAACTCGTAGATAGTAAATGAAACAAATTAATCGATCTCAATAAAGCGTTATTTGAGTGATTTAGTAATTTGGTTATTGAATAATCGAGTTTGCATTAATAAACCCTAAATCCAATAAACTAAGATCCAAGGTTGTTTAAATGAAACTTGGACTAGTATGTTGGGACATACGGGGATCAGTGTTCAAGTAACAACCTAAATGGTCTATAGTATATGGATAAGGTTGGGTACCTTATCCTGGTGACAGTATGTGATACAGCGCACCTTGTATCCGATACAGATGCAATGATCCAAAGCATCCAGGTAGGAGACATGCGGGTGGGGGTATCCTATGAAATGAGTTTGCATAAGACCGGACCGCGAAATAGTAACCACTAGATGTAACGTCGTTAACTAGTTTAGGTTTCTATTTCAATAAGATGACCTGGGTAACTCAATCTCAATCCTGAGTCTGTTATGAACTCCTTTTCAAGAGGGATTGTCCTTAGATTTGTATGGATGAGAGTGGCCTGCTCGCCGGCTCAATATTCCTACCATTTTAGGGGCAAGACCGAATGAGGGCTGAGAACATAACAGTACAAGAAGGAACTCACTCCTTCCCCTATTGGGGCAAGTAGATGTGTGTTCCCTTTAGGGCTGATTCCGGGGCTTGAACAAAAGCGCGCTGTCCTCTCCTGGCCCGAGAGGAATTTCTGTTTAGTGATTGGACCCTAAACAGGTTGTTCATTAGAGGGATCAGTGGTACTTAAGGATCCAAAGGAAACCCAGGGGTAAAACGATAATTTGACCCAGTTGTTGTTACGAACACACCTGAAGAATTGACTTACTGCATTGGTCGATATCTGTAGAAAGAGAAATATTCTACAGTGAGAAGAGTGCAGTTGTGGGTCTTTAGTGGAGTGACTCACATTTAACGAATGTTGATTGACTCGGTTAATGAGTTTAGCTGATCAATCTCGTATTGTTGGAGCTTCTGATCTGTAGGTCCATTAGGTCCACCTGCTAGCTTATAACGGGTTCGGAGATAATATAGTCTTGATATTAAAGGGAATTTAACTTAATTGTATTTTGATACAATTAATATAATGTATGGAGATACATTATAGTATAAGTTTAATTATTGAATTAAACTTTATAGTAAAATTAATTTTGGATGTGATTCAAAATTAATTAATGAGAGAATTATGAATTTGATTAAATATGTGATATTTGATTAATTCATGAATTAATTAATTGGGGAATTAATTAATTTAAATTTAATTTGGTTAAATGTGATTTAATCAAATTAATACTATAGTTTATATTAATGTATATTTTGATGCACATTAAAACTATAGGTTAAATGAGAGAGATATAATTGAATATGATTCAATTATAAAATTAATTAAATATTTGATATTTAATTAATGTGGATTCAATTAATAGGATTAATTGAATGGCCAATTTAATTCAATTGAATATGATTCAAATTGAATTAAATACTTTATATTATAATTCATTTAATTAATATTGACTTAATTAAATTAATTATAATTAATTAATTAATTAAATGATTATTATTATTTAATTAATAGATGGTCAAGATCGTTTGGATTAAATCAAACGATCAAGATTAAGTAGGGTCTTAACTCCCTCCACGATCTTGCCGGGATAGTGGGTGCTCGCTGTTGGTGGTGTCTAAGATCTTTTCGGGATCGAGAATTGTTCAAAATTCATGTAATTTCCTTAATCTAAAATAGTTTAGATTCGTTTTACAGCATGCTTAATCTAGTTTCTAGAAATCGTTTCTATTTACCCAACGTATTGGTTTTCTTTTGACTGAAATTAAAATCACGATCGGTGAAAACCGCTTCCGCTAGAGGATTCAATTCCTTCAATCAAACCTTAAGGTTTGTAGGGATTTTCACCCATTCCCACTTGTAAAAGCGAGAGAGTGGAGTGTCTAAGCGAACTCTAGAAGGATTGGATAAAATAAAAAAAACCCTAGTTGAAGGTGTTCATATAACACATGCGGAAGCAATTGAAGATCGGAAGCACTTAAGACATTCAATTTTGCTCCTAAAGCATGCATGTTCTATAAAAGACAGAATATAGAGTTGAGAGAACACCAACCTTTGTAGCTCACTTATGTGGAACTCCTTGTGGTGTTTGCCTCTCCTATGCTCCTTGGACAACCTCTAGAGTCTTCCCTACTATTCTCTTGGGCCTAGAAAGACTTGTGGGAGTCTATAGAAGAAAGATAGAAGGGAATGCTTGATGGTACAAGCTTTTGGAAGGAGATGAAATGAGAGAGAATTTGAGGGAGAAAATTTGCAGCATAACACTAAATGAAAGCTTGCTCTTCTTGAATCTAATTCAAGCCCCTTTTATAGACATCTCCCATGCAAAGACAAGCTTCATGACACTTAGCCACATGGCCAAGATGCAACTCAAAGTGGATTCTAGGTGTCTACTTCACAACACATGCATCTAGTGCATGGTTGTGTTGTTTTCCACTATGCATCATCATGCAAGAGTGGAAATGCCACTAAATCCATTATGAATTGTATCCTAATTGTAAATTTTCAGCTTGCAATTCATTTCAATTTCAATTCAAAATTGAAATTGATTTCTAGGCAATTAATTGGGACATTTCCAAGTAATTTTGATATGATTGATCCAATCAATCTTTATCACCTAATGTCATGAATTATATATGATTCCTAATACATATATATGGTATTTAAAACACTTTCAAATACCTCATCTCTCAATTCCTAATTTAATTCATAATTAAATCATTGTGTCGAACACGTCTTACGATAAAAACCCTATTTCCCGTTTTTGAACGATTCAAAAATTCCTATCAATATGTTCTAGGCTTTAATCCGATATGAGCTAGTAGAGGGACCTAATGGACCTATAGATCATGGGCTCCAACGATTCAAGGCTAACCGACTAATCTCATTATCTAAGCTAGCCAACATTCGTTAACTATCGGGACACTCCACTATAGCCCGATAGTTGCACTCCCCTCACTATAGATATATTTCCGTCCACTTGATTTAACCATGTTCAGTAAGTCGTTCCTTCACAGGTTGTTCGTAGCTATAGCTAGGTCAAATAACCGTTACACCCCTATAGTACTTCTTGTTCCTTAAGTTCCACTAATCCTCTAATGAACAATCGGTTTGCGGTCCAACCATCAAACCTAAGTTCCTCTCGATCCAACGAGAGGGTGGGGCCCCTTGTTCAAGTCCTGGAGTTAGTACTTAAGAGAACAACCTCTCTGCTATCCCTAAAATGGGTAGGAGTGAATTCCGTCTTGCGAAACTATGTCCCCAGCTATCTATTCGATCTTATCCCCAAAATGGTAGGCTTGTCGAGTCGGCGATGCTGGCCACTCTCACCCATGCAGATCAAAGGATAATCTCTCATAAACAGGAGTTCATAGATAGCTCAGGATTAAGAACGAGTTACCTAGGTCATCTATGAGAAATAGTCAGTTTCTTCAGTAAACGGCGTTATAAAGAGAAGGTGACTTATTTCGTGGTCCAGTCTTATGCAAACTCATTGCATAGGACGCCCCCACTCGCATGTCACCACATGAACGATTTAGGATCTCATCGTTTGTACTTAATACAAAGTGGGCCGCGTCCATAGTGTCACCAGGATAAGGCACCCAACCGTATCCTTATACTATAGACTATTTTGACTATAAACTTGAACTTGATCCTACGATATGTCCCTACATATAGTTCGAGTATTCATTTTATAGTCAAGGATCTTAGTTTATTGGATTTAGGTTAATCATTCGCAATTTACATATTCAATAACATCTTTTACTGAATAACCTCAATAACGTCTTTATTGGAAATAGAATATGTTTAATGATTTACAAACTACGAGTTTATAGGACATTAAACCCAACACTAGTATTTGGCTACTGTCATTATTTCCAGCTTTTGTTACTTTTCATTTATCTGTATTCTTTAGATCTTATTTTCAATGAAAAAGTATTCAATTGCACTTTATCTCACCATGAGTAGCTAAATTCCGTTGAGGGGTTCAATATGGTGAATTCCCTTATGGTTTAATAGCTTGAAAGTGTTTTATTTGCTTAAGTATTGTTCAATGCATGTCATTCTTTATTGAATATCATTCTGATCTTGCTGAGTTTAACTTGATCACTTAGACTTTGCATGCTATGTGAGTTTGATCTCGAAAGGGACAAACGATATCGGTTCTCATAAAGGTGATATAGGAGAAAAAGCTCGAAAGAGATTGTTCGGTGGTATAGGGCAAGCTGCCTAAGGCACCCTATATCAACTATAGAGTTATAGATTGCATTCGTGAATTATCTATGTTGGAGTCGAGTCACAGAAATGTGCATAACGGTACTCGCTTAGCCTTCTATTGGTTCTTGGGAGCAAGGCCAAATAGAAGTTAAATCTGACCCAATGCATTGAATAGGCTTAAGTTGAATAATCCATGATTAAAGTTATTGCTTTTGGGATGAAACCATGTTGAATACCTCGTTTTATTTATTGTTGTTATTCTTTATTCATTTGCTTGTGTTATTTATTTTTCTAAAAATCAATCATCAATCATTTCTTTGGTTACCTATTTTTAAGCAATCAGTTGAGCAGTTTCTTCTTCAAACCTAAATTTCCATTTTAGTCCTCGTGGGAGCGATACCCTTGGAATACTTCTAAGGTTTTTATTACTACGTGCGATAGTGTATACTTGCACTAAGGTTGGCTGAATTTATCTTTATTATTATCTATCATCTTATCTCACATCCATCATTCAGCCTCTGCCGCACCAGAAGCAAAGATGAGAGAGAGATAGTTTTACTGTGCGTAACGAGTGAGGAAACCAGGCATGAAGATAATGAGATACTGTAGCAAAACACCCTAAAATTTTGTCCCTTCTCAACATGTAAAAACAATGCAACCAAACAATGAGTGAGCTATAATAGCCCACTCTATTATAACCTATTCGGGGGCCCAAACGACCCCTTAGTTTTATTTAGAGAGTCAAACCAAGTTCAAGAATCAATCCATATAAAAAATAATAATAAACAAACTAATGAGAGAAAAACTATGGGAGAAAGGTCTTTGGAAATTGATTTCACCAACTAAGGGTGTGTTTGGTTTAACTTTTCAAGTGTTTAATTTTGAAAAAGTTTCTAGTGTTTGGCCACCACTAAAAATGACTCATTAGAAAATGAGATTGAAAAATAAACCAGTTTGAGAGAAACACTTGAAACCAACTTTTTAAAAAATAGTCTTTAAGTATACAATAATTTGTGTATAAGAACACCTATGAGAAAATGCAACCAAACATATGAGTGTTTAAATTCTAAACAATTTTTATACAAAATGTTTTTTTTAAAAATGCATTCTTGAAAAATATTTAAATTAAAATGTATTTCAAACGGACCCTAAATTAGGAAACAATGGCCTAATTTACTTAAAGACTAAATCAACTATCAATTCTATAGGTCAAGACCTCTCAACTCTCAAGTGCCTTTCATGACCAAAGGTTATTTCCCTTTACCAATTAAAAAACCAATATCTCTATCCAGTTTCAATAACATGCAAAGATATTCATGTAAACTTGCCTTTTAACGACCATTAAAGGACTTCTAAATCTCCTAATCTTAACATCCATTCAGTTATGTAACTCTATTTTGACTTAATCCACGTCTCTTGAGTGTAAGATTTTAAAAAGAGTCTTCGAGAGGGAAAGATCATCATCGATTGTGAAGAACCTTGTTCTTGGAAGAGAAACAATCCTCTCGAATTGGCCGAAGATTATCAATAAACCTACTAATGTCTATTTAATTCTTGTTCTTATAAATTCCTCCTTTGGTTACTGGGTTTTTGTTTGAAGATATCTTACAAAATAAAGCAAGTTACCGTGCAAGGAAAATTTTAAGCATAAAAATGGGATCTTGCGATAGAAGAAAATCCTTTGTCGTGGCTAAAGCAACACACAAAATGAGAGAATATGATTTGCCTTCATTTTATTATTGTGTGAATAGTCCTTTATGTAAACACGAGACTTCCCTTGGATTATTTGCTCTTGTCACCTAATGTGGAGATTGGATTAAAGTTGTTGTTTCATTGTTGAAGAAAAATGACAAAGCTTTTGGTTGAGGATTGTCTTTGATAATTTTGGAGTTCATTGATTTAAAAAAAAAAAAAAAAAGAAAAGAAGAAAAGAAAATAAAAGAAATGAGGAAAAGGAAAAACAAAAGAAAAAAAAAAAGAAAATGAAATGAAAAAAAAAACATTTGGTGCTTAGTATTAGAGGAAATAATCCACCACCGCTTAAAGTCTTCTCAGCCCACTTTCTTCATCATTTTCCATCCAAACCTCAGAACCTTTTGAGAGTGAGAGTGAAGGAAGAAGAAGAAGAAGCTCACTGGAGATTTGAGGTTGAAGAAAAGAGGGGAAAGCTCATGCAAGATCAACCATGGCAGAATCTTGGTTCAATCTGCCTACCTCTGGTTTTTAATTCGGTTTGAGCTACACAAGAAGAACTAAGAGGTGAGGCCTTACTTTCTTGAAATTTAATCCTTTGTCTAACAAATTTCATGATGGAAGCTTGAGCTAATTTTGATGTTAAGTTAATGGTTTTTGAAGAGGAAAACAGAGCACATAATTTTCGTGCAAATCTGACGGGTCTCTGGTTTTCTCTAGTTTTTCAAATGTTCTGGGGTTTACATGTTGAATTAGAAGCTCAATTTGGTATGGTTGGAAAGATTATTTAATTTCCTATGACTAAATGACTAGAAGTAGGTTTAATTTCAGGAGAAAAGTAGAGGGTTGTAGAGAAGCCCGAATCTGGATTTGCTGTGTTCAGGGGATTTCCGGACAAATCTGTTCGGAATCGCATTTTCATTCCTTCACGTAAGTTGTAGAGGGTTCCCAAATGAAGAGTTTTATATAAATTACATTAATTTTGGTCAAGTATTTAGGAAATTATGAGTGTTTGAAATTAGGGTATTGAATCTGAAAAATTCTGGGAAAAACATGAAGTGTGATTTTATTTCTAGAGCTTTGAATTCATGAGCATGGAAATACAAGACTATTTATAGGTCTGATGCTCGATGGTGGTTTGTTTGAAAGGCCAAGAGGAAATAGGCCGAGTCTACAGACCAGGGAACTAGCCAAGACTGTGAGTGACAAAACGAATTTCGAAAATGATTTCTAAACTTTTATTTATGCTTAAATGGTTTACATGCTTGATTATGAACTTATGAATGATACATGATTTCCATGAATGGTTCCAAGCAAAAGTTTTGAGCTTAGATTTCCTAATGAGATTTATGTACGAGCACGTGATTATTGACTTTCTGAAAAGTAGTTGAAACGATATCATTTTAAGCAAAATATGTATTAGCGAGTATTGTTTAAAGATTTTCAGCTTTTCACGAGAGCAAGTTGAGTAAGCTTGAGATTTACAAAAGATAAAGATAAGCAGACATGTTTTAATGTTTTCATGTGATTTTCTGAGATTTCTATTGACTACATGACTGAGATATTGAGCACGAGGCTACATGGTACCGTGAGCACATAGGTTATATTCCATTGTTGACGTTGAGTGTACTCCGTGAAAACGATGTTGTCGTGAGTGCTGAGCGGGCCCCACTACGAAAAAAATGATGGGAGTGTTGGGCGGGCCCCACTACATCGTAGAGCTAGTAAAGGTTAGGGAATCAGATATTCCTAAGACAACATTCAACCCATTTTCTTCATTATTTCCCATCAAATTTCAGAGCATTTTGAGAGAGAGAGTGAAGGAAGAGGAAGAAGAAGCTTGCTGGAGGTTTGAGGTTGAAGAAGAGAGGAAAACGTTCATGCAAGTGCAACCATGACAGAATTTGGGTTCAATCTACCTACCTCTGGTTTTTAATTTGATTTGAGCTACACAAGAAGAACTAAGAGGTGAGGCCTTACTTTCTTGAAAGTTAATCCATTTTCTAACAAATTTCATGAAGGAAGCTTGAGCTAATTCTGATGTTAAGTTAATGGTTTTTGAAGAGAAAAACAGAGCACAGAATTTTCGTGCAAATCTGAAGGGTCTCTGCTTTTCTCTAGTTTTTCGAACGCTCTGGGGTGTACAGGTTTAATTAGAAGCTCAAAGTGGTATGGATGGAAAGCTTATTTAATTTCCTATGACTTTAATGAAGAATTCGTGAGCCAAAAATGACTGGAAGTAGGCTTAATTTCAGGAGAAAAGTAGAGAGTAGCAGAGAATTACGAATTTGGATTAGCTGTGTTCGGGGGATTTCTGGACAAATCCGTTGGGAATCTCATTTTCATTCCTACAAGTAAGTTGTAGCGGGTTCCAAAATGAAAAGTTTGATATATAGAACATTCATTTTGGTCAAGTATTGAGGAATTTATGAGTGTTTGAAGTTAGGGTATTGAATCTGAAAAATCTGGAAAAAATGTGGAATGTGATTATATTTCTAGAGTTTAGAATTCATGAGCATAGAAAGACAAGACTATTTATGGTTCTGATGCTCGGTTACGGTTTCTTTGACAGGCCAAGAGGAAATAGGCCGAGTATACATACCAGGGAACTAGCCAAGACTATGAGTGACAAAACGAATTTTCGAAAATGATTTCTAAACTATTATTTATGCTTAAATGGTTTACATGCTTGAATATGAACTTATGAATGATACATGATTTCTATGAATGGTTTCAAGCATAAGTTTCGAGCTTAGATTTTCTAATGAAATCTATATGTGAGCACGTAATTATTGATTTTCTGAAAAGTAGTTGAAACGATATTATTTTAAGCAAATTATGTATTAGCGAGTATTGTTTAAAGATTTTCAGTTTTTCACGAGCAAGCTGAGTAAGCTTGAGATTTACGAAAGATAAAGATAAGTTGGCATGTTTTAATGTTTTCATGTGATTTTCTGAGACTTTTATTGACTACATGACTGAGATATTGAGCACGAGGCTATATGGTACCGTGTGCACACAGGTTATATTTCGTTGTTGACGTTGAGTGTACTCCGTGACAACGATGCTGTCATGAGTGCTGGGCGGGCCCCACTACATCGTAGAGCTAGTAAACGTTGGTTGTACCGGGCGTGCCGTACACAACGTAGATCTGTCATGTTAGTTAAAATGTTTGATATACTTGGTATGTCTTGCTAGTTTTTAATGACTACTTGCAAAGTATTTGAGAAAGCTTTTATCATTGCACGTTTATATTTAACTCTTGGATTAAACAGATTTATATGTTTAATGGTTTATCATGTGTTTTAATTTACGGATTAACAGTTTTAAATTTAGTCACTCACTGGGCTTCATAGCTCACTCTTTCAAAATGTTTTCCCACTTTTTCAGGTAGAGATCGAGCTCCCGGTGCCTGATAAATTGCCAAAGTCTGCTAAAAGCTTCCAGATCAAGCTCCAGTACGTGGGTGGAGTTGTACATTGTGTCTGTTTGTATTATAAATGTCTTTGTAAGAATTGGATAGTTTACGGTTTGTGTAAGCTCTAGATGTTCTGGTTGTGTAAACCCTAGTTGGATATGTTTTGGTTGTGATGTCTCTATCAGGTCATTTCCCAAACTGAATTATGTCAGGGCTGCACTTCATGTATGTCTAAAGGTTTTCAAGGATTCCGTTGTGTTGTGTTACATGTAAAGTATTTTATATCTAATTAGATTAGTATGTTTATGAGGTTCAACGGTTCAGCAAGGTCAACAGGTATCGTTAGAGGAGGACGATGTCCGTTGGCTTCACGCCATCTCTCGGACTAAGCTAGTAGGTAGTTCGGGAAGGGGTGTGACAACTTGGTATCAGAGCAGTTAGCGCTTAGAAGAATCTATGATGTAAATAGTTAGACGTTGAGTCAGTTCAGATAGAACTGGCAGAGTATGGTCCAAGTATGGATAAGAGTGAGTCATGTCAGGACTAGAATGTGGGTAGAAGTTTAGTATCATGCATCTGAGTTAAGTATCTATAGCATGTCTGATGTATTGACATGTTATAAGAGTCATGCCACCACGTACCAGTAGATGACGCAGGCAGAATCAGGACGGGACATAGGATCCTACCCAGGGTCAATCTAAAAGGGGATCCAATACCCCGAGAGTTCAGATTGGGCCAGGAAACGAGCAGTTTGCTAGATCTGCACAGGAGGTTGGTAGGCCAGAGAGAGCAGGGTCTAGTGATCCGAAAAAGTTGTACGGAATAGAACGGCTGAAGAAATTAGGAGCCACAGTGTTTGAGGGTTCCACAGATCCGGCTGACGTCGAGGTTTGGTTAAATATGCTTGAGAAATGCTTTGATGTGATTAGCTGTCTTGAGGAACGGAAAGTCAGATCGGCCACATTCCTACTGCAAAAAGAGGCAGAGGGATGGTGGAAATGTTGGGTTTTATGCCCTAAAACTCGTAGATAGTGAATGTAAACAAATTGTATACTTGTTTCAATAAAGTGTTATTGAGTTTCTACAATAAAGTGTTATTGTTAAATATTGCACAATTTGACCCAAATCCAATAAACTAAGATCCAAGGTTGTTTACATGTGACTTGAACTAGTATGTGGGGACATACGGGGATTGGTGTTCAAGTAACAACCTAAAAGGTCTATAGTACAAGGATAATGTTGGGTACCTTATCCTGGTAACACTATGTGATACGGCCCGCTTTGTATTCGATACAGACGTATTAATCCAAGGCGTCCATGTAGGAGACATGCGAGCGGGGGTATCCTATGCAATGAGTTTGCATAAGACCAGACCACGAAATAGTAAACCACTAGATGTAACACCGTTAACTAGTTAGTTTACTGTTTCAATACGATGACCTAGGTAACTCAGTCTTAATCCTGAGTGTGTCATGAACTCCTTCTCATGAGGGATTGTCCTTTGATTAGCATGGGTGAGAGTGGCCAATACGCCGACTCAATATGCCTTCCTTTTTTGGGACAAGACCGAGTGGGAGGCTGGGGACATGACAACACAAGAAGGAATTCACTCCTTCCCACATCTAGGAGAAGTAGATGAGTGTTCCCTTAAGTGGTGACTCCGGGACTTGAACAAAGGGATCCCGCCCTCTCACTGGCCCGAGAGGGACTTTCTGTTTAATGGTTGGACCATAAACAGGTTGTTCATTATAGGAGCACTGGTACTTAAGGAGACAGATGTAACACAAGGGTAAAACGGTAATTTGACCCAGCCGTGATTACGAACACTCGTGGAGGATTGACTTACCGGCATAGGTCTATATCCGTGGACACAGAAATGTTCTACAGTGAGAAGAGTTCAGCTGTGGGTCTTTAGTGGAATGACCCACAGTTAATGAATATTGGTTAACCTGATTAATGAGTTTAATCTATTAACCTCATATCATTGGAGCTTCTGATCTGTAGGTCCATTAGGTCCCCCTGCTAGCTCGTAAAGAGTAATTAGGAACAAATATATCTTGAGAGAATTTGAATAGTTCAAATTCATATTGGGAATTAAGTTAATTGTATGAGATACAAATTAATATAATGTATAATGATGCATTAAAATATAAAGTCTAATTTGAGATTAAACTTTATTAAATTGAGAGATTGATATATTTGAAAGAGTTCAAATATATGTCTAATTAAATATAGGGTATTTAATTAGAAGATGAATTAATTAATTATGAATTGATTTAGTTTAAATTAAATGAGATTTAATTAAACTATAGTCTATGAGAGAAATAAATATTTGAAGAAGTTCAAACATTAATATGAATTTGATTCATAATAAATTTATAGGATATAAGAGAATTTGAAGGAGTTCAAATTTTAATATGAATTTGATTCATATTATAGAATTAATTAATTGAAGGCCTGAAATTAAATATATGATATTTAATTGGGTAATTAATTAATTAACTAATAGAAGGTCTGAAATTAAATATGTGATATTTAATTGGTGATTAATTAATTAAAGAATTAATTAATTGGAAATTAATCAATTATGGAAATGATTAATCACTTATGGAAGTAATTAATCATTTATGGAAATGATTTAATCACTTATGGAAGTGATCAATCATTTATGGAAAAGATTAATCAATTGTGGAATTGATTGGTCATGGAATTGATTAATTATGGAAAAGATTAAATCAGTTATGGAAATAATTGATTTTAAATGAATATTTTATTCATGGCCTTTC
This sequence comes from Luffa aegyptiaca, assembly GCA_017139565.1. Classification (NCBI taxonomy): domain Eukaryota; kingdom Viridiplantae; phylum Streptophyta; class Magnoliopsida; order Cucurbitales; family Cucurbitaceae; genus Luffa; species Luffa aegyptiaca. The sequence goes on along the minus strand of CM029405.1, from coordinate 17,437,875 downwards.
TCCTATAAATAGAACACTAAACCTAGGGTTTAGGTACAACAACATAAGGCCACAAGAATGCACTCTTGCATTCTCTCTAGCCTCCCTCTCATATTCTCTCAACTCAAGAACTCTAGGGAGAATTTTCTCTTTAGTGTTTTTCCCATTCAAGATTAGGTAGTCCCACAACTACGTTCCTAATCTCAGAGTTATAGCGGGGAAGATCAAATGGTGGTGTTCTTCGTTGTTGCAGAGTAAACAAGAATCATCCGTTGAAGTATTCAGAGTCGTCAACGGAGGTATGTTTTTCACCGCTTAACCTTTTGCCAATGTATTGGTATTTTTTAGAACAAAATTAATTTACGAACGGTCCAATTGCTTCCGCTGTAACGGAATTGGGAATTCCAATCCTTCAGGAAATCCATATTAGCCAGGCGCAGTGATGCACATACCTTAGAGTGGCAGATTTTCAGAGGCATATTCGAAGACAAATATTATCCTAGCACATACTGTGAGGCAAAGAGGGATGAGTTTTTGGGGTTGAAGCAAGGGTCACTTTCAGTGGCTGAGTACGAGAGAAAGTATGCCAAGCTTTCACGGTATGCTGATGTGATTGTGGCATCTGAGAGTGACAGGTGTCGAAGGTTTGAAAGAGGGCTGCATTTTGAGATACGTACCCCAGTTACAACTATTGCTAAGTGGACGGATTTTTCTCAGTTAGTAGAGATTGCCTTACGTGTGGAGCAGAGTATAACAGAGGAGATGTCAGCAGTGGAGCCTAGTCATGGGGCTTCAACAGCTAGCGATTTTAGAGGTCGTGAGCAGCGGAGGTTCACACCTGGAGTGAATGTTTCAGGCAGTCAAGACTTTAAGCGTCGAATTGGTGTCCAGTCATGGAGTAGTATGTTTCTAACTAAGCTGAATAGGATGCTAGAGCCTTTATCTGAGGGGTTAGTTATATACATTTCAGTTGGTGACGTTTTACTAGTCAATGAAGTGTTGCGTGATTGTGAGGTGTTAGTAGAAGGTCACAGTATGTTAGTGGATCTTCTTCCACTAGAGTTGCAGGTGTTGGATGTAATTTTAGGAATGGATTTCTTATTCACTCACTATGCTTCTAGGGATTGTGATAGGAAGGAAGTAAATTTTAGGAAAGCAGGTTTGGCTGAAGTGGTTTTCAGGGGTGAGAGGAAGATTATTCCTACGAGTTTGATTTCAGCTTTGAAAGCTGAGAAGTTGCTGAGAAAGGGTTGCACAGCGTTTCTTGCACATGTAGTAGAGGTGCAGGAAGAGAAGTTGAAACCAGAAGATGTTCCTGTAGTGAACGAATTTCTTGAGTTTTTTCCAGCTGATCTGTCAGGTTTGCCACCTGATAAAGAGGTGGAGTTCACTATTGAATTGTTACCAGGAACAACACCTATTTCACAGGCGCCGTTGATAACTCTCCAAAAGGGAGTTATTTAGACCTTAGTTTTATAAGGATTTGTGTGTCATTTGTGCTAAATAGGGTTGCTTTTAGATGAATATTGCATGTTCTAACCCATTTGGAACAATGGATGCTTTGGAAGTTATTTTGTGCAGAATATATTGCTGAGCGACTTGAGGGAGCAAAATCTGTGATCCAGCAAAGCAGGGAGCAAAACTGCCACGTCACAGCTCGTTAGCCATTCTAATGAACTGAAGTTAGTTAAGCTATTCTCGGATTTAAGGAGTAAGGAGAGCCATCCACGTGTCTAGGTCAACCTAATTTAAGCTTGTCTTCATTCTATAAAAGGGAAGAGTCGTTCAAGTCAAATTCAATCCATCTTTGGGGAAGAGATCATTTCTCATTTCCATCTTTGGGAGCCGAATAGAGGAGGAAGATTGGAGACTTCAAGGAGACCATCAATTATGAAGTTTACCAAGGGAATTAGTATTTTCTTGTAATATTTTGTAATTATGGATGCACATACTCAGATTGTAGTGTGTGTTATCATGAGTATTATGAACTAAATTACTTTAGGTGTTGGTTAGGAGTCATGTAATTGTCGTGCCTTATTCTCTATGCAAAATATGTTGATTTGATACATCTTGATTAATTGTTGTGCTTATTTATATTTTCTGGCCGCTTGGCCAGCCGGTATGAATACCACTTCTTAGTTTCAGGGATGATTTGAGAACTGTGTGGCATTTAATCACACTAGATCATTGTGTATTGGTGAACGCCAGTGACTGAACTAGGGATAGCCAGTTGCCTAGTGCTTGATCGGTAGTGCGTCATTGGAGTTGAAACACATTCTAAAAAATCCAGAGTTCCGAGAGAATCCTGCTAATAAGACTGCAAGAGTTTTTCCTAATCAATAATATTGCTAGAGCATCTTTTAAAACAATTACTAAGTCCTGACCAACGCCTGTTTCTAATATGTCTGCTATATTTGTTTACTTTATGTTCTGTCATTTCTTTTGCTTCAACATTATATCAAAATCAATCATTTTAACTACTTTCGAAACCATTAAAGAGTTACACAAAATAGATAAAGTGAGAGCTGATTCAGACCTTGGATTCGATAAATACTTATTACTTGCTGCGGATTGTGTATGCTTGCATAGTGTTCTAGAGTCTATTTTTATCTTATTTTCACCCATTCTGGAAACCCAACAGCCGTACAGAATGGCTCCGAGCGAGCTTAAGCAGCTGAATGTGCAGTTACAAGAACTAGTTGACAAGGGATACATCAGGCCTAGTGTATCGCCTTGGGGAGCCCTAGTGTTATTCGTGAAGAAGAAAAATGGTACCCTCAGATTATGCATTGATTACAGGCAGTTAAACAAGGTCACGATACGTAACAAGTATCCTCTACAATGCATTGGTGACTTGTTTGACCAGTTAAGGGGAGCAGCAGTGTTCTCTAAGATTCATTTGAGGTCAAGATACCACCAGTTAAAGGTTAGGGAATTAGATATTCCTAAGACAGCATTCAGGACGAGGTATGGGCACTATGAGTTTTTAGTAATACCATTCGGTTTAACGAATGCGCCAACAGTTTTCATGGACCTCATGAACAGGATTTTCCATCAGTATTTAGATCAGTTTGTGATAGTGTTCATCGATGACATACTAGTTTACTCAATTGACAGGAAAGCCCATGAGGAACATCTGAGGATTGTTCTACAGACACTACGTGATAAACAGTTGTATGCTAAGTTCAGCAAATGTGAGTTTTGGTTGGAACAGGTAGTGTTCTTAGGGCATGTAGTTTCAGCGGACAGAGTTAGAGTTGATTCGCAGAAAGTGGAAGTTGTTATCAGCTGGGAGAGATCAGCTAGTGTAACAGAGGCACGTACTTTCCTAGGCCTGGCCAGATACAACAGACGTTTTGTTGACGATTTCTCATGATTAGCATTACCCTTGACAGCTTTGACAAGGAAGAATGCTAAGTTTGAGTGGTCGAATAAACGCGAACAGAGTTTCCAGGAGCTGAAGAAAAGATTAGTGTCAGCACCTATTCTGACACTTCCTGTAACAAGGAAGGAGTATGTGATCTATTGTGACACTTCGAGGCAAGGATTAGGTTGTGTGCTTATGTAGGAAGGAAAGGTAATAGCTTATGCTACAAGGCAGTTGAAGAAGCATGAGTGTAATTACCCTACCCATGATCTTGAGCTAGCAACAGTTGTTTTAGCACTGAAGATCTGGAGACATTATTTATTCGGTGAGAAGTACCACATTTTCACAGATCATAAGAGTCTGAAGTATATCTTTGATCAGAAAGAGTTGAATCTGAGACAGAGGCGATGGCTAGAACTGATTAAAGACTATGACTGTACCATTGAATACCATCCGGGTAAGGCGAACGTAGTGGCAGATGCATTATGTAGAAAGTCGAGACTTCCGAAGAATGCCTTGTGTGGTATTCGAGCAACCTTGCTAAGTGAGTTAAGAGGTTTCAGGGCGATTGTGACTGTAGAGAGTTCAGGGAGTCTTTTAGCTCAATTTCAGGTTAGGTCTTCTCTAGTAGCAGAGATTGTGAGAAGACAGCCAGAGAATAGTAATTTATAGAAGATGCTTGAAGAGTCCAAGCAAGGCCCAGAGAAAGAATTTGAGTTGAGAGCAGACGGAGCCATAATTAAGCAGGGAAGACTATGTGTTCCGAGTATTAGTGAGCTTAAGGGTGCTATACTAGAGGAAGCTCACAGTTCAGCTTACGCTATGCATCTAGGAAGCACCAAGATGTACAGAACTCTAAAGAAAACTTATTGGTGGCCTGGTATGAAGCGGGAGATAGCCGAATATGTTGATAAATGTTTGATCTGCCAACAGGTTAAACCAGTGAGACAGAGGCCAGGAGGACTCCTTAATCCACTGCCAGTGCCAGAGTGGAAGTGGGAGCATATTACCATGGATTTTTTGTTTGGATTACCTCGTACTTCTAGTGGACAAGATTGTATATGGGTAATAGTAGACAGACTCACCAAGACAGCGCGGTTTATACCAATTAAAGCGACGTCTACACTAGATCAGCTAGCTAAGCTATACGTCGACAGGATTGTGACTCAGCATGGAGTGCTAGTGTCCATAGTTTCAAATAGGGATCCGAGGTTTACTTCTAAGTTTTGGCCTAGTTTACAGAAAGCAATGGGAACAAAGTTGAAGTTCAGTACATCGTTCCATCCCCAGACAGATGGTCAGTCAGAGAGGACCATCCAGACCTTAGAGGACATGCTGAGAGCATGTGCCCTTCAGTTTAAGGGAAGTTGGGATACCCACTTATCACTTATGGAGTACGCTTTGGTCTGATTCCCTAAATGTAATAACAGTTATCAGTCTAGTATCAGCATGGCACCATTTGAGGCTTTGTATGGCAGACCATGCAGAACTCCTGTGTGCTGGAACGAAGTGGAAGAGCGGAAGCTAGTTGTGTTGGGTTTTATGCCCTAAAACTCATAGATAGTAAATGTACTTTTGACCGAACATTAATAAAATGATGTATTATTCATTTATCTATGTTTGTATTATGCTATCTTGTCTTATTAACCCTAATCCAATAAACTAAACATCCTAGGCTAATAGAATGAGGCTTGAACTAGTATGTAGGGACATACGGGGATCAATGTTCAAGATTTAGCCTAAAGGGTCTGTAGTATAGGGATAAGGTTGGGTACCTTATCCTGGTGACACTATGGATACAACCCGCTTTGTATTATGATACAAACGTATTGATCCAACACATTCATGTAGTTGACATGCGAGTGGGGGTATCCTGTGCAATGAGTTTGCACAAAGACCGGACCGCGAAATAGTTAACCACTAACTGTAACTCCGTTAGTTAGCTTGGTTTCTATTTCACTAGGATGACCTAGGCAACTTGGCCTTAATCCTAAGTGGATTATGGACTCCTGTCCATAAGGGATTGTCCTTTGATTTGTACGGGTGAGAGTGGCCTACACGCCGACTCAATAAGCCTACCATTTTGGGGACAAGACCGAGTGGGGAGCTGGGAACATAGTCACAGAAGATGGAATTCACTCCTTCCCGACTTTAGGGTAAGTAGAGGTGTGTTCCCTTGAGTGGTGTCTCCGAGTCTTGAACAATGGGCCCTACCCTCTCTATGGCACGAGAGGGACTTCTGTTTGTTGGTTGGACCTCAAACAGGTTGTTCATTAGAGAACCACTGGTACTTAAGGATGAAGAGGTAGCCCATGGGTAAAACGGTAATTTGACCTAGCTGGGGTACGAACACACGTGAAGGGCTGACTTGCTGTTGATGGTCGATATCTGTGGACACAGAAATATATTTGCAGTGAGAAGAGTGCAGTTGTGGTTCTATAGTGGAGTGAACCACAGTTAACGAATATTGATTAACTTGGTTAATGAGTTTAGCCAATTAATCTCATATCGTTAGAGCTTCTGATCTGTAGGTCCATTAGGTCCCACCGGTAGCTCACTAAGGGCGTTGAGGTAAATTTCTAAGGGAGAATTGAATATTCGAAGGGGTTCGAATATTAAATTAAAATATGAATTTGATTCATATTAAAACTATAGGTTATAATTAATGCACATTAGATGTACATTAATACTATAGTTTTTATGAGAGAAATATAATTAAATATTTGATATTGAACTATAATATTAATTAATTGGAGAATTAATTAATTATTGTTTTAATTTGATTTAATTAAATTCGATTTAATTAAATTATGTTAAAACTATATGCTATGTGGATTATTTATATAAATATTAGTTTTATGTAAATATCATTAAATTAAATGTTAATTTAAGTAAATAATTAATTAATAATTTGATTTATTAATTAATTAGGTTTACATCAGTTATTTTAACTGATTAAACTCAGTCTTTCCACTAACCAAGGAATGAAAACGTGTGGAGAGTAATTTTAGGGAAGAGTGGTTTTTGTATCCGTTCAGTCCTTCCCATCGTGATCTCTCTCACTTTTACACAGAAGCTTTCACAATTTCTCTGAAGCTCTCTCTGCATTTTTGGCAAGTGCATCACAGAGAAAAAGAAAACTCTCCAAACCTTAGAGATTTGGCTCCCACAAGCACCCTCTTCCTATTACCCATTGAGGATACTAGTGTGACTATTTTGGTGGTGTTCCATATTGAATCACAGCAAAGAAAGGGCTTGGAGGCTGCTGGAATTTTCTGACAATGCAAGAGAATTTGGCAAAACGATCAAGAATTTCTGTAACGGTAAAGTTTTCTTGATCTTGGATCATTAGGATCCACTCTAGATTAGATCTAGAGGTTTTTCCATTATGTTCAGCATGTTTTATAAAGAATTTACAGCATGTTATTTACTGTTTTATTGTTGAAAAATAGTTTTGTCGTCGTATTGGTATCCCAATCGACGTTTAATTCGGTTAAGGTCCTCTGATTGTTTCCGCTGCGCTAGGGCTATTATCCCTACAAGTTAGTCCTGAGTTGGTACAAGTTACGACAGACAATATTAAGCTGATTATAGAGAACCTGAAAATAGCTCAAAATCGACAGAAGAGCTATGCAGATAAGCGACGAAGAGACTTAGAATTCTAGTTCGGAGATCAAGTTTTCTTAAAGTTATCTCCGTTGAGAGGTGTTCTTCGCTTCGGGAGGAAAGGTAAGCTGAGTCCTAGATATATTGGTCTTTACCAGATGACAGAACGAGTTGGGCCAGCAACCTATAGACTTGAGTTGCCAGTAGAACTTGCTCGAATACATAATGTTTTTCATGTGTCCATGTTGAGGAAATATATTCCAAATCCATCACATGTGTTGCAAGCGCAACCAATTGAGCTGAAAGAAGACCTGAGTTATGAACGAGGAAGCGGTTCAAATCCTCGACTGAAGGTCCTTTGGAGACATCATGGAGTGGAGGAGGCAACCTAGGAGTCAGAAGACCAGATGAGGAGGAGTTACCCGACACTTTTCAACTAAGGACTTCTAAATTTCGATTACAAAATTTCATAAGGGGGAGGTAAGTTGTAAACCCGAGACTTCCCTTGGATTATTTGCTCTTGTCACCTATTGTGGAAGTTGGATTAAAGTTGTTGTTTCATTGCTGAAGAAAAATGACAAAGCTTTTGGTTGAGGATTGTCTTTGATAATTTTGGAATTCATTGATTTAAAAAAAACAAAAAAGAAAAGAAGAAAAGAAAGGAAATGAAATGAGGAAAAGGAAAAACAAAAGAAAAAAAAAAAGAAAATGAAATGGAAAAAAACATTCGGTGCTTAGTGTTAAAGGAAATAATCCACCACCGCTTAAAGTCTTCTCAGCCCACTTTCTTCATCATTTTCCATCCATAAACCTCAGAACCTTTCGAGGGAGAGAGTAAAGGAAGAAGAAGAAGAAGCTCACTGGAGGTTTGAGGTTGAAGAAAAGAGGGGAAGCTCATTCAAGATCAACCATGGCAGAATCTTGGTTCAATCTGCCTACCTCTTGTTTTTAATTCAGTTTGAGCTACACAAGGAGAACTAAGAGGTGAGGTCTTACTTTCTTGAAAGTTAATCCATTTTCTAACAAATTTCATGAAGGAAGCTTGAGCTAATTCTGATGTTAAGTTAATGGTTTTTGAAGAGAAAAACATAGCACAGAAGTTTTGTGAAAATTTGAAGGGTCTCTGCTTTTCTCTGGTATTGCGAACGTTCTTGGGTGTACAGGTTGAATTAGAAGCTCAACTTGGTATGGTTGGAAAGCTTATTTAATTTCCTATAACTTTCATGAAGAACTTGTGCGCCAAAAATGATTGTAAGTAGGTTTAATTTCAGTAGAAAAGTAGAGGGTACCAGAGAAGCCCGAATTTGGATTTGCTGTGTTCGGGTGATATTTGGACAACTCCGTTGGGAATATCATTTTCATTCCTTCAAGTAAGTTGTAGAGGGTTCCAAAATGAAGAGTTTGATATAAATTACATTAATTTCGGTCAAGTATTGAGGAAGTTATGAGTTTTTGAAATTAGGGTATTGAATCTGGAAAATTCTGGGAAAAACGTGAAGTGTGATTTTATTTCTAGAGCTTTGAATTCATGAGCATGGAAAGACAAGACTATTTATAGTTCTGATGCTCGATTGTGGTTTGTTGGACAGGCCAAGAGGAAATAAGTCGAGTCTACAGACCAGGGAACTAGCCAAGACTGCGAGTGACAAAACGAATTTCAAAAATGATTTCTAAACTGTTATTTATGCTTAAATGGTTTACATGCTTGATTATGAACTTATGAATGATACATGATTTCTATGAATGGTTTCAAGCATAAGTTTTGAGCTTAGATTTCCTAATGAGATTTATGTACGAGCACGAGATTATTGACTTTCTGAAAAGTAGTTGAAACGATATCATTTTAAGCAAAGTATGTATTAGCGAGTATTGTTTAAAGATTTTCAGTTTTTCACGAGCAAGCTGAGTAAGCTTAAGATTTACGAAAGATAAAGAGAAGCAGACATGTTTCAATGTTTTCATGTGATTTTATAAGATTTCTATTAACTACATGACTGAGATATTGAGCCCGAGGCTATATGGTACCGTGTGCACACAATTTATATTACGTTGTTGACGTTGAGTGTACTCCGTGACAACGATGCTGTCGTGAGTGTTGGACGGGCCCCACTACAACGAAGACGATGGGAGTGCTAGGCGGGCCCCACTACATCGTAGAGCTAGTAAACGTTGGTTGTACTGGGCGTGCCCTACACAACGTAGATCTGTCATGTTAGTTAAAATGTTTGATATACTTGATATGCCTTGCTAGATTTTAATGACGTACTTGCAGAGTATTTGAGAAAGCTTTTATCATTACACGTTTATGTTTAACGCTTTGAGTAAATAGATTTATATGTTTAAATTTTTATCATGTGTTCTGATTTGCGGATTAAAAGTTTTAAATTTAGTCACTCAATGGGCTTTATAGCTCACTCTTTCAAAATGTTTTCCCACTTTCCTGGTAGAGATCGAGCTCCCAGTGCCTCATAAACTGCCAAAGTCTGCTAAAAGCTTCCCGATCAAGCTCCAGTACGTGGGTGGAGTTGTACTTTGTGTCTGTTTGTATTGTAAATGTCTTTATAGGAATTGGATAGTTTACTGTTTGTGTAAACTCTAGATGTTCTGGTTGTGTAAACCCTAGTTGGATATGTTTTGGTTTTGATGTCTCTATCAGGTTATTTCCCAAACTGAGTTATGTCAGGCTGCACTTCATGTATGTCTAAAGATTTTCAAGGATTCCGCTGTGTTGTGTTACATGTAAAGTATTTTATATCTAAGATTAGTATGCTTATCAGGTTCAACGGTTCAGCAAGGTCAACAGGTATCGTTAGAGGAGGACAATGTCCATTGGTTTCACGCCATCTCCCGGACTAAGCTAGCAGGTAGCTCGGGAGAGGGTGTGATAGTTTATACACAATGAATGAAGATAAAAAAAGGAAAGATTTGTACAATAATTTTACAGCAAAGCAATCTCAATTAAGGGCATAATTTTAGACAATATTGATGGGAGAATTATTCTCTAATATGCCCCCTCAAACTGATGACTGTAGTGAAGTCAGAAGTTTGTATCAGAATGCCAAGAACAGCGGAGATGACAATGGTTTTGGGAAGAGGTCAGCCAACTGATCTTTTGAGGATATGAACTGAACAGAGATATCTTTACGAGCGACCTTTTCGCGAATGAAATGATAGTCAATCTCAATATGTTTCGTGCGAGCATGAAAGACCGGTTTATTGGCGAGAGAAATAGCTGAAACATTGTCACATAATAACGTCGGAGTGCTAATAAGGTCACATGAAGATCCCGAAGAAGTTGATGTAGCCAATAGAGATCTGCTATTGTAGTCGCAAGAGAGCGGTATGCAACTTTGGTGGAGGAGCGTGATACCATAGGTTGCTTTTTGGCTGACCAAGATATAGGACTGGAGCCAAGAAAGGCAATGAATCCTGATGTGGATCGATGATCCGAAGTATCACCAGCCCAATCAAAATCACAAAAGGCAGTGAGAGACAAATGTGAGCGTCGAAACATAATTCCAAGTTGCTTAGATCCAGAGAGATAACGCAATATACGTTTGACAGCAGAGAAATGAACAACTATAGGTCGATGCATGAACTGACTTACACGATTTACTGCAAATGAAATGTCAGGTCTAGTAAAGGTGAGATACTGAAGATATCCAACTATTTGTCGATAAAGTGTGGCATCATGGAATAATGGTGCAGAAGTATGAAGATCAACTGTAGTAGACATAGGTGTTTGGCACGACTTAGCAGATGACATTCCTGCAGTGTGAAGTAAATCAGTGAGATACTTAGCTTGATTGACAAAAAAACCATCAGGGGTGTTGTGGACTTCTAGGCCAAGAAAGTATTTTAATGCACCAAGGTCTGATATTTGAAATTCAGCTGCCGATTGCTTCTTTAAGACTGATAGATATGAAGAATCTGGTCCAGTAATAATGATATCATCAACATAAAGTAACAGATAAGTCAAAGAGGATCCAACTGAGCGTACAAATAAGGATGAGTCAGCAGCAGAAGCAATAAACCCCAAGGTGAATAAATATGATGTGAAGCGATCAAACCAAGCTCGTGGAGCTTGTTTTAGACCATAAAGACTTTTATGAAGACGACATACATGATGTGGATTGGATTTGTCAAGAAAGCCAGGAGGTTGAGACATATAAACTTCCTCCTTCAAGTGACCATGCAGAAAGGCATTCTTAACATTCAATTGAGTTAAAGACCACTAATATTGGGCAGCAAGAGCTAGTATAACTCTGATTGTGGGCTTTTTGACAATTGGACTGAAGGTTTCAGTAAAATCAAATCCTTCAACTTGATGATATCCTTTGGCAACTAAACGAGCTTTGTATCGAGTGATAGTACCATCAGTGTTATATTTGGTTCGAAAAACCCATTTGCAACCCACAACATTCATGGAAGGTAAACGAGGTACTAAAGACCATGTACCTTGTTCTTGAAGGGCATTAAACTCTTCACACATAGCAGAACGTCATTCTGGATGCTTTGAAGCAATAAAATATGAAGAAGGATCTGCTGGAACTGAAGTGCTCATGGTTGAAACAAACGCCTTTGGCTTGAAAATTCCTGACTTAGCCTGTGTTTGCATGGGATGATTATTGACAGTGCTTCCAGAGATTGGAACAGGTTGAGAAATTGAATTCTCATGAGCTTGTTCGTCTGCTAGTGAATCTGCAATGTTAGAAGATAAAACAGGCAAAACCTCACGAGGAGAAGAATTAGTGTCAATAGTGGATAATTGGTGAGATTGGGAAGGTGAAGGTGAGGATGGAGACATATGTAAGAGAGTAAGTAAGGGTGTTATGTTAGGAGGAGGAGATGATGTTGGTTTTGAAGGGTCTAAAGGTTTGGCAAAGGGAAAGGTTGTTTCATGAAAAATAACATGGCGAGAGACAATGGATTTTTTGGTGATAGGGTTGTAACATATATATCCTTTATATTCAAGAGTATAACCAAGGAAAATATGTTGGGAGGTCTTGGGTTCAAGTTTATGCTTGGTATAAGGTTTTAACAAAGGATAACATGCACACCCAAAAACTTTTAAATGATGCAAATCAAGAGTGTAACCAAAAAGTTTCTCAAAAGGAGATAACATATTAAGAGAAGAAGTAGGCATACGGTTTATTAGAAAAACTGCAGTTGAAAAGGCATAAGGCCAAAATTCTAAAGGAACAGAAGAATGAAATAGAAGAGACATAGCAGTATCAACTATATGACAATGTTTACGTTCAACTACCCCATTTTGTTCTGGTGTGTACGGACAAGATTTTTTATGCAAAACTCCTTTGGAATTACAGAAAGACATAGTAGAAGAATTGCAAAATTCTCCACCACCAGCAGAACGAAATATTTTTAATTTCATAGATAATAAATTTTCTACAAATGGAATAAATTTTCTACAAATGGAATAAATTTGAGGATAATAGCATGAACATCAGACTTAGAGGAAAGGGGAAATAACCAAGTGAATTTACTAAAATCATCAATAAAACTAACATAATAACGATATCCATTTAGAGAAGTAACAGAGGATGGTCCCCATACATCACTATGAATAAGTTCTAGAGGAACAATGGAAAAAGATAGAGACATAGGAAAAGAAAGTTTTGTCATTTTAGCTTTCAATCAACTAATACATGTGCAAGTAGAGATAGAAGTAGATAAAGACAGACCAAGACGAGACAAACTAGAACGAAGAATTTTTGGAGCAGGATGACCAAACCGATGATGCCATAAAGAACACTCCTGTTTTGCCATAAAATTATAGTTTTTGGTGTGCAAAGCAGAAGACAATGTAGATGGACTTGGGATAGGATAGAGGCCATTGACGCTTTCACCAGTGTATAAAGTTTTGCCAGATACTTTATCCTGAATTAAGAACCAGTCAGTATCAAAGTTAAAGATACAATTATTATCAAGGAAAAATTTATGAACTGATAAAAGATTGGCAGCAAGATCAGGAGCATGAAGAATTTTGGAAAGATTAAAGGTATGAGAGAAGGTAGAAAGTGTACTACTGCCTGTATTTTGGATATTTAAAGGTTGGCCATTACCCACTATGACAGATTCTTCTCCATTGTAATTGTTGGAGAGATTGAGATTTGTCAGGTCATTGGTCATATGAACATTGCAGCCACTGTCGGACAACCAAAAAGCATTAGAATTATCATTTTGAGACTGTGAATTCATAGAATTTACCGCCATAGCAGCCAATTGAGCTGGTGGATGATGCCCCTGATAGGAAAAATTCAACCTATTGTAGCAATAAAGAGCTCCATGTCCAGATTTTGAACAAATTTGATTAAAAAATGAGGCCAGATCTGAAATTGGAGTCAAAAGTCGATGAATGAGGGCCCAGAATGCTGTCAGACCCGAAATTCGGACCACACCCAAAACTTGAGCTAGACCCGTCAGGTGAACCGGTCCCGGAATGAAGAACCGACCCGTATGCAGAAGCTGGACCGTGATTTCCGTTGGAGTGATTTAGTCGTGCGTGTGACCCTGCCTGCGTGATAATCCGTTGGAATGAAATGGGTCTGCATTTCGTTGAAAATAATTCGGCCCATCATGAGAAAATTGATTAAATCCACGGCCACGATTAAATCCAGAACCACGTCTTCCTCTTCCCCTAAAATTAGGGTTTGTTGCCTCACAGCCGCCATTGCCGTTGGAGAGACATCTATGGTGGTATGTTGAAGCGTTTTTTCTTCGACATCTAACAAAACGTGAAGTTCTTCCAAAGATAACTTATCACCTCGTGTGTAGATGGAAGTACGAAAGGCATTAAACTCAGCTGGTAGCCCATTCAAGGTATGTATTGTTGGGTTTTATGTCCTAAAACTCGTAGATAGTGAATGTAAACAAATTGTATACTTGTTTCAATAAAGTGTTATTGAGTTTCTACAATAAAATGTTATTGTTAAATATTGCATAATTTGACCCAAATCCAATAAACTAAGATCCAAGGTTGTTTGTATGTAACTTGAACAAGTATGTGGGGACATACAGAGATCGATGTTCAAGTAACAACCTAAAAGGTCTATAGTATAAGGATAAGGCTGGGTACCTTATCCTGGTAACACTATGAGATACGACCCGCTTTGTATATTATACAAACGTATTGATCCAAAACGTCCATGTAGCAGACATGCGAGCGGGGGTATCCTATGCAATGAGTTTGCATAAGACTGAACCACGAAATAGTCAACCATTAGTTATAACACCGTTAACTAGTTAGGTTACTGTTTCAATAGGATGACCTAGGTAACTCAGTCTTAATCCTGAGTGTGTCATGAACTCCTTCTCATGAGGGATTGTCCTTTGATTAGCATGGGTGAGAGTGGCCAATACGCCGACTCAATATGCCTTCCTTTTTGGGGACAAGACCGAGTGGGAGGTTGGGGACATGACAACACAAGAAGGAATTCACTCCTTCCCGCTTCGAGGAGAAGTAGATGAGTGTTCCCTTAAGTGGTGACTCTGGGACTTGAACAAAGGGATCCCGCTCTCTCACTGGCCCGAGAGAGACTTTCTGTTTAATGGTTGGACTATAAACAGGTTGTTCATTAGAGGAGCGCTGGTACTTAAGGAGACAGATGTAACTCAGGGGTAAAACGATAATTTGACCCAGCTGTGATTACGGACACTCGTGAAGGATTGACTTACCGACATAGGTCTACATCCTTGGACACAGAAATGTTCTACAGTGAGAAGAGTTCAGCTGTGGGTCTTTAGTGGAATGACCCACAGTTAATGAATATTGGTTAACTTGATTAATGAGTTTAATCAGTCAACCTCATATCATTGGAGCTTCTGATCTGTAGGTCCATTAGGTCCCCCTGCTAGCTCGTAAAGAGTAATTAGGAACAAATATATCTTGAGAGAATTTGAATAGTTCAAATTCATATTGGGAATTAAGTTAATTGTATGAGATACAAATTAATATAATGTATAGTGATGCATTAAAATATAAAGTCTAATTTGAGATTAAACTTTATTATATTGAGAGATTGATATATTTGAAAGAGTTCAAATATATGTCTAGTTAAATATATGGTATTTAATTAGAAGATGAATTAATTAATTATGAATTAATTAATTATTCAATTTAGTTTAAATTAAATGAGTTTTAATTAAACTATAGTCTATGAGGGAATTATTAGAATATGATTCTAATATGTAATTAATTGAATATGGGAGATATTTAATTAATTGTAAAATTAATTAATTATTGAAATTAATTAATTGATTAGTTTAATTGAATTAATTAAATGTGATTTAATTAAGTTTAATTAAAATATATATTATGTGAGGAAATTACATTTAAATAAGATTTAAATGTGCATGAGATTAATTAATTAATATGATTAATTAATTAACATTTAATTAATTAATATGTTTAGTTAATTAACATTTAATTAATTGATTTAATCAATTAATTAATTGATCTTGATCTAACGGTCAAGATTGTTTCCTAACCTCACATTAGGGTTTCCTCTCTTATAAAAGGAAAGGTTATGAGAACCCTAGTCCTAAGGTCTCATTCTAGCCTCCCTCTCTTATTCTCTCAACTCAAGAACTCTAGAGAGAATTTTTTCTCTCTAAGAGTTTTTCCCATTCAAGATTAGGTAGTCCCACAACTACGTTCCTAATCTCAGAGTCATAGCAGGGAAGATCAAATTGGTGGTGTCCCAATTGTTGACGCAAATAAGGAAAGGCGTTCTTGAAGAATTCAGAAACGACAACGACGGTATGTTTGCTTCTCCCCTTTAGAATTAGTTCTAAGGTTGTATGCTTGGCCTTAATAATTGATTTAGAATAGTTTTTTAAATTTTGCCAATGTATTGGTATTTTGGTGAAAACAAAATTAACTACAAAACGGTCCAATTGCTTCCGCTGTAACGGAATTGGGGAATTCCAAATCCTTCAATTGGTATCAGGACCGATCGTATGCTTGATTTTGTTTTACAAAATTTGCGTTGGTTGATTGGTGGGATTAATTGTGCATTTGATGTATAATGGTTTGCTAGTAGATGGTTAGGGTTTTTGGCATTAGAATTTGCAATTTTTCATTGATTTAATCATGTAAGGGCCCGTTGTTTTGGGCGATTTGTTGCAAATTAGAGTCTGTAAGTCCGTGTATTTGATATTATATCAATTGGAGAAGAATTTTGGAGCAATTTGCTGAAATTTGAGACAAGTACGAAGAACAATGCTGGAAATCGCAAAATTTCTGAAAAAAAAGGTTGCATTACGAAAGAACAATTGAGAAAAAAAGAAAACAAAAAAAAAAAAGGAAATTCGCGTCTGCGTTCGTTGGGGCTCGAAGTCCAGTTCGCGCCTGAGGAGGCGGACGCGTATCTTCATCCGGATGGAAGCGCGTGCTGAACGTAATAGTAATAATAAAAAAAAAGCGTTTACTGAACATAACGAACGCGTGTGGCTGTGTTGGTGTATCTGAAGGGAATAAAAGTCCCCACGCAGCGGAAGCGCATCGAAAGGACCTTACGCCGTATATTAATTAACATTAAAATACCGTTACGAAAAACTCAAATACACTTTAAACACACTTTAAAGTTGCTGGAAAATTGGTTTAAACATGCTGAAAAATAAATCTAAATTTATTTTCATGCTTTTCTAAAGAAAAGGGCAAGAACCGTTACAAACCTTCGTTGTAGACTTGACCGTTCTTCGCCAACGACGCTCCAACGATCGAAAACGCAGCAGCCTCCTTGTCTTATAATCGCTGGAAATTTCTTCTTGATTGACACAATAACCACAGAGGTTACACCGGTATGTCTCTAAGTCTAGGAGGCAAAAGACTTGTGGGAGTCTTTCTCTAAGAGGGAGGCTAGAGAGAATTCTAGGTCTTGTCTTGTGTGTCTAAGAGCAAGAGGAGAGTGTCCTGGACCAATTAGGTCTAGTGTTCTATTTATAGAAGAGAGGCCATGAATAAAATATTCAATTAAATCAATCTTTTCCAAAATTGATTCAATCTTATTCCTTATTTAATCAATCCATGATCAATCAATTCCACAATTGATTAATCTTTTCCACAAATGACTAATTACTTCCATAAGTGATTAGATCATTTCCATAAATGATTAATCACTTCCTTAAGTGATTAATTATTTCCATAATTGATTAGTTTCCGGTTAATGAATTCTTTAATTAATTAACCACCAATTAAATATCACATATTTAATTTCCGGCCTTGAATTAATTAATTTTCCCAAATAGATTTTAGGCCTTAAATTAATTAATTCATTATTTGAACTCTTTCAAACTTCCATAAATTTATATTAATATTTGAATTTCTTCAAATATTAATTTCTCTCATAATAATATATCAATATATATTATATTTGTTTCCCTTGGTAAATTGAACATTTTCAATTTACATTTATTACTTAGTTGCCTCAAATTACTTTATGAGCTACCAGTGGGACCTAATGGACCTGTAGATCAGAAGCTCCAACGATATGAGATTAATTGGTCAAACTCATTAACCAAATTAATCAATATTCGTTAACTGTGTGTACAGTCCACTATAGACTCACAGTTGCACTCTTCTCACTGCAGACATATTTTCTGTGTCCACGGATATAGACCAATATCGACTATAAGTTAGTCCTTCACGAGTGTCCGTAACACCAGCTGGGTCAAATTACCGTTTTACCCCTGGGTTACTTCTATTTCCTTAAGTACCAGTTCTCCTCTAATGAACAACCTGTTTGTGGTCCAACCATCAAACAGAAAACCCTCTCGTGCCATTGAGAGGGTAGGGCCCTTTGTTCAAGACTCGGAGTAACCACTTAAGGGAACACTCATCTGCTTCCCTAAAGTCGGGAAGGAGTGAATTCCATCTTGTACGATTATGTTTCCAGCTCCCCACTCGGTCTTGTCCCCAAAATGGTAGGCTTATTGAGTCGGCGTATTGGCCACTCTCACCCATGCAAATCAAAGGACAATCTCTCATGAGCAGGAGTCCATAATCAACTCAGGATTAAGACTAAGTTGTCTAGGTCGTCCTAGTGAAATAGAAAACCAACTAGTTAACGGTGTTATAACTAGTGGTTACTATTTCGCAGTCCGATCTTATGCAAACTCATTGCATAGGATACCCCCACTCGCATGTCTCCTACACGAACGCGTTGGATCGTAGCGTTTGTATCAAATACAAAGTGGGCCGTATCCATAGTGTCACCAGGATAAGGCACCCAGTCTTATCCCTATACTATAGACCCTTTAGGCTGTTTCTTGAACAATGATCCCATATGTCGCTACATATAGTTCAAGACTCATATTACAGCCTGGGATGTCTAGTTTATTGGATTAGGGTTATTTTTAGGCAAAAACAAATATAAAATAACTAATAACATTTAATGGAAAAATATATCAATATTATTTCATTAATATCCGGTCAACGGTTACATTCACTATCTACGAGTTTTAGGGCATAAAACCCAACAGTATCATCGTCTTGTGATTGCGTAGGGCAGTGGTTTGAGCCTTGACGTGGGCACTTTGAGCGCAACAATTTTTTTTCCCGTCAGCTCGTGCGTGTGACACGTGTCAGCGTGAAGCGTCAGTAAGCGTGCATTCCGTTCCGTGAGTTTGTGGGTGGTTGTTCTTCAGTTTGTGACTTGGTTTGGTCTGGTTCGAAGGAGCGGTTCAGCTGGAGATGACTGGTTCTTAATTTTTGGCCTGGTTCAGCGCGGTTCAGCTTGGTTTGGGTAATTTTGGAGCTGGTTCATGCGGTCTGAAGCTGGTTCATGCTGGTTCACCGCTAGATAGGACATTTTTAGATTAATTATTGTAATTCTTCTAATTTATTTTGTCCTAGGATGCCAAAACCCATCTACTTAGCTGTTTAATTGCTTTATGGATGTCATATAGCTTAAAATCCCACCATAGGTTAAGCATATTCATGCATATTTATTATTATAAATGTTATAATATGCATGAATTTAATTTTCATGAGTATTTAATATTAATTGTTATGATTAAATGGATGAAAATTGAGAAGCATTGAGCATGAAATTACTTTAGTAAAAATATAAAGAGTTATATTTATGAAAGTAATTTATATGCTTATTTATTTTCATGAGCAATTAATATAAAGTGTTATGTTAATGTATGAAAATGTGAATGCTTATTTTAATTTTCTTGGGTAATTAATTTAAGAGTTAGATTAATTGAAGAAAATTAATTTGAATTGAGCATGAAATTACTTTAGTTTAAAAAATATAAGAGTTATATTTATATAAGTAATTAACATGCTTAATTAATTTTCATGATATATTAATATAAATGTTATGTTAATGTATGAAAATGGTAATGCTTAATTTTAATTTTCTTGTATAATTAATTTAAGTGTTAGGTTAATTAAAAGGAAGTTAAATTGCATTGAGCATTACACTACCTTAGATTAATATAATTGTTATATTTTTGGTATGTCATGTATGCTAATGTATGGTTTTATAAATTAATTAGAATTTGATTGTTAATTTATTCACCATAGTAGCATGTTATAGGGTTAATTCATTAAAATTTATAATAGTTATAAAATTAATGAATAGAAACCGTTAACCTATAACAAAGAATTGCATGCAAACATAGGATCTTAGGATAAATGAATTAATTTTAAAATGTTTAACATTAATTAGACATAAGATCACATTTCTAATAGGATTAGAATTATACTTACTTAGAATTAAAATCAGTTTTAATTGACTAAGAAGGAAAAACATTGCTATGATTATAAGAAAACTCCACCGGTAAAGTTCTGTCTAAGGCTGGGGGAATTTAAGTTGACGGTTTACGGAACACCTCCTACCTGGGAACTGACCCGGAATACCGGAGTTGAATTAATCATAGTTAAATGTTAGCATGCAATGTCACTAGGTTTGTTAAAAGTATTTAATACACCTAGATCTTTAGAGTAAAGACCTTACATTACTGTGGTTATAAGGGAACTCTCTCGGTAAAGTTCTGTCTAAGTCTGGGGGTACTTAAGATGACGGTTTACGGAACACCTCCTACCTGGGAGCTGACCCGAACCTTGAGTTGAATTAACCATAGTAATGTTGACTTGCAATGTTGGGTTTATTAAAAGAAGTTTAATTCACCTAAAACATTGCGGTTGAATCCTTTCCATAATTGTTATAATAGGATCAGACTTAGATAGATTGACTTAGCCGAATTTTATCTAAGTTAAACAACCCTAAATTAACCTTAGGACATTTTCAGTGGGAGGAAAATTACAAAACAAGATTTAAATCAAGTTTTGCTCCTACATCCTATATTCACAACGTGAGGTTCATGCTCGGCTTCGAGTCGCCTTAGGAGCGGCCTCCCTTCGGAAAGTGTTTGCATGAATCAATAACAAGGTGAATGGAAAAAATGTCTAGAGTAAGTGGGAGCGGGACACGTGTCAACGTATCCCTCGGTCTTCGCCCCTAGTTTGCACCGTGAGAGTCCTATGATCCGCCTGCAGGTTGTCCTGGCGCAACCATCCCTTCGGAGGGCCTGATCATAGGATTCGGAACACCGTGAACTCCTGAATAGGATAGGGTCACTTAGGTTAATCACCAACAGTTGTCTTTCCCTTCGGTAGCCTGTTGGTGCGTGCCTCTGAGATCTGAAAGTGGAAGGGTTACACTTACGGGGATGAGTTAAATGTGTTAACTAACCCTTGACCGAACAATGGTAACTAAACGCTAACGGAATATGAGTTATTCTAGTGTTAGAGTTTGGTTGAGATTGTCTCAATTCAGAGGAGGAGTAGCTGACCACCCTTCGGTGGCTATTGTTCTAAACCATTGAAGTATCGTTGCAAAAACTAAATCAATAGTTTTATAGGGTTTCTTTGATTGCTTATTTGTTTTTGCAGAATTTGATTGGATTATTTGTGATGGGTTAGTGCAAATAATAATACAAGTAATTTGTTACTTCAGCAGTTATATAATACTTTTATGTGTATTGTCTTACGTAATTTTTATAAATAACGGTAATACAACAAGTTTAAACGACAAATTGTGGTAAATAAGTCTAGGATTATTCTTAACTGAGGAATGTCCTCATGCCCCATATGTATAATTCATTAAGAATTGTTCTTGGTGAATATGACATAGAACCCTACTTAGCAAAAAGAGAACTTGTCTTGAAAACATGATTAGTGAAGAATAATGATTCTCCCTGAATACTTGATTCAGGGGCCACAAATCACGTGTGTTCTTCTTTTAAAGGAATAAGTTCCTAGCAACAGCTTGCTGCTTGTGTAATAACTCTCAAAGTTAGAATTAGAGAGGTTATTTTGGCTATAGTAGTGGGGAACATTAAGTTATTTTTCTCAATGGGAGAAAATACATACTATTAGATAATGTGTATGTAATTCCTAAGATCAAAAGAAATTTTATTTCTGTGTCTTATTTGCTGGAACAATGTTACTCTTTACCTTTCTCTGCTAACGCAGTTTTGTTTCAAGAAAGGGAGTTGACATTTGTTTAGCTTTACTGGAAAGTAACCTAAATGTTTTAAGACTAATCAAGAGTAAAGCAGTCATGAACACTGGGTTGTTTAAGACTGCTACTACTCAATGTGAAAAAAGGCAAAGGATTTCTCCTAAAAGAAAATACCTTTCTTTGGCTCTAATGTAGACCATATTAATCTCAATTTGATTGGGAGATTGGTCAAGAGTGAACTTCTAAGCAAGTTAGAAGATGACTCTCTACTACCTTGTAAGTCATGCCTTGTGGGCAATATGACTGATAGATCTTTTACTGGAAAAGATCTAAGAGCCAAAGAGCCCTTGGAGCTTGTACATTTGGATCCTTGTGGTTCAATATGTTAAAGCAGTGGGAGGGCATGAATAATTCATCTCTTTTGGATGATTATTCAAAGGTATGAGTATCTTTACCTAATGCAACTTAAGTCTGAAGCTCTTGAGATATTCGAAGGGGCTTAGGGCTGAAGTTGAAAACTTGTTAGGTGAGATGATAAATACACTTCGATCTGATCAAAGTGTTAAGTATAGGGATTTGAGATTCCAGGACTATTTGATAGTACATGGGATCACACCCTAAATCTCATTTAGGAGAAATAGAATCCTATTGGATATGGTTCATTCCATGTTGAGCTATGCTCAATTGTCTGGCTCATTTTAGGGTCATGCAGTGTTGACTGCATTGCATACTGCAGTAGGCAACCCCAAAGGAAATGAGAAGTGGATACTTCTTCAATTCACAAGAGAATAATGAATTTGTATCGACAAATGCTAAATTCTCAGAAGAAGTCCACATCAAAAATCATAAACCACAGAGTAAAGTCGTTTTAAGTAAGTTAACTAATGAAGCTACAGTAACATCCATAAGAGTTGTTGATGAGGTTGGCTGTTCAACAAGAGTTGTTGATGGACCAGTGCATTTGGTCAGACGCATCCATCTCAATAGTTGAAAGTGCCTCGATGTAGTGGGAAGGTTGTTTTATAACCTGAACATTACATGGGCTTGATTGAAGCCTAGGTCATCATACCTGATGATGACATAGAGGATTCCTTGTCTTTTAGAAAGAAAATGAATGATGTTGACAACGATCAAAGGATTAAAGCCATGGACCTAGAAATGAAGTCTTTTGTATTTCATTTCCATCTGGGATCTTGTAGATCTGCTTGATGGGTAACACCTATTAGTTACAAGTGGATTTACAAGAGGAAACGAGACATTCATGTCTTAACCAGAAAGGTTCATACAACAAGATCAAAAGCAAAAGGGTTTGCAAGCTTAAGTGATCCATTCATGGATTGACCTAAGCATTTCGATCTTGAAATATAAGATTTGATATAGTGACCAAATCTTTTGGCTTTAATCAGAACATTGATGAGTCTTGTGTTTACAAGTAATCATCAATAGTTCAGTAGCTTACTTAGTGTTGTATATGATTGATATCCTAATCATTGGGAATGATGTAGGTTATCTTACTGACATTAAAAGAGGCTAGTAGCTCATTTCCAAATGAAAATCTGGGAGAAGCTGAGCTAGCCTTGTCTCAAGTGTCTTATATCTACAAGATGTTAGTTAGATATAAGATGCAGAATTCCAAGAAGGGTTCACTACCTTTTAGGCATGGAATTCTTTTGTCTAAGGAACTGTGTCCTGAGACACCTCAAGATGTTGAGGGCTTGAGACATAAGCCATATGCAGTGGGGATTGTCAGTAAGTATCAATCAAATCCAAGAATTGATCTTTAGAGAGCCGTTAAATACATCCTCCAGTATCTTAGGAGAACGAGGGTCTATATGCTCGTGTATGGCACTGAGGATTGGATCCTTACACGATACACTGACACAGATTTTCAAATTGATAAAGATTTGAGGAAATCTACATCAGTATCTGTGTTCACTCTTAACAGAGGAGATATAGTATGACATAGTTGCAGCCTCAACGATATAGACCGATAAGCAGTTGCTTATGAAGCAGCGATAGAGACTGTATGACTTAGGAAGTTCAAGCCTATTTTGGAAGGCGTTCCAAATATGAACTCGCCTATTGCAAGACAAGCAAACACATTAAATCTAAAGATATATTGTTGATTCATTCACGAAGGCTCTCTCGGCTAAAGTGTATGAGGGTCATCTAGAAGGTCTAGGTCTACGAGTTATGTACAAAGATGTAATCTAGGGCAAGTGGGAGAAGTGTAATGAGTATAGCGATACCATTATGTAATGGGTATAGTGATGCCCTAGTTTATTGTATTTGTACATTGTATATGTTTTATACATGTATTTATACACCTGCTGCTGTATAGATTATTGTACATCCCACTAAACTAGAGTTTTAGTTCAAGTGAGAGTTTGTTGTGTTTTATGCCCTAAAACTCGTAGATAGTGAATGTAAACAAATTGTATACTTGTTTCAATAAAGTGTTATTGAGTTTCTACAATAAAATGTTATTGTTAAATATTGCACAATTTGACCCAAATCCAATAAACGAAGATCCAAGGTTGTTTGTATGTAACTTCAACAAGTATGTGGGGACATACAGAGATCAATGTTCAAGTAACAACCTAAAAGGTCTATAGTACAAGGATAAGGCTGGGTACCTTATCCTGGTAACACTATGAGATACGACCTGCTTTGTATATTATACAGATGTATTGATCCAAAACGTCCATGTAGCAGACATGCGAGCGTGGGTATCCTATGCAATGAGTTTGCATAAGATCGGACCACGAAATAGTCAACCATTAGTTATAACACCGTTAACTAGTTAGGTTACTGTTTCAATAGGATGACCTAGGTAACTCAGTCTTAATCCTGAGTGTGTCATGAACTCCTTCTCATGAGGGATTCCTTTGATTAGCATGGGTGAGAGTGGCCAATACGCCGACTCAATATGCCTTCCTTTTTGGGGACAAGACCGAGTGGGAGATTGGGGACATGACAACACAAGAAGGAATTCACTCCTTCCCGCTTCTAGGAGAAGTAGATGAGTGTTCCCTTAAGTGGTGACTCCGGGACTTGAACAAAGGGATCCCGCTCTCTCATTGGCCCAAGAGAGACTTTCTGTTTAATGGTTGGACCATAAACAGGTTGTTCATTAGAGGAGCGCTGGTACTTAAGGTGACAGATGTAACAAAGGGGTAAAACGGTAATTTGACCCAGCTGTGATTACGGACACTCGTGAAGGATTGACTTACCAGCATAGGTCTACATCCATGGACACAGAAATGTTCTACAGTGAGAAGAGTTCAGCTGTGGGTCTTTAGTGGAATGACCCACAGTTAATGAATATTGGTTAACTTGATTAATGAGTTTAATCAGTCAACCTCATATCATTGGAGCTTCTGATCTGTAGGTCCATTAGGTTCCCCTGCTAGCTCGTAAAGAGTAATTAGGAACAAATATATCTTGAGAGAATTTGAATAGTTCAAATTCATATAGGGAATTAAGTTAATTGTATGAGATACAAATTGATATAATGTATAGTGATGCACTAAAATATAAAGTCTAATTTGAGATTAAACTTTATTATATTGAGAGATTGATATATTTGAAAGAGTTCAAATATATGTCTAATTAAATATATGGTATTTAATTAGAAGATGAATTAATTAATTATTCAATTTAGTTTAAATTAAATGAGATTTAATTAAACTATAGTCTATGAGGGAATTATTAGAATATGATTCTAATATGTAACTAATTGAATATGGGAGATATTTAATTAATTGTAAAATTAATTAATTATTGAAATTAATTAATTGATTGGTTTAATTGAATTAATTAAATGTGATTTAATTAAGTTTAATTAAAATATATTATGTGAGGAAATTACATTTAAATAAGATTTAAATGTGCATGAGATTAATTAATTAACATTTAATTAATTAATATGATTAGTTAATTAACATTTAATTAATTGATTTAATCAATTAATTAATTGATCTTGATCTAACGGTCAAGATTGTTTCCTAACCTCACATTAGGGTTTCCTCTCTTATAAAATGAAATGTTATGAGAACCCTAGCCCTAAGGTCTCATTCTAGCCTCCCTCTCTTATTCTCTCAACTCAAGAACTCTAGAGATAATTTTTTCTCTCTAAGAGTTTTTCCCATTCAAGATTAGGTAGTCCCACAACTACGTTCCTAATCTCAGAGTCATAGCGGGGAAGATCAAATTGGTGGTGTCCCAATTGTTGACGCAAATCAAGAAAGGCGTTCTTGAAGAATTCAGAGACGACAACGACGGTATGTTTGCTTCTCCCCTTTAGAATTAGTTCTAAGGTTGTATGCTTGGCCTTAATAATTGATTTAGAATAGTTTTCTAAATTTTGCCAATGTATTGGTATTTTGATGAAAACAAAATTAACTACGAAACGGTTCAATTGCTTCCGCTGTAACGGAATTGGGAATTCCTATCCTTCATGTACAAGGATTTCTTCATCTTCAATCTTGACTGAAACAGCAGCTAACGTATCAACAATTTCTTTAATTCGACATGTATATTTTTCAATAGATTTAGAGGAGAGTTTCTTGATTTTATACAAGGCTGAGCGTAAATCAAGAATACTAGATCAAGCAGTAGAAGCATAGCGTTTTTCTAATGAAAGCCATAAATCCTTAAAGGAAGTAGAACCAACCACATGTGCAAGGGCAGATGAAGATAAGGTAGCGTTGATGAGAGTGATTAAAGCTTGATCTTGAGACACCCATTGAATATATTGTGGACTAACCTCTGTTGTTGCAATTCCTGTAGGTGAACGAACACATTGATTGGGTTTGGGCAAAGAATCGTCGATATGCCCAAAGAGAGAGTGAGCCTTCAAGATAGAGGAAACTTGGTACTTCCACAACACATAGTTTGTTGAGTCCAAGCGAAGCGGCACAAGGTTGCATATGTTAGATAGAAGGAACAGGGGAGATGCAGTAGCCATCAAAACAGAGGATGAGCTTGAGGAAGACATGAGGTAAAGAAAAAAAATTGGTAAATTTAGGTTATTTCTCTGATACCATAAAGCAACACACAAAATGAGAGAATATGATTTGCCTTCATTTTATTACTGTGTGAATAGTCCTTTATACACAATGAATGAAGATAAAAAAAAAAAAAAAGGAAAGATTTGTACAATAATTTTACAGCAAAGCAATCTCAATTAAGGGCATAATTTTAGACAATAATGATGGGAGAATTATTCTCTAATAGTGGCAAGCAAGGTCAGTGCATGTCACGAAAATTCGAAAAAGTTGTTTGGGACCACTAGCATTCTTTGCAAAGGTTGTGGCAAGATAGTAGGATATGAAAAAATAAAATGTCGCGTTGCTCATTTTTAGTGGTTGGCATGATTCGTTTTAGCTGATTTCTTGTTTCCAATTTACAATCGTCTTCTAACTTCGTTTTCATCGAAAAGAGGTTGCATTCTTTGTGCGCCTAAGTTCGTTCATTGAAGCAAAGCCTGAGCGTCGAAGAGTGGTTTTCATTAGTTTTCGTAGTTTTTCTAGTGTTTCCTTGTATTCAGTTTAGTGTAAAATGTTATATTTCAATTTCTCTATTGTTGTTTTAAGTAAGTTAATTACTATGAGCTAAAATTCTTGAAGGTTTGGCTCATGGTGTACCCTATTTTGTAACCATGTTTGAGTTATATATTATTTGGGATGAACTTTATGAGATTTCCTTTTAGGTTTGGCTCAAGGAGAAAACTTGGTGCATGATTTGCCCTTTAAGTATGACTTAAAAGGAGAAAAAATTGGGGTTGCTGAAGTTATGTGAAAGGCTGCCAAACCATAGCTCCAACTCTCCAAGTCTTTTTTTTTTCTTCACAAATTCATCGCCCGATTGGCTCCCACAAGCCATTCTAAGGTTGGAGGATAGAGGTAAAGACGTTGGTGGTCGTCCTCAGCTCGATCGTGTAAAGAAATTCCCTATGGAGTGATTGAATTCAGCACCAAAAGGTTGGTAAATTTCATTCTTTGTTTTTCCGGTTTAGAAGTGCATGTTTTTCTTAGGCAAAATTAATGAAATTAAAATGCTTTCGATCCAAATCGCTTCCACTAGAGTGTCGTACACTCCTTCAAGTTACTTAAAGACTGAACCAGCTATCAATTCTATAGGTCAAGACCTCTCAACTCTCAAGTGTCGTTCAGGACCAATAGTTATTTCTCTTTTTGTCAATTAAGAAACCAATATCTCTATCTGAAGGAATTGAATCCTTAGCGGAAGAAAATTTAATCGTTATGAATGCAATTTTGTCAATTAGATAACCGATACATTGGGCAAAATACAAATTAAGCATGGTTTTAATAAACAGATCTAAAACTATTTTAGATATGAGGAACTTACATGAAAATACGCAAATCACAGCATAATGCTCCTCAATCATGTACAACGAATTCCTCCAACGAACACAACCAATCGTGAACACCCGCTATAACTCTAGGGAGAGATTTGATGGTGGAATCGTGTAGTCTTGAAGGGAGAAAGTTTACAGCAATGGTGGCTGAAAAATGTGAGAGCGTTGAGAGAAAAATTTGAGAGAAGAACTTCTTTGTGTATCGTAAGTTGAGAGAATGAGAGAGCCACACTGAACTCCTCCAAACTGAACGATAAGTGGGAGGGAAGTTATTTCCCTACTTGATCTCAACCGTTGATCATAATCAAAACGATCTCAGCCATCAATTATTATTAAATAATAATTATTTATTTAATTAATTATAATTAATTTAATTAAACCAATATTAATTAAATTAATTATAACATAAAGTATTTAATTCAATTTAAACTATAGTCAATTGAATTAAATTGACCAATCAATTAATTCTCAATTAATTGTTTCCCCACATTAATTAAACATCAAATATTTAATTAATTTTACAATTGAATCATATTCAAATGTACTTCTCTCATTTAACCTATAGTTTTAATGTGCATCAAATGTACATTAATCATTAACTATAGAATTAATTTGATTAAATCACATTTAACCAAATTAAATTAAATTAATCAATTCTCCAATTAATTAATTTATGAACTAATTTAATTAAATTCATAATTCTCTCATAAATTAATTTTGAATCACATCCAAAATTAATTTTATTATAAAGTTTAATTCTATAATATTTAAACTTACACTATAATGTACCTCTATACATTTTATTAATTGTATCAAATACAATTAACTACAATCCCTTAATATTCAAGACTATATAATCTCAGTACCTGTTACGAGCTAGCAGGTGGACCTAATGGACCTACAGATCAGAAGCTCCATCGATACGAGATTAACTAGCTAAACTCATTAACCAAGTTAATCAACATTCGTTAACTGTGGGTCACTCCACTAAAGACCCACAACTGCACTCTTCTAACTGTAGAATATTTCTGTGTCCATGGATATCGACCAATACAGTAAGTCAATCCTTCACGAGTGTTCGTAACACCAGCTGGGTCAAATTACCATTTTACCCCTAGGTTACCTCTGGATCCTTAAGTACCACTAATCCCTCTAATGAACAAGTTGTTTAGGGTCCAACCACTAAACAGGAGTTCCTCTCCGACCAGGAGAGGATGGCGCACCTTTGTTCAAGCCCCAGAATCAGCCCTTAAGGGAACACACATCTATTTACCCCAATAGGAGAAGGAGTGAATTCCATCTTGTACTTTTATGTTCCCAGCCCCCACTCAGTCTTGCCCCTGAAATGGTAGGATTATTGACTCGACGAACAGGTCACTTTCACCCATAAAAATCTAAGGACAATCCCTCCTAAAAAGGGATTCATAACAGACTCAGGATTGAGATTGAGTTACCTAGGTCATCCTATTGAAATAGAAACCTAAACTAGTTAATGGTGTTACATCTAGTGGTTACTATTTCGCGGTCCGGTCTTATGCAAACTCATTGCATAGGTTACCCCCACTTACATGTCTCCTACATGGATGCTTTGGATCAATGCATCTGTATCGAATAGGCAGTGGGTCGTATCACATAGTGTCACCAGGATAAGGTACCCAACCTTATCCCTATACTATAGACCATTTAGGTTGTTACTTGAGTGATCCCCATATGTCCCCACATACTAGTCAAAGTTTCATTTAAACAACCTTAGATCTTAGTTTATTGGATTTAGGGTTTATTAATGCAAACTCGATTATTCAATAACAAATTACTAAATCACTCCAATAACGCTTTATTGAGATCGATTAATTTGTTTCATTTACTATCTACGAGTTCTAGGACATAAAACCCAACACTATCCAGTTTCAATAACATGTAAAGATATTCATGTAAACTAGTCTTTTAACGACCATTAAAGGACTTCTAAATCTCCTAACCTTGTTGGGTTTTATGTCCTAAAACTCGTGGATAGTAAATGTAACAAAGTTAATCGATAAAGAGTTATTAAGTTTATTCAATATGTAGTTATTGAATGGTTGTTTAATTGTACATTAATTAACCCAAATCCAATAAACTAGAACCCATGGCTATATAATGAACACTTGAACTTTATGTGTGGACATAAAAGAGGATCAAGTTCAGGTGATAGCCAAAACGGTCTATAGTATAGGGATAGAGGCTAGGTGCCTTATCCTAGGGACACTATGTGACGCAGCCCGCTTTGTATTTGTTACAAACGATGTGATCCTGAATCGTTCATGTAAAGACATGCGAGTGGGGGCATCCTATGTAAAGAGTTTGCATAAGACCATGTTGGGTTTTATGTCCTAAAACTCGTAGATAGTAAATGATGACAAATTGTTCACTTGTATCAATACGTTGTTATTGAGATTTTTACAATAAAGAGTTATTGTTACTGAAATTGCACAATTCGATCCAAATCCAATAAACTAAGATCCTTGGTTGTTTAGATGAAACGTGGACTAATATGTGGGGACATATGGGGATCAGTGTGTAGACACCGTATTTGGTCCGGCTTGATTTTTAGTAATAATGTTTGAAGTTTTCCAATATTTGGTGGTCAATCTGTTTTTTGGTATGCCAACAAGAGCATAGCTCAACTGGCATAAAGATGTACAGTTAACCACGAGGTTTGTGGTTTTGAATCCCCCTCCCCACATATTATAAAAAAAAATTGTTTTTTTTTTTTTTTTTTTGGTTTTCATGGTTTATTTTCATTTTCATTTTATTTTCTTTTTTTTTTTGTTTTTATTTAATTTATTTCTTTATCTTTTTTTTTTATTTCATTTAATTTTATTTAATTTTTTTTTCTTTGGTCTTCCCCCATTCCTTTTCCCTCTCAAGTTCAAATGAATTTCAAGGTGATTTTGGATTTTTTTCTTTCAAATGAATTTCAAGTTGTTTCTATTTAGTTTGGATTTTTGAAGTAAAATTCAAAACGAGTTTTGTTTTAGAATTTAAAAATCAATGTCAATTTCGTGTTAAAGTGAGATTCCAAATCAATGTCTTATGGTTTTAGATTAAAAAGTAATTTCAATTTTAATTAAATTGGAAGTTAACCAATGGCAATGGATTTTTTTCCCCTTTTAAATTAAATTGCAAATCATTTTAAATTCCTAAAAGATTAAGTCAAATTTCAAAAGCCAAAAATCAAAATGTTTTTTTTTTAAATGAGGTTCAACCCATCTTCTTTTTTTTATCATTATTTATTTTGGCTGCTTAATATCTTAAATTAAAAAAGAGGATTGATTATGGAAAGTTTTAGCTAATTTTGTTTAAGAAGGTATTTAAGGAAAGTAGCTTAAAGTTTTTTTTTTTTGAGATTAATTTCAATTTACTTTGGTTTGGAATTTTGGTTTGAATTTCAATTGCCTTTCAAAAGTGAATTTCGATTTGTAATGCTTAATTGAGTTTAACATGAAAATTTGAATTGGATGTCAATTTTGTATTAATTTTAAATTAAAATTTCAAAATGCTTCAAAGTATTAAATGATGATTTTGAATGATTTTATCACTCGTAAGTTGTTAATTTACATTTATGTCGTTAAAATGTGAATTAATTAATAAGAGACAAAATAATTCATATAAAACCTATGACGGAGTTGAAATTATTTTCACATTCTTGAGGTAATTTTATTTTGGGAAAAATACACTTTTGGTCCCTGAGGTTTGGGTTAAGTTACACTTTGGTCCCTGAGTTTTCAAACTCAACAAAAATACCCCTGAGGTTTGAGATAAGGAGCAATTTAGTCCCTGTCGTCCAATTTGCCGTTAAATACTAACGGAATGCTGACGTGACACTATTACTTTAATTAAAAATTTATTTTTAATATTTTTAAATAAAAATATATTAAAAAAATAAAAAAATATTATTATTTTATTAATTTTTTTAATTCTTTTTCCTTCTTTCTTCTCCTTCTTCTTTCTCTTCTCCCCTTTCTTCTTCAACTTCTTCTTCTCAACCTCCGGTGCCGGTGGCCGCCACCGCCAGCCACCGGCAAGATTTTTTTTTCTTCCTTCCTTTTTTTCTTCTTCTCCTTCCTCGAAGTTTCAACCTCTATTTTTTTAACTGAAAGAGAAAGGAGGAGGGAGGAGGATGTAACGGGGAGGGAGGGAGGGACCTCCTCCCTCTATTCAAGCGCCGAAAAACAGAGGGGGGAGGGAAGGACCTCCTCCCTCCGTTCCGGCGCCGGAAAACGGAGGAGGGAGGAACCCTCCTCCTTTCTCTTTTAGTTTTTTTTTTTAAAAAAAAAATATAGGTTGAAGCTTCGAGGAAGGAGAAGAAGAAGAATAAAAGGAAGGAAGAAGAAAAAAAAATCTTGTTGGTGGCCAGTGGCCGCCGGCCACCGGAGTTGGAGAAGAAGAAGTTGAAGAAGAAAGGGGAGAAGAGAAAGAAGGAGAAGAAAGAAGGGAAAAAGAATTAAAAAAATTAATAAAATAATAGTATTTTTTATTTTTTAAATATAATTTTATTTTAAAATATTAAAAAAAATAATTTTTTAATTAAAATAATAGTGCCACATCAGCATTCCGTTAGTATTTAACGGCAAAATTGGACGGCAGGGACTAAATTGCTCCTTATCTCAAACCTCGGGGGTATTTTTGTTGAGTTTGAAATCTCAGGGACCAAAGTGTTACTTAACCCAAACCTCATTGACCAAAAGTGTATTTTTCCCTTTTTTTTCCCTTAATTAGGAAATTTCTACATGATAATAAAGTCATGGGGGAACAAGGTAAGGTGAAATTAGTGAGACATTTAATTTTCAATTTTCATTCTTTTTTTTTTCTTCTCAAATTTTATTTGTTTATTTTTGTTAAGACATGAACCTTTGTTTAATGAATTCGAGTAATGAAATAAAATGTTTTCAAACGGGTGTTGTAGGGTGCTAATACCTTCCCTACACATAACTGACCCCCGAACCTAATTTTTGTTTCTAAGACCAGTTCATTTTTTAAAACGGGTGACCAATCACACACCCCAAGATGATTGGTGACGACTCCAAACCTTTAACCTCGAAAGAGACCCTTAGGAAAGGACGTCGGCCGATCCGCGTCGCGATGACGTTGCGACAGCTTGGCGACTCCACTGGGGGTTTTTCGTAAGAGGGTCAATGTCGTTTTCATTTTTTTTTATTATTCGATTCATTTTGTTATTTATTTATTTATTATGTGGTCCATCTTATTTTCTGCGTAGTTGTTGTTGGAGTGACTTGTGTGAACATATTTTGTGCTTTAATGAATGCATTGTTAATTCATATTATATTGTCATGCATATCACACAACCACAGCTCTATACCCGGGCTTTACCTTTAGGATTAGGATCGAGGATGTAGTAGTGTTGACCTTCGAAGGGACATAATTGCCCTCGTGCAGGCGCATGAAAAAACCTGCCTCTAGTTAGTTCATTTGTTATTTTATAACATTTGGATTAATTTGGAGACCTTTTTATCCATTAGGACTAGAATTTCTCTACCTCAATTAATATTCATGTCATGATTTTGTATTGTCATTTTAGTTTGAATAAAAGGGTAAATCATGGAAAATAGGTTTCAAAGTCCATTCTTCTTAGTGTCACTTGTTTTTTCTTGTTTTTTTTTGTTCTTCATTTTTTTTTTTTTAAAAAAAAAAAAGCTTAAACTTTGTTTAAAAAATGTTTTCTTTTAAAGAATTTAAGTTTTTGTCAAGAAAAAATTCTTAAAAAAAAAAAGTTTAAATTTTGTTTAAAAAATGTTTTCTTTTAAAGAATTTAAGTTTTTGTCAAGAAAAAATTCTTAAAAAAAAAGTTTAAACTTTGTTTAAAAAAATGTTTTCTTTTCAAGAATTTAAGTTTTTGTCAAGGATAAAAATTCTTTGAAAACTAAAGTTTAAACTTTGTAAAAAAAAATGTTTTCTTTTCAAGAATTTAAGTTTTGTTAAGAATAAAAATTATTTGAAAAAGCTTAGACTTTGTTTTAAAAAAATGTTTTCTTTTAAAGAATTTAAGTTTTGTCAAGAAAAATTTCTTTAAAAAAAAGCTTAAACTTTGTTTAAAAAAATGTTTTCATTTAAAGAATTTAAGTTTTGTCAAGAAAAAATTCTTTAAAAGAAAGCTTAAACTTTGTTTAAAAAACTGTTTTCTTTTAAAGAATTTAAGTTTTGTCAAAGAAAAATTCTTTAAAAAAAAAAAGCTTAGACTTTGTAAAAAAAGTTCTCTTTTAAAGGATTTAAGTTTTTGTCAAGGAAAAAATCTTAAAATAAAAAATATAGACTTTGTAAAAAAAAGTTCTCTTTTAAAGGATTTAAGTTTTTGTCAAGGATAAAAATTCTTTGAAAACTAAAAAAGTTTTCTTTAAAAGGGTTTAAGCTTTTGTCAAGAATAAAAATTCTTTGAAAACTAAAGTTTAGACTTTGTAAAAAAAAAGTTTTCTTTAAAAGGGTTTAAGTTTCTGTCAAGAATAAAAATTCTTTGAAAACTAAAACTTAGACTTTGTTTGAAAAAACTTTCTTCTAAAGAGTTTAAGTTCGGTCAAGACACAAAAAATCTTTGAAAAGTAAAAGTTCAATTTTTTGTTTAGAGAAAAATTTTCTTTTAAGTAAAGAGTTTAAGTTTTTGTTTATTTATTTATTATTTTTTTAAAAAAAAAATCCTTTTTCTTCTTTTTTTTTTAGTTTAATTTTTGTTTTGAAAGAGGGTTTTCTAAGAAAGAGTTAAATTTTGTCAAGACAAAGAGGTTATTTAAAAAAAGGATTAAAGAGTTCAATTTTTGTTTTTTTAAAAAAGGGGGGGTTTTAAGAAATTTAATTCTTGCCAAAACAAGAAACTTTCTTTAGAAAGGGAAAACTTGTTTTCTTTCAAAAAGAAAAAAAAAAGAAAAAAAGAAAAGAGTCTTTCTATTTTGTTTAAGTGAAAAAGTTATCCCTACATTCTTTTCATTTTTTCCTCTTTTATCTTCTTTTCAATCTTTGTTTTTCCTAAAAAGGAATCTATCCCAAGGAGCGTTTTTTCCCTTTCCTTTTTTATTATCTTTTTTTTTTTTTGCTTTTGTTACTCCATTTGAAGTCGAATTTAGTATTTAGTTTAGTCATATCATTTAGTTTGGGTCATGCATCATGTTTTGGAATTAGTAGTGTCGACCTTCGAGTGGATTGCGAATGCTCCCGTGTAGGCGCATGAAAGGTCCTCCCCATTTTTCATGACATTAAAGTAGTTTTCTCACATTTTTAATTTAAATTAATTTCTCCATAGCATTATCTTACTTTTTTAGATGAAGTAATGTCGGCCTTCGAAGAGATTGTGAATGCTCCTGTGTAGGCGCATGAAAAATCTATTTTAATTTAAAGCGGTAGTTAATTATTATTTCCTTACATTTTCTTTTCCTCCAAAAAGGGAACAAAATGAATGCCAACGTACCCATAGAGTCGATACGGTCATCTTCCTCTGAATATGATGAGCTGAGTACTGTGCTACAATGGGCAGAGCAGACACAACTAAAACATGGGGATAGTCTGCCTTATAAAAGCCTCGTGTCATCATCCTTCTCAAGTCAAGTTCAAATCATTGCTAATGAGCTAGGGGAGCTGAAGGCTATTTTGGAAGGTTTAACGCCGGAAAGAAGATTTCTGTTCTCAAAGAGATTCGACCATATTGCAGACCTCATGTATATTCCAGTTAACCGATTCACCATCCAGGCTTTGTTAGAATTCTGGGACCCGACCTACAGGTGTTTCGTATTCCAAGATTTTGACTTGGTCCCGACCATTGAGGAGTACCACACGATGCTGAACATTGAAGAAAAAGGTGGAGAAATGATCTATTGTTTCAACCCACAGTTAACTGCGAAGAGAACTTTATCCAAATTTCTAGCTGTACACCTGAAGGAAGTGCAGAAAAATATGAAAGTGAAAGGGGTTGAAGAGTCTATATCTACAGATTAACTAACAGAACTCGCTCGCAAACACATAAATGAAGAAAAGGGCCTGGTTCTGTTATCTTTGTGCATCTACGGGATGGTCTTGTATCCCAAAGTTAAAGGATATGTGGATGGCGATGCCTTGAAGCTATTGTTCAGCATTGAGAAGGGGTGGATCCAACCATACCTCTTCTAGCGGAAACGGTTCGGGCGCTCAATTATTGTAAATCCAACAAAGGCGGGAAGTTGAGATGTTGTGTTCCCTTACTCTATATTTGGGTGCATAGCCATTTTAAGTTCCCAGAAGATTTTGGCTGTCGAAAAATCAACTTCAGCAGCACCTGGAATCTAACAAGGAGTACAATTGTAGAATTTGGTACGGCCCCATGGAACTCAAGTTTTCCGAGGAAAGAAGCATGGGTGTCCTTCTTTTCGAATTCCAAGTTAGAACATGTGATTTGGAAGGCACATTGGATGCCCCTAAAATTCTTAATCTACAGATGCGGGAGCTTCCACACAGTCCCTCTAGTAGGCCCTTGGGGATGCGTCCATTATGCTCCATTATTGGCCTTGCGGCAAAGTTTGTTTAAACAATTCATACCAGCAACTCATGGTCTGCAAAAATTAGAATTTTCCTACAGTTGCGAGGATTCTAACGAAAAGAAGCGACAAGTGCTGACTTCCTGGGGAACAGTTAGAAGGATAAATGGCAATAGTCATTCTGAGGGAGTTACTCCAGAATATTTGCAATGGCGCATTAAGAGGAGCAAGATCCCAATTACGACTCGTGACAATGTGGGAGAATCATCTAATAGAGCAGTAGATAAGCCTAACCAGCTAGCGACAGAGCGGAAAGAGTTAGTGGGAAGAAATCAAACATTGAAACTAGAAAATGAAAAATTACAGCAAGAGGTCAAACGTTTGATCGACCAAGTAACTCAAGCTAGTGGCAAACTCGAAGAAGTAGAGAGAGTTTCAAAAAAACAAGCCAAGCGAGAAAGAGATTATGATATATTGGACGAGGAGAATAGAAGGTTGATTAAAGAGAATCATGCTCTGAGGAATGAGAATACTGCACTGCGAAGAGCAACTCGTTCACAAGAGGACAAGATCAAAGACCTTTCAAGAGGCAAAGAGACTCTCTTAGAGTTAGTTGCGGAATTAAACGAAACCATCAACAAGCAGAAAATGCAACTTATCGAGTTTGAAGAAGCCAATACTGCTCTAAGGCGAACGCTGGACAATCTACGCGTAAATATGCAGGCTCAATCAGAAGAGTCTGAAGCTTTAAAAGGTTATGCAAGCTCGTTAGAATGTCAGCTCCAAGCATTTCAAAGGGCAAGCGAACAGTTGTCGCTAGAGAGAGGACAGTTAGAAGAAAAATACTCCTCATTAAGGGGAGATTATGCCATTATGAGAGATGACATGCAAATAATTCTTGGGAAAGTAAATCGGACCATGAACACTATCAAGATCATGGCTAGGAGAGCCCAAGGATTTGCAGAATGGGCAAGGGATCTTCGAGAGAATACATCACCTATGGCCTCTAATGCAGAGGAGTTGTTTGAGTTTTTAGGGATGATTCGTAGAGACCTTGGGTACTTTGGTCACTTTCATTAATGTTCCCTTTCTCCTTGTTTTCTAATTCCCCAACTGTTTATTTTGTAGATATATTCATTTTTTTCCTCAATAATAAAATTTCATTCATTCGTGCATCTCATACTGTTCTTTCTTCTATTTCGTTTTTTTACTTACTCTAAGACTTTTCTTTTAAAAATAAAAACAGAACAGTAAAATAGCTCGTTCAACAAGAGTCTACCACGCTTACAACACTAGGCGTAGAACAAGGATTATGGAAGAAAAGGGTGAACAAGAGAAGACTAAGCGGGACATCGAGGAAATCAACGAAAAGGTTGATGCAATCATTGCCACTTTAGAAAAGGGCAAAATGGTTGCAGATACGACTGCACCAGACACTCCAATTGGAAACCCTTAAGTTGGCCTACCATTTCCACCCAGTTTCGCTTCACATGTTCGTACGACAACAGCAGCGTCCATGCCACGACATACTACCTATAACCCCTTATATGACATACCTGTTGGGCAATACCCTTTTCCACCATTTAAAGAAGGCCAAATCCCCCAAATCCCCATGGCTAGCCAAGCTAGTGCTTCTTATTTCAAGCCATAATTTTCAAAAATATATTTTGTGGTCCATAACTTGGATGACCCAGAAGTGAAGAAGGAGCTAGTCGCGCCCTCTAATGAAAAACTTGAAGTTTTAGAGGAAAGATTGAGGGCGGTTGAGGAAACTAGTGTTTTTGGGAACATGGATGCCACTCAATTATGCTTGGTCCCAGATGTTGTAATCCCACCGAAATTCAAACTGCCAGAATTTGAAAAATATGACGGGACGACATGCCCTAAAAGTCACATTGTTATGTACTATAGGAAGATGGCAGCGCACGTTCATAATGATAAGCTGCTCATACATTGTTTTCAGGACAGCCTAAAAGGTCCAGCCGCCCGTTGGTATATGCAGCTCGATAGTTCACATGTTGTCACATGGAAGAACTTGGCTGATTCCTTCTTCAAGCAGTACAAGCACAATATTGATTTGGCTCCCGACCGACTGGACTTACTGATGTGGAATTTTCCTATTGCAAGCGCACGGGTCAAGTAATAATATAGTGAATGTGATATTCGAATGTCGTCCTCTGGATTGGATTTCTAATCAATTTTAATTACCGAAAATACTCTTGCCCAATTTTATTTAGGGAACCAAACAGAGTGAGAATGAATGTAAATCAAACACCAAACAATGAAAAAGTATGACAATCTAATGGAGACAACAGTCTTGGGGATTTGATTTCACCAATTGGGATTATGGATTAATTCATGGATTAATGACATGCTATTAATCATAAATCTACGAATACTAAAAACACACATATCTCTCCCGAGCATATATGATTCTCCCACATGCAATGAACCCGATATCCCTATCTAAATTCATTAAACGTGCAAGGCATTAAGGTTATCCTTTTTAACGGTTTCTAGAATTAACTATTATCTCCTGATTTCTAGCTAAATCCTAGTTATGCATAATGAGTTATAAGCTAAATCCTCTCTCCTGAGTTAGATTTGAGCACAAACAACATTCAATTCATGGTCGGTAAATTGAAAGCATTAAACAAACATTATGCATAAATGAATCAATAACAACAATCCATAAATTAAATCCATAAAGCGCCCAACAGCTACATCAATCCCTAAGAATTACACTTAGCTACACATAACCCGCGTTATAATATAGCACAAGTCTAAACAAGCCATAAAAACTACAAAAGCAAAGGGTAAAGAGAATTAAATGCTAGGTAGGCCGAGACCGCACGTCCCCGTGACAATCCCCATGAACAATCGTTTGATTCCCGCTTTTCCACCACTTGTTTCAGCTTCAAAAGTCCCTTTTTCTCTGTTTTACGGCTCCAAATCGTCCAAGAGAAGTCCATCAATCAGCCCTAATCGTAAAATACTTATAGGGAAAATTTTGGTCGTAGCGTCGCGACGCTGTGAGGGTAGCGTCGCGACGCTACCGCGGTTTTACAGATTCTGGGATTTTCGACCGAGAGCGTCGCAACGCTGTGAGATTTTCACGCGAACTCTAATTTTGGAAGGCCAGCGTCGAGACGCCCAAAGAGCAGCGTCCGGACGCTGGCTCTCGGCTAGGATGACTTTGACTTCTTCCAACTTGAATCTTTTTCCATTCTTCGGCCTCTTTTCGCATCCTGAGCACCCTATTAGCTCCAAAACATATTTCCTACAAATACAACACATAAATGCATAATTTTGGCCAAGTAATTGTAAAAGACTAGCTTAATTAATTAGAGAAAAGTAGCTAGCTATGCTCGCTATCACTTACAGAGGATGGAAAAGAAGAGTACTGAAGACTTCAAGGATTATGCCCAAAGGTGGTAGGATACGACAGCTCAGGTCCAACCCCCTTTAACAGATAAGGAGCTTTCTGCCATGTTCATCAATACCCTAAGGTCCCCATTCTATGAACATATGGTTGGAAGTGCGTCGACCAATTTCTCCGATATCATTATCATTGGGGAAAGAATTGAGTACGGGATCAAACATGGTAGAATAGCCAAAACCGTTGAATCCTCAGGCACGAAGAAGGGCAATGCTTCAAAAAAGGAGGGAAAAGTACAGATGATACGGAAGGTGGATAAGTCTCATCGACAAATCCACCAACCCATGGCACAATATCCTTTGAATTATTTACCTACATATGGATACTATCCACACCAGGTGAATAATGCATCAACGCAGAACTCCCCATTTTATGGCCAAAATACCAGACCCCAAATGGATCAGAATTTTCAGTCTCGTAGACAACAACAAACAATCACTCTAGGTCAGCAAAATAATCGAGCATCTTATAAGCAAGCCCAATTTGATCCGATTCCAATGACATATACTGAGCTCTTGCCTCAGTTAATCCAAAACCATCAGTTGGCACCCAAGCCTGTTGCTCCATTGCAACCCCCTTCTCCAAGATGGTATGACCCTAATGCAAGGTGTGATTACCATGCAAGTGTTGTTGGGCATTCTACAGAAAATTGCACTGCTTTGAAGTATAGGGTGCAAGAGCTCATTAAGGCTGGATGGTTGAACTTTAAAAACGAGGAAGGACCCAATGTTGAATAATCCTTTACCAAATCACCAGGTGAATGCAATAGATCAGTGTCAGGATATTATCAAGAAGACAGATGTTACAGAGATCATGACTCCCAAGGAGAAGCTTTTTAAGATTCTCCTCGTTAACGGATATGTATCAATTGAGTATGCACACAAGGACCTTGTTCAAGAAGGATTCGATGATTATCTGACTTGCCCATTTCATGTTGGGGCAAAGGAACATTCTTTGGAACAATGTCATCATTTTCATAAAAGGGTCCAAGAACTGGTGGATTCAAAATTTCTTGTGGTTGCCCAAGCCCATCACTAGGACAATGAAATAGGCGTCGTGGAAGAATTGCTGGCTAAAGAAAATTTGAATTCATCTTTCAAACTGAAGCCACTCACGATCTAGTACCGTGAGAAGACTACTACTCATGATCCAAAGTCGATCACCATTCAGGTGCCAGCGCCTTTCAAGTACAAGAGTTCCAAGGCAGTACCATGGAGTTATGAGTACAAAGTAACTATTAATTCAGAAGCTCCACCACTTTCAATTGACAACATTTCCGGAACGGGAGGTGTAACACGGAGTGGGAAATGTTACACTCCAGATCAGTTATTGAAATGCTCAAAGAATATAATAGAAGAGAAGAATGAGAAGGTTGAGAATAATACAGATAGCAACGTCAAGCCAACAGTGATGAAGAAATCAAGGGACAAACAGACTGTGTCCGAAGAAGAAACTCAAGAATTTTTAAAGTTGGTTAAGCAAAGTGAATACAAAGTAGTGGAACAGCTAGCTCAAACGCCTGCTAAGATCTCCATATTATCTTTGTTGTTATCCTCTGATTCACATCGAGACACGATATTGGAAGCTTTGAATCAAGCATATGTTTCTAAGGACATCACTTCAGATGGTCTAGATAATATCGTGGGGAATATAACTGCTCAAAACACCATAACTTTCACTGATGATGAGATACCGCCCGAAGGCACAAGACACACGAAGGCACTTCATATTTCAGTCAAGTGCAAGAACTTTTTAGTAGCAAAAGTCCTGATGGATAATGGGTCTTCTTTGAACATAATGCCAAAATCAACGTTGGAAAGATTGCCAGTGGATATGTCCCATATGAGGCCAAGTACCGTAGTAGTAAGGGCCTTCGATGGGGCACGCAGTCAGGTGGTTGGTGACATTGAGATTCCAATACAAATCGGCCCATGCACATTTAACATAACCTTTCAAGTTATGGACATCCCCTCTGCTTATAGTTTCTTGTTAGGGCGGCCTTAGATACATTCTGCAGGAGCTGTCCCATCATCGTTGCACCAGAAACTCAAATTTTCAATTGGAAGGAGCCTAGTAATTGTATTTGGTCAAGAGGATATCTTGGTTTCTAGGCCAGCTTCAATGAAATATATTGATGCAGCAGAGGAAGCTTTTGAGTCATCTTTTCAAACATTTGAGGTGGCAAGTGCCACGACGCTATATGGGGAAAGAAAGAAATCTAAATCCCGATCATCAATCATGACATTCAAGGAAAGCAACAGTCATTTAGATGATGTTTTAAGCCTATCAAAAAAGCCGAATAAGCCGAATAAAGCAGACATGACCAGGGTACAGAAGCGAGAAAAAGAGAGGCGTTTGGCTAGATTTGAAAGTTGCGAACCAGAATATGGAGAAAAAGTCATTCCTCATCTCTACCACTCGTTTGAAAGTGCTGGTATAATTCGTCCAGGTGATTTTGCAGTTGCAGTAGTGACTAAAGAGGAAGAAATGGGTCCATGGATCTACCCGTGCCCAGAAAACTTCGAGCTCAACAATTGGAGTACTATTGAATTATCGTCATTTGCTGTTAAGATGTCGAAGTAATTGACCACTTTTTATTGTTTTTTGCAATTTCAATTTTCAATTTCAAGTTAGGTTAGTCATTTTACTCATTTTATTTTCCAGATTTTTTTCTATGTGTTCAAGTAAATTTCATCATTCAATGAAGATTTTAGTTCATTTCCCTTTGCTATTGCATATTACACTCTCCATGGCAAAATATTTACTCTTCTTTTCTTCTCTTTTCTCTCTATGTCAAATTATCAACATCTTAAGCAGTAATACTGAGATTGAATGTGCAAACGATTCTCAATACGAACTTGATATTCCTAGACACAATGTTGAGTCTGACGAGGAAGAAGAAGATTTTGAACCTAGTGCTGAGTTGTTAGAAATGATAGAGGAAGGGGAAAAAGCGTTGGGCCCCCATGAAGAGTTAACAAAGATAATTAACCTGAGATCACAAGCGGAATTCAAGGGGTTCAAATTGGCACTAATGTCTCTACAGAAACTCGCAAAAAGCTTATTGATTTGCTCACAGAATATGTTGATATTTTTGTTTGGTCCTATCAAGACATGCCTGGGCTAGACACGAATATTGTAATGCATCATTTACCACTCAAACCTGAGTGCAAACCAGTAAGGCAAAAGTTGCGAAAGATGAAGTCGGACATGTTAATTAAGATAAAGGATGAAGTAAGGAAACAAATTGATGCTGGATTTTTTACTGTGTCCAATTACCCTGAATGGGTTGCAAACATTGTTCCTGTGCCAAAGAAGAATGGGCAAGTTAGGATGTGTGTGGATTATAGGGATTTAAACAAAGCAAACCCTAAAGATAATTTTCCACTACCTCACATTGATGTGTTGGTAGATAACACTGCTAGTTTCTCTACATTCTCTTTTATGGATGGTTTTTCAGGCTACAATCAAATAAAAATGGCACCTGAAGATCAGGAAAAAAACTACATTTATTACATCGTGGGGAACATTCTGCTACAAAGTTATGTCGTTTGGTTTGAAAAATGTTGGGGCCACCTACCAGAGAGCCATGTGTTGGGTTTTATGCCCTAAAACTCGTAGATAGTAAATGAAACAAATTAATCGATCTAAATAAAGCGTTATTTGAGTGATTCAGTAATTTGGTTATTGAATAATCGAGTTTGCATTAATAAACCCTAAATCCAATAAACTAAGATCCAAGGTTGTTTAAATGAAACTTGGACTAGTATGTAGGGACATACGGGGATCAGTGTTCAAGTAACAACCTACATGGTCTATAGTATAGTGATAAGGCTGGGTACCTTATCCTGGT
Organism: Luffa aegyptiaca; assembly: GCA_017139565.1. Lineage (NCBI taxonomy): Eukaryota > Viridiplantae > Streptophyta > Magnoliopsida > Cucurbitales > Cucurbitaceae > Luffa > Luffa aegyptiaca. The sequence goes on along the minus strand of CM029405.1, from coordinate 17,394,262 downwards.
GACACTATGTGATACGGCCCACCTTGTATCCGATACAGATGCAATGATCCAAAGCATCCATGTAGGAGTCATACGGGTGGGGGTATCCTATGCAATGAGTTTGCATAAGACCGGACCGCGAAATAGTAACCACTAGATGTAACGTCGTTGACTAGTTTAGGTTTCTATTTCAATAGGATGACCTAGGTAACTCAATCTCAATCCTGAGTCTATTATGAACTCCTTTTCAGGAGGGATTGTCCTTAGATTTGTATGGGTGAGAGTGGCCTGCTCGCCGACTCAATATTCCTACCATTTCAGGGGCAAGACCGAATGGGAGTTGGGAACATAACAGTACAAGATGAAATTCACTCATTCCCCTATTGGGGCAAGTAGATGTGTGTTCCCTTAAGGGCTAATTCCGGGGCTTGAACAAAAGCGCGCTGTCCTCTCCTAGCCCGAGAGGAATTTCTGTTTAGTGGTTGGACCCTAAACAGGTTGTTCATTAGAGGGATCAGTGGTACTTAAGGATCTAGAGGTAACCCAGGGGTAAAACGGTAATTTGACCCAGCTGGTGTTACGAACACACGTGAAGGATTGACTTACTGCATTGGTCGATATCCGTGGACACATAAATATTCTACAATGAGAAGAGTGCAGTTGTGGGTCTTTAGTGGAGTGACCCACAGTTAACGAATGTTGATTAACTTGGTTAATGAGTTTAGCCAGTTAATCTCGTATCGTTGGAGCTTCTGATCTGTAGGTCCATTAGGTCCACCTGCTAGCTCGTAACGGGTTCTGAGATTAATTAGTCTTGATATATAAGTTAATTATAGTTAATTGTATGTGATGCAATTAATATAATGTATGGAAATACATTATGGTCTAAGTTTAATTATAGAATTAAATTTTTATAATAAAATTAATTTTGGATATGATTCAAAATTAATTACTGAGAGATTTAACTATTTGAAGGAGTTCAAATATTAAATATGGATTAGATTCATATTGAACTATAGTTTAATATGATTGGTGATTCATATTACAACTATGGTATAAGAGATAAAATGAAATTAATTAGATATGTAATATTTAATTAATTTATGAATTAATTAATTGGAGAATTAATTGATTTAATTTAATTTGGTTAAATATGATCTAATCGAAATTAAAACTATAGTTGATAATTAATGTACATTAGATGCACATTAAAACTATAGGTTTAATGTGAAAGATATTCATGTATTAATTAAATATGATTTAATTAATATTAATTTAATTTTAATTATTTAATTTTAATTAAATTAATTAAGTAACTCCCATCAGGGAGTTACTACGTGGGATCTGGGAGTTATCCCAGAGTTCTTCCTCTCTCTCAAAAACTGACTATCAGTCGGACTTTTTCTCTCTTCCTCTTCTTTTTCTCTTTCAAGCTTCCCAAAAAGAAAAAGACAGCACCATTCTTGTTGCTCTTCTTTTTCTATTTTTCCCTTCTCCAAGACAAGACCTTTGGCTCCCACAAGCCTAATCTCACAGTCACGAGTTATAGTGGGTGTACTGTTTTGGTAGTGTTCTTGGAGCAAAAAGGCAATACGTGAATTTCAAGTTGGAGCATTGTGCTGAGGTGTTTGGCCACTACAATTCACGTAAGTTTCTTCAACTCTAAAGTAGTTTAGAGTAGTTTACAGCATGCTTAATCTTAGAATTTCATAGAAATTGTTCTGTGTTAATTGCCCAATGTATCAGTGTTTTCGTTCAACCCAATTAACAACGTTAAGTTCTGATATATGCTTTCGCTGCAAGAATTTTGATTCCTTCACCATGGTTACTTTATTCCATGATTTGATGCACAAGGAGATTGAAGTGTATGTAGATGATATGATTGCCAAGTCAAAAGAGGAGGAAGAACATACAACCGTTCTTCGCAAGTTGTTTGATCGATTGAGAAAGTTCCAGCTCAAGCTCAACTCGAGCAAATGTATATTCGGGGCAACCTCTGGTAAATTGTTAGGATTTGTGGTTAGCCAAGAAGGTATCAAGGTCGACCCTGACAAAGTCAAAGCAATTCTAGAAATGCCGCCTCCGTGAACACAGAAAGAAGTTAGAGGATTTTTGGGTCGGATAAATTATATTGCTAGGTTCATAGCACAATTGACCACAACATGTGAGCCTATTTTCAAGTTGCTTCGTAAAAACAATGATGGCATTTGGAATGAAGATTGTCAAACAACATTTGATAAAATTAAGCAGTATTTACGAAATCCACCGATCCTCGTACCACCAGTGCCTGGACGTCCACTCATTTTGTATCGCACCGTAACAGAAAGTGCAATGGGATGTGTATTGGGGCAGCATGATGACTCTGGTAGAAAAGAACGAACTATATACTATTTGAGCAAAAAGTTTACCAGTTGTGAAACCAGGTACTCCTCGATGGAAAAAACTTGTTGTGCTGTAGCCTGGGCTGCACGTCAATGTTGGGTTTAATGTCCTATAAACTCGTAGTTTGTAAATCATTAAACATATTCTATTTCCAATAAAGACGTTATTGAGGTTATTCAGTAAAAGATGTTATTGAATATGTAAATTGCGAATGATTAACCTAAATCCAATAAACTAAGATCCTTGACTATAAAATGAATACTCGAACTATATGTAAGGACATATCGTAGGATCAAGTTCAAGTTTATAGTCAAAATAGTCTATAGTATAAGGATACGGTTGGGTGCCTTATCCTGGTGACACTATGGACGCGGCCCACTTTGTATTAAGTACAAACGATGAGATCCTAAATCGTTCATGTGGTGACATGCGAGTGGGGGCGTCCTATGCAATGAGTTTGCATAAGACTGGACCACGAAATAAGTCACTTTCTCTTTATAACGCCGTTTACTGAAGAAACTGACTATTTCTCATAGATGACCTAGGTAACTCGTTCTTAATCCTGAGCTATCTATGAACTCCTGTTTATGAGAGATTATCCTTTGATCTGCATGGGTGAGAGTGGCCAGCATCGCCGACTCGACAAGCCTACCATTTTGGGGATAAGATCGAATAGATAGCTGGGGACATAGTTTCGCAAGACGGAATTCACTCCTACCCATTTTAGGGATAGCAGAGAGGTTGTTCTCTTAAGTACTAACTCCAGGACTTGAACAAGGGGCCCCACCCTCTCGTTGGATCGAGAGGAACTTAGGTTTGATGGTTGGACCGCAAACCGATTGTTCATTAGAGGATTAGTGGAACTTAAGGAACAAGAAGTACTATAGGGGTGTAACGGTTATTTGACCTAGCTATAGCTACGAACAACCTGTGAAGGAACGACTTACTGAACATGGTTAAATCAAGTGGACGGAAATATATCTATAGTGAGGGGAGTGCAACTATCGGGCTATAGTGGAGTGTCCCGATAGTTAACGAATGTTGGCTAGCTTAGATAATGAGATTAGTCGGTTAGCCTTGAATCGTTGGAGCCCATGATCTATAGGTCCATTAGGTCCCTCTACTAGCTCATATCGGATTAAAGCCTAGAACATATTGATAGGAATTTTTGAATCGTTCAAAAACGGGAAATAGGGTTTTTATCGTAAGACGTGTTCGACACAATGATTTAATTATGAATTAAATTAGGAATTGAGAGATGAGGTATTTGAAAGTGTTTTAAATACCATATATATGTATTAGGAATCATATATAATTCATGACATTAGGTGATAAAGATTGATTGGATCAATCATATCAAAATTACTTGGAAATGTCCCAATTAATTGCCTAGAAATCAATTTCAATTTTGAATTGAAATTGAAATGAATTGCAAGCTGAAAATTTACAATTAGGATACAATTCATAATGGATTTAGTGGCATTTCCACTCTTGCATGATGATGCATAGTGGAAAACAACACAACCATGCACTAGATGCATGTGTTGTGAAGTAGACACCTAGAATCCACTTTGAGGTGCATCTTGGCCATGTGGCTAAGTGTCATGAAGCTTGTCTTTGCATGGGAGATGTCTATAAAAGGGGCTTGAATTAGATTCAAGAAGAGCAAGCTTTCATTTAGTGTTATGCTGCAAATTTTCTCCCTCAAATTCTCTCTCATTTCATCTCCTTCCAAAAGCTTGTACCATCAAGCATTCCCTTCTATCTTTCTTCTATAGACTCCCACAAGTCTTTCTAGGCCCAAGAGAATAGTAGGGAAGACTCTAGAGGTTGTCCAAGGAGCATAGGACAGGCAAACACCACAAGGAGTTCCACATAAGTGAGCTACAAAGGTTGGTGTTCTCTCAACTCTATATTCTGTCTTTTATAGAACATGCATGCTTTAGGAGCAAAATTGAATGTCTTAAGTGCTTCCGATCTTCAATTGCTTCCGCATGTGTTATATGAACACCTTCAAATGGATGTGATTGGACCCATTGATCCCAAAGCTTCAAATGGACATCGGTTTATCTTGGTGGTCATAGATTACTTTACCAAAAGGGTAGAGGGAGCCTCTTATCGTGATGTGACAAAAGGGGTCGTGATCAAATTCATCAAGAAGGAGATCATTTGTCGATAGGGCCTCCCTGAGACCATAATATCAGATAACGCTAGAAACTTGAACAATAAGATGATGAGTGAGCTATGTGAGCAATTCAAGATTAAACATCTCAATTCCGCCCCCTACAGACCGAAAATGAATGGTGTTGTTGAGGCTGCAAACAAAAACATAAAAAGAATTGTTGAAAAGATGACTGTTATGTACAAAGATTGGCATGAAATTCTTCCCTTCGCTCTACACGGCTATCGCACGTCAGTTCGTACATCAACTGGGGCAACGCCTTTTTCCTTAGTATATGGTATGGAGGTTGTGCTCCCAATTGAAGTAGAAATTCCATCACTAAGAGTTCTTATGGAAGCTAAATTGGAAGAGGCTGAATGGGTCCAAAATCGCTATGAACAGCTCAATTTCGTTGAAGAGAATAGATTAACAGCATTGAGTAGAGGTCAGCTTTACCAAAGAAGGATGATGAGAGCATACGATAAGAAAGTTCGCCCAAGAAGATTTAGAGAGGGAGATCTTGTACTGAAAAGGATCCTTCCATTTCAAAAAGATCATCGAGGAAAATGGACTCTAAATTATGAAGGACCATTTGTGGTGAAATAGGCTTTCTCTGGAGGGGCATTAATCTTAACCAATATGGATAGCTGTGAATTATCAAGCCCAGTCAATTCAGACTATGTTCGGAAGTATTATGCATAGATTGTCTGACTATCTTTCCTAAGAAGGCTAGACAAAGTTGCAGAGAATTCAATAAGTGTTTTGGAAAGTTTCATTTCAGTCTCAGTATTTTGTTTAAAAAGGTTGTTTATCACTCACCATCTCCACCCTCTCAATTTGGAGATATTTCTTTTCTTCATTGTGTACTTTGATGATTAATAAATGATTTGTTTCCTCCATTTTGACCAGTATAGTTGTTATTTTTACGCCAATCACAAATGCAAATTATGCATGTTACATCTCAAGTTCTGGTATTTCATTGTCCAGCCTCTCCGCTCTCTTTCAAAAAAGGGAAAAGAAAAGAAAAAGAAAAAAATAAAAGAAAAGGATAAAAAGAAAAAGAAAGAAAATAGTTGCTTTCACTATAATCATTGAGGAAAATTGGTCAATTCTTGACTATTTTACCCTTCTCATGAAAAGTATGTTCGTTATTATCAATTATACTCTCAATCAATTGCAACCTTTATTTTGACCGTCGCTCATGTGCAAAGTTTCATACTACCATTCCTCCCTAGACAAGGTTCCGATTATCACACTGGGGCAAAACACCCCCTCGTGGAGTAAGAATTCGAAATTACTTACTATAAAACCTTGAGCCTATCCCACCACACGTGATTTTTGTGGTAAACCAACTTGAATTACCGATTCATCATTGTTTTGCTAAACTCATCATGTATAGCTGTAGTGAATCTCCATATTTGTTTACCCCACCTGAGAGCCTGTTGCTAAGCTTGTCACATCTAACCATGTGGCAAAAGTTCAAAACTACCCACCCCATGTTACCAAGAGAGTTTTGATGGTAATTAAATAGAGATGGACTCTTATGATTTAAGGATTCATAATTAAGACTTGTAGTTCTATGAGTATTCCTATATTTCAACTTTTTTTTTTCAATCTACACTTTTCCTATACCATTTCTATCTTTTGTCTTCTCTCCTTTTATTTGAAGGTGACTCCAAGACTAAGGAAGATAATCTTGGGAACTTGGACTGAGTAACTTGACAAATTGTCTCGAAGTCTCAAATTCTTTCTATGAGTTTTGCTTGAGAAATAACCCTATCATGGTACCAAGGAATATCGACAAAGAAACAACATGGAGTGATTATTGAAGTCGCGAAGGATGACTTACAAGTGATTGATCTTCTATATGTGATTGTATTATATTCTGCCAGTCATGAAAAAAATATATTTGGCCTAAAAAGAAAGTTAACAAACAAGAAAAGAAAAAGAAAAGAGGAAATGAAAAAAAAAAGAAAATGGAAAAAAGAAAGAGAAAAAGAAAATGAAATGTACAAGGCCAAGATAATTCTTAAAATGCATGATTGGGGCGATCAATGTAGATCAAGAGGTCACACCTCCAAATGATTTGAAGATTTTCTTTGTCAATCATCATTTGGAGCAAGAATTTTCATTGCTACACTAGGGCAAAGCCGTCATTATTAAATTGAGGCAAGGGCCTTCACTACTATACTATAACAAAGTCATTTCATCATTTATGTAAGCTGTTTTAGACTGGGGCAAAGGCAAAGTTAAGAGAATCACACTCCTCTTACGAAGAATAGAAAGCTGAATCACATTTTCATAGAAGAATCACATTCAAGGAAAGGCTGATTACAGTAATAAGGGTTTTTCATCAAAGATCTCGAGCTGACTTAAAGAAAGAACGAGATATATGAGATGATCTTTTGAGAAAGCTACTCCTTGTTCTCATAGTGGTTGTTGATACGGAATTTTCCTACCGCAAGCGCACGGGTCAAGTAATAATATAGTGAATGTGATATTCGAATGTCGTCCTCTGGATTGGATTTCTAATCAATTTTAATTCTCGGAAATACTATTGCCCAATTTTATTTAGGGAACCAAACAGAGTGAGAATGAATGTAAATCAAACACAAAACAATGAAAAAGTATGACAATCTAATGGAGACAACGGTCTTAGGGATTTGATTTCACCAATTGGGATTATGGATTAGTTCATGGATTAATGACATGCTATGATTCATAAATCTTGGGAAACTAAAATCACACATATCTCTCCCGAGCATACATGATTCTCCCACATGCTATGAACCCGATATCCCTATCTAAATTCATTAAACATGCAAGGCATTAAGGTTAACCTTTTTAACGATTTCTAGAATTAACTATTATCTCCCGATATCTAGCTAAATCCTAGTTATGCATAATGATTTCTAAGCTAAATCCTCTCTCCCGAGTTAGATTCAAGCACAAACATCAATCAATTTATGGTCGGTAAATTGCAAGCATTGAGAACACAATTATGCATAAATGAAATCAATAACAACAATCCATAAATTCAATCCATAAAGTGCCCAACAGCTACATCAATCCCTAAGAATTAAACTTAGCTATACATAATCCGCGTTACGATATACACTAAGTCTAAATAAGTCATAAAAACTACAAAAGCAAAGGGTAAAGAGAATTAAACGCTAGGTAGGCCGAGACCGCACGTCCCCGTTACAATCCCCACGAACCAAGCTTTGATTCCCGCTTTTCCTCCACTTGTTTCAGCTTCCTCAACCTCTCTTTCCTATGTTTTTTGGCTCCAAATCGTCCAAAAGAAGTCCCCCACTCAGCCCTAATCGCAAAATATAAATAGGCTGAAAATTTTTCATAGCGTCGCGACACTATCGCCTGCCGCAGATTTTGGAATTGGAAAATTGCAAGCGTCGAGACGCTATGGTCACAACGTCTCGACGCTGTGACCTGTTCGCGCCTATTTCAAAGATGGAATGCCAGCGTCGAGACTCTGGTCTGCGGATGGACCTCTTTCTCAATCTTCCAAGTCGAATCTCTTCCATTCCTTTGGCCTCTTTTCGTATCCCGAACATCCATTTGACTCCAATTTCTCAATTAAGCTCCAAACACATACTTCCTACAAATAAAACATATAAATGCATAATTTTGGCCAAATAATTGTAAAAGACTAGCTTAATTAATTAGAGAAAAATAGCTAGCTATGCTCGCTATCAAACACCCCCAAACTTAAGCTTTTGCTAGTCCTCGAGCAAACTAAAAATCAAGCATACAATGGAAGAATGGATGCACAAACATGACTCAATCCTCAAGGCTCAAAAGTCAATAATCAAGCAATCAAGAGACATGCACATAGGACCAATAAGGGAGACAAATCAAAAGTTTTCCAAAATTAACTTGCACAAGCGAGATGCGAGATCTAACTCAACGAGATTAGACTCTACTAGCCCAGGATTGGATTACTAAACTCTCAACTCATCTTCCCACTGCACTGGCACTAAGGATTCACTAACGAGTCAATGGAACAAATTAGTTTGTTTTCCTCCATACTTAGGTGCTTATAATTGAAAATTACAACATGCATTTATATGTGGCACTAGCTTTCACACACCTATTGCAGGGACCCATAACCCGAGTTTTACCCTTTGGTTGGCCTAACTGATCACAATAGGGGTAGCTGTTTTTGCCTAAGCTTTATTAAACATTGCATTTGGCGCATAAGTCATGACTTTTTTTTTTTTTTTCAAATTGTAACAACAAGAATGATTTTTCTTTATGAGCATGATAAACATGAATTCTTTTCTTTCCTCCTAAGCAAGATCAAACATGCTAATTTGCAAAAAAAAAAATTAACTCTTTAGCTCTTCCCTACACCTATCGAGGTGACAACAAGTATATGAAACTAATAATTCGCTCCTAAGCATTCGAATCCAAACCTAGCCAAGACAAATACTCTACTCATGCAAGACATCTCCTAGAAAAAGTTTAAAAAGTCTCCCTTTTTGGGCACTCATGCTTTCAACTCATCGAAAGCTTGAAAATTGACAAGAAAGCCTATCCTAGGAAATCATAGTCATGCAAAAATAGCATCCAGAAAACAACCATATGCTCAATTCAAAGAAAGCTCAAAACTATAGCTCGAACTCAGATGCTCAAGGGCTCCACAAACATGATATTCCACCCCCAAACTTAAAACATGCATTGTCCTCAAGGTATAAAGAAACTAAAGCATAATCAAGCATGAGAACAATAAGAGAGTAGGAGGAGTGAACAATACTGCCCTAGAATGACGATGTCCTCTTTTATGGAAGCTTGCAAGCAAGGGAGAAACTGGAACCAAGACCTACAAAACAAAAACAAACAATAAATCAACAACGCAAAGAAAAACACACTGAACTTACTTGGGTTGCCTCCCATAAGCGCTTGTTTAACGTCAATAGCTCGACGTGTTGACCGGATAGGCATCAAGGTGGTCTAATGTCAGGTGTTCCATCAACAGTACTCTTCTTAGTACCTCTCCTGTATCCCACCAACATGGTCTCTGATGTGTTCTTAGGGTCCTCAAAAGCTTTTAGGATCTCCTTCTCCTGTTGGACTCTAATACTCAGCTCCCTGCGCTCAATATCAATTATGACTCTCCCTGTAGCAAGGAATGGTCTCCCTAATATGATAGGCATGGCGGGATTCTCTTTAATATCCAAAACAAAGAAGTCAACAGGAAGGAGAAATTTATCTACTTTAACCAATACATTCTCAACAACCCCATATGGACTAACCACAGACTGGTCAGCCAACTGGAGTCTAACAGAAGTAGATTTTATTTCTCCTATGTTAAGCTTTTTGCACAATGATAGAGGAATTATGTTTATGCTAGCCCCTAGATCACAGAGTGTTCTACAAGAATAAGTACCAAAATTACTAGGAATAGTAAAACTCCCTAGATTAGTCAATTTCTCTGGCACTGTCTGCTGAACACGAGCACTGCATGTCGATGCTAAGTATACAGTCTCCATCTGCTTCTCCTTTTTCTTCTTGATGAGCCATTCCTTCATGAACTTCCTGTAGTGAGGCATTTGCTCCAATGCATTTGCAAAAGGAATATTAACAGTCAAACCTGTAAAAGCATCAAGAAACTTATTAAACTGAGCCTTAGAATTTTTCTTTTTCCTATTCTTTAACTTAGGAACTAAAGCAGTAGGAGAAGGGATAGAGGGCTCAGGTATAAGCTTTTCAGCTTCGTTTGAGGTGGTGCCCTCCTCAACTTCTCCAATGAGTTCCTCAGTTTCAGTAGTCTCCTCCTCGTTAGCTACTTGAGTATCCTCCTCGTGATGCACAGTGACAGCCTTGCAGTACTCCAATGGAGATTTCTCCTGTTCAGCTGGGGCTTTACCTTTATTCATTGTGTTGACAACACTTACCAGTTGTCCTAGCTGAGTCTCGATGTTCTTGATGGCTGCAGAATGACCATTGACAGTGGTGTTTATGGCAATCACGGCCTCCTTGAGCTTATTTGACTTGTTACTTAATTCTGCAATAAAAGCTCCAACGAGATCCTCTAAAGACTGTTTACTTTCTTGCTTAGGAGTGAAGCCAGGAGGATTCAACACATTCTTATTATTAGCATAGGAAAAATTCTCATGATTTCTATTAATAGGGTGATAATGTGTAGGTGTAGAATTATTATTATACCCCCTAGAATTATAATTTGAAACATACTGAACATGCTCGAAATTTTCCTCCTGAGTCTGGGACCAAGGGCAGCTGCAGACTCGATTGATTGAGCACTCCCTGTACCTGAAAACATTAAAAACGCATTAGCAAGGGAAGACATTTGGGCCTGAAGTGAACTTACGTTGTCAATCTCGAACACTCCAGCAGCAATCTTTTTCGGTCCCGACCGCTCAGATGGCCACTGATAGCTATTGGTGGCCATTTCCTCCAGCAAAATCTTAGCATTCTCAACGGTTTTGGACAACAGAGTCCCACCTGCAGCTGCATCAACTATGGTTTTTGTACTAGGAGTTAAGCCATTATAAAATAATTGAACCTGAAGCCAGTCGGGATAGCCATGCTGAGGGCACTTCCTCAGCAGCTCTTTAAATCGGTCCCAGGCCTCGAACAGCTGCTCATCAAACTGCTGCTGGAACGTCCCAATCTCGGTCCTCAGCTTGACCGTCTTAGCAGGAGGGAAGAATTTCTTTAAAAACACCTGGACCAAAGCATCCCAAGTAGTAATGCTCCCAGGTGGAATCGATTGTAACCAGTCCCTCGCTTTATCCTGCAAAGAAAAAGGAAATAATCATAAGTGAATGACATCTTCAGAAACACCATTTAACTTTACTGTCCCACAGATGTCTAGGAAAGATTTCAGGTGAGAATTTGGATCCTCAGTGGGCGATCCTCTGTAGGCACAATCTCGAGCCATCTGAATGAGACCCGTTTTCAACTCGAAATTATTAGCATTGATCGGGGCATAGAAAATCCCCGATTGTTGCTCTTGAAAGACTGGCTGAAAGTAATCTCTAATAGGTTTAGGCTCCTCGGGGTTAGGATTGGCCATTTGGATGTGATTTTCTTGGTTTTCCCTTCGAAGTTTATAAAAGTTCGCTCTATCTCTGGGTCAAAGGGAACTAAGGTCAACTCTCTAACCTTTCGCATACACCAACAAAACTAACCTAAAAAAGAAAATAAAAGAAAAGGAAAGAAAATAAATTAGGAAAGAAACTAGAAAAGGAAATAACTAAATCTAAAATAGGAAAATATAATCTATAAAAGGGAAAGATAAACAAATAAGGAATGCAAAATCAAATATGACAATAAACAAATAAGGAAACTAGCAAATAAGGAAAAACTAATCTAAAAAGGAAAAAAAACTAAAAGAAAAAATCTATCTATGGAAAATTCAAACAAATATGGAAAAATATAAATATGGAAAAGAAAAAAAATAAAGGAAAAAAATGCAATCTACTTAAAAATAAAATAACAAAAGTAACAAAAAATAAAATACACCCTAAACTTGTTGGGTTTTATGCCCTAAAACTCGTAGATAGTGAATGTAACCGTTGACCGGATATTAATGAAATAATATTGATATATTTTTCCATTAAATGTTATTAGTTATTTTATACTTGTTTTTGCCTAAAAATAACCCTAATACAATAAACTAGACATCCCAAGCTATAATATGAGTCTTGAACTATATGTAGCGACATATGGGATCATTGTTCAAGAAACAGCCTAAAGGGTCTATAGTATAGGGATAAGACTGGATGCCTTATCCTGGTGACACTATGGATACGGCCCACTTTGTATTTGATACAAACGCTACGATCCAACGCGTTCGTGTAGCAGACATGCGAGTGGGGGTATCCTATGCAATGAGTTTGCATAAGACCGGACCGCGAAATAGTAACCACTAGTTATAACACCGTTAACTAGTTGGTTTTCTATTTCACTAGGACGACCTAGACAACTTAGTCTTAATCCTGAGTTGATCATGGACTCCTGCTCATGAGAGATTGTCCTTTGATTTGCATGGGTGAGAGTGGCCAATACGCCGACTCAATAAGCCTACCATTTTGGGGACAAGACCGAGTGGGGAGCTGGGAACATAATCGTACAAGATGGAATTCACTCCTTCCCAACTTTAGGGAAGCAGATGAGTGTTCCCTTAAGTGGTTACTCCGAGTCTTGAACAAAGGGCCCTACCCTCTCAATGGCACGAGAAGGTTTTCTGTTTGATGGTTGGACCACAAACAGGTTGTTCATTAGAGGAGAACTGGTACTTAAGGAAATAGAAGTAACCCAGGGGTAAAACGGTAATTTGACCCAGCTGGTGTTACGGACACTCGTGAAGGACTAACTAGTCGATATTGGTCTATATCCGTGGACACAGAAAATATGTCTGCAGTGAGAAGAGTGCAACTGTGAGTCTATAGTGGAATGTACACACAGTTAACGAATATTGATTAATTTGGTTAATGAGTTTGACAAATTAATCTCATATCGTTGGAGCTTCTGATCTGCAGGTCCATTAGGTCCCACTGGTAGCTCATAAAGTAATTTGAGGCAACTATGCAATAAATGTAAATTGAAAATGTTCAATTTACTAAGGGAAACAAATATAATATATATTGATATATTATTATGAGAGAAATTAATATTTGAAGAAATTCAAATATTAATATAAATTTATGGAAGTTTGAAAGAGTTCAAATAATGAATTAATTAATTTAAGGCCTAAAATCTATTTGGGCAAATTAATTAATTCAAGGCCGGAAATTAAATATGTAATATTTAATTGGTGGTTAATTAATTAAAGAATTCATTAACCGGGAATTAATCAATTATGGAAATAATTAATCACTTAAGGAAGTGATTAATCATTTATGGAAATGATCTAATCACTTATGGAAGTAATTAGTCATTTGTGGAAAAGATTAATCAATTGTGGAATTGATTGATCATGGATTGATTAAATAAGGAATAAGATTGAATCAATTTTGGAAAAGATTGATTTAATTGAATATTTTATTCATGTCCTCTCTTCTATAAATAGAACACTAGACCTAATTGGTCAAGGATACTCTCCTCTTGCTCTTAGAATCATAAGACAAGACCTAGAATTCTCTCTAGCCTCCCTCTTAGAGAAAGACTCCCACAAGTCTTTTGCCTCCTAGACTTAGAGACATACCGGTGTAACCTCTGTGGTTATTGTATCAATCAAGAAGAAATTTCCAGCGATTATAAGACAAGGAGGCTGCTGCGTTTTCGATCGTTGGAGCGTCGTTGGCGAAGAACGGTCAAGTCTACAACGAAGGTTTGTAACGGTTCTTGCCCTTTTCTTTAGAAAAGCATGAAAATAAATTTAGATTTATTTTTCAGCATGTTTAAACCAATTTTCCAGCAACTTTAAAGTGTGTTTAAAGTGTATTTGAGTTTTTCGTAATGGTATTTTAATGTTAATTAATATACGGCGTAAGGTCCTTTCGATGCATTTCCGTTGCGTGGGGACTTTTATTCCCTTCAATTGGTATCAGAGCTATCGCTGTCCCTATTAATTAATATTAAAATTTGCGATAGGCTCTAATAGGTGGGATTTATGCATAATGTATGTTCGGTTTGCGTTGAACTGTTTAGGTTTATTTTATGGCCATAGATTTTATTTTTATGTGATTTTGATCATGTAAGGCCCGGTGTTTCGGGTATATTATGTAAAATCGAGTCCTATGTAAGTCCGGGTCTAGAATAGGTTTTTATGAGATGAAAAACGGAGAAATCGCCGCTGAAATCGGAAGAAAAATCGAAGAAACGATGCTGCTACTGCCCAGATTCTGCCTACAGACGCAACAGCGTCGGGACGCTACTCCAACAGCGTCTCGACGCTGTCTCGATACCGCAGGCGCTCAGATAAGGAAAGCGCACAGCGTCGGGACGCTGCGATTGTAGCGTCTCGACGCTGTCACGATGGCGGCGCTCGTTAGGGCTTCAACAGACGCGGTCCAAGCTGGTGGGCGGTCCGGTTCGGACCGGTTCGGCTGGGCTGGGACCTATTTGGTCCGGTTCAGCCAATTTTTGCATGGTTTGTGATTTTAGAAGCCGGTTCGAGGTTGTTCGGGGCGGTTCGTGCTATCTAGACCAACTTTTGGAGCTGCAGAAGGATTTTAGGATAGAATTTAGCTAAAATTATTGTAATTTAATGCTTTATTTTATCCTAGGGGCCAAAATTAACCGGTTCAATTGCTATTTATATGCTTTAAGGATGTCATATAGAATTTTAATCCCACCTTAGGTTATAAACATGCTCATGCATTTTTTTATATATTATAAATGTTTATAATGTATGTTTAAATGCATGGAATTATTTTCATATTTTGTAATATAAATGTATATTAATTATATGAAAAATTGGAAAGCATGAAGCATGTCATTACTTAAATTAAATATAAATAGTTATGTTTAATGTGATGAATGAAGCATGCTTGATTGATTTTCTTGATTGGCTTATAATTGTTATATTAAAAGAAAATCAATATTGCATGAAGCATGAAACATCCATAGTTAATAATATAATGGTTATATTATTCATGCAAATTAGTATGGTTTAATTATTTAATGAGATTGTTGAATGAATTAAACCCTAGATTCTTGATTATAGGATTAATCATTAAAATTTGAAATAGTTATTTAATATTAATGATTAGAAACCGTCAATCTATAATCAAGATTTGCATGCAAACATAAGATCATAGGATAAATCGGATTAATTTTAAATTGTTTAAAATTAATTAGACCTAGATCAGTTTCTAATAGGATTAGAATCTTTTCTTACTTAGAATTAAAAATAGTTTTAATTGACTAAGTAGGAAAAACATTGCTGTGATTATAAGGGAACTCCACCGGTAATGTTCTGTCTAAGGCTGGGGGTATTTAAGTTGACGGTTTACGGAACACCTCCTACCTGGGAACTGACCTGGAATACCGGAGTTGAATTAATCATAGTTAAATGTTAGCATCCAATGTCACTAGGTTTATTAAAAGTGTTTAATGCACCTAGATCTTTAGAGTAAAGACCTTACATTACTAAGGTTATAAGGGAACTCTCTCGGTAAAGTTCTGTCTAAGGTTTGGGGTATTTAAGTTGACGGTTTACGGAACACCTCCTACCTGGGAACTGACCCGAACATTGAGTTGAATTAACCATAGTAGTGTTGACTTGCAATGTTAGGTTTATTGAAAGAAGTTTAATTCACCTACAACGTTGCGGTTGAATCCTTTCCATAATTGTTATAATAGGATCAGACTTAGATAGATTGACTTAGCCGAATTATATCTAAGTTAAACAACCCTAAATTAACCTTAGGACATTTTCAGTGGGAGGAAAATTACAAAATGAGATTTAAATCAAGTTTTGCTCCTACGTCCCTATATTCACAACGTGAGATTCATGCTCGGCTTCGAGTCGCCTTAGGAGCGGCCTCCCTTCGGAAAGTGTTTGCATGAATCAATATCAAGGTGAATGGGAAAAATGTCTAGAGTAAGTGGGAGCGGGACACATGTCAATGTATCCCTCGGTCTCCACCCCTAGTTCACACCGTGAGAGTCCTATGATCCGCCTGCAGGTTGTCCTGGCGCAACCATCCCTTCGGAGGGCCTGATCATAGGATTCGGAACATCGTGAACTCCTGAATAGGATAGGAGCTCTTAGGCTAATCACCAACAGTTGTCTTTCCCTTCGGTAGCCTGTTGGTGCGTGCCTTCGAGATCTGAAAGTGGGAGGGTTACACTTACAAGGATGAGTTAAAAGTGTTAACAAATCCTTGACCGAACAACGGTGGCTAATGTCTATAGGAATATGAGTTATTCTGGAATTAAAATTAGCTGAGAAATGTCTCATTTCAGAGGAGGAGTGCCTGATCACCCTTTGGTGGCTGATATTCTAAACCTCTGAAACATCGTTGCAAAACTAAATCAATAGTTTTAGGGTTCTGTGATTGTCTGTTTTGCTAAATTGATTGGATTGTGTGCAATTGTTTGCTTGTATGATGGGTTAAGGCAAAGATAACTAATACGGTCATTGTTTGTTTAAATTTCAGCAATGTCTTCCTCAATTGTCTCTCTGCTTAAAAATGAGAAATTAACCGGCGAAAATTACGCTACGTGGAAGTCGAACCTGAATACGATTCTTGTTGTCGATGATCTGCGGTTCGTCTTAACGGAGGATTGTCCTCCAGCCCCTACTCGTAATGCATCCCAAGCAGTTAAGGATGCTTATGACCGCTGGACAAAGACCAATGATAAGACTCGCGTCTATATCCTAGCCAGCTTATCTGAAGTCTTGGCTAAAAGGCATGAGGGCATGGTAACAGCGAGGGAGATTATGAACTCTCTCTAGGAGATGTTTGGACAACCGTCCTACCAACTCCACCATGACGCTCTCAAATACGTTTATAGCTGTCGCATGAAAGAGGGCACGTCTGTTCGGGAGCATGTCCTGGATATGATGGTCCAGTTCAACGTGGCAGAAGCAAACGGGGCGGTCATAGATGAGCGTAGTCAGGTTGCATTCATCCTAGAATCTCTTCCGAAGAGTTTTCTACAGTTTCGAAGCAATGCAATGATGAATAAAATAACATTCAACCTGACTAGCCTCCTGAATGAGCTACAACTCTATCAGTCTCTTCTTAAGAACAAGGGACAGATAGAAGGAGAGGCAAACGTTGTTCACTCTAAAAGAAAGTTCGAGAAGGGTTCATCCTCTGGAACTAAATCTGTAGCCACTTCTTCAAAGAAAACTCAGAAGAAGAAAGGAAACAAGGGGAAAGCTCCCGGTACTGCTGCTAAAAGCAAGGGAAAAACCAAAGCTGTGGCAGATAAGGGCAAGTGTTTCCACTGCAATGTAGATGGACATTGGAAGAGAAACTGCCCAAAGTACCTTGCTGAGAAAAAGAAGGAAAAGGAAGGTAAATTTGATTTACTGGTTTTAGAAACATGCCTGGTAGAACATGATGAGTTTACCTGGATACTTGATTCAGGAGCAACTAATCATGTTTGCTCTTATTTTCAGGAAAATAGTTCCTTTCGGCAGTTGAACGATGGGGAAATGACACTCAGGGTCGGAACTGGAGAAGTCATTTCAGCTAAAGCAGTGGGAGCTGCGAAGTTATTTTTTAGAAATAGATTCTTACTTTTAGAAAGTTTGTTAATCGTTCCCAAGATTAAGAGGAACTTAATTTCTATTTCATGTTTGATTGAACAATCGTATACAGTTACTTTTGATATGAATGAAGCGTTCATTTATAAGAATGGTGTACTTATTTGTTCAGCCAAATTAGAAAATAACTTGTATGTATTAAGACCAACCGAAAACAAAGCACTTTTAAATCACGAATTATTTAAAAATGCTGAAACTCAAAGAAAAAGGCAAAAGATTTCTCCAACAAGTAACAATACTCATCTTTGGCATCTTAGACTTGGTCATATAAACATCGATAGAATCGGTCGTTTGGTAAAGAATGGACTTCTAAGTAAGTTAGAAGATGATTCACTACCACCTTGTGAATCTTGTCTCGAGGGAAAAATGACCAAAAGACCCTTTACTGGAAAAGGTTACAGAGCCAAAGAACCCTTAGAGTTAATACATTCGGATCTATGTGGTCCAATGAATGTAAAAGCTCGAGGAGGGTACGAATATTTCATCTCATTCATAGATGATTATTCAAGATATGGTTACTTGTACCTAATGGGACATAAGTCTGAAGCCCTTGAAAAGTTTAAGGAGTTTAAGGCTGAAGTTGAAAACCTGTTAGGTAAATCTATTAAAGTACTTCGATCTGATCGAGGAGGGGAGTATATGGATCAAAGATTCCAGGATTATATGATAGAACACGGAATCCAATCTCAACTCTCAGCCCCTGGTACACCTCAGCAGAATGGTGTATCAGAAAGGAGAAATAGAACCTTGTTAGACATGGTTCGATCAATGATGAGCTATGCTCAATTGCCTAGCTCGTTTTAGGGGTATGTAGTAGAGACTGCAGTATACATCTTGAACAATGTTCCCTCGAAAAGTGTTTCTGAAACACCTTTCGAATTATGGAAGGGGCGTAAACCTAGTTTGCATCACTTTCGCATCTGGGGTTGTCCAGCACACGTGCTTGTGACAAATCCTAAGAAACTGGAACCTCGTTCAAAACTGTGCCAATTTGTTGGTTACCCTAAAGAAACGAGAGGTGGCTATTTCTACGACCCACAAGAAAATAAGGTGATTGTATCGACAAACGCCACCTTCTTAGAGGAAGACCACATGAGAGATCATAAACCACGCAGCAAAATAATATTAGGAGAAGCTATTGAAGAGTCACCAAGAGTTGTTGATGAAGCTGGACCTTCAACAAGGGTTGATGAAGGAACTAATTCTTCAGATCCATCCCGTCCATCTCAAACGTTGAGAGTGCCTCGACGCAGTGGGAGGGTTGTATTACAACCTGATCGCTACTTGGGTTTAACTGAAACTCAGGTTGTCATACCTAATGATGGCATTGAGGATCCATTGTCCTATCGACAGGCAATGAGTGACGAAGATAAGGATCAATGGGTCAAAGCCATGAACCTGGAAATGGAGTCAATGCACTCCAATTTTGTATGGGAACTCGCAGATCTACCAAATGGGGTAAAACCCATAGGGTGCAAATGGATCTATAAGAGAAAAAGAGATGCAGCTGGAAAGGTACAGACCTTCAAAGCTAGACTAGTGGCAAAGGGTTATACCCAAAAGGAAGGGGTTGACTATGAGGAAACTTTTTCTCCTGTAGCCATGTTAAAGTCCATAAGAATTCTCTTATCCATAGCCACATATTATGACTATGAAATATGGCAAATGGACGTCAAGACTGCCTTTCTGAATGGTAATCTTGAAGAGAATATCTTCATGTCTCAACCCGAAGGGTTCATAGCCCAAGGTCAGGAACAAAAGGTTTGTAAGCTCAATCGATCCATTTATGGATTGAAACAAGCGTCCAGATCATGGAACATTAGATTTGATACTGCAATCAAATCTTTTGGTTTTGACCAAAACGTTGATGAGCCTTGTGTGTACAAGAAAGTCAACAAAAGGAAAGTAGCTTTTCTAATACTTTATGTAGACGATATCCTACTCATTGGGAATGATGTAGGATACCTCACTGACGTTAAAAAATGGCTAGCAGCCCAATTCCAAATGAAAGATCTGGGAGAGGCTCAATATGTTCTGGGAATCCAAATCATTAGGGATCATAAGAACAAAACGCTAGCACTGTCTCAAGCAACGTATATTGACAAAATGTTGTCTCGATATTCGATGCAAAACTCCAAGAAGGGACTACTACCCTTCAGACATGGGGTACACCTGTCTAAGGAACAGTCTCCTAAGACACCTCAAGAAATTGAGAACATGAGACACATTCCCTACGCCTCAGCTGTGGACAGCTTAATGTATGCTATGCTCTACACTAGGCCTGACATATGTTACGCAGTGGGAGTAGTCAGTAGGTATCAGTCTAATCCAGGGTTGGACCACTAGGGAGCGGTTAAGAATATCCTCAAGTATCTTCGGAGAACGAGGGACTACATGCTGGTGTATGGAGCTAAGGATTTGATTCTTACTGGATACACTGACTCTGACTTTCAAGCTGATAAGGATTCAAGGAAATCCACATCAGGGTCAGTATTCACCCTCAATGGAGGAGCAGTAGTATGGAGAAGCATCAAACAAGGATGCATAGCAGACTCAACCATGGAGGCTGAGTATGTAGCGGCTTGCGAAGCAGCTAAGGAGGCAGTATGGCTCAGAAAGTTCTTGACTGATTTGGAAGTGGTTCGGAATATGAACGTGCCCATAACACTATACTGTGACAACAGTGGGGCTGTAGCCAACTCAAAAGAACCTCGAAGCCACAAACGAGGTAAACACATCGAGAGGAAGTATCACCTGATACGGGAGATTGTGCAGCGAGGAGATGTGATCGTCACTAAGATCGCTTCAGAGCACAACACCGCTGATCCATTTACGAAGGCTCTCACGGCTAAAGTGTTTGAGGGTCATCTAGAGGGTCTAGGTCTACGAGATATGTATGCCATCTAATCTAAGGCAAGTGGGAGAAATGTATAATGGGTATAAGGATGCCCTAGTTCATTGTATTATTTTAATATACATGACATTTCCAGCTTTAGATTACTGCATTTACATCCCACTAACTAGTGTTTTAGTTCAAGTGGGAGTTTGTTGGGTTTTATGCCCTAAAACTTGTAGATAGTGAATGTAACCGTTGACCGGATATTAATGAAATAATATTGATATATTTTTCCATTAAATGTTATTAGTTATTTTATATTTGTTTTTGCCTAAAAATAACCCTAATCCAATAAACTAGACATCCCAGGCTGTGATATGAGTCTTGAACTATATGTAGCGACATATGGGATCATTGTTCAAGAAACAGCCTAAAGGGTCTATAGTATAGGGATAAGACTGGGTGCCTTATCTTGGTGACACTATGGATACGGCCCACTTTGTATTTGATACAAACGCTACGATCCAACGCGTTCGTGTAGGAGACATGCGAGTGGGGGTATCCTATGCAATGAGTTTGCATAAGACCGGACCGTGAAATAGTAACCACTAGTTATAACATCGTTAACTAGTTGGTTTTCTATTTCACTAGGACGACCTAGACAACTTAGTCTTAATCCTGAGTTGATTATGGACTCCTGCTCATGAGAGATTGTCCTTTGATTTGCATGGGTGAGAGTGGCCAATACGCCGACTCAATAAGCCTACCATTTTGGGGACAAGACCGAGTGGGGAGCTGGGAACATAATCGTACAAGATGGAATTCACTCCTTCCCAACTTTAGGGAAGCAGATGAGTGTTCCCTTAAGTGGTTACTCCGAGTCTTGAACAAAGGGCCCTACCCTCTCAATGGCACGAGAAGGTTTTCTGTTTGATGGTTGGACCACAAACAGGTTGTTCATTAGAGGAGAACTGGCACTTAAGGAAATAGAAGTAACCCAGGGGTAAAACGGTAATTTGACCCAGCTGGTGTTACGGACACTCGTGAAGGACTAACTAGTCGATATTGGTCTATATCCGTGGACACAGAAAATATGTCTGCAGTGAGAAGAGTGCAACTGAGTCTATAGTGGAATGTACACACAGTTAACGAATATTGATTAATTTGGTTAATGAGTTTGACAAATTAATCTCATATCGTTGGAGCTTCTGATCTGCAGGTCCATTAGGTCCCACTGGTAGCTCATAAAGTAATTTGAGCCAACTAAGCAATAAATGTAAATTGAAAATGTTCAATTTACTAAGGGAAACAAATATAATATATATTGATATATTATTATGAGAGAAATTAATATTTGAAGAAATTCAAATATTAATATAAATTTATGGAAGTTTGAAAGAGTTCAAATAATGAATTAATTAATTTAAGGCCTAAAATCTATTTGGGCAAATTAATTAATTCAAGGCCGGAAATTAAATATGTGATATTTAATTGGTGGTTAATTAATTAAAGAATTCATTAACCGGGAATTAATCAATTATGGAAATAATTAATCACTTAAGGAAGTGATTAATCATTTATGGAAATGATCTAATCACTTATGGAAGTAATTAGTCATTTGTGGAAAAGATTAATCAATTGTGGAATTGATTGATCATGGATTGATTAAATAAGGAATAAGATTGAATCAATTTTGGAAAAGATTGATTTAATTGAATATTTTATTCATGTCCTCTCTTCTATAAATAGAACACTAGACCTAATTGGTCAAGGATACTCTCCTCTTGCTCTTAGAATCATAAGACAAGACCTAGAATTCTCTCTAGCCTCCCTCTTAGAGAAAGACTCCCACAAGTCTTTTGCCTCCTAGACTTAGAGACATACCGGTGTAACCTCTATGGTTATTGTATCAATCAAGAAGAAATTTCCAGCGATTATAAGACAAGGAGGCTGCTGCGTTTTCGATCATTGGAGCGTCGTTGGCGAAGAACGGTCAAGTCTACAACGAAGGTTTGTAACGGTTCATGCCCTTTTCTTTAGAAAAGCATGAAAATAAATTTAGATTTATTTTTCAGCATGTTTAAACCAATTTTCCAGCAACTTTAAAGTGTGTTTAAAGTGTATTTGAGTTTTTCGTAATGGTATTTTAATGTTAATTAATATACGGCGTAAGGTCTTTTCGATGCGCTTCCGCTGCGTGGGGACTTTTATTCCCTTCAAAACTAACACCGGAAAATTTTTCGACGATATTAAATTGACTAAATATGTCAATCCCCGGCAACGGCGCCAAAAACTTGATACGAAATTTTCCTACCCCAAGCGCACGGGTCAAGTAATAATATTGTGAATGTGATATTCGAATGTCGTCCTCTGGATTGGATTTCTAATCAATTTTAATTACCGGAAATACTCTTGCCCAATTTTATTTAGGGAACCAAACAGAGTGAGAATGAATGTAAATCAAACACAAAACAATGAAAAAGTATGACAATCTAATGGAGACAACGGTCTTAGGGATTTGATTTCACCAATTGGGATTATGGATTAGTTCATGGATTAATGACATGCTATGATTCATAAATCTTGGGAAACTAAAACCACACATATCTCTCCCGAGCATACATGATTCTCCCACATGTTATGAACCCGATATCCCTATCTAAATTCATTAAACATGCAAGGCATTAAGGTTAACCTTTTTAACGATTTCTAGAATTAACTATTATCTCCTAGTTATGCATAATGATTTCTAAGTTAAATCCTCTCTCCCGAGTTAGATTCAAGCACAAACATCAATAAATTTATGGCCGGTAAATTGAAAGCATTAAGAACACAATTATGCATAAATGAAATCAATAACAACAATCCATAAATTCAATCCATAAAGTGCCCAATGGCTACATCAATCCCTAAGAATTAAACTTAGCTATACATAATCCGTGTTACGATATACACTAAGTCCAAATAAGCCATAAAAACTACAAAAGCAAAGGGTAAAGAGAATTAAACGCTAGGTAGGCCGAGACCGCACGTCCCCATTACGATCCCCATGAACCAAGCTTTGATTCACGCTTTTCCTCCACTTGTTTCAGCTTCCTCAGCCTCTTTTTCCTCTATTTTTCGACTCCAAATCGTCCAAAAGAAGTCCCCCAATCAGCCCTAATCGCAAAATATAAATAGGTTGAAAATTATTTGTAGCGTCACGACGCTACCGCCTGCCGCAGATTCTGGAATTGGAAAATTGTAAGCGTCGTGACGTTATGGTCACAGCGTCGAGACGCTGTGACCTGTTCGCGCCTATTTCAGAGATGGAATGCCAGTGTCGAGACGCCCAAAGAGCAGCGTCGAGACGCTGGTCTGCGGATGGACCTCTTTCTCAATCTTCCAACTTGAATCTCTTTCGTTCCTGTGGCCTCTTTTCGCATCCCGAACATCCATTTGACTCCAATTTCTCAATTAAGCTCCAAACACATACTTCCTACAAATAAAACATATAGATGCATAATTTTGGCCAAATAATTGTAAAAGACTAGCTTAATTAATTAGAGAAAAGTAGCTAGCTATGCTTGCTATCAGTTGTCCAAAGAATGGGGTCACCTTAGCACATATTTTCATTTGAATCATATTCTGATTATGTTTATGTTCAAAATTATGTTCAATCTCTTGTTGTTCAAGAGATTCTTTATAAAGGCATTTGTGGTCCATGTTTGCCTCCTTCATTCCTTTTTCTTCGAAAAAGAAACTTGGTTTCTTTCTTTGTTCTACTATCATCCTTGTTTGTCTCTAAGCCAAATTCATCTTCCTGTATCCAATCTTTTTGTCCACTACAAGGCTAAGGTTATGAAGCAGGTTAATCAAGTAAGATGTTTAACGTTATGAATTACCATTGATAGTTCTCTAAACTAGCACATGAGACACTTCTAAAAAACCCACCATACTCGATATGATTGAGGAGTCTATGATTGACATATATGTTTCCTTTCAGATTGAGCAATCTCTGATTAACATACATGATCTCTTTCAGGTTGGACAACTTTGATTGACACATACAATCTCTCTCAAGTGTGAAAGCATAGGAAAAGAAAAGAAAAAGAAAAAGAAAAAACAAAAAAGAAAAGGGAAAAGGAAAGGAAAAGAAAGAGAATGAGAGGCAATCAAGATCCGAAGATGTCTATTGTTATATACCTTGATGAAGGTGTTCATATAACACATGCGGAAGCAATTGAAGATCGAAGCACTTAAGACATTCAATTTTGAACCTAAAGCATGCATGTTCTAGAAAAACAGAACAGAAAGTAAAAGAGTACCAACCTCTTTGTAGCTCACTTGAGAGGAACTCCTTGTGGTGGTTTCCTTCTCCAACTTCTCTTGGACAACCTTTAGTGTCTTCTCTACTATTCTCCTTGCCTAGAATGACTTGTGGGAGTCTATAGTGATAAGGAAAGGGAAGGGAATGCTTGAAGGTTCAAGCTCTATGGAGATATGAGATGAGAGAGTGATTGAGGAAGAAATTCAGCAGCATAACATTAAGGTAAATGCTATCTCTCTCCATAATCTGATTCTTCCTCTATATATAGAGAGAATCCATGCAAGAAGGACCTTCAAAATGCAAGACACTTGGTGGTCTTGATGGTGAAAGTGGAAGCTAGGTGTTCAAGCAACACAACATGCACTATTGCATGAATGTGGTGTAATTCCACTTTGAGTCTTCATGCAAGAGTGGATTTCCAAGTTTTTCCACTTACTTTTGATTCAAAATCAATTGTATTTTCAGCATGAATGATATTAATTTCAATTCTCAATTGAAATTAATCACAAATTCAATTTTGAAGCTTGCCTCACAAATTGTAAATGATTAATCAAATTAATCATCCTTTTATTGTGTATTTTATATATGAATCTCAATTCATGTATATTGTATTTAAACCCTTTTAAATACCTTATCTCTCATTTTCTAATTTAATTCATAATTAAATTATTGTGTCGAACACAATTTTACGATAATTCCCTATTTCCCGATTTTGAACAATTCAAAGATTCCTATCAATATGTTCTAGGCTTTAATCCGATATGAGCTAGTAGAGGGACCTAATGGACCTATAGATCATGGGCTCCAACGATTCAAGGCTAACTGACTAATCTCATTATCTAAGCTAGCCAACATTCGTTAACTACCGGGACACTCCACTATAGCCCGATAGTTGCACTCCCCTCACTATAGATATATTTCCGTCCACTTGATTTAACCATGTTTAGTAAGTCGTTTCTTCACAGGTTGTTCATAGCTATAGCTAGGTCAAATAACCGTTTCACCCCTATAGTACTTCTTGTTCCTTAAGTTCCACTAATCCTCTAATGAACAATCGGTTTGCGGTCCAACCATCAAACCTAAGTCCCTCTCGATCTAACAAGAGGGTGGGGCCCCTTGTTCAAGTCCTGGAGTTAGTACTTAAGGGAACAACCTATCTACTAACCCTGAAAAGGGTAGGAGTGAATTCTGTCTTGCGAGACTACGTCCCCAGCTATCTATTCGATCTTATCCCCAAAATGGTAGGCTTGTTGAGTCGGGGATGCTGGCCACTCTCACCCATGCAGATCAAAGGATAATCTCGTATAAACAGGAGTTCATAGTTAGCTCAGGATTAAGAACGAGTTACCTAGGTCATCTCTGAGAAATAGTCAGTTTCTTCAGTAAACGGTGTTATAAAGAGAAAGTGACTTATTTTGTGGTCCAGTCTTATGCAAACTCATTGCATAGGGAGCCCCCACTCGCATGTCTCCACATGAACGATTTAGGATCTCATCGTTTGTACTTAATACAAAGTGGGCCGCGTCCATAGTGTCCCCAGGATAAGGCACCCAACTGTATCCTTATACTATAGACTATTATGGCTATAAACTTGAACTTGATCCTATGATATGTCTCTACATATAGTTCGAGTATTCATTTTATAGCCAAGGATCTTAGTTTATTGGATTTAGGTTAATCATTCGCAATTTACATATTCAATAACATCTTTTACTGAATAACTTCAATAACGACTTTATTGAAAATAGAATATGTTTAATGATTTACAAACTACGAGTTTATAGGACATTAAACCCAACACTTGAAAGCTTCCTTGACTGATAAATCTTTATTTCCTCTCATTAGATTCATGGGTAGCTTAATGCCTTTATTGTCAATGCAATACCAATTGAAAGTGTTCGATGTTTGCGACATCTAAAGCAATGACGTTTATTCAATAGACTTTGATAGAAGAGAATCTGAAGTGCAGAGGGTTTAGTGGGAAGAACATTGGAAAATTCCACTCACAAGACGATTTGCTATGAGACGTTCGAAAGTCTGTAAATCAAGACCTCAAAGTGTTTTGGTTCATCGTCAGCAAAGCAGCCTAATTCACTTCGTCTATGTGTCTCAATATATAAAGGCGGAACACAAGAAATGAGCTATTTTATAGTTCTGGTTTTCAAAACTCGCTAATTTTGAAGTTTGTGTTTTTGAAACTTGTGCCCTTGATAAGTCAAATTTATTATACACTTAGAATCTCCCAATTTTCTTATCTTAGTTGAATTCCTTGCAAAAAATGCTTTAAAATGAGTATAGTATGTCTATAGGTCCTCGCCGGAGCTTTGGAAGCTATTCGGGGCTTAAACAAGCGAAACCAGAACGTAAAAAGACCATTTTGCCCCTGGAGCTATCGCAGCGTCGAGACGCTGTTGTACAAGGGTCGGGACGCTGCTCAAATAAGGAAAATTCCGTGGGTGGCAAGCTGAAGCAGTAGCGTCGAGACGCTACACCCCTAGCGTCTCGACGCTAGGTTAATCTGAGAGATGCATTCCATATCTGAAGGCCTAGCGTCGCAGTTTTCAAGAATTGTAATTTTCCAAATTTGGCTGGAATTTTTCCATGTTTGAAGACCCAATTCAGCTCCATTCTACCACAAATTGAAGGCCAAGAAACTCTATAAATAGAGGCCTTTGGTGTAGGTTTAGAATCATCCCTTGAATCCCTTAAATCATCCCTCACTACAATTTTGTAGCCACTTTTCTCTCTAGTTTCAAAAGTTCTTTTAAGTTTTCTTATTCCATGGGTCGGTTGATCGAGCCTCGAGCTTGGAGGTGCTTGTCTATGGCCAACTAAGCTCGGATCGTTGTAATCGGGACCTCGGTTTGTAAGTTTGATTCGATTTTATGAGATTTCCATTCTTCATTACTTAGTTAATTGTCTTTGTGATTTTAGTTCTTTGCATACAAGTTTAGATTGTGGTAGGAAAGATTGACAACCTTGACCGCGCCCTGTCTAAATTTTCTTGCTAATTCTAAGTAGAAAATAGGCTAACGTTATGATTTTACGCATGCATCCCTTGAACTAAATGATTTAATCAATTGTAATTGTTGTTTGTTGCCCGTTGCATGTGAATTAATTCGGCTAGATCCTAATGCGGTTTAGATTAGTTAATAGGCCAATTAATTAATTGAAATTAGAATCAAACTTAGCGTTTGCATGTTTGTGATAGTTGGATCATGGCTCTCGGTTTGTTGCCGGAGTATGTCGGACTTAGATAGTTAATTAAAATCAATTGATAATCAATGAATGAAATTAATCAAACTTAACACCGAGTTTAACCCCGATTACAGTGATCCTCGTGGTAAGATCAACTAACCCCGCCTTTACTTTCCTTGCATTTAATTTTCCTTATTTATTTTCCCGCCTTTAATTTATGTCTTAATCCTTTATCTATAAAACCCCCCTTTTGGTTACCTCAAAAACACAAAAGAATTTTGAAATAAACCGATTGTTCCCTCTGATCGACCCCGACCACTACTGCTACAAGTTAGCTTTAGGAATCGTAGATTATAAATTTATTTGACAATAGACCGCGACAATCTCTTCCGTCAGCCCTGCACATTTTCATGTTGCATGTAAATTTGCATCTCATGCATTTAAGCATACTCTACATTTTGAGATTTTGCAAGTCTATGATTCACTTCCTTTTTGGTTAAATCGAACCCTGCTAGTCAGTAGAGGTCGAAGCCTGGTTGGAGTCAGGTCCATTTCATGTTTTAGTTGGTTGGTTAAATCAAACCCTACTAGTTAGTAGA
Organism: Luffa aegyptiaca; assembly: GCA_017139565.1. Taxonomy (NCBI): domain Eukaryota; kingdom Viridiplantae; phylum Streptophyta; class Magnoliopsida; order Cucurbitales; family Cucurbitaceae; genus Luffa; species Luffa aegyptiaca. The sequence continues at coordinate 17,365,585 of CM029405.1, read as the reverse complement.
GGTCGAAGCGTGGTTGGTGTCAGGTCCATTTCATGTTTTATTTTGGTTGGTTAAATCAAACCCTGCTAGTCAGTAGAGGTCGAAGCCTGGTTGGAGTCAGGTCCATTTCATGTTTTATTTTGGTTGGTTAAATCGAACTCTGCTAGTCAGTAGAGGTCGAAGCCTGGTTGGAGTCAGGTCCATTTCATGTTTTATTTTGGTTGGTTAAATCGAACCCTGCTAGTTAGTAGAGGTCGAATCCTGGTCTGAGTCAAGTCCATTCCTCTTTTCTTTTGGTTAAATCGAACCCTATTCTTGTTCAGAGGTCGAAGCTCAATCAGAGTCAGGTCCATTTCGTTTCCTTTTGGTTAAATCGAACCTTATCTTTGATTAGAGATGAAAGTCTGGTCAAAGTAAGGTTCATTTTCCTTTTCCAATTTTAGGCTATGCTTGGTTTAAGCATGAAACCCTTCCTTTTATTTTTAACAAAAAATCTTCGTCTTCCCAATACTTTGTCTTTTTCCTTTGTTTACCTTTTCAATCCTTCAAGGATACACAACGGGGGGCAAACTGTAGACACCGTATTTGGTCCGGCTTGATTTTTAGTAATAATGTTTGAAGTTTTCCAATATTTGGTGGTCAATCTGTTTTAGGCATGCCAACAAGAGCATAGCTCAACTTGCATAAAGATGTACAATTAACCACGAGGTCTGTGGTTCAAAACCCCCTCCCCACATATTATCAAAAAAATTTGTTTTTTTTTTTCATGGTTTATTTTCATTTTCATTTTATTATTTTTTTTTTGTTTTTATTTAATTTACTTCTTTATCTTTTTTTTAATTTTATTTAATTTTTTTTCTTTGGTCTTCCCCCATTCCTTTTCCCTCTCCCATTTCTTCTCCAACTCCCCACTCTCTCCCCTATTCTTTCTCCCTCTCCCCTTTTCTTCTCCAACTCCCCACTCTTTCCACCATTTTCTCATCCATCCTCCTCCCCAAATTAGTAAGGCCTTCAAGTATAAAGGGGGGGGGGAGGAAATGGAGGATGAGGACAACAACAAAGACAAGAACAAGGAGAGAAAAATGAAAGTGAGATTGAGTTTAACAGTGAAGAAATTTAGAGTGAAAGAGCTTAGAGAGAGAAAGTGAGGAAATTGTAGAGAGAGAGTGAATTTGAAAGGGAAAAGTAGAGTTTTGAGAAGGATTTTCAAAAATCAAAATTCCGCCGCCGCCGTCGAACACCATCTCGCTGCCGCAGTTAAAGACCCACACCGCCGCTGCTTGAAGCTCCGCCACCGCTACCTATCACGCTGTCGCCGCCCATCAGACCACCGTTGCTCCATTCCGTTGTTGCCGCCGCTCGTGGACCCGCCCATCTGACTGTCAACGCATAGCAATTGTGAAAAGTCTCTTTGCAACAATAGAAAAATAAAAAAAAGGAAGAAGAAGAAGCTGGACACAATCGTGAAGAAGAAGAGAAAATTGGGGAAGAGAGAGAAGGTGAGTGGGTCCCCCCTTTAATTGCCTTCACATTTCTTTTTAAAAATTTATCTCTTTTTTAATTTTATTTTTTGTATATATTTTTTGCTTTCTGTTATTTTTTTTTCCCCTTTTCTTTACTCTCTTTTATTAGTTTTAAAAATTCTTATCTATCATTTCAATTGACTTGGATTTGGGATTTCTAATTGAAGTTCTATCTCAAATTGGCTTTTACTTTGAAATTCTTAAATCATGTTCAAATTTGCTTTAAAATTGAACTTCTTATCTATTTCAATTAAATTCTAGTTTGAAGGCCAATCTAATAATTGCTTACCAGATTTAATTTGAAATCTCAAATTGGATGTCAATTTCCCCTCAAATGGTTTTAATTTCAAGTTCAAATGAATTTCAAGGTGATTTTGGATTTTTTTTTTCTTTCAAATGAATTTCAAGTTGTATCTATTTAGTTTTGATTTTTGAAGCAAAATTCAAAACGAGTTTTGTTTTAGAATTTTAAAATCAATGTCAATTTCGTGTTAAAGTGAGATTCCAAATCAATGTCTTATGGTTTTAGATTAAAAAGTAATTTCAATTTTAATTAAATTGGAAGTTAATCAATGGCTATGGATTTTTTCCCCCTTTTAAATTAAATTGCAAATCATTTTCAATTCCTAAAAGATTAAGTCAAATTTAAAAAGCCAAAAATCAAAATGTTTTTTTTTAAATGAGGTTCAACCCATCTTCTTTTTTTATCATTATTTATTTTCGCTGCTTAATATCTTAAATTAAAAAAAATGATTGATTATGGAAAGTTTTAGCTAATTTTGTTTAAGAAGGTATTTAAGGAAAGTAGCTTAAATTTTGTTTTGAGATTAATTTCAATTTACTTTGGTTTGGAATTTCTGTTTGAATTTCAATTACCTTTCAAAAGTGAATTTCGATTTGTAATGCTTAATTGAGTTTAACTTGAAAATTTGAATTGGATGTCAATTTTGTCTTAATTTTAAATTAAAATTTCAAAATGCTTCAAAGTATTAAATCATGATTTTGAATGATTTTATCACTCGTAAGTTGTTAATTTACATTTCTGTCGTTAAAATGTGAATTAATGAATAAGAGACAAAATAATTCATGTAAAACCTATGACGGAGTTGAAATAATTTTCAAATTCTTGGGGTAATTTTTTTTCTCTTAATTAGGAAATTTCTACATAATAATAAAGTCATGGGTTCCCCCACTCACAAGATTAAATCCTTACTTTATTTAAAGATAAGATGAAATTAGTGAGACATTTAATTTTCAATTTTCATTCTTTTTTTTTTCTTCTCAAATTTTATTTGTTTATTTTTGTTAAGACATGGACCTTTGTTTAATGAATTCGAGTAATAAAATAAAATGTTTTCAAAGGGGTGTTGTAGGGTGCTAATACTTTCCCTACACACAACTGACCCCCGAACCTAATTTTGGTTTCTAAGACCAGTTCATTTTTTAAAACGGGTGACCAATCACACCCCAAGATGATTGGTGGCGACTCCAAACCTTTAACCTCGAAAGAGACCCTTAGGAAAGGACGTCGGCCGCTCCGCGTCGCGATGACGTTGCGACACAGTGTTAAAGTAACAACCTTAATGGTCTATAATATAGGGATAAGGCTGGGTACCTTATCCTGGTGACACTGTGTGATGCGGCCCACTTTGTATTTGATACAGATGCAATGATCCAAAGCATCCATGTAGGAGACATGCGAGTGGGGGTATCCTGTGCAATGAGTTATTGCATAAGACCGGACCGCGAAATAGTAACCACTAGATGTAACACCGTTAACTAGTTTAGGTTTTTATTTTAATAGAATGACCTAGGTAACTAAATCTAAATCCTGAGTATGTTATGAACCCCTTTTCAGGAGGGATTGTCCTTAGATTTGTATGGGTGAGAGTGGCCAGTTCGCCGACTCAATAAGCCTACCATTTCAGGGGCAAGACCGAGTGAGGGCTAGAAACATAACATTACAAGATGGAATTCACTCCTTCCGCTATTGGGGTAAGTGGATGTTGAAAGAATTGAATCCCCTAGCGGAAGCAGTTTTCACCGATCGTGATTTTAATTTTAGTTAAAAGAAAACCAATACGTTGGGCAAAATAAGAAACGTTTTCTAAATAAGATTAAGCATTCATTAAAGAGATCTAAAACCTAATTTAGATCAAGAAAACTTACTTGAATTTGGAGGCAAACAGCACGATGCTCCAATAATCACGATCTTGATCTTCCAATCGACACCACCAATAGCGAACACCCGTTATATCTCTCGGATTACTGAGATAGGGATGGTGGGATCCAAAATTAGTCTTGGAAGGGAATTTTCAGCAAAGTGATTGCTGGAATTTTGAGAGAGGAAGAGAGAAAATTGAGAGAATTCACTTCTCTGTAAAAAATGAGAGAGTCTGTCATGTGTTGGGTAACCCCCTCTCCACTTGACGATTAGTGGGGACGGAGTTAAAACCCTACTCAATCTAGATCGTTGGATCAAATTCAAACGATCTTGGCCGTCTATTAATTAAATAATAATCATCATCATTTAATTAATTAATTAATTATAATTAATTTAATTTAAAAAATATTAATTAAATCAATTATAACATAAGGTATTTAATTCAATTTGAATCATATTCAATTGAATTAAATTGGTCATTCAATTAATCTCATTAATTGAATCCACATTAATTAAATATCCAATATTTAATTAATATTACAATTGAATCATATTCAATTTTAATCTCTCTCATTTAACCTATAGTTTTAATGTGCATCATAATGTACATTGATATAAACTATAGTATTTATTTGATTAAATCACATTTAACCAACCAAACTCAATTAATTAATTCCCCAATTAATTAATTCATGAATTAATCAAATATCACATATTTAATTAAATTCATTATTCTCTCAATAATTACTTCTATAGTGATTTGTGTGTCTTTTGTGCTGAATAGGGTTGGTTTTAGATAGATATTATATGTTTTAACCCATTTGGAAGAATGGATGCTTTGGAAGTTATTTTGTGCAGAATTTATTGCTGAGCGACTTAAGGGAGCAAAATATGCGCTGCAGCAAAGCAAGGAGCAAAACTGCCACGTCACAGCTCATTAGCCAATTTAATGAACTGAAGTTAGTTAAGCTATTCTCGGATTAAAGGAGCAAGGAGAGCCATCCACGTGTCTAGGTCAACCTAATTCAAGCTTGTCTTCACTCTATAAAAGGGAAGAGTCGCCCAAGTCAAATTCATTCCACTCTTGGGGAAGAGATCATTTCTCATTTCCATCATTGGGAGCCGAATAGAGGAGAAAGATTGAAGACCTACAAGAAAACCATCAATTACGAAGTTGATCAACGGAATTAGTATTTTCTTGTATTATTTTGTAATTATGGATGTACTTACTCATATTGTAACGTGTGTTGTCATGTGCTCTTTGAACTAATTAACTTTAGGTGTTGGTTAGGAAATATGTAATTGTTGTGCTTAATCTCTATGCAATATATGTCGATTTGATGCATCTTGATTATTTGTTGTGCTCATTTATATTTTGTGCCCGCTTGGCCAGCCGGTATGAATATCACTTCCTAGTTTCAGGGATGATTTGGGAAGTGTGTGGCAATTAATCACACTAGATCATTATGTATTGGTGAACGCCAGTGACTGAGCTAGGGATAGCCAGTTGCCTAGTGCTTGATCGGTTGTGCGTCATTGGAGTTGAAACACATTCTAAAAAATCCAGAGTTCCGGGAGGATCCTGCTAATAAGACTGCAAGAGTTTTGCCTGATCAATAATATTGCTAGAGCATCTTTTAAAACAATTACTAAATCCTGACCAACACCTGTTTCTAATCTGTCTGCTTATTTGTTTACTTTCTGTTCTGTCATTTCTTTTGCTTCAGCATTCTATAAAAATCAATCATTTTAACCACTTTTGAAACCATTAAAAAGCTAAACAAAATAGATAAAGTGAGAGCTAATTCAGACCCTGGATTCGATAAATACTTATTACATGCTGCGAATTGTGTATACTTGCACAGAGTTTTGGAGTCTATTTACATCTTGTTTTCACTCACTCTGGAAGCCCAACACTATCCTCCTAGCGTCGCGACGCTGTGACGATTCCAGAACCATCTATGCGCGGATTGAGTTGATTTTTGGGCTTCCTCCAATTCTTTTTGGCCCAACACTTTGAATGATAAATCTTGGGCTTCCTTGTTGACCCATCTTGGAAATTGAGGCTTGAAATTCACATATTTGGCCTCTTTTTCTCCAATTTAACCAATTTCTTCTCCTAAGGACAAAATAATAAAAACCAATAGATATATATGGTAAAAGCACACAAAAGCTTATTAATTTAGGGATAAAATAGCAGCATTTCTTCCTGCTATCAGTACCCTATCTCTACCTAATACATCGTAAGCCCGAAGCCCTTGAAAAGTTCAAAGAGTATAAGGTCGAGGTTAAGAACAATTAGGTACGACGGTAAACACACTTCGATTTGATCGCAGTAAAGAGAATAAGGACTCAAAATTCTAAGACTATTTGATAGAACATGGAATTACGTTCCAACTCTCAGCATCTGGTACACCATAGCAGCATAGTGTATCAATAAGGAGAAACATAACCTTGTTAGACATGGTTCGTTTGATAATGAACTATGCCAAGTTGCTTAACTCGTTTTGGGATATGCAGTGTTGACTGCAGTTTAAAACACAAATATGGTTCTCTCAAAGAGTGTTTTTAAAACGTTATTTGAGTTCTTGAGAGGGCGTAAAGTAAGTTTACGTCATTTAAGAGTTTAGGGATATCCGCATTCGTGCAATAGACAAACCCGAACAATGTAGAACAACGTTCTAAAATATGCCTATTTGTAAATTATCCCAAAGAAACGAGAAGTGGATACTTCTTCAAAGAAAATAAAACATTTGTATCGACAAATACTAAATTCTTAGAAGAATACCACGTTGGAGATCACAAACCACGCAGTTAGATAGTGTTAATTAAAATTATGTTGTGAAGCTACAAATGAATCGACAAGAGTTGTTGATCAGACTAGTCCTTCAACAAATGTTGTTGATCAGGCTGGCACATTGAGTCAGTCCCGTCCTTCTCAATTGTTGAGAGAGCCTCGGTGTAGTGGGAGGGTTGTTATTCGACCTGATGAATACTATTTGAGTTTAACTGAAACTCTTGTTGTCATACCTGATGACAATATCGAAGATCCATTGACCTTTAAGACAAACAATGAATGACGTGGACAAGGACGAATGGATTAAAGTTATGGACCTGTAAAGGGAATCCATGTACTTTAATTCAGTCTAGGGTCTTGTAGATCAACCTGAAGTGGTATGACCCATAGGGTATAAAACGAATTTACAAGAGGAAACGAGACATAGCTAGAAATGTACAGACATTTAAAGCTAGACTTATGGCAAAGGGTTTTACCCATTGGGAGGGGATTGACTATGAAGAAACCTTCTTCCCTGATGTCATACTCAAGTCAATTAGGATACTCCCATCCATTGCCACATTTTATAATTATGAGATATGGCAAATGGATGTTAAGACTGTCATTCTGATTGGTAATCTTGAAGAGAGTTCCTACATGTCTCAACTAGAAGGGTTCATTGCTCAGGATCAGAAGCTAAAGGTTTGCAAGCGTAAAACAATCCATTTATGGGTTGAAACAGGTGTCTAGATCCTGAGGTATAAGATTTGATGCTTCAATCAAGTCTTATGGCTTTGAACAAAAGGTTGGTGAGCCTTATGTCTACCAGAAGATCATCTACAACTTAGTAGTTTCATTTAGTTTTCTGTATGAATGATGTCTTATTCATTGAGAATGACATAGGTTATCAAAACTGACATTAAAAGAAAGCTAGCAACCAAGTTCCAAATAAAAGATTTGGAAAATGGCTTCATATGTTCTTAGAATCCAAATCGTTCGGAATCATAAGAACAAAACGCTAGCCCTGTCTCAATCTTCTAATATCGACAAGTTGTTGGTTTGATATAAGATGCAGAATTCCAAGAATGGTTTTGTTACCTTTCGAGTACAGAATTCAATTGTCTAAGGAACAGTATTCCAAAGGCCCCTAAAGAAATTGAGGACATGAGACATCTTCCTTATGCCTTGGCAATAGGCAACCATGCTGACATATGGTATGCGGTAGGGATTGTCAGTTGATACCAATTCAATCCAGATTTAGACTACTGGAATGCAGTAAAAGCTCGTGTATAACGTTAAGGATATGATCCTTGTAGGATACACTGATTCTGATTTGCACACCGATAAGGATTCAAGGAAATCCGCATCAGCATCAGGAGTCACCTTTAACAAGGAGCTATAGTTTGACGTAGCACCAAGAATACCACTGCTTGTGAAGTAGTTTAGGAGTCTGTATGGCTAAGGAAGTTCTTAACAGATTTGGAAGTTGTTCCAAATGTGAACTTGCTAGCCACAAATGAGGCAAACACATAGAGCATAAAATTATCTCATTTGCGAGATCGTGCTCCGAAGAGTCGTGACTGTCACGAAGATAACTTCAAAGCACAACATGCTGATCCATTAACGAAGGCCCTCACAACTAAAGTGTTTGAGGGACATCTAGATGGTCTAGTTCTACGAGTTCTGTACAAAGGATAATCTAGGGCAAGTGGGAGATATGTAATGGGCATGGATGCCCTAGTTTATTGTATTTATACTATATGAATACTAACCCACTATGTTTCTAGATAAATGTACACTCCACTAGAGTTTTAGTCCAAGTGGGAGATTGTTGGGTTTTATGTCCTAAAACGCGTGGATAGTAAATGTAACAAAATTAATCGATAAAGAGTTATTGAGATTATTCAATAAGTAGTTATTGAATGGTTGTTTAATTGTGCATTAATTAACCAAAATCCAATAAACTAGAACCCATAGCTATATAATGAACACTTGAACTTTATGTGTGGACATAAAAGAGGATCAAGTTCAGGTGATAGCCAAAACGGTCTATAGTATAGGGATAGAGGTTGAGTGCCTTATCCTGGGGACACTATGTGATGCAGCCCGCTTTGTATTTGTTACAAACGATGTGATCCTGAATCGTTCATGTAAAGACATGCGAGTGGGGGTGTCCTATGTAAAGAGTTTGCATAAGACCAGGACCAAGAAATAAGTCACTTTCACTTTATAACACCGTTTAATGTGAAACTGACTATTTCATGCGATGACCTAGGTAACTCGGTCTTAATCCTAAGCTAACTATGAACTCCTGTTTATTCGGGATTATCCTTTTATTTGCATGGGTGAGAGTGTCCCAACATCGCCGACTCAATAAGCCTACCATTTTGGGGATAAGACTGGGTAGATAGTTGGGGACATAGTCTTGCAAGATGGAATTCACTCCTACCCACCTGTAGGGATAGAAAAGGTTGTTCCCTTAAGCGCTAACTCTGGGTCTTGAACAAAAGTGCACCGATTCTCTCCTGGCACGAGAGGATTTTATGTTTAATGGTTGGACCATAAACAAATTGTTTATTATAGGATCAGTGGTACTTAAGGAACAAGATGTAACTTCAGGGGTAAAACGGACTTTTTTACCTGTTGTAGTTACGAACAACCTGTGAAGGGTCGACTTACTAATTATGGTTGTATCGGATGGACAAAAATATATCTACAGTGAGGGGAGTGCAACTACGGGCCATAGTGGAGTGTCCCGTTAGTTAAACGAATGTTGATTAACTAGGTTAATGAGATTAACCAGTTAATCTCGGATCATTGGAGCCCATGATCTATAGGTTCATTAGGTCCCCCTGCTAGCTCATATGGAATAAACCTTAGAACAAAAGTGATGAAAGAGTTTGAAACGTTCAAACTCAATAAAGGGAATTAACGTTAATTATATACGATGTACTTAACGTGTTATAATTTAATTATGAATTAAATCATAGAGAGATTTGGAAAATATTTAAATATCGATTTAAATATTGCAATATGTATATGATATGTATTTTTTTAACTTGATATATGAATAGGGATTCATATTGGTTTGAGAGAGATTGGGACTAGTACATTGTTAATTTCAATATTTGATATTAAAATTATATTAGTTAAAATTGTTTTCAAATCAAAATTAATTTTGTAAATTGATTTTAATTTTGAGAATCAATTTTTTAAATTCAATTTGAGTGGGTTATCTCATGCATTTACCATGAGTTGGACACCTAAATATGTGACTAATCCATCTTCATTCCTTCATATAAAAGTTGGAATTTTTTTCTTGCTGAGATGATGGTTTTTTGTTGAATCTCACATGCAAACTTTGGATGGAGTATTCTTGAATTTCTCTCTCAAAATAAACACAGAAAAGTTCTCTCAAAAACCCATTTTATTCCTCCCTCAATTTGGTTCCCACAAGCCCGTTCTAAGGCTAGAGAATAGCGGGGAAGATCCTTATGGTCGTCCATGAAGTGTTCGTGTGAAGAAACACCCATGGAGTTGCAAGAAATCGAGCTTCAAAGGTAAGTTTTCATTGCCTCTGTTTTTCGGTTTATTTACATGCTTTTAATTAGAGAAATTAATGAAATTAAACGCCTAAGATCGTCAATTGCTTCCGCTTGATTGATATTCACTCCTTCAAATCTTAACATCAATTCAATTATGTAACTCTATTTTGACTTAAACCACGTCTCTTGAGTGTAAGATTTTAAAAAGAGTCTTCGAGAGGGAAAGATCATCATCGGTTGTGAAGAACCTTGTTCTTGGAAGAGAAACAATCCTCTCGAATTGGCCGAAGATTATCAATAAACCTACTGATGTCTATTCAATTCTTGTTCTTATAAATATTCCTCCTTTGGTTACTGGGTTTTTGTTAGAAGATATCTTACAAAATTAAGCAATTCGACGTGCAAGGAAAATTTTAAGGTTAAAAATGGGATCCTACTATAGAAGAAAATCCTCTTTCGTGACAAGCAAGGCCAGTGCATGTCACGAAAATTCGAAAAAGTTGTTTGGGACCACTGGCATGCTGCGCAAAGGTTGTGGCAAGATAGTAGGATGTGAAAAAATAGAATGACGCGTTGCTCATTTTTAGTGGTTCACGTCCCCATTTAAGGCTAGCTACGTTCATCACACGAGGGATGATTCATTTTAGTTGATTTCTTGTTCCAATTTACAATCGTCTTCTACCTTCGTTTTCGTTGGAAAGAGGTTCCATTCTTTGTGCACCTAAGTTCGCTCATTGAAGCAAAGCCCGAGCGTCGAAGAGTGATTTTCATTAGTTTTCATAGTTTTTCTAGTGTTTCCTTGTATTCAGTTTAGTGTAAAATGTTATATTTCAATTTCTCTGTTGTTGTTTTCAGTAAGTTAATTATTATGAGCTAAAATTCTTGAAGGTTTGGCTCATGGTGTACCCTATTTTGTAACCCTGTTTGAGGTATGTATTATTTGTGATGAAGTTTATGAGATTTCTTTTTGGGTGTGTTTACTTTTTCCATTACTTCCTTCCATTTGGCCAACCAGAGTGAGGCATTAGCATGTTATTAGCATCGAAAGGGTTTAAATGGGTTGTATAACTTGGATATGCAGAAAATCCAAGTTGAGCAAGTATGTATGTTTTTGCTAGGTTGTATAACTTATTTCAACCTCTCATGAGTTTAATGGGTTGGTTCTTCTTGACAAATGAGGATCTTAGGTAGACATATACAAAGGTTTTCTAGAATTAATTGAACGACTTGAAAAGGCTAGTGTGAGTAGTATTACAGAATAATTTTCCCATCAATATTGTCTAAAATTATGCCCTTAATTGAGATTGCTTTGCTGTAAAATTATTGTACAAATCTTTCCTTTTTTATCTTCATTCATTGTGTATAAAGGACTATTCATACAGTAATGAAATTAAGGCAAAATCATATTCTCCCATTTGTGTGTTGTTTTATTGTATCAGAGCAATAACCTAAATTTACCAATTTTTTTTTACCTCATGTCTTCCTCAAGCTCATCCTCTGTTGCGATGGCTACTGCATCTCCCCTGTTTCTTCTATCTAACATATGCAACCTTGTGTCGCTTTGCTTGGACTCAACAAACTATGTGGTGTGGAAGTACCAAGTTTCCTCTATCTTGAAGGCTCACTCTCTCTTTGGGCATATTGATGATTCTTTGCCCAAACCCGATCAATATGTTCGTTCACCTACAGGAACTACAACAACAGAGGTTAGTCCACAATATATTCAATGGGTGTCTTAAGATCAAGCTTTAATCACTCTCATCAACGCTACCTTATCTTCATCTGCCCTTGCACATGTGGTTGGTTCTACTTCCTCTAAGGATTTATGGCTTTCATTAGAAAAACGCTATGCTTCTACTGCTAGATCTTGTATTCTTGATTTACGCTCAGCCTTGTATAAAATTAAGAAACTCTCCTCTGAATCTATTGAAAAATATATATGTCGAATTAAAGACATTGTTGATAAGTTAGTTGTTTTTTCGGTCAAGATTGAAGATGAAGAAATCCTTGTACATACCTTGAATGGGCTATCAGCCGAGTTTAATGCCTTTCGTACTTCCATTCACACACGAAGTGATAAGTTATCCTTGGAAGAATTTCACGTTTTGTTAGATGCCAAAGAAAAAACGATTCAACATACCACCACAGATGTCTCTCCAACGGCAATGGCGGCTGTGAGGCAACAGAACCCTAATTTTAGGGGAAGAGGAAGACGTGGCTCTGGATTTAATCGTGGTCGTGGATTTAATAACTTCTCTCATGATGGGCCAAATTATTTTCAACGAAGTGTGGGCCCATTTCATTCCAGCGGCTTATCACGCGGGCAGAGGTCACACACACAGCAAAACCACTTCAACGAAAATCACGCGGGCACCGGCTTATCATGCGGTCCATCTTCTTCATATGGGTTGGTTCTTCATTCCGAGTCTGGTTCGCCTGACGGGTCTGGCTCCAATTTTGGGTTTGGTCCAAATTTCAGGTCTGGTAGCATTTTGGGCCCTCATTCATTTACTTTTGACTCCAATTTCGAATCTGGCCGCACTTTTTTGTCAAATTTGCTCAAAATCTAGACATGGAGCTCTTGATTGCTACAATAGGATGAATTTTTCCTTTCAAGTGCGTCACCCACCTGCTCAATTGGCTGCTATGGTGGTAAATTCTATGAATTCACAGTCTCCAAATGATAATTCTAATGCTTTTTGGTTATCGGACAGTGGCTGCAATGTTCATATGACCAATGACCTGGCAAATCTCAATCTCTCCAACAATTACAATGGATATCATCAGGTTGAAGGATTTGATTTTACTGAAACCTTCAGCCCAGTTGTCAAAAAGCCCACAATCAGAGTTATACTAGCTCTTGCTGTCCAATATCAGTGGTCTTTAATTCAATTGGATGTTAAGAATGTCTTTCTGCATGGTCACTTGAAGGAGGAAGTTTATATGTCTCAACCTCCTGGCTTTCTTGACAAATCCAATCCACATCATGTATGTCGTCTTCATAAAAGTCTTTATGGTCTAAAACAAGCTCCACGAGCTTAGTTTGATCGCTTCACATCATATTTATTCACCTTGGGGTTTACTACTTTTGCTGCTGACTCATCCTTATTTGTACGCTCAGTTGGATCTTTTTTGACTTATCTGTTACTTTTATGTTGATGATATCATTATTACTGGACCAGATTCTTCATATCTATCAGTCTTAAAGAAGCAATTGGTAGCTGAATTTCAAATATCAGACCTTTGTGCATTAAAATACTTCCTTGGCCTGGAAGTCCACAACACCCCTGATGATTTTTTTGTCAATCAAGCTAATTATCTCACTGATTTACTTCACACTGCAGGAATGTCATCTGCTAAGACGTGCCTAACACCTATGTCTACTACAGTTGATCTTCATACTTCTGCACCATTATTCTATGATGCCACACTTATTATCGACAAATAGTTGGATCTCTTCAGTATCTCACCTTTACTAGACCTGACATTTCATTTGCAGTAAATTGTGTAAGCCAGTTCATGCATCGACCTACAGTTGTTCATTTCTCTGTTGTCAAACGTATATTGCGTTATCTCTCTGGATCTAAGCAACTTGGAATTATGTTTCGACGCTCACATTTGTCTCTCACTGTCTTTTGTGATTCTGATTGGGCTGGTGATACTTCTGATCATCGATCCACATCAGGATTCATTGCCTTTCTTGGCTCCAGTTCTATATCTTGGTCAGCCAAAAAACAACCTACGGTATCACGTTCCTCCACCGAAGCTGAATACCGCTCTCTTGCGACTACAACAGCAGATCTTTATTGGCTACGTCAACTTCTTCGAGATTTTCATGTGACCTTATTAGTCACTCCGACGTTATTATGTGACAATGTTTCAACTATTTCTCTCGCCAATAATCCAATCTTTCATGCTCGCACGAAACATATTGAGATTGACTATCATTTCGTTCACAAAAAGGTTGCTCGTAAAGATATCTCTGTTCAGTTCATATCCTCAAAATATCAGTTGGTTGACCTCTTCACAAAACCGTTGTCATCTACGTTGTTCTTGGCATTCCGAGACAAACTTCTGACTTCACTACAGTCATCAGTTTGAGGGGGCGTATTACAGAATAATTCTCCCATCAATATTGTCTAAAATTATGCCCTTAATAGGAGGATCGCAGAGGTCAAACCTTGTTTATAATAAGAGTTTTAAATTGGTACTCTATATGTCAGTTTATTGAATTTTACTCCGGCATTAAGTCTTATTTGCCACCTCATTTTGGTATTATTTGTATTTTGTTCATGTGGATCGACCTTGGAATACTTAGTTCTAAGTATTACTAGTCACGTCGTGGTGTATACTTGCGTCAGTGCATCAAGGTGAACATTTGTTTAAACTTTGTGTTAGCTGCCATTTTATATCTGATTTGCATTCTGCGTGTCCATTATATAAAAATACTTATAAAGAAATGTAACCAAACATATGAGTGTTTAAATTCTAAACAAATTTATACAAAATATTTTTATAAAAAATGCATTCTTGAAAAACACTTAAACTAAAAGGTATTTCAAACGGGCCTTAGGATATGAAATCTAGAAGTATAGACATCAGATATTTAGGAGGATGAAATTTGAAACTACAGATTCTAAGAAGATTTGGGAAGATTTCATTCCTAGCTTGCACACTTTTTTTTTGCTAATTGTAGGAGCTTTTGGAAGGCATGCTGAACCACTTAAAGACAGAAGAAGTCAAGAGGGTCGTTCTAATCATGTGGAACCTTTGGACTAAGTAGGAACAAAATCACCCACATCAAGCAGATCCCAAATTACCATCAGACTAGAAGAGTCATTCAAAATAGTTTGGAAGAATCGGAGGAGTCAGCGAAATCTAACCTGAAGCCAGCTGCGATAGAGAACCACGCTAGTCACACCCAATGGTTGCCGCCAGAGCCGAACGTCTGGAAGATCAATGTTGACGCCTTCTGGAATAATAAATTAGGAAAAGGGGGAGTGAGTTAGGTTATTCGTGACTCGAATGGATCTCTAATGGGTCTCTAATCGGAACGGGACGTAAGCAACTAAATCAGAGATGGGTGATCAAGATTTTTGAAGGAGAAGCAATTTTGGAGGGGTTGAAAGCATACATTGATGCATGGAGTCGGAGATGTTCTAGAACGGGCCACCATTGATGGTGGAATCTGACTCCCTCGAAGCTGTCAACGCCATTATCCGAAAGGCAATGGATCTTACTGAGTTATCCTTGGTCGTCGACGAGATTGAGGAGCTGATCTCGATCGCCCAGAGTCATCTCCATTGAAAAATGCTCAGGGCAGAGCAATTCCATTACGCACAATTTGGCACGCGTAGTAGTCTCCAATGGAGATTTCGCTCGTTTAATGGCACTTCTATAGTTTTTTTTTTTTTTACTTTTTTCAGGGTGCCAAGGATGAGAGTATCTCCTTTTTGGTTTATTGATTGTTTGAGTGGTGTACCTAACTCTTAGGGGCTGTTTGGGGCACTGAATAGGTTATAATAACCCCCTTTATTATAACATATTCAGTGTTTGGGGCATCAACAAAAATAATTGGTGAGGTGGGTTATTTTTACCCCCGATTATTTTATCCATTCTCTACAGTAACCATCATTCAACCCACCTGATTATTCTATCCATTTTCTACAGTAACTCTCTCCTCTCTTCTTCCATGCGACTCCTTGACTTTTCCGACGACCGCCGGTCGCCGTCGGCCAGACTTTTCCGACCGCCGCCGACCACTTTTCCGGCGATCGTCGACGACTTTTCTGTCAACCGTTTTTTTTTTCCTAAAAATGAAAATAAAGAAAAAAAAAGAAGAAAAGAAAGAAAACGAAGAAAAAAATTTTGGTCGTCGAAAAATTTGTAGGCAATCGCCGGAAAAGTCGTTGAAAACGTTGCCAGAATTAGGGTTAGAGGAAGAAGAAAACGATGAAGATGGAGTTTGAGGTTGAGGAAGAAGATGGAGATGATGATGGAAATGGAGGAAGAAGATGATGAAGATGAAGATGGAACTCGAGGAATAAGATGAAGTACTGATGGAGATGGAGGAAGAAGATAAAATGGAGGAAGAAAATGAAAAAGAAGAAAAAAAGAAATAGAAAAAAGCGATTTTTGGTCATTCCATGTTAGAAACACTTACCAGTTTCTCAATTGTCTTTCTACATATATAAATATGGAGCTTTATTAAATATGAAGTTTTATTATATAATTTCTTTGTACATAAGCATTTACCATTTTTACGTTGAAAATACAGAAATGAAACAAATATGGTTTTTCAATATGAAATCATAAAATGACTTCTTTTGTGAAAAAATCATGACCCTAAAACAAAGAAAATCAACTCATACCTTAGGTTATCTTTGTTTCCTTTTAAGTTAAACACATCATTTAACCCGTATACCCAATACTTTATTTTTTTTACAACTGAATCCAAACAATTTTTTATTGATATTTGCAAAATATAATATTTGACATACAAAGTTGTATGAGGAAAATAAACAATAAAAAAAAAGTCAGGAAAAAAAACAGTCAACTTGACCATTTGATTCAGAATCTCATGTTAATCATATCAGCAATCCAAACACAGACTATTTTAACCCAGACTAAAATAATCTGCATCCCAAACACAGATTATTTTATCCCAGACTAAAATAATCTGCACCCCAAACACAGATTATTTTATCTCAGACTATATTAATCTGCACCCCAAACACAAATTATTATAACCCCCAGACTATTATAATCCCCAGATTATTATAACCACCAGATATTATAACCAATTTAGCGCCCCAAACAGCCCCTTAGTCTTCTTTAATGATTTTTATTAAAAAAAAAAAATGTTGTAGACCAGTTTAACTAGGAGGGTGGAAAAATATACTTTTAGTCCTTGAGGTTTGAGTTAGGTTTCATTTTGGTCCCTGAGTTTTCAAACTCGACAATTTAGCCCTGAGGTTTGCATTTTGTTACATTGTTGGTCCCTCCGTCCAATTTTCCATTAAACCCTAACGAATTGTTGACGTGGCACCATTTTTTATATAAAAAAATAATTTTTAATTTTAAAAATAAATAATAATAAATTAATTAAAAATATTTTTTTTTTATTATTTCTTCTTCTTCTTTCCTTCCTCTTCTCCATAACCATTCTCTTTTTCTTCTCCATAACCCTACCCTACCACCGACAACCACTGGCTGCCGTCAACTGCCGCTTGCCGGCGACCGGCAGTCGCCGGCAACAACCACTGGTTTTTTTCTTTCTTTCTTCTTTTCTTCTCTTTTTCTTCATTCTTCAAAGTTTCTAACTTTAAAAAAAAAACGTGTTTCCAGATCTGGGGAAGAAGATACCACCAAATCGCACCAGATCTTGCCCCCTGCTAGCGTCGGCTTCAGGAGGTCGGCGGCGGTTGAAAACCCAAACCAGATCTGTCCGACAAACCACATCTGTCCGAGCCCAGCTTTCTCTCTCCCTCGTCTTCTTTTTCCCTCGTCGTCCCCTCTCTTTCTCTATTTTTGAAAACCCAAATCAGATTTGTCCGAGCTTTCTCTCTCCTTCGCGTCCCTCTCTTTTTCTGTTCGTTCTCACATTGCCGCTAGAATCGAAGGTTTGGGACGAAACTCGTGCGTACGAAGATCTAGAACGAAACCTGTGCGTACGAAGATCTAGAATGATGTGAGACCTTCGATTCTGAGTCGTGTGTATTCTCTTTGCGTGCGAGATGTCGCCAGAGGGAGGAAGCTTGTGTGCGGTCCGTGTTGGAGAAGGAGGTCGAGAGGGAGGAGACGACGGCGAAGAAGAAAATAAATCGAGAGTGAGGGTTGAAGATAGTGGAGAAAAAAGGGAAGAAAATAAGAGAGAAATGGAAAAAAAAAAGGAAAATGAAGATAGTGGAGAAGAAAAGAAGAAAGAAAGGAGAAGAGAGAAGAATAGAAAGAAAAAAAGAAGAAGAAAGAGATAGGTTGCCGACCGATGTGCTGGTGGGTGGGTTGAAGAAGAAGAAAGAAGAGAAGAAAGAGAGAGAAAGAAATAAAAATGAAAAAATAATACTATTTTATTATTTTAAAAATTAAAAAAAATAGATTTTTTAAATAAAAACTATTGTCACGTCAGCAATTTATTAGTGTTTAACGGAAAAATTGACTGAGGGACCAAAAGTGTATCGAAATCCAAACCTCAGGGGTAAAAATGTGGAGTTTGATAACTCAAAAACCAAAATGAAACCTTACCCAAACCTCAGGGGCCAAAAGTGTATTTTTTCCAAAGAAAAAATTGGTCATATTTCTAAGAGTACAAATGTGGACATTCACTCAAACTCACTATTTCAAACAACAATCTCATAGTTTTCTAGAAAAGTAAAAAGAAAATTAAAAAAAAAAAGAAATTAGAGAAAAGATATGGTTTTAAAAGTATTTAGAAATATAGGGTGTCACGGTTCTTGAAGAAGCGCGACACACTAGCTTTTTGTTTTTTTTTAATTTATTTATTATAATTAAATTAAATTAAATTTATTTTTTTTATAAATATTAGTTTTCATTTCTTTTTCCAAGTAATAAACCCAATCATTATCTTTGTTTTTTATTGATTGATTTTTTTTTTTAATTTTAAAGTTTGCATTTTTTTTAATATATATCTATAATTTACATGTTTAGAAGTTTGCATTTTTTTGTGGTCTATATCATTTTTTAATACAAAACACCACATATTAAATTCAACAAATGTTACTAATAGATTTTTCGAAAATTGTACATTAGTTTCATGATCTTTTCAATAAGACTTTATATTATTAAAACATAATTAAATTTATGTATACATTAAAAAGAATCGGCCAGAAATGTAAAAGCCAAATTGTTTTGCCTTGCCTGCGGGCCTTAAAACTCGTGAGATGCGTCTATTCGGCTTCAATTCTGAAGTGGTGCACCGACGTCAGTCAGGAATCTCTGGCATGCATAGTTTCAAGCAGAACGTGTCTCAGAAAAGCAGTGGCGGATCCAGGATTTTATGTCAGAGGGAGCACTAAACGTATATAAATGTAACTTTGTGTTGATGCATTATTCACATTATCAAATATCAATTAGGTTCAATTACAAGTTTAGTCATTAAATCCTTTGAAATTGTGTCTATTTGGTCTCTAAACTTAAAAATTTGTCAAATAGAATCTTAAACTTTCAATTTTGTGTCATTTTTCCAATAGGTTCATGAATTTTTCAATTTTGTTGTGTAATAGGTCATTGGCTTATTTGACATTTTTTAAAATTCACGAACTTCCTAGTTTCTACACACAAAGTTGAAAATTTTAGAGCTCGATTAGACATAAAATTCAATCATGAAAGTTTAAGGTTTAAATTGATATAATTATAATTATATTTTTTTAAAAAAAAATTGATATCTAGTTTGAAGTTTTAAATGATACAACTCAAAAGTTTAAGGACTATGAATTGACTTTTCTTTAATTTTTTAAGAGGAAAGTATAAATGAATTATCTAAATAAATATACAAGAAAAGAAAATGTTGAAATGAGTAGTAAAGTTTTCGTAAAAGTGAAGTGAATTTCTTAATGTAAAAATAATTTTCTACCAACAATTTAAAACTATTTTTTTTATTCTTTTTAGATTAAAATATTATTTTTTCGTTTTTGTAATTTTTTTAGGTGAAAAAATGATTAGTTTTTAATCAAGTTGTATAAAAAGTAACTCCAAATTAATAATGAAAACTAATTTGAAGATTTATTGAAAATATTAGTTAAATTTGAATGTTTGAAAATATATGAATTGAAATAAAATAAGTTCTAAAGTATAGAAATCAAAATAGTATTTTAATTTTTGACGTTCTTTTTCATCTCATAAATGAATTTAAATTGATTAAAAAAATAAAAATGAAATGAAATTTTTGTTTATATGTATTAGGTAAAGCTAATTGGTGAAAAAACATTTAAAGAAACCATTAAAAAAAATTATTTACAAAAAGAGAACGGTAGGGGGGGACACTCGCTCGAGACAAGTAGGAACCAACGAGCCACAATTTTTTTTGTTACAATTGGTATATTATTATATACAAATTCAAAAAGTTAGAGGGCACCCCTTCCTACATCCGCCCGGGTAGAAATGA
Source organism: Luffa aegyptiaca (assembly GCA_017139565.1). Classification (NCBI taxonomy): domain Eukaryota; kingdom Viridiplantae; phylum Streptophyta; class Magnoliopsida; order Cucurbitales; family Cucurbitaceae; genus Luffa; species Luffa aegyptiaca. The sequence continues at coordinate 17,345,475 of CM029405.1, read as the reverse complement.
ATGCGTCGTTTCTTCTAAACATTTTTCAAAGGGGGTTTGTTTTGACCCATTGATCGGAAAATTCGAAAATTTGGAAAAATTTTCGAGTTTTAAGACCCGCAGACAAGACAAAACCATTTGTTCCAGCGGGTTCCTTTTTATGTATACATAAATTTAATTATGTTTTAACTATATAAAGTTTTGTCGAGAAAATCGTGAAACTAATGTACAATTTTCGAAAAATCTATTCATAGCATTAATTGAATTTAATGTGGTGTTTTCAGTGGCGGATCCACCTCAGGCCCGGGGGGCTCGAGCCCCCTCTGAGCTGACACCAAATTTTATATTACTATAGACAAATTCATCTAGTTTTCAAACATAGAAACTTTGCCCCGTTGGTTCAGGCGCCCTAGTCCCTCCTCAAGCTATCTATTTCGTCCCAGGTTCTTTTTGAATTTTGTATTTAATAAGTCTCTGAATTTTTTTAAAAAGTGTCTAAATTTCAATTTTAGGTCTAATAGGTCTATGAACTTTCAACTTTGTGATAAATAAGTCTTTGATCTATTCAACATTTTTTAAAATTCATGAATTTATTTATTATAAAATTGAAAGTTTTGTGTTCAATTAGACACAAAAATCAATTTTATGTCTAATGTATTTGTTAAATTAAAAGAATGTGTAAATATGTTGGAGATTTAAAAAAAAAACGATGACAATGACTTATTAGACACAAATTTGAAAGTAGAAATCAATTTGACAATTTTAAACTTTAGAAAACCTATGGACAAAAAAAATGAAAATCTAGGAGCCTATTAGACACAAACATAAATGTTTAAGGACTAAACTTGTTTTTTAACCTAACAAATATATAATATTGTATTTTTTTTTTTTTTAATCTTAACTTATTGTTTAAATTTCGTTTCTTTATAGCATATATAAATGAAATGGTTACAAACATTTTTAAAATTTTGATATGTTGTTTTTTAAAAATTAATCCTATAATCGAGGACAATCGCGATGAATGAAATCAATAGTTCAGTTTCATTTATGATTTTTTTTATTTCTTATTTATAAATTACTTTTACGAAATTTTAAGTGAAGCCCTCTCTAAACAAAAATTCTGGATCCGTCACTGGGTGTTTTGTATTAAAAAAATGATATAGACCACAACAAAAAATGCAACTTTCTAAACATCTAAATTATATATATATATATATATATATATATATAAAAGTGTGAATGTGGAAGAAACTTTTTTTAGACAATATTTATATATAAAAGTGTGAATGTGGAAGAAACTTTTTTTAGACAATATTTATATATAAAAGTGTGAATGTGGAAGAAACTTTTTTTAGACAATATTGACCTTGGTCTTTTATATAATACCTAAATTGTCCTTAATATTTTTTAAAAATACTAAATACTCACACCACCACGTAAATGCTTGATTTTTAAAAAATAAAAATAAAAAACTTCTTTTTTTAGTAATGAGTTATGGGTTATAATCCCTTTAATGAACACAGGTGAATTAATTTTTTTTAATAAATGATGTATTAAAGTTATTATTATTTTCTCAAATGTTATAATTCAAAATATGAAAATATTTAATTATTATACTTTTAAAAAATAAAAAAAAAATCTTTCTATCTTCAATCAAAACCGTGGTTTTTAAAATTCATGACTCTTCATTTTTTTTAATTTGTTTTTAAATGTTTAACTTCTCTTTAGTAATGAGCTATGATGTCTTTAATAAACACTAATTAAAGTTATTATTTATTTTCTTAAATGTTATAATTCAAATATGAAATTATTTATATGTTTACTTATTATATTTTAAAAAAACAAAACAAATCTTTCCATCTTCTATGATCAAAACCGTGGCTTTTAAAATTCATGACTCTTCATTTTCCACATAACATAGGTTCTTTAAAATAACTAATTTGTGATTTCAAAGAATTGAGAATTAATCTGTTTATTGATTTTACCATTAAAAAGTGAATTCAATGAACCATTATCAAGAGCCCCTTCCACTATTCCCAAAGTCGACTGGTTTCCTCATTCTTCAGATGGGATGACATTATAAGCTCGCATTTTGGGCTTTCTTTGCTTAGCAGTTCCCTCTCACTTTGTACTATCTTTCATTTCTTTTGTCTTCTATAACTTTTCAACTCAATTCTTTCCCACCCTTCTTAACTTGACCTTCAAGTTCAACTAAAAAAATGTGATTTCACTTGCTTAATTCTTGAGATTCTTATTGAGTTTTGTTGCCTATTATGCTTTTGATTCTATTGGTTTATTATTATTTTTATGTTTTCTTATTGTCTTGTACTCTTGTTCCATTCTTTTACTCAATGTCTTTTTGTTTTTTGTTTAGATCTATGAAAGAATGGGGAAAATCTTAGGTTATGGGAACATTGGTGGAATTCAAAATCTTTAGGCATCAACTAAAAAAAGGTCATGACACTCACTTAATGCTTATGATTTATATGAATTTCCATTGCCGATTCTACTTTTATCCATTCTTATGCTTGATGGTTTCATGTATTTTTGTTTTGATCCTATGGAAGAATGAGGAGAACTTTTGGTTATGACATTAATAATGGGATTAATTTTATCTTTTGCAACCGTTGATGATACCAATTTTGTGATTATGTACTATCTTCAATGGTTTAGTATCGTTATTGCTTGTGGAGTTCAAACTAATATATTAGTTGAGGAAATTAAAATTTTAAGCATAAGGGTATAGTTCTCTTTTTCCTCTTGATTGTTGTAACAAAAAAAAAATTGTAGGATGATCATTCTTTGGTTTCTTTTCTATCGAATCATAAATATATGTTAATATTACTTTTTTGTAAAGCACATGATCTATGAGTTTTTGTTTATACTTTTATAAATGTTTCTTATACTATGGTTAGATGATAATGAGGTCATTGTTTGGACCATTGTAACATTTATTTTGTACCTTGGAAAATGAAAAGGTAAAGGGAAAAAAATATTAGAGGATTATATTCCCTCTCTTTTCTTTGTAGAGCTAACTTGGTTATGATGTGAACTAAAAAAAAAATGGTTATGATGCTTATTTTTTGTTTTATGTTTTTGAAAATTTAGCTTGTAAATGACTTCTATATGTGTTTCTTTCTTTTCTTAACTACCTTTTTTATATATTAAATAATTATTGATAATTTAAGTGAATATTAAAAGGTGGTATATGAAAATTTTACCAAATATGTATAAAAAGATAGTATATGTGTTTCTTTGTTTTTGTTTTTGTTTTCTTCTACTTTTTTTTCCTCTGTCGCTTCTCTTAGTTTTTAAAGTGGAGAAACCACGTGCAACGCACGTCGTGAAAATCTAGTATATTAAAAAATGCAAACTAATATTTATATAAAAAAAATATAATCATTAAATAAAATTAATTTAATTTAATTTCAATTAATTAATTTCTTTAAAAAAAAAAAAGCAAAAAGCTGGTGTGTCGTTGGAGAAGTGCGACACCCTGTATTTCTAAATATTTTTAAAACAATCCCTTTTCTCTAATTTTTTTTTTTTTTTTTTTTTTTTTTTTTACTTTCATAAAAAAAAAAAAACCCGCAATCTCATGGTGTGTTTTCTCCATTGACATACAAAACATAAAAGGAAGAATCAACAAAATTGTGTTTTAAACCTTCAATAAATTAAAACTCAAAACATAGCAACCATACAACTCACACTTCACAGTGAGTACTCAGGCATTATTCAAACAATCTCTCTTTCCGCATCTTCCATGCCGCCCATCGTATCATACAAAGGCTTATTCAACGTCTCCGGCAAGTAAAACGCCAACACCCCACCGACAATCCCACACCCTGCAAACACCGCAAACGGCAGCCCTCCGCCCATCACCACCACAAACGGCGCCAACACCGCCCCCATCTGCGACGCCTGCGATGCACACCCCAACGCCGCATTCCTCACCACCGTCGGAAACAGCTCCGACGTGTAAATATACAACAAATTGTAAGTCCCCGCCATTCCAAATATCCCCAACACTCCAAACACCATCCTCACAACCTTCCAAACTCCCACTCCCTTCATCAAACTACCACCCAAACAAAACACCCCACTAAACCACAACGTCCCAATCGCCAACGGCTTCCGCCCAAACACATCCAAAAGCAGCGCCGTGATCAAGAAAGCCGGCATTTCCGCCACCGCATTCAGCGCTACGTTCAGGTAAATATTCGTGTCCAGATTCACCACATTTAAGCTCAATCCATAGTACACAACAGCGCACATGAAATTGATCGCCACGGCCAGAACCAACCGAAATCGCGTAACGGGCGAGCGAATCACGTCCAGCAGAGACCCGGATTGGGCGGATTGCTCGATTTCGTCCTGTTCGGAGCTCTGTTTCATATCTTCATCGAGGGCGAGAAAGACCCCATGGGGGAGGTGGTTGCCGTTGGCTTTGGCAATGGCGGCCATGAGATTGGTGGCCTCGGTGATCCTGCCGCGGACCATGAACCATCGGGGGGACTCGGAGATGAAGGGGAGGACGAGGAAGAGGAACAGGAAGGAGGGAACAGAGGAGGCGATGTAGAGTTCGCGCCATGATTGGAAGACGTAGGCAATGGCGGAAAGGACGGCGATGCCGGAGGAGAAGAAGTAGAAGGTGGACATTCCAGCGGAGCCGCGCTTGGTGGGGCCGATGGGCTCGGTGGCCAGGACGAAGGCGCAGAGGCCGACGCCGCCGGTGCTGAAGCCGGTGAGGAAGCGGAGGAGAGTGTAAATCCAGTAATTAGGGGAAAATGCAGTAGCAATTCCGAATATGGCGTTTAAAGTGCAGACTACTGTGAGGGAGCCTTTCCTTCCTAGTGTTGAGTCTGAGAGATGCCCGAAAATTCCTGCACCTGCAAAAAGAAAAAGATTCCAGATGGATTTTTAGCTGAATTTTCCTTCAATCTTCCTTTTCATAACTAGGATTGTCGAAACAAAATTCTACCCTGCAAAGCTCAATTTAAATTTCCTTACATAGCTTTTCACGCAGCTTTTCTTATTACTAAAGTAAGGGTTTTCATCGTTCGATCGGTGTCAGTTTTGGTGGAAAACCAACACTGACGGGTCAGTCGGTTTTCCAGAAATATGGAAACCGACGGCTTCCGATGGTAGCTCCTAGCTGACCGACCGATTAGTCGGTTTCGTTTTTTTTTAGTGTTGCCCGAGGGTTTGAGGGATGACGACGATGAGGCTGAGGCTGATGAGAGAGACGGCGTGACGACGAGGCTGAATTAAGAAGAGAGAAGAGAGTGAGAGACGGTGAGGGAATGGTAAACTCAGAAAGGTGTGACGCCGAGGCGACGACGAGGCTGAGGCAGGCGAGGCGACGACAGAGCAGTAACTAGAGAGAGATCTGAGATGAGATGCGTATGAGATTAAGCAGGGAGAGTGAGAGGGATGGCGTGGGTGGGTGAGCATGAGGCATGAGCTGAGAGATTTTCGAAAATGGGAAGATCAAAGTGGCTAGGCTTCTTTGAATATATATATATATATATATATATATATATATATATATATATATCGGTCAGTTATATGTGAAATTTATTGGCCGATCGACCGACCGACCGGTCTGCCAAATAACAGAACCGACGCCGACCGATCGTTGTCGGTTCAGTCGGTTTCGGTTGGCCGAGTCGGTTTTCGATCTTAACATGAACACTCCTAATGAAATGTTTAGCAAATGATAATTAAAGAATATGAACAATGATGAGAAACTTTAGAGTATTGGACGAAGAAATTGAAACTAGGTTAAATCATAAAAGATACAACTGTAATTTAACTAAAATTTTTGAAGTTATTCATTAGGGAAAAAAAACACTATTGTAGAAGAGTCTATTCACTTTAAAAACTTGTCTAGCAACACCTCTACCCTCTCATTTTGATTTTTAACCTAGCTAATGAGGTTAGAAGCCCTCTCTGATCTGGGTCATTAGATATTATTTTTAAAGAAAACTTTGTTTTCTACCTGTGTTATTGACAAACGATTTCTTTGTGTTTTCATAATTATATGATATTGTTTTTACACGTAAGTCCTTATTATGACTTTTTTTATCCAAAAAATCTCATATCAATGAAGATCCATTATATAGTCGAAGCGAGACTTTGACACTACAGTCCTCCTCTTAAACAATCCACAGCTCCAAAGGATTGAGGTTTAAATCCCCCTCTTACATAGTTTTTTTTTTTTTTAAAAAATGTCTTCTTTTGAAATTTAAAAAAAAAAAATTGGTTTTTGGTTTTGTGTGTTTTGAAAATTATGCTTGTTTAATTCCAATTTTCTTACAATGATTTTCATCTCAATTAAAGATACATTAGAATTCTTCATCAAATTCCAAAATCAAAAACAAATTTTTTAAAAGTACTTCTTTTACATTTTCAAAACTTGATTTAGTTTTTAAAATATGAAAAAAAAAGAAGTAGATAACAAAACAGGAAATGATGTTTATAAACTATATTTGCAAAAATCATAAACAACAACGATTATCCAACGGAATCTAAGTAATATATTTTTGTTTCATTTGAAAGATCTAAGAAGGCTCATGCCTTCTTTGCTTCACGCCCAATGAAATAATTGAAAGAAATTATTGGATCCCCATTATTGGGATCACATGGTGGGGTTGAATAGTGAGGTCGGAACCTTTTTTTTGAGAAAAATTAAAATCGGCCACGTTTCATACCTAGATTTGATTTTTAAAAATTAAACTTATAAACTTTCTACAACTAATTTCAAAATTAAAACCAAAATTTGAAAACTACAAAAATATATATATTTTGGGTATAAATTTTAATTTTTTTTTTTTTTTGAAAAAGGGTATAAATTTTAATTTGTTCTTAAGCAAGATGAAGAAACAATATTAATGTGAATTAAAAAAAAAAAAAAAAAAAAAAAAGACGACGTGCACCAACAAAACACGTGTTAAAAAGAAGGGAAAAAAACAACTTTGACCCCTGAACTTAACAGGTTGTATCAATTTTAACCCTAAACTTTCAATTTTATCAAAGTGAACCCCAAACTTAACAAATTGTATCAATTTGAACCTCAAACTTGAATTGTTGGATAAATTCTTTATCAGAAGAAATCAAAATATCTCATACTATTATTCTCATTGTTATAAAAAAAAAAAAAAAAACAAACAAACAAAACAAAAAAAACAAAGTTATTGCAACAAGAAAAAGTATCTAAAATAAAGTTTGTCTAATATTTTATTTATAAGAAACAAATTCAGGAGCAATGTGAATTAAAAAAAATGAAGAAATAGTCAATTAATTACGTACCGTGGTTCAAATGAAAAGTTAACCAAATGTATACATTGTAACATTTATGCAAGTTTGAGGTTAAAATTGATATAAACCGATAAGTTTGGGGTTCAATTTGATGAAATTAAAAACTTAGGGTTAAAATTGATATAACTAAGTTTAGGGTTCAATTTGATGGATTAAAATCGATACAACCCTCAAGTTTAGGTTAAAAATGATTTTTTTCCTATAGAATCGAAACCAAAACAATACGTAAGTATAAAACAAACGGAAACATGCTCCAGAAAAGACTATAATTAGATCAAGCATTCCAAGTTTTGCAGATCAGTTCATGCACTTTTTAAAAATAGAATCATGACCCTCCAAGAAAGGGGCCAAAGGAAAAGGGAAAAGGAATATCTTCAATTTCTACAGCCATCGAAGAAGATAGGCGCAACCCTTTTTGACCCTTTTGTCTTTTATTCTCTATTGGATTTTGGAATATACTTCTTCTCATGCCTGAGCCTCATGTGTAATATTGTATCCTATCTCAATAAGGGTTCTTTAGTAAATCTAGTGTTTAAAAGTTTTGAATTTTGTTTTCAAACATATCTTCTTTTATTCTTTTGTATCATTTTATTTAAAATTTAAAAAGTTGTTTGAAAAGATATATATTTTTATTCTTGCGTGTGGTTTCATTATTTTCTACTTCCAAATCTTTTGAAAATATAATACATTTAAATTGGGGTACACTTGCAAAATAATCAATGGTTGTATATGGAGAGTAAAAATAGTAGAAAACATAAAATTGGTTATCCCAATCATATAACTTCTCAATATCAAAAGACTGCTTTATTCCAACATGTTTGACAAAAAAAAAAAAAAAAAAAAAAGTAGAAAATTTTATAGAAAAATTAAGTTTTAAAATTTTTTCCTTAGATTATATATTCGCCGAAAGAATTAAGACTTAGGATGTTGCTCTTATAAAATTCTTTTTTTTTTTTTTTTTTTTTGAACTATGCTCTTATAAAATGTAACTTCTAAATTAACCAACGAAAGATCAGAATTTTATTTAAAAAAAATAAAAAAATGAGTTTGCAAAATGGCCTTTAGGAACAAAATTTTAAAATTACAACCAAATTGGCCAATCGTATTAATTAATATATTTTAGAAAGAGTTTGATATTATTTTTGACACATGTAGTAGAATTCAAATTTGAATGAACTTTTTAATCTCATTCTAAAAGAGAACTAGTTTTTTAATCAGTTAATATCTTGACAATTTTAATTAAAAAAGAAGGAAAGAAAAGGAAGATACATGAAGGAGATAGGCAAAGTTTATCTTTCCCATTTAAAATGATAAAAACTTTACAGATAAGGTAAATTTTTAATGCTAATCTGACAGATATTCAATTTGGACCACCGCAATGACCTTAGTCTTGTATTTTCATATGACTTTGAAAAAGTAAGATTAATAAATAAAAGTCTTAAATATCATTAAAAAATAAATTAAATACTATCCTATCCGTCCAGGCACTTTCAACCATGGTTTTTTTTTTCATCTTTATATATTCAAAATGTCCATTTTTCTGTACTTTCTACTTTATCTATTTTGATCTTTATACTTTCAATTTTTGTTTATTTTGATTTTTCTACTTCAAATTTGTTCATTTTAATCTCTATACTTTTAAAGCTTCATTTTGATTCTTGTACTTATAAAAAGTGATAATTTTGAACCTTTCATTTTCATTTTTATCTCATTTTCTTAGATCATAATTTCAACAATGATACTTAACTCAATAAATTCTTGAAATATAACCATAAATTTGTACCAACAAGTTTCTATTGTATATAAAATTTATATTTAAATTTTGCAAATAAAGATGGTTCACTTTTTAAAAGTATGAGAATCAAAAGAAGCAGATTTAAAATAAAGAAGTCAAAGACTAAAATGAATAAAAATTGAAAGTGAAAAGACTAAATGCACATTTAAAAAGTATAAATATCAAAATAAATATAAGCGCCAGAAGGACAAGCATCAAATAGTATTAAAAAAAAAAAGGTTATTATTGTACTTTTTCCTGCAAGTTGAAATATTTTAAAATAAGGAAGTCAACAGATCACAACTTATATAAAACAAAAAACGAAATCTTATAATTTTTTTTAAACTGAATTAAATCTTAAATAGATACACTCTCGGTTATTTAATTTTTTTGATTTTTTTTTTTTTATCATAGGAAAGGAAGGAGATATCTAATAGATAAGAGACCTTTCAGTGGTTAGTATAAGACTTTCAGTTGAGCTACATACATGTTGGCCAAATATCTAAGATTGTTATTGTTGTTGTGAGTGTATAAGAAATTTATTGTTGCTGTGTTGAGATATCGGCATTTTTTTTTAAACATAGATATTGGCATCTTGATATATATGTACACACTTCATTTTAAAGATTACTTTTTTAGTATTAATTTTCATGGTACCGTTTTGAATATATATTTTCTTGGTCGTTTTTTTTTTTTTTTTTTGAAGTAATTAAGGCTAATGGCAAAGCAATAAAGCATGTGCCACATGGGGTGGGATAGGGGAGAATTTCAGATCTCATCCCCACATAAAATTTTGTCATTTAATATCAACTTGTATTTAAATTTGTTATTAAACTAAAGTTTCAAAATTTTAAAGGCCTATTTGTCAACGCTCTTCTTACTTCTATTTTTTAGTTAGTGGATCTGTAGGTTTCAAAGCCACTGAATACTGGAAATATAAAACCAGAAACGAAAAAGTAGAATGAGTTTTTACCCAAGTTTTGTAATTTTGATTTGGATAAAAATACAAGGAAAATACTTACTTACTACCACCGCAATTATAAAAAAAAGTAATGCAGAAAGGGGAGGCAAAAATACTTTTTTTCATGGTCAATGGCAGCCAGTTATATTAGAGATCACAGCACACGCTCCTCTTTTTCCTCTTCTATCATTATATAAATGTGGTATGACAGAAGGCAAATTACTATAATAACAAATTTTTAATTGTACAGAAGGAATTCAGTTTTGCAAATACAGCATAAAAAAGACCACCCTATTAAAGCCTGTCCAATATTTCAAATGAACCTATCTTTGTTTTCAAGAGACAAAAAACGACAAAATAACTAGCTCAAATTTCCAAAGTTGTCAGACCAAATTCAAACAAAAATCGAACTTTTCCCCCTAACATCATTTCTTTCGATTAACACAAATTAATCAACATTAAACATCAAAACAAAATCAGTTATAGAGAGAGAGAGAGAGAGAAAACTGACCAATCATGCAGCCGCCAAAAAACAAGGCTTGAACCAATCCAACCTTATACTTATCACCGCAAATCAATCCCCATTCGGACACCGTCGACATCGCCGCCGACCCGCTCCACCGCCATGACCCCGGTTCCAGCCCACAAACTCCCGCCGCCGGATCGCAACCCGACCCGGCCCTGACGCAGGTCCAGTCGGGTTCCCGGTCGGCAAAAATCATGACCATCGTGTGAAAGGCCTCGAGCGCCCAGGCCAGGTTTGTCAGAATGAAGTGCTTCAGTTGCCACCGCCCGAACTCCCCGCAGTGCTTCTGCAGCATATCGTCCACCGTCAGCCTCTCCGATCCCTTCCCCGGCGCCGCCAGCAGAGGCCACCGGATGTCCGCCGTCCGGTCGCCGGGATCTGACGCCGACATGTCGGACATAGGCCTCGGGCTTTGCCGGATTTCTGTTTTTTTTTTTTTTTTGAAGAGAGCGATGAAACTGAGATTTTGTGGATTTTGCATTGAGATGGATTTGTTTATATATACATGTTTGGTTTTTTCCTTTCTCCTGTTAGGAGATGGGAGATGCAACGTGATGCTGCGGAAGAGAAACGTGGCGTAAATCGCGCCGTTCATCTCTGTTTCCTTCCAGACTGTGGCCCACCATCGCCCATGAGAATCACGCTTGTTCATTGTTTTAAAAAATTAAACATTAGTTTAGGTTCTCGTAACAAAGCGTTTGAAAAAAATTTTAATTATATTGTATTGTAATGTGTTTTTTTTTTTAATCATTGTATTGTAATGTGTTATTTGTGATATATTTGAATGATTTTTCTCATTAAGATATAATTCGTGTAAATAGTGGTATTCATACTTTCAAATTAAAAAAAAAAAATTACTAAATCTTCACTAATAATCATCTAATATTCAAATTCCTAATTTTTCTTTGCATCTATTGTCCAATGATTTGCATATTATATTTTTTTAATAGCCGATGCTTCAAAATTTCAAACCAGCTGATCTTAGATATGATTTAATTTATTTTTTTAAACTAGTTAGTACTCAGTACAATTTTTAATATTTTAAAAAATATTTGACGATTTAAAAATTGTTCAATAGATTATTTAAAATATAAAGATAAACATCATTTCGATCATCAATATCTTAAATAGTATTTCTTAAACGAAAAAAATTGTATATTTAAGTAAAATAGTTGCAGTAATATAAGTAAGAGGTAAAACCTTAAAAAAAGAAAAAAAAAATTAGAGGTAAAACAAGAGTAATATGAAAAGGTCTAACATACATGTATATATGTACGTATATATATACACATATACATATGTGTTTGTATATATATACACACATACATTGATTTTTGAGGAAGATAATGTACAGGCTGTGTGTCCGTTGGTTGGGGAACAGGTGTTACCTTCGGTTTCCAATGGGGAGAGTGGTCTGCCATCTGTTTTGCACCCTAATTCTAAGGGGAAGGTTATACTTGTTGCTGATGTAAACAAGGATGTCAATAATGAAATGACAGCGGTGAACCACGATTCTATGACGAAGGCGTTTGTTGGTAAGCGCAAATGGAAGCAGTCTGCTCGTGGGGTCTTCATGGACATTACTAATGACTCTGTTACTTCGGCTGGTGCAATTGGCAAGCGTGGGGAACCTGAGAATGATGAACATTTGCCTGTCAGTAGTGGCAAGCGTCCGAAAGTTGGTAATGTTTTTCTGTTTGAGAATGTTGTGGCGGAGGCTGGTTCCCAGCCCCACCGGTCGCCATGACTCTTTTATTCTGGAATGTTCGGGGTTTGGGGTTGCCCCGGGCAGTCCGTCGTCTGATAAAACTGGTTCAGACCAGGAGACCCTCAGTCATATTCATTTCTGAAACAAAATCTTGTGGAGGGAGAATGAATATGATCAAACAGTTGCTGCAGTTTTCGAGTTGTTTTAGTGTTGACTGTTCTGGTAGGAGTGGTGGTCTTGCTCTTTTGTGGAACCAAGATGTGGTTTTCAGCTTGAATTCGTATTCACCTAATCATATTGATGGTTGGATTTCATGGGATAATTTGCGCTGGCGTTTGACTGGATTCTAAGGCTTTGCGGCTTCTGAGATGCATTCTCAATCATGACCTCTTTTAAATCGTTTGTGTGGTTGTCCTGATACTCCATGGCTTGTGGGTGGTCAACCAAAATCTCAGTCTGATATTGATAATTTTCGTCGCGTGATTGATTCTTGTGGTCTGCTGGATCTAGGCTTTGTGGGTGATCCTTTCACCTGGTGTAATCGGCAATGGGGAGGTGATATTATTTTTCAGCGTTTAGATCGGTTCTTCTGTACACCTTCGTGGAGAGATATGTATTCCAACGCTATAGTTCGTCATCTGGGCTACAATAAATCTAACCATCGGCCTCTTGAACTTTCCTGGCTTCCTGTGATACGTGGGTCCATACTCAGGGGGATGAGGATTTATTGCTATGATGATGCTTGGCTCTGGTATAAGGGTCTCTCGAAGATTGTTTAGTGATGCATGGGGTGTGACGGGGAATGCTTTTTGTCCGTCGAATCTGGCGACCAAGAATGCCCGGTGTATGGAGTTGATGTCCCGTTGGGGTCGTTCAAAAGTGGGCAATTACGCTAAGCGCATTCGTGAGGCTGAACAACGAATAGAAATGGCTATTGCTGAGTTGCGATTTGGTCAATCCCGTGATAATCTGGTTCAGGTGGAGAGTGATCTAGAAGAAGTTTTGCAAGAAGAGAAATTGTATTGGAAACAAAGATCTCGTGAGACCTGGCTTCAAGATGGGGATCGAAATACTCGTTGGTTCCATAATCGAGCTTCCTATTGCCGACGGATTAATTGGATAGTTGGCTTGTATGATCGGTTTGATAATTGGCAGGAAGATCCACCACTTGTGCTTGATGTGCTCACTGACTACTTTTCTTCCATTTTTGCTAGCTCTGATCCAAGTGCTACGAATTTTGAGAGGGTGTTGCGTGAGGTTGGGCCTCGGGTGGACGAGAATATGAATCGAGACTTACTGGAGCCGTTTAGTGCTGATGAGGTTCGGGCTGCTTTTATACAAATTCATCCAAATAAATTCCGGGACCAGATGGCCTTTCAGGATCCTTTTACAAACATCATTGGGAGTTTGTTGGTAATGACCTTATTCAATGTTATTTGGCGGTTCTTAATCAAGGTATTTCCCCAGCACCGCTGAATGAAACCATGCTTGTTTTAATCCCCAAAGTGGCCTCTCCTCTTTGAGTTTCATATTTTCGCCCAATCTCCTTGTGTAATGTCAGTTATAAAGTCATTTGCAAAGCTCTGGTTAATCGTATGAAACGTCTGTTGGATCGTATTATCTCCCCAAATCAGAGTGTGTTCATCCCTGATAGGTGTGTAGTTGATAATGTTATTTTGGGTTTTGAGTGTATTCATGCCCTCAGAAAACGAACCAAAGGAGTATCTGGTTGGGCGGCATTGAAGTTAGATATGTCGAAAGCCTATGATCGTGTTGAATGGTCCTTCCTGGAATGTATGATGCTAAAGTTGGGGTTCGCTCATCAGTGGGTGGAGTTGATCATGAGGTGTGTTCGCACGGTTTCCTTCTCTTTTAATCTAAATGGTGAGAGGGTTGGGCAAGTTACTCCCTCTCGAGGGCTCCGACAGGTAGATCCTCTGTCACCATATTTGTTCTTGTTATGTGCGGAAGGGCTTTCGTGCCTTCTATCTGGTGCTGCAAGTCGGTCAGTCATCTCTGGTTTCCGAATTGCTCAGGATAGCCCAGCAATTAATCATTTATTCTTTGCGGATGATAGCCTTCTTTTCTTCAAAGCAAGGGCTGATCAGAGCTGTGGAATTCGAGAAGGTGCTCCTCTATTACGAGTGGGCTTCAGGCCAAACGGTAAATTTTGATAAATCTGTTATTGCTTTCAGTTCTAACACTGGTGATCAGACTCAGGATTATATTAGTCAAATATTATCGGTTCGGAGGGCTCCATGCCACCATCAATATTTGGGCTTGCCATCATTTATCCCAAGAAACTGGTCGACCTCCTTTCGTTTTTTGAAAGACAGAGTATGGCAGAAGCTTCAAGGTTGGAAGGGCAAGTTCTTTTCTGCTGGTGGAAGGGAAGTTGTTATTAAATCCATCGTTCAGGCTCTCCCTTGCTATATGATGAATTGCTTTAAGATTCCTTCTAGTATAATTCATGAGCTTCATCAACTTGTTGCGAGATTTTGGTGGCAAGGCTCAAAGTCTGACCGGTCCATTCATTGGGTAAAATGAGAATCGTTATGTTTGCCGAAGTGTTTGGGAGGCCTTGGTTTCCGTGATTTGGGTCTTTTTAATCAAGCTCTCCTGGCGAAGCAATGTTGGCGAATATTTCGTGAACCTTCATCACTTCTATTTGCAGTCTTGAAAGGTGAGTATTTTCATCACGGAGATTTTTTATCTGCAGGTTGTGGATCTTCTCCATCCTTCATTTGGCGGAGTTTGTTATGGGGTCAGGACCTACTTACTACAGGTTTACGGTGGCGTATTGGTGATGGTCAATCGGCCTTGATTTATGGATCTAATTGGCTTCCTGATTTGCCATCCCTGGCCATGTTGGGTTTGATGCCCTAAAACTGGTAGATAGCGAATGGTGACAAATTGTTCACTTGTCTCAATACGTTGTTATTGAGGTTTGTACAATAAAGAGTTATTGTTACTAAAATTGCACAATTTGACCCAAATCCAATAAACTAAGATCCTAGGTTGTTTAGATGAAACTTGGACTAGTATGTGGGGACATACGGGGATCAGTGTTCAAGTAACAACCTAAATGGTCTATAGTATAGGGATAAGGCTGGGTACCTTATCCTACACTATGTGATACGGCCCACTTTGTATTCGATACAGATGCAATGATCCAAAGCATCCATGTAGGAGACATGCAAGTGGGGGTATCCTGTGCAATGAGTTTGCATAAGACCGGACCGCAAAATAGTAACCACTAGATGTAACACCGTTGACTAGTCTAGGTTTCTATTTCAATAGGAGGACCTAGGTAACTCAATCTCAATCCTGAGTATGTTATGAACCCCTTTCAGGAGGGATTGTCCTTAGATTTGTATGGGTGAGAGTGGCCAGTTCGCCGACTCAATATACCTACCATTTCAGGGGCAAGACCGAGTGGGGGCTGGGAACATAACATTACAAGATGGAATTCACTCCTTCCCCTATTGGGGTAAGCAGATGTGTGTTCCTTTAAGGGCTGATTCCGGGTCTTGAACAAGGGCGCCCATCCTCTCCTGGCCCGAGAGGAACTGCTGTTTATTGATTGAATCATAAACAAATTGTTCATTAGAGGAATCAGTGGTACTTAAGGATCCAGAGGTAGCCCAGGGGTAAAACAATAATTTGACCCAGCTGGCGTTATGAACACTCGTAAAGGATTGACTTACCGTTATTGGTCGATATCCGTGGACACAGAAACATTCTATAGTGAGAAGAGTGCAGCTGTGGGTCTTTAGTGGAGTGACCCACAGTTAACGAAGGTTGACTAACTTGGTTAATGAGTTTAACCAATTAGTCTCGTGTCGTTGGAGCATCTGATCTGTAGGTCCATTAGGTCCACCTGCTAGCTCGTAAAGGGTTCTGAGGTTAAATAGTCTTGAATAGAATTTGAAGTGTGTTCAAATTCGTTAAGGGAATTATATTGTATATGATACAATTAAGATAATGTATGAAGATACATTATACATAAGTTTAATTGGTGAATTAAACTTTATAGTATAAAATTAATTTTGGATGTGATTCAAAAATTAATCAATGAGAGAGTTAAATATTTGAAAGAGTTCAAATATTAAATATGAATTAGATTCATATTGAAACTATAGGTTAAATTTAATGTGAATTAGATTCATATTAAAACTATAGTATATGAGAGAATTATTTGAATTATGATTCAAATAGTAAATTAATTAAATATATGATATTTAATTAATGAATTAATTAATTGGAGAATTAATTAAATGGGATTTAATTAAATTAATTCTATAGTTAATAATTAATGTACATTTGATGCACATTAAAACTATAGGTTAATAGAGAGAAACATATTTGGATTAGATTCAAATATAAAATTAAGTAGATATATGATATTTAATTAGTTGGTTGAATTAATTCAATTAAATATGATTTAGTTGAATTTGGAACTATATGTTAAAATTAATTTAATTGAATTTTTTATTTGATTAAATTGGTGAATAATATATAGTTTGTGTAATTATTAATTTAATAGGTTAAATTAATAATCCAAAGAATGAGGTATTGACACCTCATTGGGGAGTTACTCCCCTCCCTACAACCAACGTGTGAATGGAGGTAGAAGTGCGCTCAGTTTTTTTTATTCTAAGATGACTCTCTAGAAACACTCTCTCTCAAGATAATTCTCTCCAAGAATTTTACAGCAACACTAATGCTGTAAATTTTTCCTTCCCTTTGAAGATGGTGATCCCACAATCACAACCTCGAGAACTCAGAGATTAGTGGGTGTTTACTAGTGGTTGTGCCCAATTGAATTCATCCTCTGTATGTGAATCTAATCAAGGAAGAACTTGCTGTGAAGAACGATCTTCAACAAGTAGGTTTCCAAAACTCTAAATGGTTTAGAATTGCATGCTTAATCTAGGTTTTAATTTTAGAAACGTTCTGAAATTTGTTGGCCAATGTATCAGTGTTTTCTATGAAACCCAATTAAGAACGATCGATCTAATATACGCTTCCGCTGCGAGGAATTTCAATCCTTCAGGCCATTCAATCGTATCCTTGCATTCCCACCTCTAGTAAGGTTTGTGAATTATTTACTGCTTCTGGGCAATGAGATGATTCTAAGATTTACTCTCTGTTTAATGAGGAAGAATGTGCGGCCATTTTGAAAGTTCCTTTGGGAAATGTTGGATGGCCTGACCAACAAGACTGGCATTTTGAGAAATCTAGAATGTTTTCTGTTAAAAGCTGTTATAAATTGGCTTATAATTCAGTGTTGGCTCAGAGGCCTTCTCCTTCAACTTCTGGTCATATTCATACCTGGTGGAATTTTTTATGGTCACTATGTTTGCCAAGTAAGCTAAAGGTTTTTTTGTGGAGGTTGTGTCTTGACCGGTTGCCTACCAAAAGGAACTTGTTGCTTCGAGGAGTGGAATGTCCTAGTATGTGTGCTTTATGTTGTCGAGGGGTTGAGGACAATTGGCATATATTTTGGAGATGTAAAGTGGTTCGGTGCATTTTTCTTTTGCAGGACTCTTCCGGGTTGAGTATGCTGGACTTGGTGTACTCATTTAAAGCTCACCTTGATGTGCGGGATTTTGAGGAGATTACTGTGTTTTTGTGGGCCATCTAGAATTTCTGAAATCAAGCAGTTTGGCGGTCCCAGTTGCTTCATCCTCAAAGGAATGTAGGAGAGTTTGCGGTGGATTATATCCGCAGTTTTCGTTTGGCTTGGAAAAAGCGGATTTCTTCATTAGTGATAAGTCACCCTTCTGCGTCTATTGATCGTGGTGTTCGATGGATACCTCCATCTGGGTTTCTTCTTAAGCTTAATGTTGATGCTGCCTTTCTTTCTCCTTCTGGGATGGCCGGTGCGGGTTGTGTGCTGCGTGATGGTTCGGGTCGTATTCTTGTGGCGGGATCTCTTCTGTTGCCAGCTTGCTGGTCGGTGGATTTAGCGGAGAGTTGGGTTGTGTTTGCAGGTGCTAAACTTGCTTTTCGGCATGGTTATCCAAGCTTTCTCATTAAGTCTGACTCCTTGCGTGTGGTTCACATTCTCTGTGGGGAGGTGGAGGACATCTCAGAAGTTGGTACTATACTCCAATCGGTGCGTCACTTGTTTGCTAAGGGAAACTTTGTGGGTGCATCTCATACTTTGCGTGAGGGTAACCAGGTTGCCCATAACCTTGCCCAGGTTTCTCTTACTTCTCGTGGCAACCGAGTTTGGGTTGATGAATGTCCTCCTATGGTGTCTGCTGTTGTGTTTCAGGACTGTCATATGTAGTTTTGTGTTGGTTGCTGCAGCTCGTTGTGCTTGATTTAGGAGGGGTGATCTGATAAAAAAACTATCTCAATTACGTTTGAGAACTCCCCTTATTTCAGGTGAACCCCCACAACAATAATAAGAATAACCCCGTTAACAAAAAGATAGACAACCCCAAGAAAGTTAAACAGATTTGGCTAGGAAGGATGATCAAAGATTAAGAAGAAAGGAGAACTTGTTCCTAATGATTGCTCGTCAGTATGCTTAATAAATTAACAACGATTTGTCGTAGATATTTATCAATCCAAGTATAAATTGACAAGATCAAGTAATACCTGGTGAGTCCAGGGTTGAATCCACAGGGAAAGAGTGTTTGCAAAATAATATTTACTGATCTAAACTCGAAAACGTGTGATATTATTGAAAATGATAGATAAGAGAGTTGGTATATTTTGAAAAATAAGATTTACAGAAAGCAAAACATGCGACAAGAGTGAAAGGAAAAATAATAAGGAGAATAGTATCAAGGTTATTGCGGTTGCATCCTCATGCGTTTATAAGAACCTTGTAGCGCATACTTTGGTTAATTGATCCATTAATGCCTAAGTGAGAAAAAATCATAAGTTTCCCTTCCGATACTCCTTTTGCGTTTGGCATAAAACTACCAATTGGTTATTTGGCTAGTTCATGCGCTAGGCATAGTTCTCTAAAACTTACAAGGGGCTGCGTTAGTCACAATGCAATCTAAGCTCATGCATGCACTATCTTTTAGCGGTAGCGTTTTAAAATTACCAAGACTACATGACATGCGCTAACTTGCTCTACTTAGAGATGTCCGTATGCATTACCTGTCAGGGATTTAGCATACTGCTACCGCATCCGGCTGACCAAGTGAGAGTTAGTAATGAAAATAGTATTCCAACTAAGTAGAAGACAATTAATGTTTCATTTAAATCAAAATATGCGCTTACAAAATATACTTATCACCGCATGAGGTGCTTGCGCAAAGACTTGAAGAAGAAATTAGCTCATGCGAGCAAAACAAGACATCATGAAATAGAACATTACAAACGTAAGTTTGCTCTTAATCACAGCTCTCTGTGATTTCTCTTTCTCCTTCGTCTTCCCTCTCCACTCTTAATCGAAAAATTGACGATCTATTCCTTTGAGTATGTGGCTTCTATTTATAGGCGAGGGAAGCTAACTTCTCCAAGTAATTTGCTAACAGCCACTTGCAACTTTTTAGCTTCTTTTCAGTCCACTTGTGTTAGTTGCGTCAGTTGTGTCAGCGCTGTCTTTTCATCCATCTTATCTGTCTCGTGATCATCTTGGGATGTGTGCCTGCGCTGAGAAGAAACTAAGAAAACAACTGAATTAGTTACGTTAGCGCCTTATATTTTATAATTTATCACCGCATACATGAATATAGCCTACCGCAAAAAATCATTTCATTTTCCTTTCTTTTTGCGCCTGAAGCAACGCATCATTGTTTCTTTTGGCCTTGTTTTAGCTTAAGTTTAAAGGACTAATAACTTGCTTTTTGCAAGTTATCAAACCCCCAAACTTAAACTATTGTTTGTCCTCAAGCAATGCCTACTATCAACTCTACGATAGTTACTTAGCTCTTCAACGCCTGTGGTCCTAGCATCCTCTTTTCTCTTTTTCTTGCGCGTATTACTAAACAGGGTTTCTTTTGCCAAATTTCCTTCATTGCTTAAGGAAAGTTCCTTGCGCTTAGATTCTTCCTTGCGTTAATTCAACCAATCTTCTCTTGCCCTGGGCGCATAGAAATTTTACACTTATATATGTTTTTTTTTTAAGGCAATTAATAAAAGCAATGGACATCAAAACGCCTGCTTTCGTTTTGGCTTACCCACATTTGTGATGAAAGGTATCCAACTACGGGCATTACATTTTTCTACTGTCCTCTACGCTCATGGAATGCGTTTGTCTTCACGCAGTGGCAAACTATGGGTGTCATAAATGCCCCTGGCTACAAACACGCCGCATTCCAGAGGAACGCATGCATTGTTTTATTTATGCGCTGACTCCCCCAAACTTAAATTGGACAATGTCCCCATTGTCCCCCAAACTTACATTGGAGCGCATGGACGTAAGGAGATCAAGGCTGAGTTGCGGCAAGTCGAAAATGCGAAGGGAATCTCCTTAAGTTCCGAGGAAATGAAAACAAAGGTTAACTCAATTTTAATTAAAGCGGGCAAGAAATTCGAGATTGTTAGATGCATAGATTAAAGAAAAGGAGCTAACGCAAAGAATTTAGTAGATAAAGACATTATATTAAGGCAAGAAGGAAATTGCAATGAGATAAACAGTGAGTTATATTGATGTAATGCGATACAAAATTATAAATCAAAAGCGCATACATCTAAAGGAAACAAAAAAAAACAAGAAAGAGTGTATTCTATTCCTGCGGTGGTGGCGGTGGAGGTGCTCGTGGATCCCTCGGCGCAGGCAGAGGCATGGAACTGCACACTTGTGATGGGCCTGCGCTAGGGGGTCTTTGTTGCGCAGCTGGCCGTGCGAACACATTGGGCGTTAGTGGCAGGCGGCCAAAAGATTCGGTCCATCGCATCAAGAAAAGGAGTAAGGTGTTTACTCGTTGCGATAACTCGTTTTGTTGTTTTCGTAGCAACTCTTGTTGTTGGCACATTCGCTCTTGTTGCAATCGCAAGGGCTCTGTGACTTTTTGAATCATTTGCCGCAGCTCTGAAAAGATAAGGGTTGTATCCACATCAAGCTATGGATCAGCCGCATCCTGACTTGCGCTCGCAGAAGCTGTGGCTTGCGGCGTGGGGGTTGGCGCAGGGACCTCATCATTGCGAGGAGGGCTAGGAAAGGAGCCTTCAAAAATTTCCTCTGATCGCAAGTCTTCGGTGGGCTGCAGAGGAGGTGTTTGTTGAGCAGTTGGTGGTGGTGGTGGCGGAGGAGGCGGTGGTGGCGGCAAGGATGATTGAGGTTGGGCACAGACAGTGCTTTCCTGTGCTGGAGGAGTTGATTTCTGGATCCTTGCGACTGGTGGTGGGTTTCTGCCCGCAGTTTGCTTGCGCCTTTTCTTCTTTTGTGCTTCAGGCGCATGCGCAGGTTCGGAAGGTTGCGATACGGGAGCTGGTTGCTGCGTGCTTCCTTGCAGATGCCTATTGCGGGTGCTGGTTACACGCGCCCACCATTGGTCATCGAAATCCTTCCGCATGGGTCGAATTTCTTCATCTGTTGCAGGCACGAGATTTGATGCGCGACATAGACAGGTGACAAGGCCAGGACAAAACATTGCGCCCTTAGGTTTTGCGGCAGTCTGGCGCAATGTTTTGACGAGGATCTGACCCAAGTCGATTGGGGTTCCTTTCATGATGCAATAAACAAGGATTACCCGTTGAACGCTCAATGTGGCATCATGCGTCGTGGGCATGATGCAATTCTTCACCCAATGCATCCAGCAGGTGGCCTCAAAGTCGAGCAGCTGCGACTTTAGGGTCCTCGCAGTGCCGTGGCCGTCCCACTTTGCTCCAGGTTGGGCCACCGCAAGAAGTACTGCGCTCAGGAAGTCATCGTCAAGGCAGTAGAGGAGCGCATTCCCTTCTATGTCAGGGATGTCTCGCAGCTCATACACATTGTTGATGCATGCGGAGGAGAATGCAACTGCGTGGCCTCGAACCAAGACTTCGTCGATTTCGTCTTGCCATTGCGCTCGGTAGAAGTCATGGACTAGTGCAGGGGCGTAGGAGCGAGGATTTTCGCAGACTGTTTCCCACTTGCATTGGGAAATTTGATATGTCATCGTCTGCGGTAGGGGGCAGCTGAATCCTCGTTCTTCTTGAAATTTTCCCCAATTGTCGCCCACCTTCTCTTTACTTGCGCTCACTTTTTCTTTGCCTTTGGATGCGGTGGGCACTTTCCTTTTCTTGCTTGGGGCCGCCGCAGGTCGTTCAGAGGGCTCTTGGATGACTACCCCCGTTGGCTGGATGTAAAGGCGATGCGTTAGAGGAAGCTCATCTTCCGAATCAGTGGACTCGGAGTCCAATGCCGCCGCAATGATGGCTAAGTTGGTTGCGACAACTTCTGCGGCGCTTGGATCTTGCGCCTGCTTGCTGGTGCCTTCTCTTTCTTCGGCCGCTTTTCCATCTGCGGCGGCCTTGCGCGCAGTTTCTTCTGCGGCAGCCTTCTCTTCTTCTCGCAGGCGAATTGCATCGCCTTCCTCTCCTAGTTCTCCCATCAGGGAGTTCCATGCGGCCACTTCCCGCTCAGAAAACTGCGGCGAAGTGGGTTGCGCTGAAGTGGACGGTGGGTGGGAAGTCTTTGCGGGGGAAATGGAGGAAGATGAAGGGTTGGTAGATGATGCGAGGGAAGTTGAAGAATCTGGAGGTGGAAAAAGGAGGGGCACAAAAGGGAAGGGGGATGGAAATGGAGTTAGGTTTCGAGGGGCTGAAACGTTTTGGGCTGGTTGAAGGGTGACGGGTTGGATGGTGAAAGTGGAAGTGTCTAGAGGTGCAATATCGAGAACCTCTGTAGGGTTGGTTGTGGATGTAGAAGGTTTGACCATAGGTGGTTGCTCGACGTTGATGATCTCGTGCTCCTCTGTTTCCATAGGGTTTTGCTTCGGCTCTCCTTCGGTTTGGCTCTGATTTTCCTCACTAGGGGAGGAAATGGCGTCTCAGTTTGGGCCTTCAACCTCCGGCGATAAGGGGGAGACATCGTCCGCATAGCCAGTAATTGAGAGGTTTTGAGAGTCGGATATGGTGATGCTTCGCGGGAGAGAGAAAGAAACAAGGGTTTTAGGGCTGAGGTTTTACGAAGACGATGAAGAAGATGATGTTTTGAGAGAGAGGGCGCACTCCTCTTATAGCTAACGCAAGGTTTAGTGTGCTTTGGTATTGATGCCCTTTCGCATCCCACGTAGGTAGGTGATCATGATTAACATGGGGGAATGTGGGCGGTTGCCTTGGTTAATGTGCAAGGACAGGGATTAGTGCTGCTCATTAAATGCAAAGCTGATTATGGTTGCGCCTCCAATTCGAGTTGTGTGCAGATGAATTGGGACATGCGATGGGGTTTTTCTCCTACGGCTCTAACGTAATAAATCTACCAAAATTTTAACGCAACTACTGTGAGTAGAACATGCGATGGGATCTTCAACTATCAAATATTAAAACATGCGGAAGAAAATAATTACAACTCTAACCTGTTGTGCTCTTACCTTGCGCTAGGTCCTGACGCAATCAGAGAGCACCTTTTTTTGTCCTGGACCTAGTTTTGTCTTGTTACTTTAAGGTGGATCTTTTAGAAGAATAATTTCAATTTCCTCGTTCAAGGTCCCATCAATGTACGACTTTATTGTTTGCCCGTTGACCTTGAAAATTCTCTTTCCGTCAGTAGAATGTAGGTCCACTGCTCCATATGGATATACCTTATGGATAGTATATGGGCCCGACCACCTCGATTTTAGCTTACCTGGAAAGAGACGTAAGTGAGAATTGAATAATAATACCTTCATACCTTCTCTAAGATCCTTCTTGCAAATCCTTCGGTCATGCCATTGCTTTTGCTTTTCTCTATTAATCTTGGCATTTTCATATGCGCATCTTCTAAACTCTTCTAATTCTGACAGCTGGCGCAATCGTTCCTGTCCTACCGCATCTGGATCAAAGTGATAGCGAGCAGAAATGTCGCTATTTTAGTCCCAATTTATTAGGCTTTTTAGAGCTTTAATTGTGTTTTTATTGAAAATATTTGATATATTTTGTTATTTGGTCTTCAGGAGCAAACTATGGAAATTAGTGGAAAAAGTGCCCAAAAAGAAGACATTTAAGCCCAATTTCCATACTTGGGTCAAAAGGGAAGCCATGAAGGTCAACCATGAAGATGAGGCCCAAAAGAAATGGAGGGAGGCCCAAATTCAAGCCCAAAACTGCAGCTGAAAGTTCTGGAATTCGCCTAGCGTCGAGAAGCTGTAGGGACAGCGTCGCAACGCTGTCCCATTTCTTGGCCGGCAAGTCGATGACGTCACAGCGTCGTGACGCTGTGCCAATAGCGTCGCGACGCTACCCCATTTCCGAGCCTATAAATAGCGCCCCTTGGATCCATTTTTTACCATCAATCACTATTCATTCCATTCCTTCCGAGCCTGTCTCAAGACTTTTTAGCCTTTTTGAGAGCTTTCTTTAGTGGGAAAACTTTGGGGGAATTTTGGGGAGCATTCTAAGAGGCTCAAGGAGTGTTCGGAGGGACTCCAAGCGTCAGCGACGGGGTCTTCGACAGTCAATTCCTTCCCTTTTATTGTGCTCTTAATTATGCTTTCCATTGTAATGTTTGTGAATATTTTAGCTATGTATAGCTAAACCCCAATTTGGGGTCTTGAAATGAAATTATAGTCTAAATGTTGTTATAATTGCCTATCTCTTGCCCTTTTGTCCTAATTATTTGTATGGATGTGCATAATGCTTTATGCAATCTGACCAATTGTGTACTGATCTGATTCTTAATGGAGACTCGACGGGGAGAAGTTAGGATAGGTCATAATCCATGCAACTAATTTGATTGCCCGTCGTGACAACGGGATTAGTTGATTAAACTTAGATTCCTAAAATGAATCAGAGTGTAATAATTCATGATTTTTAATGGCGCTAAGGACACTTAGGTTGTTAAAATGAATTAATTTCAATTAGGGGAGACCGACAGGAGAACCTATGTGATTAACGGAGATTCTAGGAGTATAATTAGTTGGGCGATGAGATAAGACAATTGTAGCAATTGTTTAGCTAATAATTGATTTTCAAGACCCCTTTTCCCATTAAAAAACTCTTTCTCCGTATTTTATTTTCCTCGATTGATCAAATTTTTTCTTTAATTGTTTTGATTTTTAAATTTTCTTTGATTGCATGATCTGGTTCCTAAATATTATTTCTCCCAATTATTTTTAGTGTTCAAAAGAATCTTTTTGCTTGCTTAAATTTCGCTTCGCCTCCCTGTGGATTCGATACTCGGAATATTTCCGTTTTACTATTACTTGTGACGACCCGTGCACTTGCGGATAATCGTTAGATCAAAAGATCGAACACAAAGTTGAGACGCTTTAGTGCCCAATGTGCTCTGTGCTCCAACTCTAAAGGTAAATGACAAGCCTTGCCAAACACCAACGCATAGGGAGACATCCCTATGGGTGTTTTGAAGGTGTTGCGGTATGCCCATAATGCGTCATCCAGATGTTGCGCCCAGTCCTTTCTGTTTGCGCTGACCATTTTCTCAAGAATTTTCTTCATTTCTCTATTTGATACCTCAGCCTGTCCATTGCTTTGAGGGTGATAAGTTGTTGCGATATGATGCTTGACATTATATTTTTGCAACAACTTGGCCATGATCTTATTGACAAAATGGGTCCCTTCATCACTGATAAGTCTTCGTGGCACACCGAATCTTGTAAAAATATTCTTTTTAAGGAATTTTGCCACGGTAATAGCATCATTCTTAACCCAAGCAATTGCCTCCACCCACTTTGTGACATAGTCAACTGCGAGGAGGATATATTGTTGTCTTTGCGATGATGGAAATGGTCCCATAAAGTCGATACCCCAGACGTCAAATGGCTCAATTTTTACTATACAATTTTGTGGCATTTCGTTCCTTGCGTTGATATTACCAGTGCGTTGGCACTTGTCGCATCTATCCGCATATTTCTTTGCGTCCTAGAACAAAGTAGGCCACCAGTAGCCACTCTGCAATACCTTTGCCGCAGTGCGTTGGCCTCCAAAGTGTCCTCCGTATGGAGCTTCATGACATGCTCCCAATATTTTCAACGCATCTATGCGTCCAACGCATCTCCTAATAATCTGGTCAGGTCCTCTACGATAGAGATAAGGGTTATCCCATAAATAAAATTTTAATTCATGAAAAAATTTCTTACGATGTTGCGCTGAATATTCCTCAGGTAAGACCCTTGCGGCGAGGTAGTTTGCGATGTCCGCAAACCATGGTTCTTCATCTTCAATCATTAAAAGCTCCTCATCAGGAAATTCTTCTGCGATAGGGATTTCTGTCACATCTACCTTCTTAGGATTCTCCAAACTCGATAAATGATCTACGATCACATTCTCACTCCCCTTCTTGTCCTTGATCTCTAAGTCAAATTCTTGCAGCAATAAAATCCACCTAATCAATCTTGGCTTCGCATCTCTTTTTGTGATTAGATATTTTATCGCCGCATGATGTGTGTAGACAGTGACTTTGGACCCAATTAAATAGGCACGGAATTTATCAAAAGCATAAACAACCGCTAATAATTCTTTCTCGGTTGTTGTGTAATTGATTTGTGCTTCATTCAATGTTTTGCTGGCATAATAAATAGGGTGCAGAATCTTCTCTTTTTTCTGTGCCAGGACTGCTCCAACTGCCACGTCACTAGCATCGCACATTAGGACAAAAGGTTCCTTCCAATCAGGGGTTGCGAGAATGGGTGCACTGACTAGCGCATGCTTCAGATCTTTGAATGCTTTGGCGCATTCTTCTGAAAATTCAAATTTTCTATTTGCTTCTAACAGTGCGCATAGTGGCTTTGCAATATGCGAGAAGTTCCTGATGAATCTGCGGTAGAATCCTGCGTGTCCCAAGAAACTTCGAATTCCCTTTACAGAGGTTGGTGGTGGCAACTTTTCAATGACATCAATTTTCGCCTTGTCGACTTCAATTCCTGCGCTGGATATGCGATGGCCTAGGACGATGCCTTCTTCAACCATAAAATGGCATTTCTCCCAATTCAGTACTAGGTTAGTCTCTTCGCATCTTTCTAACACTCGTTCCAGTTGCGTTAGACAGTCTGCGAAAGACTTTCCATATACTGAGAAATCGTCCATAAAAACTTCCACTGATTTTTCTAGTAATTCTGAAAAGATGGCCATCATACATCTCTGGAATGTTCCTGGCGCATTGCACAGACCAAAAGACATCCTTCTGAACACAAAGGTTCCATATGGGCAGGTGAAGGTTGTCTTTTCTTGGTCTTCCGGCGCAATAGATATTTGGTTGTACCCTGAGTACCCGTCAAGAAAACAATAATATGCTTGTCCTGCAAGTCGATCCAACATTTGATTAATGAATGGAAGAGGGAAATGATCTTTCTTCGTGATTGCGTTCAACTTGCGGAAATCCATGCATATGCGCCACCTAGTAGTGGTGCACGATGGAATCAACTCATTGTTTGCGTTGGCTACCACTGTCATTCCTCCTTTCTTGGGTACGCATTGTACTGGGTGATAAGACCAATTTATTACACACTTAGAATCTCCCAATTTGCTTATCTTAGTTGAATTCCTTGCGAAAAATGCTTTAAAATGAGTATAATATGTCTATAGGTCCTCACCGGAGCCTTGGAAGCAATTCGGGGCTAAAACGAGTGAAACCGGAGCGTAAAATGACCATTCTGCCCCTGGAGCCGTCGCAGCGTCGAGACGTTCGTCATCAGAGTCAAGACGCTACAGCGTCGAGACTCTTGCCCCACAGCGTCGCGACGCTAGGGCAATCCGAGAAATATTTTCCAAAATTGAAGGGACAGCGTCGAGACGCTTGCTGCACAGCGTCGCGACGCTAGGCAATTTCCAGAATTGAAATTTTCCAAATTTTGTTGGGATTTTTTCCATGTTTGAAGACCCAATTCAGCACCATTCTACCACGAATTGAAGGCCAAGAATCCCTATAAATAGAGGCCTTTGGTGTAGGTTTAGAATCATCCCTCAACACACAATTCACTACAACTTTGTAGTCCATCTCTCTCCCTCTTTCCACCATTCTTCTTAGTTCTTTCTTGCTTTTCTTTATGTATCAAGTTTGTTCTTGCTCCATAAGAGGCTAGATTCTTCATTCATGTAACCGGGAAGTCAAGAGTAAGTTCATATTCTATTAATGAAATTTCTTGTTTGAATTATCAAAGCATGTTTATGTGATTTTAGTTCTTTTTCTATAAATTTAGTTTGTGGTAGGAAAGATTGACAACCTTGACCGCGCCCTCTCTAAATTTACTTGCTAATTCTTAGTAGCATATAGGTTAACGTTATGTCCATACGCATGCGTCCCTAGAACTAAATGATTTAATCAATTGTAATTGTGGTTTGTTGCCCGTTGCATGTGAATTAATTCGGCTAGATCCCAATGCGGTTTAGATTAGTTAATTGGATAATTAATTAGTTTGCATGTTTGTGATAGTGGATCATGATTCTCGGTTTGTTGCCGGAATACGCCGGGCTTAAACTTGTTTTGACTTGTTAGTGAAATTGATGATTTAATTGAATTGAACTTACCATGACTATCCCGGTTGCATGACTTTTGAGGTATTGTTATTTCTTCTTTCTTTAATTCTCTTACTTTCCTTTTACAACATTTTCCATAATTAGTTTTCTTTCCTTGTTTACTTTCTTTTCCAAATATAAAAAACCCCCCCATTAGTCCGATCATCACAATAAATCTAAGATAAACAAGTTATAGTCGTGCTCCCTGTGTTCGACCCCGACCACTACTGCTACAAGTTAGCTTTAGAGGTTGTGGATTATAAATTTATTTGACAAGAGACCGCGACAATCTCTTCCGTCACTGGGCTCACCCACCTGCTGTCTGCGATGGGATATATCATGCTTGCGTCGAGCCACTTGATAATTTCTTTTCGCACAACTTCCATCATCGCAGGATTTAGCCTTCTTTGTCGCTCAATAAATTCATTGGACTCGTCTAGCAAGCGAATTTTATGCATGCAGTACGAGGGGCTAATTCCCTTAATATCTGCTAGACTCCATCCAATGACCTTCTTATGCTTTGCGAGGACCTGCATCAAAAGGTGCTCTTGCGGTTGATTAAGCTTTGATGAAATGATAATTGGGAGGGATTCTTCTTCTCCTAAAAATCTGTACTTCAAATGCATTGGGAATGGCTTAAGCTCTAGCGCAGGGGGTTGCGCTATGGAAGGTAAGATGGGGAATCTTTCTTTCAGATCTAACGCATGGATAATTTCTGCAGGTTGCGCTAGGATGTAATTTTCTTCCACCTGTTCTTCCTTGTCCTCCTCTCTCATGGTGCTGAACGCATTTGATTGTAGTATTTCCCGTGGGGAGCATACATCTATTCGAGCTACCATGTCACATTCTTTGTTTTCATCGGGTTATTTTAATGAAGTGAGTACATTAAAAACCACTTTTTGATCATGCATACGCATGGTAAGCTCTCCTTTCTGTACGTCAATCAATGTTTGGCCGATTGCAAGGAATGGTCTTCCCAAAATAATGGAAACTTCTCGATCAGCTTCATAATCAAGTATGATAAAATCTGCAAGGAAAATAAACTTGTCAACTTTTACCAAAACGTCTTCAATTTTTCCTTTTGGGTGGACTACAGATCTGTCTGCCAACTGAAGCATGATAGTGGTCGGTCTTGCTTCTCCAATTCCTAGGCGTTTGTAAACTGATAGTGGTATTAAATTTATGCTTGCTCCTAGGTCGCATACGACCCTGCCAACATCGATTCCTCCTATCGAACAAGGAATCGTGAAGCTTCCAGGGTCTTTCAATTTAGGTGGAAGCTTGTTGGCAAGTATTGCGCTACACTCGCTTGTTAACGCAATAGTCTCAAATTCTTTCCACGGTCTTTTATTCGTCAAAATGTCTTCAAGAACTTTGCGTAGCTAGGCATTTTCTCCATTGCCTCGACAAGTGGAATGTTGATGTGCAGCTCTCGCAAGACATTTAAAAATTTCTTGAATTGGGCTTCGTCACTTTTCTTTCGCAATCTTTGGGGAAAAGGGATTGCGGGCTTATATGCGTCGGGCTCATTTTCTGCGTGAGCCTCCTTCTTTTTGGGTTCTTCTTCTTCAGCTACTTTTTCTTCTTGCGCCTGGTTGCTGTCTCCTGCGGTTGCATTTTTGGTCAAATTTTCCTGCGTTGGTGGCGCAGGGTCATTTGCCTGCAATTGCTTTCCACTGCGAAGAGTCACCGCATGACAGTGCTCCTTCCCTTTTGGATCTTCCGTATTGCTGGGTAATGCCCCCACAGGTCTATTTTTTAGCTCTGACGCAAGCTGTCCTACTTGCATCTCCAGACTGCGCAGAGATGCGGCCTGGCTCTGAACCACCGCATCATTCTTTGCCATATACTCCTTCTAACTCGCCATAAATTCTTTCATCATTGTTTCCAGCGCATTTGAAGAGGATGCTCTTTGGTTTCCACCGTCTGTGTTGCGCTGAAAATGTCCCTGCAAGGATTGATCATTGTTAGAATTAAATAATCTGGACGCAGGGTTTACATTACCTTGTTGTGGCTGTTTATTTGCGCCACCATTCCATGAAAAGTTCGGGTGATTTCTCCATCCTGAATTGTATGTGTTTGAAAATGGGTTGTTGCGCACAGCTCCTTGCGGTCCAACGTAGAAAACTGATTCTGGGTTTGAAGGACACTGGTCATGCGTGTGTCCTTCTCCGCAAATCCCACACCCAACTGCGTTGAGTTGCGCAATCAAAGGTGTTGTGCTAGCCGTCAGCGCATCCATTTTCGTTGTCAGCGCATCAATTTTTGCGTTGCCTGAGGTCATTGGATCAACTTCAAAACTTCCCGAGCTAGTTTTAATGGGTCTCCTTCTTCTGTCGTCTACGGTGCCCCACTCGTAATTGTTGCTTGCAATCCGGTCGAGGATTGCGTGAGCTTCATCATACGATTTTCTGAGTAGCGCACCGTTTGCAGAGGAATCCACTAACACTTGCAAGTTCTTGTTAAGACCTACGTAGAAGGTCTCTAACTGAATGCATAGTGGTAGTCCATGGTGCGGACACCTTTGTAGTAAGCTCTTGAAGCGTTCCCACGCCTCACTCAGTGTCTCATCTTCCATTTGCGCAAAAGTCATTATTTCCTTCCTGATCAATCTAGAGTTTGTGGTGGGTGGAAAGTATTTTTCTAAAAATTTCTCAGCCAAATCATTCCATGTTGCGATGGAATTTGCTGGCTGCTGATTTAGCCATACTTTCGCCGCATCTCTTAATGAATAAGGAAATAGGATAACTTGTAATTGCTCATGCGTTTACATGTTATCTGAAACATGACCGGTTTTAATTCAAACCTTTCTATTTCTAGAGTGGGCTGAACTATCTCTGGATTAAAATTACAATTTGTAGGGGCTGTATAGTCTCTAATCCCTCTGGCTCTGTCATTGGCCAATTGGATGGGATTTATTGGTCTGTTTGGTTGGTTAAGTGCTGCCATTTCT
Source organism: Luffa aegyptiaca (assembly GCA_017139565.1). NCBI lineage: Eukaryota > Viridiplantae > Streptophyta > Magnoliopsida > Cucurbitales > Cucurbitaceae > Luffa > Luffa aegyptiaca. The sequence goes on along the minus strand of CM029405.1, from coordinate 17,313,688 downwards.
CCTGATTGTCTTCGAGCTTTTCGATTTCTTCTTCTTCTATGATATGTTCTATCAATTTCAGGGTCAACTTCGAAATCGATTTGTCGAGCAGCACGCATACAACCTCTGGTCACCTGGAGAAAAAGTACTCAACAGGGAACACAGAAAATAATACCAAACGGAGTGTCAAATCAGAAAATTATTACAAATTTGTTGCCTATCCCCGACAACGGCGCAAAAAACTTGGTTTCTCGTCAGTATGCTTAATAAATTAATAACGATTTGTCGTAGATATTTATCAATCCAAGTATAAATTGACAAGATCAAGTAATACCTGGTGAGTCCAGGGTCGAATCCACAGGGAAAGGGTGTTTGCAAAATAATATTTACTGATCTAAACTCGAAAACGTGTGTTATAATTGAAAAGGATAGATAAGAGAGTTGGTACATTTTGAAAAATAAGATTTACAGAAAGCAAAACATGCGACAAGAGTGAAAGGAAAAATAATAAGGAGAATAGTATCAAGGCTGTTGCGGTTGCATCCTCATGCGTTTATAAGAACCTTGTAGCGCATACTTTGGTTAATTGATCCATTAATGCCTAAGTGAGAAAAAATCATAAGTTTCCCTTCTGGTACTCCTTTTGCGTTTGGCATAAAACTATCAATTGGTTATTTGGCTAGTTCATGCGCTAGGCGTAGTTCTCTAAAACTTACAAGGGGTTGCGTTAGTCACAACGCAATCTAAGCTCATGCATGCACTATCTTTTAGCGGTAGTGTTTTAAAATTACCAAGACTACATGACATGCGCTAACTTGCTTTACTTAGAGATGTCTGTATGCATTACCTGTCAGGGATTTAGCATACTGCTACAGCATCCGGCTGGCCAAGCGGGAGTTAGTAATGAAAATAGTATCGCAACTAAGTAGAAGGAAATTAATGTTTCATTTAAATCAAAATATGCGCTTACAAAATATACTTATCACCGCATGAGGTGCTTGCGCTAAGCCTTGAAAAAGAAATTAGCTCATGCGAGCAAAACAAGACATCATGAAATAGAACATTACAAACGCAAGTTTGCTCTTAATCACAGCTCTCTGTGATTTCTCTTTCTCCTCCCTCTCCTCTCTTAATCGAAAAATTGACGATCTATTCCTTTGAGTATGTGGCTTCTATTTATAGGCGAGGGAAGCTAACTTCTCCAAGTAATTTGCTAACAGCCACTTGCAACTTTTTATCTTCTTTTCAGTCCACTTGCGTTAGTTGCGTCAGTTGTGTCAGCGCTGTCTTTTCATCCATCTTATCTGTCTCGTGATCATCTTGGGATGTGTGCCTGCGCTGAGAAGAAACTAAGAAAACAACTGAATTAGTTGCGTTAGCGCCTTATATTTTATAATTTCTCACCGCAAACATGAATATAGCCTACCGCAAAAAATCATTTCATTTTCCTTTCTTTTTGCGCCTGAAGCAACGCATCATTGTTTCTTTTGGCCTTGTTTTAGCTTAAGTTTAAAGGACTAATAACTTGCTTTTTGCAAGTTATCAAACTCCCAAACTTACACTATTGTTTATCCTCAAGCAATGCCTACTATCAACTCTGCGATAGTTACTTAGCTCTTCAATGCTTGTGGTCCTAGCATCCTCTTTTCTCTTTTTCTTGCGCGCTTTACTAAACAGGGTTTCTTTTGCCAAATTTCCTTCATTGCTTAAGGAAAGTTCCTTGCGCTTAGATTCCTCCTTGCGTTAATTCGGCCAATCTTCTCTTGCCCTGGGCGCATAGAAATTTTACTTTTATATATGTTTTTTTTAAGGCAATTAATAAAAGCAATGGACATCAAAACGCCTGCTTTCGTTTTGACTTACCCACATTTGTGATGAAAGGTATCCAACTACGGGCATTGCATTTTTCTACTGTCCTCTACGCTCATGGAATGCGTTTGTCTTCGCGCAGTGGCAAACTATGGGTGTCATAAATGCCCCTGGCTACAAACACGCCGCATTCCAGGGGAACACATGCATTGTTTTATTTATGCGCTGACTCCCCCAAACTTAAATTGGACAACTACGGGCATTGCATTTTACTAACCTCGTCATTTGTCCCTTCCTCTTCTTGATTTTGATGATCACCCCGATTTTGAATGTGTTGGTCGCCATCATCCTGAGGTGCTAAAAAATCTCCATTAATTTGATTGGATTGTGCAGCTTTAGCCTTCTTGGCTTGGTCTCGTAAATCCATCTCTTTGCATATTTGAATATAATCATTCATGGCTTGACGTATCTCGGCCAAATTATGTCAAACACCCTTCCAAAATTGGCCATCAATTTTGTAGGTCTCACGATGTCTTCTTCTTTGGCAAAACATGGTTGAAAACAAGAAATGAACCTCACAAGCAATTCCTCACGTTTTTACTCTCTTGGAAGATGAAAGGTCACTCGTGTTTTCACTCAAGAGATGTAGAAATACTCTTGAAGACTTCTAAAATCTCAAACTTCTGCAAATCTTATAGTATTCTTATGAGAATCATGCAAGAACAAGTCAACATTGCCAAGAATGTGAAAAGTCACAAAAATCCCAAATTTAGAAACAAGTTTTGAAAGGTGTAATGGAAGATTTTTTTTTTCTTTTTTTTTTCAGCAAGTAAAATGTATGAAGCAAAGATAAGAAGATGAAGAGTCACACGAAATGGACAGATTGAAATTCGAAAGAAAAAAATGATAGAATGGAAAGCAAGTAAAGATATAATATGTTTAGAGCCAAAGCTCTGATACCAAATGATAAAGGAACTATCTCAATTACGTTTGAGAACTCCCCTTATTTCAGGTGGACCCCCACAACAATAATAAGAATAACACCGTTAATAAAAAGATAGACAACCCCAAGAAAGTTAAACAGATTTGGCTTGGAAGGATGATAAAAGATCAAGAAGAAAGGAGAACTCGTTCCTAACTTCAAGATTTCGAACTCTTCACAATCTAATTGATCAGACTAGATTGAAAGTCCTAGACATGCATTCTAAACACAAGAACACAAAGAAAGCATAAAAGCTTGAGAGAGACTAAACTCAATCTGAAATTTCATTCAAATTCAACTTGTACTTGTGTTCAAATGACAAATTACATCCCTATTTATACTAATTGAAAAGACACCATGAAAGGATACACCCCTTCATCTATGTAGTTTAGATTCAACCCCAACCTTTCAAATCCATACATGAACCATCATAAATACAGATACAATGACTTTAATAGGTACATAATGCATTAAATATGATGGATGAATCTGGATTTTTAGATTCATTGTGCCTCTTGGTTGAAAGGATGCCTTTGTTAAGCTTGAAAGGATGCAACTTTTCACCATAGTAATTAATTAAGCTGGTTCATCACTTATTTCCTTATCATGATCTTTTTCGACAGTTTCAGTCATAGCTTTCCAATCAGTGTGTCTGAATTCAGGGGAGGTTTTCTGTTCCCTTTTCTTTATCCTTATGTTTGCATGTTTTAGTCTATCTTTTAGGATATTGTATGATTTCGGCTGGGGGTGGAGAACGTGTATGCTAGTGGGCTTTGGGTTTTGAGTCTGGTTGCACCTGAGCATCAGACAAATGTTATGCTTGTTGTGCCTTTCTATTTTACTTTGTTTGGTTGGATTGAGGCCATGCATCTGAGCGTTGGACCTGTTGTTTGCTTGTTGACCAATTTGCATGTATTGGGCCTTAATTGGTGGAAAGTAGGTTCTGGGATTTTTTCATGATGTATCCCTGTGTGTTTATGCCTTTTCTTATGTCTCTGTTGAAAGTGAAGTTTGTTAGCTTATGTTGTGAGACTCTTTAGTTTCTTGGTTCTTGCATGGGTTGAGTTCTTGGCCTCTTGCTTCGGTAGTCTTGAAGTTTTAGGTCTGTATTATGAGTTCTATAGATCTGTTGTCACCCCGATAGGTGTAAGGTTGTGTTGGAAAGTCTAAATAAGACAAATTAGCATGTATGTCATACCTAGGTGTAAGAAAAGAAAGAAAGAAGAAAGAAAGAAAGAATACATACCTGCTAAAATCATGAGTGGTAAAATGAGTAGCGTGCTTGAGCTGGAAACTTCAATTATGTTTCTTGCTATTTTCATAATGTTATCATGCTTGCAAAGCCTTGAGTGTTATGGGGTAAAAAGAGCTACCTGCAGTGTGTTCAGTTAGGCCAATCAGGGTTAATCTCGGGTTATGGATTCCTGCATTGTTGTGTGAAGGCTAGTACCCCGCTTTAAGTGTTTGGAAAGATTAAGTAAAAGAGTTTCTTTGCAAGCCCTAGGTATGAGTTGCATCCTTTGTTTTCACTTAGCCTTCCAGGCAAGGCCTTAGTGCCAGTGTAGGGGGAAGATAGGTGGAGGAGCTTATAAGCCAGTCCCGGGCTTGTAGGGGCTGCTTTAGGGGAGGCTAAGCATTCTCATTCGTGTGAAGTTTCCTTGGAATTATCGTTTGTCTCATAATTTTGTTAGCTTGTTGTATTTTCTCGTTGGCATAAGGCTTCGCATTTGTAATGCAGAGTTTAGATTGTGATAATTTTCAGCCTTTGAATCTCGTCCATTGATTTTTTATAGGTCTTGGCCTGCTAGAGGGGTATCAGGTCATGGTTTTGGGGTGTTTTTGAATGGAGTAGGTTTGGTTTGTGCTTTAGGTTGGGTGCTTATGTGTTTTCTTGTGCTAATTGCTGTTATGATGGTAATCTTGTCTAAATATTGAATTGAGGGCCGACTTGAAGTGAAAAGAAGCCAAACTGGAGCGAAATTTTAACTAGTTTGGGTTTAGGTTGTTGAGGTTGTGGAAAGCTTGCAGTTTACATTTGGTTGTCTGTTTAATTTGTATCACTTTTTGGTTTTTGGTTGGGTTGTATCTTTGACTCAAAAAAAAAAAAAAAAACTCGATTTTACTAGGGTCGGTTGCATATATAATAAAATTGACCAAAATATTAGCAAAAATGACAGTCCGCAAAAATGACAAGATATTATACTCAAAGGGTCTAAATTACTAAATTATCCTTCCTATCACTGATAGAATCTATCAGTGATAGAAACGTATCACTAAATAGCTTTCTATCAATGATAGAAATCTTTCTATCACGTTTTTATCATTGATAGAAACATATCACTTATAGATTTCTATTAGTGATCGAAATCTATCTTTCTATCAGTGAAAATCTCCTATCACTCTATCACTAATAGAAATATTTTTATCAGTGATAAAAACATATAATTGATAGATTTCTATAATAGAAAGTTAGATTTCTATCACCGATGGATTCAACTCACTAATTTACCTTATATTCTAATTATCTTTTAATAATAATCAATTAAATTTTAGAGATTTCAGTTCACATCCTTTAGATTCTCTTGCATTTTGTGCACCAACAATACAGATCTAAAGGTTTCTATTAGTGATAGAAATAGTTATATCCGTCAATTACGTTGTACTGTACATTCTAATAGGATCAACCTAAAAAAAACATAAAAATATTATTTGAAAAATATCAAAGTATCACAATAGGTTTCTATAGTGATAAAATCTATCACTGATAGATTCCTATCAGTAATAGAAAGATAGATTTCTATCTGTGATAGAAACCTATCACTGACAGATTTCTATCTTTCTATCACTGATAGAATCGATAGAAGATTTTTGCATTTTGTTTCCAAGTTGTTATTGTTTTCTATCAGTGATGGAAGATTTCTATCACTAGACCTATCAATGTTAGATTTCTTTCGGTGATAGAAACGTATAACTGATAGATTTCTATCCGGGATAGAAAACTATCATTTTTGTTTCTAAAACCTATGTCTCTGATTTTGTTTTTATAGATGTCGAAGCAAAACAACATGGAAATTGAACCGAAAGAAAAGAAAAACACAAAGCGGAAGTTGAAATTTAAGGAAGGGGAAACCTCAACAAAACAAAAAAAGAAAAAACAAAAGATATGTACAAAATTATCACGTACTCAAATACACTATTGGTTTTTATCAAATATACTATTGATTTCTATTAGCGAAAATTTTTTATCAGTGATAGAATCTATCACTGGATTTCTATCACTAGATTTTTATCTCTGTGATTCTATCAGTGATAGAAATCTATCACTGATAGAAATCAAAACAGGGCCAAAATGGAAATTAAAAAAAATGATTTAAAAATTTTGTTATATTTGTAATTTTTTATAAAACTTGTTATATCTGCAATTAACCATTAGAATTTAGCCACTCATTACAATTTTCCATTTTACTATATATTTGATTGTCAAGAAAATTAAGGTATTAAATCCAAGATAGGTGGCTACCAAACTAATGTTAGGTGGTTAAAAAAAATTAACCAAGATGTTAATATGTCATAAGTTTTTCAAATAATTAAGGCCAAATTTTAAAATAAATATTTAAGGCCCCCGTTTGATAACCATTTGGTTCTTGAAAATTTACAAACACTATTTCCACCTATAAGTTTTTTTTTTTTTTTTTTAATTTTTAATTTTTAATTTTGTTATATATACCTTCTTCCCATGAAATCATTGTAAAGAAATTCGATGGGCTTAAGCGGAAAAACTTTTGATTTCCCCTTTCGCCTATTTTTAATCTTCAAATTCTTCATTTTTCATTTTTATTTAATTATTAATATTAATTATATTAATTTGAGGTTTCAACCATTAAAGGTTGAACATCTTTTTGGAGGTTGAGCCGGTTGTGAAAATTTGAATATTTTTTTATTTAATTATTAATTCTAATTGATTTTCGGTTGTGAAAATTTGAAGATTTTCTTATTTAATTATTAATTCTAATTGATTTTTAGTTGTGAAAATTTGAAGGTTTTTTATTTAATTATTAATTCTAATTGAATTACAGTGGTGAAAATTTGAAGATTTTTTTATTTAATTATTAATTTTAATTGATTTTTAGTTGTGAAAATTTGAAGATTTTTTTATTTAATTATTAATTCTAATTGATTTTCGGTTGTGAAAATTTGAAGATTTTTTATTTAATTATTAATTCTAATTGATTTTCGGTTGTGAAAATTTGAAGATTTTTTATTTAATTATTAATTCTAATTGATTTTCGGTTGTGAAAATTTGAAGATTTTTTTATTTAATTATTAATTCTAATTGATTTTCGGTTGTAAAAATTTGAAGTTTTTGTTTTTATTTAATTATTAATTCTAATTGATTTTTGGTTGTGAAAATTTGAAGATTTTTTTTATTTTATTATTAATTCTAATTGATTTTTGGTTGTGAAAATTTGAAGATTTTTTTTATTTTATTATTAATTCTAATTGATTTTTGGTTGTGAAAATTTGAAATTCTTTTAATTTAATTATTATTATTGTTATTATTATTATTATATATATATATATATATATTTAAAAAAAAATTAATGGAGGTTAAGCCGATTGTGACAACTTGAAGATTTTTTTATTTAATTATTAATTTTAATTGATTTTCAGTTGTGAAAATTTGAAGATTTTTTTATTTAATTATTATATCTAATTGATCTTCGATTGTGAAAATTTGAAAAAAAATTTATTTAATTATTAGTTATAATTTATTTTCTTATTAGAATAATTATAATTTTTTTATTTAATTATCAATTCAAATTGATTTTCTTACTAGAATAATTATATTATTTTTTTTAATAAAAGCATCAATGGAGGTTGAGCTAGTTGTGAAAATTTGAAGATTTTTTTTATTTAATTATTAATTCTAATTATTTTTCGGTTGTAAAAATTTGAAGATTTTCTTTATTTAATTATTAATACAAATTGATTTTCGGTTATGAAAACTTGAAGATTTGTTTTATTTAATTATTAATTCTAATTTATTTTCTTATTATAATAATTATTAAAGAAAAGTAAATATCTTTTTTTTTATAATAAAAACATTAATGAAGGTTGAACCGGTTGTGAAAATTTGAATATTTTTAATTTAATTATTAATTCTAATTGATTTTTGGTTGTGAAAATTTGAAGTTTTTTAAATTATTAATTCTAATTGATTTTCTGATTATCAAGATAACTTTGGATGAATTGATGACATTATCATATAGTTTATCATCTCATGTCAATTTTATCTTCTCCTTTCTTCATAAATATTTTCAAACTCGATTCTGATAAATTGATAAAATCTATAAAATATTTGAACAAATGATATTAAACAATATTTGAATTAATTTCTAAAATCTATATACCCACATCTCCTAATTTTGAAATTAATATTACTATTTATTAGAAATAATAACAAATTAATACATAAAATAATAACTACATTTGAACTTCTTACTAGGTTAAAGTAAATATTTAATGCATGTTTCAAATTAAAATATTATTATTTATTAAATAAAGAACGATTCTTTTTTACCGATAATAATAGATTCTGAACTCAATATAAAATAAATTCTGATTTATTGTGATTACATTATACATAATCAGTTTATACATAGTCCTCCATTGAATTCTTCCATACAATTTTATTTTCCATATTTCCATCAACATCTCTTCAAACCATTACCATCATCTCTTGAAACCATGCCTTCTGAGGTGATTCCAATCAACAATTTTCAACTTTGTCAAGAACAGGCAATTATTTTTATTTATCTTTAACTCTTCTTTATTTTTTATATACCAATTTTATTCATAATAATGATTTATTTTTATCTAAATTTTCAAGGTACACAAATTCAAGCAGTATTGTTCAACAATACTATTGAAAATTAGGTAAGACTTATGATATAAGAAATGGTAATATAGAGTCAATCAACAACCTATTTGTAAATGTCTATGATAAATTGAAATTAACATTATCTTCTGTCACTGAAGTTACTGAAATTGACGATTCAAGTCAATGATTTGGAGTTTTAGTGAATTTCCTCTCAAAGAAGAAAAAAAGATGTTAGGTAACATATCTTACTTTTTTTAAAAAAAAAAAAAATTCTATATACATGATATAAAATTAATATTACTTTTTTTACTCTTAATTATTTATTAATATTATTTTTTGTTTTATCATCTACATACTTGATTGGTATAGTTAATCAACCAAGTTTTTGCAGAAAAGAGAGTGATTCTAATGAATAATAGGTATGTTTTCCCTAATTAGTATTTGTGCATAAACAAAATTTTTTCTATTCTTATATGTATTTGTAAAATAATGTAGAATATTGATTAAAATGACATTGTGGTGAGATCTCGCTGAATATGAAACACAAGAGCTAGAAGACAACATCCATAATTATCCGATCATCATTGCTTCAAATTTATCACAAATTTAATGAATAATGTAAAATTTATTATTTTTATTTGTTATAATATATTATATTATTTTATTTATTTATTATATATATTTTTAAGAACTATTTATTGTATTTGTACTGCATATTAATCCCGAAAGAAATAAGTCTTTGGAAAAACAAATTACCTTCTTCAAATTTCTTTACTTTTAATAATATTCCATAGATGAAATCTTTTTTTCAAAGTTGTTTAAATGAACATTTCTTAAAAAGAACATTTTGAGGGAACTTTTTTGAAAAGTTTTAAAGCATATTATAATTTTTTTTTTAAAAAAAAGAATTTCATTAAAAATATACTATTTATGTTTCACTAAATATTCACATAAATAATAAAATTAGGATTTCATAGTTTGTGGAAAAAAATTAATTTTTTTTCTTTGTTTACTGCGAAAAATTATAAATGAAATATTAACTATTTAAACTAAATGAAAAATATTCATTTATCATTTAAATTTTACAGTAAAAATTTATGTTCTAAAAATTTTAATCAATGCACATGTCTTTTAACTAGTAGTTATTAACGATATAGACTAATAAGTTAAATTAAGGTTAAATTATACAAAATGCCCAAGTTTCACTGATACCCTAAAATTTCAAAAGGTTCATTTTTAATTACCCATAAACTTTCAAATAATTTCAAAACAACCTTCGTGTCAAATTTTCCATTTAGATGAAGATGGAAGTGTGGTGTATGGCGTTGAGCAGTAAAAATAGAGTTACGTGTGAATAAGTACAACACTTTTCAATTGTATCCTTGTATTTTATAGTAGTTTTAATTATTCCTCTATCATTTCAAAAGTTTTAACATTCAACCTTTGGTAGCATCTACGAGAGGAGAGTTTGTTTGTTTTTTTTGTTTTTTGTTTTTTGTTTTGTTTTTGTTTTTGTTTTTTTTTGTTTTTTTGTTTTTTTTTTTTTTTGTAAATTTTCCTTCTCTCGGCTTGAGAATGGAGGATTTGAGAAGGGATGATAGCATTCCGTGTGGTTTTCCTCATGTTTAGAGGAATGGGCTGGTGTACCGAACTATTCGTATTCTTTATGAGAATTTATTTACTTTTAAAAAAACCTTTGGAATTTCTTCAAACAATCATTCTCTGCTAGCTTCCATATTAAAATTAAAATGGAAATTTGACAGAGGGTGAGTTGTTGTGACGCCCCGTGCATTTTGGTGTTATTTGAATTCCATGTATCTAGTCGAATTAAAATGTAAAATTTTTATTTGGCTTGTATTTTAGAATTTTTAATTTTATACCAAGGTGTTTGGAAAATTTATTTTGGAATGGAGCGTTATATTAAATTAATTCCACCCCTTAAGCTCGATTAAATTGGTTAGCGTTTGTGATAAGGTTGGTTAAGGCGATAAAAGTTCCACGCTGAACGAGGGAAAAGAGGTTGGGAAGTTCTTATTCTTGGTTTCCTATTATTGAGTTTTTTGCTATTAAAGGAATTAAAAGAAAAGAATATATAAGGAAATAGAACAAAACTCTCAACCCTCTCTTTCTCCATCTCTATTGTGAAGGCTCTCCAGGGATAAAAACCCCACGCAACGGAAGATTTACAGAGAACCAATACACTGTGTTTAATACCGTTTCAAATACCAGTACGACGTTGGCAATGGTTTTACAGCAATAATTAACTTTTAATCTACTGAAAACTATGGCTATAACATGATGACAATTCTAAATTAAAACCCTATTTTTAATTCATGCAATTCTAAGAAGAAAATCGGTCAAGATGAACTTACTATTGATGAAGTCTTGATCGAATTTCACCAACTCCTTCGGATCTCCTTCTGAGAAAAATACAGCAGCAAACGATTTTGATCTTCACTAGAAATCTCCCAGAAAACACCACCACAAGGAAATCACCGGTATTCTCCAATGGGTTTGTGAAAAAGGAGGCTTGTGGGAGCCTTTTGTTTTTTGCTGTAAAGGGAATTCTTGGGAGAAATTTTTTTGCAGAGAGATCACACACAATCTGAGAGAGAGAGTGGTTACTGAAGCAGTTCACTCCCATGCCTAAGATGGAGAAGAAAAGCCCTAACCTCTCGCACGATTGAATCGGTTAAGGGATCAAGACTCAGCCAGAGCCTACACGTGGAGTATCAGTTAAAATCAACGGATATAATATTAATTTAAATAAATTAAATTAATCTTAATTAATTAATTAATTAGATCAATATTTAATTAACCACTTTTATTTAAATCATATTTAAATAAGTATTACCCATATAACCTATAGTTTTAATTCAATGTATTTAATTAAATCAAATTTAAATAAACTAAATTAAATAAAATAATTAATTAATTGGCTAATTAATTAATTACTAAATTAAATATCACATATTTAATTTAATAAAAAAAACTGAATCATATTCAATTGTGTTTCTCTCATGTAACCTATAGTTTTAATGTGCATCTAATACGCATTAATTTTAACCTATAGTTTTAATATGAATCCAATTCATATTAAATTTAATATTTGAACTCCTTTAAATATTTAATTCTCCCATAAATTAATTTTGAATCAATATTCAAAATAAATTTATATTATAAAGTTTAATAAAAAATATAAACTTTATATTATAATGTATCTACATACATTATATTATTTCTCTTAGAAAATTTACCTCAATACCCTTAATGAGCTACCGGTGGGACCTAATGGACCTACAGATCAGAAGCTCCAACGATATGAGATTAAATGGCTAAACTCATTAACGAAGTTAATCGATGTTCGTTAGCTGTGGGTTCACTCCACTATAGAACCACAGCTGCACTCTTCTCACTGTTTATATATTTCTATGTCCACGAATATTGACCAATAGCAGCAAGTTAGTCCTTCACGAGTGTTCGTAACACACTCAGGATTAAGACCGAGTTACCTAGGTCATCCTATTGAAATAGTAACCTAACTAGTTAATGGTGTTACAACTAGTGGTTGACTATTTCGTGGTTCAGTTTTATGCAAACTCATTGCATAGGATACCCCCACTCGCATGTCTACTACATGGACGCTTTGGATCATTACGTCTGTATCAAATACAAAGCGAACCGTAACACATAGTGTTACCAGGATAAGGTACCCAGCCTTATCCTTATACTATAGACCTTTAAGGTCGTTACTTGAATATTGATCCCCGTATGTCTCCACATATTAGTTCAAGTTACATACAAACAACCTTGGATCTTAGTTTATTAGATTTGGATCATATCATGCAATACTTAACAATAACACTTTATTGTAGAAACCTCAATAACATTTTATTGACACAAGTATACAATTCATTAACATTCACTATCTACGAGTTTTAGGGCATAAAACCCAGCATAGCTCATATAGGAATAAAACTTAGAACAATATGATAGGAATGTTTGAAACGTTCAAATTCGGAATAAGGTATAAATGTCGGTTATTGATAGAACCAATTTGGTCCTATTTATTTAGTCTTAATCTTGCTAGTTTTGTACTTAATCATGTGCTTAATTGTATTATTTTATAGGTATTTGTTGTTAGAGCTTCTCGGGAGCACTTTGGAGCAAAAAGGACTTAAAAGGAGCAAATTAGGCCAAATCCCGAGCATTGGAAGCAAGTTGAAAGAAACCAAATGAGCTGAACCTGACCCTACCTCTCAACGTCTCGACGCTACGAACTTCAAAAGGCAGAGCAAAACACCGTCAACGTCTCGATGCTGCCTCGTTATTTAAGTTGTTGTTTTCCTATTTAGGTCATATTTCATTAGTCGTTTCTCTTCGTTTTTCCTCCATTCTTCTGTGATTCTCTCTGTTTTTTCTCTGTAAAGTTTAGTTTTAGGATAGTTAGGGAGGTTAATCAAGCCTTTGGACTTAGATTAGGCTTGTCTATGACCGTCTAAGCGTCGTTCGCTGTTGTAGGATGATAGCACCAAATTGGTGCTAATTATTTCTGTAAATTTTGCTTATCCTAATGCTATTATTTGTGAAAATTGACTAATTTTGAGTCTTATCGATGTATAGGTCAATTTGGTTTTCTCGGGATCAAGAAGGGCATTTTCGTAATTAAAAGTAAGGCAAATTTGGCCAAAGAAGCGAAAATTCAACCAAAAAGTCAACCAAGAGCGTCGAGACCCCCAAAAAAATGTCGCAAACATGCTGGTTTCACGAGAGGTGGCGTCTTGACGCTACGGATGCGAGACGCGGGCCAATTTAGTGTCAGCGTCGAGACGCGGTCGAGACGCTGGCCACAACGTCTCGACGCTGCCAAGTTTTATAAATAGTCTTTTTCACAATTAGGGCTTCATTCTATCATTCATATATTCGTCTCTAGCCATTTTTTCCCCTCTTTCCCTCCGATTCTTTCTGTAATTGTCATATTTCTTAGGCTTTAGAGTAGATTTCTATGGTAGATCAAGCCCGGGAGCGAGGTTCGGCATTTCAAATGACGGGCTAAGCTCAATATTCATGTAATCAGGAACTCGGTTGTAAGTTTGGTTTGGATTTTTATGAGATTTTGTGCTTTTGATTATGAATTTACTGTTTTATGTGTGTTTTAATTCTATTTTTATTCATGATTAGAATTGATAGTAGGGATTGACAACCCCAATCGCCGTCGTTTTAATCATATTCGCTATATTGGTAGTAAATAGGTAAGCATGTGGCTCTATTTAGGCGTTTTATCCCTAATTCTTGTAGCAATTTGCATGTAAGCCTAGAATTTAACACTTGGTTAATCTTATAATTTAAGCTTTTCCTAGTTATAAAATTGGCCATCTAACTATCCTAATCGTAATGCAATTGTAGCTAGTTAATTCGGTCGGGTTAATTAGTAATCAATTAGATTAGCTTCGATGCATTGGTCGGATTAATAAAATAAAGATATTATGGCTCTTTGGCTTTTCGGAGCACGTTAGTCTTAAAACGTAAATTTCATTAATAGATAATCTGTGATTAAAATCCATCCAAACGAACATCGAATGTACCGATTGCATGAATCCAAGGTTTGATCAAATATATGACTAATTAAATAATAATATATTTGAAGGAAATAAATAAATAAATTATTAATTAATTAATTATTCAATTTAATTTAATTAAATGTGATTTAATTAAACTATAGTATATGAGAAAAATATTAAAATTAGATTCTAATATGTAATTAATTAAATATGGTTGATATTTAATTATAAAATTAATTAATTTTGAATTAATTAATTGCTTAATTTAATCAAGTTAAATGTGATTTAATTAAAGGGGTAGTTGCAAAAATAGAAAAAATAAAAATGGAATTTGAAACTATGTCATCAGTTTTTTAATGTTGCAAATATAACAAAAAAAAAAAAAAGTGGTCCCAACCTAAACATTAAAGTTGAAAAGTAAAAAAAAAAAAAAAAAAAAAAAAAAAAAAAAAAAAAAAACCCTAAAAAACACGCTGGAAGTGAGAAGTTTAAAAAGTATATCAATGGTGTTATCGATATACCGTATATCAGTTACATGATTCAGTTATTTAGTGTGACTGATATACTAGATATTTGGTATATCAATTAACTGATATACTAATTATATGGTAGATTAGATGTATATTTCATGAACATAATATCCTTCATTCATAAAGTATACACATGAGCCTTCATTAATTTAGATGTCTTTGATATACTTCATTAATAAAGAATTAGATATATTAGCTTTATTTTAGGACAATATGTATGGTAAGAGATTTAAACCTCTAACCTCTTGGTTGGATGTGTATGTCTTTTGCTAGTTGAAATGTGTTCGTGTTGGCAAATATATTATCGATATACTATATATCATTTTAATTATTATACTACTGATACACTAATGGTATACTTGAAATTACATTTTTAGTGAGTATTGATATACTGCTATTACACCAATGATATATTTAAAATTGCATCTTATTGATATACTTATAACAAATCTTGCATTCCACGACCTTCATAATACAACAACTATTAAAAATATATATCAATGATTTTTTTTTAAAAAAAAAATTAACAAGTCTATCATTGATGTATTTTACCAATCATAATCGGGTATATCAATCTTATTAATTATTTGAGTAATATAACAAATGAGGTATATCAATTCATAACAAGTATAAAAGACAAACATTTCGTTTAAAATATGTAAATAACACAACACAATTCAATAAAGAAAAAATGAAACATAAGAAAAGTAATATATCAAGTATATCATTGGTATATCAATATTCATATATTAAGTATATCATTAATATATCAATACAAAGGTTATGCTGATCAAATTCAGTACATATTCAATATATAAAGTATATCAAATTTAGTATATTAGTTAACTTGATATACTTTATATTTCGTATATCAGTAAATATAACGTATATGATATATGAGATATACTACTAATATACCATTTGATATACCAATAAAGGTAAAACTGGAATAATAAAAAAATAATAAAAAATCAGATTTTAAAAAATTTGCTAGATTTGCAAATCTAAAAAAGAATAGCTAAATTTGCAAATATCTTAATGTTTTTTGCTACCCATTGCAATTTTCCTTAATTAAATTAATATCTATAGATTAATTTTAATGTGAATTGGGTTCATATTAAAACTATAGATTATGAGAGAGATGCACATTTGAATATGGCGATTCAAATGTCTGGTTAGTTAAATATGTGATATTTAATTAATCATTGAATTAATTAATTAGTTTAATTAATTTAATCAAATATGATTTGATTAAATTGAATTTAAACTATATATTAAGTAGAGATATGCATTTAAATGTGACTTAATGCATATATAATTAAATATGAGATATTTAATTATATAATTAATTAATTAAATTGTTAATTAATTAATATTTAATTATTTAATTAAAATTATATTATTTCATTTTAATTTTAATTAAATATATTAGTAACCAACTCCCGTTATAGGAAGTGGCTATCTGATGGTTTTTTCCCCACTCCTCAGTCAACGCCAGATTTCTTTCATTCAATCGATCTTACACCTCACTCTTAGTCAATCTCTCTAACAGTTCTCTCAACCCAGAAACATGCAGAGAACCTTCCATCTCTATGTGACTTCCAAAAATCAAGATCTATGAGTCCCACAACCAGTTCCAAATCTCAGAGATTCAACAGGGAAGACACGGTGGTGGTGTTCATCCTAAGAGTTGTTGCTGTAATTTTCGTTCTTGAAGAGGACAAAACACGTTTGTGCTTGGTGTGATTGAAGAAGGTCTTCAAGGGTAAGTGTTACCAATTTCTCCTATTTTTTCCCTATGCTTAGTGTCACGGTCGTACCTTTTTCAATCGTGCGGCGCCATGATCTTACACGCGACCATGGCCAGCCTTAAGGGTCATCTCTAACCCATGTAACTTTTTCGCGGGACTTTAGTGCTTCATCGGACCTTAGGCGAGGTTTTTCATCCTCAACCGAACTAAAATCATCTTGCAGCGGAATATCATTCGGTCATACACGTCGCCTGTACGTGTATTTTCACTCATTTGCGACTCTAGCCGACTTGCCTCTACTATAGGCCAAGTCCTAAGGCTCAACTTTGCCTCTACATCAGGCCAAGGTCATATAAACGCAACGTCGCATCTCATTTCATCATCTTCGATCTCGATGACACGGCCCACACACTTCTACATCGATCTGGAACTTCGCCAGGATGTGTTCGGACCCTTCAACGGGTCAAAACGGCCTTAAAACGCTCAACCGGAGCTTACCGGATGATTTAAGCACTTACCAGGACCTACCGGGGCATTATAACGCTTACCAGGGCTTTTCGACGCCTACCGGGGCTTATCGGGCCATTATAATGCTTACCGGGACATTTCGGGCAAATACCATGCCAACCGGGAACTATCAGGTTCCACTGATGCTTCACGATGCCACCCCGAGCCTCGGGATGTCATCTGACTTAACCGCTCACTCGGACCTGCTTCTCGAGAACCGACCCATGGGCTTTACTTATAATTGGGGCCTCCCGGACATCCATCCATCCGGACATATCGAGGCATGAACCCTTCCTTGTCATGCCGAGTCATTTGCGTTTAGCGTGCCGCAGCCCGGCCATATGGTGCAACCTCTAGCCCATGGGCGGGGGCGCAATGTCGGCACACCTGTGCCGCCCGACACTGTCCTTGGAAACCCATTCCCAAAGGAAGATGCCCAAGACACTTGTCTTGCAACGCTCGCCCACGCCATGACACACGCATGTGCCATGGGGTAGCTCACTTAGGCCACAGGGCCCAGGGGTGGTGGAGAGCTGACACCATGCCTCCCCCTATAGTGCATTCTGAGGCATATTTGGTCTGACACCCTTGCACGTCAATTTCACGAGGAGTCATACGCCAACGTTAAGCGCCCGTCTGGTGTCCGATTGACACGAAACTTTGTCGGCTTGCATACTTCACTCATATGCACTTAACTCCAGAGCCGCTCGTCAAAACTCACGACGGAACCCCGACTTCCGAGGTCATGGCCCGGGGCCCCATCTGACCCCCATTAAGCATACCACTGACGCGTCTGACGACACTGTTGCTTCTCAATATGCTCATGCCTTCTTGTGATATCAATGCCCACTCATCATGGTGTGTTGGATGATGCATCGTCCTCCTCGATCGCATCTTGGCACTTCTCTCTCTCGGCCCTCTGACATGGCCCGATGGGTGACACTCGTCGTGCCACCATTGCACTGTCTGCTCAGTGAGGGTCACAACCTACTCTCTTCTAGTATGGTTGTGACACTTAGCCTAGAAATTATAGTATGGAATTGTTCTGTATGTAAAATTGCCAATGCAGTAGTATTTTAGAAAACAAAATTAAATACGATTGGTCCTGCAATACGCTTCCGCTCTGGAATTGAGAATTCCATTCCTTCAGATAAGTTATACATGGTCATAAAGTTAAGTAAGTTCATGAATTTAGGATGAGAGTTTTGGTTTTAAAATTTTCATTAGAGTCCTATAAATAGGATGTCTTTTGTTATGTTTGATGCAAGACAAATAAGCAATTCAAAAAGAATTATTCAAGAGAACAATTTTATTCTCTTGTGTGTACTTGATATTTGTAAGGGAAAAAGTTTCTTCTCATCAAAATTATGAGCTTTAGAGTAAGTATTATCATGGGTTCATCGACATTTCCAACAAAGTGGTATTAAAGCGAAGGTAGAAGATGATCGTACTACAACAAATATCACGTTTTTTTTTTTTTTTGAAATACAACAAATATCACCTTTAATAGTATTTTAGGATGTTTTTTTTTTCTTTTTTATATAGAAAAAACTATGGAAGAAAGGTTAAGAAAAGTGTGAATTAAGAAATTAAATTAAGGTGCACAGTCACACTTTACAAAAAAAAAAAAAAAAAAAGCTCAAAGTATAAAGCGAAGTTAGAAGAATAATTCCTCTCAAATTCCATGTTGTGTTGTAGTTGTAAAGCCTCTATTTCAAATTGGTCACTTGAGGACACTAGCATTGTCTTCTACATACAACACTAGATAGGTCTCAAGCCTACCTTTAACTCTCTTGTAATATACCTGAGAGTCAAAATTTCTCCTACAATAGTCATTTTTCAACATGATCTAATCAAACCTACAAGACCATTGTCTTTGTGACTGCTTCAACCCATATAAAGATTTTTTCAACAAACAGACCACGTTTTCAGTCCTCTTTTCTATGAATCCTTCTTGTTGTTCTATCAGAATTTCTTCTCCAAGAGTGCCACAAAAAAAATGTTGTAGTGACATCTAATTTTTCAAACTCTAAGTTGTATTAAGTGACTAAAGCGAGTAAGACGTTCCTGAAAGACGTTCCTTTTTCTTGAAAATCCATTTGTTATTCACCAACTTTCTTGTTTAATGCTTGTTAATGAGCACCCATGTATTATTTTTCATAAAAGAATTTAATTCACTTTCAATAGCTTCTAGTCATTGATCTTTTTCTTTGCTCGCAAGTGCCTTAGTGAAGTTTCTTGGTTCATCAACTTCATCATCCTATACAATAAATAAAGGATAAGGAATTAGATCATCATATGCATACCTTATTGGGGTCTAAGGTATCTTCTCCTTCTACCTTTTGTTAGCTAATAAGAGGTATTGATGATGACTAACGAAATCGCAAAAGATTTTCCAAGCTCAAGTGCAAGTGCACACTGTCTATCAAGTAATATTAAATGACGAGTACTCTAAATATTGAATCTTAAGGAAACGGTGGAAAAAAAAAATCAATTTAGAAACAAAGATCTCAAATTTTGAGACCAAAGTAGTAACAAAGTAACCAATTGGGGGATGATGGTTGGTTGTGAGATAGAAAATAATTAAAAGAGGAATAACAAACAATTCGAGAATTTAATAAGAGAGGGAGATTCAAATTGTTTCAACCCTTGAGAAAAATGTGTCCACCTTGTGCCTGCAACTTGTCTCAATTAAGAGAGGCTAGCTAGTCATAGATTGTTGCTCATATGGTCCCGCATCGCACTTTTTTTAGCACTATACAATTCAAGCAAAATAATGCGATCTGGTTGCACCTCCAATTTATCCATTTCGATACTTAACATGATGAATTGAATTCAACACTTATTCGGTCCTTTTTCTAAGAGCTTTTAGGAGGCTAAGTAATTAAACACATATGTCTATAGATAGTGTTGAACTTAGATAACAAGTAGCATGCAATTCATTGATTCTATAGGCTACGTGCCCTATGTCAAGGATAAAAAAATAATGTCTAATGTCTAATGTCTAATGTCTAGGCTCCTTTCCTATATTGCATTTATGAAAAACGTGTGTGTAGACTAATCTTTTCATTATTGAACTTCACACATTGTATGCTAACCTTAGTGATCAAGTTAGTCTATAAATGAACCCTAAACACAATAAAAGCAAATGATACTAAGCGTCGTTCAACAGAGTTGTTATGCATAAAGTGGGTCTTTCCTTCCTACTTAGGGTATCCATATTCTTTGAATCCCCAAGTAGAAACGTAGCTCATAATGTTATAAGTAACCAAGCTTAAAAATAAGTTAAAGGACAGAAATGAGAAGAATACTAAACAACTTCATAATATCAAAGAATGGAAATACACAATAGTTTGAATAAAATACATCAATTATATGGAACAAAATACAGCAACTTCAAATAAAGGAAAACATAAATTAATCTTCTTAACTTAGCTCTCCCCTATCTAACTTGATTCAATCCCCTTTCGAGGTGGACTGAGTATTTACACTTTTTCTTACAAAACAAGTGCCCGAACAAGAACCACAACAAGCTAGAGAAGAACTCGGTATGACAGCTACAATGAAAAAACGAAAGGGGAAGATGAACAACAACTCCTTGGACTTTCTGATCCAGAATTCTTGAGTAAAAATGTGTGGAGCTTATCCAACATTCTTGTCTTTGGGTGGTTTAGCCACCTTTTATAGGCTCATTAGGTCTAGGGTTCTTGTTGAGATTAGTGCTGAAATGATTGGCCATAAAATCCGTGATCGAAGAAGATTAGGCGAGATTTGATTTGCATAAATCCGTGTGAATCACGTCTAACTATCGGATTGCCCAGTTGCGGCTACTACTTGGACACATTCTTGGACACAAACTTTGCTTCATTCAGATGCACTATCTTTGAGTTTTAGCTGATTTCAGCTTGCAACTTGATCGCAACTGGGTGGTTTTCAACCTCTACACAAAACACACCAAATTTGTTACTTTCTTCCCAAAATTGACTCCTTTTACACCAATTTATTAAATTGTGATTCAAAACATGTGCTCAACCAGTTTTTACATAAATTTACCTTAAATGTCGTGAAACACTTACTTTATAGATAATAAACCTCGTTCTTAGGGTCAAATAAATGAGTGTTATCAAGTATTTTACTCAGGATTAAGATCATGTTGTTCTTCTGCCACTGGTTCCACGTCTTTGGTAGTTTTAGGATCAATAAATCGTGGTCCTTGATTCTCCACCTTAATTTTGTTGCTACCTTATGCATTTGAAGATACCAAAGATTGGTTAGAGGTCCATTATTCGTTTGTATTTTGTTCATGTACATCTCTTCTCTGGAAGTAACATCCCGATAATGCATCTCCTTCACCACTTATTGATATCCAAATCTTGTACCCTTTAGCTTCATTAAGATATCCAAGAAACACGTGTTTGATAGCTCTGTGTCCAAGTTTCCCTTCTTTATTTTACATGAGCATATGCTACCCATCCAAAAGTTTTCAAGTTCTCAAGGTTGGGAGGTGAACCAACCCACACTTCCTCTAGAGTTCTTGGATCTATTACTGTCGATGGTGATTTGTCAATCAAATAGGCTATAGTTGTCATTGCTTCAACCCAAAATTTGTGATCGAGATTGTCACTAAACAACTTACATCTCACACTCTCAAGGAGAGTTTTGTTCATTCTCTCAGCTAAGTCATTCTCACAGTGCCCTCCCTGGTGCAATATCTATTAAACTGAGTGTTGAGATATTCTAAGCCATTATCAGCCATCAACTTCTTAATGGTTTTTCCTATCTGATTTCAACCATTTTCTTCCATTCAAGGAAGTTATATGGAAGGCTTTATCTTTGGAGTTGAGTATATAGACCCAAATTTTTCTTGAATGATCATCTATAAATGTTGTCAAGTACCCTATACTCCTTTCGATTCCATCTTATCTGGACCTCATAAATCAAAGTGGATGTAGCTAAGGTTCTTTTATTTTATTTTTTATTCTCTTAAACTTCACCCACGTAGCTTTTCCAAGGACACACACCTCACAAAAATCCAGTCTCTAAGTTGTCCTTTTTCCAAGTAATCCCTATTTACACAGCTGAACCAATTATAGTCACCCCTTTTAGGAAGTATAGGTCATTTCCTCTACTACCTCTCATAACAGCTAGAGATCCCTTCTTGATTTTCATAACCTCCGTTCAACTTTGAAAACATAACCTTTCTGATCCAAAGAACCTGTCCTCCTTCAATCTTCTTGGATGTGTCAAACCAACTTCTATTAGGGATCATATGAAAAGTTCACCCAAAGTAAAAAACCCACTGTTTTTCAGAGGTCTGAGTAGCTACTACCAAAACATCAGCACTGTCATATTCTTCTTCAGCCACAGCCACTTCAGCACTAGTTGACTCTTTATACCTCTTTATGTATTTTCTTTCTGGACATTACCGTTTAAAATAGCTTGATTCTCATGGCTAGTTTCCTCATCACAATTTGCTCGCCTCAATGTTATTTTACAGAAATCATCTAAATACTCCTGTAGATTTTTATTCACGTCCATTTTAAATTCAAACAAACATTCTTTGAGATAGATTCTATTAGAAAAAGGGAATGCGACATGTACAATTTGTTTACTTTTCCCATACACTACTATTTTAATTAGAACACTCTTGTAAGAGTCCATCTACCTATACCTCAAAATGTTTTCTGATAGATACAATATAATTGTGTTTGAAGATTATCTCTAGCTTCTCCTAGCTTTATGGGTAATCCTTTGATTCTCCAATTGCTTGAGCCACTTTCTGTTGAATGAGCAAGGTTTTGATTGTTTTCTTCCACAAAGAGAAATCTCTCTTATCGATGTGGGTTGATCTTTTAGTGCAATTGCAAACTTTCATTAGGCTCTCATACCAATTTGTGAAAAATAAGGTCCCTAAACAACACAGTTGCAGCACAACCTCAGCTAAAACACAAAGAATAAAATAAAGCTTTAAGAAAAAACAAAGCAATGAATAAGAAGAAGCAAGAAAGAACACAGATCAATTTTAGTGGTTCAGATACCCAGTGTAGTCATCTTACATCCACTATCCCAATAGTCTTAGCCCTGCCTTTATTCATGATAATGAATAAATAGAACGAGTACCAGAAATTCAAGCTCGTATCAGCTTCCTCACCTTTCACTTTTTCTCTCTGTTAAATCAATTTCTCCACCTCTTTCTCTCTCAGAATTGCCTGTTGGGATAAACACTATGGGCGTTTTACCTCTCGGTAACGAACATGGATTGGAATTGAGAATGAGATTCTTTCGATGTTGTTTCCTATGAGTTTGAATCGTAGTCAGATTTTCATTGGTGTTATTTACTCACACTTGGAATCACAATGGAATACGTATGTAATTACCAAAATGCTCTTTTATATATATATATATATATATTTTTTTTTTTGACAATATGGGAGATGGGAGATTCGAACCATATACCTCGTGGTCATCAGTATATCTTTCTGTCAATTGAGCTATGTTTTTGTTGACATGCTCTTGTTTCTTTTGTTTACATATTCAAAATTTTATTTTTATTAACGTAGTCAAATTTTTATACTTGAAAAGAAATTAATACCTAAATTAAAATATACAACTATTAATATTTAAAAAAATAAAATAGTAATTATCACAAATTTAACTCATCTAATTCAAATTTCAATTTGTTCTTAGAGTTTTTTTTTTTTTTTTTTTTTTTTTTTTTTTTTTTGACAATATAGGAGTGGGGGATTTGAACCACAGACCTCGTGGTTATCAGTACAACTTTATGCCAGTTGAGCTATGCTCTTGTTGGCTCCTAGAGTTTCTTTTTTTCGAAGTACGTAATATTGATATACATACTTTTAAATTGAAAAAATTATACAAACTTAGACTATTTTAAAATATAAAGTGTACCTTAACTAAAAACCTAAAAATAATAATTATTATAAATATAGATCTAGATCGAGAAAATGGTTAAAAGCTACGAATTTTTTTTATATAGATTTCTTTTCACCATTCTCTCGATTGTGATTTATATATATATATCCATATCGATATGGTTATAGATTTAGATGAGATCTACATCTATATCTATATCAAAACATCGTAGTTTTTCATGGTTTTTTCAAGTTTTTTCACCATTTTTTCAATCTATATCTAGAACTATAATTATATTTATAATAATTATTATTTTTAGGCTTTTGGTTAAATTATATTTTATTTTTTAAAATACTCCAAGTTTGGATCTGTGTATATCCTTTCAATTTAAAAATATGTATATTAATATTACATATTTTGAAAAAAAAAAAAAAAAAAGAAACTCTACAAACAAATTGAAAATTGAGTTAGATGAGTTAAATTTATGATAATTACTATTTTATTTTT
Source organism: Luffa aegyptiaca (assembly GCA_017139565.1). Classification (NCBI taxonomy): domain Eukaryota; kingdom Viridiplantae; phylum Streptophyta; class Magnoliopsida; order Cucurbitales; family Cucurbitaceae; genus Luffa; species Luffa aegyptiaca. The sequence continues at coordinate 17,289,308 of CM029405.1, read as the reverse complement.
TAAAATAATAATGATTGTATATTTTAATTTAGGTATTAAGTTTTTTCAGGTATAAAAATTTGAATAAGTAAATAAATGAAAAAAAAAAACATCTTAAAACCGAGACGGAAGATGGAACGAAAGGAATACAAAAATAAAATAATATAAAAAAAAGTCTGAGGGGTTAAAGGAGAGAGAAGGGGTAAGAGGTGTAAGATAATCAATAAAATAGTTGTGGGTCCCACATAATATATAATTAATGAGATTGAGATTGAGGACTCTTTTGGATGTATTGGGATTATGGGATAAGATTACAAATTTTGGAGTGGGGCCCACACTTGATTCCTGATGTAAACGCACCCTATATTCTAAAATTCAATTATCCTATCTTAAGAAATTAGTCAAGTAAAAATAAAATAATAACAATAATCAATCACAGTACACCAGCAATTTTAACATGGAAAAACCTCCCCGAGGTGAGTAGTAAAAAACCACAGACAGAAGTAAAAAATCTCCACTATAATCAATAATGGATTATAACCAGAGTTGTCCCTAGTCAAAACTAGAGACATGCATTAATAGGTATCTCAAGATAATAAATCTTGACAGCAAACCACAATATTCCAAGATAACAAATAAGAAAGATCTCACTGAGGTCGAACTCAACTACTCACTGTAATCTTAATATAGGTAGATCCAAAAGAAATCTCCATAAAGTCCCACATGTCTGTCAAGATTTCAATTAGATCGGACCACTGATCGACCTCCAAAAGGCTTAAAAACTATAATGTAATGAATGATTTTCTTTTCTAATTTCTTATTGTTTTCTCTCTCTCTCCCGTCTCTCTCTCTCTTTCTTTTCACCAATAACCAACTGCTTAAAAGTAAAAAAAGAAAAACAAAACCTAGCTCACATGGGCCCATTATTGGACTTCTCCACAAAAGTGAAAATAACCCAACATTGGTCCCAAAACAAATATAAAGCCTTTTGTTACAATTCCCCTAATTTGTTTGGCTAGTTGCAATGATAGCAAAAATAAAAATGAAATTTGCAACCATGTTATCAGTTTTATAATGTTTCAAATATGACAAAAGAAAATGGGTCCAACCCAAACATTAAAGTTGAAAAGTAAAAAAAAAAAAAAAAAAAAAAAAAAAAAAAAAAAAAAAAAAAAACCTAAAAGCATGTTGTTGTTGGGATTTTTGCCCTAAAGCCTCGTAATTAATGTTTTTATTATTATTTAACAATTATTTAATAATTTTTAATTGCAATTTACATTACCGATTATATGAAATCAATTTATGAGTCATTGAATGTCCATACATCCATTAATTAATTCACAACACCAATAGGTGAAATCAATTCCCTAAGAGTTTTTCATCATTTGAATTTCATAATTTTCAGTTTTTGTATCTTGATTTTTTCATCATCACTAAGTTTTTGTGTCTTGATTTCTTCATCATCACTAAGATAAAATTGGACAAGAGTATTTGCGGTAATCAATTTGGTTAGAAACCCAATCCAGAGGACGACACTCGTTAACACGAAAATCACTATATTAAAACTTGACCCGTGCGCTTGCGGTAGGAAAAATCCACATCAAGTTTTTGGTGTCGTTGTCGGGGATTGGCATAGTTAGTCAAATTGATACTGTGAAAAAAATTGTTCGGTCTTACTTTAGGGTGTATTTTTTTTAGGTAGATTGCGTTTTTTTCTTTATTTGATTTCTTTCCATATTATTTTATTTTTGCTTTATTGTTGCTTTCCATATTTGGAAATTCCTAATTTAGTGTTTTCCTTATCTATTTAGATTTTTTCCTTATTTGTTTATTTCTTTCATTGTTTGAGATTTTCCTTAATTGTTTTTGCATTCCTAATTTGATTAGAGTTTCCTTTCTTAGATTAATTTTTTCCTTTTTTGTTTTAGTAGTTTCCCTTTCTAGTTTCTTTCCTTATTTGTGTTCTTTCCTTTTCTGTTATTTCTTTTTTTTAGGTTACGTTAGATCGTGTATGCGAAAGGATAGGGATTTGGCCTTAGTACCTTTGGACCCCGAAATCGAGAGGACAATTAGTAGGATTCGAAGGTAAACCAAAGAATTTATCCAAATGGCTGATCCAATTTCTCATGAGGATCCCAAGCCCATTAGAGACTACTTTCAACCCGTGTTTCAAGGGCAACAGTCGGAGATTGTCTATGCCACGATTAATGCCAACAACTTTGAGCTGAAAACCGGTCTCATTTAAATGGCTCAAGATTGCGCTTACAGAGGATCACCCACAGAGGATCCAAATTCTCACTTGAAATCCTTTCTAGATATCTGTCGGACAGTAAAAATTAACGGAGTTACTAAGGATGCCATTCGCTTACGTTTATTTCCCTTTTATTTGCAGGATAAAGCGAAGGATTGACTGCAGTCTATTCCACCTGGGAGCATTACCACTTGGGATGCTTTGGTCCAGGCCTTCTTGAAGAAAATTTTCCCTCCTACTAAGACGGTCAAGTTGAGGACCGAAATTGGGACGTTTCAGCAGCTGTTTGATGAGTAGCTGTTCGAGGCATGGGAGCGTTACAAAGAGTTGTTGAGGAAGTGCCCTCAGCATGGATATCCCGACTAGTTGCAAATCCAACTCTTTTACAATGGTTTAAATTTTAGTACTAAAACCATTGTTGATGCAGCTGCAGGTGGGACTCTGTTGTCCAAGACGGTAGAGAATGCATGACGGGACCGCCAGGAGGGTGTTGAATTCTCCCTAAGTCGTCAAATAAAATTTATAATCCACGACACTACTACTAATTTTTTGTAGCACTAGCGGTCGGGGTCGAACACAGGGAAGGGGGATCAGCAAGTGTAGAATTTTGTGTTTGTGAAAACAGGGGGGATTTTTGATGTCACAGGGGGGATTTTTGATGATGAAGGACAAACAAGAAAAATAAAATAAAACAAAATAACTTAATGCTGAATTTTAAATGACACAAAACTAAACATGCAAAGAAGAAATTAGACGAGATCAATAACATAAAAAGGGATCGTTGGATTGGGATTTATTATGCTTGATTCTAATTCATTGGCTTCCTAGTTTTCTCTAATAATCGTTCTAAACTGATTTGATCGGCTGTCAGTATGCTTAACAAATTAATGCAAAATTGTCGCAGATATATATCAATCCAAGTGTAAATTGACAAAATCAAGTAATACCTAGTGAGTCTAGGGTCGAATCCATAGGGAAAGGTTATTTGCAAGGTTTTAATAATTTGTACTGATCTGAACTAAAAAACGCATGATATTATGAAAAACTAAATAACAGAGTTGATGAGTATGAGAAATAAATATTGCAGAAAGTAAAACATGCGATGAGAGTAGAAAGAGAAATATTAAGGAGAATGTTATCAAGGCTGTTGCAGTCGTAACCTCATGCGTTTATAAGAACCTTGTAGCGCATACCATGACTAATTGAACCATTAATGCCTAAGTGAGAAAGAATCACAAGTTTCCCTTCCGGTACTACTTCTGCGTTTGGCATAAAACTATCAAATGTTTGTTTGGCTAGTTCATGCGTGGGCTTAGTTCTCTAGCAATTTACAAGGGACTGCATTAGTCTTAACGCAATCAAAGCTCATTCATGCACTATCTTATAGCGGTAGTATTTATATAATGCTACCAAGACTACATGCAATGCACTAACTTGTTCTACTTAGTTATGTCCGCATGCATTACCTGTCAGGGATTTAGCATGCTGCTACCACATCCGGCTGGCCAGGCGGGAGTTAGTAATGAAAATAGTATCGCAACTAAGTAGAAGGCAATAATGTTTCATTTAAATCAAAGTATGCGCTTACAAAATAGACTTATCACCGCATGGGTGCTTGCACTAAGCCTTGATGAAGAAAATTAGCTCATGCGAGCAAAACGATACATTATGCAATACATTACAAATGCAAGTCTACTCTTAATCACAACTTTCTGTGATTTCTCTTTCTCCTTTGTTGCTTTGATCTACGTCTCTTCCCTCTCGTCTCTCCCTTCCTTTGTGCAGATGGCTTCTATTTATAGGCGAAGGAAACTAACTTCTCCAAGGAATTAGAAGCTTGCTTCAGTCATCTTCAGCCCACTTGCACGTGCATTGAAGGATCAAAGCTATGTAAGCCAGCCAATGCAGCAAATTTTCAAATGTTGTTAAAAAGGTTTTATTAAATATTTATCTTCGATTTTTTGCAAAAATTTCCCCGATTTTGTACCGATATATCTGCGATATTTCCGCGATATATCCATGATATATCTTCCAATCTCCGCGTTTTTCATTTCTTCCATCCGATATATCGTCAAAACGATATATTGCCGATATATCCACGATATTTGCGATATATCCACGATATTTGCGATATATCTACGATATTTGGTAAAAACGATCTTACCCCATATCCATATCGCACCCTCGAGATTTTGGATATATCGGCGATATATCGCCGAAATATCGCGTTTTTTTCATCCTTGGTATTAACTAAATTCGAATAAAATTCAAATCTAATTCCTACAACCTTTAACATGCATCCTAGGCCTATCAAGGGTCCTCTCGCGTAGAGAGTGGCTTACCTAAACCTAGTGGCTATCTAAAAATAACTAATTGAATACACAAGCGGTAATCACATAGTGTCGTCAATCCTAATAGACTAGCTGAAGGATTGGAATTCCCAATTCCGTTACAGCGGAAGCAATTGGACCGTTCGTAAATTAATTTTGTTCTACAAAATACCAATACATTGGCAAAAAGTCAAGCGGTGAAAAACATACTTCCGTTGACGACTCTGAATACTTCAACGGACACCACCACGAGGCTACCCTGCTATTCTCTGAGATTAGGAACGTAGTTGTGGGACTACCTAATCTTGATTAGGAAAAACTCTTGGAGAGAAAAATTTCTCTCTAGAGTTCTTGAGAGAATATGTGAGGGAGGCTAGAATGAGACCTTAGGGTTAGGGTTCTCATAACCTTTCCTTTTATAAGAGAGAAAACCCTAATGTGATGTTAGGAAACAATCTTGACCGTTAGATCAAGATCAATTAATTAATTGATTAAATCAATTAATTACATGTTAATTAATTAATCATATTAATTAATTTATCTCATGCACATTTAAATCTTATTTAAATATAATTTCCTCACATAATATATAGTTTAATTAACTTAATTAAATCACATTTAATTAATTCAATTAAACTAATCAATTAATTAATTCCAATAATTAATTAATTTCATAACTAAATATCACCCATATTTAATTAAATCTCATTTAATTTAAACTAAATTGAATAATTAATTAATTCATGATTAATTAATTCATCTTCTAATTAAATACCATATATTTAATTAGACATATATTTGAACTCTTTCAAATATATTAATCTCTCAATTTAATAAAGTTTAACTCAAATTAGACTTCATCTTTTAATGCATCACTATACATTGTATTAATTTGTATCTCATACAATTAACTTAATTCCCAATATGAATTTGAACTATTCAAATTCTTCCAAGATATAATTGTTCCTAATTACTCTTTACGAGTTAGCAGGGGGACCTAATGGACCTACAGATCAGAAGCTCCAATGATATGACGTTAACTAATTAAACTCATTAATCAGGTTAACCAATATTCATTAACTATGGGTCATTCCACTAAAGACCCACAGCTGAACTCTTCTCACTATAGAACATTTCTGTGTCCACGGATATAAACCTATATCAGTAAGTCAATCCTTCACGAGTGTTCGTAACTACAGTTGGGTTAAATTACCGTTTTACCCCTGTGTTACCTCTGGCTCCTTAAGTACCAGTGCTCCTCTAATGAACAACCTGTTTATGGTCCAACCAGTAAACAGAAAGTCCCTCTCGGCCCAGTGAGAGGGCGGGATCCCTTTGTTCAAGACCCGGAGTCACCACTTAAGGGAACACTCATCTACTTCTCCTAGAAGCGGGAAGGAGTGAATTCCATCTTATGTTGTCATGTCCCTAGCCCCCCACTCGGTCTTGTCCCCAAGAAGGTAGGCTTATTGAGTCGGCGTGCAGGCCACTCTCACCCATACTAATCAAAGGACAATCCCTCGTGAGAAGGAGTTCATGACACACTCAGGATTAAGACTGAGTTACCTAGGTCATCCTATTGAAATAGTAACCTAACTAGTTAACGGTGTTACATCTAGTGGTTTATTATTTCGTGGTCTGGTCTTATGCAAACTCATTGCATAGGATACCCCCGCTCGCATGTCTGCTACATGGACGTTTTGGATCAATACGTCTGTATCAAATACAAAGCGGGCCGTATCTCATAGTGTTACCAAGATAAGGTACCCAACATTATCCTTGTATTATAGACCTTTTAGGTTGTTACTTGAACATCGATCTCTGTATGTCCCCACATACTTGTTCAAGTTACATACAAACAACCTTGGATCTTAGTTTATTGGATTTGAGTCAAATTGTGCAATATTTAACAATAACATTTTATTGTAGAAACTCAATAACACTTTATTGAAACAAGTAACCAATTTGTTTACATTCACTATCTACGAGTTTTAGGAAACCCAACACTAGCCTCATGTATTGGTTTAAACGGGATAACATGCAAAACTGAATGAAAAGACAGCAAGAACAGTAAGTAAGTTCCATAAAACTCAGCCAATCTTATTAGAAATCAAAGCATAAACCCAACCCAACGATCTAAATACGATCAGCTACTCATAGATGAAGTAAAAACATGAATAGACATGAAAGAATCCATAAGATATGACCTAAAAAGGTCTACAACAGTACTGAAACATAAAAGAGGCAAAATAAATCGTAAAATGACCAAAATTCTAACCTAACGGTGGACTAAACCGAGGCTACATATTTATAGAAAACTCAGTGGCGTCGAGACGCCAAGGGCAGCGTCGAGACGCTGCGAACTTAATGCTCCGGGTGATTTTTGCGTCGGCGTTGAGACCAAATTAGCGTAATTGTCCCAAATTAACACCAAATTAGCGTGATCGGCTCCCGACGTTGCCTAAGCTCAAAGATCCTGTAAATAAGACAAGTAAAGCATAAAATAACTCTAGCAAGCTTAGATTAGAGGTAATAAAATAGGACTATTTAGGTCCTATCAACTGCCGGCCCCGCCAGTTCTTCAGTGTGATCCATGGTGAACATATCGTCCATCATGGTGTCTAAGTCCTGGTCAACGTCTAATGGGTCAATTGGACCCTGGGTCTGGGTGCCCTCTGTAGACCCGACAGCTACCGGGGCATCCCCTTCAACGTCCTCGGGGTCATTGTAGCTATTACCGCAAGCGTACGGTTGCCCAAGTAATATTAAAATGGAAAGTATTCCGAGTATCGAATCCACAGGGAGGAAGAACGGTATTTAAGCAAGATAATTAATTTGATCATTAAAAATACTTAGAAGAAACATTATTTAGGAGCCAACACTTCATGCTAAAATCAATTAAGAAGATGAAGCAATTAAACAAATTCAAGCGATCAATCAAAAATAAAAATTGCAGAGAAAGAATTGAATGAGAGACGAGGTCTTGAAAATCAGAATATAGCTTAATTAATTATTCTAATTATCCTATCTCAATGCCCGACTAATTATAATCCTAGAATCTCTGTTTAGCACATAGGCTCTCCTTTCGGTTTCCCCTAATTGTAATTAACTCATATTAATAACCTAAGTGTCCTTAGAGCTATTAAATTCGTTAATTAATGAGCTCTGATTCATTATCGGAATCTAAGTCTAATCAACAAATCTCGTTGTCACTACGAGCAGTTAAACTCAGTTGCATGGATTATGATCTATCCTAATTTCTCTCCGTCGAGTTTCCATTAAGAATCAATTCATTATATAATTGGTCAGATCATATAAAGCATTACGAACATCCATACAAATAACTAGTAAATGGACAAGAGATAGGCAATTAAGAATAACAATTATCTATATACTTTCATTCAAAGACCCCCAAATGGGATTAGCTATACATGGTCAAAATTTCCCACATGTACATGATATAAAGCATAAAATAGAGCAAATAAGAGTAAGGAAAGTGCCCGTCGAGAACCCCGTTGCTTGCGCTTGGAGTCCCTTCGAACCACGCTCCCGAGCCTCTAAAATGCTCGTTACATAATTTCCCACAAAAATCTCACACTCAACCCTAAAAAAGGCTTAAAGAGCCTTGAAAGGAGACTAAAGGAGAGGAAAAGGAAGGATGATTGATTCTTGGTTGATGCCAAAATGGGGAGCAAAGGGCGCATTTTATAGGCCTGGAAAATGGACAGCGTCGCGATGCTGAGACGCTGTGATGTCATATCGACTTGTGAGGCAAGAAATGGGACAGCGTCGCGACGCTAGGCTGATTCCAAAAGCTTCATGCGCGGGCTGGGCATTTCTCTTGGGCTTTCTCCATTCCTTTTGGATCAACATCTTTCATGATGACTTTTGGGCTTCCATCTTGACCCAACTTGGAAAATAAGGCTTGGATTACTCAATTTTGGGCTCTTTTTCTCCATAATTCCACAATTAACTCCTAGGGACAAAATAAATGAATTTAATTAAATATTCTATAAAAAATACCATAAAAGCATTCAAAAGCCTATTAATTTAGGGCTAAAATAGCGGCATTTATGCCCGCTATCAGTCATGTACAAATACCAGCCGCTGATCGATTCTAGCATCTCGGTATTGCTCCTCCTCGGTCGACATGTCAAGGGATGTGGTAACAATCGTTTGTATTGTACAGTTGCCAAATCATTTACACGAGGGAAAACCACTATAATTGAATTGAAAAGTACCTAACCAGAAGATGTCCTTACCCGTGCCGACTTGAAAACATCAGACTGCAGTACCACGAACTTCGACGAGCTGCTGTAGGACCATTTAAGAAACCGGGGAACTGCCAAGTCCCTACCCCTAATGGTAACCCTCCCCGGAACAGGCGACAGTATCTTATACGCCCAGACCTGAAAAATAACATGTCAGGGTGGTTCTTGGTTAAAACTGACAAATTTTTATATATGTACAGTACCGAAACGTCACCTGAAAGGCGCGTGGAAATCCGGGTAGCGAATACTTGACGGCCCTGCCGTCACTCGTAGAGACCTTCCTCCTGTGATCATCTACCCTATCTTTCAAGGCAACCTTAAGTCCCTTGAGTGTTCACTCCCATATGATATTACCCTAGTCCCTGCTGTTGTAATGATCAAGGTCTTCAATGTCGTCGAAGAGTGTTCTGTCGACGACACTCTTGGTCTTGTTCTTCCCCACCATTGCCACCTTCGTATAGTAAACCAAGGTGACCCTGACTGCATCCTCGTTCGCCTCAAATTGGAGATCCTTGTACTTTTCCTCCAGCTTGTCCAATTTGAGTGGGGCCGAGGGGTTGGTGTCCCCAAAGTACTTCCTCTCCAACCTCATTCTCGGTACATTGCCCTGTTGAACTCGAGGAGCGGGGCTCCTCCAGAGTCCCGTCTGTTGGGTTTTATGCCCTAAAACTCCTGGATAGTAAATGTAAACATTTGACCGAACATTAATAAAATAATATTTCATGTATTATTCATTATTGTTTGTATTGTATCTTGCATAAATAACCCTAATCCAATAAACTGAACATCCTAGGCTGTTAGTATGAGACTTGAACTAGTATGTGAGGACATACGGGGATCGCTGTTCAAGTTACAGCCTAAAGGGTCTATAGTATAGGGATAAGGTTGGGTACCTTATCTTGGTGACACTATGGATACGGCCCGCTTTGTATTATGATACAAACGCAATGATCCAACGCGTTCATGTAGAGGACATGCGAGTGGGGGTATCCTGTGCAATGAGTTTGCATAAGACCGGACCACGAAATAGTTAACCACTAGCTTTAACACCGTTGACTAGATAGGTTTATATTTCACTATGATGACCTAGGCAACTTAGTCTCAATCCTTAGTGGATTATGGACTCCGGTTCACGAGGGATTGTCCTTTGATTTGTATGGGTGAGAGTGGCTTGCAAGCCGACTCAATATGCCTACCATTTTGGGGACAAGACTGAGTGAGGAGCTGGGAACATAATCACACAAGATGGAATTCATTCCTTCCCAACTTTAGGGTAAGTAGAGGTGTGTTCCCTTAAGTGGTGTTTCCGGGACTTGAACAAAGGGCCCTGCCCTCTCTATGGCACGAGAGGGATTTCTGTTTGTAGGTTGGACCTCAAACAGATTGTTCATTAGAGGAGCACTGAGACTTAAGGATGTAGAGGTAACCCAGGGGTAAAACGGTAATTTGACCTAGTTGGGGTACGAACACATGTGAAGGACTGACTTTCTGTTATTGGTCAATATCCATGGACACATAAATATATCTGCAGTCAGAAGAGTGCAACTGTGGTTCTTTAGTGGAGTGAGCCACAGTTAACGAATATTAGTTAATTGATTAATGAGTTTAGTCAATTAATCTCATATCGTTGGAGCTTCTGAACTGTAGGTCCATAAGGTTCCACCGGTAGCTCAGATAAGGTGTTGAGGTAAATTTACTAAGGAAAATTTAATATGAATTGGATTCATATTAAAACTATAGGTTAAAAAAAATTAATGCGCATTGGATGCACATTAATACTATAGTATATGTGAGAGAAAAATAATTGAATATGTGATATTCAATTTTATGATTAATTAATTATTGAATTAATTAATTATAAGTTTTAATTTAGTTTAATTAAATTTTATTTAATTAAATGATATTAAAACTATAGGTTATATGAGAGAGATATAGTTGAATATGTGATATTCAATTTGATGATTAATTAAAGAATTAATTAATTATTTTAGTTTTTTTAAATTTGATTTAATTAAAACTATAAGGTAAATGAAGGATATTCATTTAAATAATAATTTAAATGAATTAACTAATTAAATGAGATTTTAATATTAGTTATAATTAATTTAATTAATTTTTTTTATTTATTAAATTAGTCTTAGTTTAAATTTAATTTTAAAATTAAATTTAAATTGAAAAGGAATTAACTGATTTGATCAGTTTTTACGTATGCTTGATCGTGGGTGGTTACACGATTAAGTCTCCTTCATTTACTCCAGGAGTTAAGAGAGAGGTTGATTGACTCTTCCTTTTACTACGTTTTCATTATTCTCTCTAAGAATCTCAGTGTGTTTTCTCTCCCAAAAATTCCCTCCAGAGAAATTGTTGCTCCCACAAGCAAGCCTCTTTTGAATCCCTAGAGAATACCGGTGTCATTCTCGTGGTGGTGTTCACAAAGATTTGCTAGAAAATCCTCAAGAAAGTTGGTGATTTCGGTCAAGATCGTCAACGAAAGTAAGTATTCTTTATTCCTTTGAATACCTTAGATTAATCTATATTAGATCTAGGTTATTTTATTAAAATTAGCATGCTTTCAACCTTGTTTTACACCTTTTAATATGAATTTAGTTGCTGTAAATTTTGCCTCTGTATTGGTATTTAAAACATTTTTAAAAACAGAGTTTGGTTCTGTAAATTCTTCCACTGCGAAAGGGCTTTTATCCCTTCACCGTCATCAAGAGGAACTCCTCCTTCGAGAAGGTCACGACCCTCCCCCTGATATTGAAACTCATTGCACCAGTTCGGTCTGTTTGAACCTCCCTAAGCAACACGTGATGCACCAAGGGACTGTTGAACACAATATTCATGTCCAAGAACCGCCCAAATACGGTCCTCCTAAACAGGTTCCTCCGCCTGGTGTTGAGCTTGCGGCTGACGATCTTATTGGCATTCCCAATGTGAGACAGACAAGTCACTTGGGCGAGAAATTGATCGGCCTTGGCAATCTTCATAGCATGTGCCATTTCGAACCTAAATGCATTTTGAACATCACATGCACATCAGGGAAAAATAATAGGCAACACAGAGATTTTCCTTAATTTCAATTACACCCTCTTAAATTCATGATCACGCTCTCGTTTGCGCTCTCGCTCGTTTGTCTTCTATCTCTCGCTCCTGTTTACGCTCCAACTACCTAACGAACCCACTCAGGGAATGGCATTCGTTCATGTCATTATAGCCTAGAAACATGAAGCAACTTCTATGAACTTCCTAGCCCTAAATCACTAAACCGAAGACCCACCCGAAACGGATCCAAGTAATACACCTAACTTTGACTAACTAAAACAAACTCCAGAAACATAAGCAACATTTTAAGAAACTAGAGCGTCAAACATTCAGAGAAACAAACAGAAGACGTAAACCCATGAAACCCACGAACAAACGTTTAACGTAAACAATGACTAACCAACGTACGCAAAGTAAAATGAAATGTCACTTACCGGCGTTTGTACTCGTTGGCGGAGAAGAAACGTTCGAAGCGTAGACAGCTGAAGAGGGAGAATGAGAGTCGCCGGTTGGAGTAGAGAGACGTAGAACAGAAAAGTTTCGGTGAAGCGGGAGAGACGAGAGCGTACCATTTAAGTAACCGAGCATTTTTTAAATATTAAACGTCATTTTACGGAGGTGCGGGAAGCGAGAGCGTGAATGATACCAATAGCGAGAACGAGATCGTGAACTCGTGCGCGAACGATGTTTGACATTGACGAGGTCCGAGAAGCGAGAGCAAGAGTGAGAACTGGAGAGAGTATCGAGATCGCGAACCGTTAACCAATTAGAAGCGATTAAAAAAAGGGAGGAAGACTACCAAAAGGCAAGAGCGAGTATTGGGTCGTTCGCGTATCGGGAGCGGGAATCCATAAGGCTATGCTGGAGGGACAAGACGGTCATAAAGTGTGCGAGGTGACATCAGCAAAAGGGCATTCTCCATTATTCTGAAAATGTAGGGCAAATTTCATTAGGCCCCCGAGAATGGGTCATCCGTACAAATTTTCCATTTATTCCACGTGTCTTATTCTTCGAAGTTATGTGTGAACAAATTTATTTGAATATATATATATATGATGGTAACTAATACCAACTTTATTGGTTCACATTCATGGCTGATTAATGTAAATTTCTACCCGTATGTGTCTTCTAGAAGTTTATTTAAGTGTGTGGGACATCGTTTGAGAGTACTAGAGAAATAAATGTAATCGGAGGCTTTTCTCTCTCTAATTATTTTTATTAGTTTAACAAATGTAGGGGTTGGTTGGAACTTAGGAGCCGTTTGGTGCAAGGGTTTTGGAGATGGGAATGGGCAAGGGTTTCTTATGCCCTTGTTTGTTTCAAGGTTTCTGTGGTGGGCCCAGGAAACAACACATCCTCAGGCATCATTTATGCCCATAAGCAAGAGTTTTTTATGCCATTGCAAAAGCATGAGTTTTCTCTTTGCCTATCTCTTCTTTTTTATTTTTATATGCAATTTTATTTTGAATATAGTTAATTAATTAACTAATGGATACTAAATTAAAAATAATATAATAAATTATTTAATTACATTAAAATAATAATTTGTCAAGAATTTCAATTTTTTTAAAACAAATACTTAGTCCAAGTTTATTAAAGGGATGCAATTACATATTTACTAAAATTATAATTAAGTAGTTAACATCATCGAAAATATATTTAATTATTGAATAAAAATTATTTAAATAAATTTAGTATAAAAATTCATTTTTCAATAATTATAATTAATTACTTATTGATTATTTATAATCAATTAATTATTTTTTTGGATTTTCTTATAATAAATAAATAATCATATTATTATTAAAATATTTATCTAATTAATTTTTATGGATACAAATATATTAAATTATTGTAGTTAAAGATATTTATTAAAAAATTAATTAAATAATTTTAGGGAAAAATACACTTTTAGTCCCTGAGGTTTGAGTTAGGTTTCATTTTGGTCCCTGAGTTTTCAAACTCAACAATTTAGTCCCTGAGGTTTGGTTTTAGTTTCATTTTGGTCCCTCCATCCAATTTTCCGTTAATAATTAACGGAGTGCTGACGTGTCACTAATTTTTTTATTAAAAAAATTATTTTTGAATTTTTTAAAATATAAATATATTAAAATATTAATACTTTTTAATTTTTATTTCCTTTATTTATTTCTCTCTCCCCTTCTTCTTCTTCTTCTTGCCACCGGCGCCGGTGTCGTCGGCGGCGGCCGACCGGACGCCGCCGGCGAGAATTAATGACGAAATTAAAATTAATTAAATTTGGGACCAATTATAAATTGACATGTGTCCCATATTTAATTTGAAGACAAAGTTGGCCAATTATAAATTTATAGAGCCGAAATTCTATTTGATCAATTAATTGAAATTAAATTATTTTGATCAAATTATTTAATTTGACCAATTAATTAAAAATAATAATTATTTGGATCAAATTTGGGTCTTCTAAATGTTTGGGTTATATGGTTTTTGGGTCAAATATAAACCAAACCCAAGATTAAATGGTTCAACCCAAGACCAATAAAGCCCAAGCCCAAGCTGTTAGGCCCAAAAGTTACCAGGGCCCATCCAGCGAGAACTCTATAAATAGAGGAGTTCTCCACCATTTCAGGGGTTCAGATTTTTGGAGCTCTCAACCAGACTTAGAGAATTCAGAGAAATTCCCCCAAAACGGAAGACTGACGACTCTCTGAAAACTACAAGTTTCCAAGCACTGAACACTTCTTGAAGACTGAAGACTCTTTCAAACTTAGAGGACTTCAAGCTCCAAGAATCCATCGAAGCTTCAGACTCGAGATCAAGCGTTCCAGCCCTCGAGTGAAACACATTCATACACAAGAGAAAGAATCAGAGGATTATGTACTAGAGATTGTATACTCACACGCATACAACATTAATACAAATCAAAGTTTATTCCACGTGTCTCATTCATCTGAATTTACGTGTGAACAAATTGGCACGCCCAGTGGGACCATCTCTACCTCTCATCTCTTTCTCTTGTTAAAAGATCCAACCAACGTGATGGCACCAAAGAAAGCTCCCGCGAAGGTTACAACATCAAGCGACTCTTACACTGGTCCTATCACTTGTAGTCGTTCCCAAGGAATTGAGATCAGGGAGGATCATACTCCTCTTGCTGTTGCAAGTAGGATCTCAAAGCTGATCGAGGAATCCTCTAAGGATAGGGTTGCAGTCAAAGACAACCCGCTATTCGAATCTGTCATTCCAACATCTAAGCGGTCAAAGGATACACTAAATCCTGATGTGATGTCTGTCATGATGGCTGATATAGACCAAGATGAAAGAATGGCAGAGATGGAAAGAAAACTCAATCTCTTAATGAAGGCAATTGATGAAAGAGATCTTGAGATTGCCTATTTGAAGAACCAGCTGCAAAACCGAGAAACGGCTGAGTCTAACCAGACCCCTGCTGCAGGAAAGAATGATAAGGGGAAAGCTGTCGTGCATGAGGACCAACCGCAACACTCTGCGTCAGTTGCCTCTTTGTCTGTCCAACAACTGCAAGACATGATCATGAATTCCATCAGGGCTCAATATGGTGGACCCACTCAAAGTTCCCTCTTGTATTCTAAACCTTATACAAAGAGGGTTGACAATCTCAGACTGCCCACTGGGTATCAGCCTCCCAAGTTCCAACAGTTTGATGGAAAGGGCAACCCAAAGCAGCACATCGCCCACTTTGTTGAAACCTGTGAGAACGCTGGTACTCGGGGAGATTTGCTTGTTAAGCAATTTGTCCGAACACTAAAAGGAAACTCGTTCGATTGGTACACTGACCTAGAGCCTGATACAATTGACAGCTGGGAACAGATGGAGAGAGAATTTCTGAATCGCTACTACAGTACGAGGCGGACAGTTAGTATGACGGAACTCACGAGCACAAAGCAGCGAAAGGGTGAGCCAGTCATTGACTACATCAACCGTTGGAGAGCCTTGAGTCTCGACTGTAAAGATAGACTCTCCGAGGTGTCCTCTGTTGAGATGTGCACCCAAGGTATGCACTGGGGACTTCTTTATATCTTGCAGGGGATAAAACCCCGAACCTTTGAAGAATTAGCGACTCGTGCTCATGATATGGAGTTGAGCATCGCTGGTAGAGGGAATAAAGATCCCGTAGTCCCAGACATGAGAAAAGAAAAGAAAGAAGTCAAAGGCACTGAGAAAGTTATGAAGAGTGCCACGAAAGAGTCCATGGTCGTCAACACGACCCCTGTGAAACTTTCCGCCAAAGGAAGGGAAAACAAAACAAATAAGCGAGTAGAGACAGGCGAGAGACGCCGCCTAACTTTAAAAGAAAGACAAGAAAAAGTATATCCATTTCTAGACTCCGACGTTCCAGATATGTTGGAACAACTGTTGGAGAAGCAGCTAATTGAGCTCCCAGAGTGCAAACGACCAGAAGAGTTAGGGAAAGTCAATGGTCCTAACTATTGCAAGTATCACAGAGTCGTTAGTCACCCGGTGGAGAAGTGTTTTGTATTAAAGGAGCTAATCCTTAAATTGGCTCGCGAGAAAAGAATTGAGTTAGACCTTGATGAGGTGGCTCAGACGAATCATGCAACAATAGCGGCAAATGTAAGGGATCAACTTCCCCTAATCTCCTCATGTGATTATGAAGAAAAGTTGATTCAATTTGGGACCCTTGATCCCATAGTGGTTCGATTCCAAAAAGAAGCCACGATGAAGGGATCCCAAGAAAAATATGTTTCCATCGAAGATGAGAACGAAGGTTGGACCCTTCTCGTTCGTCTCAAAAAGCAAAAGCAAAGTTACGCACGGAAAGAGTCCTGCCTATTTCGAGACAATAAAAGAAAGGCTAAGTCTCAAAAGAAGAAAGGAAAAAAGAAGTCAAGGAGGTCAAAGCCTGTCATGGAAGTAAGTGAAGATTTCTTTTGTCCTCCACAACCCATAACTTTGGCAGAATACTTCCCAAGGCGCTTTCTCGATGATAGTCAAGGAGAGGCACTTGAAACTGTCACGTGTCACATTGTGGACGTGGTGGAAGATGATGATGTCCCTGCTAGCTCCTCGGGAACGGTGGCAGGTCCAGGAGACTTATCCTCCTTCAGCATAAAGGACTTACTGTCACTTCCTCAGGAAGCTAAAAGCGTCCTTATTAATGCATTGATAGAGTCTGATGGTACAAACATCCCAACCTCCGAGGCACGCACATGTGCTTCGTGTTGCATGTCTATCGGATTTTCTGATGAAGATTTGTTGCTAGGGTCAAAGCCACACAATAGACCTCTATTCGTCTCAGGATACATTCGAGAACAAAGGGTTAGTCGGATCCTCATCGATGATGGATCAGCTGTCAATATAATGCCTAAGTCAACCATGAAACAATTAGGCATCTTGATGGAGGAACTATCAAACAGTAAGTTGGTGATCCAAGGCTTCAATCAGGGTGGACAGCGGGCAATTGGCATGATGCGCCTTGAACTCATCATTTGAGACTTAAAAGCTGATACTTTGTTCCATGTAATAGATTCTAAGACCACCTATAAGTTGTTGTTAGGTCGTCCTTAGATCCATGGTAATGGAGTCATAACCTCCACATTGCACCAATGCTTCAAATTCTATCAAGATGGCATCAAGAAAGTTGAAGCTGACACCAACCCATTTTCAGAAGCTGAGTCTCATTTCGCTGATGCAAAGTTTTATCTGAAGAATGAAAACACAGGGGAAACCATACCTGCAAAAATCCCCTTGATAAAAAAGAATGATAAATTCGATTTAGAGCCACAGGCAGATGCAAGAAAGGAAGCTGTTGAAGATGTGAATACTTCCGACCTGAAAAAGGGTGAAGCGTCTACAAGCCTTGTGAAACCTAAGGTTGTAAAGGATGAGAAGTGTTCAAATTCACCTATCCTACGATACGTCCCCTTATCTCGACGTAAAAAGGGTGAATCACCTTTCACTGAATGTTCAGAAAGCATAAAGGTCGGTGACGTTGAAATTTTGAAGGAAAGTTTCACTACGCCTCTTACGAAGATCACAAGACAAGAGGTTAAGAAACCTGAGGATGATCAGATAAAAGCGATCTTGCCTGACAAACAAACTAAAGACGGGTTCGACCCCAAGGCATACAAACTTCTAGCAAAAGCAGGTTATGACTTCACAACTCACACTGAGTTTAAAAGTCTAAGGGTTTTTGATGGAAGAGCTGAGCTCTCTGCAACACAGAAGAAACTTCTAAAGGAAGGTTATAGTCTGCCTACAATAAGAAAAGGGCTTGGATATAAGTCGCCAGAGCCGGTTCGCATAACAAGAAGAGGGAAGGCAAAAGTGGCAGACACAAATCATATAACAGTAGAGGAGGTTGATGACTCAAAAGAAAAAGAGAGTGTCGACCAACGAACTTCTGTTTTTAGGTGCATCAGGCCACCGGTTGCTCGTGCTTTAGTCTTTCAGAGTTTAAGTGTCAATGAAACGGAAGAAGAGAGTACACAACCTACCAATAGCTCCACTCGACCTTCAGTTTTTCGAAGGTTAAATATGCCCAGTGAGGAAGAAGAGAGTACATTTTCAACTCCGAATGTCACTCGACCTTCAGCTTTTCAAAGGTTAAATGTGCCCATGGGGAAAGAAGATAGTACATTTTCAGCTCCAGAGGTGGCTCGACCATCAGTTTTTCAGAGGTTAAGTGTTACCACGAGAAGAGACAAAGAAGAACAATCTGCTTCATCGATTTCTCACCGACTTTAGTATGAGGATGCGATGAAAAATGAAAAGATCACGAAGGTTGATGGAGAAATTCGTAGTGTGGTTCCTTCACGAATGAAAAGAAAAACCTTTGTTACTGTCAATATGGATGGTTCTTTGAAGGTAAAGCGACGTGACGTTGTCGTCACCAATCCTTCGAAGGAAGATAGGGACCAGGAGGAAGAACAAACCTTTTGTCTTCATATCACTGTTGAAGAAGAAGCAGAGGTCGAAACGTCTGAAGTAGATGAGGACGAAGCACCTTTATCACTTGAAGACGACAGCGAATCTACAATAGATGAGCTTAAAGAGGTAAACCTGGGTACACCAGAGGAGCCGCGTCCAACTTTTATAAGCATGTCACTTACTCCCGAAGAAGAGGGTGAATATATGAGTTTACTCGCTTCGTATAGAGACATCTTTGCCTGGTCATATAAAGAGATGCCTGGACTTGATCCAAAAGTAGCTGTCCATCATCTTGCAATTAAAGAGGGGTATCGACCAGTCAAGCAAGCTCAACGACGCTTTCGACCGGAACTTATCCCTCAAATTGAAATAGAGGTCAATAAGTTGATAGAAGCAGGGTTCATCCTGTTGGGTTTTATGTCCTAAAACTCGTAGATAGTGAATTATTAACGAATTATACACTTGTAACAATAAAATGTTATTGAGGTTTATGCAATAAAGTGTTATTGTCATATTAAGTCTAGAATTGCACAATATGACCCAAATCCAATAAACAAAGATCCAAGGTTGTTTACATGAGACTTGAACTAGTATGTGGGGACATACGGGGATCAGTGTTCAAGTGACAACCTAAAAGGTCTATAGTACATGGATAAGGTTGGGTACCTTATCCTGGTAACACTATGTGATACGGCCCGCTTTGTATTCGATACAGACGTACTGATCCAAGGCGTCCATGTAGGAGACATGCGAGCGGGGGTATCCTATGCAATGAGTTTGCATAAGACCGGACCACGAAATAGTAAACCACTAGATGTAACACCGTTAACTAGTTAGGTTACTGTTTCAATAGGATGACCTAGGTAACTCGATCTTAATCCTGAGTGTGTCATGAACTCCTTCTCACGAGGGATTGTCCTTTGATTAGTACGGGTGAGAGTGGCCAGTAAGCCTACCTTCTTGGGGACAAGACCGAGTGGGGGGCTGGGGACATGACAATACAAGATGGAATTCACTCCTTCCCCTATTGGGGCAAGTAGATGTGTGTTCCCTTAAGGGCTGATTCCGGGGCTTGAACAAAGGCGCGTCGTCCTCTCCTGGCCCGGGAGGAACTCTTGTTTAGAGGTTGGACCCTAAACAAATTGTTCATTAGAGGGATCAGTGGTACTTAAGGATCCAGAGGTAACCCAAGGGTAAAACGGTAATTTGACCCAGCTGATGTTACGAACACACGTGAAGGATTGACTTACTGCATTGGTCGATATCCGTGGACACAGAAATATTCTACAGTGAGAAGAGTGCAGCTGTGGGTCTTTAGTGGAGTGACCCACAGTTAACGAATGTTGATTGACTCGGTTAATGAGTTTAGCTGATCAATCTCGTATCGTTGGAGCTTCTGATCTGTAGGTCCATTAGGTCCACCTGCTAGCTCATAACGGGTTCTGAGATTATATAGTCTTGATTATTAAAGGGAATATAAGTTAATTGTATTTTGATGCAATTAATATAATGTATGGAGATACATTATAGTATAAGTTTAATTAATGAATTAAACTTTATAATAAAATTAATTTTGGATATGATTCAAAATTAATTAATGAGAGAATTATGAATTTAATTAAATATGTGATATTTGATTAATTCATGAATTAATTAATTGGGGAATTAATTAATTTAATTTTAATTTGGTTAAATGTGATTTAATCAAATTAAAACTATAGTTTACATTGATGTACATTTTGATGCAAAATAAAACTATAGGTTAAATGAGAGATAAAATTGAATACGATTCAATTATAAAATTAATTAAATATTTGATATTTAATTAATGTGGATTCAATTAATGAGATTAATTGAATGGCCAATTTAATTCAATTGAATATGATTCAAATTGAATTAAATACCTTAGGTTATAATTGATTTAATTAATATTGATTTAATTAAATTAATTATAATTATTTAATTAATTAAATGATAAATGATAATTATTATTTAATTAATAGATGGCCAAGATCGTTTGGATTTGATCCAACGATCTAGAATGAGTAGGGTTTTAACTCCCTCCCCACTTATCGTTAAGTGGAGAAGGGGTTACTCAGATTAGCTCTCATTCTCTCAACTTCACGAAAAAAGACAGAGAGAATTTTCTCTCTAGTTTTCTTCTCTCAAAAACACAGCAAGCACCTTTGCTGAAAATTCCCTTCCAAGACCGAATTTTGGTTCCCACAAACCAATCTCAAGATATCCCAAGAGAATAGCGGGTGTTCTTGCGTGGTGGTGTCCATTTGGAGGTCAAGAACGAGATCCTTGGAGCATTGTGCAGTGTTCTTCGAAATCCTGTAAGTGTTCTTGATCTTGAATCAATTTTAGCATGCTTAATCAATTTTAATTTAGAAATTTGTTTCTGAATTTTATTGCCCAACGTATTGGTTTTCTTTAATTGAAATTAAATCACGAACGGTGAAAAACCGCTTCCGCTTGGGATTCAATCCCTACAATCCGTGAGGTAAAGTACCCTACGTGGATAGCCAACATTGTCCCTATTAGGAAGAAGAATGGACAGCTTCGCGTTTGTGTTGACTTTCGCGATTTAAATAACGCATGTCCCAAAGACGATTTCCCACTGCCAATCACAGAAATCATGGTGGATGCCACCACAGGGCATGAAGCTTTGTCTTTTATGGATGGGTCATTGGGTTATAACCAGATTCGAATGGCTCTTGCAGATGAAGAAATGACAGCCTTTCGAACTCCAAAAGGGATATACTGTTATAAAGTGATGCCCTTTGGATTAAAGAATGCTGGAGCCACTTATCAACGTGATATGCAAAAGGTTTTCGACTATATGCTGCATAAACATGTCGAGTGCTATGTCGATGACCTTGTTGTTAAGTCAAAGAGACGACAGGATCACTTGAAGGATCTAAGAGTGGTCTTTGATCGTTTGAGAAAGTATCAATTGAGGATGAACCCTCTCAAATGTGCATTCGGGGTTACTTCGGGAAAATTCCTTGGGTTCGTTGTTAGACATCGAGGAATCGAAATAGACCAGTCGAAGATTGACGCCATTTAGAAGATGCCAAGGCCTAAAAACTTACATGAATTGAGAAGCTTGCAAGGTCGTCTGGCCTACATTCGAAGATTCATCTCTAACTTAGCCGGTCGATGCCAACCTTTTCAGAGGCTAATGAGGAAAGGAGAAAGGTTCGAGTGGGATGAAGCATGTCAAAATGCTTTCGAATGCATTAAGAAATATTTGCTTAATCCTCCTGTCTTAGGAGCCCCCTTAGCTGGAAAGTCATTGATTCTATACATAACTGCTCAAGAAAGATCACTAGGAGCATTATTGGCACAAGAAGGCTAGAAGGGAAAAGAACGAGCCCTTTATTACTTAAGCAGGACTCTGAATGGAGCTGAGATAAATTACTCACCTAATGAGAAAATGTGCCTTGCTCTTTTCTTCGCTATTGACAAGTTAAGGCACTACATGCAAGCTTTCACAGTGCACTTGGTCGCAAAAGCTGATCCTATCAAGTACGTTCTATCGAGGTCGGTTATTTCTGGACGCTTAGCTAAGTGGGCCATCTTACTCCAGCAATATGACATTGTTTATGTACCTCAAAAGGCAGTCAAGGGGCAGGCATTAGCCGACTTCTTAGCGGATCATCCAATCCCGTCGGATTGGAAGCTATGTGAAGACTTACCTGATGAAGAAGTCTTCTATGTTGAAATCACTGAACCTTGGACCATGTACTTTGATGGCGCAACACGAAGAAGTGGGGCAGGGGCAGGAATCGTCTTTATTTCGCCTGAGAAACACATGCTCCCCTACAACTTCATGCTTGGTGAATTATGCTCAAACGATGTGGCTGAATATCAAGCGCTGATAATTGGCCTCCAAATGGCCTTGGAAATTGGCATAACATATATAGAGGTCTATGGCGATTCAAAGTTGGTCGTTAGTCAACTCTTACTCCAGTATGAAGTGAAGCATAAAGACTTGAAGCCTTATTTCATCTATGCAAGGCAACTGCTAGAAAGGTTCGAAAGTATAGTACTGGAGCATGTTCCGAGATCAGAAAATAAAAAGGCAGATGCTCTAGCAAATTTAGTGACTGCCCTAACAATCCCAGAGGATATGTCAATGAACATCTCACTTTGCCAGAAGTGGATTGTGCCGCTAATAAAAGATGAAGGTCAAGAGGCAAATATGATCTCTGTTTATGCAATTGAAGAGGAGGACTGGCGGCAGCCCATTATAGATTATCTTCAACATGGAAGACTGCCCACAGATCCCAGACGTAGGGCCGATATACGAAGAAGAGGCGCCCGATTTATCTACTACAAGGAGATCCTTTATCGTCGTTCTTATGAGGGACTCTTCCTTCGATGCCTTGGAAAGGAAGAAACAGCAAAGGCATTAAATGAGGCACATTCAGGTGTTTGTGGCGCCCATCAGTCGGGTCCAAAACTCCAGTTTCAATTAAAAAGGATGGGATATTATTGGCCTACAATGATTCGAGACTCAATGGAATATGCAAAGAAGTGTGAAACTTGTCAATTTCATGCAAACTTCATACATCAGCCACCGAAGCCTCTTCATCCGACTGTAGCTTCATGGCCTTTTGAGGCTTGAGGACTTGACCTTGTTGGCCCTATAACACCCAAGTCTTCAGCAGGACATTCTTACATTCTTGCAGGGACGGATTACTTCTCAAGATGGGCTGAAGCTGTCGCGTTAAAAGAAGCCAAGAAGGAAAATGTTGTGGATTTTGTCCGAACTCATATAATCTATCGGTACGGTATCCCTCATCGTATTGTGACAGATAATGGAAGACAATTCTCCAACGGCCTAATGGACAAGTTGTGTGAGAAGTTTAACTTCAAGCAATACAAGTCCTCTATGTACAATGCTGCGACAAATGGGTTGGCAGAGCATTCAATAAGACGTTGTGTAACTTATTGAAGAAAGTAATTTCCAAGACAAAGAGAGATTGGCAAGAAAAGATCGGTGAAGTGTTGTGGGCTTACCGAACTACCCATTGCACTCCTACAGGGGTCACACCTCATTCCCTCGTCTATGGGGTAGAAGCTGTGCTCCCGTTAGAAAGAGAGATTCCCTCATTAAGGATGGCTGTCCAAGAGGGGTTGACAACGGAAGATAATGCTAGGTTGCGCCTTCAAGAGTTAGAAGCACTTGACGAAGGAAGGTTAGAGGCTCAACAGGCGTTGGAATGCTACCAAGCACGAATGTCTAAAGCCTTTGATAAGAATGTGAAGCTTCGATCATTTCAAGTTGGTGATCTTGTACTCGCTGTTCGAAGACCCATCATCACGACACGACACACAGGGAACAAATTCACACCTAAATGGGATGGACCCTACGTCGTCAAAGAAGTCTACACAAACGGAGCGTACAAGATTGTGGACAAAGACGGATTAAGAATAGGCCCAATAAATGGCAAGTTTCTTAAAAAGTTTTATGCGTGAAATGTAATACTCCTTATCGTAAGAGTATAAACTACATGATACTTCTGGCCCGCATGAGTTAAAAAGGTGAGCGGCCAAAAAAAATTTGTATAGTGAACTACGTTATGACTTGATCCCTTCCCACTTGAAGGGTACGTAGGCAGCTTAAGAAAAAAAACTTAAGTTCAGTCAAAGCAAAAAAAAAAAAAAAAAGAATCCATGTTGTAAATAAAATTCTAAATTTTTATTAAGGCATAAATAAATTATAAATGTCTAATACAATCAATTAAAAAAATGTCTAATACAATGAACTGAAAGAATATCTAAAAAAAAAAATGTTTGCACATGAGAAAAAGAGCTTAGAGTGAACTAAAGGGATCATGAATTAAGGATTCCATTGAAGGGCTTTAAGCTCGTCACGAGTACGCTCCAAAAGTTCGCGAATTATCGCTAGGGTTCGAACGTCTGAAGCGCTAACGGTGGGGGCACACTCGATGTCACTAATTTCCTCACGTATTCTTGAAACTGCAAGTTTTTCATGAGCTAAGTCCTTTTCCTTTTCAGAAACCGAATTGGAAAGGCTTTCTACCTTGGCCTCTACAACTTTTAACTTGGCCTCTAGTTCTGCAACCTTGGTCTTTAGATCTGCAACCTCTGCGACAGAGCGAGCAAGTTGTTTCTAAAGTGCATCTTTCTCCTCAACAACACGATCTTCTATAGACAAAGCCTTCTCTAAATGGAGTTTCTTCGCCTCCAACTGACTATCCCTACTCGAGGGGGTCAGATGAGTAGAGAGCGAAGATTGTAATCCATTGAATTCTCGCGCTTTCTTGAAGTAGTTGCCTACAAATTCTTGCAGAGGTTTCAAGTTGTTTGTAGTGGCCTCTGCCATTACATCAAAGACCTTGTGAGATTCTTGCTCAAGGTGCTCAAGGCTAGCAACATCTTCAAAAGAAGTGCGTACGATCTTCTGTTGTATGCTTGTCCATATGGATAAAGCAGCTTGCCGTCGAAAGGTGGAAATTAAATCATCAGCATAGAACTGAGAAACTTCAAAGACTGAGGCAACCACTTTCTCATGAGTATGTCGGGGGACTTTCTCAGTAGAATGAGAAGACGAGTTCACGACTTGTTTGCTCGAGGATGCATGAGAGCTTCCGAAGTTCTTCACAGAAGAAGCAAAAGCATCAGGACTTGTCAAAGATTGATCGCTCGAACATTCTTCCTCCTCTTGAACACGGTCATTTGAAGGAGGCTGCAAAAGAAAAATAAAACAGGTTAAGCAAAAAAAAAAACAAAAAAACATAAAAAGGGACAAAAAAAAAGGGAAAAAAAGGGTTTTTTTTTCAACCAAAGTCTCAGTGTCGTCAGGAGTCTGTGAAGCATTAGAGGCACTCTTGATGGACTTGTCAGCGAGATCAGAATCTTTCCTGGGTCTTTTGGCTCTTTTCCAGTGTCGATCTCCAGTGCTGTTTTGACTCTCTTCTTCGGTTGAATCATCTAGAGGCCTGGCGACCTTGAGCAGACGGAGTTTTTTGCCCCCAAATTTAGAATCACCTTTTTTAGGTAGCTTAGGCTGGGTTCGAGAGGGAATTATATTGTCAACCAACTTACTTATGTCGTCCCCTAGGTAATTGTCATACTTTTCAGACCACCAACTTCGATAACGTGAGGTGACATGGTCCTGAGGATTCAATGTACGAGCTGGAAGAAATATTTGAAACTTCGCATTAGTTCGCAGGCAAACCCGCCAGTGGTGTAAAATGTTTTCCAAGGTGACTAGGGGCAAAGCTTCTCCTAAGTCATTAGGTATGTCTTGATAAAAGCCGAACTGGCGGCCAAATCGGTGGGGGTTGTAGGGTTCGATAATTAATGAATCTTTACATCGCGCTGACAGATAGCATGTGCGAAGGCTCGAAAAATAGGAAAAAGGTATGAATTTCGCACTCTTTTCATACTTCATGGTCTCGTTTTTGTTCCTACTGAGGTTCGTGTGCCATGATATGGATGCACCCCCATGGATCAGTTCGCGAGCCTCGAGCTCATCAAAATATATAGCTCCACCTTCGTCGGAAAAGTCAACCATGCTAGGACCTCGAACTTTTGTTGGAGTCTTATAATTGGTACCAAAATAATGGGCGAGCCAACCAAAAATGTAATGCACGGGGAGAGAAGCATCTATGCGTCCAACTGAAACAGGAGCATTGGAAACTTTGCCTAGCCCGTGGTAGATGTTGGCAAGAACAGGGACTGCAAGACTGAAAGTTTTCCCCTCAGCCATTAAGCTGGCAGCCTTGAAAACACTAGGACGAATGTGGTTAGCATTCCCTTGGGGAAACACAAAGGCGCAAAGCCAGCAAGATAAAAAAGCCGCCAAGTATGTCTGGTCTCTATGTCTCATGTCAATCTTTAGCTCGTGAAACAAGTTGTTTTCCTCACCTGACCACTCGTGACGCTTGATATTTGTGCCGTCTGGGTTATGAGTCGTGCTAGGGCGAGAGGTCTTCTTGGGTCTCCGTTGAGGAGGCTTTGCGTATCTCTGTTCACCTTTGAACCAAAAGGAAGTCCAGGAGCTGATTGGAACATGGGAATGGTCAGCTCTTGAAGCGCTAAGCAAGTAGAATTCATGGAAAAGGTGTTCGCAACTTTTTGGAAGATGTTTTGCTTGGTCGTGGGACCCAGTTAACTCTTTAAAGCTAGGGATAACTTCCTCATAAAATCTACCTCTGATGGGCAGACCCCCAAATGTCCAAAGGTCCCATAAGGAAATTGAGAGTTCTCCCGCACGAGTGTGAAGTGTATTGGTTGCAGGACACCAAGCTTCACAAAAAGCCCGGACTATGTCGTTGTTTCGATCGTAAGTGTAAAGGGAAGCCACCACTGCATCCAATAAATGAGAAGTCTGAAGCACCTCTTCACTCCGACCAACGACAAATTCTAACCACTCCCAATAGCGAGGAATGAAAAGAAATTCGCTTGAAATTTTCAAGGCGGATTCCCAACGAACTGATCCGTCAATTATTCGGCGCCCTAACGTCACCTCTGGATGTCGATTAGGATTTTGTGTATGGATTGAAGATTCTAGAAACCAAGCCTTAGAATCTTGGTCTAGAGGCCTTTCTACGGACCAATCAGAAATGGTATGCAAATTTAGTGGTGGGGCCATGGGGCCGCAAGACGTCCAGTCTTAGGCTCTTCTACTAAGAAGCTGAGTCCGCTTCTTATGGGTTGATTGTTGTCTTTCAGGAGAACGAGGTACGTCTTTTCAGAGACAATATGTTCTGCAAAGCACACCATGACTCTGCAAAATTTAAAGAGTTGAGAGTTAAAATAAGTCAAAAGAATAAGATATTTACGAAGATAAGTTAAAAATGATAATAATAATAATGCATCAAGGAAAATTTCCTAAGACTAATGTTGCGAAACGTCATAACAACAAGAGTTCAAAGACGTCAATTGTCCTTGCACTCATGCTGAAAGGCGTGGCGGCGGCACAAGTCCAAGGAACATGTCCCTGCACTCATGCTCAAAGGCGTGGCGGCAGAACAAGTCTAAGGAACATGTCCCTGCACTCGTGCTGAAAGGCGTGGCGGCGACACAAGTCCAAGGAACATGTCCCTGCACTCCTGCTGAAAGGCATGGCGGCAGCACAAGTCCAAGGAACATGTCCCTGCACTCGTGCTGAAAGGCGTGGCGGCGGCACAAGTCCAAGGAACATGTCCCTGCACTCGTGCTGAATGACGTGGCGGCGACACAAGTCCAAGGAACATGTCCCTGCACTCGTGCTGAAAGGCGTGGCGGCGGCACAAGTCCAAGGAACATGTCCCTGCACTCGTGCTGAAAGGCGTGGCGGCGGCACAAGTCCAAGGAACATGTCCCTGCACTCGTGCTGAAAGGCGTGGCGGCGGCACAAGTCCAAGGAACATTTCCCTGCACTCGTGCTGGAAGGCGTGGCGGCGGCACAAGTCCAAGGAACATGGCCCTGTACTCATGCTGAATGACGTGGCGGCGACACAAGTCCAAGGAACATGTCCCTGCACTCATGCTGCACTCGTGCTGAAAGGCGTGGCGGCGGCACAAGTCCAAGGAACATGTCCTTGTACTCATACTGAAGGACGTTGTACCTGCAAATAAAAAAACAACACTACAAAAAAAAATAAAAAAAAGCGTTCACCTAATTTACCTTTTGGTAAATGGAAATTTTTTTCTAAGGAGAATATTTGCAATATGGTGTTAGTTCAGAAAAGTAAATGTTAAGAGAAAAAAAAACAACAAAAGAAAAAGAAAAAAAATTTACTTAGAAATTTGTCTCTCGAATGGAAGGCAAAGGACGGTCAAAGTATGTATATATTCTCCAAGTCTCCAAGTCAAGCTTCTTTCCTTCAAAGAAAAAAAAGGCAAAGAAAAAAAGGCATTAAATCAAATTAAATAAAGGATGTTGGAAGCTTATGGAAAGTTGAAAATAGTCAATATCAGGTTATTTTGAAAATTTACCTGTATGGACTATAAGCAAGGCTTATGAAAATTGTTTCTACAAAAGAAAAGAGGAAAAAATATTGAGATTATATACATATGTACAAAGCATAAGTTAAATTTGCATATGTATATATATAAAAGAGCCCATTAAAAAAAAATAAAAAAAAAGAGAGTGGGGCATTATGGAAAAGTAAAAAAAAAAAGAAGAAAAAAAAAAAAGAATGAGTAAAAGTAAAAAAAAAAATGAAGTTAAAAGATATGTATAAAAAAAAAGAAGTAAGAAAGTTTAAAAAAAATTAAATTAAAAAAAAAAGACTAAAAAAAAAATATATAAGAAAACAAAAAAGTAGAAAAGAAAAGTTAAAAATCTTAAAGAAAACAAAAAGTACACGGTTTTTTTTTTTTTAGAAAATGAAAAAAAAAGAAAGCTAAAAAGAAAAGAAAAGGTCACGGAATCTCTCTCTCACCACATTCTCTCTCTCCCACCACCACATTCTCTCTTCCATCATTCTTCCCCACTTTTCCCTCGTCTCTTTTCTTTCTCTCTCTCTCTTTCCACACTCTCACTAAAAGACAAAATTGGATTCATGAAAACAATATATATATAAAAAAATAAATAAATAAAAGAAGGAAAAAAGAAGGTTAGTGGCGTTTTTTTTTCCATCCCCCATTCTCTCCCTCTCTTTCCTTCACAAATTCTCTCTCTCAATTTCCCCCTCTGTATCAAGAAGTAAAACCCAAATCCCTATGCTTTTTCTCATGCTCTCACTTTTTTTTGTCTCAAGCCCGAACCTACTGTGGCAGACTGGTAAAAAAAGGGCTAATCGAAAGGAAGTGCAAAATATAACCCCACGTTCTACATGAAAATTTATAATCTTTACCTCTCAGTTGAAGGTTGCTATGGTCCTTGAGGCTTGATTTAGTTGGAGAACTTGTTTTCGTAATGTGCTCTCTTCTATTGCTACAAGTATTTTCTACAGCTCGCCCTGCTAACATAAAATAGAAGGGTTGGTGCAACCAATATTCAAACAAAGGAAAGAAAAATTCATCCGTAAAAAAAAATAAAAAAAAGAGGAAAATGGAACGTACCAGCCAAGCCAACGTGAGTGAAAGGGGGGAGTGAGGATGTATCATGGCTATTTATAGAAGAGGGATCTTGGATTCAAATAAGGTAAAGATAATATCTTATTTGATTCTAAATTGGATATTTTTCTTTAATTGAAACCTTATCAAATTAGGAGTGTTTACTAAATCCTAATCCAAGTGTGAAATTTGATTCAAATCAGTTTGAAAAGATAAATTTAAATTAGTCCAATTTTAAATCAAGAGATAATTTGGATAGGTTTCAAATTTGGTTCAATTTGAATTAAATTGAATTGGGATGTAACTAAATCCTTATCCAAATTAAATTTGAAAGGGGTATATTAAAATATCATTCCTTTAACCAAATTTTAAAGCTTAATATTTACCTCAATCAAACCTTATTCCAAATTCTTTCTTTGAATTTGAGTTTATCTTGAGATAATTTGGGTGTAATCATAACTCAATCCCAAATTAAACTTGAGTGAAATTCAAAATTAAAAAAAATGTTATGCTTCAAATTCATATCACAATTAGGTAGCACTTGAATGTTACTCAAATTCAAATCCCTTCGAGATTCAAATTACAACTCGTCGCCAAGCAAGATCAAAATTTCGTTTAAAAAAAATCGAATTTGTATTAAATTGGCATAAAAGACGTGTGAAAAAAGTCAGTCAAAATTTTGGTCCTATTTCATATTTTGACTGACACATCAAGTGGAGTCAAAAAAAAAAATTTTTGATTCCAAATAATTTCTTTTCGCGATTCATCCACACATAATTTGTGCCTAAATCTCGAAAAGGGGGCATTTGTTGATGGAGGAATTTTGACCAATCACGAATCGCCACGTCGTTACATAAAATTAATGACGAAATTAAAATTAATTAAATTTGGGACCAATTATAAATTGACATGTGTCTCATATTTAATTTGAAGACAAAGTTGGCCAATTATAAATTTATAGAGCCGAAATTCTATTTGATCAATTAATTGAAATTAAATTATTTTGATCAAATTATTTAATTTGACCAATTAATTAAAAATAATAATTATTTGGATCAAATTTGGGTCTTCTAAATGTTTGGGTTATATGGTTTTTGGGTCAAATATAAACCAAACCCAAGATTAAATGGTTCAGCCCAAGACCAATAAAACCCAAGCCCAAGCTGTTAGGCCCAAAAGTTACCAGGGCCCATCCAGCGAGAACTCTATAAATAGAGGAGTTCTCCACCATTTCAGGGATTCAGATTTTTTGAGCTCTCAACCAGACTTAGAGAATTCAGAGAAATTCCCCCAAAATGGAAGACTGAAGACTCTCTGAAATCTACAAGTTTCCAAGCACTGAACACTTCTTGAAGACTGAAGACTCTTTCAAACTTAGAGGACTTCAAGCTCCAAGAATCCATCAAAGCTTCAGACTCGAGATCAAGCATTCCAGCCCTCGAGTGAAACACATTCACACACAAGAGAGAGAATCAGAGGATTATGTACTAGAGATTGTATACTCACACGCATACAACATTAATACAAATCAAAGTTTATTCCACGTGTCTCATTCATCTGAATTTACGTGTGAACAAATACAGACATAATTCATTCTCATAAAATCCTAATGACATTCTCATGCACAACCAAACACAGTTATCTTTGATTCCCAGCAATCTTATTCCCAGGCATACTATTCCCAGACATCCTTTATTCCCAAGCATCTATAAAACCTTAAACCAAACGACCCCTTAAATCTTAAATTTTGGAGAAGGTAATAAGTGTTTTATGAAATTATGCTTGGGATTGGTGAAATGAAATGTTTCTTCTCCTTAATTTAAGTTCATTTTTACTTTAAATTGCATATAATATTTTCAATAAGCTCAATCCCTAAATTTGGCTTTAAATGAACTCATAAAAATAAAAATAAAAAAAATCTATTTTAAAGTTTTGAAAACTACTCTGGGACCTGGGTGATATATGTTAATTGTATATACATCTCTAATATGTATATATGAAATGTTTTTGTATAATAGTAGTCAAAATTTGTTACTTATAGCATCGTGATCGTGATTGAACTATCATTACCAAAATAGAAGGAGAAGAAATTTGAATTCAAACTTATTATTATTATTATTTGAATTGAAAATTTTATTATTATTATTATTTGAATTGAAAATTGTTGGGAATGACTAGCATATTTGCTTGTATATTTTGGTTTTTCCATGTTTTCATTATGTTTGTCCCACATGGAAAGATTTGGAGTTGGGAGGAGTGTTTTTATACAATCACTCTTCCCTACTCTTGTAAAAGTGGTTAAAGGTGGTGCCTAAACCTCTTCCCACAAGCTCGTGCGTAATAAAGAGAGGGGTTTTATACCTTTTTGCCAAAATATTTTTTAATCATTCTCGATATCCCACGTGTCGGCAACGTCTACGTCCACGTGTCAATCCAGCGTCCACACACTCCAGCAGTTGACCAGTCCGTTCGTTGACCGAGTTTGGTGCCTTTTTGCGTGCCTTTGACCGAGGAGTTGTTATGCGTGGACTCCTCCATGGCTGACACGTGGCAGCTGGACCCTGTTTTGTGGAAGACGGTTATTTTTGAAGCCTATAAAAGAAACTTCTGAGCAGAGTGGAAAGTATCGAATTCATTTTCATTCTTCCTACTTTCTCTTCTGATTCCAATCCTTCTCTCTCGAGTGCACGAACGAGGAGGGTGTTGTGTTAACCTTGGGGAGCAACCGGCAATAACGATTTAGCACCGTGGTCGTGCCGAAATTGCTTTCAAGGCAGTGGTTATCTCCACGACACAACAATTGTTTTTCCATTTTCTACCTACATTTTGAAAGCAATTTATAAATGACCATCAAATCCGGGAAGCCTGATGGTGCACAAGCCAACGTTGTTGAAGCAATGGTGGTGGAAGCCAACTTGGTGGAGAATAAATCAAACTGGATTCTTGACACCGGTGCCTTAGGACACTTCTGCTCAAATCGAAGTTTGTTCCACGAGTTCCAGGACACTATCGATGGCAAATGCGTATACATGGGGAACTCAGCCACTGCTATAGTACTTGGGAAAGGGAAGGTTCTCTTGAAACTTACTTATGGAAAAACTTTATCTTTAAATGATGTGTTATATGTTCCTTCATTGCATAGGAATCTGGTGTCTGGAAGTCTGTTGAACAGGGCAGGGCTTAGAGTTGTGTTTGAAGCTGACAATGAGGTCATCACTAAAAATAGTGACTTTGTTGGTAAGGGATATTTAGCTGATGGTCTATTTGTTTTAAATACTGTCTCTTTTCTTGCTGAAATAAATGAAAGTACATCTCGTTCTGCGTATATTGTTGAACCTGTTGATGTGTGGCATGGTAGACTAGGTCATGTGAATTTTGCATCTATTAAAAGGCTTAAACAATTGCATCTTCTTAATGTATCTGAGACATCTGAAAATAGTAGATGCTCTATATGTGTAGAGGCAAAATTTGCTAAAAAAAAAAAAAAAAAACCTTTTAAGCCTGTTACAACGAGATGTACTGAGTTGCTTGAATTAATTCACTGTAATCTAGCTGATTTCAAAAACACTACTAGTAGAGGTATACAATAATCCTAATAAAGATCATCGGGTTGTACTTCATCGTTTGTTGAGGTACCTTAAAGGTACAATAGATTATGGTTTGCAATTTGATAAATTTCCTGCAGTATTAGAAGGTTATTTTGATGCAAACAGGTTAACTGATGAAGTAACCTCAACTAGCGGTATGTGTTCGTTTTTTGGAGGAGGAGCTATATCATGGAAATCTGCAAAGCAGACGTGCATTGTGCGATCCACCATGGAGTTAGAGTTTATAGCTCTTGAGCTTGCAGGGCAAGAGGCGGAGTGGTTGAGAAGTTTACTTCAAGACGTACCACTGTGGGGGGCGTCTGTTCCAGTCTCCTTGCACTGTGATTCACAAGCAGCCATAGGAATTGCCAAAAGCAGTGTATATAATGGCAAGAGAAGGCATATACGCCTGAGACATGGAGTTGTGAAACAGTTGTTGAAAA
This sequence comes from Luffa aegyptiaca, assembly GCA_017139565.1. Taxonomy (NCBI): domain Eukaryota; kingdom Viridiplantae; phylum Streptophyta; class Magnoliopsida; order Cucurbitales; family Cucurbitaceae; genus Luffa; species Luffa aegyptiaca. Next base: position 17,255,465 of record CM029405.1, on the reverse strand, counting down.
GTGGAATTATCTCCTTAGAGTATGTGAGGTCTGAGAGGAATTTGGCAGATCCTCTCACCAAAGGCCTAACAAGGAGAGTAATTCTAGAGTCCTCAGCAAGTATGGGACTCAAATTGTTGAAATGAGTCCATAGCCCAGTATTTGGGTGGTCCAAGTACGGACTTGATGGACATATTTTGGAAAGTCTTCATAGCTCAAGATTTTGAGTGGTTTACTGCGGTAGACTTGATGAAGCATGACGTGATTGTGAAGGTGTGGCCGCCTTCTATGAAAGAGTGTAATGGATCTCTTTCTAGAGCTTTCACGATGACCCAAGGTGTTTTGTGCATGGCCTTAAAAATAGCACTTGTTCTACTATTGTATCGCGGAATCAAGGGAAATTTGAGGATTCAAACGTGTTGTGGGGGTCTAAACCATGACTATTGAAAGTTCAAAAGGTAACTTACTTTCTCTATGATGGTTATTGCCTTACTTCACTATGCATTAATTCAAATCGAAAGATATTAATGCTTAAGTTTAAATCCTCCTTTGCTTAGAAAAATATTGCTTACCGTCATTCGTGGGGGATTGTTGGGAATGACTAGCATATTTGCTTGTATATTTTGGTTTTTCCATGTTTTCATTATGTTTGTCCCACATGGAAAGATTTGGAGTTGGGAGGAGTGTTTTTATACAATCACTCTTCCCTACTCTTGTAAAAGTGGTTAAAGGTGGTGCCTAAACCTCTTCCCACACGCTCGTGCGTAATAAAGAGAGGGGTTTTATACCTTTTTGCCAAAATATTTTTTAATCATTCTCGATATCCCACGTGTCGGCAACGTCTACGTCCACGTGTCAATCCAGCGTCCACACACTCCAGCAGTTGACCAGTCCGTTCGTTGACCGAGTTTGGTGCCTTTTTGCGTGCCTTTGACCGAGGAGTTGTTATGCGTGGACTCCTCCATGGCTGACACGTGGCAGCTGGACCCTGTTTTGTGGAAGACGGTTATTTTTGAAGCCTATAAAAGAAACTTCTGAGCAGAGTGGAAAGTATCGAATTCATTTTCATTCTTCCTACTTTCTCTTCTGATTCCAATCCTTCTCTCTCGAGTGCACGAACGAGGAGGGTGTTGTGTTAACCTTGGGGAGCAACCGGCAATAACGATTTAGCACCGTGGTCGTGCCGAAATTGCTTTCAAGGCAGTGGTTATCTCCACGACACAACAATTGTTTTTCCATTTTCTACCTACATGAAAATTTTATTATTATTTGAGAAAAGACAAATTAAACTTATTATCTTAAGTCAACACAACCTAAAAATTTAATCCAATAAGGTTATAAAAGTATAATTAATATTTTATCGAGAAAATATTTTTTTAAAAAAAGTAAAAAGATAAGAATAGAACATGTATACATCTTGAAATAGTAAATATTATGAAAAGAAACATTATTTTTCACTATAAATAATGACACCTTATACATAATTATGGAACGCGCACACACTTCGATCTAAGATAACATTTTTTTTTTAATACATCTCTAGGATAACATTTAATAAGAACATTTTCTCAAAAATATAGAATACACATAATATTCAAATCCTAGATTGGCACGGAATCTACCAGCAAAGACTTGATATGGACTTTTGTGGACCCTTTAGATTGTGTATAGCCATCTCCATCTTTGTAAATGACATTGAATAGTCTTGTGAGGTTCAAAACTCTCATAAGAACAGCTCTTGGAACCTCTGCAGTTGCATGACAATTCTCAACCATATCCTTCCATGAATCAACAATTTGTTTGTTCAATGCATCCAAGGCCTCATGTTCTGACACATGATTTTGTTCCATGTAGCATTCAATGGCAGAAGCCACATGACCTCTTTCTTGTTCAAACTATAAACAAAGCATCAAAAAATATACATTACTAGATTATAGTATATAACAATTTTGTTTTTCAATACACAAATTAGACTATAGATACAGTTAAATCATCAATGACTAAAAATATTTGTCGTGGAATGTGAACCCTAAACCTTGAACCATGGCAATATGATTGTATAGCAAAAGGGTCTATTTAATCCCGGGATGGATTTGTGATTTGGTCGAGGCTGACCGTTTGTATTCTGTTGTCCTCATGGCGTTATAAAATTTTCCTTTCTTTTCAAAAAAAAAAAAAAAAAAAAAATTACCATATCATAAAATGTGTATCTCTAACTTATTTTTCTCTCTGTCCATCGAAGCATATCTCAACTCATTCAGATGTTAATAATTTTTTTATAGTTCGTAGGTTTAAATTCTCACCTCATACTAATAATATTATATTATAAGAAAAACTTTTTTTTTTCCTTTTTTTTTTTTTATCGATCTCTCTATCATTTACTTCTCTCTCCCTAATTATCTTCCCACCCTCACTTCGACATGTTTTAGCCTCCATCTCTCCCATTTCTTTCTCTATCCATCTATCTTTTCCCACTCTCTAAAGTAGAAAAATAAAAATAAAAAAGTTATCAAAATATAAGATTTAATAATTACCTTTTTATTTTTAATTTCTTGGTTTACCCTAACATAAATTAAATTACTTACATTAAATTTAATTTACATAAATAATAAATAATAAATTTAATCTGAATATATTATAGTGTGGATGAATGGTCTATTACCATATCGTTTTTTAAGATTGAAGGGTTGATTTACACCGTCTCCTTTATTGAACATAAAACATATATATATATAACATATTTTTGAGCTACCTTATGTGAAACGATGTCGTTCATGAGCCTACAAATAACAGTGGAGGCCTTGAGAATATTAGGCATGGAGGCCACCCATTGAACAGCCTGCTCTGTGGCCAAATCTCCCATTCCCAACAGAGCTGTCACCATAAGCAACTTGTGACCAAAAGATATCAAAGCAATATCCAAATATTCCTCTACCGTTGGTGTATATCCTTCGTTGCACCATTTCGCCTCTACCAGAAACACCCTTCCAAGTTCCTTTGTCTGCAAAATCATCCACAAACACAAGGTGCCAAATTTGTCAATTTCTTTCTTCAACAAGAATCCCTGTTGAATCACATGATCACTAAATTTCAGAATTTATGGATAACTTTTTTTTTTTTTCTCTCTCTCCAACATGTGGTCCTCTGCACAATAGATAAACCAATTTATCAAGATCCTGTTTGATAACCATTTGATTTTTTAAGATTAGGCTTATTTAGACACTGCTTTGTTTTGTTATTTACTTTCTTCTCAAAAACTAAGTTGAGTTTTGAAAACTAAAAAGATATATTTTTCAAAAACTTGTTTTTGTTTTTGGAATTTGGCTAAAAATTACTCAAATGTTTCCTTGACAAAAATGAAAACTGTGGCATGGAAATTTGAAAAAAACCAACATAATTTTCAAAAATCAAAATCTTCGTTATGAAATAGAATCAAAATAAACTCTTTGGTTGTATTTTATAAGTATTATGTATCTTCTTCTTATAATTATTAATGTGATCAATACCGCTTCTTTCATGTGATGAATGCAATATGGTGTTGCTTTTTGCTGGCTCATTTCTTGTTCAATTTCTTCAAAAACATCCAACAAAGCCTCGTAATACATCTTCATATAATTTGGGAGTTGGTCTGTTTCGCTCTTGTCCCATCTGCAAAATTAAGATGTCAATTATCTATTTTTTACTTCAAAATATAAGTGAAAATTGAAAATTTTATCTCAAAAAAAATTGAAAATTTTGTCTTATTAAAAAAAAAAGTTGAATTTTGAATTATAAATTTAAAAAACTAAAAAAAATAAAAAAAAAACTCTACGAATTAAATTGTCGCCGTCTAAAATTTATGATCGAATTAAATGTCAAAAACATTATGAGTGAATTAAATGTTCAAGACTGTACTTTTTATTTTTTGAGAGAGCTTTTAAAATAATTGAATCATAAATACTTTAAAACCTTTTTATTAATTCAGCTGTCACTGTAACAGATTTCAGGAGTAAACGGGAGTGTTGAAACTAAGCCAAATCTATTCAACAAAGTTTTTAACTCGATCTATTATTAGTTTTTAACGACCATGTACCCAATTCGTAAGTGACTTCTAATAGTTAAAAGACTATTGAACAAAGTTTTATCAAACTATGAGGATAAAATTCTAATTTTAAAATTATAGAAACTAATTAAACTTATAACTTTTTCGAAAGCATTGGACTAAATTTGTAATTTAACCCAAATGAAAAAAAAAAAGAGACGGACCTTTCAAGTGCTAGGGTCAAAAGTTTTAGTTCTTCAAATGTGCCATAAACATCATAAATGTCATCCAACATTGACCCAATAGCAATGATTTTGGTCATAATAAGTCTAGCAGTTGAAAATTGGGGTTCGAAGAATATCCCAAGAGCAAAAAAGTAACCCTCCACGATCCTATTCCTTGCAAAAGATAGCTTTTCTGCAAAACCATAATCTTCCCACCACCTGTTCGAATTTAATTATAATTAATTAGCTCAGTGTATGTTCAATTTCTTTAAAAAGCAAAAGCGTTACGTTGATCAAACAAACAAATCAAATTAAAACTGCAAAGAAATAATCACTTGGAGATGTAAGCGATCTCCTTCTGATGAAGCTTTTGCAATTGGTTGAAATCCAACTTGGCAAACTTGAGCAAAGCCTCATTCCTCCATTCCTTCTCACCGTACAAACCAATGTAGTGCCTGGCCTCCAGCCTTGGCAGGTTCATGTACATCGGCCACTTCAAAGAGCGGCGAACCTCCGCTACGATGCTCGGATCCGCACTCGAGTCTCCGATGATCGCTTCGAACCAAGTGGTGGTGAAATGAAATACTTCGTCCAATGCTGTCTCTCCTCGCATCCTCAGTTGTGATGCTTCGTACAGATTCAAGACTTCTTCTACATTGCTAGCATCCCAACTTCCCCATTTACCTCGAAACTTATCGAACAACTCTGTGTTTTTAAACATTTAGAAAGTCATTCCAAACATACACTTAATTTGTTTATTTTAAATATAAACTTACGAGATGATGTGATGTAGCCTTGCTGTCTTAGAAGTCTGAAGCGAAGAGTCGTGGTGTAGAGATCGTCGTCGTTTTCAGAACTTAGCTCGTGGATTTGTTGAAGTATTTTGTCGATCTCGGTTTCGAAATGGCGAGAAATGCCCAGGCGTTGGATTGAATCGATCAGCTTCAATTTGTCCACTTGATCTTTAGTTGGAGAAATCAACTGACTTTTAACTTGTTCTTTCAGTTCTTCTACGTATTTCTCCATGGGCTTATTGGCATTTTCCTAAAATATTCAAGCTTTGAGACATAGCACTACAAAGAAATACCACTTTAGGGAAATAAGATAAGGATATCACTAAATATGAAATCAAAGTAATACTCCTAGCTAAGAACATAAACCAATATTCATTCAACGCGTGCTTAAATGCTTTCAAAAGTTTCATTTTAACCTTTGAAGTTTGAAGTTTGTTTCAAAACGACCATTGAATTTTTTTTTTTTTTTTTTTAAATTCATGGTTGGAAAATGATGATGTGTATTTGCATATGTATTGTTGCATATGTGAACTTTTTTTTTATGAACATATTTGAACATATACATGAAAAAAAAATACACATGCAAACACATCATTTTTCATCTATGAATTTAACTGTAAAAGGCTTCAAGGATCATTTTAAAATAAATTTCAAACTACAAGTATTAAAATAAAAAAATTTGTAAATTATAGTTCAAATGTATTTTTAATAATTTAAGTAAAATATATATATATATAGAATTACCGAAGGAAGAGAATGATAAGAAAGAAAGTAGTCTCCCCAAACACTAGCTTCAAATTGGGCAGACCGACGAGTCACCTCCAAAGAGCTTCGAGTTGCTGAAACTTTAGCACACATTTTTCTTTTCTTTTCTTTCTTTTTTCTCTCGCAAACCGTTTTGTTGAAATTAGCTTTAACTTTGTTTGTGAGGGAAAAAACCATTTCTATGCTCGAAATTTATAATGGGATGAATGGAATGCTGCACAAAATAATTGTCACGACACAAACAAAAAAAAAAACACACACATTAAACAAGTTTTATTTTCACAAAGTAAAGAAAACATTATTCGCATTTTCCACACGTTTCATAACGACATCGTTTAAATTCTAGGATGTTTCTGTCTAATTAGTTCTGCAAAGTTCATCAAAGCCCACAGCCGCCCATTGCTCACACGGCAGATTTGATTGGTTGAGGTTTTTTGCTTTTTTTTTTTTTTCTCCACATCTTTTTTTAACTCAACAGTATTTTGACTCGTATTCGTTTTCAGCCTGAAATTTTTCTAGAGAAATTTTGTAATCATATATATAATCTTGGCTAAATACCAAATCTATCCTTCATCTTTTAACTAATTCTCAATTTCGTTTTAAAAATCTTTTAAATTTCTCATTTAGGCTGTTGTAACAAAAAAAATGTTTGTATTTTTTTTTTTTTTTAAACTGATGCATGTATTATTAAAATATTGCTTTATTAACCTATTTAGACATGTGTTTATAGTGTATAGATATCTCAACTAGTTACACCACATACATTCGATCAAAATACTAGAGTTCGAATCCTTCCACCTCACATATTGTTGAACTAGAAAAACATATTTAATTAGATATGTAATGGTAGTTAAAAATATGGTATTTGATATTATTTTTAATAAATTTATGACAAATTTCTATAAAATAATTCGACTATTTTAAAAAACACTTTTCTATATATGGTTGTGGACCGATTTCTTCTGTCATTTTAGTTTAATGGCAACCTCCCTTGAATATAGGCACACCTATGGAATACCATACCTATAGAATGACATGACAAGTGTATGACAAATTGTTAGGTTTTTTTTTTATATATATTATGTGGGAAGGGGGATTCGAACTACAGATCTTGTGGTTATCAATACACCTTTATACCAGTTGAGCTAAGATATATTATTGGAGAGGGTAACTATTTCCTTTTCAAAAGGTTGTTGTATGTGGATGTTTCTATCATTATTCTTCTTTATTGTTTTTTATTTCAATTTCTAAGAAATAAATGTAATATGGTAACAACTCACATCCTCCTTTATTGTTCTCAATTTCAATTTTTAAGAAATACATATAATATGTGTTGAGACTATCGGATACCCACATATCTCGGTATGATATTGTTCACTTTGGACATAAGTCTTCATGGCTTTACTTTTGGTTCACCCAAAAGGCCTCATACCAATGGAGTTAGTTGTCCTCCCTTATATACTCATGATCATCCTCCTTATCTAGCCAATGTGGGACTTTGGTCGCAGTCCCAACAATCCTCCCCTTGAACAAAGTACTCAAATAGTCATCTATCCGTCAAACTCTCTAGGTTTCACCACTTTACTGAGAGTTTGCTCTTATCCAGGACAACTCCTCTTCTTCGGAGTATACCTGTAACGTCGGTAATTTTAAGTAAATTTCAAATTTCTTTAGTTTGGAGTTAATTTGGAATTAAGAGGGAAATTTTCAAAAAATTAAAAGAATGGAAAATTGGTGAAATTTTAAAATTAGGGCTGGAATGGCATTTTTGTAAATATTGAGATTTTTGAGCCAAGCCCAAGCCCAAGACTTCTTCTTTTAAGTTATGCACGCAACCCTAGGGAATGAGCCATCTAGCTTCCATCTTCTCCTTCCCTTCTCCTTACCCGATCGTGCAGCCCCGTCCAGCCTCGTCTTCGGCGCCTTCTCCGGCAAGTGGTGACGACTGAAGCAAGCTCTCAACTCCGACGAGCTCCACGGCGGTGGTGAAATCTTTGGCGAGCAGCAGTCCTTGCGGCGTCTCCGGCGAGCAGACCCAGTCATGGTGTGCGACGACGAGTGCGGTTTCACCGTGTTTGACGTGTTTCGGGGTGAGTTCTCACGGTTTCGGTCTCCCTCTCTCTATTTCTTTCTTTCTCTCACGTCTCTCCCGTTTCCCACTCGTCTCTTTGTCTCTTTCTCGTCGACCAGCAGGTGTGGGTGCTGTTTTATGAGTTTTTCCAACGGGCAGCAGGTTGGTCGGCATTGTGGCAGTGGTGGGGGCGCGATTTTCTCCAAATTTCAACTTGTTTCTTTGGGTTTCAGCTAATCCTAGCAGTGGGTAAGAGTTCTATGGTGGTTTTGAGGTTGTTTATGGAGTAAAATTAAATACCCATTGATTTTTCTTTGTGGGTTCAAGGCCGATAGCGTGTTGGTGATTCAATTGGTGGTTTGGAATGGATTCGAGACCCCGACCAGCAAGCTTAAATTATGTTTTGGTGAGTTTCCTTTCCTCGAATGTGCTTCGTTAGCGATTGTGTTGGTGAGAGAAAATAACAAAATAATTTCTCCTAATTTTTTGAAACTTTTTGTAGGATCAATCATTTAATTAAGGTTGGGTTTGACTCTTTGTTGAGTTGTTTGGGCGGCTTAAAATAAAGACTATTAGGCCGAGGTAAGTGGCTTTAATGTTGAACTTTTTAGTTGGAAGCACGTGTTTGATTTTCCAAAATTCTTGCGTCACTGTGAGTTGTTTGATTATGTTTACGTTTACGAAAAAAATATTGAAAGCATGAAATTTATTATTAATGCTTGCAATTGTTGATGTTTTGAAATCCTTGAGTTGGTGGTCTCTCAAAATTCCATTATATGTATGAGTTTAGATGATTTATGAGTTTTCTTAAAATTTGAAAGTGTACATGAAATTGATGTACTTAAAGAGATGCCTACACAGGACTTAGAGACATGAAATTGATGTACCTAAGTCGAGGTTCGTGAAATTGACGACCTCGGTAGGAGACACATGAAATTGATGTATATCCCCTAATTAATAAGTTTAAAATAAAGTTTAGAGCCACCAAAAAAATAATATTTGTTGTTGATTTTTAAAACGTGTTTAAGCGTGACCCAACCTCACAAGTAGGGTCACTTACTGAGTATTTTAAATACTCATTCTTTTCTAAAATGTTTTCTTTCAGGTAAAGGCAATGGCAGGTGAAAGGTGACTGATGAGAATCCGTTAGGCAGCCATGAGAGGACTGTGGACTTCATATTTTATTTTTCTTCCGCTTTAAGAACTCTGTTTTACTTTATTTGATTTGTAAACTTGTTTTGAGAAATTTCCTAGAGGTCATGTATGTTTATAGTTTGGAATTTTTTTAGAATATTTTAAACCTTTAAAATCACGGATCCTGAATAAAAGTTTTGTTTTGAGGTTTTTACTTAAATTGGTGTTTATGATATAAAATGTTTTTATTTAAAAAGGCCTCCAAAGCATGCATGTCGTAATGGTCCCGAAAAGACTCTTGTAAGAAGTCAGGCCATTACAATACCGCCTGCCCAACAGAGCTTAACCACGAACCTCTACCATCACTACCAAGGCTCACAACTTCTTTGTACGACACCCGAGGATTCCACCCGACACGGCTACGTCCGAGATATGACTCTGATAGCACTTGTTGGGACTATCGGACACTCACATATCTCCACAATGGTATGATATTGTCCACTTTGGGCATAAGCCCTCATGACTTTGCTTTTGGTTCACTCTAAAAAGGCAACATACCAATGGACATACTAGTCCTCCCTTATATACCAATGATCTTCCCCTCATCTAACCAATATAGGACTTTGATCACACTCCCAACAATATGGTAACAACCCACATCCTTTGCAAAATATTTTTATTTTTATTTATTTATTTTTTTTAATTCTCCTTTGTAAGTGATCTAAATATGCAATAAACCATGACTATTTAATTTGTATTTGTACTGGGAACTATATTTCAAAATACCTATAAGCCGTTTAAAAGTAAAAGTGATTTTGAAATTAAGTCTTTATTCATTTTTAAATATTAATTTCAGTTTTAAATATAAGTATTATTTCGTATAATTTACATTTTAAATTAAAATTTAATCTTTTTTTCATTATTATTCCATATGCTAAAAAGATAAATTTAAATAAAAATTTAGTCCCAATCAATTTTTATTTTTTTGAAAAATGTAGATATAATACATTATTTATATTTCATGTTTGCATATATTTTCTCGTTAAATGTTTAAATTCTATTTTGGTTCTTATATTTTCAACTTTTTTCTATTTTGATCACTTTAAAAATATTACTTTGGTCTATTACTTTCAAAGCATCCATTTTGGTTTTTATACTCTTAAAAAGTGTCCGTTTTACAAAACCCTAATTCAAATTATATATACAACAAAAATTCATTTATACAAAATTGCAATAATATTTCAAGAAGAATTTTATCGAGTATATTTCGATTTTCTTATCGTGTACAAGTTTTTCTGTACGTCGGTAATTTTAGGTAAATTTCAAATTTTCTTAAGTTTGGAGTTAATTTGGGTTAAGAGGGAAATTTAGAGATTTGTTGTTGATTTTAAAAACGTGTTTAAGCGTGGCCCAATCTCAACAGTAGGGTCACTTATTGAGTATTTTAAATACTCATTCTTTTCAAAAATATTTTTTTCAGGTAAAGGCAAGGGCAGGTGCAAGGCGACTAGGCGACTGATGAGAATTCGTTAGGTAGCCATGAGGGAAAACCATGAACTTCATATTTTATTTTTCTTCCGCTTTAAGAAATCCGTTTTACTTTATTTGATTTGTAAACTTGTTTGAGAAATTTCCTAGAGGCCATGTATATTTATAGTTTGGAAATTATTTAAGAATATTTAAAACCTTTAAAATCAGGGATCCCGAATAAAAGTTTTATTTTGAGGTTTTTACCTAAATTAGTGTTTATGTTTTAAAATGTTTTTATTTAAAAAGGCCTCCAAAGCATGCATGTCGTAACGGTCCCGAAAAGACTCTTGTAAGAAGTCGAGTCGTTACATTTTCTCTCTAAGTGAGAGGGTTTGGGTTTTTTGGTTTCTTCGACTTACGGTTATAGAGGGTAGACTAGCAGTTACCGATGGAGGATTTGGCTACATGTGAAGGATTGTAAATCACTCAAGCAGAAGCGATTGACGATCGTAGACGTTTATTTTCATTAATTTCTCAAGCAAAGAATGTTGTAAAATGGCCGAAAGAACAATGCATGAAGAACTTACCTTCGAAGCTCAAAATTTGGCGATTCCTTTGCTTGTTTCTTCACACGATCACATTGTGGACTACCACCGAGATCTTCCCCGCTATTCTCCAACCTTAGAACTGGCTTGTGGGAACCGTTTTGTGATCAATTTGGGAGACAAACATTGAGAGAAAAAATGGGTTTATTTTTGTGAGAGAATGAACTTCCAGCAAGCTCCAAATACCCAACCCCTCTAACCAGCTTGCACTTCACTATTTATAGAAGAAAATGAAGTTGCTGTTTTCATCTCATATAGACAGTACATGAGGATTGAAATACCTCATGGATTGAGGTGGCAAAGGCATACATTTTGCCTCTTGATTTTGAGGTTTAAAAGAAATTGATAATTTGGAATTAAATTCACCAATTTCTTTAATTAATTTTAATACATACAATTAATTCAAAATTAATTTTGTGTAAAATTAATCTTAGATAATTAATTAAACATTTTAATTAATTACAACTATTATTGTTCCAACCATGATCTCTCTTAAAAAACCGATTGATTAAATATGAATCCCTATTCATATGTACAAACCGAAATATGTATCATATACATACTTGTAATATTTAAATCCTATTTAAATATTTTCAACTCTCTCGAATTATAGTTTAATTCATAATTAAACTATTACTCGTTAATTATATCACATATATTTAATGTTAACTCCCTATAATGAATTATGAACGATTCAAATTCACTTATCACATTGTTCTAAGGTTTAGTCCGTATGAGCTAGTAGGGGGACCTAATGGACCTACAGATCATGGGCTCCAACGATCCGAGATTAACCGGTTAAACTCATTAACCTAGTTAACCAACATTCGTTTAACTAACGGGACACTCCACTATAGCCCGTAGCTGCACTCCCTTCATTGTAGATATATTTCTGTCCACTCGATATAACCATGATTAGTAAGTCGACTGATAGCGCACATAGCTAGCTGTTTTTCCCGGTTTATTTTAGTTAGTATTTGAGTATTATTTGGTCGTTTTTATGCACTTTAATGTTTATTTTGTAGGAAATGAATTTTTGGAGGAAATGTTGAATTAGGAAGTTGATCACGTGCTCGGGACCAAAAGAAGAGCAAAAGAAGCAAAAAGAATCAAAGTTGGAGGCTTAAGTTTGAGGCAAACCCGAGAGCTAGCGTCTCGACGCTGCTTTCTGGGCGTCTCGACGCTGGTTTTCTTTTTATGTTTTGGTGGTAGCAGTGATAGCGTCGCGACGCTACCAACAATTTTCCTATAAATACATCCTTAATTGCTACGACCAAGGGAGTCCATTTGGTTAGATTTTAGCCCTAATTTCAACTAGAGACCTTCTGTGGGAGCTGAAGCAAGGCCAAGGAGTGGGAACCAAGCTTGAAAACGTGGAGATCGTGACGGGGACGTGTCGGTTTTAACAGCTTCAAGAGTTTTCCTTTTCTTTCCCTTACCTCTTGTTGTTTTTATGGCTTTTCTTTCAATTAGTGTTTGTAGTTGCAAGATTATGAGTTGCTAGTTGTTTGGCTTAGGGATTGATGTAGTTGTTTAGTTTGTTGGATTGATTTTCGGTATGAATGTGCTTTTGTTTTCTCTATGCAATTATGATTAAATGCTTTCAATTACTTGATCACTAATTGAATGAATTAAGTGTTGAATCTAACACGGGAGAGAGGATTTAGCCTAAGACTTAATTTACTAATTGCATGACTAAAGTAGAATTTCTAAGATCGTGACGGAATTTAGAATTACTTTAGAGAAGTTGTTAGAAGAACTAAACCCAAAGCCTTGCATGTTAATGAACTTAGATAGAGATATCAAGTTAGTTGCATGCATGAGAATCAATTATGCTCGGGAGAGATAGTTGTGATAAAAGGTTCCTAAACTTGGTAGAATAATTGCATGTGAAATTCATTCCATTAATTAATCCTCAATCTCAACAATGAAATCAATTCCCTAAGAGTCTTTCCATTTGAGTCTCCACCTTTATTTTATGTTTTTTGTCTTTAGATTTATCTTTTGTCATTAAGTTTTGCTCCCTAAATAAAATTTGACAAGATTATTCACGGTACTTAGTTTGCTAGAAAACCAATCTAGAGGATGACACTCGTTTTACACAAAAACACTATATTATTACTTGACCCGTGCACTTGCGGTACACAATTCACACATCAAGTTTTTGGTGTCGTAGCCGGGGATTGGCATATTTAGTTAAATTGTTATTGTGAAAAAATTGTCCGGTCTTAATTTAGGGTGTATTTTTATTTTTTTTAGGTAGTTGCATTTTCTTCCTTTTTTATTATCTTCCCATATTTGTTTTTTTATTTTTATTTTTTTTTTATATATTTTAGTGCTTTCTTTATTTGTTTGATTTTTTTCTTTATTTTTTATTTTCCTTAATTGTCTTTTCCTTATTTGTCTTTGTTTTTTTTTTCTTTTTTATTTTCTTTCCTTTTATGTTTGAGTCTTGGTCCTCTGTTCTTGTTGTGATGTTATTTGGCGTTTGCATCTAATTGAAAGCCTAATTATTGTTGATGCCTTAATTGATTTGAATGACTTTTTATAATTTTGGGTGGCCCGTTAGGGAATCTGTGCCCGAAGAATCAACACCACATTCCAATTTTTCATCTTCAAGTTATACCCCTTTAAAAGAAAATTCTTCCTTAGAAAGCTTAGTTCAAAATTATATTGAGGAGTCTAGAGCAAGGAGTCTAAAATTGGATGAACTAATAAAAGGACTTCAGACCCCAAAGGAAGTTAATGAGGTGGGATCCACTTCCATAGGTTGTCTAGTGAGTCATGTGACCATTGATTCATTAGCACCCATCCAGGAGCTTAATTCTTTCCATATTGCTAAGGTTGAGTATTTAGGGGTAAGTTGCATAGATAGTGGGGAAGAATTGAATAGTTGTAGCACCTATCAAGAACATGTTTGTGAGGAAGAAAAAGAAAATGAGCTTGTAGTGTCAGAGGAAGTTCAGGAGGTAAAGTTTGAGGTTGAAAAGCCTTCGTCTGTTTTATCTTCTCCATCCTCTGTAGTTTTTTATTGTTCTTTTTTCTTTTCTCACGAGTCAGTTTTAGAGTCAGAGTCTCTTTATTTTGATCTTTCTCATTTTATGCTCATTTTATTGAAAAATACCAAAAATAATTCTGTTTCAGGGGACCATGAGAAGCTAGTGTGCTTGCTAGCAATAGTGAGTTTTATTGATTCAAGGAAGAAGGGCCCAAAGAAATATGAGAATTTTTATGTGCCTTGAAAGTTTGCATGAGCACGTCGAGCTAAAGACGTTAAACAAGCGCTTATGGAAGGCAACCCAAGTTAGTTCGTTTTTTATTTTGTGTCTTTGATGTTTTTGTTGTTTTTGTTTTGTAGGTGTTCTTGTGTTCTTGACTTTGCCAGCATCCATGAGAAGGTCATCATCATTCCAGGGCAGTATTGTTCACCCTTTCCATTCTTTACTTGTTCTCATGCTTATTTAGGCTTTAGATTTCTATACATTGAGGATAATGCATGTTTTAAGTTTGGGGGTGGAATGCTTTGCTTGTTGAGCCCTTGAGCATCTGAGTTCGGGCTATAATTTTTGAGCTTATTATGATTATGGCATATGGTTGCTTTTGGATGCTATTTTTGCAAGATTATGATTTCCTAGGATAAGCTTTCTTGTCAATTTTTAAGCTTTTGATGAGTTGTATGCATGAGTGCCCCAAAAGGGAGGCTTTTTAAAATTTTTCTAGGAGATGTCTTGCATTAGTAGAATATTTTCCTTGGTTTAGAATTGGACTTGAATGCTCAGGAGCGAATTATTAGGTTCATATGCTTGTTGTCACCTCGATAGGTGTAGGGAAGAGCTAAAGAGTTGATTTTTTTTTTTTTTTTTTTTGCAAATTAGCATGTTTAATTTTGCCTAGGAGGAAATAAATGAATACATGCTTCCTATGCTTAAATGAAACATCATTCTTGTTTTACCTTTGAAAGAAAAATAATGACGTCATATGAGCTCAATATGCAATGTTTAATATGAAGGAATGAAAATCCTTTGGCAGCGGAAGCGTATATCAGACCGTCTCGCATTGAATTTTGTTTAGGAAAAACCCATACATTGACAAAATTAATTTTAGAACAATTCTCAAATTAAAACCTAGATTAAGCATGCAATTCAGTATTCTAAATGATTTAGAATTAGAGGAGACCTACTTGTTGAAGCCCAAGAACGTCTCAGCACAATGCTCCTCAACGAACAGTTCGTCAACGATCTCTCCAAGAACACAACCATCAAAAAACACCTACTATTCTCTGAGTATTTGAGGTTTGAGTTTGTGGGAACTCAATCTTGAATTGGGAATGTGAAATCATACAGCAAAGAGGGTGTTGTAGTTTCTAGAGAGAAAATTGAGAGAATGATTCTTCACAGATCATTAGAGATTAGAGAGAGTGCGTGAGTGATCTTCGGTCACCTCCTTCACGATGGGGAAGGGGAGTTACTAATCAGTAACCCCCAAGTGGCAACTTCCTATCAGATATGATGGGAAGATTTTATTATTAATCTAATTAATAATATCTTAAAACCATATTGTAAATGTAATTAAATCAATATTTAATTAAATTAATTTTATCATATAGTTTTATTAACCAATTCAATTAAATCATATCTAATTGAATTGATTAATACCAATCAATTAATTCAATAATCAATTGATCCCAATATTAATTAAATATCACATATTTAATTAATTTCACAATTGAATCATATTCAAATGTGTCTCTCTCTATTAACCTATAGTTTCAATGTGCATCAAATGTACATTCTTTTTTTTTTTTTTTTTGAAAAATACTAGGAATATTATTACGCCACATGGGCAAAAAACGAAGGTCATTCTCGACTAATAACAACAGCCAGTCTGGGCTTACATCAGCTTCAGCCCAAATATTATTACATTTCCTCACTCTGGCCCATTTAGCTAGCCTATCAGCCACCTTGTTTCTATCTCTCTGGGCATATTGAAATCGAATATCGTCAAAACAAAGGGCTAAAACCCAAATTGCCTCCACCAAGCCCTCCTCAATGCACCATGTTTTGGACTTCTTGTTTAGGAAATTTACTGCCACTTGACAATCTGACTCAATGATAACCCTTTTGCATCCCATCGATTTTTCCATTTTAACACCCTCCATTATTGCCCTCAGTTCAACTCCAGGAGCATCCATCGCAATATCCAAAAATTTACAAGAAGCTTCAATTAATTTCCCATTCGATCTTCTACAAACTACTCCAATTCCTATTTTCGGTAGAGAATCGGACCAAGCCGCATCAACATTGAATTTCCAAACATCCGAAGGCGGGGGAATCTAGTTTCTATTCGACTGAGGAGAGGTATCCCTTGAAACACCTGCATGCATCGCCTCTCTCCTTGAGGAACCTTCTATGTATTTCGCAAGGTATTCCTGAATCCAAACACTTCTTTTGTTAACTGGGGGAATAGCTTCCTCGTGAACAATTTTGTTTCTATCTGACTAGATCGCCTAGCAAGCTACTGCTACAAGACCAAGCTCCTCATTCGAACAAGCCGAGCTGATATTCATCCACCTATCCAAAAAGCAGTCATTATAGTCAGTATTCATGGGCAGCTTTTTAAAGGTATTTACCCAAATTTCTTTTGCTCTGGAACAATTAAACAAAATATGATCAATAGATTCAGGCTTATTCATGCAAATTGGACATAGGAGATTATTGTCTATCCCTCTTTGTTTTAGGATGACTTTAGTAGGAAGCATATTATTCAGAGCCTTCCAACAAAAATGTTTGATTTTGGGAGGAACTTTAAGATTCCAAATAGATTTCCAGATTTTATTCATATGACTTGTGCTAGATGATATACCATCAATTTTAGATTTAATGAAAAGATTGTATCCACTTTTAACCGTATAGCTCCCTGTTTTGTCAAAATGGCACACTAATTTGTCTTCCAAAAGCTGGTTTATAGGGATTTTCCTAATCAATTGAATATCACTACTAAGGACAACCAAATCTAATTTTTGCAAATTCCAATCACCACTAGGGGAGATAAACTCTTTAACTTTTGCAGACCGATAGGAGTTATTGACACAAATTGGCTTAAAAGTATTTTCTCTGGGAACCCACGGATCCTCAAACATTGATATATTTTCTCCGTTGCCCAATCTATATCTAATACCTTTTATTAAAAGATCTCTGCCCCAAAGTAAACTTCTCCAAACATAGGATGAGTTCCTCCCTAAATCAGCTTCTAGTATATTAGAGTTACTAAAATATATGCTTTTGAGGAATCTGGCTACCAAAGAGTTAGGGCAAGACACTAATCTCCACACCTGTTTGGCTATAAGGGCTTTGTTAAAACCTTCTAGATCCCTAAAATTTAGGCCCCCTAGGCTTTTAGGAAGGCATAGCCTATCCCATCTACACCAATGGATTTTTCTTTTATTATCATTTGAACCCCACCAAAACTTAGCGAAGCTTTTTGTAATATCCTCACATAGTTTTTTAGGGAACTTAAACACACTCATAGCATAAGACGGGATGGCTTAGTCAATGCTTTTAATAAGGACTTCCTTACCAGCAATAGAGAAGAAAGACCTTTTCCAACCCTGAGCCACCTTCCAAATTTTATCCAAGACATAGGCTAAATCTTTGGACTTACTTCTAGAAAAGACCGAGGGGAAACCTAGATATTTACCAAAATCCTCAACATGATTAACACCTAGAATAGAGCTTAGGAAAGCTTTCCTATCCAAATTAACTTTATTAGGGAGAAGGATAGCAGACTTAGCTAAGTTAATACACTCACCTGATGCAAGTTCATATGATTTTAATAGGTTTTTAAGTACAACCAACTCTTCTTCTGCAGCCTTGCAAAAAAAATGCTATCATCTGCAAATAGGAGATGTGATATTCTAGGACCATTAGCACAAACCAAACTTGTTAACCAACCCTCTTCATTAGCAGTAGCTATTAAGTGAGATAGTCCTTCAGCTACAAGAAGAAATAAGTATGGGGAGAGGGGATCTCCTTGTCTAAGGCCCCTACTAGAGTTAAAATTACCTTTAGGTTCTCCATTAAGTAGGATAGAAAAACTGGGAGAAGAGATACATTATTTCTAAACTATAGTATTAATTAATTAAATTACATTAAATTAATTAATTAATTCTCCAATTAATTAATACTTTAATTAAATATCAAATATTTAATTAATTTTTCTATTTGAATCAAATTCAAATAATTCTCTCATATACTATAGTTTTAATATGAATATCTATTCATATTATTTTAACCTATAGTTTAATATGAATCTAATTCATATTTAATATTTGAACTCCTTCAAATATTTAATTCTCTCATTAATTAATTTTGAATCACATTCAAAATTAATTTTATACTATAAAGTTTAATTCACCAATTAAACTTATATTATAATGTATCTTCATACATTATCTTAATTGTATTAAATACAATATAATTCCCTTAACGAATCTGAACACACTTCAAATTCTATCTAAGACTATTTAACCTCAAAACCCTTTACGAGCTAGCAGGTGGACCTAATGGACCTACAGATCAGAAGCTCCAACCATACGAGGCTAATTGGCTAAACTCATTAACCAAGTTAGTCAACATTCGTTAACTGTGGGTCACTCTACTAAAGACCCATAGCTGCACTCTTCTCACTGTAGAATATTTCTGTGTCCATGGATATTGACCAATAACGGTAAGTCAATCGTTCACGAGTGTTCGTAACGCCAGCTGGGTCAAATTACCATTTTACCCCTGGGTTACCTCTGGATCCTTAAGTACCACAGATTCCTCTGATGAACAATCTGTTTATGATTCAATCAATAAACAGCAGTTCCTCTCGGGCTAGGAGAGGATGGGTGCCCTTGTTCAAGACCCGAGATCAACCCTTAAGGGAACACACATCTACTTACCCCAATAGGGGAAGGAGTGAATTCCATCTTGTAATGTTATGTTCCCAACTCCCACTCGGTCTTGTCCCTGAAATGGTAGGCTTATTGAGTCGGCGAACTGGCCACTCTCACCCATACAAATCTAAGAACAATCCCTCCTGAAAGGGGTTCATAACATACTCAAGATTTAGATTGAGTTACCTAGGTTATTCTATTGAAATAGAATAATCCTAAACTAGTTAAGGGTATTACATCTAGTGGTTACTATTTCATGGTCCGGTCTTATGCAAATTCATTGCACAGGATATCCCCACTCGCATGTCTCCTACATGGATGCTTTGGATCATTGCATCTGTATCGAATACAAAGTGGGTCGTATCTCATAGTGTCACTAGGATAAGGTACGCAACCTTATCCCTATACTATAGACCATTTAGGTTGTTACTTGAACACTGATCCCCGTATGTCCCCATATACTAGTTCAAGTTTCATCTAAACAACCTAGGATCTTAGTTTATTGGATTTGGGTCAAATTGTGCAATTTCAATAACAATAACTCTTTATTGTACAAACCTCAATAACAACGTATTTAGACAAGTAAACAATTTGTCACCATTCACTATCTACGAGTTTTAGGGCATAAAACCCAACATAACAATGTCTTAGGCAAAAAGAGCTACCCCTATTGTGATCAGTTAAACTTGGGTTATGGGTCCCTACAATAGGTGTGTGAAAGCTAGCGCCACTATTAAATGTTTGATTCAATTTAATTTAAAGCAGTTAGGTATGGATAAAAACAAACTAATTTGTTCCATTGGCTCATTAGTAAATCCTTAGTGCCAGTGTAGAGGGAAAATGAATTGAGAGTTTAATAATCCAATCCCGAGCTAGTAGAGTCCAATCTAATTAAGTTAGATCTCTCTTATGCAAGTTAATTTTGGAAAAATTTTGATTTGTTTCCTTCATTGGGCCTTATGTGCATGTCTCTTGATTGCTTGATTATTGACTTGTGAGCCTTGAGGAATGAGTTATGTTTGTTGCATCTATTTTCAACCTAGGCTTACTTTTTAGTTTGCTCGAGGACTAGCAAAAGCTTAAGTTTGGGGGTGTTTGATAGCGCGCATAGCGAGCTATTTTTTCCGGTTTATTTTAGTTAGTCTTTGAGTATTATTTGGTCGTTTTTATGCAATTTAGAATTACTATAGAAGTTGTTAGAAGAACTAAATGATGCGCAATTTGCTTACCGACAGTGTACGAGCCAAGTTATAATATAGTGATTTTTAAATCGAATGTCGTCCTCTGGGTTGATTTCTAACTAGATTAATTACCATGAAT
This sequence comes from Luffa aegyptiaca, assembly GCA_017139565.1. NCBI lineage: Eukaryota > Viridiplantae > Streptophyta > Magnoliopsida > Cucurbitales > Cucurbitaceae > Luffa > Luffa aegyptiaca. Next base: position 17,235,146 of record CM029405.1, on the reverse strand, counting down.
AATTTAGCTCAATTTTATTTAGGGTTCAAGATTTAATGATGTAAAGGAATGTAATGCAAGAATTAAAAAATTGGGAATTCAATTGGAGGGAAAACTCTTAGGGAATTGACTTCACCTATTGAGGTTATGAATTAATTACTTGGATGGTTTAACATGCTATGTTTCATAAATCTAGGAATAACAAGATTCATATTTATATCTCCCGAGCATAAATACTTTTCTAACATGTAATGAATTCAATATCCCTATCTAAACTCATTAGCATGCAAGGTCTTAAGTCTAATCATTTTCAACGATTTCTAAGAATCAAGCATAACAAATCCCAATCCAACGATCCCTTTTCATGTTATTGTTCCCATCTAAATTTCTATCATGCATGCTTAGTTTTCTGTCTTTTAAATTTCAGCATTTAATTATTTTATTACTTTTGCTTGTCATTCATTACAAAAATCTCCCCTGTTTTCATAAGCACAAAATTCTATAACTGCTAGGTCCCCTTCCCTGTGTTCGACCCCGGCCACTATTTCTACAAAATAGTTGTAGTGTCGTGGATTATAAATTTTATTTGACGACTTCGGAGAATTCGACACCCTCTTGAGGTCCCGTCAGTAAAATAAGTAAAAGAGATTATCTCATGCAGGCCCTAGGTACGAGAATGCAACATTTTTTGTGTCATTTAGCTTTTAGGCGAGGCTTAGTGTCAGTGTAGGGGGAAGATAGGTGTAGGAGTTTATAAGCCATTCCCGGGCTAGGAGGGGCTGCTCTAGGTGAGACTAAGCACTCTTACGCGCGAGATTTTCGTGGAGAAATCTTGATCTGTCTCTTAATTTGTTAGCATGCTTTAGTGTTCTCTCAGGCATACGTCTTAGCATTTGGAGTGCAGGGATTCGATTGTGATAAAATTTCAGCGGCTGAGTTTCTACCATCCATATTAAATTATATTGTTCTAGGCTTGCTTGAGGTCTATCGGGTTGTAGGTTGGGGTGTTTAGATAGGGTATTTTGGTGTATGGTTGGGGTTAGGGTGATTCTGTTTTCTTTTGTGCTAATTTGCTGTAATTTGATTGTAATCGTGCAGGCCTAAAATGCGAGGATGGGGGCTGACTTGAGGTGAAAATGAGCCAGGCCGGAGCAGAACTACTAGTTAGTTTGGGTTTAGGATGATTTGTGAAATTGGTTTTGCTAGCAGTGTATTAGTTTTAGTCCATCTGACTGTGTGCTTAGTTTTGGTCCAATTCTTTTTTTGATTGCAATGTATCAAAAAAAATATAATAAGAATATCATATAATTACTATTTCAGTAAAATTGATTTTTAGTTAGGGGTGCACGTTAAAACTCACCAAACCAAAAAAAAATGGCCTTTTTTAGATTTGCAGTTGGGTTCGATTGGGGCTAAAAAAACCGAACTCCAAATAAAAATGAACCACATTTTATATATGTGTGTGTTTAATACAAAAGTAAAAACTAAAGTTCTAAAGCATTAGCGTTAGTTTTTTTTTTTTTCTAATCACAATTTTTTTAAAACTGAAAATTAAATCGAACCAAATTGAATTACAGTTTTTCTTCGATTTGGTTCCAACCGAACTTGTGGTTCGGTTCAATTACAACTTTCTTTTTTTTAATTTTTGGGTTGATTTCAGTTTGGTCCTCAAATCGAACCAAACCGAACCGTGAACATCTCAAATTTTTACAATTTTTCATTTGATATATTAATTAATTATTTTATGTAGTTAATGTTTCTTACCATTATTTTATTTGTTAATATATATTTTCTTGAGTTCCTTTTTACTTGTTAATATTGAACATTGTTATATCCAATAACATGGGATATTTAAAGAAAGTAGTCTCGCAACTCTATCCAAACATTTGGTCGAAATTGGATAGACTAATGAGTTTCACCTGAAAGAAAGTTTAGGGCACATTTACTTAGATTGCAATTGTAAGGAAAATCAATATGAATGAAATCAAAGGGAATGAGAATGAAATTCCTTTTCATATTTTATTTTTCGAGTTCTATTCTTTTGATGTTGTTGTTTACCAAGAAGTTGGCAGCAATTATAATCAGATCCTCATTAATTTGTTTTACTTACATCCAATCACAATGAAATATAGATGATTACTAGAATAGCCTTTCATATTTCTAATTAATTAAAATTCATCAACTAAAGAATATGCTACAAGAATTATTAGAATACCATTTTTATTTTTATTTTACTTATTCAAAATTTTATACTTGAAAAAACTTAGACCCCGTTTGATAACCATTCCAGCTCTTTGGTTTTTAGTTTTTCTGTTTTTGTTTTTGGTTTTTGGTTTTCTGTTTTTTAAAAACAAAAACCATATATGTTTGATAACTGTTTTTTGTTTTCTGTTTTTAAAAAACAGAAAACCAAACTTGTTTGATTACTGTTTTTGGTTTTCAGTTTTTAAAAGATTAGAGAGATGAAAAGATGTTTTAGAGAGAGCAAAATGTGTAGAGACGTTGAAATAAACATTTAGTGACACACATTTTAGAGAGAGAAAAAGAGATTTTTAGAGAGAGAGAAAAAGGAAATTTGTATAGAGAAAAATGTTACCGAGAAAAAAATAGAAAAAAAAGAATTTGTTGGAGAGATAGGTAAAAGTGAGAAAAAAAAAAGAAGAAAAAAATGAGTTTTTGAAAAACAGAAATCTGTTTTTAAAAACTAATTTTTTTGGTTTTTGGAATTTACTTATAATTTCAAAAACGTTTTTAAAAAACAGAAAAAAAAACAAAAATGATTATCAAACAGCCATGTTTTTCAAAAATGAAAAACAAAAACAGAAAATAGAAAACGAAATGGTTATCAAACGATCCCTTAATAATTAAATTAAAACGAAATCATGTAATATTTTAAAAAATAAAATAATAATTATCTTTAAGTTTCCTACATCTATAAATTATTGTTGACTTAATTAGTTATCAATTATTTATTTATTTATTTATAATAATCATTAATGAGATATTTTGTAAATTAGTAAATTCCAATAGACAAAAGTGTTAAAAATGTTTTTCCAACCTCATCACTTTTTAATATAAATAAATAAATAAAAGAATAGATTATAGATTATAGATAAATTAACTAATTTGCAACAATAATTGAATTGAAACATATTGACATTATACTAATAAAAAAAATAAAAGACATTATTTAAATAATGCACAACAACATCCTTAAACCCTTTTTCTCTTGTATCAAAAAAAAAAAAAAAAAAAAAAAAAAAAAAAAAAACTTTTTCTCTTTAGATCAAGACTGCAATACACCTTCCTCTCCATCATCTCTTTCCCATTCTCTTTTGCTGCATGCAGTTGCAACAATAGCCACAGGTGGTTAAACTCTTCGGGTGTGTTTGGTTTAACTTTTCAAGTGTTTAATTTTGAAAATAAATCATTTTGAAAAAAATTTTAGTATTTTGCAACCACTAAAAATGACTTATTAGACAATGAAGATTGATAAATAAACGAGAGAAACACTTGAAACCAACTTTTTTAAAGACTTTTTAGGTATATAATAAGGGTCCGTTTGGAATACATTTTAATTTAAATGTTTTTCAAGAATGCATTTTTTAAAAAACATTTTGTACAAAAACTTTTTAGAATTTAAACACTCATGTCTTTGGTTGCATTTCCTTATAGGTGTTTTATACACAAGTTATTGTATACTAAAGACTATTTTAAAAAAGGGGCGTTTGCATCAATAGCAAAAAAAGAAATCATAATTGCAGGCGTGTCTTTGATTTATTGGGTTTGCAGATATAGCAAAAAAAAGTTTGGCCCGGCCCAAACAATAACACAAAAAGACTAAAATAACCTCAGTTCGCCGTCCACTAATATACCAAATATCTAGTATATTAAACCCTAAAAATATACTAGATATTTGGTATATCAATCAACTGATATACTAAATATATAGTATATCAGATGTATATTTTCGTGAATATAATATACTTCATTTATGAAGTATACACATGAGCTTTCATTAGTTTTAGATATCTTTGATATACTTTATCAATGAAGAATTAGATATATTAGCTTTATTTTGGGACAATATGTGTGGTAGAGGATTTAAACCTCTAACCTCTTGGTTGAATGTGTATATATCAATGATTTTTTTTAATAACAAATCTATCATTGATGTATTTAGCTACTCATAATAAGGTATATCAATGTTATTAATTATTTGAGTAGTATAAAAAATGAGGTAAGTTAAAAAAAAAAAAAATACAAATGAGGTATATCAATGGTGTATTAACATTCATACCAGGTATAGAAGACACATTTATTTTATAAAAGCAAACATTTCATTTAAAATATGTAAGTAACACCACATAATTCAATAAAGAGAAAAAAAATATAACAAATATAAGTAAAGAAAGTAACATATCAAGTATATCATTGGTATACCAAATGTTATGCTTATCAAATCAAGTATATATTAGGTATATCATTGTATTCATTCGAGTATATCAAATTTGGTATACTTTATATTTCGTATATCAGTAAATATAAAATATATCAGATATGCTACTAATATACCTATCGATAAACCAACAAGGGTAAAATTGGAATAATAAAAAAAACGGAAATCAAATTTTTAAAATTTTTCTATGTTTGCAAATCTAAAAAATCATAGCTAAATTTGTAAATATCCTAATATTTTTTGCTACCCATTGCAATTCCCCTTTAAAAAAAGTTGGTTTCAAGTGTTTCTCTCAAAATGATTTATTTATCAATCTCATTTTCTAATAAGTCATTTTTTAGTGGTTGCCAAACACTAGAATTTTTTTCAAAATGATTTTTTTTTTCAAAATTAAACATTTGAAAAGTTAAACCAAACACACCCTAACTTGTGTATAAAAATAAGAAAATGCAACCAAACATATGAGTGTTTAGACCCTTCGTCTTCACTCTACCAACATTTTTCCACAAAACGTGAGATATACAAATGTTAAAGGAGAGAGAAAGAGCAACTGGCTTAAATTAACCTAAAAAGTGAGGATCCCACGTAATAATTAATGGAAATGAGATTGACATCTTTTGATGTAGATTCATGAGTGGGACACACCGTTGATTCCTATTACATAGCACAGTACTAGAAACAATCCATCCTAATGAAGTGGATCCCACGATGTTGGATTTCCATTGATTGATTAAGATTTGTGAGAATCAGTAGAAACTTAAGCACACTTTTTTTTTTTTTTTCAATTTCTTTTCTTTTCTGTTCTTTTCTTTTTTTTTTTTTTTTTTGTTAATTTGTTTTTTCTCTCTTTTGTCTTGTCATCTTTGTCCTTGAAATTAGCTTCGTTTTTTGTGAGGAAACAAACATTTCCTATGCTCGAATTTTATAAAGGGATGAAGGAAATGCAGCACGAATTTTTGGGACGACACAAAAAATAGCGTCATGGGAAAAGGAAAAAAAAAAAAAAAAAACATTGTTAGCATTTTCCACACATTTCAGAACGATGTTGCTTAATTAAATTGTGTAGATGCCTCTGTCTAATTAAGTTCTGCAAATATCAACAAAGCCGGTCAGTGTCCACACGAAACTTATCCACACATCGTTTCAGTATGCACAATCCAAATGCTCACGTGGCATTTTATGGGTCATCCACTGAACAATTCAAATATCTTATTGTGTGATTGACTGGGGATTGCTGTGTGCCCGCATGTTTCGACAGTATCTTGACTCATTAACAATCACCAACCAAATTAGTTAGAGCAGAATCTTTATACAAAGCAGAGATTAGCCCAAAGATAAGCAGAAAGCCCCCCTCCCCCCTCAAAAAAAAAAATAAAAAAATATTGAATTATTGTTGTAATTAACGAGTTTGGAATGATTTATTCTATACTTAATTTTATGCAAGTGATTGAATTAAGTGAAAAATGAACAAAGGGTATAAATTGCAACAAATATTTTAGTTTAATGTTGAATTTGATTGAATATAATTCAAAGTTTAGAGTGATAATTACGTATGTTAAACGAAATGTTTGTGTTTTATAAGATAAATGTTTGTCTTCTATACTTGTTATGAATTGATATATCTCATTTGTTATATTACTCAAATAATTAATAACATTGATATACCCGATTATGAGTAGTAAAATACATCAATGGCAGACTTGTTATTTTTTTGAAAAGTCATTGGTATATATTTTTAATTGTTGTTGTATTATGAAGGTCGTGAAAAATGCAAAATTTGTTATAAATATATCAATAAGATGCAATTTTAAATATATCATTGGTGTAATAGTAGTATATCAATACTCACTAAAAATATAATTTCAAGTATATCATTAGTGTATCAGTAGTATATTATTAAAATGATATATAGTATATCGATGATATATTTGTCAACACGAGCACAGTTCAACCAGTAGAAGACATACACATCCAATCAAGAGGTTAGAGGTTTAAATATCTTACCAAACATATTATCCCAAAATAAAGCTAATATATCTAATTCTTTATTAATGAAGTATATCAAAGACATCTAAACTAATGAAGGCTCATGTGTATACTTCATGAATGAAGGATATTATGTTCATGAAATATACACCTAATCTACTATATATTTAGTATATCAGTTGATGGATATACCAAAACATGTAGTATATCAGTCACATTAAATAACTGAATGATGTACCTGATATACGGTATATCAATAACACCATTGATATACTTTTTAAACTTTCAACTTCCAGTGTGTTTTTTAGGGTTTTTTTTTTTTTACTTTTCAACTTTACTGTTTAGGGTGGGCCCACTTTTTTTGCTATATTTGCAACATTAAAAAACTTATGACATGGTTGCAAATTCCATTTTCATTTTTTCTATTCTTGCAACTGTCCCAATTTTTTAGTGACTAAGGATCTATTTGGGATTTGATTTTGGAGATCATAAAAATGATTGGAGAATTTTTACTGTCGTCTATGTTTGGTGAAATTGATTATTTGATAAACAACCATCTGGTTAAGTGGCTGAGCCTTTGCCTTGGTTACGTTATAGTGGGATTTGGATCTTGCATACACGCATTTTATGATTTATTTATAATTTAAATAAAACAATTTTTGAACGATTTGCAAAATATAAAGACTGAGGGTGAATAAATTAAGTTTTCATATCTAATTCATTGATCAAGGGTTGAATATATACCCAAAGGAGATACAAAGAAGATACAAAAATGGATAATGGAATGTAACAAAAAGGAGGAAACGATCAAAATATACAAACTACCGAGTAACAGAATGTAACAGAAAATAAAAACTAATTACTAAGATTCTAATACTCTCCCTCAAGATGGATGTAAAACATTAAGGACACCCATCTTGTCAATTAATGACCGAAACATAGGTAAAGGCAAGACCTTTGTAAAAATGTCAGCAAGTTGGAGATTCAAGCGAACAAACATGAGCTTAATATCACCACGAACAATCTTGTCTCGAACAAAGTGACAATCGACCTCAATATGTTTTGTACATTCATGAAAAATACGATTGGAAGCAATGTGAATGACTGACTTATTATCACAAAAAATTAAAGTTAGTGATGGAGAAGAAACTTGCAAATCACGTTAGCAGCTGAAGTAACCAAACCAACTCACTAGTAGTAGCAGCAAGTGCACAATACTCAACTTCGGTTGATGATCGAGAGACGGTGGTTTGTTTCTTAGCCTTCTACGAAACAAGCGAATCACCAAGGAATTACAAAAGTCGGACATTGATTTGTGGGTGTGATAGCGAGCATAGCTAGCTATTTTTCTTTGATTAATTAAGCTAGTCTTTTACAATTATTTGCCCAAATTTATGCATTTTTATGTTTTATTTGTAGGAAGTATGTGTTTGAAACTTAATTCAGCAATTGGAGTCAAATGGAGTCTTCAATCTAAAAAAAAAAAAAAATCATAGCGTCGCGACGCTATAGGCAAATTTTCCAAAAATGCGGTATCGCGACAGCGTCGCGACGCTGTCCATAGCGTCTCGACGCTGTCGCCAGATTTTCTATAAATTCATCTTTTCATGCTACGGCCAAGGGGAGTCCAATTGGTGAGATTTTAGCCCTAATTTCGACTAGAGACCTTTTGTGGGAGCTAAAGGCAAGGCCAAGGAGCGGGAATCAAGCGAGAAGACGTGGAGATCGTGACGGGGATGTGTCGGTTTCGACGGATTCGAGTTTTCCTTTCTCTTTCCCTTACCTCTTGTAGTTTTTATGGCTTTTCTTTCAATTAGTGTTTATGGTTTAAAGACTATGAATTGCTAGTTGTTTGTCTTAGGGATTGATGTAATTGTTTTAGTTTTTGGATTGATTTTAGGTATGAATGTGTTTTTATTTTATGCATGCAATTTTGTTTAATGCTTTCAATTACTTGATCACTAATTGAATGATTTAAGTGTTGAATCTAACTCGGGAGGGAGGATTTAGCCTAAGACTTACTTTGTTTAATTGCATGACTAGAGTAGAAATTCTAAGTTTGTGACGGGATTTGGAATATCTTTAGAAGCATAACAAGGACCGAACCGAATAATGCCTTGCATGTTAATGAACTTAGATAGGGATATCAAGTTAGTTTATATGCATGAGAATCAATTATACTCGGGAGAGGTAATCGTGATAAAAGTTTCCTTGGCTTGTAGAATAATTGCACGGTCAATTCATTCCTATTAATCAATCCTCAATCTTAATCAATGAAATCAATTCCCTAAGAATCTTTCCATTTGAGTCTCCACTTTTATTTTTATGCTTTTAGTCTTTACTTTTATCTTTATAATTGAGTTTTGCTCCCTAAATAAAATTGGACAAAAGTATTCACGATACTTAATTTGCTAGAAAACCAATCCAGAGGACGACACTCGTTTTACACGAAAACACTATATTATTACTTGACCCGTACACTTGCGGTTAGCAATTTGCACATCAGGGTGTCTAAGCAAGAAGCCCAATTTGCATCAACAAATGCTTTCAGTTGAAAAGAACAAGAAGCAGAGAGAAAAATCCCTTTACCCAAAACTACCCCTCAGTAACGTAATAAATAATGAGCAGCGTATAAATGAGGATGTCATGGTTAGGCAACAAACTGACTGAGCTTGTGAACAACAAACGTTATATCTGTTGGGTTTTATGCCCTAAAACTCGTAGATAGTAAATGTAAACATTTTGATATTATCAATAAAACGTTATTGAGGTTATTCAATAAAGTGTTGTTGTATGTGTTGTATTAGATTTGCATTAAATAACCCTAAGTACAATAAACTAACATACTAAGTTGTATTATGTAGTTTGAACTGTATGTGGGGACATACGGGGATCAATGTTCAAGAAACAACCTAAAGGGTCTATAGTATAGGGATAAAGTCATCTACCTTATCCTGGTGACACTATCGATATGACCCGCATTATATTTGATACAAATGCAGTGATCCAATTCGTCCGTGTAGGTTGTTGGATTTTATGCCCTAAAACGCGTAGATAGTAAATGTATCAAATTAATTAACATCAATAAAGAGTTATTGAAATTATTCAATAAGGAGTTATTGAATTTGTTATTTTTAGTCTTGCAATAATTAACCTTAAATCCAATAAACTGAACATTCAAGGTTGTTTTATGAAACTTGAACTATATGTGGAGACATACGACACTACAAGAAAAACAGTCTCTCCCGACGCCGAAAAGCGTCGGGAGAAACGCCAAAACGCGTCGAGAAAACCTCTCCCGACGCTAAACAATACGTCGGCAAGACCGTAGGGAGATCCTCGTCGGGGCTTGATCTCCCGACGAATAAACCGCGACCGTCGGCATTTCCATAAACTCCCGACGATAGGGTTGGTCCGGAAACTCCCGACGCCATTTTATTAAGCGTCGGGATATATAGTATCTCCCGACGCTAGAAGCTTAGCGTCGCGAGCGGAAGCTTCCCGACGGTTTTATTTTGGCGTCGGGAGATATGATATCTCCCGACGCTTAATATGATAGTGTCGGGAATTCTATAAAACCAATTAAATTGTGAATGATGTGCAATTGCGTCGGGAGTTGATATATCTTCCGACGCTTTCAATACGTCGGGAGTTCATTCCAAATTCTTTTTAATTCAAATATTCATATTTTCATTCGATATATTACCTGAAAATTGTTTACATTATTAATTTTACTATTTGCATTCAAATATTTATATTTTCATTCATAATATTACAAATTGCATTCAAAATGTTATAAATATTTATTTGTACAACAAAGTTCTTTAATCAAGTTCAAAATACACATAAACTTCATAAAAAGAAAAAATGAGCATAATTTTAACAAAGTTCTTTAGTCAGGCTTCAAGATTGTAGCTCTTACATCGTCAACCAAAAAACAAAAGAGCTTGATCTTTCAAAAGTCAAAATCATCCCTCGGCCCTACAAAAGAAACAAAGAACGATATAGAAAACCCTCGATCAACAACTACACTTTAAGGAAATGAAATATACACTTTAAACAACTAAAACAATCTTTAGCTATATATCCCTCAACAACTTAAACATGAATTTCAAGACCAAAACAAACCTTAGATAATATATAGAAACTTAACTAAGTTTGTTTCAAGAATGAGATAACAAACTTTTGATCAAGAACTACACTTTAACCAAATGAAGCAAACAAATGAAACGAATACGTGTAAATAAATAAACTCTAGACCTTAACCAAATGAAACAAACTTAGCTATATGAATCCCTCACCCACCCCTCAACAACCCAACATGAATTTTCTCCCCTACTTACTCTTACCCACCCCTCACCACTAATCTTAAACGTAACATGGAACCATAACTGCAGGATAGCCACATACAAAGTTTCTCAACACTAAATCATAAACAACTGATTAAACAAACTTAGTTATATATATATCTCTCACCCATCCCTCAACAACTTAACATGAATTCCAACACTGTAACAAACTTAGAAACATATATAGAAATGAGACCAACCAATTTCAACTCTCACCCACCCCTCACCACTTAACATCAAATAATTGAGTAAGAAAACAAACAAACTTAGTTGCTACCATAACTGCAGGATAGCCACATACAAAGTTTCTCAACACTAAATCATAACCAATTGATTATATATACAAACTTAGTTTTATATATATATATATATCACCCACCCCTCATATGTTTATTACATAAATGAGGAAGTTCATACCTATTTCGATGTTTCTCCTCCTTGTGACGACATGAATTGTTGGATCATTCCTCTCAAGTTTTCTAGCTCAGCTTTCGTTTCAAGTCTTGCACTCCTCTCTTCCTCAACCATTGATTCCACCTGGGTAACCTTTGCTTCTGATTACTCAAGTTTTGCCTTCAAGGATAGTTTTTATCATAAACGCCTCTTGTTATGGGCAATTTTGGACCACCCGACGCACAAGGAGCTGACGAGGACGTCCGGGCGAAAATAGGGCTGGGAAACCGACCCAGAGGAGGAACCGACCAAAGGGCCGGGCCAACTTAGCCCGACCCAAATGGTCGGCCTCGGCCCAAGGCCGAGGCCGACCATTCGGCCCGCTTGCACGGGCCGAGCTCGGTCACCTCCTCGGTCCCCAATGTCGCTAGCCGCCCCGGTTTCGCCTGGTTTGTCCCGAAACGCCTCCGAATTCCTAAAAACCCTAGGAGCACGAGCAGGTATTTATACCCCTCTTCGCCACTAAAGAAGGGGACCCGAACTCAATTCTCGACTCTCTTCCCTTGCTCTCTAGCTCTCCCTTCCGATTTCTGACTTAAGCATCGGAGGCGGTGTGGCTAGCATCACACCGGTGTGCAGGTTTTCTCTCTTTTGCAGGCCACGTCTTCCCCCTCATCTACAAATTTACCGTTGGTGGCACGTGAAGGTCAGGTGAGTTTCCTCTGACCAAAATCGACCATCAACAGTTGGCGCCGTCTGTGGGGAAGAAAGCTTGCCAAATCTGCATATCGGTCATTCCATGAGTAAGGGGATGGAGAAGGGAAATCAAGACATAAACACAGAAAATTCGGATGGTGACCGCCACCAGCGGAGGTCACGGGCTGAATCTCCTCGTCCTCGGTCTCCACTGCCCTCATCCCGAGAGAAGCAAACTGATCTCAAATTCGCTGCTCTCGAAAACAAAGTAAGTGCGATGGATCAAAATTTGTCCAGGATACTTCGTATCTTGGATAAACCTGGTCCTAGCACTAGAACCCTTGATGAGAGGCTGGTTAGGGATCCGAGGAAGGGGAAGGAGCCCCTGGAGCGCACTGCAGAATCGGAGACGAGATCGAAGGGAAAGAAGACTAGCAGCATGACCAGCAAGGTCAGGGGGCTCAAACCTACTGATCGTACGATTTTGAGGAGCCCAGAGTCAAGCACACTTAAGGGGCATGACTACACAGTTTCTACCCCAAGCTATGGTCATACTAAGACAGACCTGAGGAATCTGATCGAGGAGAAGCGCAGAAGTGCCAAAACTGCCGAATCTGAGGCCAGGGCTGCCGAAGCTGAAGCCAGGGCTGCCGAGGCCGAGGCCAGAGCAGCCGAGGCCGAGGCTAGGTTGGCCGAGGCCGAGGCCAAGAAGGACAATCTCCCCTGGAAGACTGAGCTTCTGAATGCACTGAAGGAGCTCGGAAATCCTCAGGGAGAACTACCCAAGTTAAAGGACTCAGGAGCACAAGACTTGGAAGAATTGATCGATCAAGTTGACCCGCCCTTCACAGAGGAAGTCATGAAAGCCGAGGTGCCACAGAAGTTCAAGGTACCTACATTCACACCGTACGATGGCAAGAAAGACCCTGTGCAGCATCTAAATGCCTACAAAAGCTGGATGGACTTCCACGGCGTCTCGGACGCAATCAGGTGCCGTGCCTTCTTTTTCACTTTGACAGGATCAGCCAAGCATTGGTTTGAAAGGCTGAAGAGAAGATCCATCAGCTCTTTCAAGGAATTAGCCCAAGCATTCCTTGCACAGTTCATGGGAGCCAGAGAACAGCGCAAGCCCCACATCAACCTCTTAACAGTCAAGCAGCAGCCAGGAGAGAGCTTGCGCGATTACATAACGCGTTTTAACGACGAAGCACTGCAAGTTGAGGGATACAGTGAGGGAGCAGCCCTGGTAGCCATAACAGCCGGACTGGAAGACGAGAGACTGCTCAATTCAATAGGTAAGAGCCAACCTCGAACCTACGCAGAGTTTGTCTCCCGGGCACAGAAATACATGAGCGCAGAAGAGTTGCTCAAGTCAAAGAAATCAGAACGTGAACACAAGAGGTCTTCGACATCTGACCACGACAGTAGGAAGGATAAAAAGCAGCGGACCGACGAGGGAGGCCGAGGCCGACCAGACCATGGCCGAGGCCGACCAGACCGAGCACATCCCTTTGGTAAATTCGAGAAATATACACCAACAGCTGTTCCACAGGAGCAAGTATTGATGGAGATTCGAAATACGGGACTCCTGAAATTCCCGGGAAGGATGAAGTCAAGTCCCGATAGAAGAGACAAGAGCCAGTATTGCCTTTTCCATCGAGACCATGGACATTCAACTAGGAAGTGTATTCAGTTGAAGGATGAAATCGAAGCATTGATTCAGAATGGGTATTTGAAGGAGTTCGTCGGCGAGCCCAAGGCCGAGGCCGACCAGGGATGGCCGAGGCCGAGGCTGACCAAGGATGGCCGAGACAAAGAAGAGCCCCTACGAGAGATCAGAACCATCTTTGGAGGACCAGTTGGAGGAAGTTCAAGCAGGAAGAGGAAAGCTATTGCCAGGGAAGCAAGGTTCGAGCCAGAGTATCGAGGTATGTACTCTGTCCATCTATCAAAGGCGTCCCCCCCTTTGGAGTTCACCGAGGCTGAGGCAGCAAGCATTTATCAGCCACATAATGATGCTCTGGTGGTCACTCTAATTGTGGCCAATGTGAAAATCCATCGGATCCTAATTGATGGAGGAAGCTCGGCTGATGTCTTTTCTCTAGCAGCCTTCAAAGCAATGCAGTTAGAGAGGGAACTCTTAAAGCCAAACCTTACCCCACTTGTAGGATTTGGAGGAGAGAGAGTGACCCCAGAAGGTAGCATAGAACTTCCTGTGACCTTTGGGGATGGACAGAATGCAGTGACAAAGATGATAAACTTCCTAGTTGTGGATTGTATGTCAGCCTACAATGCAATCCTTGGAAGGCCAACCTTGCATGAGATGAAGGCCATAGCTTCAACTTACCATCAGTTGCTGAAGTTTCCAACTCCGAATGGTGTGGGAGTTGTCAAAGGAGAACAGAAAGAATCAAGAGAGTGTTACTGGACCGCGCTGAAAGCCGTTAAACCACAGAGGGCCGAGGCCGACCAGAGGATGAGCCGAGGCCGAGCAGGACACACTTCCACCGATACTGAATCTGAACTTATGGAGTTTTAGGGCTTCTTATTTATTTCATTTTATCATGTAATTAGACATTATCTATTTCTGCTTCTGCCTCTTGTATAGGTTGAGTAGTTTTTCTTATTTGATTTCATTCAAGTGTAAAATTTCAATTAATGTCGAAGCCCTATTGATTCACCATAAAAGTTCAGTATTCAGGAGTGTGCACAAGACAACCGATTCAAGCATCACGAAACGCGAGCCTGGACCGTCGAGTCTACCTCGCCCCATCAGCTTGAGACAATGTGAGCCTGGACCCTGGGTCTACCTCACGAGCCATCACTTTTTGCGAGCCTGGACTACCGAGTCTACCTCGCCTCATCCAGATTGAGATTACGTGAGCCTGGACCAACGAGTCTACCTCACCTCATCTGGCTTGGGCATCTTCATATCAGGCGAGCCTGGACTACCGAGTCTACCTCGCCTCATCCAGATTGAGACTATGTGAGCCTGGACCACCGAGTCTACCTCACCTCATCTGGCCTGAGCACCCTTACATCGGGCGAGCCTGGACCACCGAGTCTACCTCGCCTCATCCAAACTTGAGATTGCATGAGCCTGGACCACCGAAGTCTACCTCACCCGAGTCTAGCTCACCTTGCTGGTTCAAAAATTGAGCACCTCTTGCCAAGGCCGAGCATAAAACTTAAAAGGTATCCTCCTCTTTACTCAGATATACTTGATGTTTCAGTGAGATTTTATTTAAAATTGGGGGCTACAAAGGGGATATGCACTCCCTATCAAACAAAAAGCACATGTTTTACCAAAAATTACATGTCCTAGCCTACTCTCCTATTGTTCTCCTACGAGGACTAACGTATGAATACAGAAAGCTAAGTTGTGAGCTAAAAAGGGCATGAGGCCGAGACCGACCCTAGCCTCTTCCCTCATTCTTCTTTTTGTAGAGATTAACTTTTTGATGCAGGATCGTGAGATCTCCCTACATTTCACTTTGTGGATAAACCCTGGATCCGGGATGATGCACTCCGAATGACCAAGTATGGGGGTCTTGGTCATTTCCCGAGGCCGACCAGCACCAAGTACGCCCCCTAAGCAAAATTAGAAGAAATGCTCAGCCACTTCCCGAGGTCGAGGCCGAGCAGGCACACTAAAAGAGGGATGGCAGTGCTAGGCCTCTTCCCGAGGCCGACCAGCACCAATTTTGCAATGCCTCACTTTTTCTCATTTCTATCTCACCTAACCCCTATTCAGGGAGTTTTGTTTTGTCTATTTCTATCCCATAATGCAGGATAGCAATGAATCCGCACAAAAGTCAGCACAGAGCAAGGATCATTACTCTTAAATCGGGCTTAAGGAGCTCAACCGATAGCACTAAGTCGCACCTGAATCCCAATTCAAGAGTGGGGGCTTAATGTTATGGGCAATTTTGGACCACCCGACGCACAAGGAGCTGACGAGGACGTCCGGGCGAAAATAGGGCTGGGAAACCGACCCAGAGGAGGAACCGACCAAAGGGCCGGGCCAACTTGGCCCGACCCAAATGGTCGGCCTCGGCCCAAGGCCGAGGCCGACCATTCGGCCCGCTTGCACGGGCCGAGCTCGGTCACCTCCTCGGTCCCCAATGTCGCTAGCCGCCCCGGTTTCGCCTGGTTTGTCCCGAAACGCCTCCGAATTCCTAAAAACCCTAGGAGCACGAGCAGGTATTTATACCCCTCTTCGCCACTAAAGAAGGGGACCCGAACTCAATTCTCGACTCTCTTCCCTTGCTCTCTAGCTCTCCCTTCCGATTTCTGACTTAAGCATCGGAGGCGGTGTGGCTAGCATCACACCGGTGTGCAGGTTTTCTCTCTTTTGCAGGCCACGTCTTCCCCCTCATCTACAAATTTACCGTTGGTGGCACGTGAAGGTCAGGTGAGTTTCCTCTGACCAAAATCGACCATCAACACCTCTCATAGGATAGATTTAACTTAATCAATGCATTTATAAAACCAAATAGTTAATTAGGAAGAACATGCAAATGGTGAGTGTTAGACTGATTAGAACTTTAATTAAATGCAAAAGACATACCAAAATGACATTTAAAAAAATTAGAGATCAAAGCTTAGAGATAAAAAAATAGAAAAGCAAGTAAATTTGTTTTATAAATTAAATGCAAATGAAAGTTCCTTTATGTAGATGTGGGGTAGAGGGATTCCATTAGAGTTATATCGGCCCTACTAGTCCTGCCACAAAAATTGGTGAGAAAATGAGACACTTATAAACTTCTTTCTTTCAAGATTCAAACAGAAATAAATATTCCCCACGAAAATAGATCACTATACTTTACTTTTTTTTTTCTTTTCACGTGTTTTCTCTCCCCCTTGCCCTCTACCCACAAAAGTTCTTGGCTACACCCTTGAAAAAGTGTAAAATGGTATTTTTATGAAAAGTTTAGGAGGTGCATATTGATATCAACAATCTAAAATTAAAGAATTTGAAGGGTGACAATTTTTCCACCTCATGCCTCATCCTCCTTAAGAGTTGCCCTTTTTTTTTTTAAGGCCTTTAGATATACTATGCAATCACTCAATCCATTTAGATATTGTTATTAAATTAAGTCATGGTGTTCAAAATAGTCCCTCAAAGTATCTTGAATCAAATGTTAAATATCATTTGACAATTGAGTGATAGTTCAAATTATGCGTTCATGATAATATATTTTTCTCTTATGAATTGTAAGTTTAAATCTCCAATCATTCCTTTATTTGTAGCTTAATATTGAACTCTTACTAAAATAAATTATTGCCAAATACAAACTACCTAGTTGTCCTTTTCAAAAAAAAAAAAAAAAAAAAAAAAAAAAAACCTACCTAGTCATTACAACCTAATAATCTATTAAGCTTTGACCCAGATAGAGAATACATTTATTGCTCTAAAGTCTATAAAAGGAAAGAGCAAATATGTAACAAGAGCAAAAGAAAAAAAAAAAAAAAGAACAAAGCAACAAGCTATGGAAGGCAAAGAGCAAGAGATTTGTGAAGTTGGTGCATGTGAATCTGCAAACCACATAGAAAAAATACAAAAGCAACAAGCTACGAATGACAAAGAGCAGGGGATATTCTCCTCAAACTCTCAAAATCATAATCCGGGCATAATGCATTTAACCCAAAACAAGCAAAAGAGAGACGGATTCTGTTGAGACAACTTTATATTGACACCCATTGAGACAAAAAGACGGTTCTAATCGTGTTGTTTTACCCTATCAATTTACTGTTGATATAGGGTAAATTATCCAAACTAAACAACTTTACATCATCCTATAACAAAATAAAAACAAACAAATTAAAAAGGAGAAAAATGAAGAACAAAAGATACATTAGTTTTATTAATTTTTTTTGAAAAGCATTAGTGTGATGTTTATCAAATGCCTTCTAATGCTTAAATCATACCAAAGCTAGTGTCAAACAAATTTGAGCAATGGGAGAGTTATTGCACATCAATAACACAATCATCTCAAGTTTCACATTCATAAAATGGAAGTAATGATTCCTAGCTAGTAATGGAGGACACGAGTAATCTATTAACGATTCAAGTTGAGTCGTAACCTCGAACAGATCTATCCAAATACCCATTTGAGAGCCACTATTCCAAAAAGGATTACTAATTTCCCTACCTAAGCATTTGGGCATAGAGCACGACAATAAAGATGAGCTCTCTTGTTGGGTATGACATATTCATTCCACTCTTCTATTTTAGAAAATGCACCTACCCTTTTAAATTATTCAACAATTTCATCCGTCACATTAAATACCATAACTTATAATTTTCAAACTTATCAATTATGACCCAATATTCAAATTATTTCCTTAACCATTTTAAACCTTCCTTTAAAACTATTTACCAAAAGAATAAAAATCTTCCTTTGAAACTAAAAAAAGAATAAAAAAATGGAGAGGAATGGCTATTCAGTTCACATCACACAGACCAAGAGGGAAAGAACCAAATTAATATTAATACCATATATTATATAAAAGAAGATTAGAACCGAGGAAACCAAAAGAAAACCCAGAAAAAATAAGAAGAAGAAGAAGAAACGAACCTATTGAAGCAAGAAAAGACGATGGCGACGGAGTGGAACAACGACGGAAGCACGAGGAAAACAACAGCGGCGGCGCAAGCAAAACGACGACGGCGACGGAGGAGAACCGACGGCGCAAGAGATTTGGAGTGCAGGGCGCGAAACTGATGGGGGTGGGCGATTTTCGGATGAAGAAAAGAAAATGAGGGGGCTTTTTTCGATTTAGGGATTTAAACGACCTTCTCCCGACGCTACCTAAAGCGGCGTCGGGAGTTACCCTCTCTCCCGACGCCCCATACTAATGGCGTCGGGAGTTCCCCAATTTTAGCATTTTTTTTCAATTTTCGTCTTCCCGACGGTAGGATAAACGCGTCGGCATCAATTTGACTACCGACGCAGTAAATAGTAGCGTCGGGAGATATTTAACTTCAATTTAATTTTCGCCTTTTTTATTCCCGACGACCAACTATAGGCGTCGGGAACTAACCCAATGCCCGACGCGTATAATTGTGGCGTCGGGAGAGTCCTTAATTCCCCACGCTATTTTTTGATTTCTTGATTACAACTACCGACGCGACAAAATGACGTCGGGAGAGGGGCTATCGCCCGACTCGTAATATAGGCGTCGGGAGTTAGTGTTTCGGGCGACGCCTTTTTTGAGCGTCGGGAGAAATTTCGTCGGAAGAGACAAATTTTCTTGTAGTGCGAGGATCAATGTTCAAGTAACAACCTAAAGGGTCTATAGTATAGGGATAAGGTTGGGTACCTTATCTTGGTGACACTATGTGATACGGTCCACTTGAAGGTGTTCATATAACACATGTGGAAGCAATTGAAGATCGGGAGCACCTAACTACATCAATTTTACATCTAAAGCATGCATGTCCTAAAGAAACCAGAACAGAGAGTTTAGAACAACCAACCTTTTGCAGCTCAATAGGTAGACCTCCGTGGATTCTTTTCTTCTCCAATCTACTTAGGACAACCCTTAGAGTCTTCCCTACTACTCTCCAGGCCAAGAACGACTTGTGGGAGTCTATAAATATAGGGAATGGGAAGGGAATGCTTGAAGGTTCAACCACTTGAGAGATATGAGGAGATGAGAGTGCGTGAGTGTAAATTCCAGCAGCATAACAGTATGGAAAATCACTCTCTTGCTTTGAATCTGATTCATACTTCATTTATAGAGAGTTCTCATGCAAGGAGAAGCCTCATGAAGCAAGACACATGGTAAATTTGCAAGTCAAAGTGGATTCTAGGTGTTCATATCACAAGACATGCAACTATGCATGGGTGAGTTGTCTTTCCACTTTGTATCAACATGCAAGAAGTGAGAATTCAACTAAATCCACTAAGTTAGGATTGAAATCAGATTTCATGCTTGCAAATTAATTCAAATTTCAATTCTAAATTGAAATTGAATTCTTTGGTAATTAATTGAAACATTTCCAACTAATTTGATATGATTAATCCAATTAATCATTGCACCTTGTGCAATCTAATTATATATGATTCCTAATTCATATATAGTATTTAAAACACTTTTAAATACATAATCTCTCATTTTCTAATTTAATTCATAATTAAATATTGTGTCAAACACAATTTACGAAAATACCCTTTTTCCCGATTTTGAACAATTCAAACAATTCAAAGTAGGGGGACCTAATGGACCTATAGATCATGGGCTCCAACGATTCGAGCAAACTGACTAATCTCATTAACCAAGCTTAACCAACATTCGTTAACTATCGAGACACTCCATTATAGCCCGATAGTTGCACTCCCCTCACTATAGATATATTTCCGTCCACTTGATTTAACCATGCTCAGTAAGTCGATCCTTCACAGGGTGTTCGTAGCTATAGCTAGGTCAAAAGTCCGTTTCACCCCTATAGTACTTCTACTTCCTTAAGTCCCACTGATCCTTTAATGAACAATTGGTTTATGGTCCAACCAATAAACCGAGTCCCTCTCGGGCCAATGAGAGGGCGGGATCCCTTTGTTCAAACCCCGGAGTCAGCACTTAAGGGAACGACCTTTCTACTATCCCTAATTTGGGTAGGAGTGAATTCCTTCTCGCACGACTATGTCCCCAGCTATCTATCCGTTCCTATCCCTGAAATGGGAGGCTTATTGAGTCGGCGATACTCAGCCACTCTCACCTATGCAAATCTAAGGATAAGCCCGAATAAACAGGAGTTCATAGTTAGCTCAGGATTAAGATCGAGTTACCTGGGTCATCATATGAAATAGCCAGTCTCGTTAGTAAACGATGTTATAAAGCGAGAGCGACTTATTTCTCGGTCTTGGTCTTATGCAAACTCATTGCATAGGGCGTCCCCACTCGCATGTCTCTACATGGACGATTTAGGATCACATCGTCTATACCATCTATAAAGTGGGCCGCGTCTCATAGTGTCCCCAGAATAAGGTACCCAGCCTTATCCCTATACTATAGACCGTTTAGGCTATTACTCGAGCTTGATCCCCTTTTATGTCTCTACATAAAGCTCAAGTGTTTATCCTATAGCCATGGATCTTAGTTTATTGGATTTGGGTTCAAGTGTTTATCTAATGTGCAATTTACCTATTCAGTAATGACTTTACTGAATTAATCTCGATAACTCCTTTATCGAATAAGTATATAATTTTGTTTAACATTCACTATCTACGAGTTTTAGGGCACCAATCCCAACAATCTCCCACTTGAACTAAAACTCTAGTTCAGTGGGATGTACTATAATCCATAACAGCAGTGGGTGTATAAAATACATGTATATTACAGAAAACGTATTACAATGTATAAATACAATAAACCAGGCCATCAGATACCGGTTACAATTCTCCCACTTGCCCTAGATTATTTTCCATACATATCTCGCAGACCTAGACCTTCTAGATGACTCTCGAACACTTTAGCCGTGAGAGCCTTCGTGAATGGATCAGCTATATTGTGCTCCGACGCTATCTTTGTGACGATCACGTCTCCTCGGTGCACAATCTCCCTTATGAAATGATATTTCCTTTTGATGTGCTTGCCTCTCTTATGACTGGGAGGTTCTTTTGAGTTTACAACTGCGCCGCTATTATCACAATACAAGGTGATAGGCAGATGCATATTCAGAATGACTTCCAAGTCAGTCAAGAACTTCTTGAGCCATACTGCTTCTTTTTGCTGCTTCGCAAGCGGCTACATATTCGACCTCCATGGTCAAGTCTGCAATGCATCCTTGCTTGATGCTACGCCATACTATTGCTCCTCCATTCAGAGTGAATACTGACCCCGATGTAGATTTCCTCGAATCTTTATCGGTTTGAAAGTCAGAATTAGTGTATCCTGTAAGGATCAAATCTTTGGAACCATACACGAGCACATAGTCGCTCGTTCTCCTTAGATACTTGAGGATATTTTTAACGGCTGTCCAGTGATCAAATCCTGGATTGGATTGATATCTACTGACAATCCCTACTGCATAACAAATATCAGGCCTTGTACACAACATGACATACATTAGGCTGCCTACTGCAGAGGCATAGGGAATTCGTCTCATGTCCTCAACTTCTTGAGGTGTCTGAGGACACTGTTCCTTAGACAAATTAATTTCGTGCCTGAAAGGTAATAGTCCCTTCTTGGAATTTTGCATTTTATATCTAACCAACAATTTGTTGATATAAGACGCTTGAGACAGGGCTAGCGTTTTGTTCTTTCGGTCTCGAACAATTTGGATCCCTAGAACATATTGTGCCTCACCCAAATCTTTCATTTGGAACTGAGTTGCTAGCCATAGTTTAATGTCAGTGAGATAACCTACATCATTCCCGATGAGTAGGATATCATCCACATACAATACTAAGAAAGCTACGGAGTTTTTGATGATCCTTTTGTAAACACAAGGCTCATCAACGTTTTGTTCAATGCCATAAGATTTGATTGCAGTATCAAATCTCATGTTCCAGGATCTAGACGCTTGTTTTAACCCATAAATGGATCGTTTAAGCTTGCAAACTTTTTGCTCTTGATCCTGAGCAATGAACCCCTCTGGCTGAGACATGTAGATACTTTCTTCAAGATTGTCGTTCAGAAAAGCAGTCTTGACATCCATTTGCCATATTTCATAATCGTAAAACGTGGCAATGGATAAAAGTATCTGAATCGACTTCAACATGGCAACAGGGGAGAAGGTTTCCTCATAGTCAATCCCCTCCCGCTGGGTAAAACCCTTTGCCACAAGTTGTGCCTTAAAGGTCTGTACCTTTCCAGCAGCGTCTCGTTTTCTCTTGTAGATCCATTTACACCCTATGGGTCTAACCCCCTCAGGTTGATCTACAAGATCCCATACTGAATTAAAATGCATGGACTCAATTTCCAAGTCCATGGCTTTAATCCACTCGTTCTTGTCAATGTTATCCATTGCTTGTTTAAAGGTTAATGGATCCTCGATCCCGTCATCAGGTATGACGACTGGGGTTTCAGTTAAACCCAAATAGCGATCAGGCTGTCTAACAACCCTCCCACTACGTCGAGATTCTCTTATTTCTTGAGAAGGACGCGATTGACTCGAGGTGCCAGCATCATCAACAACTCTTGTTGATGTTTCTGTAGCTTCGTTAGATAGTTCACTTAAAACGACTTTGCTTCGTGGCTTGTGGTCTCTGAAGTGGTCTTCTTCTAGGAATGTAGCATTTGTCGATACAAGTAATTTATTTTTCTGTGGATCGAAGAAGTATCCACCTCTCGTTTCTTTGGGATAGCCTACAAATAAGAAAAATCTAGAATGAGGCTCCAATTTCTTTGGGTTTGCCTCTAGCACGTATGCAGGACATCCCCAAATTCTGAAATGTCGTAAACTAGCTTTACGTCATTTCCAGAGCTCAAACGGTGTTTCAGAAACACTCTTTGAGGGAACTACGTTCAAAATATAAACAGCAGTTTCTACTGCATAACCCCAAAATGAGTTAGGCAACTGAGCATAACTCATCATCGAACGAACCATGTCCAACAAGGTTCTGTTTCTTCTTTCCGAAACACCATTTTGCTGAGGTGTACCAGGGGCTGAGAGTTGGGACGTAATTCCATGCTCTATCAAATAGTCTTGAAAAATCGAGTCCATATACTCTCCACCTCGATCGGATCGAAGTGTTTTAATCGTCTTACCTAATAGGTTCTCAACCTCGGCCTTGTACTCCTTGAACTTTTCAAAAGTTTCAGACTTATGATGCATCAGGTAGAGATAGCCATACCTCGAATAATCATCAATGAAACTGATGAAATATTCGTACCCTCCTCGAGCTCTAATGTTCATTGGTCCACAGAGGTCTGAATGAATGAGCTCTAGGGGCTCTTTGGCACGATTACCTTTTCCGGTAAAAGGTCATTTTGTCATCTTGCCCTTAAGGCATGATTCACAAGGAGGCAACGAGTCGTCTTCTAACTTGTTTAGAAGTCCACTTCTGACCAATCTCCCAATCCTATTGAGGTTGATATGGCCTAACCTTAAGTGCCAGAGATAGGTATCTTGAGAAACTCTTCGCTTTTTAGGTTGAGTCTCAGCAGTTTTAAACATCTCATGATTTAAAATAGCTTTAGACTCAATTGGTCTCAAAACATACAATTTATTCTTCATGTTTGCAGAGCAAACATCAATACCTCTTTTAGTTATGAACATATCATTAACAGAAAAAGAAATTGAATAACCTTGTTCCAATAAACAAGATAAAGAAATCAAATTTCTTTTAATTTTCGGAACTATGTACGCATTATCTAATATCATGTAACATTCCTTGGTGAAGAATAATTTTATGTCTCCCACTGCAATAGCCGAGATGACTTCTCCTGTTCCGACTTTAAGAATAATCTCTCTAGCTCTTAGCTGTTGCCAGGAACTCATTCCTTGAAATGAAGAACATACGTGATTAGTGGCACCTGAATCGAGTATCCAGGCAGAATTGTCGTTTTCCACTAAACACGTTTCCAAGACTAATAAATCGCATTTAGAGTCGTGGATCATGTTTTTCTTGGCTAAGCAGTTAGTTTGAGGACATTCCTCAGTTGAGACCAAACCTAAATTCTTTGCCACGTGTTTAGCGTTTAAGTAAGAATGCTTAGTCGTATGTACTAAACCGTTTAATTTGGCATTTGACAAAGCACATACGTTTTTCGACATATTGCTGAAACAAACAAATTAATCTCTATTAGAAAACTTGCACTAAACCCACTATTCATATTATCCAATCAGATTTTAGCAAAAGCAATCATCGACCCATATATACAATTGATTTATTTGCAACGGTACTTTAGGGGTTTAGAATAACTGCTACCGTAGGGCAGTCAGCTACTCCTCCTCTGAATCGAGACAATCTCGGCCAAATACTACTACCAGAATAACTCTTACTCCAATAGTTATTAGCTAACGTTAATTTGGTCAAGACCATCTTGTAAGTGTTACCCATCATTTTCAGATCGCAAAGGACGGCCCCAACAATGCCACCGTAGGGAAGAGCTAATGTTGGGAATGGCCCTAGGAAACCCTATCCATTTCTGGAGTTTGCGTTGTTTCGAATCCCATGCGCAAGCCCTCCGTAGGGTGATCGCTCCCAGGGCGACTCGCAGGCAGTGCATGGGAATCTCACGGTGCAACCTAATGGTGGAGACCGTAGGATACGTTTGACACGTTTCCTTCAACCACTTACTATGAACACTTTCCCCATTCACCTTGATATTAACCCATGCAAATACCATCCGTAAGGGGACGCTCCCAGGGCGCCTCGAGGCCAAGCATGGATCTCACGGTGTGAACTCAGGGGGACGTGAGAGTAGAAACTTAATATGAACATTTCGTTTCTATACTTTTCCTCCCACTAAAGTGTCCTAAGGTTTTAGGGTCTATTACTTAGGTAAATTCCGGCTAAATGAATCTATCTAAGTCTATGCCTTATTAAACAAGGTCTTTACACTAAATGTCTAGGTGAATTAAACTCTTTTAATAACCTAGTGACATTGCATGCTAGTAAGACTATAGTTAATTCAACTCAGGTTCCGGACCATTTGCTGGGAGAGTTCCCTTATAACCAAGGTCTTATGTCCTACTTACTCGAATTTTAAAACTATTTAAAAAAAATCTAAGTAAGACATATTTCTAATCCTATTAGAAAAGGCGATCTTAGGTCTATTTCATTTTAAACCATTTAAAGAATGACAAGATCCTAAGATCCTATGTTAGCATGCAACTCTTTGTTATAGGTTTTACGGTTTCTATTCATTAACATTTATAACTCATATAACTTTTAATGAATTAACCCTATAACATACTTTCTAATGGTGTTTTAAAGCATATAACAATCAATCATTTAAGTTATAAACAAAGCACCATTTAGAAACAACCTATGTCTAGGTGTGTATAACCCTTTATACTACGATGTCTAGGTGAAAACCCTTTAAAACCTCACATCGCTCACGCATGCTCATAAAACTCGAGTTAACTTAACTCAAGAACCGACTCAATGCCCAGGTAGGAGGTGTTCCGTAAACCGTCAACTTAAATACCTCCAGCCTTAGACAGCATCTTGTCGGGTGAGTTCTCTTGTAACCGTTGTTTTACAAGATATCAACCTAAACTATGCAAGTTGATCGAATTGGTGGTTCATTAACCTAAGTGAGCATGCACTTTATCTTGTTATAGATTTTAGATTTCTATCTCATTTATAACAATTATAAGATCAATCCATAACAAGCCTAATTTGAATATAACACTCTAATCAAACTAAAGAAATTTCATGCTTCATGCTTGGTTAATTTTATCTTTTAATAAAAAAAACTATTATAAGAATTAATCAATTTGAAAATTAACCATTCAAGCATGAATCTCCCTAAATTAATATAACATTTATATTAATTAACATGAAATTTCTTTTATGCATTAGTAATTATTAATAACTCTTATAATAATTGAATTAATGCATGATCATGCTTTCCTATGGTGGGGTTTTAAAACTATATGGCATGCTCATAATGCACATATAATTAATCTAATTTAATTATACATTCAACAATGCATAAATAAATAAAAACAACCTAAAGTGGATTGGTTTGGCAATTTTAAACAAGCAATTAACTAATTATTACAATAATAATTATTAACAAAAGCTTGTAACGATCCCGAGCACCACGAACCAACCCGAACCGCCCCTCCATGGACTCTGAACCGACCTTCTAATGTGTGTAAATGGGCTGAACCAGCTGCAGGCAAACCGAACCGGACCCCAACTCAAGCTGCTGAACCGAACCGGACTGAAAATTTCAAGAATCTGGAAAATCTGTTCTACAGCGTCAGGACACTACATGAAGAGCGTCCCGATGCTCTCGCGACAAGCAGCTTCTGGTTCTGTTTTCTGCTTGCGTCTTCTCCAGTTTTCTTCGATTTTACAGCCTATATGGACTCTATTGACTCTATAAAAATTACAGACTCTAGAACACACATTAATGCTCATACATTACCGATTAATTACATTTTCATAAAGGAATGAAAGCTCAAACAATTGCCAAACCAGAAAACTCCACTTTAGCACCCAGAAAAATTCATTTTCAGAATGATACCCACCACAACAAAATTGATGCAAGTTAAGTGCTCTAATCATGCTCTGATACCAATTGAAGGTGTTCATATAACACATGCGAAAGCAATTGAAGATCGGGAGCACCTAACTACATCAATTTTACATCTAAAGCATGCATGTCCTAAAGAAACCAGAACAGAGAGTTTAGAACAACCAACCTTTTGCAGCTCAATAGGTGGACCTCCGTGGATTCTTTTCTTCTCCAATCTACTTAGGACACCCCTTAGAGTCTTCCCTACTATTCTCCGGGCCAAGAACGACTTGTGGGAGTCTATAAAGATAGGGAATGGGAAGGGAATGCTTGAAGGTTCAACCACTTGAGAGATATGAGGAGATGAGAGTGCTTGAGTGTAAATTCCAGCAGCATAACAGTATGGAAAATCACTCTCTTGCTTTGAATCTGATTCATACTTCATTTATAGAGAGTTCTCATGCAAGGAGAAGCCTCATGAAGCAAGACACATGGTAAATTTGCAAGTCAAAGTGGATTCTAGGTGTTCATATCACAAGACATGCAACTATGCATGGGTGAGTTGTCCTTCCACTTTGTATCAACATGCAAAAAGTGGGAATTCAACTAAATCCACTAAGTTAGGATTGAAATCAGATTTCATGCTTGCAAATTAATTCAAATTTCAATTCTAAATTGAAATTGAATTCTTTGGTAATTAATTGAAACATTTCCAACTAATTTGATATGATTAATCCAATTAATCATTGTCACCTTGTGCAATCTAATTATATATGATTCCTAATTCATATATAGTATTTAAAACACTTTTAAATACATAATCTCTCATTTTCTAATTTAATTCATAATTAAATATTGTGTCAAACACAATTTACGAAAATACCCTTTTTCCCGATTTTGAACAATTCAAAGAATCCTATCTTATTGTTCTTGGCTTTATTCCGATATGAGCTAGTAGGGGGACCTAATGGACCTATAGATCATGGGCTCCAACGATTCGAGGCTAACCGACTAATCTCATTAACCAAGCTTAACCAACATTCGTTAACTATCGAGACACTCCACTATAGCCCGATAGTTGCACTCCCCTCACTATAGATATATTTCCGTCCACTTGATTTAACCATGCTCAGTAAGTCGATCCTTCACAGGGTGTTCGTAGCTATAGCTAGGTCAAAAGTCTGTTTCACCCCTATAGTACTTCTACTTCCTTAAGTCCCACTGATCCTCTAATGAACAATTGGTTTATGGTCCAACCAATAAACCGAGTCCCTCTCGGGCCAATGAGAGGGCGGGATCCCTTTGTTCAAGCCCCGGAGTCAGCACTTAAGGGAACGACCTTTCTACTATCCCTAATTTGGGTAGGAGTGAATTCCTTCTCGCACGACTATGTCCCTAGCTATCTACCCGTTCCTATCCCTGAAATGGGAGGCTTATTGAGTCGGCGATACTGAGCCACTCTCACCTATGCAGATCTAAGGATAAGCCCGAATAAACAGGAGTTCATAGTTAGCTCAGGATTAAGATCGAGTTACCTAGGTCATCAAATGAAATAGCCAGTCTCGTCAGTAAACGGTGTTATAAAGCGAGAGCAACTTATTTCTCGGTCCTGGTCTTATGCAAACTCATTGCATAGGACGCTCCCACTCGCATGTCTCTACATGGACGATTTAGGATCACATCGTCTATACCATCTATAAAGTGGGCCGCGTCTCATAGTTTCCCCAGAATAAGGTACCCAGCCCTATCCCTATAGTATAGACCGTTTAGGCTATTACTCGAGCTTAATCCCCTTTTATGTCTCTACATAAAGCTTAAGTGTTTATCCTATAGCCATGGATCTTAGTTTATTGGATTTGGGTTATCTAATGTGCAATTTACCTATTCAGTAATGACTTTACTGAATTAATCTCGATAACGCCTTTATCGAATAAGTATATAATTTTGTTTAACATTCACTATCTACGAGTTTTAGGGCACCAATCCCAACACCACTATGTATTCGATACAAACACATTGATCCAACGCATTCATGTAGTGGACATGCGAGTGGGGGTATCCTATGCAATGAGTTTGCATAAGACAAGACTGTGAAATAGTAACCACTAGATGTAACACCGTTGACTAGTTAGGTTTCTATTTCAATAGGATGACCTAGGTAACTCAATCTTAATCATGAGTGTGTTATGGACTCCTTTTCATGAGGGATTATCCTTAGATTTATATGGGTGAGAGTGGCCAGAGTCGCCGACTCAATAAGGCTACCATTTTAGGGATAAGATCGAGTGGGGGCTGGGAACATAACAACATAAGATAGAATTCACTCCTTCCCGTCTTTAGGACAAGTAGATAAGTGTTCCCTTAAGGGCTAATTTCGGGTCTTGAACAAGGGCACCCATCCTCTCCTGGCTCGAGAGGAACTTCCGTTTACTGGTTGGACCATAAACGGGTTGTTCATTAGAGGAATCAATGGTACTTAAGGAGACAGAGGTAACCTAGGGGTAAAACGGTAATTTGACCCAGCTGGCGTTACAAACACTCGTGAAGGATTGACTTACCGTTATTGGTCTATATCCGTGGACATAGAAATATTCTACAGTGAGAAGAGTGCAACTGTGGGTCTTTAGTGGAGTGACCCACAATTAATGAACATTGGTTAAACTGATTAATGAGTTTAGTCATTTAACCTCATATCATTGAAGCTTCTGATCTGTAGGTCCATTAGGTCCTCCTGCTAGCTCATAGAGGGTAATTAGGAACAAGTAGTATTGAAAGCAATTTGAATAGTTCAAAATCCATTATGGGAAATCAAAATTAATATAATGTATGTGATACGTTATAATATAAAGTTTAATTTAAGATTAAACTTTATTAATTGAGAGAAATATTTAATTGTAGGCTTAAATTAAATATGAGATATTTAATTTAATAATTAATTAATTGGAGATTTAATGAATTATTTAATTTAATTTGACTTGATTTAATTGAAAACTATAGGTTATGTGGGAGATATTCATTTAAATATGATTTAAATGAAATTAGTTAAATTTGATTTAATTATTGATTTAATTAATTAATTAATTAAATGAATCCCCATCCTATTAGAATTGGGAAGAGTAATTAATTATTAATTAATTAAATATATCCCTAACCTATTATGAATAGGAAAGAGATATGACACTCTATATAAAGGACATAATGCCTTCCCAATTGACATAACTCATAACACAAGACTTTGCTCTCAAGTAAAATTTCTGTCTAGGAATTTCACAACGTTCTAGTGAAATTCTTTTTTCCCAAAATTCAAGAACACCAAGTCCCACAACTTGGTTCCTAGTCCCAGAGATATAGCAGTGGAAGATCTCGGTGGTAGTGTCCCTGCTGTGATCATATTATTCTTGGTGGGAGTTCATTGAAGAAAGTCTTCAAAAAGTAAGTATTTCATTCTTTAATTATTAGATTTAGATCTAATGCATTCTTAGCCTAGTTTATATACAGAATTGTTCTGTATGATTTGCCAATGTACCGGTATTTTAGAAAACTTAATTAAAAAACGAATTGGTCCTATACGCTTCTGTTGGGAATTTATGAATTCCAATCCTTCATAGGTGACATGCGAGTGGGGGTATCCTATGCAATGAGTTTGCATAAGACTAGACCACAAAATAGTAACCGTTAGATGTAACTCCGTTGACTAATTAGGTTTTTATTTCAATAGAATTGCCTAGGCAACTTAGTCTCAATCTTGAGTGTGTTATGGACTCCTGTCCACGAGGGATTGTCCTTTGATTTGTATGGGTGAGAGTAACCAGATCACCGACTTAATAAGCCTACCATTTTGGGGAAAGATCGAGTGTGGAACTGGGAACATAACAATACAAGATGAAATTCACTCCTTCCCGCCTTTAGGGTAAGTAGATGAGTGTTCCCTTAAGTGGTATCTCCAAGACTTAACAAAGGGCCCTACCTTCTCATTGGCTCGAGAGGGACTTCTGTTTATTGGTTGGACTATAAACATATTTTTCATTAGAAGATCACTGGCACTTAAGAACACAAAGGTAACCCAGGGTTAAAATGGTAATTTGACCTAGCTGGTGTTACAAACACTCGTGAAGGACTAACATGCTGTTACTGGTCTACCGTGGACACAAAAATAATCTACAGTGAAAAGAGTGCAGCTGAGGGTCTTTAGTAGAGTGAACCCACAGTTAACGAATGTTGATTAATGAGATTAACGAGTTTAGCCAATTAATCTCGTATCGTTGGAGCTTCTGATTTGTGTTGGGTTTTATGTCATAAAACTCGTAGTTTGTAAACATTAAACATATTCTATTTTACAATAAAGATGTTATTGAGGTTATTCAGTAAAGATATTATTGAATAAGTGAGTTGCATGATATTTAACCTAAATCCAATAAAGATGTCATTGAGGTTATTCAGTAAAGATATTATTGAATAGGGACATAAGGTTGGATCAAGTTCAAGTATATAGCCAAAAAGGTCTATAGTAAACGAAAGGGGCTGGGTACCTTATCTTGGGGACACTATGGACGCAACCCACTTTGTATGGAGTACAAACGATGTGATCCTGAATCGTTCATGTGGAGACATGTGAGTGGGGCATCCTATGCAATGAGTTTGCATAATACCGGACTGCGAAATAAGTCACTTTCACTTTATAACGTCGTTTACTGTTGAAAGTGACTATCCCATGCGATGACCTTGGTAACTCGATCTTAATCTTGAGCTAACTATGAACTCCTGTTTATTCGAGATTATCCTTTGATCTGCATGAGTGAGAGTGGCCAGACTTCGCCGACTCAATAAGCCTACCTTTTTGGGGATAAGACCGAGTAGATAGTCTGGGACATAGTCTTGCAAGATGGATTTCACTCCTACCCGATTAAGAGATAGTAGAAAGGTTGTTCCCTTAAGTGTTGACTCTGGGTCTTGAACAAGGAGTCTCACCCGCTCATTGGCCCGAGAGGGACTCAGTTTAGTGGTTGGACCACAAACAATTTGTTCATTAGAGGATCAGTGGAACTTAAGGAATAAAAAGTACTATAGGGGTAAAATGGACATTTGACCCGGCTATAGTTACGAACAACCTGTGAAGGGTCGACTTACTAATCATGGTTATATTGAGTGGAGGAAAATATATCTATAGTGAGGGGAGTGCAGCTACTGAGCTATAGTGGAGTGTCCCGGTAGTTAACGAATGTTACTTGACTAGGTTAATGAGATTAGCTGGGTAATCTCGAATCGTTGGAGCCCATGATCTGTAGGTTCATTAGGTCCCCTTACTAGCTCATATCGGAATAAACCTAGAACAAAGTGATGGGAGAGTTTGAATCATTCATAATCGGTTTAGGGAGTATATGTCGACTATATACAATATTATCGACATAATGGTTTAATTACGAATTAAACTATTGTTTGAGAGAGTTGAAATATTTAAATATGATTTAAATACTATTCATGTGAATAGTGATTCATGTTTGGAAAATCGTTTGGAGAAAGGTTGGGATTAGGTACGGTGCAAAGTATTAGTTTAATATTTTATATTAAATTAATATTATATAATTGATTAAATTCATGTTTAATTAATTACTATTAATTTGAATTTAAAATAATTATGAATTGTTTTAATTGAAATTAAGAAAAGAAATTGTTTTCTTGGATTTTATGAAAATACAAGAAAACATGGAGTTAGTGGTTTACACCTCGATTGTGCATGAAATCTCATTGATACAACACATTCTTGCATGAAAGCTCCTCATGACACCTCAATTGCCACTAATCCCTTCTCCTAAGATGTGTCATTCTTTGGTAAATCAAAGATTCATGTAATTCTCTATTGATAGAGGATTTGAAGGTGGAGAAAATCAGAGTTTTGCTTAGTGTTATGCTGCTGAAATCTTGTCTCAAACTCAAGCTCTCGAAGAACCTCCTAAAGCTTGGACCTCCAAGCATTTCACTTCCAATCCCCATCACAAAAGGATCCCACAATCCGTTCTGAGTCTAGAGAATAGTGGGGAAGATTCTACCGGTTGTCCGTGATACATTGGTGAAGGAAAACAACCAATGTAGCTGAACAAATTTTAGCTACAAAAGGTAGGAGCTAAAACTCTCTGTTTCGGTTGTTTTGAACAAGCATGCTTAAAGTCTAAAATTGATGTCGTTAAATGCATTAGATCCTAAATTCCTTCTGCATGCATTAACACCTTCAATCTGTAGGTCCATTAGGTTCCCTTCCTAGCTCGTAAAGGGTATTGAGGTAGTTTAGTCTTGAAATGTTCAAATTCACTAAGGAAATTAATATAACTGAAGGGATAAAAGTGAAGGGATAAAAGCCCTACGCAGCGAAAAAAATACAGAACCTACTCAGAGTCTTTAGTTCTAATCGAAATACCAATAAAAATTGCAAAACAAATAACAGTAGTAAAATTAAATAAACATGTTGTACAAGGTCATAAAACATGCTTAAAAATCATAATAAAACCTAGCTCTAATCTAGATAATGTGACCCTATTGATCAAGAACCGAAATACTCACTACTGTAGACGTTCTTGATCGAAATTCGCCAAGTTCCTTGCCAAATACCAGAAAATACAGCAAGCTTCTTTGCTGGAATTTTTCGCACAAACACCACCAAATGGTTACATCGATATTCTCACTGGATCAATGGTTGAGGTTGCTTGTGGGAACAAAGATTTCTAAGGATTTTGGAGAATTTTTGTTCTCTGTAAAGCACGAGAGAATAAGAGGGATTGAGAGAGAATGAGGATTTTCCAGATGCACACCAACATACGAATGAGGGAGAATGAGATCTAACGGATGATTAGTAACTCCCGCTCTTGAAAACCTCTTAACGTGTAACTCCCCCTAAGTTAGTGGGTTGAAATTTTATTTATCAGTTAACATAACTGATAAAGTATTTAATTAATTAGCAAATATAATTAAATAATTAGATTACCAATTAATCTTAATTTTATTTACATAAATCACATTTATATAAATTTCCCACATAACCTATAGTTTTAATGTAATTCAATTAAATCAAATTTAACTAAATTATATTAAAACCAAATAATTAATTAATACTATAATTAAATATCAAATATTTAATTATATTTCTCTCAAATAAATTATAGTATTAATGTGCATTTAATGCGCATTAATTTTAACCTATAGTTTTAATATGAATCAAATTCATATTTTAACTAAAGATTCGAACCCTTTCGAATATTCAATTCTCCCTTAGAAATTTACCTCAATGTCCTAAATGAGCTACCGGTGGGACCTAATGGACCTACAGATCAAAAGCTCCAACGATATGAGATTAATTGGCTAAACTCATTAACCAAGTTAATCAATGTTCGTTAACTGTGGTTCACTCCACTATAGAACCACAGTTGCACTCTTCTCACTGCAGGTATATTTCTGTGTCCACGGATATCGACCAATAACAGCAAGTCAGTCCTTCACGTGTGTTCGTACCCCAGCTAGGTCAAATTATCGTTTTACCCTGGGTTACCTCTTTATCCTTAAGTCTCAGTGCTCCTCTAATGAACAACCTGTTTGAGGTCCAACCAACAAACAGAAATCCCTCTCGTACCAGAGAGAGGGCAGGACCCATTGTTCAAGATCCGGAGACACCACTTAAGGGAACACACCTCTACTTACCCTAGAATCAGGAAGGAGTGAATCTCATCTTGTGTGACTATGTTCCCAGCTCCCCACTCGGTCTTGTCCCCAAAATTGTAGGCTTATTGTAAACCCGAGACTTTCCTTGGATCATTTACTCTTGTCATCTATTGTGGTTTCATTGTTGAATTTAAGTTGTTGGGATTTCCTAATTTAAAAGAAGAAAAGGAATGAAGAAAAGAATGGAAATAAGGAAGAAAAGAAAAGAAAAGAAAAGAAAAGGAAAAGGAAAAGGGAAAAAGGAAAAAAAAAAAAGAAAGAAAACGGGAAAAGCACTTTCGGTGCTTAAAAACCCACCACCGACTAGCATTCTTATCAGCCCATTTTCAGCCCAATTTCTCATCATTTTCCATCCAAAGTTTCAGAGCACTTGAGGGAGAGAGTGAAGGAAGAATAAGAAGAAGAATTTCGTGGTTTTGAGGTTGAAGAAGATAGGAAAAGCTCATGCAAAGCCAGCCATAGCAGAATCTGAGTTCAACTTGTCAACCCCTGGTTTTTTATTCGGTTTGAGCTACACAGAATGAATTAAGAGGTGAGGTTTGTTTTCTTGAACGTTAATCCATTTTCTAACCAATTTCATGAAGGAAGCTTGAGCTAAATCTGATGAGAAGTTTATGGTTTTTGAAATGGAAAACAGAGCACAGGATTTTCATGCAAACCAGGAGGATCTCTGGTGTTCTCTGGTGTTTTGAGCATTCTGGGGTGTACAAGTTGAATCAGAAGCTCTATTTGATATGGTTGGAAAGCTTATTCAATTTCCTACAACTCTCATGAAGAATTCGTGAGCCAAAAATGACTTGAAGTAGGTTTAATGTCAGGAGAAAGATAAAGGGTAGCAGAGAAGCTCAAATCTGTGTTGTCTGTGTTCGGGGCGTTTCTGGGAAAATTGGTTGGGAATCTCGTTTTTATTTCTTCAGGTATGTTGTAGAGTGTTCGAAAATGAAGAGTTTGATGTGTATTACATTAATTTCGGTTAAGTATTGAGGAAGTTATGGATATTGGAAGTTAGGGTATAGAATCTGGAAAATCTGGAAAGTAGAATGTGAATGTGATTCTTAATTCAATTGTTTAGAAATTCATGAGCATGGAAAGACAAAGCTATCTATGGTTCTAATGCTCGGTTTTGGTTGTTTGTTAGGCCAAGAGGAAATAGGTCGAGTCTATAGACCAGGAAACTAGCTAAGACTGTGAGTGACAAAATGAATTTCGAAAATTGTTTCCAACGGTTGTTCATGTTTAGATGTTTTACATGCTTTTCTATAAATGATACATGATTTTTATGAATGGTTTCAAGCTTAAGTTATGAGCTTAGATTTTCTAATGAGATTTATAAATGAGCACGTGATTATTGAGTTTCAGAAAAATAGTTGAAACGACATCCTTTTAAGTCAAGCATGCGTTAGCAAGAATTATTTAAAGATTTTCGGTTTTTCCACGAGCAAGCTAAATAAGCTTGAGTTTTACGAGGGATAACGATAAGCAGGCATGTTCTAACGTTTTCATGGGATTTTCTGAGATTTCTATTGACTACATGACTGAGATATTGAGCCCGAGGCTATATGGTACCGTGTGCACACAGGTTATATTCCGTTGTTGACGTTGAGTGTACTCCGTGACAACGATGCTGTCGTGAGTGCTGGGCGGGCCCCACTACGACAAAGACGATGGGAGTGCTGGGCTGGCCCCACAACATCGTAGGACTAGTAAACGTTGGTTGTACTGGGCGTGCCCTACACAACGTAGATCGGTCATGTTAGTTAAAATGTTTGATGTACTTGATATGTCTTGCTAGATTTTTTTAATGAGAGCCTGCGATGTTTTTAAGAAAGCTTTTATCGTTGCACGTTTATGTTTTAACGCCTTGGTTGAGTATCTTTATACGTTTAAAGTTTTATCACGTGTTCTGATTTTCGAATGTACAGTTTTAAAGTTAGTCACTCACTGGGCTTCGTAGCTCATTCTTTCAAAATGTTTTTCCACTTTCAGGTAGAGATCGAGCTCCCGGTGCCTGATACACTGCCAACGTCTGCTGAGAGTTCCAGATCAAGCTCCAGTACGTGGGTGGAGTTGTATATCAAGACCGTCTATATTGTAAATGTTTTGTAAGGATTGGACAATTTAGTCCTAGAGGTCGTGGTTGTATAAACCCCATTTGTATATGTTTTTGGTTGTGAAATCTATATCAGGTTATTTTCCAAATCGAGTTATGTCAGGGCTGCACCTCGTGTATATTAGAAGGTTTTCAGGGATTCCGCTATGTTGTGTTTCATGTGGAATGTTTTATATCTAAGATTAGTATGTTTATCAGGTTCTACGTTTCAGGAGGGTCAACGGGTATCGTTAGAGGAGGACGATGTTCGTTGGCTTCACGCCATCTTCCGGACTAAGCTAGTAGGTGGTCTGGGAGGGGGTGTGACACTTGTTGAGTCGGCGAATAGGCCACTCTCACCCATACAAATCAAAGGACAATCCCTTGTGAACAGGAGTTCATAACCCACTCAGGATTGAGACCAAGTTGCCTAGGTCATCCTAGTGAAATAGAAACCTAGCTAGCTAACGGTGTTACAACTAGTGGTTATCTATTTCCCGGTCCAGTCTTATGCAAACTCATTGCATAGGATACCCCCACTTGCATGTCCACTACATGAACGCGTTGGATCATTGCGTTTGTATCACAATACAAAGCGGGCCGTATCCATAGTGTCACTAGGATAAGGTACTCTGGCCTTATCCCTATACTATAGACCCTTTAGGTTGTATCTTGAACATTGATCCTCATATGTCTCTACATACTAGTTCAAGCCTCATACTAATAACCTAGGATGTTTAGTTTATTGGATTAGGGTTAATAAGACAAGATCACTCAATACAAACAAGATAAATGAATCATACATCATTTTATTAATGTTCGGTCAAATGTTACATTTACTATTTACGAGTTTTAGGGCATAAAACCCAACAAGAAGCCCTTTCGCAGCGGAAGAATTCAGAGAACGAAACACTTTTTTTAAAAAACGTTTTAAATACCAATACAGAGGCAAAATTTACAGCAACGTTTATCAAATAAAAGCTGTAGATTAAGGCTATAAACATGCTGTGAAATTGATTTAGAAACTAATTTCTAATCATGTGAATCCTACTAATGAAAAGAGGTCAAGAACACTTACTCACGATTGAAGACTTGACCGAAATCGCCAAATTCTTGGATCTAAGTCTGGAAATACAGCAACCCTTTTCTTGGAAAAACTCCTTGATAATCACCACGAACACCATCACAAAAATCCAACCGGTATTCTCAAAAGGCTCTTGATGAGGAGAAAAACTTGTGGGAGTTTTTTCTTTCCTCACTGAAGGGAAAATGATGGAGAATTTCTTCTATAGATTGCAGAGAACGAGAGAATGTGTCAGTGATCAAAAGAGAGTATTCAACGATAATCCCCAAAATAACTCCCTTAAGATGTGCACCATCCATACGGTTAGGGGAAGTGGGAGAACAACATGTATCCCCATACATGTGTCCCTCTCCATCAGTTAACTGATGGGTTAAAACTTTTATTTTATAAAAACAAATTAATTAGAATAAAAACCATTAATATAAAACAATTAATTAAACCAATAATTGATTTAATTAATTAACTAAATCATACAAATCATATTTATATGATTATTCCCCACATAACCTAAAGTTTTAACATAATTTAATTAAATCCAATTAAATTAAATCAAAACAAATAATTAATTAATATTCAAACTAATAAATTATTAAATTGAATATCACATATTCAATTATATTTCTCTCATATAACCTATAGTTTTAATGTGCATCCCATGCGCATTAATTTTAACCTGTAGTTTCAATATGAATCCAATTCATATTAATTTTAATATTTGAACTCCTTCAAATATTTAATTCTCTCATAAATTAATTTTGAATCAATATTCAAAATAAATTTATATTATAAAGTTTAAATAAAATAAAACTTCATATTATAACGTATCTCCATACATTATATTATTTCCCTTAGTTAATTTACCTCAATGCCCTAAATGGGCTACTGGTGGGATCTAATGGACCTACAGATCAAAAGCTCCAACGATATGAGATTAACTGACTAAACTCATTAAACAAGTTAATCAATATTCGTTAACTGTGGTTCACTCCACTATAGAACCACAACTGCACTTTTCTCACTGCAGATATGTTTCTGTGTCCACGGATATTAACCAATAACAGCAAGCCAGTCCTTCACAAGTGCTCGTAACACCAGTTGGGTCAAATTACCGTTTTACTCCTAGGTTACCTCTACATCCTTAAGTATCAGTGCTCCTCTAATGAACATGTTTGAGGTCCAACCAATAAACAAAAATCCCTCTCGTGCCATAGAGAGGGCAGAGCTCTTTGTTCAAGACTTGGAGACACCACTTAAGGGAACACTCATCTACTTACCCTAAAGTCGGGAAGGAGTGAATTCCTTCTTGTGTGATTATGTTCCCAGCTCCCCACTCGGTCTTGTCCCCAAAATGGTAGGCTTATTGAGTCGGTGTGTAGGCCACTCTCACCCATACAAATCAAAGGACAATCCCTCGTGAACAGGAGTCCATAACCCACTCAGGATTGAGACTAAGTTGCCTAGGTCATGCTAGTGAAATAGAAACCTAACTTGTCAACGGTGTCACAGCTAGCGGTTACTATTTCGTGGTCCGGTCTTATGCAAACTCATTACACAGGATACCCCCGCTCGCATGTCCCCTACACGAACGCGTTGGATCATTGCGTTTGTATCAAATAAAAAGTGGGTCGTATCCATAGTGTCAACAGGATAAAGTACTCAGCCTTATCCCTATACTATAGATCCTTTAGGCTGTAACTTGAACAATGATCCCCATATGTCTCCACATACTGTTCAAGTCTCATACTAACAACCTAGGATGTTTAGTTTATTGGATTAGGGTTATTTAGGCAAGACAAACATAATACTAACAATAATAATTGAATAATGCATCAAAGTCATTTGATTAATGTTCGGTCAAATGTTACATTTACCATCCACGAGTTTTAGGGCATAAACCCCAACAATAATGTATTGTGATACATTATAATATAAAGTTTATATTTTAATTAAACTTGATAATATAAATTTAGATTTGGATATGATTGAAAATTAATTTATGAGAGAATTAAATATTTTAAGGAGTTCAAATATTAATTTAATATGAATTGGATTCATATTAAAAAATTAGGTTAAATATAATGCGCAATGGATGCACATTAAAACTATAGATTATGAGAGAAATATACAATTGAATATGATTCAAATTAAACATGCGATATTTGTTCGGTTTTATGGCCTAAAACTTGTAGATAGTGAATGTAACAAATTTTATACTTCAACAATAATGTGTTATTGAGGTTTCTCCAATAATGTGTATACGATATAGACACATTGATCCAAAGCGTCCATGTAGTAGACATGCGAGCGGGGGTATCCTATGCAATGAGTTCGCATAAGACCTGACCACGAAATAGTAACCATTAGATGTAACACCATTAACTAAATAGATTATTATTTCAATAGGATGACCTAGGTAACTTGATCTTAATCCTCAGCGTGTTATGATCTTCTTTTCACGACGGATTGTCCTTTGATTTGTATGGGTGAAAGTGGCCAAATTCGCCGACTCAATTAGCCTACCATTTTAGGGACAAGACAGAGTGGGGGTTGGGAACATAACAACACAAGATGCAATTCACTCATTCCTGTTTTAGGGTTGGTAGATGAGTGTTCTCTTAAGAGCTAATTCTGGGTCTTGAACAAAGGGATTCTGCCCTCTCACTGGCTCGAGAGAGACTTCTGTTTATTGGTTGGGTCATAAACAAATTGTTCATTAGAGGAATCAGTGGTACTTATGGAGATAGAGATAACTTAGGGGTCAAAGGATATTTTGACCTAGCTAAAGTTAGGGCCGTTTGAGATTTTGGAGAGAATTTGTCATGTGGCTTATTGTTTGGCTTTGCCACCGTCTTTCTCAGCACTTAATGATGTGTTTCATGCATCGATGCTGCAAAGATACATGAAAGATCTGTCTCATGTGATTGATTATGAGCCTTTAAGGCTGAATGAGAACTTCAGTATGAAAATAAGCTAGTTCGAATCATTACCTACGATAACAAAACTCTTCGAAACAGAGCGATAGCTTTGGTCAAAGTGCTTTGGCAGAATCACCAGATTCAGGAAAGCAACTTCGGAAAGAGAAGATGAGATGAGAGACTAGTATCCAAAGCTCTATCAAGACTAGCAACTTTCGAGGGCGAAAGTTTTTAAGGGAGAAGGAACGTAATGTCGGTAATTCAAGGTAAAACTCAATTTCTCTAATCTTGGGTTAACTTGGTTTAATTTCGTAGATTTAGTGTAAAGTATGACATTTAAATGGAAGGAATTGGTGAAATTGTAATTAATAAAGCTGGGATGGCATTATTGTAAATAGATGGATGTTTGAGCCAAGCCAAACCCTAATAGCTTATTTTAAAAAGAGTGCATGCAGCCCTAGGTATACTTCCATCTTCATCTTCTTCAACTCATCTCCTCTCCCTCCCGTCAGCTACACTCTTAAGATCCATCTTCGACGCCATTCTTCTTCTTCCGGCCAGCAACTCCTTCGCGTCTTCTCCGGCAGCTTCCAGGCGATGCAGCGGCAGTTCGTGGTCGACCTTCGCGGGCGGTTAGGCAGGTGAGTTGGGTGCGAGTTTATTTTCGAATCTCTCTCTTTCTCGTCGAACGCTCTCTCTCTCAATCCTTCCTTCTCGATTCTTCACTGGGTTGCGACATTAGGTGTTGATTTTCGGCTGGTTCGTGCACGCGTAGCAACTGCAGGTTGTATTTCCGACAAGGGGCGTTGAGGGGACGCGGGTTGCTGCTGTTTGGGGCAGTTTTCCAGCAATTTTCGGTGAATTGAAGCGAGTTAAGTCTTGGGTAAGTTGTATTGAAGGTGGTTTTGGTGGGTTTTAGCTTGAAATCAAATACCCATTAATGTTGGGTCTTGAATTTAAGGTACCCATTGAAATTAGAGTGTGAGTCGTCGAATTTGGGCCAAATCTGAACCGAACCAACAAGTTATTACTCTCTTTTGGGTGAGTGTTTTGATTTGATAAGCTACTTTAATTTAGTTGGAGCTTAGTTGAATGTTCAATGTAAAAGACTATTGATTTTGGAATCTCTATGTGTAGGATTGTCTTGATCTTGATCAAGATCAACATCCTTATAAGGTTATCGGGCTTTTGATTAGTCAAGGATCAATTAAGCTAGGTAAGTGGCTTTACTACTGGAAACACTTAGGCTAGGTTGGAAAATTGTGTGCTCTTAGGATAAAATTTTCATGTATGATTGTTATGTGATGCAAGACTCGATGACACAAGAGCTATGAATTTATTTCTTATATGAACCATGATAGACTACGAAATTTTTTGTCATGCATCATTGATGATTTTATGTGCATTTTCATGAATTATGATGTTTTGATATGGGACCCCATGC
Organism: Luffa aegyptiaca; assembly: GCA_017139565.1. Classification (NCBI taxonomy): domain Eukaryota; kingdom Viridiplantae; phylum Streptophyta; class Magnoliopsida; order Cucurbitales; family Cucurbitaceae; genus Luffa; species Luffa aegyptiaca. The sequence goes on along the minus strand of CM029405.1, from coordinate 17,192,898 downwards.
TTATGTATGTTTCATGAAACTAAAAGAACCATGTTCTTGGCAATTACCTTAGAGGAAATTGATGTACATCTAGAGGAACCTGAGGTACTGTAGGCGAGATTCGACCCCACTAATTAGGTGCCAACTGACTATTAGATGGGACGCATTCTCTAGAGGATGCCTATGGTATCTCTTAGTTGGGAGAGGAACCAGAGGAAAGGTAATTGTCCATGTTAAGGCCTTAAAAGTAACTTATAGTTAAGAGGAAAGAGGAATAGGGTCCCACAAGTAAAGCATGAACAATGTTGTATGTGTTTGCATGTCCTGACCCCAGTAGTGGGATTACTTACTGAGTATTTTAAATACTCATTCTTTCCATGATTTTTTTTTTCAGTTAAAGTCAAGGGTGCGTAACGGCGATTGATGTGGACTTGCTAGACAGCCATGGGAGAGACTAGGATTCATGAGTTTTCATGTTTTTTTTTCTTTCGCTCTAAGAACTATGTTTTCATTCTTTTGTTTTCTTAGAATACTTTTGAGGTCATGCATGTGTTGGGTTTTATGCCCTAAAACTCGTAGATAGTAAATGTAACATTTAACCGATCATTAATAAAATGATGCATTGTTCATTTATATTGTTTGTATTGAGTAATCTTGTCTTATTAACCTTAATCCAATAAACTAAACATCCTAGGTTGATAGTATGAGGCTTGAACTAGTATGTAGGTGTTGGGTTTTATGCCCTAAAACTCGTAGATAGTGAATGTAAGTAAATTGTATACTTGTTTTCAATAAAGTGTTATTGAGTTTCTACAATAAAGTGTTATTGTTAAATATTGCACAATTTGACCCAAATCCAATAAACTAAGATCCAAGGTTGTTTACATGTGACTTGAACTAGTATGTGGGGACATATGGGGATCGGTGTTCAAGTAACAACCTAAAAGGTCTATAGTACAGGGATAAGGCTAGGTACCTTATCCTGGTAACACTATGTGATACGACCCGCTCTTTGTATTCGATACAGACATATTGATCCAAGGCATCCATGTAGGAGACATGCGAGCGAGGGTATCCTATGCAATGAGTTCGCATAAGACCAGACCATGAAATAGTCAACCATTAGTTGTAACACCGTTAACTAGTTAGGTTATTGTTTCAATAGGATGACCTAGGTAACTCAGTCTTAATCCTGAGTGTGTCATGAACTCCTTCTCACGAGGGATTGTCCTTTGATTAGTATGGGTGAGAGTGGCTTGCACGCCCACTCAATAAGCCTACCTTCTTGGGGACAAGACCGAATGGGGGGCTGGGGACATGACAACACAAGATGGAATTCACTCCTTCCTGCTTCTAGGAGAAGTAGATAAGTGTTCCCTTAAGTGGTGACTCCGAGACTTGAACAAAGGGATCCCGCCCTCTCACTGGCCCGAGAGGGACTTTCTGTTTAATGGTTGGACCATAAACAGGTTGTTCATTAGAGGAGCGCTGGTACTTAAGGAGACAGATGTAACACAGGGGTAAAACGATAATTTGACCCAGCTGTGATTACGGAGACTTGTGAAGGATTGACTTACCGGCATAGGTCTACATCCATGGACACATAAATTTTCTACAGTGAGAAGAGTTCAGCTGTGGGTCTTTAGTGGAATGACCCACAGTTAATGAATATTGGTTAACTTGATTAATGAGTTTAATCAGTCAACCTCATATCATTGGAGCTTCTGATTTGTAGGTCCATTAGGTCCCCCTACTAGCTCGTAAAGAGTAATTAGGAACAAATATATCTTGAGAGAATTTGAATAGTTCATATTCATATTGGGAATTAAGTTAATTGTATGAGATACAAATTAATATAATGTATAGTGATGCATTAAAATATAAAGTCTAATTTGAAATTAAACTTTATTATATTGAGAGATTGATATATTTGAAAGAGTTCAAATATATGTCTAATTAAATATATGGTATTTAATTAGAAGATGAATTAATTAATTAATTATTCAATTTAGTTTAAATTAAATGAGATTTAATTAAACTATAGTCTAGGAGGGAATTATTAGAATATGATTCTAATATGTAATTAATTGAATATGGGAGATATTTAGTTCATTGTAAAATTAATTAATTATTGAAATTAATTAATTGATTAGTTTAATTGAATTAATTAAATGTGATTTAATTAAAGTTTAATTAAAATATATTATGTGAGGAAATTACATTTAAATAAGATTTAAATGTGCATGAGATTAATTAATTAACATTTAATTAATTAATATGATTAGTTAATTATCATTTAATTTAATTGATTTAATCAATTAATTAATTGATCTTGATCTAACGGTCAAGATTGTTTCCTAACCTCACATTAGGGTTTCCTCTCTTATAAAAGGAAAGGTTATGAGAACCCTAGCCCTAAGGTCTCATTCTAGCCTCCCTCTCATTCTCTCAACAAAAGAACTCTAGAGAGAATTTTTCCCTCTTTTTTCCATTCAAGATTAGGTAGTCCCACAACTACGTTCCTAATCTTAGAGTTATAGCGGGGAAGATCAAATGGTGGTGTCCGTTGAAGTATTCAGAGTCGTCAACGGAGGTATGTTTTTCACCGCTTAACCTTTTGCCAATGTATTGGTATTTTGTAAAACAAAATTAATTTACGAACGGTCCAATTGCGCTTCCGCTGTAACGGAATTGGGGAATTCCAATCCTTAAATTGGTATCAGAGCCGATCGTAATTTTAACTTTGTTTGACAAAATTTGCATTGGTTGATTGGTGGGATTAATTTTCTACATTTGATGTATAAAGGTTTGCTAGTAGATGTTTTGGGTTTTTGGCATTAGTTTTTTGCAATTTTTGTTGATTTGATCAATGTAAGGGCCCTTTTGTTTTGGGTATTTTAATTGCAATCGAGTCTGTAAGTCCGTATTGCTGTTTTGTATCAACGGGAGAAGGATTTTGGAGCAATTTGCTGAAATTTGAGGCCAAAATCGAAGTAAACAGTGCTGGAATCGAAGATATTCTGAAAATCTCGATGAACTAGCGGAAGAACAATCGGAAAACTGGAAAATCGCATAAAAAAAAAAAGAACGAAAAACTACATCCGCTGGGTTTCGAACTCGTACGCGTGAAGTGCAAGGGCGGTAGTTCGAACAGATGTGTGTTCAAAATTTTTATATTTTTTTTCTTTCCGTGCGGTTACTACGCATGCTGTATTAAAAAAAAAAAGGGTAAATAAAAACCGCGTGAGTTTAGATTCGAAATCAGGACGTGTCTTGGCGGCTGGGGCGTGAGCTTATCTTCCTTGAGGTTGTGAGTTTGAGCCTGCTGGAGAGCGACTACATTTTTTTTCCGCGCGGTTTTGAGCGGTTTCGTGGATTGTGAGCGGTTTTGTGCAGTTACGGTCCGATTCGACGAGTTTTCACATGGTTCAGTGTTATTTTAACCGATTCACGGGGTTCAACGAGGTTCAGTGAGAGTTTGACCGGTCTTTGACTGGTTCTCGGTGGTTCAGCGGTTTATTGACCAATTCAGCATCATTTTGACCGGTTCAACGGGTTTTGGACCTGGTTTAGCTAATTTGCAGCTGGTTCAGCTTGGTTCAAGCCATTTTGGAGCTGGTTTGGTGCGGTTCAAGCCATTTTGGAGCTGGTTTGGTGGGGTTCAGGCCAAAATTTTGCCGATGCAAAGGGTTGGACGCGGTTCGGGCTGATTCACGGCAAGATAGGACTTAGATAGATTAATTATTGTAATTTTTCTATTGTTTTGAGTCCTAGGATGCCAAAACCCGTCTACTTAGCTATTTAATTGCTTTATGAATGTCATATAGTATTTAAATCCCACCATAGGTTAAGCATATTCATGCATTTTTAATTATAATTGTTATAATATAAGTATTATGCATGAATTTAATTTTCATGGGTATTTAATATAAATTGTTATCATTAAATGGATGAAAATTGAGAAGCATTGAGCATGAAATTACTTTAGTAAAAATATAAAAAGTTATATTTATGAAAGTAATTTATATGCTTATTTATTTTCATGAGCTATTAATATAAAGTGTTATGTTAATGTATGAAAATGTGATTGCTTATTTTAATTTTCTTGGGTAATTAATTTAAGAGTTAGATTAATTGAAGAAAATTAATTTGAATTGAGCATGAAATTACTGTAGTTTAAAAAATATAAGAGTTAGATTTATATAAGTAATTAACATGCTTAATTAATTTTCATGATATATTAATGTTATGTTAATGTATGAAAATGGTAATGCTTAATTTTCTTGTATAATTAATTTAAGAGTTAGGTTAATTAAAAGGAAATTAAATTGCATTGAGCATGACATTACCTTAGATTAATATAATTGTTATATTTATTGTATGCCATGTATGCTAATGTATGGTTTTATAAATTAATTAGAATTTGATTGTTAATTTATTCACCATAGTAGCATGTTATAGGGTTAATTCATTAAAATTTATAATAGTTATAAAATTAATGAATAGAAACCGTTAACCTATAACAAAGAATTGCATGCAAACATAGGATCTTAGGATAAATGAATTAATTTTAAAATGTTTAAAATTAATTAGATCTAAGATCACATTTCTAATAGGATTAGAATTATTCTTACTTAGAATTAAAATTAGTTTTAATTGACTAAGTAGGAAAAACATTACTATGATTATAAGGGAACTTCACCGGTTAAGTTCTGTCTAAGGCTGGGGTATTTAAGCTGACGGTTCACGGAACACCTCCTACCTGGGAACTGACCCGGAATACCGGAATTGAATTAATCATAGCTAAATGTTAGCATGCAATATCACTAGGTTTATTAAAAGAGTTTAATACACCTAGATCTTTAGAGTAAAGATTTCACATTACTATGGTTATAAGGGAACTCTCTCGGTGAAGTTCTGTCTAAGGTTGGAGGTACTTAAGTTGACGGTTTACGGAACACCTCCGACCTGGGAACTGACCCGAACCTTGAGTTGAATTAACCATAGTAATGTTGACTTGCAATGTTGGGTTTATTAAAAGAAGTTTAATTCACCTAAAACATTGTGGTTGAATCCTTTCCATAATTTTTATAATAGGATCAGACTTAGATAGATTGACTTAGCCGAATTTTATCTAAGTTAAACAACCCTAAATTAACCTTAGGACATTTTCAGTGGGAGAAAAATTACAAAACGAGATTTAAATCAAGTTTTGCTCCTACGTCCCTATATTCACAACGTGAGGTTCATGCTCGGCTTCGAGTCGCCCTAGGAGCGGCCTCCCTTCGGAAAGTGTTTGCATGAATCAATAACAAGGTGAATGGAAAAAATGTCTAGAGTAAGTGGGAGTGGGACACGTGTCAACGTATCCCTCGGTTTCCGCCCCTAGTTCACACCGTGAGTCCTATGATCCGCCTGCAGGTTGTCCTGGCGCAACCATCCCTTCAGAGGGCCTGATCATAGGATTTGGAACATCGTGAACTCCTGAATAGGATAGGAACTCTTAGGCTAATTACCAACAGTTGTCTTTCCCTTCGGTAGCCTGTTGGTGCGTGCCTCTGAGATCTGAAAGTGGGAGGGTTACACTTATGGGGATGAGTTAAATGTGTTAACTAATCCTTGACCGAACAACGGTAACTAAACGCTAACAGAATATGAGTTATTCTAGTGTTAGAGTTTGGTTGAGATTGCCTCAATTCAGAGGAGGAGTAGCTGACCACCCTTCGGTGGCTGTTGTTCTAAACCTTTGAAGTATCGTTGCAAAAACTAAATCAATAGTTTTATAGGTCTTTTTTTCTTTTGCTTATTTGTTTTTGCAGAATTTGATTGGATTGTTTGTGATGGGTTAGTGCAATTAATAATACAAGTAATTTGTTACTTCACCAATTATATAATAATTTTATGTGTATTGTCTTACGTCATTTTATAAATAACGGTAATACAACAAGCTTAAACGACAAATTGTGGTAAATAAGTCTAGGATTATTCTTAACTGAGGAATGTCCTCATGCCCCATATGTTTAATTCATTAAGAATTGTTTCTTGGTGAATATGACATAGAACCCTGCTTAGCAAAAAGAGAACTTGTTCAAGACCGTAATTTTCATTTACTTGTCTTGAAAACGTGATTAGTGAAAAATAGTGATTCTCCTCGAATACTTGATTCAGGGGCCACAAGTCATGTGTGTTCTTCTTTTAAAGGAATAAGTTCCTGGCAACAGCATGCTGCTTGTGTAATAACTCTCAAAGTTAGAATTAGAGAGGTTATTTTGGCTATAGAAGTGGGGAACATTAAGTTATTTTTCTCAGTAGGAGAAAATACATATTATTAGATAATGTGTATGTAATTCCTAAGATCAAAAGAAATTTGATTTCTGTGTCTTATTTGCTGAAACAATGTTACTCTTTGCCTTTCTCTGCTAACGCAGTTTTGTTTCAAGAAAGGGAGTTAACATTTGTTTAGCTTTACTGGAAAGTAACCTTAATGTTTTAAGACTAATCAAGAGTAAAGCAGTCATGAACAATGGGTTGTTTAAGACTGCTACTACTCAATTTGAAAAGAGGCAAAGGATTTCTCCTAAAGGAAAATACCTTTCTTTGGTTCTAAGGTAGACCATATTAATCTCAATTTGATTGGGAGATTGGTCAAGAGTGAACTTCTAAGCGAGTTAGAAGATGACTCTCTACTACCTTGTAAGTCATGCCTTGTGGGCAATATGACTGATAGATCTTTTACTGGAAAAGATCTAAGAGCCAAAGAGCCCTTGGAGCTTGTACATTTGGATCCTTGTGGTTCAATATGTTAAAGCAGTGGGAGGGCATGAATAATTCATCTCTTTTGGATGATTATTCAAAGGTATGAGTATCTTTACCTAATGCAACTTAAGTCTGAAGCTCTTGAGATATTCGAAGGGGCTTAGGACTGAAGTTGAAAACTTGTTAGGTGAGATGATAAAAACACTTGGATCTGATCAAAGTGTTGAGTATAGGGATTTGAGATTCTAGGACTATTTGATAGTATATGGGATCATACCCTAAATCTCATTTAAAAGAAATAGAACCCTATTGGATATGGTTCATTCCATGTTGAGCTGTGCTCAATTGTCTGGCTCGTTTTGGGGTCATGCAGTGTTGACTGCATTGCATACTGTAGTAGGCAACCCCAAAGTAAACGAGAAGTGGATACTTCTTCAATTCACAAGAGAATAAAGAATTTGTATCGACAAATGCTAAATTCTCAGAAGAAATCCACATCAAAAATCATAAACCACTGAGTAAAGTCAGTTTAAGTAAGTTAACTAATGAAGCTACAATAACATCCACAAGAGTTGTTGATGAGGTTGGTTGTTCAACAAAAGTTGTTGATGGACCAGTGCATCTGGTCAGACACATCCATCTCAATAGTTGAGAGTGCCTCGATGTAGTGGGGGGGTTGTTTTATAACCTGAACGTTGCATGGGCTTGATTGAAGCCTAGGTCGTCATACCTGATGATGGCATAGAGGATTCATTGTCTTTTAGAAAGAAAATGAATGATGTTGACAACGATCAGAGGATTAAAGCCATGGACCTAGAAATGAAGTCTTTTGTATTTCACTTCCATTTGGGATCTTGTAGATCTGTTTGATGGATAACACCTATTAGTTACAAGTGGATTTACAAGAGGAAACGAGACATTCATGTCTTAACCAGAAGGGTTCATACAACAAGTTCAAAATAAAAAAGGTTTGCAAGTTTAAGTGATCCATTCATGGATTGACATAAGCATTCGATCTTGAAATACAAGGTTAGTATTTACTTTGCTCCGTTTTTCGGTTCAAGAAGCATGCTTACTTTCAAAATTATTTTTGAGAGAAATTAATGTAAATTAGTGCCTAAGATCCGTAATCGCTTTCGCTCGAGTGTTTTTCAATCTTTCAATTTCAAAATTATTTTTGAGAGAAATAAATATTTGAAATAGTTCAAATATTGATATGAATTGGATTCATATTAATACAATAATTTAATAAAATGCCTAAAATTAAATATATGATATTTAATTGGGTAATTAATTAATTATAAAATTAATTAATTATTTATTAAATTAAATATGAATAAAACATTAGATTTGATTAGATTTTATTCATGGTCTTTTCCTATAAATAAGTCCCCTGGGCTAGGGGTGAAGGCATCCCATTCATTCTCCTGCTCTCAGAGAATTCCCCTAAAGGCTTTCTAGACTCCCACCAGTCTCCTGCCTCTAGAAGTCTCAGAGATATAGCGGTGTAGCCATAGTGGTGGTGTTCGCAAGACTTGGAGAAGAATTTCTAACGAAGATCAAGGTTCGTGGCTGCTGTATTTTCAAGATAAGATTCAAAGGTTTGGTGAAACCGTCAAGACTTCAACGAGAGTAAGTCTTAGTAGTTCCTTATCTACAGTCTGCATGGTAAAATAATGATTTTATCTTAACTGTCCAGCATGCTTTACCTCTGATTTAAAGTAGTTTATCATTGATAAACATTGTTGTAATTTTGTCGCCGTATTGTTATTTTATATCTAGATTAAAATACAGTCAAGGTCCTCTGATTATCTTCCGCTGCGCTAGAGATTTCATCCCTATAGAAACGAGCCAAGATATAGTCTTGTTCCAACCACACGAGTCGCTGGTGGAGTGTGAAGCCGACGACGGCGTGGATCTGGTTCGGATTGTGGGTCGCTGGTGGAGTTTGACACAGACGGCGACACGCATCCAACGGATCGTGGTCGGACTACTGGCGGAGTTTGAAGCAGATGGTGGCGCAGATCTGAAAGATCTTGGTCGGAATACTGGCGGAGTTTGAAGCAGACGGCGGCGCGGATCTAATGGATTGTGGTCGGACTACTGGCGTACTCTCCGACATTGATGCCCAGATCTGGAACAAGCCCCCTTTGTTTATTCTCTTTTTCACCAGCGTTGATCCCCCTTCATTCTTTTTTGGAGCCGAAAACGGAGAGGAGGAACTCCTCCTCCCTCCCTCTTTTCTAAAAAAAAAAACAAAATGGAGAGAAAGAAGAAGAAAAAAAATTGCCTCCGATGGCCACAGTGGGGTAGTGGTGGTGGTGGTGGAGAAGAAGAGAGAGTGAGAGAAAGAAATAAAAATAATGTAAAATAATAATATTTTATTATTTATATTTTTAAAATTTAAGAATAATTTTTTTAATAAAAAATCAATGTCACGTTAGCAATCCCTTAAATATTAACGGAAAATTGGATGGAGGGACTAAAATGAAACGAAATCCAAACCTCAGGGGCTAAATTGTCGAGTTTGAAAAACTCAGAGACCAAAATGAAACATAACCCAAACCTCAAGGACCGAAGTGTATTTTTCCCTTAAATAAATAATGCAAAGTGAAAATACATCAATAAATATAGAACGACAATAAATATATAACGTCAATAAATAATGCAAAGTAAAACAAAACTTATACAATTAATAAAAAAAAAGTTAAATTATAATTTAAAGAGTCTAATCTATTAAAGAAATTGTAGAGAACCGAAGAATTTGAAATTGATGGGTGAAGAAAGTGAAAATGAAACCGGTACTTATTGGTGGTAAAAAATAATAAAAAAATATAATATAGAATAAGAAAAAAAAATAATGATATTATTTTTTGTGAAAAATTAAAATGTAGAACAAGAAAAAATTGATGTAAAATACCAATTTTATATTAATACCAATATATTTAAAATAAAATAGTGAATCAGAAAAGCACATAAAATAAAGAATTGAAGGAAAAAAATAACTATGAAACTTTTGTAAAATTAACAAAATAATAGAAAGAATGAGAAAAATAAAAGATAGGTAGAGAGATTTAAGAGTGAATGTGGTCCCAAAATAATATAAAATGGAAACATAAATAAAAAAAAATGAAATGAAAAAAAAAATAATATACTTTTGAGTTTGAGTTTGTCTCCACATCGACAAGGATGCAAAAATATGAGTGTATAAAAGCATCCGTTGTAAACCCTTGGTTCAGCAGCAGTCTTGGGCTATAATAGCCAATATGGGTCAAAACGGTCTTGGACTTTTGGGCAAGCTTTCGATATTCCATCCAATATTTTTCCGAAATGTATTTCATCGACAATTTTCACCTTTCGTCGATATTGGCGAAAAACGAAATTTTCTTTGGGTATTCCTTGCAAATGGCCATAATAAAAAGCCAGTTTAGATAGATAGACAAAAAAAATTCAAGGGAAAAATAGCCACTCATGCCATTCACGTGCCTGTATTTGTGTACTGGATCTTCCAATTTTACCCTCAATTAGAATTTCAATCTATTTCATCCTAAATTTAAGGAAGATGTATCTATGCAATCCCTCCTTCCAAATATAATTTTAATTTATTCAGATTAGCAACCTTTCTTTGTATATTCGGACTAAAATGCGCGAAAATCCCTCTGTATATTCCGACTAAAATGTGCGGCCTGCGCATTAGAGCATGTATCTATACAATTACTCCTTCCAAATACAGTAGATTCGTTCGTTGGGAAAGAGGGTGGGTTCCGACCTGGCAAACGTAGGTGAGAGCAATGAAGATGATTGTGAGGAGGTGGACGATTTTGATGGCGGGGAATTTAAGGCTGCAGAGTAAGTATCACCAACGGATGATAATGAAAAATTGAAGGTAATGTTATTTCTCTCCCATCTTAACGTGGTTTAACGATTTTGTCAAACAAAGGAAGTTGAAATTGAACTCCATATATGGGTTTGAGTACTTCCAAATTTTGTGTAGCATCAATGTATCAGAAGGGAAATACAGATTTCTTAAAGTTCCAATATTTTAAAAGTAGAAGCGAGTAAAACACTGTTTAAAAATTATTAGATAGGAATTTAGAGTTGTGTTGTTTTTCATTTAATTAATGTCAAAATAACTTTACTAGATTCAAACACTATATGCCTAACCCCATTAAGTTAGTATCTTAGTTGGAATTCTCCAAGGTATTTTTTCCTAACTATGCTTACGTTTTTCATATGGAAATTAATCAGCATGTAATTTGATAATTTTTAAAATCATTCTGTATTTTTTAAGAATTTTTTTTTATGTATTTGTGTGCATGAGATTTGATTATCATAACTTTAAGATTTGATTTAAGATTTGATTTAATGTTATTTTAAATGTTTCCGAAATACTAGGTATTTGTATATATTAAATTCTAAAATTTTATAAATTCGATTAAATATTCTTATTATTTGAAAGTTTGAAGTTTTAAATATACCTCAGTTTTGAATAAGAATTTTAATTATCTCAATTTTAGATAATTTCATTTAGTTGTGTGCATAAGATTTAGTTCTTTTAGATTTGCTTTTTGTATTTATTTATTTACTTATTTTTTTGAAATAGCTTTTTGTATTTATTTTTAATTACCTATAATTTGTTGTTATTGTTGATTTATGGGATTTGAATTGTTTTGATTTGAATTTTAAATTTGTTCTAATTACCCCTAATTACCCCTAATTTCGTGATTTAGTTCTTCCATTTTTTAAATTCTTTTATATTTTCAGATTTTTTTAAACATTTAGTTTATTTATTTAAGGAAATTTCAAATTGATTTAGTTTGATGATAGATTCTGTCTAACTACCTAATAAAGGGTATTTTGGTAAGTTGATAATTTCGATTTTTTAATTCAGAAAATTAATTTGGCCATTTATCTAAATAATAGGGTCAGTTGCTATTTTCCAAAATGAGGTTTTTATTTTGTCTATTCCTCCAGTTAACCCAATTTCTTTTGAAATAAAGGTCGGGCCGCTTTTCAAAAAAAAAGTCGGCCCGCTCGACTTTTATCATGTATTAGCTCAATTAATTAACGCATTCTCCATCCTATATGTTGTCAAGAAATTATAGCATCTGTTTTATATATATATATATAAATTACAGTAGTCAAGCTCAAACTCAGGCCTTCTAGCATTTTTGCGGGGGGCTTGAGTGTGTAACCAAGAAACTCAATGTCCATTAACGTGAACAATTATAACTCAGGCCTTCCAGCATTCTCTATCTCTTGAATGTCGTTGTTATGTTTGAATTATGGTTCATACGTGTCTTTGGAGCATAATGACTGTCGAATTTTCGCAAGAAAAAAAAAATAGAAAAGAAAAAAGAGATCGTAAAATGAAAAATTATAAATCATATCAGCTAACGTGAAAAATGTTGCTAATTGAACCTTCGTATGGTCATCCGCTAGACGAAAGTTCAAACTTCTAAGAGATGTTCAAGTTTCTCTCTTCTTTTGTGAATATGACATGAAAAAATATAAGTCCACACATCTAATGTGAACAATATTGTTCATTGACCTTGATATGGTCATCCATCACATGAAAGCTCTAACTTCTAAGAGATACTTGAGTTTTTCTTTTCTTTTGCTACTATTGAAAATTATATGTCACGTCATCTGATGTGAACAATGTTGTTCATTGAATCTTGCTATTGTTATGGTCATCTATCACATGAAAGTTATAAATTTCTAAAGAAATGGTGAGAAATTAACAAAAATTACCCATAGAGTTTTGGTTTTGGAAAAAAGGACCCCCTTTAAAAACAATATTTTTTTGGACCCCTTGATGATGAAGATGATGTAAGCAAGGGGTTGAAATTACTTATATGCTCCCAAGCAATAAAAACAAATGTAATTAATATGACCATTGAGGAAGAAGACAAGAGAGAAGCAAGCGCCGTTTCAAATGAGAGAGAAAGAGTTGTTATAATTTTTTTTGGGGTCAGGGGTATTTTCGTTATTTAACATGCACTCTAAAATTAAAAGGGTCTAAGAAAAACTATAAAAAGAAAAGGGGTCCAATTTTACAGAACATAAACTTTAGGGATCCATTTTTGTCAATAACCCAGAAATGCTCAAGTTTTTTTTTCCACAAATATAGCATGAAATTAAAGTTATAAGTCATACCTCTTATGCAAACAATATGTTGTTCATTAAACCTTATTATGGTCATTCATGACATGAAAGTTCTAATTTTTAATAGATACATGAGTTTGGTTTGCAAATATAGTCAGACAAATTGTAAGGCACATTTTGATGCATACAATGTTGCTTATTGAATCTTATTATGGTCCGCTATCACATGAAAGTTCTAATGCAAACAATATTGTTCATTGACCTTTGGGTATATGACCATCCATATATCACACCAAAATTCTAACTCCTAAGAGATACTCAAGTTTTTCTTTTCTTTTGCTAATATTGAAAAATCATAAGTCACATCATCTGATGTGAACAATGTTGTTCATTAAATCTTGGTACAACCATTTATCACATGGAAGTTCTAACGTCTAAGACATGCTCATCCTCATCGTGGAAGAAATCGAGAACAGCAGAGGCTTCAAAGGGGTGCCCGGCGTCTCCAAGTGTTCAAGATCGGAAAACAGGATGGCGCACAACCTCGCTCAAGCCGCTGCATCGAATGGGTCTTTCGGTTTTTTTGGTTCCTCTCTTCTTCTCGTTGAAGAAGATGAAGTGTTTTGGAGGGAAGAAACTTTCCCCATCTGGTTTGCCTCGTGTTTGGTCGAGGAAGTTAATGTACCGAACCACTTTTTTCAATGAAGCTTTATTTTTTCAAAAAAAAAAAAAAAAAGACATGCTCAAGTTTTTCTTTTCGTTTGCGAATATAGGATAAAAAATTAAAAGTCACATCTGATACGTATAATATATAACATTTTATAGGTAAAGGAAATTTAACTTACTAATATTAAATCAGTTAACCTGGTTCAAGCAGACAAGCCTCAATAGAGTTCAACTAATTAAGATATACTAACTAGCTTCAACCAAAAGATCAAAGTTTTGAATGTCTACACCCACGTATTGTTGAACTAAAAAAGATGCACTAGAAAAATTATTATTATTTACAATTAATTAGGAAAACAACAATCTCTTGATTTTTTTTTCCAAAGATGAAAGATCGATGTTAATTTATTCTAATAGTATTTTCACATGAATTTATTCCAGTTCCATTAAAATAATTTAAAAATATAAATGTTGATGGTCAAATTTGGTCGGGGGGGAACTCATCTGACCTTCACGTGCCACCAACGGTAAATTTGTTTGAAGAGGGGGAAAACGTGACCTGCAAGACAGAAGAAACATGCACACCGGTGTGGTGCTTGCCACATCGCCTCCGATGCTTAAGTCAGAAAGCTGAAGGAGGAGAGCAACAGAGTAAGAGGAGAAGTAGAGTTCAGAGATTATAATTTAGGATCCCTTCTTCGTGATTGTTGCCTTCTAGAGTGGGTTAAAAATATGATAAAAATGATCTCTAGAATAATATGCAAGTGCACATAGTCTGCAGCAAGTGATAAGTAATTTATCGTACCCACGAGATTTTGAATAACTTTCACTTTACCTATCTTGTGTAACTTTTTAATGGTTTCAAGGTTGTTAAAATGATTGATTTTAAAATAATGCTGAAGCAAAAGAAATAACAGAACATACTATAAACGGATAAAGCAGACAGATTGGAAACAGGCGTTGGTTAAGATTTCGGTAATTGTTTAAAATAATGCTCTAGCAATCATATTGATTAGGCATTCTCTTGTAGTCTTATCAGCAGGATCCTCCCGGAACTCTGGATTTTTTAGAATGTGTTTCAACTCCAATGACGCTCTACCGATCAAGCACTAGGTGACTGGTTATCTCTAAATCAGTTACACCGGCGTCCACCAACACATAATGGTCTAGTGTGATTAAATGCCACACACCTCTCAAATCATCCCTGAAACTAGGAGGTGGTATTCATACCGGCTGGCCAGGCGGGCACAAAATAATGAATAATAAGCATAACAAATAATCAAGATGCACAAAATAATTAATAATAAAGTATGAAGTACGACAACTACATAGATCCTAACCAACACCTAAGTAAATTTAGTTCATGGAGTAAAAAGCAACACACGTTACAATCTGAGTACGTGCATCCATAACTACAAGACTTTTTACAAGAAAAGATTAATTCCCTTGAAGAAGTCTGTAGCTACTGGTTTTCTTGAGGTCTCCAATCGTTCCTCCTTTATTCGGCTTCCAAAGATAGAAAGTAAGTCTCCCACTTGGAATGAATTGACTTGAGATGGCTACTTCCTTTTATAGTGTGGAGTCAACCCTAATTAGGTCAAACTTTACACGTGGAGGGCTCTTCAAGCTTCCTAGATCCGAGATTGATTCAGAAAACGCCACCTCATTAATGAATCGCGTTCAGCTCACGTGGCCAGTTTTGCTCCTAGCTTTGATCACGGAAGAAAGTAGAGTCGTGGGTCGTCGGCAGCAGGCGTAGTTTGACGAATGCTAACCAAGTGTTGGCTTCACTCTTGAGATAGGCCGCTTGGAAGGTCCTCTTCTCTGTTTTTGACAACTGCCATTGAGCCCCCTCAATTTCCACCTCACGTACAACCGCATTCAATTGTTCATTAGATGGCGCTACCGCCATCTCGTTATATCCGGCATGTGGGAAATCTTGAAGGTTGAATAGAGAGTTTATCGCACCTAGGCTTCAGTCTACTGCTACCCCACGGACAATGGCTTGAAAACCTTCTTCTTCATCAATGTTCGCGTAGAACTCGCGAACAATATTCGAGTTTACAGGCTCTGGTTTCGTGCAAGACTGATCCCATCCGTGGTTTATAATCCCGACTCGTAAGAAATGTGGTAGGTCATCACCGAATCCTCTTTCAAACAGGAAATCCCTCTTCACCATCTCCAAATATTTTGCTCTGGCAAGATTGTTGACGAAGCGCTCATACGGCAGTATTGGCTCCTCAGTCTCAGCCTCCTTTTCCTCAGCCGCTGCTTCAACAACTCCTTTGCCCTTGTCTTCCTGTTGCTTCATTAGGGCCCCCTCTTCAGTTTTCTTTTCAGATTCTTCTTTCTCTTGATCATCCTTTTCGGATTCAGTGGTGGGTGGCAATGGAGTGTCTGTCCTAACCACCTTGATCCGTCCCGTCTTTTGCTTGCGGCGGCAACGACGCAGTGGTTCCGGCACAACCTTTGCCTCAACCTGCTGTTCTTGGGTTTCTTGACTGTTCCCTTGCTCTGGCACATTCTCTGCTCTCTCATCTTGATTTTCCTACTGAATCTCAACGAGTTGATCGCTTTGCTCTGAATTTTTCCCTTCTTCAAGTTTGGTTGGCTGCTCTTCCCCAGCCACTTCTTCAGTAATATCCTCAATCACTTTCCTCACAACCTCTGTTACCTCAGCTTGTTGTTGCCTTCGTAATCTTTTGGCCTCACTCTCTTCGGGTGTTCTTCTTCTCTTCGTTTTCTTCTTCGGTGCCTCGGGTGTAATAGGCACTTCTTCCTCTTCAGCGTCTCTTTCTCTTCTTCCTCTTGTCTTTGCCATTTCAGACTCACATTATTTTTTTCACTCACAGTAACGGAAGAAAAGTAGGAGAAAATAGGAACTGGAGAACCAAATGTGAGAAGAAGATGAAGTGAAAAGAAAACGTACCAGGGATTGGGTTAAATAGGGCTCCAACATTAAGAATCCTAACCGAAAAGATCTACCCCAATTAAATAAATTTACCGTTTAGTCTTGCATGTAATCATGAGAATTAAATTCCAAGAAACGATAAAATTCGCCTCGTGGTAAATGCCCTCTGCACTGGCTAACGAATAGATCGTTGGATTAACACTGCACAACACGTGGAAGCTTCAGATGCTCCACGCGTTTTACCAGCCCACGGAAACATTAAATTCCAAATGGTAAAAATTATTTAATTCACAACCAATTCCCTTAGAATCTGACGAAATATTTGATCCTAACCAAAAGATTGCGAAAACAAACTGATCAGCAAAGATTTTCTTCTAGAAGAATCTTTTATCCGGAAAAATTCAAATCAAAAGTTGAACCACCAAAAATCAAATCAAATCTTCTTTTACCGAATAAATTAGGAAACCCTAATCTATACAGAAATTAAAATAGCAAAGATACAACTAAATCAAAATAATCCGATTAAATTAAAAATTAAATAGACCAAAATAAACCGAAAATAAAATCTGAAGAAATTAAAACAAAATACCAATTAATTAAAAATAACTCAGAAAAGATAAAAACAAACAAAATCTAATTAAAAATAATTCAAAATTAAATAAAATCAAATCAACGAAATAAAATCGCAACAATCATTGGGAGCTAAAAATATTGCAATATGAAATGATCCCGCAAAATACTCGCTGACTCATTCTTTCACCAATTTTAGGGAAGAATATTTCGAACGAAACTCCTCACCCCAATAATGCTTCACTCGTTGTCCATTAACCTTAAACACTCGCCCATCTTTTTCATCTCTCAAAGTAATTGCTCCATGAGGAAAAACTTCAATCACAATAAACGGTCCAAACCATTTAGATTTTAATTTTCCAGGAAACAATTTCAATCTAGAGTTGTACAACAAGACTCTCTGACTCTTAACAAATTCCTTAGGTTTTATCTTTTTATCATGCCACCACTTTGTTTTCTCTTTATACATTTTAGCATTTTCATAAGAAAACTCGTGAAACTCCTCTAACTCATTTAGCTGCAGCATTCTTATTGCATCTGCACGACTTAAATCAAAATTCAATTTCTTTAAAGCCCAAAACGTTTTATGCTCAAGCTCTAACGGTAAATGGCAAGCCTTACCATATACTAACCTATAGGGAGACATACCTAAAGGAGTCTTATAGGCTGTCCTATAAGTCCAAAGAGCCTCATCTAACCAAAAAGACCAATCTTTCCTAGATGGATGGACTACTTTCTCTAATATAGATTTAATTTCCCTATTACTAATTTTAGCTTGACCATTTGCTTGTGGGTGATAAGGGATAGCAATCCTATGCTTAATTCCATATTTAGCTAAAAGCTTAGCCAAAACATTATTCACAAAGTGTGTGCCCTCATCGCTCACAAGAGTCCTAGGTGACCAAAACCGTGCAAAAATGTGTGATTGAAGAAACCTTGACACCGTCTTAGCATCATTCTGATGGCATTCAATGGCCTCTACCCACTTGGACATGTAGTCAACTGCCAATAAGATAAAACCATTACCGTTAGAAGGGGGAAATGACCCCATAAAATCAATACCCCATACATCGAATAATTCTAATTCTAAAATGTAAGTAAGAGGCATTTCATCTCTAGGTCCTAAATTTCCTCTCCTTTGGCAAGCATCACATTGTTTGTAGAACCAATGGGCTTCCTTAAATAAAGAAGGCTAGAAAAATCCACATTGCAAAATCCTCATAGCTGTCCTCTAACCGTTGAAATGACCTCCATACGGGGAAGAGTGACATTGCTCCAGGATTTTCTTTGCTTCATCACCTAAAACACATCTTCGAATAATACCATCAGAACACTGTTTATACATAAATGGCTCATCCCAATAAAAGAATTTTGCATCATGCTTAAACCTCTGCACCTGCCTCCAATCCATATCAATAGGGGTGACTCCTTTTACCAAAAAATTAGCTATATCTGCATACCAAGGAGTATTATTCACTACTTTTACCTCAACAGCAAAAACCTACTCATCTGGAAATGAATCTGAAATGACAGGTTGCTCTAGTAAAGATGATGATGGATCAAGACGAGATAAATGATCTGCAATAACATTTTCTGATCCCTTCTTGTCCTTTATCTCCAAGTCGAATTCCTGCAATAATAAACCCAACGAATTAATCTAGGCTTTGCATCTTTCTTAGACATTAAGTACCTTATTGTTGCATGATCTGTAAAAATCGTGACTTTGGATCCAACTAAATATGGGCGGAATTTCTCAAAGGCAAACACAATCGCTAACAACTCCTTTTCAGTAGTTATATAGTTGATTTTTGCCTCATTCAAAACCCTGCTTGCATAATAAATAGGATGGATAACTTTGCCCTGCTTTTGCCCCAACATTACACCTACTGCCACATCATTGGTATCGCACATCACTTCGAATGGAAAACTCCAATTGGGTGCACAAAGAATGAGGGATGAGATTAAAGCAGCCTTTAAAGTCTCAAAAGCATTCCTACAATCTGCATCAAAGTCAAAAACACTATCAGCACACAACAATTTACAAAGAGGTTTACTAATTTTGGAAAAATCCTTTATGAACCTTCTATAAAATCCAACATGACCTAAAAAGCTCTGAATCCCTTTAACTGAATTCAGTGGTTCTAACTTCTCAATAACTTCTATTTTTGCTCGATCAACTTCTAGACCTCTCTTTGAAATTTTATGACCTAACACAATGCCCTCCTTTACCATGAAGTGACATTTCTCCCAATTAAGAACTAGATGGGTATCCTCACATCTCTTTAACACCTTGCCTAAATTATTCAAACAATGTTGAAAAGACCCTCCAAAAACTGAAAAATCGTCCATAAATACCTCAACAGTGGACTCAATCATATCAGAAAAAATAGCTAACATACACCGCTGAAATCTTGCTGGAGCATTGAAAAGGCCAAAAGACATTCGCCTGAAAGCAAACGTCCCATAAGGGCAGGTGAAAGTGGTTTTTTCCTGATCCTCAAGAGCAATGGTAATCTGGTTATACCCAGAATAACCATCTAAGAAACAGTAGTAAGCCTGACCAGCCAACCTATCCAACATCTGGTCAATAAATGGCAGAGGGAAATGGTCCTTACGGGTGGCTTTGTTAAGCCTCCTGCAATCCATGCAAACCCTCCAACCAGTTATTGGTCTGGTGGGGATGAACTCATTATCCTTATTAGCACTACCGTAACACCTCCTTTCTTAGGAACACATTGAATGAGGCTTACCCAATTGCTATCTACAATTAGATAAATAAACCCAACATCCAACCATTTGATCACCTCCTTCTTAACAACTTCTTTCATTGCAGGGTTAAGCCTTCTCTGCTGCTCAATACTCCTAAAGGATCCCTCCTCTAGAGTGATTTTATGCATACAGAAAGATGGGTTAATTCCCTGAATGTCAGCCAATGTCCAACCTATTGCTTTGCGATATTACTACAGCAACTTTACTAAGGCATCTTCATCCTCCGACATTAAATCTGATGAAACAATAATGGGCAACGTCTCACCCTCCCCAAGATACACATACTTTAGATGATCCGGCAAGGGCTTCAAATCTAAAGTAGGTGCCTCAATCAGGGATGGCTTAATAGGAGGAACTTTTCTTTCATCCAAGTCTAAAGACTCAAAAACATCCTCACACCTAGACACTTCTTTTTCATTTTTTCTTTCTAAAGTACAAACTTCTAAATCCTCCATACTAAATTCTCCATGATCCTCCAAATGTTGATTTGTCAAATCCTCAATTGCTGTCTCAACTGTTGTGTTCTCCAGAATTTGAATGAAAGAACAATCTTCCACTTCATCTGGATACTTCATGGCCTTAAAAACATTAAACTTCACTTCCTCATTATAAACCCTCATTGTTAATTCCCCTTTTTGAACATCTATCAATGCCCTACCAGTAGCCAAAAATGGACGACCCAGAATAATTGGGACATCTTTATCTGCCTCATAATCTAAAATAATAAAATCAACAGGAAATATGAATTTATCTACTTTCACTAAAACATCATCAATTTTACCCTCTGGGTATGTGATAGACCTATCGACTAAATGGAGTGTGACTGTGCTAGGCCTAGCTTCACCAATACCTAGCTTTCGATAGACCGGAAGAGGCATAAGGTTAATGCTCGCGCCTAGATCACAAAGTGCTCTACCCAACTCTTTTCCACCTATAGAGACAGGAATAGTAAATGACCCTAGATCCTTAGCCTTGGTTGGTAGCCCATTCTTAAGAATAGCACTACATTCCTCAGTAAGAGATACAGTTTCAAATTTTCCTAACCTCTTCTTTTTAGTCAAGATATCCTTAAGAAATTTTGCATAATTTGGCATTTGCTCTATAGCTTCTACTAAAGGAATATTTATATGCAACTGTGATGACCGCAAAGTGCACGGGTCACAAGTAATATAAAACGGTAGGTAATACCGAGTATCGAATCCTCAGGGAATTTGAATTATATCCATTAAGTACCAAGAACCATCATGTTCAATTTTATTTAGAATTCCAACTCGAATGATAAAGAGAAAAATTAAAGAAACTAATAAAAAGAAACATGCAACAAAAAATTTGGAAATATCCTATTAAGGGAACTTGACCTAGGGTGTTATCTAGCTTTCTTGGATTTGTAGCTCAATTACATGGATGCATGTAACTAATAATTCTTCAATTTCATAAATCTAGAAGTAATTATAAGCGGATTTCTCTTTCAAGCTCCTCCACATCTCATACTAACATAACTAATTTATGTGTCCATCTCCTTAGTTAATCATAGTATGGCATTAAGCAACTTCATTATCAATTTCTAACAATTCTCTTTCACTCTCGTGCTCCAAGCAATCGTTAGCCATGCAATTAGGATCTAATCTAATTTCTCTCTGTCGAGTATCAATTTAGACCAACAAATCAATCAATCCGTGATCAAGAGATTAAAAGCATTAAGAATAAATTGCATAGATGAAATATGAAGAAATTCATTACATAACCCAAGTAATTGCACTACAATATCCAATTAACTAGAATAACGACCCTAGGTCTCAAGATCTACTCACACATGGAAATAATTTTGCCAAAATGATCTTGATCCATAAGCCTAACTCAAACTATAATAAGGAATTACAAAGAAGTAAGGAAGAAATAACCGATAAGTTGATCCCAAGCTCCCGCTACGATCATCTCGAATCTTGAGCCTTGGAATCTCGCTCAATTCCAACCTTTTTCTCCACAATTCTTCTCACTTTTTCTCTCTATTGAGCTAGGGGAGAGCTCTCCAAAATGGGATGATTTTCACCTTTGGGAAGGGGGCTATTTATAGGAGCAGAAACTGACATTTCTTGCTGCCCAAGACGCACAGCGTCGAGACGCTGTGTGTCAGGTTTTCTTGGAGCAGAAGTTGTCGCAGCGTCGCGACGCTGTCGCGATTCCAGATCTTTCTTCACTGCCTGCCAAGCGTCGAGATGCTCTGGTCCTAGCGTCTCGACGCTAGGCTTTCTAGAAGCCTTAAACACGGATTTTTGCCTCATTTCTTCTTTCTTTTGGGCTTTTTGGGCCCCCACTTCAAATGGCATCTTTTCTTGGACCTTAGGGCTTGGATCTTCAATGATTATTCTTTAAATTGCCAAAAAAGTCTCCAAATTCACCCAAATTCTCTTAAAATCTCCGTTTTGCTTCTCGATCTTGGTTTTCTACAAAATTAACATAAAAATACATTAAAGCTCACAATTTATGCACAAAACTAGCTAAAATTAATAGGAAAATGATGACATTTCTGCATGTCATCACACCCCCAAACTTAAAGTTTTGCTAGTCTCGAGCAAAATAAAGTAATGCCTATGAATCATAACTTGCATGCTAACAACTCTATCCTCAATGCTTCTAGCCATGAATACAAACTATTGAAACAAATAAGTAAGCATGAACAAGCATCAAAAAGTTTAAAATTTAATCCTATCCTCCCTTGCAAAAACGAATCATCATTTGCCTCATCATAATTTTTACTAGCCCGGAATCATTTATACACTCCTCCATTCATCTTCCCCTACACTGGTACTAAAGCTCGCCCTTTTAGCCATCTTACTTATCTAGCAAGTACTACCTTACTGAGGTGCCCATAATTCTTTGGGCGTCCCCCAAACATGCATTTTTTTTTCGAAGAATCCTTTTAGATGTAGCACCTTCGTTCTGGCTTGCCAACATTGGTGATGAAAGCATCCAACTACGAGCGCCTCATCTTTCAGGTTGCCGAGGCATGCTCATTCCTTTCAGCGCTTTCATGCAAAGGCAAACGATGGGTGTCATGAATGCCCCTGGTTACTAACGCTCTCAAGAAAGTGGAGCAAATTTTTTTTTTTTTTTTGGGGCAAATCAAAACATTTCTTTTTCCCAAAACTCAATATTACTTACTATTACACAAGAAAGCTATATAGACAAACTTTACACCTATCAGAGTGACAACGAACTTCCAAAGCATATAACTTTCATCTAGGCTATCAAAATCATAATAAAACAAGTGAATCATCATACTTTGCAAGGGAATCAAAGAAAAAATTTTAAATTTTCTTGAATTTAGACATGCTTTCAAATTTGCAGCAATAAGAGAGAATCATGGCTAAAAGCAAATCATCAGACGTCATCATCATCAAAATGCATTTAATCATCATAAGCATTACCAAAGCAAAACCTAAGCAGAGCAAATCTCCCCCCCAAACTTAAAATATACATTGTCCCCAATGTATGAACATTTAATCAGATAAAGAGAGATCGATACTGCCCTAAAAAAGTGAGAGAATCTGAAACGTCTTGAATTGACACCAGAGGAGAAAATGAGAGGCTAGGTTCTTCACGAGCTTCCTGCATAAGGATCGATCTCAAGGGAGCATTAGGATCAACGCAAAAAACTAAAATGAAATCTACAAAGAACTTTAAAAGCTTGGGTTGCCTCCCAAGAAGCGCTTGTTTAACGTCCTCGCTAGATGGGACTCGGCGTTTTCAACCGAAGTCTACTTCTTTGATCTTCAGAGGATCCTTCTTCTTCTTCTTCATCAATTCCTGCACAGAAAAACTCAACTTGCACATAGGGTGCACAACATAAGAAATTTTAATCAAGTCATCCTCAACCTTTCCAATCATATTATTCAAATGCCATCTAAGCCTAATAGCAAGGGGGTCGGGCACTGAAATTACTAAGCCTAAATCATGCATTTCAGAGTTATAATTCTTAGGAGAAAAAGAAATAGGCATGGAATGATATGAATTTTTCTCAATCTCCAACTCTCCTAACTTGCATGAGATATTACATGAACTAGGCTCATAATAACAGGGAGAATTAAGTTCAAGCTCACTGACCTCGATCGGATTTTCTTTTAACTCACCTACCTGCTGTTGCTCTGAAATTTGGCATTCTAGCTCATCATGGGAAGTGACATGGAACCGAGTGTTTTCTTTCAGATTTGCACTGATCTCACATGCCTCATTGGGTGTCGTACCAAGCGCATCACCACCACTAACTGAATCTAGCATCTTTAATCTTTCGTAGAAGCTTTCAATCAAAGTTTCCTCGGGTAATGGGGTGTGAGGTATCATGCAATATCCACTGGAGTGGTCCACAAACTCATGGAACGTCTTTTCAAGTAGGACTGGCGGCGCTTTCTCCTCCTCTTCTGTGTTTTGATCATCATCTTCATCCAGTATCCTCTTAGTGCTAGTCTGTTTGACTTCTACTTCCCTTCCCACTTCTCAGAGATATGGTGAGGCATTGTTCTTATGTGTCCATGGTGACGACATTAGATAACTTTTCTTGCTGAATTTGGTTCATGAGAAGATCGAGTTTTGCCTCCATTTTACTAATGACAAAATCTCGTTCTACTATGGCTTGCATCAAATTCTTGATCTCTTCACTAAACTTTCCTAATGTGTCTTCCGAAGGGTTATTTTTCTTTTGATGAACAACTTCCTCAGGTTGAGACTCCATTTTTAATTCAACTTTAGGCACACTTGGAATCTCTGATCCTGAGAGCTTGTTTAGAGCCTTGGTTAAAGCTTCGACTTGCAATCTTAAAGATTTCACCTCATCAGTCTTACATGGTCCCTCCTTTGGTTTGGACTTTGGTTGCTCAGACGGTCATTGGTAACTTGTCAGGGCTAACTCTTCTACTAGGGCTCGAGCATCCTTGACGGTTTTGGCTAAGAAGTTTCCTCCTGCCGCTGTGTCAAGAATTGTTTTAAAGTCTCGACTCAACCCTTTATAAAAAAGTTGTATTTGAAACCAGTCTGGGTACCCATGTTGTGGGCATTTCCTTAACATGCTGTTATATCTTTCCCAAGCCTCATATAATTGCTCTTCCTCCATTTGTTCAAACATTCCTATTTCAGTCCTAAGCTTTGTTATTCTGGCTAATGGGAAAAATTTTGTAAGGAAGGCTTTGACCAAATCATTCCAACTTAAAATATTAACTGGTGTCAAAGAATCTAACCAATCTCTAGCCCTATCTTGCAAAGAAAATGGAAATAATTTCAAGCGAATAGAATCAGGGCTCACTCCACCTATCTTTACTGTTCCACAGATATCCAAAAATAATCTTAGATGATTATGAGGATCCTCTGATGGATGGCCTTTGAAAGCACTTTCTCTTACCAATTGAATGAGACTGGCTTTGAGCTCAAAATTTTCAGCAACGATCGACTCATATGCTACCCCATAGTAGTTCATCGGTAATTCAGGCAAGAAATAATCTCTGATTGCTTTGTCTTCTTGATCTGCCATGATTAAATCTTCAAGAAACAAATTATCCACCTTATAGCTTCACAAAATTTTTCACAACTTTTTAAACTAAAAATTAAAATGCAGAAAAATAAATTTCTAAATTAAAATCAAACACTTAATTCTCAATATTAACGGAAAAATTACAAATTCCCTGGCAACGACGCCAAAAACTTGATGACCGCAAAGTGCACGGGTCGCAAGTAATATAAAACGGTAGGTAATACCGAGTATCGAATCCTCAGGAAATTTGAATTATATCCATTAAGTACCAAGAACCATCATGTTCAATTTTATTTAGAATTCCAACTCGAATGATAAAGCGAAAAATTAAAGAAACTAATAAAAAGAAACATGCAACAAAAAATTTAGAAATATCCTATTAAGGGAACTTGACCTAGGGTGTTATCTAGCTTTCTTGGATTTGTAGCTCAATTACATGGATGCATGTAACTAATAATTCTTCAATTTCATAAATCTAGAAGTAATTATAAGCTGATTTCTCTTTCAAGCTCCTCCACATCTCATACTAACATAACTAATTTATGTGTCCATCTCCTTAGTTAATCATAGTATGGCATTAAACAACTTCATTATTAATTTCTAACAATTCTCTTTCACTCTCGTGCTCCAAGCAATCGTTAGCCATGCAATTAGGATCTAATCTAATTTCTCTCTGTCGAGTATCAATTTAGACCAACAAATCAATCAATCCGTGATCAAGAGATTAAAAGCATTAAGAATAAATTGCATAGATGAAATATGAAGAAATTCATTACATAACCCAAGTAATTGCGCTACAATATCCAATTAACTAGAATAACGACCCTAGGTCTCAAGATCTACTCACACATGGAAATAATTTTGCCAAAATGATCTTGATCCATAGGCCTAACTCAAACTATAATAAGGAATTACAAAGAAGTAAGGAAGAAATAACCGATAAGTTGATCCCAAGCTCTTGCTACGATCATCTCGAATCTTGAGCCTTGGAATCTCGCTCAATTCCAACCTTTTTCTCCACAATTCTTCTCACTTTTTCTCTCTATTGAGCTAGGGGAGAGCTCCCCAAAATGGGATGATTTTCACCTTTGGGAAGGGGGCTATTTATAGGAGCAGAAACAAACCTTTCTTGCTGCCCAAGACACACAGCGTCAAGACGCTGTGATGTCAGGTTTTCTTGGAGTAGAAGTTGTCGCAGCGTCGCGACGCTGTCGCGACGCTGTCGCGATTCCAGATCTTTCTTCACTGCCTGCCAAGCGTCGAGACGCTCTGGTCCTAGCGTCTCGATGCTAGGCCTTCTAGAAGCCTTAAACACGGATTTTTGCCTCATTTCTTCTTTCTTTTGGGCTTTTTGGGCCTCCACTTCAAATGGCATCTTTTCTTGGACCTTAGGGCTTGGATCTTCAATGATTATTCTTCAAATTGCCAAAAAAGTCTCCAAATTCACCCAAATTCTCTTAAAATCTCCGTTTTCCCTTGAGGTCTTGCCTTCAGCTCATTAGCTAGCTGACCCATTTGCAATTCCAGGGCTCTCATTGAAGCTTGATTACTTTGAATTGCGGCATCTGTACTAGCCATTGTTGGGCGATTATCCGATTACCGCAAGCGCACGGGTCGTCACAAGTAATATAAAATGGTAGGTAATACCGAGTATCGAATCCACAGGGAGGCGAAGCGAAAATTAAGCAAGCAAAAAGATTCTTGAACACTAAAAATACTTGGGAGAAATGATATCTAGGAACTAAAACATGCAAATAAAGAGAAGTTAAAAATCAAAGCAATTAAAGAAACCAGTTTGATCAATCAAAACTAAAATATGGAGAAAGAGTTTTTAATGGGAAGTGGGGTCTTGATAATCAATTATTAGCTAAACATTTATTAGAATTATCCTATCTCGTTGCCCAACTGATTATACTCCTAGAATCTCCGTTAATCACATAGGTTCTCCTGTCGGTCTCCCCTAATTGTAATTAATCCATTTTAACAACCTAAGTGTCCTTAGCGCTATTAAAATTCGTTAATTATTACGCTCTGATTCATTTTAGGAATCTAAGTTTAATCAACTAATCTTGTTGTCACGACGGGCAATTAAACTAGTTGCATGGATTACGATCTATCCTAACTTCTCTCCATCGAGTCTCCATTAAGAATCCGATCAATACACAATTGGCCAGATTGCATACAGCATTAAGCACATCCATACAAATAATTAGGAAAAAGGGCAAGAGATAGGCAATTATAACAACATTTGAACTATAATTTCATTTCAAGACCCCAAATTGGGGTTTAGCTATACATAGCTAAAATATCCACAAAATTTACAATGAAAAACATAAATATGAGCACAATAAAAGGGAAGGAATTGACCGTCGAAGACCCCGTCGCTGGCGCTTGGAGTCCCTCCAAGCTTCCCTTGAGCCTCCTAGAGTGCTCCCCAAAAACTCCCCAAAATTTTCCCACTAGAAGAACTCTAAAAAAGGCTAGAAAGTCTTGAGAGCGGCTCCAAAGGAGCCAAGGGAAGAAAGGAAAGAATGGAAGAAATGATGATTGATGCTTAAAATTGGATCCAAGGGGCGCTATTTATAGGCTCGGAAATGGGGTAGTGTCGCGACGCTGTGACGTCATCGACTTGCCGGCCAAGAAATGGGACAACGCTGTCCCTACAACGTCTCGACGCTACGCGAATTCCATAACTTTCTGGTGCGATTTTGGGCCTGAATTTGGGCCTCCCTTCATTTCCTTTGGGCCTCATCTTCATGGTTGACCTTCATGGCTTCCCCCTTGACCCAAGCATGGAAATTGGGCTTAAATGACTTCTTTTTGGACACTTTTTTCTCCAAAATCCATAATTTTGCTCCTAAAAACTAATTAACAAAATATATTAAATATATTCAATAAAAACACAATTAAAACACTAAAAAGCTCAATAAATTGGGACTAGAATAGCGACATTTCTGTGTCGCTATCACACCCCCAAACTTAAGCTTTTGCTAGTCCCGAGCAAAATAAATTCTAAAGATGCATGAAATAGAATCACTCAAGCCTCAATGATTTTGGAATTTTTAGGATAGAATGGAAATCATGCAAGTGGAATAAGTAAGCACCGCATACTCATGAAGAAATCTTAAAATAGTTTGAACTAAGATTAATGAATAGCATGCTCAAGACTTATCTATTGATTCTTTTACTAACCTAGATTAGTCTTATGGCTTTCTCCATTTGTTTTCCCCCTACACTGGCTAAGAGCCCCTAATAGGTCGGAGTTCTTCTATCATGCAAAAAAAAAAAAAAAAGCTAGGGCGCCTGTTCATGGGGGAGCAAAACTCTCAAGTGATTTTTTACTTTCTTTTCTTTTTCTTTTGCTACTCCCCCAAACTTGCATTTTGATATCTAATGGTACTAGCTTTCACACTACGGTGCAGGGACCCTTAACCTGAATTTTATTCTCTGGTTGGCCTAACTGATCACACTGCAGGTAGCTGTTTTTACCCCTAGGCTTTTTCTTTTGTGCAAGCAAAAATATTTTCTTTTTCTTTTTTCAACAGATTTTTCTTTTCTCTCATTTTCTTTTGTTGCTTTTGCTTTTTACTCAGCAGGCATAGCAATTTTTTTTTTCTACCTAGCTCTTTAGAACAATCAAGCATGAACTTCCTAGTATTAGAAACTACGCCTATCGGGGTGACAACAAACTTTAAAAATCATAATAAGAATCTAGATTTTCAAAGACGTCATTAGATAAGACTATTGCATGCTTTAGACATCAAAACTAATTATCAAAAAATTTTAAAATTTCACAATTTCTGCTATGCTCCCAGATTCCACAACATATAAACCATTTTCTCCCAAAACTTCTAAATTCACATCCTTGGCTATCATAGCTATCTATTCATGCATCCAACAGAATTCAGATATGCTTAACCCAGCGAAAGCCTCCCCCCCAAACTTAAATTAAACATTGTCCTTAATGTTTAAAAATAGTAAAGCATAAAGAGGGATACTGAGACTTCCCTGAGCTAGGAGCAATTCATCATCTTCCTTTGGATCCAGAAAAATGGGAGTCATGGAGTTTTGGGATTTGCTAAGGTGATCCTGCAAAACAAAATTGGGTCACGAAGCAAAGAAAATTATTTACCGCAAAAACAACTGCCTAAACTTAATTCCTTGGGTTGCCTCCCAAGCAGCGCTTTCTTTAACGTCTTTAGCTAGACGAGGCTCGGCACGCTCACGGAGGCTCGAAATAAAAGTTTTCATCATCCTCCGGGCCCTGCAAAAAATCGCGCACCGAATTGCACACTGCAAACAGGGGAGAAAAAAAACTTTCCCCTGGCCCATCTTCGCTAAAGAGATTATCATAATAAAATTTTAGAAAATATGCAACAGTGTCGAATCTCTTTTCTAAATCTCTATTCACAAAACAATTGTTAACAGAGTCATCAAGCGTTATGATATCTACTGGTCTGGGATCTAAAGGTGGCCTATCAATCATGCCAGTCCATTCATCAGATTCAATATATACATGGTCGAAAAATTCCTCAGACTCAGAATTAAAAAATGATTCAACTAGGCTATCATATGACACATCATCAGAAGAATTAAAGAATTCAAGTAATTCCGGATCAAATTCTTTACTATGCACAAATTCGAGCTCCTCTGGGTCAGATTCTATGCTATCTACATCATTAGGACACGAATCAAAGTTATTAACATTTTCAGGGTCCATGTATTCAGGAATGTCAGGATCAGACTCGATAGATTTAGCACTATCATGATCAGACTCATAATTATCTATCAAGTAATCCTTTCTATGCAAATCATGCTCATTCTCAATGTCAGGTAGTTCAATATCATCATCAAAATCATTCATTTCAGGCAATTCCAGTTCATTCTCAAAAGAAGGTAAATCATCAACTGTAGATATTTCATTCTCAAAAGTAGGTAATTCTAATTCATTCTCAAAATCAGGCAGATCCATATCATTCATCTCGTTCTCAAACAGAGGGTCATCAAAAAATGCATTATGATTGAAATCCCCATCATCCATAGGCGCCTCTCCTAATCCTAGGCCAAGATTATACTCTACCTCTTCATCATCGTCAGTCAAGTATTCAGGACCAATAGAAAAACAAGTATGCAAACTACATACAGACTCATCCTGGCCAAAAATACTAAAAACGACTTTTTCATCATCAATGTTCAAGGTAAGCTTACCAGTATGCACACTAATTTCGGCCTTACCAGTTGCTAAGAAAGGTCTGCCTAGAATAATGGGTACCTCTCTGTCCTCCTGCATATCGAGTACCACAAAGTCTATAGGAAAGATAAATTTGTTGACCTTCACCAACACGTCCTCCACAACACCCATCGGGTGGGTAACCGATCTATCAACAAGCTGGAGGGTGACGTCAGTGTCCTTCATACTGTTTAAACCAGTCTTCCTGTAAACAGAATAGGGCATCAAATTTATACTAACACCTATATCACACAAAGCCCTATTGAAAGATACTTCTCTTATAGTGTAGGGAACAGTAAAACTCCCTGGATCTTTCTGTTTAGAAGGCATCTTTCCAGAAACTATGGTACTACTACTCTCAGACAATTTAAAAACTTCTTTTTTCAAACTTTTCTTCCTAGAAAGCATCTCCTTCATGAATTTCCCATAATTAGGCATGTTATACAAAGCATCTACTAAGGGAATATTCACAGACAATTTTTTAAACATTTCTAGGAATTTCTGAAACTGCTCATCTAATTTAACATTTTTAAAGCGTTGAGGAAAAGGTCTTGTAGTCAAAGGTTGGACATTCGCCCATCCGCTTGGGCGGGCTGATGTGTAAGCCTTTGTCATGATGGTTGCATGGAACCACTTCTTCCTCGTTCAGTTTCTCGTCATGCCTGCCATTCTGCTTTTCATCTTTTTATTTTCCTGCAAAAGAGTTAGAAAAATCACAATTAAAATCAATAGAGATAGGAGGATGTTGGGACCTTTCAGAGGAGGCTTTTTGTGTCTCAGCCCTTTCATCTTCATCCTTGCTCTTCTCTTCTTTCTTCTTCTTTTCTGAACTGATCTCCAACTGTCTACCACTTCTCAGTGTCACCATCTTGCACTGCTCTCTGGGGTTAGGTTCAGTGTCACTTGGAAATTTTCCCTTCTGAAGGGCATTCACCGCTAAAGCGATCTGACCTATCTGAACTTCCATATTCTTCAGAGCCGTGTCGTGGTTATTAACTGCTGTCTGGAGATTTACATTCAATACTTTCTACTCTTTAATAAACATTGCCACCATCTCCTCCAGGTTACTCTTCTTTTCTGTCGCACTGGATGATGCAAAACCTGGCGGTGGTTGCAAAACATTCTTCGTGTTCGAGTACGAGAAGTGCTCATGATTGCGCAGATTGGGGTGGTAGAAGTTCGGTACTCCTTGAGTAAATAGTTTGTTTCCTATATATTGAACCTCTTCCACATCTTGACCTTCCTTCTTTGAATATCCTTCAGCTAAGGTGGAAATGGACTTGACCACCTCAGATGAAGTCAGCTTGTTCAGGGCATTTGTCAAAGATGCCATTTGTGCCTTCAACGAACTCGACTCATCTAATTCATAAATTCCAGCCTTCTTAGAAACTGCTCCCCCCTCGGTCGGCCATTGATAACTGGTTGTTGCCATTTCCTCTAGCAGGTCCTTGGCTTCCGTTACTGTCTTGGAAAGAAAACTCCCACCCGCTGATGTGTCTAGAACTGTCTTGGTGGAGGGATTCAGTCCGTTGGAAAATAACTGCACCTGGAGCCAATCTGGGTATCCATGTTGCGGGCACCGCCTAAGCATTTCCTTATATCTCTCCCATGCCTCGTACAACTGCTCCTCGTCAAGCTGCCTAAATGTTCTGATCTCAGTCCTGAGCTTTGTGGTCTTGGCAGGCGGGAAAATTTTTGTCAGAAAAGCCTGGGCAAGCTCGTCCCATGTGCTGATACTGCCCGTCTCGACTGATTCGAGCCAATCTTTTGCCTTGTCTTGCAGAGAAAATGGGAATAACCTCAATCTTATAGTGTCGGCCGGAACTCCATTCATTTTTACCGTCCCGCATATTTCCAAGAATGATCGCAGATGTGAGTGTCGATCCTCAGAAGGGTGTCCTTTAAATGAATTATCGCGCACCATCTGAATCAGTCCTGTCTTCAACTCAAAATTGTTAGCTTGGATTGGGGCGTAAACGATTCCTGAATTTCCGGTGGGGAGAACTGGCTGTAAAAAGTCTCTAATTGCCTTGGGAGCTTCATCTTGATGGGCCATTGTTTCTGCTAATCTTTTCTCTCTACGAAGGGTTCTAAGAGTCCTGTCAATTTCAAGATCTAGCGGAAACAAATTAACCACCTTGTCTCTTCGCATGCAACACTCCCAAACAATCAAAAGAACCAAATAAAAACAAAAATAAAATATTCACAAAATAATAAAAGAAAAATATTTACACCTAAATTACTATTTATCCCTTTCTTTTTGATGTCAAGAAAAATTTAATTTGCTTAGAAATCAAACCTCCCCGGCAACGGCGCCAAAAACTTGTTGGGCGATTATCCGATTACCGCAAGTGCACGGGTCGTCACAAGTAATATAAAACAGTAGGTAATACCGAGTATCGAATCCACAGGGAGGCGAAGCGAAAATTAAGCAAGCAAAAAGATTCTTGAACACTAAAAATACTTGGGAGAAATAATATCTAGGAACTAAAACATGCAAATAAAGAGAAGTTAAAAATCAAAGCAATTAAAGAAACCAGTTTGATCAATCAAAACTAAAATATGGAGAAAGAGTTTTTAATGGGAAGTGGGGTCTTGATAATCAATTATTAGCTAAACATTTATTAGAATTATCCTATCTCGTTGCCCAACTGATTATACTCCTAGAATCTCCGTTAATCACATAGGTTCTCCTGTCGGTCTCCCCTAATTGTAATTAATCCATTTTAACAACCTAAGTGTCCTTAGCGCTATTAAAATTCGTTAATTATTACGCTCTGATTCATTTTAGGAATCTAAGTTTAATCAACTAATCCCGTTGTCACGACGGGCAATTAAACTAGTTGCATGGATTACGATCTATCCTAACTTCTCTCCGTCGAGTCTCCATTAAGAATCCGATCAATACACAATTGGCCAGATTGCATACAGCATTAAGCACATCAATACAAATAATTGGGAAAATGGGCAAGAGATAGGCAATTATAACAACATTTGAACTAAAATTTCATTTCAAGACCCCAAATTGGGGTTTAGCTATACATAGCTAAAATATCCACAAAATTTACAATGAAAAACATAAATATGAGCACAATAAAAGGGAAGGAATTGACCGTCGAAGACCCCGTCGCTGGCGCTTGGAGTCCCTCCGAGCTTCCCTTGAGCCTCCTAGAGTGCTCCCCAAAAACTCCCCAAAATTTTCCCACTAGAAGAACTCTCAAAAAGGCTAGAAAGCCTTGAGAGAGGCTCCAAAGGAGCCAATGAAAGAAAGGAAAGAATGGAAGAAATGATGATTGATGCTTAAAATTGGATCCAAGGGGCGCTATTTATAGGCTCGAAAATGGGGTAGCGTCGCGACGCTATTGGCACAGCGTCGCGACGCTGTGACGTCATCGACTTGTCGGCCAAGAAATCGACGCTGTCCCTACAGCGTCTTGACGCTAGGTGAATTCCAGAACTTTCTGGTGCGATTTTGGGCTTGAATTTGGGTCTCCCTTCATTTCCTTTGGGCCTCATCTTCATGGTTGACCTTCATGGCTTCCCCCTTGACCCAAGCATGGAAATTGGGCTTAAATGACTTCTTTTTGGGCACTTTTTCTCAAAAATCCATAATTTTTCTCCTAAAGACCAATTAACAAAATATATTAAATATATTCAATAAAAACACAATTAAAACACTAAAAAGCTCAATAAATTGGGACTAGAATAGCGACATTTCTGCTCGCTATCAGCCATATATTTTTTCATCATTGCCACAAGAGAACTCTCTGAATTTTGCTGGGGCAATGCCTGCTTATTTTGCTGAGGCAATGCCTGCGATTTAGCAAATCCGGACTGGTTCACCTTTTGTTGTGCTTGGGGGACTTGTGAATTGCTTCCTTGCCCTCCCCATGCAAAGTTGGGGTGGTTACACCAACCTGGATTATAAAAATTAGAATATGGGTTATTGCTTTGATTACCTTCAAAAAAACACAGAAGCTGGATTGCTGGGGCAAAACTCAAATTATGCTCTTCACCACAATAGACACATGATTCTTCTGTAACTTGGTTTGCCACTGCAGCAGGCTCCACCACTGGCGACTGCGGAATATGACTAACCACTGTTACATTTTTAAGAGCGTTAGCTAACATTGCAATATTAGCCCTAATGGTAGACACACCATCAACTTCTAACACACTCTTAACTTTTTTACTTGAGCCTCTAACATCGGACCACTGACAACTATTGATTTGTATTCTTTCTAAAATCTCATGGGCTTCATTAAAGGTTTTTGCCAAAAGGGCCCCTCCCGCAGAAGCATCGACCATACTTTTGGTTGCTACGTTTAGCTCATTGTAAAATGTTTCCATTTGGATAAAATGAGGTAAACCATGGTGGGGACACTTTCGCAAAAGCTCCTTAAACCTCTCTCAAACCTCACTAAAAGTTTCATCTTCGAGTTGCCTAAATCCCACTACCTCACTCCTTAACTTGGCATTCCTAGTTGGTGGAAAATACTTACTAAGAAATTTTTCCGCTAACTCATTCCAAGTTCTAATTGATCCTGGAGCAAAAGAATTTAACCATGCCTTTGCTCCATCTCTAAGAGAATACGAGAACAAAGTTAATCTAAGGGCATCTCTAGACACTCCCTGAATTACAAACGAATCACTAACTCCTAGAAAAGACTTAAGATGTAAAAGGGGGTCTTCGGATGATAAACCATGGAATTGACCCACGTTTTGCAACATGTGAAACATTATCGGTTTCATTTCAAAATTTGCTGCCTCTATTTGAGGACGTTCAATTCCTGGATTTAACTCATCAAACATCGGGAAAGCATACGCTCGAATGGCTCTGGTCCTAACATTTGCTACCAAAATAGGGTTCTCAGCGTGGTTATTTTGCTGTCCATTTAGCTCCAGCGGTTGATTTGGCTGCAGCACACGATTCTGCTGGGGATCAACTTGATCTTCTGGAATTTCAGGAAGATGCGACACGTTATCCATTGGATTTTGATTTCTTCGCTGCTCTCTCCTTCTTCTTCTGAATGTCATTTCAATTTCTAGATCAAGCTCGAATCTCACCCCAAGAGGATCGCTCATGCACCAATCTCACACCTAAAAAAACAAAAAGAAACAATCAAAAAGTTCTTGCACTAAACCACTAAAAAACATACACAAAACAGATCAGATAAAAACTTATTCAAGTCCCCGATAACGGCGCCAAAAACTTGTTGCCTTCTAGAGTGGGTTAAAAATATGATAAAAATGATCTCTAGAATACTATGCTAGTGCACATAGTCTGCAACAAGTGATAAGTAACTTATCGTATCCACAAGGTTTTGAATATCTTTCACTCTACCTATCTTGTGTCACTTTTTAATGGTTTCAAGGTTGTTAAAATGTGTAACGCCCCAGGTTTTTATAAACTAACCTAGCGACATTACTAATTTCTAACCGAGTGCCCCGAAAATTTCGGCAACATAACGACATACATAGGACTAACCCAAAATTTTTCAATCACCTGCTAGAACAAAAATAACACTTCTATAACATTTTCAACACCACCATCATACTAATACACAAACACCATACGAGTCAAGTCTCGCATCAACAACTTTATAACTAGAAACAGAACCTTATGAAAGCTTATAACTTTAGTTCATTCAAAACAAACTTAAATATTTTTAATTGAACAAAGAGTTAGAGTTTAGTTAAACTAACTCAACTAATCCTAGAGTTCAACAAGAGAAATTCTAGAACTAGCCAAAGAGGACCAACAGTTGTCCACCCATACAAACCAAAACTACCCTAACCAATTAAAAATAAAAGAGAAAGCAACGCGAACTAATTATGGTCCTTCCTCAAGAATCTCCTCAGCATCACCACGGTCAACCTCATAACCTGCATAATCTGGAAGTTGGGGAGAGAGAGAGGGGAGGGGGTCAGTACAACCATGGTATTGGTAAGCAGCCCCTACCTGAAAAGCCACCAAACAACAACCAAGCAAACAACATGCTTTTCATGCGCAAACAACATTCTTCTTAAAGCGGTAAACACAACAGCATGCTTAAAAGCCAGTACAATGAATGACTCTTCTAAGTCATAACTCATGCATCTCTCTATGCAAAACACTAATCACTCGAGCTCCATGAGCTTACTCAACAATCATGCCTAGCCCTCACATGGCTCTTCAAGACTGATCCTTCGAGCCGCACTGTCCCCTGACCATTTGTACCCAGGGCCACAATGCTCTCTACAGAGCTCGGCGTTCGACCCTTGACCATTTGTACCCAAGGCCTCGAACTATGCATTGCCCCTTGGCCATTTGTACCCAAGGTGCACCGATGACTTCCAACACTCAAAGCCCTCACAAAGCTCTCCAAGACTTACCCTTCGAGTCGTACTATCCCTTGACCATTTGAACCCAGGGCCACAATGCTCTGTACGGAGCTCGACATTCGATCCTTGACCATTTGTACCCAAGGCCTCAAACTGTGCATCGTCCTTTGGCCATTTGTACCCAAGGTGCACCGATGACTTATCAATGTATTGACCCTTTCCCAGGTGCCTAATACTTGCTTTCTAGACTCATCACACCGATCCTTGACCATTTGTACCCAAGTCCTCGATGCTCCTCTTAAACCAATGGTGACATGCCACCCCTCGACCATTTGTACCCGAGGTGCACTGACATTCACCCAACTTGTCTTTCTTTCACATTTAGGTCCCTGACCTCTTTCTCACAACTATCTAGAATGCATATGCCCTGCAACATGCTTCTAGACTCATGTACTATGCCCACCAAGCATATACGACATACTCATGTACTATGCCCACCAATCATATACATACCACACCAACTACCTAGAATGCATATGCCCTGCATCATGCTTCTAGATTTACGTACTATGCACACCAAGCATTACATAAAACAACAAACTCCCACCTCATGCTTAACTCATGAATTCACAAAAAAACCGTCATGTTTTCAACCAAACGTTACAACAACTCATACATTTCATAATATACATATATATTCAAAGAGAAGCAAGAAGTAAGAGAACAATTACAAAGCAAGTAAACAAATAGCGTGCATCATGCAATCAAACAGACTCAACAGATAGAAACTACTTACACAGCTTACGAATGCTCCTGAAGAACAATTCAAAAGCCCCTAAAACTCGAAAAGCTCTAAATAGATAGATTAACTCTTTAGGGTCAGAATCAAGCTCAACAACTTAATTAAGACTAAGAAATGCTTAAAGAAGAATTTCTTACCAAAACCAAACTTAGATTCAAGCTCGACGGCAAGATCAGCAACTTGGAACAAGTTAGAAATTCGAATCCTAAACTGGCAACACTCGAACATTAAGAATTAAACTCAGGTACTTAAACATACTTGAAAGAACCTAAAGACCACTTTTACCTTTAAAGCTCCATCAAACAGGATAAGTCCTTTGCTGGAAAATAACTCGAGTAAGCTCTAATTGATCCCAAGCTACAAGTAACAACTTCCAACATCAGGGACTAATTAGCGGAGCCTAACAAGAGTTCTAACAAGGCTAAACATGTGAAGAAGCTTACCGAACCACGCTAAACGAGTCCAAAAGCTTGTTGGAACTTACTGACCAGCACCAAACTCCTTTGAACACGCACTGCTCGGGGTCCGAATTGGGTTAAAACTAAAACTAATGAAACACCCATAGCTTATAGGCTATTCTAAAGCCAACCAAATTGAATTACAATGGTTTAAGGACGAGAAAACTTACCGAACAGCACCTAAACGACCTTGAAGCTTGTTGCCCAATGATCGAGAAACTCCATAAACAACGATCTAAAGTCGTTGGACCAAAAGCACTTCAATTCAAGGTCGCTCGGATTGTGGGTGTTCACCGGACACCAATTTCGAGCCCACGCGCTCACTAATTCGCATTGTAAGGGACTCAATTCTACGAATTCGGAGACATTAGGGACTGGGTAACTTAAATTCAAAGCTGAATAAACATGGGTCAACACTGAAACTTACCATAAACAACAAGACGCCTCGTTGAAGGGCTGGACTCCATGGATTTGGAGCAAAGCGAAGGCAATCTCGCACCTGAGAGTCACTGGAGGTAAAATCTCCGGCTGGACGACCCAAATACACGCGGACTTCGCGAATCAGCTATTGAAAAATGCAAAAGTCCTGAAACTCTTGTTGCTCTGGCTGAAGAGAAAGAAAAACGAGGGGGAGAGATGAAGAAATTGCGACTGGAACGCCATGGGTCGACACCTTCTGTCGCGGAACTGTCGGCCAAAGTCACGAGAACACAAGGGACTGAATGACGATGCCGGCGAATTAAGAAAGAGGGGGCTGCGGTCGTGACTTTACCTGCCGGCAAGAAGAAATCGGGTGGGAGAGGAGGCTACGGCTGAAACAAGAGAAACAGAACGAGAGGAAGTGGAGGTTGGCGGCTATCTCACGAAAAGAAAAGGGGAAGGTGAACTTAGGGCTTTTTTTTTCTTTTCTTAATTAACATAAGAATGAAAACACCAATTTGAATTTAAACCCAATCTAAATAAAAATTAGACTTTATCTAGGATTTTATTAAAATCCCAAACTTAACTCGTAAGCGATTTGGGGATAGAAAATAATAAAACTGATTAAGGATTTGGGTCTTTTGATATTTAAAATAAATATCGAATATTAAACCTCCAAACTTAGGAATTAAAGATTTAAATTTAAAATCATTTTTCCTAAATTTTAGAAATTTAATTTAACGACCCAAGGCTAAGCTTAAATTCTAATTTTTCAAATTAGAATAAGAATGCTCAATTTATTCCAAAATGACCTGATTTCGAAACATGGGGCGTTACAAAATGATTGATTTTGAAATAATGCTGAAACAAAATAAATAACAGAGCAGAATGTAAACGGATAAAGCAGACAGATTGGAAACAGACGTTGGTTCAGATTTTTGTAATTGTTCAAAATGATGCTCTAGCAATTATATTGATTAGGCATTCTCTTGCAGTCTTATCAGCAGGATCCTCCCGGAACTCTGGATTTTTTAGAATGTGTTTCAACCCCAATGACACTCTACCGATCATGCACTAGGTGACTGGTTATCCCTAACTCAGTTACCGGAGTCAACCAACACATAATGGTCTAGTGTGATTAAATGTCACACACCTCTCAAATCATCCCTGAAACTAAGAGGTGGTATTCATACCGACTGGCCAGGTGGGCACAAAATAATAATAAGCATAACAAATAATCAAGATGCTCAAATCAATATCAATTGCATAAAGTATGAAGTACGACAATTACATAGATCCTAACCAACACCAAAGTAAATTTAGTTCATGGAGTAAAAAGCAACACACGTTACAATCTGAGTACGTGCATCCATAACTACAAGACTTTTTACAAGAAAAGATTAATTCCCTTGAAGAAGCCCATAGCTACTGGTCTTCTTGAGGTCTCCAATCGTTCCTCCTTTATTCGGCTTCAAAAGATGGAAAGTAAGTCTCCCACTTGAAATGAATGGACTTGAGATGACTACTTTCTTTTATAGAGTGGAGTTAACCCTAATTAGGTCAAACTATACACGTGGAGGGCTCTCCAAGCTTCCTAGATCCGAGATTGATTCAGAAAACACCACCTCATTAATGAATCACGTGCAGCTCACGTGGCCAGTTTTGCTCCTAGCTTTGCTGGATCATGGAATTTGCTCCCTCAAGTCGCTCAACATTATCTTCTCTGCAAAATAACTTCCAAAGCATCCATTCTTCCAAATAGGTTAAAACATATAATATTTATCTAAAAGCACGCCTATTTGACACCAATGACACACAAATCACTATAGAAATAAGGCCTAAATAACTCCCTTTTGGAGAGTTATCAGTGACGAAGAAGGGTTTAAGTACCTTTTCCTGCCTTAGGGTTTCTAGGCTTCTTGAGACGATTCAGGCTGAACCAGGTGGAATCGAGGCGTCTAGGGGCACCGGGACCGAGCGGAGGGGAGGACATTCGACCCACACGAGTGGGCCGAATGGTCGACCTCAGCCCGAGGCCGAGGCTAAGCATGGGATTGGGTTGTCTCGGCCCAATCCCTTCGGTCGAGTCTCCTCCGAGGTCCGCTTCCTGGTCATGCTTCCGAGTTGGTGCCGCGCTATCCTGCTTAGTCCTCGAATTCTGGAGTGGAACAAAATTACCTACAACATTAAGCCCCCACTCTTGAATTGAGATTCAGGGGTGACTTATTGCAATAGGCTGAGCTCCTTAAGCCCGATTTAAGAGTAAAGATTTTCCCCTTGTACTGATTCATATGTTGGTCTCTCGTTATCTTGTAAGTGAGGAAAAAACTAAACAAAGCAAAAGCTCCTTGAATAGAGGTTAAGTAAGAGAAAAATGAGAGAAGTGAGGGGTCGAAGAAATAACCCGACCTCGGCCTCGGCCTCGGGATGAGGCCGAAGCTAACGTCTAGAGCGAGACCAAACTTCTGTGCTTTTTGCCCCTCATTTTGGATGTTTGCGTGATCCATTTCTCTATTTTTGAAGCCCCCTGTATAAGTGTTTCTCACGTGGTAAGACCATAGGGTCTTCCTCGGCTTCAACCAAATGGCTTGGCTCGGCTTTGGTCTTGATGTTAGCGTGGGTTGTGTGCTCAACGTCTCAGGCTCGCATGTAGTGGTGTGGGCTCTAAGCATGGAAGCTTAGTCTCGCATGTAAGCGTGAGCACTAAGCTGAAAAGTTTAGCCTCGCATGATAAGCGTGTGCACTAAGCTGAAAAGCTTTGGCTCGCATGATAGGCATGGGCACTAAGCTGAAAAGCTTAGGCTTGCATGATATACGTGGGCACTAAGCTGAAAAACTTAGGCTCGCATGATAGGCATGTGCACTAAGCTGAAAAGCTTAGACTCGCATGTAGGCGTGGGCACCAAGCTGAAAAGCTTAGGCTCAGATGTAGGCGACTCGGGCTCGCATGAAGGCGTGGGCACTAAGTTGGGAAGCTTAGGCTTGCATGTAAGCGTGGGCACTAAACATGGAAGCTTAGGCTCACATGTAGGCGTGGGCTCCAAGCTGAAAAGCTTAGGCTCGCAAGTAAGTGTGGGCTCTAAGCATGGAAGCTTAGGCTCGCATGTAGGCGTGGGCTCTAAGCTGAAAAGCTTAGGCTCGCATGTTGTCTTGATACATTCCTTGAAACACACTCTGAGCCTTGAAAGGGGAACATCTAGGTCCTAACATTAATGATAATGTTTGCATTCAATTTTGAATGGTAAAACAAGAAAGAAAACTTCTATGCCTATCTACCAAAAGTAAGATGAGCAAACACTGTTCTGATTACGTGATAAATGCTCAACAAATAAAAGAAAACCAGAACTCCCTAAGCTCAAGCTTAGTGTGTCTTCAAAAATGTTGTCCTCGACCCTGACATGAAGTATGGTCAAGCTCGACCTCGGCCTCAGCCATAGGTGGGTCGACCTCGGCCATAAGAGAGTCTGTCCCGGTCCTCAATGGATTTCCAGAGGAGATCCATCATCGTCTTTGCCTGGGTCATCTCTAGTCGGCCTCGAACTTAGTGGTGAACTCTTTCAGATACCCGTTCTGAACCAGGGCTTCAATTTCGTCCTTCAATTGAATGCAGTTTCTGGTGGAATGCTCGTGGTCTCGATGGAAGAGACAATACTGCCCTTTGTCTCTTTTGTCAGGATTTGACTTCAGCTTTCTGGGTACGTTGAGGAGATTCGTATTCTAAATTTCCATTACGATCTACTCCTGTGGGATTGAGGTAGGAGTGTACTTTTCAAACTTCTTCAGGTAGTCTCCTCGGTCTGGTCGGCCTCAACCATGGCTAGGGTCTGCTCGGCCTCGATCTAGTGACTATGCTTTAGGAGCTGCCTTAGGGCAACGTTGATTTCCGCCCCTATCATTGTTGTGCCTAATTGGAGTCAGCCATTTGAAATCATGTGCGATGCTAGTGACTATGATTTAGGAGCTGTCTTAGGGCAACGTCGAGATAAGTTTTTTAGGGCTATATATTATGCAAGTAGAACTCTAGATAGTGCTCAGCAGAATTACACCACTATAGAAAAAGAGACGTTTGCTGTTGTGTTTGCATTCGATAAATTTAGGCCCTATTTGCTTGGTACAAAGGTTATAGTGCACACTGATCACGCTTCTATTCGATATTTGAGTAGTAAGCAGGATTCAAAACCTAGACTTATAAGATGGATTCTTTTACTGTAAGAGTTTGATTATGAGATCAAGGATAGAAAGGGCTGTGAGAATGTGGTTGCAGACCACTTGTCGAGAATAGAGCATGAAAAGAATGTCGCAACCTTTCCTATTAAAGAAGTTTTTCCAGATGAAAGGTTATATTCAGTTAAAACTTCTTTTCCTTGGTACGCTGACTTTCTGAATTTTCTTGCAGGAAGAGAAATGTCGTCTGACTTAAATGCTCAGAAAAGAAATAAATTTTTACATGATGCAAAATCCTACCTATGGAATGAACCCACTACTACAATTTTCACTTTCTATGACGCCATAATCAAACAAAATAAAGGGAAGGGATAAAAAAATTTCATAAATGGCTGGGGGCACGTTTTTGGTGGGAAAAAAAGGAGTTTTTCGTATTTTCGAAAATTTATGACATTTTTTCTTAAATCTATGACTTTGTTTATTTGTCATTAATCAAAAAAATATATTTTTATTTTAAATAAGTTTTATTTTAAAGAAAAGGGAAAAAGAGAAAAAAAAAAGGAAAAGAAACGTCCCTTTGTCTCTCAACCTCTCTCTCCCTCATTCTCTCTCCCAATCCCCACTCTCAAACCCTCGTCGTCTCCTTCCCTCGTTGTCTCCTTCTCCTCCAGCCATGTCTCTCTCTTTCTCTCCCACTCCAAC
Source organism: Luffa aegyptiaca (assembly GCA_017139565.1). NCBI lineage: Eukaryota > Viridiplantae > Streptophyta > Magnoliopsida > Cucurbitales > Cucurbitaceae > Luffa > Luffa aegyptiaca. Next base: position 17,149,518 of record CM029405.1, on the reverse strand, counting down.
GTCACCACCTTATTTCTTTAGCTACCGCCGACCTGAAGCTGCCGCCGCCGCATTTCTCCAGCTATAGTCGCAACCCAGGCCGCCTAGCCTTCCTTCCGTCGCCTTCAGTCTCGTGGTGTCTCGCCGGTGCTTCCTCTCCACGATTCAGTTCAGGTAAATTTACTTTTCGGTGAGTTTTTGGTTCGTTTGAGCGTTGGATTGAAGTTAGGGTGAAACTTTTCTTTTAGTTAAGATAACCCACTGTTGTTGCACTTTAGATTCCAACCACACTGTTCATTCTCAATGTTTAGATTCAACTTTTTAGCTATTTACTCAGTTTCCAGCAAAGGAAGTGTTAAGTTGGGTGAGTTTTTTTTGGTTGTTTGAGTTCCAAATGAGATTTTTGTGTTAATCGGAGTTGACCCATTGTGTTTTGGACTCGTTTCAGCATTACCCACCCAATAAGTTCATAAGTGCAAAGTTCACATTTTATTGATGCATTTTATTGTAGCTTCGTTCTTCCCAACCATTCTGTGATCCATCAGATCCAAACACTAACTAACATGAACGGTACTTTGCCTTTTGGAACAAGCTCTCAAGAAACAATTGTACACAGGCAGAACAGGAAACATGACATGACTTTCTGCTAGGAAATTTATTAGACCAAATGCCTGTGTAAACAACAGGAGAAAATTGTTGTTATAAACTTATAACTGCAACTGATATGTGGATAAAGAATTGCTTACAACCTCAGTACATATAATATGTTTATACCTCATCCAAGTAACCCCCTTTACAGAGTGCTTCTATCATAAGTACAGAGCATGCGTTATTTAGGAAAATTCCTCTTTCTTCCATTATTTTCCAGGTCTCCATGACAAACTGCAAGAAAAATAAAAAATAAACAAATAAATGTATGTATGTATATGTGTGTAGCTTTAGGCTTCAGCATACTCATCAGTCTATAGAAAAATAATAAGTCTGTCATCATTTTTGCTTTCCCATACTAGCATTAGATATGCAAGTGAAATTCAAGCATGTTATAAGCCAACGATGTGTTGCATTCTTAGATAGATGCGCTAAATGACAGCACCAATATTTTAAACATCAACCCCAATCCATTTATTTGCTCAAGGAGAGTGAAACTATAGCTCGAAAAAGGTGAGGACTAGATCCAAAATTGAAGGAAGTTATAATGTTAGTTAGTTATGGTTAGAAGAAGGGTTGGTTCCTAGTTCTCAAGGTGGAAATGTGAGTCAATTGCGGCAGAGTAATGTAGCGGGAGGAGGAAAGTAGACAGGCATCATTTAGGAACTGGGTGAGTAAAGGTTGTCTTTTGAATACTTAGCTTGATCTCCCATTTATAGCCTGCTTCCATTAGTATCAATGGGAGGGGTTGAACTTTTTCCACACATTTTATGTGTTTATTTGGTTGTTGTGATTGTGTGATTTTTGTTGTGAGTCTATCATTTTCAATGTATTAGAATTACAATTCAATTCACACAAATAAACACTGATGTACAATCTAAACACGATATCTTCAATTCATTTTTTCCTCCAGGCTAGCCAGTGAAATGGGCAGAGGCCAGCTAGCATTGTAAGTTAGTTTTTTCATGGTGATATTGTATCATACTCATACATCAAATATGCAAACAAAACTTGCTCTCTAAACACCCTTAAATTTAAAAAATAATAACATGAGATGCAATAGAGGATAATAAAGAACACAAAAATTATCAATGAGTTGCAATAGAGGATAATAAAGAACACAAAAACTACAATTTTCACGGCGAGACAACTTGTGAAGATGGTGTCTCATAATCTTATATATTTATTTGCTTGACATTAGCTATTACTGATGAAACTGTCTGGGAATTGTTAATATAATGTCACAGGGGACTTTATTAGCTATAAAATATTTATGTGTTCTTAATGTTACATTATCTTGTAGGTGTAACACTGATAAAAAATATGTAGCCAATTGAAATGCTCTGTTTTCGACTTGTTATTCATATATTATCCTTGAAATGGGCTTCCTTATGCATTGAAGGACAAGATGACTCTTCTTACACTTATTCACTTATTTATTTAGTTATAATCTTTCAATGTTTTGTGGACTTTCTTTCCCGTAATATTGCTAAACTTGTTTTTGAATCAATATTTTGCAGTGAGGATGAAATTGGGGATACTCAGAAGGTATAAATTAACTGGTAAGTTAAATTGAATTAGGTGAATGCTTAGGTGCTAATCATGAGATTTGATACTTATGTCACCGTTTATAATTTTGCTTCCTTTTTCGCCTAAAGTGTTTATAATTTTCTGAAGTGTTTATATGTTACCGTTTGTTGGTCGTAACTGTCCACAACACGAGTAACCACATCATTTGCATCACTGGTATGATCTTATTGTTGGTCTTAATTTAATTTGCTTATATCTTCTTGCCCTCAGATTTGATCCTTAGATTGGACTACTGACCGAAACAACTGATGGAACTTGTGAACTTTGTGTCTGAGCACCTTGCATTGAAACTAATTTTGCATTGTTGAAACTAAGCATTTGTTTAGTTTGAACTCTGTACTTGGATTAAACTCTGAGTAGCAATGTTTAGATTTTTGAATGGTTGGTGATAGATTGGTTGTGATTGTGAGTTTTGGAGTTTTGCATTGTTGAAACTAAGCATATGCTTAGTTTGAACTCTGTACTTGGATGAAACTCTAAGTAGCAATGTTTAGATTTTTGAATGGTTGGTGATAGATTGGTTGTGATTGTGAGTTTTGTTGTGTGTTTTTTATTATAAGAGTCTTCAACTTCTTTGTTTTAATTTGTTGTATGTTTCACAACTAGCTTCTTTGTCTTGACTTGTCCATTTTCTGAGGTAGACTTATTTTGAAAGTATAATGGAAAACACACAGAAATGTCTCTTCTAACCAGGTATGAATGATTTCTTTAATGTTATATTGTACTTTACATTTAATTATTAGTTGTATGAACGTTTAGAAGTTATTGTAGCCATAATTGAATTTCAAAATCAGTTTAGGTGAATTAGGGTTCTTCCTTTAGTGTCATAGTTTATTTGGTTGTATGACTATCCTGCAGTTATGGTAGTCATGCAAATAGAGAGTTAGATTCAGTGAGTTAGACACATTTTTTGAAAGTTTAGATTGGATAAGTTAGAGAGATTTGAATTACGATTAGATGATTCAGACACTTTTTTTCTTTTTTTGTTTTGTTTTTTTTTTTTTTTGTTTAGTGTTAGTTTGGGTGAATTTCAAGGAGGGGGGCATTTTTTTTCCTAAACTTTTAGAGGTTAGTTTGGATGAGTTTGTCGGATTTGAAGTGAGTTTTGGAGGGAATTAGAAACATTTGTTTTGGCTTTTAAGGGTTAGTTTGGTGAGTTTGTGAGATGTGGAGTGAGTTTGAGTAAGTTAGAAGTGTGTTTCATTGTTTGCCATGTCAATATCATTTTGTAAATAATATGAGGACTATTGACGTTAAAAAACTATTTTTTTTTTTGGGGGGGGGGGGGTATTGATGTTTTTTTCTCCTTTTTTCTTTGGAAGCTCTATTTATATTTGTGCTTGCATTAAATTTTGAAATTGTATTTAGAGTCAGAACTCAAATCATGACATGAACTTGGTGAGATTTTTGTGCAAGTATTTTGACTAGAGAACATGGACGTGTTTGTGGTTATTAAGTAGGTGTTACTCCTTTGAATCATCTTCTAATGTACGTGATCTTGAATGTTGTCTTAACGAGTTTGAACGTCTTAAAATTATATTTTCACCTATAAACTTTTTATAACTTCTTCCTCTAAGATGAGTTGTTGGTTTTCACATTAATTAGTTTCTTTTTGTTCGTTTTTTTATGTGTTTAGTTTGTGGGATCAATGTTTTGAGCAAAGAGATTCACGCAAGATCGAATGTATTGATTTGGGAATATTGTCATCATTTTAAAGGTATAACTCATACATATTGTTAAAATGAATATTATTGTTCTTATCTTAATGTAAGAAATATTGCATTCAACTCTAAAATGAATATTGTTTGGTTGGTTATGTCTTGCAGGAACTTAACGAAGTCGAGAAAAACTATATTATGGACAATTGATGTATGACTTTTTTTGTTGCGTTAGTGGCAAAAAAACATATAGTATATTCCCTCATAGTTGAAGTCTAGTGTAGGAATTGTTGTAGTGTATAAAATCTTTTACACTTAGTTTGTATGTAAAAATTTGACCAATTTGGGTTCAATGATATATAAAAGTTGTTATTTATGTATCTATTTATTTTGTGTCAAGATTTGAGTGCTTTATTTTGGAAACATATGTTTATTCACAGGTATTGGACAAAATAATTTCTCTGACTTTGATGAATCAACATAAATAAATAAATAGTGATGTATCACTACTTATGACGGTTTGTCAAATTCATAGAAATTATTTGGTTGACAACTATTCAGCATCATTATAAGCATTTTTGTGACAGTTTTATAACTGTCATGACATTTTTTTTGTTGACAATAAAAAACTGTCAATGAATAGTTTTGTTTGACAATAAAACACTGTCCTTGTTGAAATTTTTGTGACATTGACCTGTTGTCATTAATAACCTTTTCTTGATAGTAATTAACTGTCATTAGTATATATATCTTGACAGAAATATGATTTTCAGGAGTTATTTATTGACAATGTTTAATTGTCATAAAAAAATTTATTGTGACAGTTACTAAATGTCATTAATATTTTTTTTTTTTGACAACGGGTAAGTGTCGTGAAAAAAATAATTATGACAGTTTTTCTAATAGCGTCATGTATACACTTTCCTTGATGGGGGCTTCTAAGACGCAAAAAAAAATATCATGAAATGTGCTTGTGACAATTTTTCAATGTCATAAAAACCCAAATTTGTAGTAGTGACCTTTTCTTTTCAAGGTATGTTCTGATCAAATCATTCGAATGTGCATTCCAGCAGAAGAAGTGGGTAAGATTATTCATGATTGTCATGCCTCTCCTTATGGTGGTCATTTTGGACCAACTCGTACTGCGGCAAAGGTATTTCAATCTGGTTTTTATTGGCCAACTTTATTTAAAGATTGTTATACCTTTGTAAAAACATGTGATAGATGTCAGAGGACAGGTAATATTTCTTGACGCCATGAAATGCCCCTAACCCCTATTCTTGAAGTAGAACTTTTTGATGTGTGGGACATAGATTTTATGGGCCCTTTTCCCTCTTCCAATGGATATTCGTACATCTTAGTTGCTGTTGATTATGTATCTAAATGGGTAGAGGCAATAGCCACTAAGACTAATGATGCACGTGTAGTGTTGCATTTTTTGCATAGGAATATTTTCACTAGATTTGGCACACCACGGGCTATAATTAGTGATGAGGGGTCCTATTTTTGTAATAAATTGTTTGAGGCATTACTTAGGAAATATGGTGTCAAGCATAAAACTTCTCTAGCTTATCAACCCCAAACTAACGGTCAAGCTAAAATTTCTAACAAGGAGATAAAGCAAATTTTGGAAAAGACAATTCGCATCAATAGAAAAGACTGGGCACACAAGTTGGATGATGCTTTGTGGGCCTATCGGACGACTTTCAAAACTCCGATAGGTACATCCCCATATCGATTGGTGTACGGTAAGGCCTGTCATTTGCCTGTGGAGCTCGAGCACAAAGCATACTGGACTTAGAACGAGTTGTGGGACTCTAATTGAGATGAATTTGGAAAGAAATTGTGTGTATAAGAGAGTTAAAAGCTAGAACTTTTGAGAGAATATTTCTCCAGCATAACACATGAATTCCAACCTTCTTTCATCTGATTCTTAGCCTTTTTAATGAAGGGATACTTCTTCATGAAGCCACCAAAAGAAGACAGCAAAAAGAGAAGAGATTAGGTGTCCAATTATGAGGTTAAGAAGGAGAAAATTCACCATAACCCACCACCTCTTAAATTTACAAGAATTTCTTGTAATTAAAATCTCTTTTAATTAAATTTAAAATTAAAATTAATTCTGAAAATTAATTTTAAATAAACGTAATTAAATTAATTAATTAAACATTTTAATATTTTAATATCACATATAAAATTGTATAATTGTACCTAATCCCGACTTCTTTCAAAGACAATTTCTTGAGGAATTCTTATTCATGTGTTCCAAATTTAAATCATATTTAAGCATTTCCAATTCTATAGTTTAATCTCAATTAAACTATTATGCCAAAAAATATCGAATATAATTGACATTAACTCTCTTAATCAATTTGAACGATTCAAACTTTCTCATCTCATTTGTTCTAAGGTTTATTCCGTATGAGCTAGTAGGGGGACCTACTGGACCTACAGATCATGGGCTCCAACGATCCGAGATTAACTGGTTAAACCCTTTTAATCCTAGTTAACCAACATTCGTTAACTACTGGGACACTCCACTATAGCCCGATAGTTGAACTCCCCTCACTGTAGATATATTTCTGTCCACCCGATATAACCTATGATTAGTAAGTCGACCCTTCACATTTGTTCGTAACTACAGCTGGGTCAAAAGTCTGTTTTACCCCTGAAGTTACATATGTTTCCTTAAGTCTCCACAGAGTCCCTAATGAACAATTGGTTTGTGGTCCGACCACTAAACCTAAAACCTCTCGGGCCAATGAGAAGGCGGGATCCCTTTGTTCACGTTCCGGAATCAGCACTTAAGGGAACAACCTCTCTACTATCCCTAGATATGGTAGGAGTGAATTCCGTCTTGCAGGACTATGCCCCCAGCTATCTACTCGGTCTTATCCTAAAATGGTAGGCTTATTGAGTCAGCGATTATGAACCACTCTCACCCATGCAGATCAAAGGATAATCCCGAATAAATAGGAGTTCATAGTTAGCTCAGGATTAAGATCGAGTTACCTAGGTCATCGCTCTGAAATAGTCAGTCTTGTCAGTAAACGATGTTATAAAGCAAGAGTGACTTATTTCTCGGTCCTGGCCTTATGCAAACTCATTTGCATAGGGGACCTAATGGACCTACAGATCATGGGCTCCAACGATCCGAGATTAACTGGCTAAACCCTTTTAATCCTAGTTAACCAACATTCGTTAACTACCGGGACACTCCACTATAACCCGATAGTTAAACTCCCCTCACTGTAGATATATTTCTATCCACCCGATATAACCTATGATTAGTAAGTCGACCCTTCACAGGTTGTTGATGGACCGCAAAGCGCACGGGCCGCAAGTAATATAAAACGGAAATATTCCGAGTATCGAATCCACAAGGAGGTGAAGCGATATTAAGCAAAGCAATAAATTCTTGATCACTAAAAGTACTTGGGCGAAATAATATTTAGGGACCAAATCATGAAACTAAAATGAATTAAAAATTAAAGCAATTAAAGATTTAAAATTGATCAATCAAAAGAATAGAAAAAATATGGAGAAAGAGTTTTGAGTGAGAAGCGGGGTCTTGAAAATCAATTTATAGCTAATTAATTATTACAATTATCCTATCTCATTGCCCAACTAATTATAATCCTAGAATCTTCGTTAATCACATAGGTTCTCCTGTCGGTTTCCCCTAATTATAACTAACTCATTTTAACAACCTAAGTGTCCTTAGCGCCATTAAAATTCGTTAATTAATACGCTCTGATTCATTATTGGAATCTAAGTTTAACCAACTAATCCCGTTGTCACTACCGGCAATTAAACTAGTTACATGGATTATGATCTATCCTAATTTCTCTCCGTCGAGTTTCCATTAAGAATCGGATCAGTAAATAATTGGCCAGATTATAAACAGCATAACGAGCATCCATACAAATAATTAGTAAAAAGGGCAAGAGATAGGCAATTATAATAATATTTAACTATAAATTTTCATTTCAAGACCCCAAATTGGGGTTTAGCTATACATGGCTATAATATCCACAATGTATACAAAAGAAATCATAAATTGGAGCAAAATAAGAGAAAATGAAATGACCGTCGAGAACCCCGTCGCTAGTGCTTGGAGTCCCTCCAAGCATGCCCCGAGCCTCCTAGAGTGCTCCCAAAAAGCTCCCCACAAAATTTCCCACTTCTAACTCTCAAAAGGCTAAAAAGCCTTGAGAGAATGCTCAAAGAGAGCAAAGGAAAGGAAGGAAAGGAAGGATGGTGGAATGATTGATGAGAAAAATGGGCACCAAGGGGGTCCTTTTATAGGCCCGGAATAGGGACAGCGTCGCGACGCTAAGGGCACAACATCGCAACGTTGTGACGTCATCAGCTTGTCCGCCAAGAAATGGGACAACGTCGAGACGCTGTCCCTACAGCATCGAGACGCTGTGCGGTTTCCAGAACATGCAGGCGCAGATTTGGGCTTGAAACTTGGGCCAACTTTATTTCTTTTGGATCTTCTCTTGGATTGTTGACTCTTGGGCTCCCCCTTTGACCTATGGTTGGATATTTGGCTTGGAATACTCATTTTTGGGTCTTTTTCCACCAAAAATCCATAATATGCTCCTAAAGACAAAATAATAAATTATTTTAGATTTCTTCAATAAAAACACAATTAAAGCGCTCAAAAACTTAATAATTTAGGACTAAAATAGCGACATTTCTGTCCGCTATCAGTTGTTCGTAACTACAGCTGGGTCAAAAGTCTGTTTTACCCCTGAAGTTACATCTGTTTCCTTAAGTCTCCACTGAGTCCCTAATAAACAATTGGTTTGTGGTCCGACCACTAAACCTAAAACCTCTCGAGTCAATGAGAGGGCGAGATCCCTTTGTTCACGTTCCAGAGTCAGCACTTAAGGGAACAACCTCTCTACTATCCCTAAATAAGGTAGGAGTGAATTCCGTCTTGCAGGACTATGTCCCCAGCTATCTACTCGGTCTTATCCCCAAAATGTTAGGCTTATTGAGTCGGCGATGATGAACTACTCTCACCCATGCAGATCAAAGGATAATCCCGAATAAACAGAAGTTCATAGTTAGCTAAGGATTAAGATCGAGTTACCTAGGTCATCACTCTGAAATAGTCAGTCTTGTCAGTAAATGGCGTTATAAAGCAAGAGTGACTTATTTCTCGTTCCTGGCCTTATGCAAACTCATTTGCATAGGACGCCCCCAATCGCATGTCTGTACATGAACGATTCAGGATCACATCGTTTGCACTGTGTACAAATTGGGTCGCGTCACATAGTTTTCCTAGAATAAGGTACCCAACCTTATCCCTATACTATAGACCGTTTAGGCTATTACTTGAACTTGATCTACTTTTATGTCACTACATAAAGTTCAAGTTTTCATAACATAGCCCGGGGTTACTAGTTTATTGGATTTGTGGTTATTTAGGCAATACTAATCATTCAAAAACAATAACACTTTATTGAATGGAAATAACTCTTTATAAACAGTCGTCAAATGTTACATTTACTATCTACGAGTTTTAGGGCATAAAACCCAACAAACTCCCACTTGCACTAAAAACTCGAGTGAGTGGAATGTATATGAATTCAAAATAACCAAAGCAAGGAAATGTTACAAATACAATAAACTAGGGCACACCATATTTTTAGCTTTTGTCTCTTGATTTATTTTTCTCATTAAGTTTTGATCTCTAAATAAAATTGGACAAGATTAATCACAGTAATTAATTGACTAGAACACCAATCCGGAGAACGACACTCGTTAATCACAAAAACACTATATTAAAACTTGACCCCGTACACTTGCAGTTGTGAAAATTGCATGTCAAGTTTTTGGCGCCGTTGCCGGGGAATGACATATTTAGCTTAATTAATATCGTGAAGAAATTGTTTGGTCTTAGTTTAGAGTGTATTTTATTTTATTTTAGGTAGCTGCATTTTTTTTTCTTTTTTTTGTTTTGTTTCCATATTTGTAGTTTCATATTTTATAGCTTTCCTTATTTGTTCGTGTTTCATTTTCTTAGTTTATTTTTTTCTTTTTAGTTTTAGTTGATTTCTTATTTTATCTTCTTCCCTTAGTTGTTTTTTTTCTTTTTTGTTTTTTGTTTTTTTTTTTTGTTTTTTTTTTTTTTTTTTTGCTTTGAGTCTTTATCGTTTGCTCTTTGTTGTTTTGTGAGATGAAGAGATTAAATGATCATTTAATATGGAAGCAGAGGCTCGAATGATAGAGTATGAGGCTGAAAAGCCTAATCTTATTTTATTTTCAGAAAACCCTTTTTATGTTGATCCATTCTATCCTTATTCTTGCGAGTCTTTTACTTTTGGTTTGCCTTATTTTTCATTTAACAAAAATAGATGATAGTGAATTCAAAAAAAAAAATGAAAGTAGTAACGTCTCGCGAGTCTCTTATTGATCTATTTTATTCATTTTAGACTTCTAGAAAATTTTAACTTTCTTAGTTTTTGAAATATTAAGTCCTTAGCATGCAAGTAGTAATGTCCCTAGTTAGTCTATAACTAAACTCAAACCTCCCTTGGTCTATTAGTGATGGTCTATTTTGGTAGTAGAAGTCTATCACTAATACAGTCTACCATGATAAAGGGTGGTAAAAAAGAAATTACATAAAAGGATTTAAATATGCACACGTGAATTTTTTTTACAAAACTTTTATATTCGAAAATATTATTTATTTATGTGACATATTTATGCAAACATGGGCAACCAAGATTGCCACCGATTATAATTTTTCAATATCTTAACACGCGGTGTTGGTAGCACAACTAGAATTGGGCCCAATAATTGAAAATCTTGTAGCCCAAAAGAATTGTTTTGTAATTATGGTAAATAGATGGAATGAAAACCATTGCATGAAACTAAGAACTGAGGGTAAGTGAAATCACATAAATAAAGCTAAACCATTTGGTAAATGCCATATATTCATGAATATTTTTTCTCAATGATAAATTTGGAAATATTAATAATAATAAGCTTGGTGACCCGTCAAATTACAAGTACATGTGTGTTACAACATGAATGGGCCTTATGAGTTTCACAAACCCTCTCATCGCCAAGTCCTCATAAACGCACTGGGTCAACAAGTAATGACTCGATAAGAAATTTTGTTCTACCCTTAGCATTTGTGTATCCATCCTCGTCCACATAAAGTTGGGTCATAACTCTGGAAAGATTCAATATACATAATAAAAATGGCATTGGAACAGTCGTTGGATGAAGACAAGCTTCGTTTATCTTCTTCCATGCATCTACTACTTGCTTCTGAAATTCAACACATGCATCTTCTTCCGAGCAGCCATATTTCTCCATATAACATTCAACAGCAGAAGCAACATGTTCTCGTTGCTGCTCAAACTAGAAAATAAGAAGTAAATATATAATTGAATAGTAATTAAAGTTGGATCATTATTGAATTATTTCAAGAAGTGATCGATGCGTACCTTGTAGGAGACAACATCGTCCATAAGTCTAGATATGATGGTTGAGGCTTCAATAATTTGAGGCCATCCAGAAAGCCAATCAAATACCTCCTTCGTTGCAATGTCACCCATGCCAACATATGATATTGTTGCAAGTAGTTGATAACCTGAGCTAACTAATGCCACTTCCATGTATTCTTCAAATTTTGGTTTATACTTTTTGTTTAACCATTCAGCTTCTTTGAAATATGATTCAACTTGCTTTTTCATCTGTTGAGTTGAATAAAAGTAGAAAGTATTATACATATTAGAAGAAGAGAGAGACAGAATCATATATATTAATTGAAAATGAGGAGGAGAAGGAAGAACTTCACTGCTTCTTTTGCAAAGTGAACGTGATATGATGTCCCATCTTTGCCTATCTCTTTATCAATTTCTTCAAAAAGATCTAGTAGAGTTATGTAATAAACTTTCATATACCCCGGGAGTAGATTAACCATGCTTATGTCCCATCTGAAAAATTAAGTGTGACATTAATTGTAACTCATAAACAACTACTCAATTTGATTTCAAGTATATGGACGACTATAGGCATAAAAATAAAGGTCCAAAATTGTTTGGTAATAATTCTTTTTTGTTTCAACTTATCAAAAACTATGACGATTTCTTATCATTTTCATTTTTTTTTTTCTGAAAATTTACCTCTCCAAAGCATTTTGTAAATGCTAGTTGAATTTTACAAAATCTGAGAGAGATTTTTTTAAATTGATTTTTCTAAATTTAAACAAACAAATGTAATATATATCACAAGTAAAGATGTAAGCAAAAGGAATTGTATTAAAGCTTAACTTTGTAAAATGTTGGGAGTGCGCCCAAAGTCCCACATCGGCTAGATAAGGGGATGATCGTGGGTATATAAGGGATGACTAGTATCTCCATTGGTATGAGGCCTTTTGGGGTGAACCAAAAGCAAAGCCATGAGGGCTTATGCCCAAAGTGGACAATATCATACCATTGTGGAGATATGTGTAGTGGTTGTCCGGTAGTCCCTTACAAGTGGTATCAGAGCCATGCCCCGGGTGTAGCCGTGTCGGGTAGAATCCTCGGGTGTCGAACAAAGAAGTTGTGAGCCTTAATAGTCATGGTGGAGATCCGTGGTTGGACGGATAGATGACTATTTGAGGGGAGGCTCGGTGGTACTTTGTTCGAGGGGAGGATTGTTGGGAGTGCGCCCAAAGTCCCACATCGGCTAGATAAGGGGATGATCGTGGGTATATAAGGGATGACTAGTATCTCCATTGGTATGAGGCCTTTTGGGGTGAACCAAAAGCAAAGCCATGAGGGCTTATGCCCAAAGTGGACAATATCATACCATTGTGGAGATATGTGTAGTGGTTGTCCGGTAGTCCCTTACAAGTGGTATCAGAGCCATGCCCCGGGTGTAGCCGTGTCGGGTAGAATCCTCGGGTGTCGAACAAAGAAGTTGTGAGCCTTAATAGTCATGGTGGAGATCCGTGGTTGGACGGATAGATGACTATTTGAGGGGAGGCTCGGTGGTACTTTGTTCGAGGGGAGGATTGTTGGGAGTGCGCCCAAAGTCCCACATCGGCTAGATAAGGGGATGATCGTGGGTATATAAGGGATGACTAGTATCTCCATTGGTATGAGGCCTTTTGGGGTGAACCAAAAGCAAAGCCATGAGGGGTGGGTATATAAGGGATGACTAGTATCTCCATTGGTATGAGGCCTTTTGGGGTGAACCAAAAGCAAAGCCATGAGGGCTTATGCCCAAAGTGGACAATATCATACCATTGTGGAGATATGTGTAGTGGTTGTCCATTGTAGCTCCGTTCGATCCAAAAGTTTGGAGGTTCGTGGTTTAGTGTCTTTGGAGTTTCTATTCTTATTCTGTGAGTTATATATTGATTAATGTCTTCAATGTCGACTCGTTTCGAAGTTGCTCGATTTGATGGGAAGGGTGATTTCGGTCTATGGAGAAAGAAGATTAAAGCTCTTTTGGTGCAACAAAAAGTAGCTAAAATCTTGGGTGACGAAAAGGACCTTCCGGCGACACTCTCAGAAGATGATAAGAAGGAAATGGATGAGATTGCCTATTCGACCATCATACTCTATCTCTCAGATGGAGTGCTTAGGCAAGTGAATGAGGTAACTACCACGGTTGAGTTATGGAAGAAGCTAGAAAGTCTTTATTTGACAAAGTCTCTGCCAAATAAATTATATCTAAAGGAAAAATTCTTTGGATATAAGATGGATCAAAGTAAAGGCTTGGAAGAGAACTTGGATGAATTTCAAAAGATTGTAGTTGATCTAAATAACATCGGTGAGAAGATGTCGGATGAGAATCAAGCAGTGATACTTTTGAATTCTTTGCCGGATTCGTTTCGAGAGGTAAAGGCTGCAATTAAATATGGTAGGGATTCGCTAACCATGGATATTGTGTTGGATGCCTTGAAAACTAGAAATCTCGAAATTAAAAAGGAACGCAGGGAAGGTGAGTTACTTATAGCCAGAGGGAGAACAGAGAAAAAGAACTGGAAAGGAAAGGATTCGAGAACCAGGTCCAAGTCTAGAGGAAAAGGAAAAAAGTGCTACTTGTGTCGTAAGGATGGACATTTTAAGAAAAATTGTCCATTGAACAAGAACAAGGAAGTCTCCGATGGTAAGAGAGGTGAATCGAGTTCAGCCAATGTAACTGATGGGTATGATTCAGCAGAGGTCTTGATGGTGTCCAGTAGAGAGTTTCAAGATGAGTGGATCATGGATTCAGGTTGCACATTCCACATGACTCCAAATCGAGATTACTTGATTGACTTTCAGGAAACAAGTGGTGGAAAAGTCTTGCTCGGAGATAATGGTGTCTGCAATGTGAAAGGAACTGGGTCAGTTCGGCTTTCAACACATGATGGGATGATCAGAATGCTTACAAATGTAAGGTATGTTCCAGAACTCAAACGAAATCTAATTTCTTTAGGTGAATTAGATAGATCGGGTTATTGCTATAAATCTGAAAATGGAGTTCTGAAAGTTTCTAAGGGTTCTTTGGTGAAGTTAAAGGGATCCTTGAAGAATGGCCTTTATGTGTTGGAAGGGACCGCTATTGCAGGAAGCGTGGATGTTGCATCTGGTAAAGGAACTGATGTGTCTATGCTATGGCATAGAAGGTTGGCACATGTGAGTGAAAGAGGTCTACAAGCTCTTTCTAAACAAGGGTTACTTGGAGGTGTTAAAGAGATTGAACTCCCATTTTGTGATCATTGCATAATGGGAAAGTCTACAAGGGTGAAATTCGGAAAAGGGAAGCATTCAACGAAAGGCATATTAGATTATGTGCACTCAGATTTGTGGGGTCCGGCGAAGGTACCTACTATGGGAGGTTCGAGGTACTTCATGTCAATAATTGATGATTTTTCGAGGAAAGTGTGGATTTATCTACTGAAACAAAAGGATGAAGCTTTTGGGAAATTCCTTGAATGGAAGAAGCAGACTGAGAACCAAACAGGGAGAAAAGTAAAGTACTTGAGGACAGATAATGGTTTAGAATTTGTAAATCACAAATTCGACAAACTTTGCAAGTCTGAGGGAATCACGAGGCACCTTACTGTTACATACACTCCTCAGCAGAATGGTTTAGCTGAGAGGTTCAATAGAACAATAATGGAGCGTACTAGGTGTCTTCTGTCAAATGCTTCACTGCCTCAGAAGTTTTGGGGCGAAGCTGCCCAAACCGCCTGTTATCTCATTAACAGGAGTCCGTCATCCGCTATAGATTTCAAGACTCCTCAAGAGATATGGAAAGGTGAAGTTCCAAGTCTTGAGCATCTCAGGGTATTTGGTTGTTTAGCTTATGCTCATGTTAAGGAAGGAAAGCTAAACAAGAGAGCATTGAAATGTATGTTTATTGGCTACCCTCAAGGTGTCAAAGGATATAAGCTTTGGTGCTTGGAAGAAGGTAGAAATAAATGTATAATCAGCAGAGATGTCACTTTCAATGAAGATGAGATGCCGTTTTGTGTTAAGAGTCAGCCAGAACAACGATCAGTTGAGAATGTTGAAACAGAAGTCAGAATTGAGTCTGAAAAACAACCATCAGCTGCTAGAGGTGAATCGAGTGATGAGTCACAGTTGGATTCACAAGCAGAGTCTTCACAGCGGTCTGAATCTGATGGTATACAGTTTCAACAGGAGAGAACTTTGATTGATGAGGGAGCTTTCACTGAGGAAAGTTCAGATAACAATGACTTGCAGAATTATCAGCTTGCACGTGATAGATCTCAGAGAGTCAGACAGGCACCTACGAGGTATGGTTTTGCTGACTTAGTTGCATTTGCTCTGAATTGTGCTTCTGATAATATTGAAGTAGAGCCTATTACATTCGAAGAGGCTATTGAGTCTGGGTTGAGGGAACAGTGGAAAGCTGCAATGGAAGAAGAGTTGTCCTCTTTACATAAGAATCAGACTTGGTCATTGGTTCCAAAGCCTCCTAAACAGAAACTCATTCAATCAAAGTGGATTTATAAAATCAAGCCAGGTACAGGAGGTAACAGCAAGCCTAGGTATAAAGCTAGGCTAGTAGCCAAGGGCTACACTCAAAAGGAGGGAGTTGATTATAATGAGATTTTCTCTCCGGTGGTAAGACATTCGTCTATTCGATTAGTTTTGTCTATTGCTGTTCACTTTGACATGTTTCTTGAACAGATGGATGTCACTACAGCATTCCTCCATGGAGAATTGGAGGAGGTTATTTACATGGCTCAACCAAAGGGCTATGAGGTGAAGGGAAAGGAAGACATGGTTTGTCTCCTTCACAAGTCCATTTATGGACTGAAGCAATCGCCAAGACAGTGGTATATTCGCTTTGATACCTTTATCTTGAAGCAGGGTTTTCGCAGGAGCTCATATGATGCATGTGTTTATTGGAAACTATCTCTGAAAGGTACATATATTTATCTACTGCTTTATGTAGATGATATGATACTAGTGTCTAAGGATTATGCTGAAATCTGTGAACTCAAGAAACAGTTGAGTAGTGAGTTTGAAATGAAAGATTTAGGTGCATTGAAAAGAATCTTAGGCATGGATGTTAAGAGAGATAGGGAGAAAGGTTTGTTAACCATTTCGCAGGAGAGCTATGTGCATAAACTGCTTGAGAAGTATAACATGTCTGATTGTAAGTCAGTTTCGACACCCTTAGCATCTCACTTTAGGCTTTCTTCGTCTCAGTCGCCTAAAACTGATCAGGAAAGGTTAGAGATGTCTAAAATTCCATATTGTAATGCCGTAGGGAGCATTATGTATCTCATGATTTGTACTAGGCCTGACTTGGGTTATTCAATGAGCATGATAAGTAGGTTTATGTCAAATCCTGGAAAGGAGCATTGGAATGCAGTTAAATGGGTGCTTCGATATTTGAAAGGTACGTCAGGTGTTTCACTGTGCTTTGGGAATGGTTGTGATCAATCAGCATTGCTGGAAGGCTTCACAGATGCAGATTATGCTGCAGACCTTGACAAACGAAGGTCTTTATCAGGTCACATTTTTCGTTTGTATGGTAATGTGGTCAGTTGGAAGGTTGCTCTGCAACCAGTCGTTGCTTTGTCAACCACTGAATCAGAGTATATTTCAGTTGGTGAAGCAGTTAAGGAAGCAGTGTGGTTGAAACGAATTGTTGGTGAGTTGTTGTCTCAAGAGTTTATTCCTGTCATCCGTTGTGATAGCCAGAGTGCTATTCATCTTGCGAAGAATCCATCTCATCATGAACGGTCTAAGCATATTGATGTTAAGTTTCACTTTATAAGGGATATGGTTTCTCAAAATGAAGTTAAACTGGTGAAAGTTCATACAGATCAGAATTTGTCGGATATGCTTACGAAGGTTCTCACAGCTCATAGGTTTAAATACCTGTTAAATGAGCTGAATGTAAAGCCAGGATGATAGGGAAATTAGAGAACCAGCTTATAGCTTAAGATATTCTTGTCATGAGGGAGATTTGTGGAAAAAATATGACAAGGCATCTTAAGGGGCAATTTTGTAATATTCAAAGAACAGAGGGGGCAGTCTTGTAATTTAGCTTTTCATCTTTCTTTAGGGCTGGCTATCACGACAGAACAGAGAGAGAGGGAGAGTGAATAAGCAGCCACACCAAAAACAGAGGGAGAGAAGGAAGAAGCTTCAGCCGCAGGGAGAGAAGGAAGAAGCTTCAGCCGCTGGTCTCGAAATCGTGTGGGTCTCGGTATTTAGAGACAGAAAAACACGCCGGTGTGGGTAATGTTGCAGACGCCGACGTGGGTATCACAACAGTCGCCGTGGGTCTCGATTTTGAGGACAAACTCGCGTGGGTCTCGGGTAAACGCCGTGGGTGATTGTTTAGCAGTCGCTGGAGTGTCGCGGTTAGAGAGGCTGTCGCGCGTGGGTCTGATTTCAGCAGTGGGTCTCGGTTGTTTTTTGGGTTTTCGATACAGCTTGGTGTGAGACTCGGTTAGACACTGATTTGGGGTCTAAATTCAGGAGCGGCCTTGTACATCAGTGGGTCTCGGGATTGGATGCTGAAACGTGAAGTGGGTATTTCGCTTGGAGCTCAAATCGATTAAGGTTTGAGGTATTTCACCATTGTGTGATTTGTGCGAATATTGTACTCTGTATTGTTGAATATTGCTCTTAATAAAACTCTCATAAGCTGGTTCTCAAAGTGGATGTAGACCGAAAGGTTGAACCACTATATATCCTTGTGTTCTTTATTTTTACTTGTTTATTTCTCTGCTGGAAATTTGCGTGTTTGCGTGATTGGGCATTACAAGTTCGCTTAAAAATTCTACAAGTGGTATCAGAGCCATGCCCCGGGTGTAGCCGTGTCGGGTAGAATCCTCGGGTGTCGAACAAAGAAGTTGTGAGCCTTAATAGTCATGGTGGAGATCCGTGGTTGGACGGATAGATGACTATTTGAGGGGAGGCTCGGTGGTACTTTGTTCGAGGGGAGGATTGTTGGGAGTGCGCCCAAAGTCCCACATCGGCTAGATAAGGGGATGATCGTGGGTATATAAGGGATGACTAGTATCTCCATTGGTATGAGGCCTTTTGGGGTGAACCAAAAGCAAAGCCATGAGGGCTTATGCCCAAAGTGGACAATATCATACCATTGTGGAGATATGTGTAGTGGTTGTCCGGTAGTCCCTTACATAAAATATAATCCTAAAAGTAAAGTCATTTTGAACGAGGTCAAAGGCTAAAGCAAATCACCTTTTGATTGCCAAAGTGAAGATTTGGAGTTCTTCAAACGTTCCATAGGCATCATATATATCATCTAAAATTGATGTCAGGGCAATCACTTTAGTCAATATTTTCCTTCCCGCTGTAAAACGAGGTTCAAAATATATACCCAATATCCAAAAGTAGCACTCCACGATTCTATCTCTTGCAAATGGAAAATTTGTTGGGACGTTCAAATCCTTCCACCACCTAGTATGTTTTAATAAGATATAATAGTAATCCAAGAGAGGTAAGAGTTAGATGTTTCTTTTACGATGTTTATTGATAACATATTAAGAATTCACTCAAATTTGTCAAATAAGCAAATTTAGTAATTCTTTATTACTAGTAATAGTTCAACAATGTGAGGTACAAATATTTAAGCCTCCTACCTTAAGGGATGAAATACATGTCAATTAACGCTAAACTATTGTAACTTTTCATTTCAATAAATTTAGCTAGTAAATTTAGTACAGTAAGGATAGTGATGAACACTCTTCACATCCTCATACTTTTGTCCATTTTTTTTTCCTTCTTTCTTCTTCTTCCCATCTTCTCTTCTTCTCCTTTCTTTTCTTTCTTCTGTTTTTTTTTTAAGAAAACAAAGGGAGATTCGGGGAGGAGGAACTCCTCCTCCCCGAAACTCTCTATTTAAAAAAAAAAAACAGAAGAAAGAAAAGAAAGGAGAAGAAGAGAAGGAGAAGAGAAGAAGAAGAAAGAAGGAAAAAAAAATTCTGGCAGCTGGCCAACGGAGCTGAAGAAGAAGAGATAAGGAGGGAAGAAGATGGAGAGGAGAAAGAAGATGGAGAAGAAAGAAAGAGAGAGAAAGAATTTAAAAAATAATAATAATAATAATATTTATATTATTTTAATATATTTTTATTTAGAAAATTAAAAAAATATTTTTTTTATTAAAATAATGGTTCCACGTCAGCAAACTGTTAAGGTTTAACAGAAAAATGGACGGCAGGGACCAAAGTGCTCCTTATCTCAAACCTCAGGGGTATTTTTTTTTTGAGTTTGAAAACTCAGGGACCAAAGTGTAACTTAACCCAAACCTCAAGGACTAAAAGTGTATTTTTCCCAAAAATAAAATCAAACTTGTAAAGAAAAAGAGAATTAAAAATTTATCAAGATATAAAAGTCAAAATTATCAAAAATATGCTGCTAATTTTTTATAGATGAAGATTATTTTAGTTTGTACTATATTTAAAAAAATAGTGAGATAATAAAAAGAGAGAGAAGGATGAGGTTTTATTAGTTTCTTTTATAGTTCAAAGAGACGGATGATCATTCTGAGGCTGTGTATTCTAGAGAAGAAAAGACAACAAAATATTATATTATATTATATAATAAAAAGGTTGGAAAAAGAAGTGAGAGAGAGAAAAAAAAAAGTGAGAGAGAGATGGGTGGGGTCGGAGGGGGGAGGGAATGAAAAAGGATAAAGAATAATAAAAACAAGTATAAAAGAAAAAAAATTAAAACCACTGATATGTACCTGGAGATTTCACTTAACTCCTTCTGGTGAAGTTTTTGTAATATGTTGAAGTCTAGTTTTGAGAAGGTAAGAAGAGTATCGTTGTGTGAAGGATCCTCTTGGTAGATTGTCAGGAATTGTCTTGCCTTTATTCTTTGAATATCTTTTCTTATGGGCCATTTTAAGGCATTGCTAACTTCTTCCACGAAAGGATCAGGACTTGAGTGTTCCATAAATTTTTTAAGATGTCTAGTAGTAAAATCAATAGCCTCTTCTAGCACATCTTCTCCATGTCCCCTCATATGTGCTGCTTCATATAAACTCAAAATTCCTCTTTCATCAACTACCAACGATTCCTCAAATTTTCCATTGCTTTCCATGAACTTTGAGAATATATCTGTTTAAATTTAGAGTGAGAAAATAATACTTAATTCTTAAATTAATTTTCTTTATAACATGCATAATTTTGAGAAAAAAAAAAAAAAAAAAACAACAACAACATGAATGGTTTTTGGAGATTTAAACATTTTACCCTCAGCATTGAATGTTTATATATCTTGCATTTTGTCGACACTTCAAAATTTTTGCAAATGAAAATATTATAAAAGCAGAAGTTGAAATACGATAACGTAAGAGCTAGCTAGCTCTTACGTTATATTTGTATATGTATAACTATTTGTATATGTATAACTTACCACATGAAATTTTATAACCTTGTTGTCTGAGAAGTCGAAATAGAAGAGCAGTTGTATGAAGATCTTCACCATTATCTTTAATCAATAAGGTGCTATAAGTCATGTATATTAGTTTTAAGATTTGGTCGATCTCATTTTCAAAATGATAAGAGACACCTAATCGTTGAATTAAATCAACCAACTTTAGCTTTTCCAATGGATTTGTCACAGAAACAACAAGCATCTTCCTTACTTCTTCTTTCAACTTTTCAGCTCGTTCTTTCATTACGTCATCTACTTTCTGAAATTTAAAAAAATATCCAAAACAAAATATTAGATTAAAGTGAAGCACAAAATAAATAGTCATTGTAATATAATGATAAACAAAGACAATTGAATTTACCAATGCATCATGAGTGCTTAATGAAAGGAAATGATCTTTCCAAATACTAGGATGATAATTTGCAGTGGGACGTTGAATGTCATGGGTCTGGATAGTTGAAGCAGGAACCATAGACACTTGAGAAAACATTGTTCCCTTCCCAAAGAGAAAAAGCTATCTAATTCTCTTGGCAAAAAGGGTCGTATATTATTATTCACCGAGTTTTAGTATATTGGTGAGAAACCTGGTTTTTATGAAACTTTTATTTATAGGTGGTTGTACCTATGTTGTTGGTCCTAGATTCTTATTGCATAAATTAAATCATTGCATAAACTACCACACATTTTGTTGACGAGGAGTATCTTGTGTTTTTGTTATGCATTTGACTTGTTTTAAGCATTTTTTGTATGTTGTTTTGTCCCAAATCCTTATCGCATGAATCAAATCATTGCATAAACGACCACACATTTTGTCGACAAGGAATATATATTGTGTTCTTTTTATGCATTTAGTTAGTTTTAAGCATTTTCTGCATGTGAATAAACTAACCATTTACTTGCTTTCATTCATTTTTAGTAATTTTCCTTACAAACAACGAAAATTTTCCTTGATGTTAACCATAGCTATTTAAAAATAATTTTCCTTAAACCTAGCTCAGGCACCAAAACTAAACATTTACTTGTTTAAACAAAATAACAATTTAGTTACTCTTGATGTTAATCATAGCTATTAAAAAAAGGTAGTCCGTAAAAAGTAAGGTGTACATTGAAATTGACAAAACCAAAAAATTTAATCGAACCAACTCGAAATTTCGATTTTTTTCAGATTTGTAGTTCAATTCGTTTAAAAAATAAGAAACCAAAATTTGGGATTTGTTTCGATTTGGGGCTCAAAAACCGAACTCCAAATCAAACCGTATGTATATATGTGTGTATAATACAAAAGTAAAAAATAAATAAATCTGATGCGTCAATCAAGATGTGTCAGAGTTTTAATTCTCTATTTTTTTATAAATAAAAAAAAATCACAGTTTTCATTTAAAATCGAAAACCAATTTGAATTTTTGGATTTGAACTTGCAGTTTGGTTTTATTTCAATAATTTTTTTTTTTTTAATTTTCAGTTGGTTCGATTTTGCCCTCAAATGGAACTTAACCATGAATACCCCTTGTTTCAGTGATAGGGTTAATGTACGTTTGTGCAAACTTTGCCATCAGGAAATCCGTGGCCAGAATTTTTTTTTTTTTTTTGAAACTTCCGTGGCCAGAATTTTTGGCAATCATTAATGGCACTCGTACACCGCTTATTTAAGTTTATTTCAAAAGTTCTTAAAAAAAAAAGTTTATTTCAAAAGAGATGTTTCAGATGGCCTATCTCTCGTCACATCACTATACTCATCCCTCAATCGAAAACAACAAAATCACACCAAGTAGTAAAGAAAAATAAAAATAAGGGAAAATTACACTTTTGGTCCCTGAGGTTTGGGTTAAGTTACACTTTGGTCCTGAGTTTTCAAACTCAACAAAAATACCCCTGAAGTTTGAGATAAGCAGCACTTTGGTCTCTGCCGTCCATTTTTCCGTTAAATACTAACGGTTGCTGACATGACACTAATATTTTAATAAAAAAAATTATTTTTAAAATTTTTTAAATAACAAAATATTATTATTTTATTATTTTTTTAAAAATTATTTCTCTCTCTTTCTTTCTTCTCCATCTTCTTCCCTCTCCATCTTCTTCCCTCTCCATCTTCTTCCCTCATTACTCCTCCTTCTTCAGCTCCGGTGGTTGGCCGCCGCCGGCTGCCGACGAACGGCAGCGTCGCCGACCGGATTTTTTTTTTTCTTCTTCCCTTTTTCTCTTCTTCTCCCTTCTTTTCTTTTTTCTGTTTTTTTTTAAACAGAGATTTTCGGGAAGGAGTGGAACTCCTCCTCCCCGATTCCAGTTGTTGAAATTTCAGCCGATTTTGTAGAATAATCAAAACCATTAACGACCCAGCAAGGCCGAGGGAAATATAAAGGATATGGAAGAAGACTTTGAGCTCATTCGGCTGCCAGAGATCCTTAATGATGCGAATGAAACGGAGGAAAGTTACAGAGACGACGGCCGGAAGCCAAGCGATTAAGAAGATGAGAGATTTGGAATTGTTGTTGTTACTTTGACAGGTTGCAGTCAATGAGAATTACACGTAGAAACACACATCCACTCACTCATATCACATGCAACTTCCCAGGCAAAAACACTCAGTCAAAGAACAAACAAGAACGCTCAATCTCTCCTCCCTGTGACTGCGATTCTGGAGAAAATGAAATCACAATAGCTACACAGAATTAAGGCGAAGAAGAAGAAGACAGAGGTTATAGTGGTTCGGCAACTATGGCCTACATCCACTGTGAAGGGAGCTGAACTTTTACTCAAGACTTACAAGAACTTTTTACAGAGGTACACTCACACAAACTCTCAAATCTTAATTTTTCTTTTTTTTTGATTTCTAATTCTCCTTTTCTACTTATACATTTCGAGGAGAAGATAACTGTTAAGACAGTTAGTTAGCTGAGGTTGGTGGTTACAACATAATTCTGAGGTAATTTCTTTTACATTCTCCACCTTTGGAAACACCAAGGTCAGAATGATTTGCTCCCTTCCGCATTTTTTCTCTCTATCCTTTCTCTGGTAGGTTGAGTCCTACCAGTTCTAAACAATGCTAGAATTTTTGCTGAGTTAGCGGCTTCGTCAACACATCTGCTGCATTATCTGAGGTATGAATTTTTAATACCTTTATCCTCCCTTTTTCGATTTCTTCTCGCACGAAGTGAAATTTTATGTCTATGTGTTTCGTGCGATTATGAAATTGGGGGTTCTTAGTTAGAAAAATTGTACTCTGACTATCACAGTAAATGGATACCGTTGGTTGTACAATTCCAAAATCTTGTAATAGACCTCTTAACCAGATCCCTTCCTTGATTGCTTCTGATAGGGCAATAAACTCAGTCTCTGTAGTGGATAATGCCACTACTGATTGCAGATTAGCTTTCCAGCTTAGGAGATTATTTCCAATTAGAAAGAAATAACCTGATAGAGAACGCCTTTTATCCAGATCTCCGGCGAAATCAGCATCCACATAACCATAAATCTCATGTTCTGATGGGTCATTCTTAGTATACTGTAATGTAGCTAGGCTAGAACCCTTAAGGTATCTAAGGATCCATTTGACTGCCTCCCAGTGTCTTTTTCCAGGATTTGCCATGTATCTACTCACCAGGCTTGTGGCATATGAAAGATCTGGCCTAGTAGAGATCATTAGATACATTAAGCTTCCAACGGCTTGTGAGTAGGGAACCTTTGCCATAAAGGCTTGATGTTCTTCATCATCTTCATTTGGTGAGTTTGATGCTGATAATTTGAAGTGATGAGCTAAAGGGGTGGAAACTGCCTTTGCTTCATTCACTTTAAATTTATTCAACACCTTGTGACAGTAACTTGCCTGACTGATGCTGAGTGTGGAGTTTGTCTTATTTCTGTTTATTTCCACACCTAAAATCTTCTTTGACTCTCCCAAGTCTTTCATTTCAAATTCCCTTTTCAACATAGTCTTTACCTCATTTAGAGTTTCTTTGGACTTTCCTGCTAGTAACATGTCATCCACGTAGAGAAGTAGATAGACATTTTGTTTGAAAGTCTTTGAGTTTATGTAAACACAATTGTCGAATGAGCTCTTCATGAAACCTATTTTGATTACAAACTCATCGAACCTTTGGTACCAACATCTTGGGGACTGTTTGAGTCCATAGATTGATTTATTTAAGAGGCAATGCTGTTTCTCCTGCCCCTGTTTTATGTACCCTGGAGGCTGTTCCATGTAGATAGTTTCTGTGAGAAAACCATGTAGGAATGCTGTTTTGACATCTAGCTGATCTAGATCTAAATCCTCTTGCACAACAAGTGACAACAGCATTCTTATGGAGGTCATTTTTACAACAGGGGAGAAAATTTTTGTGTAGTCTATTCCTTCTTTCTGAGTGTACCCTTTTGCCACCAATCGTGCCTTGTATCTCGGTTTCAAAACACCTGATATGCCCTCTTTTACCTTGTATATCCATTTACAAGCAATTGGCTTGTAACCTTTAGGCAGAGGTCTCAAGGACCATGTATCATTCTCTTCAAGAGACTTCATCTCCTCATTCATGGCAGCTATCCAATTTCTCGCATCAGGACAACTGACTGCTTCTTCGAAACTTTTCGGTTCATCCAAGTCTAAGGATTCTGCTACATTTAATGCAAGAGAAATACACTCAGCTTCTGAGAATCTTGAGGGAGGAACGATGGTTCTCCTTTGCCTATCCCTTGCAAGGGAGTAGTTTCGAAGGTCTGATTGTTCTTCCTCTGTTTCAGAAGATTCAGGTTCATGTTCTGTCTCTTGGGGTTCAGTTGCTTCATGTGACATTGTTGGTTCTATTTCAGAGCTTTGTGGAGTCTCAATGTGCTCCACCTCAATATCAATACTTTTCCCCTTAGAATTTTCTTCTAGAGGTTTGTCTTTAAGCATGTACATTTCACCTTCTCTGAATATAACGTCACGGCTATTTATGCACCTTTTCTCAATAGGATGCCATAATCGATGGCCTTTTACACCTTCAGTGAACCCCAAGAACATACATTTTACAGCTCTTGCCTTAAGCTTCCCTTGATTTTGATGTACGAACCCCACACACCCAAACACTTTAAGATGCTGTAACTTAGGGGGCTTGCCAGACCATTTTTCTTCTGGGGTTAGGAAATTAATTGAAGTATGGGGGCATCTATTTAATGTATGAACCATGTATGAAGCTGCTTCTGCCCAATACCTCTCACTTAACATAGATTCAGCAAGTTGACACCTAACCCTCTCCATAATGGTCCGGTTTAATCTCTCAGCCACCTCATTCTGTTGTGGTGTGTGTCTAACTGTTCGGTGCCTTAAAATACCATTTGTTTTACAAAAATTATCAAATGGTTCATTGCAGAATTCTAGTCCATTATCAGTTCTTAGGCACTTGACTACCTTATTTGTTTGTTTTTCCACCATGATTTTCCATTCTCTAAATTTTTCAAAAGCTTGGTCCTTAGATTTTAGAAAGTAAATCCAACTTTTTCTTGAATAATCATCAATCAAAGTTAGAAAATACCTTGACCCGCTGAGAGAATTGGATGCTGCTGGACCCCACAAGTCTGAGTGTATATATTCAAGAATTTCTTTTGAAGTTTGCTGAGATTTCCCAAAGCTTTGTCTTTTTGATTTGCCTACAACACAATATTCACAAAAACTCAAGTTATCACCCATACCTTGAGGTAGAAGTCCTTGTTTGGCTAGGACTTGAAGACCCTTAGTACTTATATGAGATAATCTTTTGTGCCACAGTTCTTCTTCAGACAAATTTCCTTCTGTGACCACCAAGGCATTTTGAACCATCTCAACATTCTTTAAGACATAAAGGCCATTCATCTTTACTCCAGTGAGTACAGTCTTCGAGTCTTTCTTTATATTAATGGTTCCTCCACTACCACCATATGTGCAACCAATGGCATCTAGCATACCTAAAGAGATCAAGTTTCTCTTGAGGTTTGGAACATGCCTAACATTCCTTAAAAGTTTTACCGAGCCATCACTCAACTTTAAGGAAACTGATCCAATGCCAACAACTCTGCAAGTGTTGTTATTTCCCATGTAAACTATTCCACCATCCCACTCTCGATAGGTGCTGAACCATCCTCTCAACGGAGTCATGTGGAAAGAGCATCCGGAGTCAATCACCCAATCATATTTTTCAACTGATGATTGCTCTTTACTGCATTGATCAGTGGTTGCTAAAGCATCCGAGTAGGTTATGGAATTTTCCCCTACTGATGCTTCTTGTGGTTTATTCTTCTTGTTTCTGTGATACTGGTTCTTCCTCTTGAGAGAGTAACATTCTCTTTTTATATGGCCTTCCTTGTGGCAATAATTGCATCTCACTTTAGGTTTCCCTTTCTCTTCGGTCTGTTGCTTGTTTTCTTTGGGTTTTGTTTTTCCTTTAACAAACAACCCTTCTGAAGATTCCTTTTTCTGTGACAGTAGTTCTAGCTCCTTAGTTTTTATGGCCGAGATTATAATATCAGTGGTAATTTTATCTCTACCATACTTCAGGGCTGTTTTTACTTCTCGATAGGTCTCTGGTAATGAATTCAACAGGACGAACGCTTCATTCTCATCCCCTATCTTTTCTCCCAAATTCTTGAATTCTGATGTCATTCTTTTGAAGTCATCTAAGTTCTCAGTGAGCGTTTTATTTGGGTCCATCTTAAAAGTAAAGAACTTTTCCCTTAGATACATCTTGTTGTGCACATCTTTGACTTCATAAAGAGAATTTAGCTTGTTCCAGATTGCCAAGGGAGATTCTTCATCGATTACCTGTCTCAGTACACTGTTGCTTAGATTTAGAATCAGTGTATTGTATGCAGTGGTGTTCATCGTTTCCTTCTGCTCATCTGTTATTGATGTAGGTAATTTTGTAGGATCCATCAATGCTTGAAGTGCCTTCTGCTGGCCTAGAATAGCTTTGATCTTGGCTTTCCAAAGATCAAAGTCTCCCTTCCCGTCGAATTTCTCAATCTCAAACCTTGTCATTGCCATTCTTGCTTTCAAGAAACGGTTTCTTGACTGATTTCTGGGCTCTGATACCACTGTTACTTTGACAGGTTGCACTCAATGAGAATTACATGTAGAAACACACATCCACTCACTCATATCACATGCAACTTCCCAGGCAAAAACACTCAGTCAAAGAACAAACAAGAACGCTCAATCTCTCCTCCCTGTGACTGCGATTCTGGAGAAAATGAAATCACAATAGCTACACAGAATTAAGGCGAAGAAGAAGAAGACAGAGGTTATAGTGGTTCGGCAACTATGGCCTACATCCACTGTGAAGGGAGCTGAACTTTTACTCAAGACTTACAAGAACTTTTTACAGAGGTACACTCACACAAACTCTCAAATCTTAATTTTTCTTTTTTTTTGATTTCTAATTCTCCTTTTCTACTTATACATTTCGAGGAGAAGATAACTGTTAAGACAGTTAGTTAGCTGAGGTTGGTGGTTACAACATAATTCTGAGGTAATTTCTTTTACAGTTGTCGTAAAACGCATGGTAAAGCTGGGTCAAAATGACGCCGCTCAATCCGATGAAGCCCTTCAAAAGGCCCAAAACGTTGTCGCCATTCTTCGGGAAGTTCTTGACGCAAGTGACGAGAGCCCCTGTATTCGCAAACGTCTGAGAATTAGCTCCAATGCAAATGTAGAGACACATATGCCAGATCTGGGGCTTCGGGATCCGACTGGTTACGGCCAGCCAAATCATCATGTAGCCGAAGAGGTTCATAACGGCGCCGATTAGAAGAACCACCCACGGCGGGGCGACCTCGTTGATGAGGCCGCCGATGACGCCGACATTGCCGCCTAAATCCTTGAAGAAGGTGAGCAGATTAAGGGTGGCTTGGTCATAGCCCAAGGAGGATTTGATGTCGGAGGAGTAGAGGCCGAACATGTAGGTGGCGCTGGAGACGGACATGTGAGAATGGAAGCGAAGACGGAGAACCAGCGGTCGAAGACAAACTGGTACCAAAAGGGGTTGCCAGAGGAGGGATTTGAGGCCGCCATTTTTGCCGGCGAGGAATTGGGAGGTTTTCTGAAGGGGAAGTGTCAATGGGTGGGAGTGTATAAATACATTTTTGAGGTGGGTTTCAACATTTAATGGAAGGTTGGGATTGAAATGAGGATTTTATTTTGGTTGTGCTGGTACTCGTGCAGGGAGCTCCTCCTCCCGAAAAATCTCTGTTTAAAAAAAAACAGAAAAAAGAAAAGAAGGGAGAAGAAGAGAAAAAGGGAAGAAGAAGAAAGAAAAAAAAATCCGGCCGGCGAAGCCGCCGTTCGCCGGCAGCCAGCCACCGGAGCTGAAGAAGGAGTAATGAGGGAAAAAGATGAGGATGGAAGAAGATGGAGAAGAAAGAAAGAGAGAGAAAGGATTTTTAAAAAAATAATAAAATAATAATATTTTGTTATTTTAATATGTTTTTATTTAAAAAAATTAAAAAATAATTTTTTTTATTAAAATATTAGTGTCACGTCAGCCGCTGTTAGGATTGAACGAAAAAATGGACGGCAGGGACCAAAGTGCTACTTATCTCAAACCTCAGGGGTATTTTTGTTGAGTTTGAAAACTCAGGGACTAAAGTGTAACTTAACCCAAACCTCAGGGACCAAAAGTGTATTTTTCCCTAAAAATAATTAAAAAAATATTTATTATATTATTCTATTTTAAAAAATTAAAAAAATATATTTTTAATTAAAAAAAATACATGTCACGTTAGTAATCCATTAGTTATTAACAGAAAAATGGATGGAGGACCAAAATGAAACGAAATCCAAACCTCGGGGGCTAAAATGTCAAGTTTGAGAACTTAGAGACCAAAATGAAACCTCACTTAAACCTCAGGCACCAAAAGTGTACTTTTTCCAAGAAATAAACATTTGGAATTTGTGCTTATAAGCTTACTGTTTAAAAAATAGTTCTTAGAAGGAGACAAGATTCTTGGATCGTGGAGGTGCTCACATAACTCAAGGATTAGGGTTGAGCCAAACAATTCATCTGTTAAATGGGAACATGGACAACCTTAGTGTCAAATCGTCCACACTAACAATCCATCTTTCTTCTCCAAAAGGAGATTTTAGTTAATAACCAAATATAACACTTGGGCTAAGGTCAAGTTGGTAATTTTTCTTACATCTCCCCTCCCCAAAGCTCAGGTATCATGCACATTCCAAAACAAATAGCTTTAAATACTAGAAGATAAGCACCTAGACCTAACAAAATTAAGTGAATACTCAAAATGGGTAGTCATTTTGTTTCCATCTTTTCACATATAACCGAATAATGGAAAAGATTCTTTGAGTCTTGGGTCTTAGAAGTGAACGGATTGAATCCCACAACGGAAGCGATTGATCACCTTGTAATTCAATTTGGTTTCTTGAGGAACCGGTACATTGTTTTACAGAGAAACTGTTGGGTTTTATGCCCTAAAACTCGTAGATAGTAAATGTAAATAATTGACTATAATTAATAAATAGTTATCGAGGTTATTTCAATAAGAGTTATTGATTTCTGTTGTATTAATTTTGTCTTAATAACCCTAAATCCAATAAATTAACATCCTAGGCTCTCTTGTGAGTCTTGTACAATATGTAGGGGCATACGAGGATCAATGTTCAAGATACAACCTAAAAGGTCTATAGTATAGGGATAAGTCTGGGTACCTTATCCTGGTGACACTATGGATACGACTCACTTTGCATTTGATACAAACGCAGTGATCCAACGCGTTCGTGTCAATGACATGCGAGTGGAAGTATCCTATGCAATGTGTTTTCATAAGATGGGATCGCGAAATAGTAACTGTTGGGTTTTATGCCCTAAAACTTGTAGATAGTAAATGTAAATTATTGATTGTTCTCAATAAAGCGTCTTTGATTGTTATTCTATAAAGAGTTATGAAATTATTAGTTGTTATGTCTTAAATAACCCTAAATCCAATAAACTAACATCCTAGGTTGTTACACGAGTCTTGATCTGGCCACTCTCACTCATACAAATCGAAGGACATTACCTCGTTGACAAGAGTACATAACACACTTAGGATTGAGACTAAGTTGCTTTGGTCATCCTATCGAAATAGAAACCTAATTAGTCAACGGAATTATATCTAACAGTTACTATTTCGTGGTTTGGTCTTATACAAACTCATTGCATAGGATACCCCCACTCGCATGTCACCTACACGAACACGTTGGATCATTGCGTTTGTATCAAATGCAAAAGCGGGTTGTATCCATAGTGTCACCAAAATAAGGTATCCAACCTTATCCCTATACTATAGACCCTTTAGGTTGTTTCTTGAACATTAACTCCCGTATGTCTCCACAAACAGTTTAAGCTACATATTATAGCCTAGGATCTTAGTTTATTGGATTTTGGGTTATTTAATGCAAATCTAATACAACACATTCAACAATCAAATATTGAAAAACCTTAAGAACATTTTATTGATAATATCAAAATATTTACATTTACTATCTACGAGTTTTAGGGCATAAAACCCAACAAGAGGTGCATGATAACTATTGTATCCTCGAATGCTAATATTCATATTCATAATATCATTGACATCTTAGCTTCTTTCTCTTCCTGCATGTTTGAGAAATACATGAATGGACAAACTCATACTATAGCTCAAGAAGTTGTCAAACCAAACTTTTCTTCGAAGACATTGTCAAAAACATATTTCTTGACAATTTTTTTAGTCATTATATTGACCCTCAAGAAAATGTTGAGTTTTATGCCCTAAAACTTATAGATAGTAAATGTAACAAATTGATTTTATCAATAAAGTGTTATTGAAGTGATTCAGTAAAGTTGTTAATGAATGTGTTGATTAGTATTGCATTAAATAACCCTAAATCCAATAAACTAACATCCAAGGTTGTATTATGCAACTTGAATAGTACTTGGGAACGTACATGAGATCAATATTCAAGTAATAACCTAAAGGATCTACAGTTTAGGGATGAAGCTAGGTACCTTATCACGGTAACACTATGGATATGACCCACTTTGTATTTGATACAAACGCAATGATCCAAAGCGTTCGTGTAGGGGACATGTGAGTGGGGGTATCCTATGCAATGAGTTTGCATCAGATCGGATCTCGAAATAGTAACCATTAGATGTAACTCCATTGACTAATTAGGTTATTGTTTCAATAGGATGATCTAGGTGTAACTCAGTCTTAATCCTGAGTGTGTGTTATGGACTCCTGTTTGCTAAGGATTGTCCTTTGATTTGTATGAGTGAGAGTGACAAGATTCGCCGACTTAATAAGTCTACTATTTTGGGGACAATACCAAGTGGAGAGCTGAGAACATAACATCACAAGATGAAATTCACTCATTCCCACCTTTAGGGTAAGTAGATGAGTGTTCCCTTAAGTGGTGTCTTTGAGACTTGAACCGATGGTTCGACCCTCTCATTGGCCGAAAAGGGACTTTTGTTCATTGGTTGGAACATAAATAGATTGTTCATAGAGGAGCACTGGTACTTAAGGACACAAAGGTAACTCAGGGGTAAAACGATAATTTGACCCAGTTGTTGTTACGAACACTTGTGAAGGACCGACTTACTGTTATTGGTCAATCCATGGACACAAAAATATTCTACATTGAGAAGAGTGATATTGCGGGTCTTAACAAATGTTGATTAATGTGGTTAATGAGTTTAGCCAATTAATCTCGTATCGTTGAAGTTTCTGATCTCTAGGTCCATTAGGTCCCACTGCTAGCTCATAAAGATTAATCTAGAATATTGTTGTTGAAAGAAATTTGAATTGTTCAAATTTAATTAAGGAAATTTAGGTTAATTGTATGTGATGCAATTAATATAATGCAAGGTGATACAATATAATATACAATTAGTTTTAAATTAAGCTTTATATTATAAAATTAATTTTGGATATGATTCAAAATTAATTTATAAGAGAATTATAAATTTGAAGGAGTTCAAATATAACTTTAATGTGAATTTTATTCATATTACAACTATAGGTTAAATTTTAATGTGAATTGGATTCATATTAAAACTATAGGTTATGAAAGAGATGTACATTTGAATATGATTCAAAATGTAGGGTTAATTAAATATATGATATTTAATTAATTGGTTAATTTAACTTAATTTAGTTAAATGAGATTTAATTAAATTAATTAAATTGATACCATAGGTTATGTTAATTTGGTTAAATTAAATTATATTTGATTTAATTGAATTATAAATTTAAATAAATGGGACCTAATGGACCTACAGATCATAAGCTCCAACGATACGAGATTAATTGACTAAACTCATTAACCATATTAATCAACATTCGTTAACAGTGGGTTCACTCCACTAAAGACACACAGTTGCACTCTTCTCACTGTAGATATATTTCTTTGTCCACAGATATAGACCAATAACAGCAAGTCAATCCTTCACGAGAGTTCGTAATACCAGCTGGGTCAAATTACCGTTTTACCCCTAGGTTACCTCTGGATTCTTAAGTCCCTCTGGATTCTTAAGTCCCTCTGGGTCCTTAATTAATGAATTAAACATTACAATATAAAATTAATTTTACCTTCAAGACATGACTCACATGGAGGTAAAGAACCATCATCTAACTTACTTATAAGTCCATTCTTAATCAATCTCCCAATCCTATTGAGATTAATGTGGCCAAGTCTCAAATGCCAAAGATAGGTGTTTTGAGAAACCTTTTGCCTTTCTGGTTGAGTCTCGGCAGTTTTAAACATCTCATGATTTAAAATAGCCTTTGACTCAATTGGTCTTAAAACATACATGTTATTCTCCATTTTTGCCGAACAAATATCAACACTCTTTTAGTAATGAAAGCATCATTAACAGAAAAGGATACTGAATAACCTTGTTCAAGCAAACAAGATATAGAAATCAAATTTCTTTTAATCTCTAGAACTATATACGCATTATCTAAAACATGTATCGTTCCTTGGAGAAGAACAACTTAATGTCTCCCACTGCCATAGTCGAGATGAACTCTCCTGTACCAACTCTAAGAGTCATTTCACCAGCTTCTAGCTGTTGTTAGGAGCTCATTACTTGAAAGGAAGAGCAAACATGATGAGTGGCACCTGAATCAAGGATCCAGGCTATATCCTCATTTTCCACTATGCACGATGAAGGAATTGAATCCTCAGCAGAAGCGGTTTTCACTGTGCGCAAACGAATTTCAATTGTTTAGAATACCGGACATTGGGCAAACAGAAACGATTTCAATAAAACTGATTAAGCATGCTTTAAAAATGATCTAAACGATTTAGAATCGAGGAAACTTACATGGATGAAGACAGAATCTGCACAAAGCTCCCAATCGATCAAATTCCACATACTTTCAATATCTCCAACGAACACAACCAATCGCGAACACCTGTTATATCTCTTGGGCTCCAGAGATCCGTGATTGTTGCAAGTAAATCACATTTATTGTCATTGGTATTGGCTAGGCAGTTAATGTCATATTCATCATGAACAATTTGAGACGAATTAGACATATGGGCCTGAGGACATTCCTCAGTTAAGAACAATTCTAAGTGATCTACCACGAGTTTTGTTTCTAATTTCGTTTCTAAGAAATTTTCATTGGTTTTTGGTGGGTAATTTTGCATATTGGATGTAAAAGGTTTGCTGATAGACTGTTTAGGTATTTTGGCCCTAAATTTACAATTTCTTTGATTGGATCAATGTAAGGGGCCATGTTTTGAGGCATTTGTTGTAAATCGAGTCATGTAAGTCTGTGTCTAGCAATTAGGAATCAATTTGTTGATTTGCTGCTCAAATCAGGATGATTTTTTATGAAAATGGCTGCTGGAAACGAAGAATAGAGCAGGGACCTGAGACATAGCGTCGAGACATTGCTGAACTGCCCTAAAGGGAACACTCATCTACTTGCCCTAAAGACAGAAAGGAGTGAATTCCATCTTGTGTTGTTATGTTCCTAGCCTCCACTGGTTTTGTCCCTGAAATGGTAGGCTTATTGAGTCGGCGTAACTGGCCACTCTCACCCATACAAATCTAAGGACAATCCCTCATAAAAGGTAGTTCATAACACACGCAGGATTAAGATTGAGTTACCTAGGTCATCCTATTGAAACAAAAACCTAACTAGTTAACGGTGTTACATCTAGTGGTAACTATTTCGTTGTCCGGGTTTTATGCAAACTCATTGCATAGGATACCTCCACTCACAAGTCCACTATATGAACGTGTTGGATCAATGCGTTTGTATCGAGTACAAAGTGGACCATATCACATAGTGTCACCAGGATAAGGTACTTACGAAAGAGATTTGTCGCGGTCTCTTATTGAATAAATTTATAATCCACGATTCCTAAAGCTAACTTGTAGCAATAGTGGTCGGGGTCGAACACAAGGACCAACTGGTTTATTTCTAAATTATTTTGTGCTTTTTAGGTAACCAAAAAGGGGGATTTATGGATAAAAGATTAAGACATAAAATAAAGGCGAGAAAGTAAATGCTAAAATTAAATGCAAGAAAAGTAAAGGCGGGTTAGTTGATCTTACCAATTCTAAGTAATCGGGGTTGTTGTGTTTCGGTTCAATGTAATCAAATCACAAGTTTCACGAAGTATTTCAATTGCAAAACTAAAGTATAGCATACTCTAGAGTTACCAGGAGTCGTGTTCTATTATCACGGACAAGCCAACGCACTTAGTCCGATTCTAGTCTAAATCTAATTAACTGGGCAATTAATTAAATTCAAACCGCATTGAGAACTAGCGAGATTAGCCATGCATGCAATAAGGGGGAATGAACGCCTTTATTATAATAACTAAATCATCTATCCCTTTTACTACTTTGATTAGCCAAGTAAACACAAGCAAATCGCGGTCAAAGGTTGTCAATCTTTCCCTAGCATTACTTGAATTTATAGAAATGGAGATAGAGTCACTAAAACTTGCAATTGAATATTAAAGTGCGAGAAACTTCATTAAAAGCAATTGAACTTACACACTGAGGTCCCGATTACAGCAATCCGAGCTTAGTTGGCCAGAGAAAAGCACACTCCAAGCTCGAGGCTTGATCAATCGAGCCTTAGACTAAGAAAACTTAAAAGAGAGCTTGAAACTTGATGTTGTTTGTCAATATGCTTAACAAATTAATAAAAATTTGTCGTAGATGTTTATCAACCCAAGTATAAATTGACAAAATCAAGTAGTACCTGGTGAGTCCAGGGTCGAATCCACAGGGAAAGGTTATTTGTAAAATTTTTAACAATATTTACTGATCTAAACTCTAAAACGTGTGATATTGTATAAAGAAATAAATAAGAGATTTGGTATACTTGAAAAATAAAACTTGCAGAAAACAAGTCATGCGATAAGAGTAAAAAGAAAAGTACTAAGGAGAATAAAATCAAGGCTGTTGCGGTTGCAACCTCATGCGTTTATAAGAACCTTGTAGTGCATACTTTGGCTAATTGATCCATTAATGCCTAAGTGAGAAAAAATCATAAGTTTCCCTTCCAGTACTCCTTCTGCGTTTGGCATAAAACTATCAATTGGTTATTTGGCTAGTTCATGCGTAGAGTTCAGTTCTCTAA
This sequence comes from Luffa aegyptiaca, assembly GCA_017139565.1. Classification (NCBI taxonomy): domain Eukaryota; kingdom Viridiplantae; phylum Streptophyta; class Magnoliopsida; order Cucurbitales; family Cucurbitaceae; genus Luffa; species Luffa aegyptiaca. Next base: position 17,113,139 of record CM029405.1, on the reverse strand, counting down.
AACTTACAAGGGATTGCGTTAGTCTTAACGTAATCAAAGCTCATGCATGCATTATCTTTTAGCGGTAGCGTTTTAATGCTACCAAGACTACATGTCATGCGCTAGCTTGTTCCACTTAGAGATGTCCGCATGCATTACCTGTCAGGGATTTAGCATACTGCTACCGCATCCGGCTGGCCAAGCGGGAGTTAGCAATGGAAATAGTATCGCAACTAAGTAGAAGGCAATTAATGTTTCATTTAAATCAAAATATGCGCTTACAAAATAGACTTATCACTGCATGAGGTGCTTGCGCTAAGCTTTGAAGAAGAAATTAGCTCATGCGAGCAAAACAATACATTATGCAACAATACATTGCAAACACACGTCTACTCTTAATCACAGCTTTCTGTGATTTCTCTTTCTCCTTGATCTTCGTCCTCTACTCTCGTCCCTCAATTCTTCTGAAATATGAGTTATTTTTCTTTGAGCAGATGGCTTCTATTTATAGGCGAGGGAAGCTAACTTCTCCAAGTAATTAGCAACTTGCTTCAGTCATTATCAGCCAACTTGTAACTTTTCAGCCCTTTTTCAGCCCACTTGCGTTAGTTTTATCAGTTGTGTCAGCGTTTGTCCTCTCATCCATCTTGTCTATCTCTTGATCGTCTTGGGATGTGTGCCTGCGCTGAGAAGAAACTTTGGAAAACAACTAAATTAGCTGCGTTAGTGCCCTATATTTTATAATTTCTCACCGCATACACGAATATAGCTCGTCGCATAAAATTATCACATTTTCCTTTCTTATTGCGCTGAAGCAACGCATCTTAGTTTCTTTTGGCCTTGTTTTAGCTTAAGTTTAAAGGATAAATAACTTGCTTTTTGCAAGTTATCAAACCCCAAACTTAAACTATTTCTTGTCCTCAAGCAATACTTATTATCAACTCTGCGATAATTACTTAGCTCTTCATTGCCTGCGATCCTAACATCCTCTTTTCTCTTTTTCTTGCGCGCATTACTAAAGAAGGTTAACTTTTGCGAAATTCCCTTCATTGCTTAAAGAAAGTCCTTTTGCGCTTAGATTCTTCCTTGCGTTAATGATGTGGACTTTTCCTAACCGCAAGCGCACGGGTCAAGTAATAATAAAGAGTTCGTATAAACGAGTGTCGTCCTCTGGATTGGATTTTTAAGCAAATCAAGTATTGTGAATTATCTTGCCCAATTTTATTTAGGGATCAAAAAGTGATGAATGAATGATAAGAAAACCAAATCAAAGCAAGTAAAAAGTGTGGAATTTCAATTGGGAAAACTACTTAGGGAATTGATTTCGCCGATTTAGTTTAGGATTGATTTTAAGGAATAAGTTATTATGCACAATGAAATTATGAGCCAAAGACCCTTTAATCACAACTACCTCTCCCGAGTATAGTTGATTCTCATGCAAATTAACCAACTTGATATCCCTATCTAAGTTTATTAATCATGCAAGGCAATGAGATCTTTTAACCAATTCTAAAGTTAATCTAAAACCGTCACGAATTAGAAACTAAACTTTAGTCATGCAATCTTGAGTAAGTCTAAATCAAATCCCCTCTCCCGAGCTAGATTCGGAACTTAAATCATCCAACTAATGGCCAATTAATTGAAAGCATTAAATCAAGATTACAAACATAATAACATTGCACAACTTAAACCATAAATCAATCCATAAACACAATCAACTACATCAATCCCTAAGCTTACAAGTTTAGCTACTCATGATCAAAATTACAAGCTCAACTAAACATGTAAAAGCCATCCAAATCTAACTAAAGTGAGGGAAAGAAGAATTAAACTCGTTGTAGGCCGAGACCGAACGTCCCCGTCACGATCCCCACGAACAATGGGTTCATTTCCGAATTTTCCCCTTTGCTTCAGCCTTGAATTGCTCTGTTTTGCCTCTGTTTACGGCTCTAAGAAGTCCCAAAATTGGCTCCCCCTAAAACCTAGCCGAAAAGAACTATAAATACTGATTTTTTCGTCGTAGCGTCGAGACGCTGCCTCTAAACACGCGTATTCTGCCTCGACGCTGTGACGCTGCCGCCTCTTCTAATTAAGGAAAACCAGCGTCGAGACCCTCCAAGAGTGGCGTCTCGACGCTGATGGGCAGAATGCCCTCTCTTGGCTCCTTGTTGCTTGAACTTTCCGGTTCTTTGGCATATTTTCACGTCCCGAACACCCGATTAACTCCAATTCCACGTTTTAGCTCTAATCATCGCTTTCCTACAAAATAAACAATAAAGCACAATAAAATGGCCCAAAAATCATAAAAGACTAGCTAAATTAAATAAGTAAAAGTAGCTAGCTATGCTCGCTATCAGTTAACTCATCCAATCTTCTCCTGCATGCTCTGGGCGCATAGAAATTTTACTCTTATAATGAAAACAATAGACATCAAAACGCATGCTTTCGTTTTGGCTTACCCACATTTGTGATGAAAGGTATCCAACTTCGGGCATTACATTTTTTTACTGTCTTATACGCTCATGGGATGTGTTTGTCTTCGCGCAGTGGCAAACTATGGGTGTCATAAATTCCCCTGGCTACAAACACGTCGCAATCCAGAGGAACGCATGTATTATTTTATTTATGCGCTGACTCCCCCAAACTTAAATCGGACAATGTTCCTATTGTCCCCCAAACTTACATTGGAGCGCATGGACCTTCGGAGATCAAGGCTGAGTTGCGGCAAGTCGAAAATGCGAAGGGATTTTCCTTAAGGAGGAAATGAAGACAAAGGTTAAACTAATTTAAGAAATGCGTGTAAGAAAATTAAGAAGGTCAGTTGCGTGGATTTAAAATAACGAAGCTAACGCAGAGAATTTGTTAGATAAAGACATTATAGTAAGGCAGAAAGAAAATTGCGATAAGATAAAACAACGAGATATATTGATGTTATGTGATACAAAATTATAAAACAAGAGTGCATACATCTAAAGGAAACAACAAAAAGAAAGCAAGAAAACTGAGTAAGTGTATTCTACTCCTGCGGTGGTGGTGGCGGAGGTGGTCTCGTTTCCTTCGGTGCAGGCGGAGGCATGGAACCACACACTTGCGATGGGCCTGCACCATTGGGTCTTTGAGGGGTAGCTGGCCGCATGAAGAGATTGGGTGTGACTGGCAGGCGGCCAAAAGACTCCGTCCATCGCAACAAGAAGAGGACCAGAGAGTTTACGGGTGTGGATAGCTCTTCTTGTTGCTTGCGTAGAAGCTCTTGGTGCTGGTACAGTCGTTCTTGCTGTTGTGCAAGGGCTCGACCACTTCTTGAATCATCTGCTTCAGCTCTGAAAAGATAAGGGTTGAATCCACATCAATCAGTAGATCAGCCGCAGTCTGATTTGCGCTCGCAGAAGCTGTGGCTTGCGGTGTGGGGCTCGGCGCAGGAACTTCGTCATTGCGAGTGGGGCTCGGTAATGAGTCTTCAAAAATCTCCTCTGATCGCAAGTCGTCATTGTGCTGCGGAGGAGGTGTGTTCTGGACAATTGGTGGTGGCGGTGGCGACAAGCTTTCTTGCGGTGGTGGCAAGGATCCCTGAGGTTGGTGTTGCTGTCGCTACCGCAAGCGCACGGGTCGCACAAGTTATATAAAACGGAAAGTATTCCGAGTATCGAATCCTCAGGGAATTTGGATTATTTCCATTAAGCACCAAGAACCATCATGTTTTAATTTTATTTAGAATTTCAACTTGAATTGGTAAAGCGAAAATTAAAGAACTAAAAAGAAACATGCAAGTAAAAAGGAATTTTCCTATCAAAGGGGGCTCGACCTAGGGTGTTAACTAGCTTTCTTGGATTTGTAGCTCCATTACATGGATCTATGTAACTAATAATCTTCAATTTCATAAATCTAGAAGTGATTATAAGCGGATTTCTCTTTCAAGTTCCTCCGCTTCTCATACTAACATAACTAATTTATGTGTCCATCTCCTTAGTTAATCATAGTATGGCATTAAGCAACTTCATTATCAATTTCTAACAATTCTCTTTCACTCTCGTGTTCCAAGCAATTATTAGCCATGCAATTTGGATCTAATCTAATTTTTCTCTGCCGAGTATCAATTTAGACCAACAAATCAATTAATCCGTGATCAAGAGATTAAAAGCATTAAGAATGAATTGCATAGATGAAATATGAAGAAATTCATTACATAATCCAAGTAATTGCGCTACAATATCCAATTAGCTAGAGTAACGACCCTAGGTCTCAAGATCTACTCACAATTGGAAATAATTTTGCCAAAATGATCTTGATCCATGGGCCTAACTCAAATTAAAATAAGAAATTACAAAAAAGTAAGGAAGAAATAACCGATAAGTTGATCCCACGCTCCTGCTACGAACATCTCGAGTCCGAGCCTTGGAATCTTGCTCGATTCCTCCTTTTTCCTCACAACTCTTCTCTCTTTTCTTCTCTATTGAGCTAGGGGAGAGCTCCCCAAAAAATGGGATGATTCTCACCAAAGGGAATGGGCCTTTTTATAGGGAAAGGAGCTGGAAATTTCTTGCTGAACAAGTCGGTAGCGTCGAGACGCTACGTCACAGCGTCGCGACGCTCTGACGTCATACTTTCTTGGAGCAGAAGTTGTCGCAGCGTCGCGATCCTACCGCGATTCTGGATTTTTCCTCGCTGATCACCTAGCGTCGAGACGCTAGGCCTTCTAGAAGCCTTAAACACGGATTTTGGCCTCCTTTCTTCTTTCTTTTGGGCTTTTTAGGCCTCTACTTCAAATGTCTTCTTTTCTTTTCTTCTTTTATGGCCCAAAGACTTCTTTTTATGCCCAAAATTTGGTAAAATTCTTGGTTTTGCTTCTCAAGCTCGATTTTCTACAAAATCAACATAAAAATACATTAAAGCTCACAATTCATGCATAAAACTAGCTAAAATTAATAGGAAAATGATGACATTTTTGCATGTCATCAGTTGGGCGCAGACAGTGCTTTCCTGCGCTGGTGGAGTAGATTGAGGGATACGTGTTTGCTTGCGCCTCCTTTTCTTTGGCTTCTCAGGCGCAAGAGCTGTAGGTTCGGTGGGTTGGGATGCAGGGGCTGGTTTCTGCGTGCTTCCTTGCAAACGCTTATCGCAGGTGCTGGTTACGCGCGCCCACCATTGGTCATCAAAAGCCTTCTGCATGGGTCGAATTTCTTCATATGTTGCGGGCACGAGACCTGATCCGCGGTATAACCAGGTAACAAGGCCTGGGCAAAACATTGCGCCCTTAGGTTTTGCGGCAGTTTGGCGCCATGTTTCGGCGAGGATTTGGCCCAAGTCGATTGGGGTTCCCTTCATGATGCAATAAACAAGAATTACCCATTGAAGGCTTAATGTGGCATCATGCGTTGTGGGCATGATGCGATTCTTCACCCAGTGCATCCAGCAGCTCGCTTCAAATTCTAACAGCTGCGATTTGAGGGTCCTCGCAGCTTCGTGGCCGTCCCACTTGGCCCCAGGTTTGGCCACCGCAAGAAGTACTGCACTTAGGAAGTCATCGTCGAGGCAGCCGAGAAGCGCATTCCCTTCTGCGTTTGGGATGTCTCGCAGCTCGTACACATTGTTGATGCATGCGGAGGAGAATGCGACTGTGTGGCCTCTCACTAATACTTCGTCGACTTCTTCTTGCCACTGCGCCCGGTAGAAGTCGTGGACTAACGCAGGGGCATAGTTGCGAGGGTTCTTGCAAACTGTTTCCCATTTGCGCTGGGAGATCTTCTCAGTCATCGTTGGCGTGAGGGTGCAGCTGAAACCTCTTTCTTCTTGGAACTTCCCCCATTCCTCGCCCACTTTTTCTTTTCCTGCGCCAACTTTTTCTTTTCCTTTGCCTTTGGATGCGGTGGGCGCTTTCCTTTTCTTGCTTGGGGCTGCCGCAGGTCTTTTAGAGGGTTCTCGGATGACTACCCCCGTGGACTGGATGTTGCGGCGATGAGTTAGGGGGGAGCTCATCCTCGGAATCAGAAGCTTCTACGTCCAGAGCTGCCGCAATGATGGCTAAGTTGGTTGCGGCAATTTCTGCGGCGATCGGATCTTCTGCCTGCTTGCTGGAGCCCTCTTTTTCTTTGGCCGCTTTTTCATCTGCGGCGGCCTTGCGTGCAGTTTCCTCTACGACAACCCTTTCTTGCTCGTCTGGCAGATGAATTGCTTCGTCTTCCTCCCCTAATTCTCCCATCAGGGAGTTCCATGCGGCCACTTCCCACTCAGAAAACTGCGGCGAAGTGGGTTTCGCTGAGGTGGATGGTGGATGGGAAATGCTTGCGGAAGGAGAGGAAGATGAAGGGACGGAGTCTGATGCGAGGGAAGCCGAGGAGTCTGGAGGTGGAAGAAGAAGGGGAACATAAGGGAATGGGGATGGAAATGGAGTTAGGTTTCGAGGGGTTGAAATGTGTTGGGCAGGTTGAAGGGTGATGGGTTGGATGGTGAAGGTCGAGGTGTCCAGAGGTGCAATATCGAGCACCTCTGGAGGGTTGGCCGTGGAGATGGAAGTTTCAGTGGGTGGTCGCTCGACGTTGATGACCTCAAGCTCCTCGGTTTCCATGGGGTCTCCCTCGGTTTGGTTCTCATTCTCTTCACTCGGGGAGGAAATGGCGTCTCGGTTAGGACCTTCAACCTCCGGTGATGAGAGGGAGGCATCGTCTGCGTAGCCGACAACTGATAGGTTTTGGGAGTCAGACATGGTGGCTTTCGGTGAAGCTTCGTGAGGGAGAGAAACAAGGGTTTAGGGTTTAGGTTCTACGAAGAAGATGAAGAAGATGAAGCTTTTCGAGTGAGGGCGCATCCCTTTATATAGCTAACGCAAGGTTAACTAGCCTTGGTAATGATGCCCTTTCGCATCCCACGTAGGTAGGTGATCATCATTATTGATAACTGCCCAAAAGGTAGTTATTTAGGCCTCATTTCTATATTGATTTGTGTGTCTTTTGTGCTTAATAGGGTTGGTTTTAGATATATATTACATGTTTTAACCCATTTGGAAGAATGGAAGCTTTGGAAATCATTTTGTGCAGAATCTGTTGCTAGGCGACTTGAGGGAGTGAATTCTGTGCTGCAGCAAAACTGGGAGCAGAACTGCCACGTCACAGCTCGTTAGCCAACTTCATGAACCGACTTCTGTTGAATTATTTTCGGGATAAAGGAGCAAGGAGAGACACGTGTCCATGTTGACCTAATTCAAGCCTCTTACCACCTCTATGAAAAGAGATAGCCGCCCAAGTCAAATTCATTCCAACTTTCCTTGGAAGCCGAGTAGTATAGAGAGATTGGAGATTACCAAGAACACCATCATCTGCAAGCTGATTAAGGAGATTATTATTTTCTTTATTATCTTATGATTATGGACATGTCTACTCAGATTGTAATTCGTGTTCTCATGCTTATTATGAACTAAGTAGCTTTAGGCGTTGGTTAAGGAATATGTAGTTGTCGTGCTTCATCTCTAATAATATTTATTGATTATTGCATCTTGGTTAATTGTTGTGCTTGCTTCTATTTTATGTCCGCCTGGTCAGCCGGTGTGAATACCTCTCTCTAGTTTCAGGGATGATTTAGAGAGTGTGTGGCGATTAATCACACTACGATCATTGTGTATTGGTGAACGCCAGTGACTGAGCTAGGGATAGCCGGTTGCCTAGTGCTTGATCGGTCGTACTTCATTGGGGTTGAAACACATTCCAAAAGATCCGGAGTTCCGGGAGGAATCCGCTAATAATACTGCGAGAGTTTGCATGGTCAATAATATTGCTAGAGCATCCTTTAAAACAATTACTGAATCCTGACCAACGCCTGTTTCTAATCTGTCTGCCTATCCATTTATTTTCTGTTCTGTCATTTATTTTGTTTCAGCATTATTCTTATAAAAACCAATCATTTGTACCATCTTTGAAACCATTAAAAAGTTATACAAAATAGATAAAGTGGAAGCTAGTTCAGACTTTGGATTGATAATACTTATTACTTGCTGCGGACTGTGTATACTTGCACAGAGTTCTAGAGTCCTTTTATACCATATTTTTACTCACTCTAGGAACCCAACATGTTTTTGGCGCCGTTGCCGGGGAACTTGAATAAGTTTTTATCTGATCTGTTTTGTGTGTGTGTTTTAGTGGTTTGGTGCTAGAACTTTTTGATTGTTTCTTTTGTTTTTGCAGGTGTGAGTTTGGTGCATGAGCGATCCGTGTCACACCCCCTCCCGGACCACCTGCTAGCTTAGCCCGAAAGGTGGCGTGAAGCCAACGGACATCGTCCTCCTCTAACGATACCCGCTGACCCTCCTGAACGTTGAACCTGATAAACATACTAATCTTGGATATCAAATATTCTACATGAAACAGAACATAGCGGAATCCCTGAAAAAAAACTTCCAACAAACACGAGGTGCCGCCCTGACATAACCTGGTTCGGATAATAACCTGATATAGATATCACGACCAAAACATATACAACTAGGGTTATACATCCACAACCTCTAGGACTATATTATCCAATCCTTACAAAACATTTACAATATGAACAGACTCAATATACAACTCCACCCACGTACTGGAACTTGTTCTGGAACTTTCAGCAGACGTCGGCAGTGTATCAGGCACCGGGAGCTCGATCTCTACCTGAAAGTGGAAAAACATTTTGAAAGAATGAGCTACGAAGCCCAGTGAGTGACTAACTTTAAAACTCTAAATCCGGAAGTCAAACACGTGATAAACCTTTAAACGTATAAATATGCTCAATCAAAGCGTTTAACATAAACGTGTAATGAAAAAGGCTTTCTAAAATATCTCGCAAGTTTGTCATTAAAAATCTAGCAAAGCATATTAAGTACATCGAACGTTTTAACTAACATGACCGATCTACGTTGTGTAGGGCACGCCCAGTACAACCAACGTTTACTAGTCCTACGATGTAGTGGGGCCCGCCCAGCACTCCCATCGTCTTTGTCGTAGTGGGGCCCACCCAGCACTCACGACAGCATCGTTGTCACGGAGTACACTCAACGTCAACAACGGAATATAACCTGTGTGCACACGGTACCATATAGCCTCGGGCTCAATATCTCAGTCATGTAGTCAATAGAAATCTCAGAAAATCACATGAAAACATTAAAACATGCCTGCTTGTCGTTAACTTTTGTAAAATTTAAGCTTACTCAGCTTGCTCGTGAAAAACTGAAAATCATTTAAAAAAAAATACTTGCTAACAAACACTTTACTTTAAAAGATACCGTTTCAACTACTTTTCATAAAGTCATTAGCCACGTGCTCATAAATAAACCTCATTAGAAAATCTGAGCTCAAAACTCATGCTTGAAACCGTTCATAAAAACCATGTATCATTCATAGGAAAGCATGTAAAACATATAATCATGAACAACCGTTTAAGAACATTTTCGAAATTCATTTTGTCACTCACAGTCTTATCTAGTTCCCCGGTTTGTAGACTCGACCTATTTCCTCTTGGCCTTTCAAATAACCAAAACCGAGCATTAGAACCATAGATAGCTTTGTCTTTCCATGCTCATGAATTTTTAAACAATTGGATTAAGAATCACATTTACAATTCTACTTTCCAGATTTTCTAGATTCTATACCCTAACTTCCAATACCCATAACTTCCTCAATACTGAACCTAAATTAATGAAATACACATCCAACTCTTCATTTTCGAACACTCTACAACTTACCTGAAGAAATGAAAACGAGATTCCCAACCAATTTGTCCAGAAAGTCCCCGAAGTCAGACAACACAGATTCGAGCTTCTCTGTTACCCTTTATCTTCCTCCTGAAATTAAACCTACTTAAAGTCATGTTTGGCTCACAAATTCTTCTTGAAAGTTGTAGATAATGGAATAAGCTTTCCAACCATACCAAATAGAGCTTCTGATTCAACTTGTACACCCCAGAATGCTCAAAACATCAGAGAAAACCAGAGATCCTCCTGCTTTGCTCGAAAATCCTGTGCTCTGTTTTCCATTCAAAAAACCATCCACTTCTCATACGATTTAGGTCAAGCTTCCTTCATGAAATTTGTTAGAAAATGAACTAAATTTCAAGAAAATCAAACCTCACCTCTTGATTCCTTCTGTGTAGCTCAAACCGAAAAAAAAACAGAGGTTGACAGTTTGCACCCAGATTCTGCAATGGCTGGCTTTGCATGAACTTTTTCCTATCTTCTTCAACCTCAAACCACGAAATTCTTCTTCTTCTTCTTCCTTCACTCTCTCCTCAAAGTGCTCTGAAAGTTTGAATGGAAAATGATGGAGAAATGAAATGAAATTGGGCTGAAAAATGTGGTTGTCGGTGGTGGGCTTTGTGCTGTCCATTTCCACTTCCTTTCTTTTCTTTTTTTTTTTTTTTCCTTTGCTGATTTCTTTTCTCTCTTTTTTTTTTCTTTTCCTTCCATTTTCCTTTTCCTTTTCCTTTTCTTTTCTTTCCTTTGTTCTTTTAACTTAGTAATCCCCACAAGAGATGACAAGAGAAAATGATCCTAGAGAAGTCTCGGGGTTTACAACTTACCTCCCCCTTTTTAAATTTCGTCCTCGAAATTTAGAAGTTCTTAGGTGAAGAGTGTCGGGTAACTCCTCCTCATTTGATCTTCTGACTCCCAGGTTGCCTCCTCAACTCCGTGATGTCTCCAAAGAACCTTCACGAGTGGGATCGTTTTGTTCCTCAAAACTTGCTCCTTTCTGTCGAGGATCTGAACCGCTTCCTCTTTATAACTCAAGTCTTCATTCAGCTCAATTGGTTGCATTTGCAACACATGGGACGGATCTGGAATATATTTCCTCAACATGGACACATGAAAAACATCATGTGTTCGAGCGAGTTCCACTGGCAATTCAAGTCTATAGGCTGCTGGTCCAACTCGTTCTATTATCTGGTAAGGTCCAATATATCTAGGACTCAGCTTACCTTTCCTCCCAAAGCGAATAACACCTTTCCACGGAGATAACTTCAAGAAAACTTGATCTCCAACCTAGAACTCTAAGTTTCTTCGTCGCTTATCTGCATAGCTCTTCTGTCGATCCTGAGCTATTTTCAGATTCTCCCTAATCCGCTTAATATTGTCTGACGTAACTTGTACCAACTCAGGACCAACTAGCTTTCGCTCTCCCACTTCGTTCCAGCACACAGGAGTCCTGCATGGTCTGCCATACAAAGCCTCGAATGGTGCCATGCCGATACTAGACTGATAGCTGTTATTATTAGCGAACTCCATAAGTGATAAGTGGGTATCCCAACTTCCCTTAAACTGAAGGACACATGCTCTCAACATGTCCTCTAAGGTCTGGATGGTCCTCTCAGACTGACCATCTGTCTGGGGATGGAACGCTGTACTGAATTTCAACTTTGTTCCCATTGCTTTCTGCACACTAGGCCAAAACTTAGAAGTAAACCTTGGATCCCTATCTGAAACTATGGACACTGGAACTCCATGTTGACTCACAATCCTGTCGACGTATAGTTTAGCTAGCTGATCTAGTGTAGACGTCGCTTTAATCGGTATAAACCGCGCTGTCTTGGTGAGTCTATCCACTATTACCCATATACCATCATGTCCACTAGAAGTACGAGGTAATCCAAACAGAAAATCCATAGTGATATGCTCCCACTTCCACTCCGGCACTGGCAGTGGATTAAGGAGTCCTCCTGGCCTCTGTCTCACTGGTTTAACCTGTTGACAGATCAAACATCTATCGACATATTCAGCTATCTCCTGCTTCATACCAGGCCACCAATAAGTTTTCTTCAGAGTTCTATACATCTTGGTGCTTCCTGGATGCATAGCGTAAGCTGAACTGTGAGCTTCCTCTAATATAGCACTCTTAAGCTCACTAATACTCGGAACGCATAGTCTTCCCTGCTTAACTATGGCTCCGTCTGTTCTCAACTCAAATTCTGCCTCTGGGCCTTGCCTGGACTTTGCAAGCATTTTCTGTAAGTTACTATCCTCTGGCTGTCTTCTCACAATCTTTGCTACTAGAGAAGACCTAACCTGAAATTGAGCTAAAAGACTCCCTGAGCTTCCTGCAATCATAACTGCCTTGAAACCTCTTAACTCACATAGCAAGCTTGCTCGAATACCACACAAGGCACTCTTCGGAAGTCTCGACTTCCTACTTAACGCATCTGCTACCACGTTAGCCTTACCTGGATGATATTCTATGGTACAGTCATAGTCTTTGATCAGTTCTAGCCATCGCCTCTGCCTTAGATTCAGCTCTTTCTGATCAAAGATGTACTTCAAACTCTTATGATCTGTGAAAATGTTGCACTTCTCACCGAATAAATAATGTCTCCAGATCTTCAGTGCTAGAACAACTGCTGCTAGCTCAAGATCATGGGTAGGGTAATTACACTCATGCTTCTTCAACTGCCTTGAAGCATAAGCTATCACCTTTCCTTCCTGCATCAGCACGCAACCTAATCCTTGCCTTGAAGCATCACAATAGATCACATACCCCTTCCCTGTTACAGGAAGTGCTAGAATAGGTGCTGTCACCAATCTCTTCTTCAGCTCCTGGAAACTCTGTTCGCATTTATCCGACCAATCAAACTTAGCATTCTTCCTTGTCAAAGCTGTCAAGGGTAATGCTAACCGTGAGAAATCCTCAACAAAACGTCTGTAGTATCCGGCCAGGCCTAGGAAACTACGAACCTCTGTTGCACTAGCTGGTCTCTCCCAGTTGACAACAGCTTCCACTTTCTGCGGGTCAACACTAACTCCGTCCGCTGAAACTACATGCCCTAAGAACACCACTTGATTCAACCAGAACTCACATTTGCTGAACTTAGCGTATAGCTGTTTATCACGTAGTGTCTGTAGAACAATCCTCAGATGTTCCTCATGGGCTTTCCTGTCAATTGAGTAAACTAGTATGTCGTCGATGAACACTATCACAAACTGATCTAAATACTGATGGAAGATCCTGTTCATGAGGTCCATGAAAACTGCTGGGGCATCCGTTAAACCGAATGGCATCACTAAAAACTCATAGTGCCCATACCTCGTCCTGAATGCTGTCTTAGGAATATCTGATTCCCTAACCTTCAACTGGTGGTATCCTGACCTCAGATCAATTTTAGAGAACACTGCTGCTCCCTTTAACTGGTCAAACAAGTCATCGATGCGTGGTAGAGGATACTTGTTACTTATCGTGACCTTGTTTAACTGCCTGTAATCAATGCATAATCTCAGGGTACCATCTTTCTTCTTCACGAATAACACTGGAGCTCCCCAAGGTGATACACTAGGCCTGATGTATCCTTTGTCGTCTAGTTCCTGTAACTGCACCTTTAGCTCCTTAAGCTCGCTCGGAGCCATTCTGTACGGTGCCTGTGAAATAGGTGCTGTTCCTGGTAACAATTCAATAGTGAACTCCACCTCTCTATCAGGTGGCAAACCCGATAAATCAGCTGGGAAAACATCGAGAAATTCGTTCACCACAGGAACATTTTCTGGTTTCAGCTTTTCTTCTTGCACCTCTACTACGTGTGCGAGAAACGCTGTACAACCCTTCCTCAACAACTTCTCAGCTTTCAGAGCTGAAATCAAACTCGTAGGAATAATCTTCCTCTCACCTCTGAAAACTACCAGTCAAACCTGGTTTCTTAAAAGTCACTTCCTTCGTATGGCAATCCATAGAAGCATAGTGAGTGAATAAGAAATCCATTCCCAAAATCACATCCAACGCCTGCAACTCTAGGGGAAGAAGATCCACTAACATACAGAGACCTTCTACTACAACCTCACAATCACGCAACACCTCATTAACTAATAAAATGTCACCAACTGGAGTGCATATGACTAACTCCTCAGATAAAGGCTCTAGCATCCTATTCAGCTTAGTTAAAAACATACTAGAAACAAAGGAATGCGTAGCGCCTGGATCTAATAAAACACGTGCAGGTACATTACAAATCAAAATCGTACCAGTGATCACATCTGGTGCATCCTCTGCTTCCTGTTGAGTCATGGCGTAGACTTTTCCCTGCTGCCTAGGTCTCCCCACAACTCCCTTTTGCCTTGCACCACTGGTTCCCTCTCCTGCGGCTGCTGGGATTCTCGGCTGCTCAACTGTGTGGGACTCAACTCCCTGGTCCCCTTGAACTGCTGCCCTCAGCTGTGGACAATCGCTCTTGAAATGCCCTGGTTGTCCACACTGATAACACACACCGGCGCCAACAAGACACTGACCCCGATGATTCTTGCCACAACTTACACATGGGGTTCTCCTGGATTCACTAGCAACGGACTCCTGACCCGTTCGCGGTCTTGCTACCGAACTCGCAGACTGACTGGGGGCTCTCTGACTCTGCCTCTGATAGGCACTACCCGAACTCATCTGCCTCGATGATTGGCCACCAGATCGACGCTTGAAGTCTTGACGGCCTGAAACATTCACTCCAAGTGTGAACCTCCGCTGCTCACGACCTCGAAAACCACTAGCTGTTGGAGCTCCACGACTAGGCTCCAATGCCGCCTTTTCCTCTATAATACTCTGCTCCACACGTAAGGCAGTCTCTACTAGCTGGGAAAAATTCGTCCACTTGGCAATAGCGGTAACTGGGGTACGTATCTCAAAACGCAACCCTCTCTCAAACCTGCGACACCTGTCACTCTCAGATGCCACAATCACTTCAGCATACCGTGAAAGCTCGGTATATTTCCTCTCGTACTCGGCCACTGAAAGTGACCCTTGTTTCAGCTCCAGAAACTCATCTCTCTTCGCCTCACAATATGTGGTGGGGTAGTACTTTTCCTCGAATATGCCCCTGAATATCTGCCAATCTAACGTACGTGCATCACTGCGCCTGGCTATAATGGACTTCCACCATCCCTCCGCCTCCTTCTGCAAAAGGAATGTGGCTAATTTGACTTTTCGCTCCTCAGGACAACTCATCACGCCGAAGCATTTCTCCAACATATTCAACCAGACCTCGGCGTCAGTTGGATCCGTGGAACCCTCAAACACTGTGGCTCCTAACTTCTTCAACCGTTCAATCCCATACATCTTTTCCGGATAACTAGGCCCTGCTCTCTCTGGCCTACCGATCTCCTGTGCAGATCTAGCAAATCGCTCACTCCCTGCCTCATTCTGACCTCTCGGGGTACTAGAGGTTTAAGATTGACCTTGGGTAGGATCATGCGTCCCGTCCTGATTCTGCCTGCGTCGTCTGCTGGTACGTGGTGGCATGACTCCTATAACATATCAACACACCAGACATGCTATAGATACTTAACTCAGATGCATGATACTAAACTTATACCTACATTCTAGTCCTGACTGCACTCACTCTCAACAATACTCAGACCATACTCCGCTAGTTCTATCTGAACTGACCAAACGTCTAACTATTTACTTCCTGGATTTTTCTTAGCACTAACTACCATGTCTCTTTTCCCATGGAGCTAACTGCTCTGATACCAAGTTGTCACACCCCCTCCCGGACCACCTGCTAGCTTAGCCCGAAAGGTGGCGTGAAGCCAACGGACATCGTCCTCCTCTAACGATACCCGCTGACCCTCCTGAACGTTGAACCTGATAAACATACTAATCTTGGATATCAAATATTCTACATGAAACAGAACATAGCGGAATCCCTGAAAAAAAACTTCCAACAAACACGAGGTGCCGCCCTGACATAACCTGGTTCGGATAATAACCTGATATAGATATCACGACCAAAACATATACAACTAGGGTTATACATCCACAACCTCTAGGACTATATTATCCAATCCTTACAAAACATTTACAATATGAACAGACTCAATATACAACTCCACCCACGTACTGGAACTTGTTCTGGAACTTTCAGCAGACGTCGGCAGTGTATCAGGCACCGGGAGCTCGATCTCTACCTGAAAGTGGAAAAACATTTTGAAAGAATGAGCTACGAAGCCCAGTGAGTGACTAACTTTAAAACTCTAAATCCGGAAGTCAAACACGTGATAAACCTTTAAACGTATAAATATGCTCAATCAAAGCGTTTAACATAAACGTGTAATGAAAAAGGCTTTCTAAAATATCTCGCAAGTTTGTCATTAAAAATCTAGCAAAGCATATTAAGTACATCGAACGTTTTAACTAACATGACCGATCTACGTTGTGTAGGGCACGCCCAGTACAACCAACGTTTACTAGTCCTACGATGTAGTGGGGCCCGCCCAGCACTCCCATCGTCTTTGTCGTAGTGGGGCCCGCCCAGCACTCACGACAGCATCGTTGTCACGGAGTACACTCAACGTCAACAACGGAATATAACCTGTGTGCACACGGTACCATATAGCCTCGGGCTCAATATCTCAGTCATGTAGTCAATAGAAATCTCAGAAAATCACATGAAAACATTAAAACATGCCTGCTTGTCGTTAACTTTCGTAAAATTTAAGCTTACTCAGCTTGCTCGTGAAAAACTGAAAATCATTTAAAAAAAAAATACTTGCTAACAAACACTTTACTTTAAAAGATACCGTTTCAACTACTTTTCATAAAGTCATTAGCCACGTGCTCATAAATAAACCTCATTAGAAAATCTGAGCTCAAAACTCATGCTTGAAACCGTTCATAAAAACCATGTATCATTCATAGGAAAGCATGTAAAACATATAATCATGAACAACCGTTTAAGAACATTTTCGAAATTCATTTTGTCACTCACAGTCTTATCTAGTTCCCCGGTTTGTAGACTCGACCTATTTCCTCTTGGCCTTTCAAATAACCAAAACCGAGCATTAGAACCATAGATAGCTTTGTCTTTCCATGCTCATGAATTTTTAAACAATTGGATTAAGAATCACATTCACAATTCTACTTTCCAGATTTTCCAGATTCTATACCCTAACTTCCAATACCCATAACTTCCTCAATACTGAACCTAAATTAATGAAATACACATTAAACTCTTCATTTTCGAACACTCTACAACTTACCTGAAGAAATGAAAACGAGATTCCCAACCAATTTGTCCAGAAAGTCCCCGAAGTCAGACAACACAGATTCGAGCTTCTCTGTTACCCTTTATCTTCCTCCTGAAATTAAACCTACTTAAAGTCATGTTTGGCTCACAAATTCTTCATGAAAGTTGTAGATAATTGAATAAGCTTTCCAACCATACCAAATAGAGCTTCTGATTCAACTTGTACACCCCAGAATGCTCAAAACATCAGAGAAAACCAGAGATCCTCCTGCTTTGCTCGAAAATCCTGTGCTCTGTTTTCCATTCAAAAAACCATCCACTTCTCATACGATTTAGGTCAAGCTTCCTTCATGAAATTTGTTAGAAAATGAACTAAATTTCAAGAAAATCAAACCTCACCTCTTGATTCCTTCTGTGTAGCTCAAACCGAAAAAAAAACAGAGGTTGACAGTTTGCACCCAGATTCTGCAATGGCTGGCTTTGCATGAACTTTTTCCTATCTTCTTCAACCTCAAACCACGAAATTCTTCTTCTTCTTCTTCCTTCACTCTCTCCTCAAAGTGCTCTGAAAGTTTGAATGGAAAATGATGGAGAAATGAAATGAAATTGGGCTGAAAAATGTGGTTGTCGGTGGTGGGCTTTGTGCTGTCCATTTCCACTTCCTTTCTTTTCTCTTTTTTTTTTTTTTTTCCTTTGCTGATTTCTTTTCTCTCTTTTTTTTTTCTTTTCCTTCCATTTTCCTTTTCCTTTTCCTTTTCTTTTCTTTCCTTTGTTCTTTTAACTTAGTAATCCCCACAAGAGATGACAAGAGAAAATGATCCTAGAGAAGTCTCGGGTTTACAATCCGCCTGGGGTGAGGTTCGAGCTTGATCCAGAAATCGAGAGGACATTCAGGATAAGAAGGAGAGAGCAGCGTAGACAGCAGAATCAAATGGCTGACGTACCGCATCTACCGCAAGGTCCTGAAGGTCTAGCGAACCCCCAGCAGAATCGTGTGCTGCAGCAAAACCCGCCGCTGGAGCAAAATGAGCAGCAAAATAATCAGGCTGAGAATCCTATCTTGGTAGCGAACGATAGGACCAGAGCCATTCGAGCTTATGCTTTTCCAATGTTTGATGAGTTTAATCCAGGGATTGCACGTCCTCAAATTCAAGCGGCAAATTTTGAAATGAAGCCGGTAATGTTTCAGATGTTGCAAACCGTGGGTCAATTCCATGGTTTGTCATCTGAAGACCCTCATTTACATCTTAAGTCTTTTCTAGGAGTTAGTGATTCTTTTGTAATTCAAGGAGTGCCTAGAGATGCTCTTAGATTAACTTTGTTCCCGTATTCTCTTAGGGATGGAGCGAAGGCGTGGTTAAATTCTTTTGCTCCAGGATCAATTAGGACATGGGATGAGTTAGCTGAAAAATTTTTGAGTAAATATTTCCCACCTAATAGAAATGCTAAATTAAGGAGTGAAATAGTAGGGTTTAGGCAACTTGAAGATGAGACTTTTAGTGAGGCTTGGGAGAGGTTTAAGGAGCTTTTGCGAAAGTGTCCCCACCATGGCCTACCACATTGTATTCAAATGGAAACATTTTACAATGGATTGAACGCGGTAACTCAAGGTATGGTTGATGCTTTGGCTGGAGGGGCCCTTTTGGCAAAAACTTTTAATGAAGCCTATGAAATTTTGGAAAGAATATCTACTAATAGTTGTCAGTGGTCGGATGTTAGAGGCACAAATAAAAAGGTTAAGAGTGTATTAGAAGTTGATGGTGTGTCCACCATTAGGGCTGATCTTGCAATGATTCATTAGGGCTGATCTTGCAATGATTCATTAGGGCTGATCTTGCAATGATTGCTAACGCTCTTAAGAATGTGACAGTGATTAGTCATCAACAGCCGCAAGTTGTGGAGCTTGCTGCAGTGGTGAACCAAGTTGCAGAGGAAGCTTGTGTCTACTGTAGTGAAAACCACAACTACGAGTTTTGCCCCAGCAATCCAGCTTCTGTGTTTTTTGTAGGTAATCAGAGGAATAACCCCTATTCTAACTTTTATAATCCAGGTTGGCGCAACCACCCCAACTTCGCGTGGGGAGGACAAGGGAGTAATGTGCAAGCACAGCAGAAAGTGAACCAGCCGGGATTTGCTAAGACGCAGGTATTGCCCCAGCAAAATAAGCAGGCTTTGCCTGAGCAAAATTCGGGGAATTCTCTCGAGGCAATGATGAAAGAATTTATGGCACGTACAGACGCCGCAATTCAAAGTAATCAAGCTTCAATGAGAGCCCTGGAATTGCAAGTGGGTCAGCTAGCTAATGAGCTGAAGGCAAGGCCTCAAGGGAAACTTCCATCGGATACTGAACACCCTAGAAGGGAAGGTAAGGAGCAGGTAAAGGCAGTGACTCTTAGGAGTGGTAAACCCCTAGAAGAAAGAAAAGAGCCTAGTAAAACCCAGGATATAGATAATAATTGTGATAAAAATAATGTCGTTATTGAGAAAGAGTTGGAGTCTGGTCAGGGTGCTGGAGGCAGCAATAAAGATGCTGGAGCATCTGGTTCTGATCCAGATGTGGAACCACCTTATGTGCCGCCCCCACCTTATGTACCACCTCTACCTTTTCCACAAAGGCAAAGGCCTAAGAATCAGGATGGTCAATTTAAAAAGTTTTTAGAGATTCTTAAGCAATTGCATATAAATATCCCTTTAGTAGAAGCTATAGAGCAAATGCCTAATTATGCTAAATTTCTTAAGGATATTTTAACTAAAAAGAAGAGGTTAGGTGAGTTTGAAACTGTATCTCTTACTGAGGAATGTAGTGCTATTCTTAAGAATGGGCTACCAACCAAGGCTAAGGATCCAGGATCATTTACTATACCTGTGTCTATAGGTGGAAAAGAGTTAGGTAGAGCACTCTGTGATTTAGGTGCAAGCATTAACCTTATGCCTCTTTCGGTTTATCGGAAGTTAGGTATTGGTGAAGCTAGACCTACCACAGTTACACTCCAACTAGCTGATAGGTCTATCACATATCCAGAGGGTAAGATTGAGGATGTCTTAGTGAAACTGGATAAATTCATATTTCCTGTTGATTTCATTATTTTAGACTATGAGGCTGACAAAGATGTCCCAATTATTCTAGGTCGTCCACTTTTGGCTACTGGTAGGGCGTTAATAGATGTTCAAAAAGGGGAATTAACAATGAGAGTCTGTAATGAGGAAGTAAAATTTAATGTGTTTAAGGCCATGAAGTATCCAGACGAGATGGAAGATTGCTCTTTCATTCGGATTCTGGAGAGCATAATCGTTGAGAGAGCAATACAGGATTCGGCTAATAAGCATTTGGAAAATCATGGAAAGGTTAGTGTAGAGGATTTAGAAGCTTGTTCTTTAGAGAGAAAAATGAAAAAGAATTGTTTAGGTGTGAGGATGTTTTTGAGTCTTTAGATTTAGATCAAAGGAAGGCTCCCTCAATTAAGCCATCCCTGATTGAGGCACCCACTTTAGATTTGAAGCCCTTGCCGGATCATCTAAAGTATGTGTATCTTGGGGAAGGTGAGACGTTGCCCATTATTGTTGCATCAGATTTAATGCCGGATCATGAGGAGGCCTTAATAAAATTGCTGCAGCAATACCGCAAGGCTATTGGGTGGACATTGGCTGACATTCAGGGGATTAGCCCATCTTTTTGTATGCACAAAATCACTCTAGAGGAGGGATCCTTTAGGAGTATTGAGCAACAAAGAAGGCTTAACCCTGCAATGAAAGAAGTGGTTAAAAAGGAGGTGATTAAATGGTTGGATGCTGGCATCATTTATCCAATTGCAGACAGCAATTGGGTGAGCCCTGTCCAATGTGTTCCTAAGAAAGGAGGTGTCACTGTGGTGAGCAATAAAGACAATGAGTTGATCCTAACTAGGACAGTAACTGGTTGGAGGGTTTGCATGGATTACAGGAGGCTTAACAAAGCCACCCGTAAGGACCACTTCCCTCTGCCATTTATTGACCAGATGTTGGATAGATTGGCTGGTCAGGCCTACTACTGTTTCTTGGATGGTTATTCTGGGTATAACCAGATTACTATTGCTCCTGAGGATCAGGAAAAAACCACTTTCACCTGCCCGTATAGGACGTTTGCTTTCAGGCGAATGCCTTTTGGCCTTTGCAATGCTCTAGCAACATTTCAGCGGTGTATGTTAGCAATTTTTTCTGATATGATTGAGTCCACTGTTGAGGTCTTTATGGACGATTTTTCAGTTTTTGGAGGGTCTTTTCAGAGTTGTTTAGATAATTTAGGTCAGGTATTAAAAAGATGTGAGGATACCCATCTAGTTCTTAATTGGGAGAAATGCCACTTCATGGTGAAGGAGGGCATAGTGTTAGGTCATAGGATTTCTAAGAATGGTCTAGAAGTTGATAGAGCAAAAGTTGAGGTTATTGAAAGATTAGAACCACCGAATTCAGTGAAGGGGATTCAGAGTTTTTTAGGACATGCTGGATTTTATAGAAGGTTCATAAAGGATTTTTCCAAAATCAGTAAACCTCTGTGTAACTTATTGTGCACTGATCATGTTTTTGACTTTGATGCAGATTGTAGGAAGGCTTTTGAGACATTGAAGGCTGCTTTAATTTCAGCACCCATTCTTTGTGCACCTAATTGGAATTTACCATTTGAAGTAATGTGCGATGCGAGTGATGCTGCAGTAGGTGCTATGCTGGGGCAAAAGCAGGGCAAATTTATCCATCCTATATATTATGCAAGCAGGATTTTAAATGAGGCACAAGTCAACTACACAACTACTGAGAAGGAGTTGTTAGCTGTTGTGTTTGCCTTTGAGAAATTCCGGCCGTATTTGGTTGGATCCAAAGTCACGGTGTTCACGGATCATGCAGCAATAAGGTATTTAATGTCAAAGAAAGATGCAAAGCCTAGACTAATTCGTTGGGTTTTATTATTGCAGGAGTTCGACTTGGAGATAAAGGATAAGAAGGGATCAGAGAATGTCATTGCAGATCATTTGTCTCGTCTTGATCCATCATCATCTTTGCTGGAGCAATCTGCCATTTCCGATTCTTTTCCAGATGAACAGCTTTTTGCTGTTCAGGTAAAGGTAGTCAGGGAAGTCCCTTGGTATGCTGATATTGCCAACTTTTTGGTAAAGGGAGTCACTCCTATTGACATGGATTGGAGGCAGAAGAAAAAGTTTAAGCATGATGCAAAATTTTTCTATTGGGATGAGCCATTTATGTATAAGCAATGCTCTGACGGTATTATTCGTAGGTGTGTTTCAGGTGATGAAGCAAAGGAAATCCTGGAGCAATGTCACTCTTCGTCGTATGGAGGTCATTTCAGCGGACAGAGGACAGCTATGAGGATTTTGCATTGCGGATTCTTTTGGCCTACCTTGTTTAAGGATGCCCACTGGTTCTACAAGCAATGTGATGCTTGCCAAAGAAGAGGGAACTTGGGGCCTAGAGATGAAATGTCTCTTACTTACATTTTAGAAGTTGAATTATTCGATGTATGGGGTATCGAGTTTATGGGGCCATTTCCCCCTTCTAATGGCAATGTTTTTATCTTATTGGCAGTAGATTACGTGTCCAAGTGGGTGGAGGCCATTGCATGCCATCAGAGTGATGCCAAGACGGTTTCAAGGTTTCTCCAATCGCACATTTTTGCGCGATTTGGGACACCTAGAGCTCTAATAAGTGATGAGGGTACACATTTTGTTAATAATATCTTAACTAAGCTTTTAGCTAAGTATGGAATCAAGCATAGGATAGCTACCCCCTATCACCCACAGGCTAATGGTCAAGCTTAAATAAGTAATAGGGAAATTAAATCAATTCTAGAAAAAGTAGTCCATCCATCTAGAAAGGATTGGTCTTTTAGGTTGGATGAGGCTCTTTGGGCTTATAGGACAGCCTATAAGACTCCTCTAGGTATGTCTCCCTATCGGTTAGTATATGGGAAACTTGTCATTTACCATTAGAGCTGGAGCATAAAACGTTTTGGGCTTTGAAAAAGTTAAATTTTGATCTGAGTCCTACAGGAGCAATGAGAATGCTGCAGCTTAACGAATTGGAAGAATTTCGCCAATTTTCTTATGAGAATGCGAAAATATATAAAGAAAAGACTAAGTTGTGGCATGACAAGAAAATTAAGCCTAAAGAGTTTGTCAAAGGTCAAAAAGTTTTGCTTTATAATTCTAGATTAAAATTGTTTCCTGGAAAACTAAAGTCCAAATGGTCAAGTCCATTTGTGGTGATTGAGGTTTTCCCCCATGGAGCAGTGACTTTGCAAGACGAGAAGGATGGGAGAATGTTCAAAGTGAATGGACAGCGTGTCAAACATTATTGGGGAGAGGAGTTCCAGATGAAATATCCTTCCCTAAAGTTGGTTGATGATTGAGAGAGCAAGATGTTTGCGGGAGCATTTTACAAAGCAATATTTTGAGCTCCCAGTGTTTGTTTTAATTTAATTTTTCGCTGATTTATTTTTAATTTCGAGTATTCTAGATTTAGTTCGTTTAATATTTTCTGTTGTTATTTTTAATTCCGTAGAATTTATTTTAGATTTTATCTATGTCTATTTGAATTTTATTTTGATTTTGTTGGATTTTATTTTCAGATTATTTATTTATTTAGTTGAATTATCTTAGATTCGGGGTTATTAGATTTTAGTTTAGATTTGCATTTTAATTAGTGTAGATTTAATAAAGATTTTCCTCTAATTAATTCGGCTTTAAATAAATAAAAAAAAGGGGGGATTAGATTTGATTTGATCGGTTAAATTTAAACTTGAATTTAAAAGATTTGATTTTCCTGCTTTGAAATTCAAATTACATATCCAGGACTCTTCAGGTTCAGAAAGTTGTTGCGGCAGAATTAGGGCTGAAGCGAATCGTCCGAATAAGAAGGGGGTTTGTTGGAGTAATTATTTTTACCGTTCGATTTTGAATTTTCTATGGGCAGGTAGATTGCATGGATGCTGCCACGTGTCATGCAGGAATGATCCAACGGTCTGGCTATTTGACAGCGCATAATTATTTACCATGGGCGTTTGAAATTCCAGATTTTACCGTTGGATGGTTTAATTTTACCGGTTGCATGTGATTTAAAGCGGTAATGTAATTAATGGAGCAAGATCTTTCTGTTAGGATTTCTTGAGCTGAAGCCTTATTTATTGGCAACCCACGGTAGGTTTCTCTTACTTCATCCTTCTTGCTGCGATCTTTTGCTTTCTTTTTCGTTTTTCATTCTCTGTAAATCCCTTGAGTCTTCTATGGCGAAAACGAGAGCTAGAAAAGAGAGGGAGAATGAGGACGAAGAGGTACCTATTACCCTGTAGCACAGAAAGCGAAAACGAAAAAGAAGAAGATGCCAGAGGAGAAAGAAGCGAAAAGGAGGAGAAAGCAACAGAGGGCTGAGGAACAAGAAAAGGCAACAGAGGTTGCGACTGTTACTGCCACAGTAGAAGAAGAAAGCCCGAAACAACCAGAGGAAAATACCGAGCAGAGGGTCACGGATACAGAGGAAGAACGAACAGAAGAGGTGCAAGAAGATCGGACCGAGGAAGTTCGAGAAGAACTTACAGAGGAAGTTCAAGAACAGCAGGCCGAGGATGTTCAAATGCAACAGGCAGAAGAGGTTCAGGTACCGGATAATGAGCCAGTGCAGGACGCTCAAGTAGAGGTGATCATGCCGGAGGTGCCAAAGCGTCGTCGCGTTAAGAGGAAAGCAGGCCGCGCTAGGGTTGTCCGAACTGATACTCCTTCGCCTCTGACCACGGATTCTGAAAGAGAGAATGCAGAGAGAGTAGAGCGTGAAAAGAAGGAAGCTGAGGACAAGGCAAGAGAAGAAGAAGCGAAGAAAGCAGAAGAGGAGATTTTGCTCAAGCGAAGGGCGGAAAAAGGCAAAAGCGTGGCTGAAGCATCGGAAGAACCTGACAAGATTGAGGAGTTGAGATTTCCGTACAACCGCTTCGTCAATAACCTTGCTCGGGCAAAGTATGTTGAGATGCTGACAA
Organism: Luffa aegyptiaca; assembly: GCA_017139565.1. Classification (NCBI taxonomy): domain Eukaryota; kingdom Viridiplantae; phylum Streptophyta; class Magnoliopsida; order Cucurbitales; family Cucurbitaceae; genus Luffa; species Luffa aegyptiaca. The sequence goes on along the minus strand of CM029405.1, from coordinate 17,088,205 downwards.
GGGATTTCCTGTTTGAACGAGGATTTGGTGATGATCTGCCGCGGTTCTTGAGGACTGGAATAGTGAACCTCGGCTGGAGTCAATTTTGTGCGAAGCCGGAGCCTGTTAATTCCAACATTGTTCGGGAGTTTTACGCAAATCTTGACGATCAAGAAGAATTTCAGGTTATAGTTCAAGGAATGCCAGTGGACTGGAGCCCAGAAGCCATTAATGATTTGTTCAATCTCCAGGATTTTCCGCATGCGGCCTTTAATGAGATGGTGGTCGCACCATCTAACGATCAATTAAATGCGGCTGTCCGAGAGGTTGGCATTGAGGGGGCCCAGTGGAGATTGTCGAAGACGGAAAAGCGCACATTTCAGGCTGCTTATTTGAAAAGCGAGGCCAATGCATGGATGGGTTTCATCAAGCTGCGCTTAATGCCGACAACTCACGACTCAACGGTATCTCGAGACCGGGTTTTGCTTGCCTTTGCTATTCTTCGTTCCATGAGTATTGATGTGGGTAAGATCATTTCTTCTGAGATTCTTGATTGCTGGAGGAAAAAGGTGGGGAAGTTGTTTTTCCCCAACACTATAACGATGCTATGCCGAAGGGCAGGGGTGCCAGAAGATGAGGATGATGTGCCGTTAATAGACAAGGGGATAATTGACACACCGAATCTGGCTAGGCTTCAAAGGACGCAGGAAGCACGCCAAGGAGGTTTGGTGTGCGGCATCCACCAAATGCAGGAGCAATTACAGCTGCATTCCAGTAGGATGGAATTTGTTGAAAGGCAATTGCAGACTTTCTGGAGCTATGTGAAAAGGAGGGATGCCGCGTTGAGGGTAGCCTTACAGTCGAATTTTTCCAAGCCCTATCCGGCTTTACCCGTATTCCCTGACGACCTACTGAACCCCTGGATCCCACCCCCACCTGTTGAACGAGAGGAAGTTGATGATGTTGGGTTTTATGCCCTAAAACTCGTAGATAGTGAATGTAACTGTTGACCGGATATTAATGAAATAATATTGATATATTTTTCCATTAATTGTTATTAGTTATTTTATATTTGTCTTTGCCTAATAATAACCCTAATCCAATAAACTAGACATCCAAGGCTGTAATATGAGTCTTGAACTATATGTAGCGACATATGGGATCATTGTTCAAGAAACAGCCTAAAGGGTCTATAGTATAGGGATAAGACTGGGTGCCTTATCCTGGTGACACTATGGATACGGCTCACTTTGTATTTGATACAAACGCTGCGATCCAACGCGTTCGTGTAGGAGACATGCGAGTGGGGGTATCCTATGCAATGAGTTTGCATAAGACCGGACCGCGAAATAGTAACCACCGGTTATAACACCGTTAACTAGTTGGTTTTCTATTTCACTAGGACGACCTAGACAACTTAGTCTTAATCCTGAGTTGATTATGGACTCCTGCTCATGAGAGATTGTCCTTTGATTTGTATGGGTGAGAGTGGCCAATACGCCGACTCAATAAGCCTACCACTTTGGGGACAAGACCGAATGGGGAGCTGGGAACATAATTGTACAAGATGGAATTCACTCCTTCCCGACTTTAGGGAAGCAGATGAGTGTTCCCTTAAGTGGTTACTCCGAGTCTTGAACAAAGGGCCCTACCCTCTCAATGGCACGAGAGGGTTTTCTGTTTGATGGTTGGACCAGAAACAGGTTGTTCATTCGAGGAGAATTGGTACTTAAGGAAATAGAAGTAACCCAGGGGTAAAACGGTAATTTGACCCAGCTGGTGTTACGGACACTCGTGAAGGACTAACTAGTCGATATTGGTCTATATCCGTGGACACAGAAAATATGTCTGCAGTGAGAAGAGTGCAACTGTGAGTCTATAGTGGAATGAACACACAGTTAACGAATATTGATTAATGTGGTTAATGAGTTTGACCAATTAATCTCACATCGTTGGAGCTTCTGATCTGCAGGTCCATTAGGTCCCACTGGTAGCTCATAAAGTAATTTGAGGCAACTAAGTAATAAATGTAAATTGAAAATGTTCAATTTACTAAGGGAAACAAATATAATATATATTGATATATTATTATGAGAGAAATTAAATATTTGAAGAAGTTCAAATATAGATTTATGGAAGATTGAAAGAGTTCAAATAATGAATTAATTAATTTAAGTCCTAAAATGTGTTTGGGCAAAATTAATTAATTCAAGGCCGGAAATTAAATATGTGATATTTAATTGGTGGTTAATTAATTAAAGAATTCATTAACCATGAATTAATCAATTATGTAAATAATTAATCACTTAAGGAAGTGATTAATCATTTATGGGAATGATCTAATCACTTATGGAAGTAATTAGTCATTTATGGAAAAGATTAATCAATTAGGGAATTGATTGATCATGATTGATTAATTAAGGAATAGGATTGAATCAATTTTGGAAAAGATTGATTTAATTGAATATTTTATTCATGGCCTCTCTTCTATAAATAGAACACTAGACCTAATTGGTCAAGACTTGACACTCTTGCTCTTGCTCTTAGACTCTCAAAGACAAGACCTAGAATTCTCTCTAGCCTCCCTCTTCGAGAAAGACTCCCACAAGTCTTTTGCCTCCTAGACTTAGAGACATACCGGTGTAACCTCTGTGGTGATTGTGTCAATCAAAGAAGAAATTTCCAGCGAAGAAAAACAAAGGCAGCTGCTGCGTTTTCGTTCGTGGAGCGTCGTTGGCGAAGAACGGTCAAGTCTTCAACGAAGGTTTGAAACGGTTCTTCCTCTTTTCTTTAGAAAAGTATTAAAAATAAATTTAGATTTATTTTAGCATGTTTAAACCAATTTTACAGCGGCTTTAAAGGTTGTTTAAAGTTTTGTTTGAGTTATCGTAACGGTATTTTAATGTTAATTAATATACGGCGTAAGGTCCAATCGATGCGCTTCCGCTGCGTGGGGACTTTTATTCCCTTCAGATGAATAGCAGGGTCAGGAAGATTGATGGTTAAGATGATCTTCAGCGAGCATTTCTTTTGTTCCTATCTTTTTGTTTGCTTGCGCATGTTTGACCCTGTTTACTGTTCTGTTTGCTTGTTTCTTTTTGTTTTGAAAAAAAAAAAAAAAAAAAGAAAGAAGAAAAAGGAAAAATATATCTCTGCTTATGTAATTTCTTTTCATGTTTTTAATGAAATTTCCTAGATGTTTCTGTTCTATGAGCACTGAGTAACTCTGACTTAACTAATTTCTTCTGAATTTTTGAAGCTTGGACTGGCTAAGCTTAATTAGATCAAGGTATTCTGATCTCCAGAAACCTTTTGCTTGAGCATTTTCTCTGACCTGGTTGTTGCTGCGGCAAAGAAAATTCTGGAGGTAGTGTTGACTTATGTGATCCGCTTTAAGCTTAGGTCTAGTCCCGCGCTTAGTTTTAAAATTCAGATAGAAAAATTTAAGTTTGGGGGTGTCATTTAAAATTTTAATGATTCATTGGGGACAATGAATAATTCAAGTTTGGGGGACTTTTTGCTACTCCAATTATTTTGCTCGAGCATTCCTCTCCTTCATTAAATAATTTGTTAGGTTATTGAGTAACCGGGGACATTTGTGATACCCACAGTTTGTCTTCGCGTCAAAAGGTGACCTAGAAAATATGAAAAATTATGAAAAATTATTTGCTGAAAAAAGTGATTGTTGAAAATTTTGCTGAGAAAATTCATGGAGCAAAAGTTTTGAAGGATGAATGATAGTCCAGCAGTTTTTCTGTCTCCCAGAAATTAGGTGAGCTTCATCATAACATGTTGCCATTCTGAGGGGCAAGAGATGGAATTACTAAGGATTTTTGAGCTTTATAAAGAGTATTTAGCCTAATTGGTGATGAGTTTGAGGCATGGGTATACTGCACCATAAAGTGGGTCATCCCGTGCTTAAGAGCTTATGACTGTAGGGCTGCTTTAAGTCTGAAAAACAAAAATTTAAACCCCTTGAAAATGTGTTTTGATATGTCTGATAATAGAGCTAAGCTGTGGCAAGTTCTTAGAATTGAGTTAAAAGTGGTGATTATTTGTCCATGCCGGAAGAATCATTTTGCTGCAGCAGAGCTTGGTTTTGCAGAGTGCTCAGGTAAAGGTTGAAGGTAGTATTGGATTGTCTGGTTTGGTGAAGTTGTGTTTTTGTCTAATGTTTTGAATTCTTGAAGGGAAGGTTGGTTAGTATTGCTCGGGACGCGCAATAGTTCAAGTTTGGGGGTGTGATAACTGCCCAAAAGGTAGTTATTTAGGCCTCATTTCTATATTGATTTGTGTGTCTTTTGTGCTTAATAGGGTTGGTTTTAGATATATATTACATGTTTTAACCCATTTGGAAGAATGGAAGCTTTGGAAATCATTTTGTGCAGAATCTGTTGCTGGGCGACTTGAGGGAGCGAATTCTGTGCTGTAGCAAAACTGGGAGCAGAACTGCCACGTCACAACTCGTTAGCCAACTTCATGAACCGACTTCTGTTGAATTATTTTCGGGATAAAGGAGCAAGGAGAGCCCTACACGTGTCCATGTTGACCTAATTCAAGCCTCCTACCACCTCTATAAAAAGAGATAGCCGCCCAAGTCAAATTCATTCCAACTTTCCTTGGAAGCCGAGTAGTATAGAGAGATTGGAGATTACCAAGAACACCATCATCTGCAAGCTGATTAAGGAGATTATTATTTTCTTTATTATCTTATGATTATGGACATGTCTACTCAGATTGTAATTCGTGTTCTCATGCTTATTATGAACTAAGTAGCTTTAGGCGTTGGTTAAGGAATATGTAGTTGCCGTGCTTCATCTCTAATAATATTTATTGATTATTGCATCTTGGTTAATTGTTGTGCTTGCTTCTATTTTATGCCCGCCTGGCCAGCCGGTGTGAATACCTCTCTCTAGTTTCAGGGATGATTTAGAGAGTGTGTGGCGATTAATCACACTACGATCATTGTGTATTGGTGAACGCCAGTGACTGAGCTAGGGATAGCCAGTTGCCTAGTGCTTGATCGGTCGTACTTCATTGGGGTTGAAACACATTCCAAAAGATCCGGAGTTCCGGGAGGAATCCGCTAATAATACTGCGAGAGTTTGCATGGTCAATAATATTGCTAGAGCATCCTTTAAAACAATTACTGAATCCTGACCAACGCCTGTTTCTAATCTGTCTGCCTATCCGTTTATTTTCTGTTCTGTCATTTATTTTGTTTCAGCATTATTCTTATAAAAACCAATCATTTGTACCATCTTTGAAACCATTAAAAAGTTATACAAAATAGATAAAGTGGAAGCTAGTTCAGACCTTGGATTGATAATACTTATTACTTGCTGCGGACTGTGTATACTTGCACAGAGTTCTAGAGTCCTTTTATACCATATTTTTACTCACTCTAGGAACCCAACAATTATCATGGGGGAATGTGGGCGGTTGCCTCGGGTAGTGTGCAAAGACAGGGATTAGTGCGGCTCATTAAATGTGAAATGACTGTGGTTGCGCCTCCAACGCGAGAGATATACAGATGGATTGGGACATGCGTTAGGGTTTTCCTTCTAAGGCTTTGTTGCAACTAACGCATCGATTCTACCAAAATTCTAACGCAACTAATGCGAGTCAAACTTGCGATGTGATCTAGATTACCAAAATATTAACGCAATAACATAAACATGCGGAAGGAAACAAATAATTACAACTTCTAACCAGTTGTGCTCTTTACCTTGCGTTAGGTCCTGACGCAACTGAGAGCACTTTTTGTCCTGGACCTATTTTGTCTTGCTACTTTAAGGTGGATCTTTCAGAAGAATAATCTCAACTACCTCGTCCAAGGTCCCTTCAATGTACGACTTTACTCTTTGCCCATTGACCTTGAAAATTCTCTTTCCGTCAGTAGAATGTAGGTCCACTACCCCATATGGATATACCTTATGGATAGTATATGGGCCCGACCACCTTGATTTTAGCTTACCTGGAAAGAGACGTAAGCAAGAATTGAATAATAATACCTTCATACCTTTTCTAAGATCCTTCTTGCATATCCTTCGGTCATGCCATTGTTTTTGCTTTTCTCTATTGATCTTGGCATTTTGATATGAGCATCTTCTAAATTCTTCTAATTCTAACAGCTGGCGCAATTGTTCTTGTCCTGCCGCATCTGGATCAAAGTTGAGATGTTTCATTGTCCAATGCTCCCTGTGTTCCAACTCTAAGGGCAAATGACAAGCCTTGCCAAACACCAACGCGTAGGGAGACATTCCTATGGGTGTTTTGAAGGTCGTGCGATATGCCCATAACGCATCATCCAGATGTTGCGCCCAGTCCTTCCTGCTTGTGTTGACCACTTTTTCGAGAATTTTCTTTATTTCCCTGTTCGATACTTCGGCCTGTCCTTTGCTTTGTGGGTGATAAGCTGTTGCGATATGATGTTTAACATTGTATTTTTGCAACAGCTTAGTCATGACCTTGTTTATGAAATGGGTCCCTTCATCACTGATAAGTCTGCGTGGCACACCAAATCTTGCAAAAATATTCTTTTTAAGGAACTTTGTCACGGTCGCCGCATCATTCTTAACACAAGCGATAGCTTCCACCCACTTGGTGACATAGTCAACTGCGAGGAGGATATATTGGTATCCTTACGATGATGGAAAAGGTCCCATAAAATCAATGCCCCTGACGTCAAACGGCTTAATTTCTACTATGTAGTTCTGTGGCATCTCGTTCCTCGTGCTGATATTGCCAGTGCGTTGACACCTATCACATCCATCCACATATTTCTTTGCGTCTTGGAACAAAGTTAGCCACCAATAGCCGCTTTGCAATACCTTCGCCGCAGAGCGTTGGCCTCCAAAGTGTCCTCCATATGGAGCTTCATGACATGCCTTCAAAATTCTCAACGCATCCATACGTCCAACGCATCTCCTAATTATCTGGCCTGGTCCTCTGCGATAGAGATAAGGGTCATCCCACAAATAGAATTTAAGTTCATGAAAGAATTTCTTACGGTGTTGCACTGAATATTCTTCAGGTAAGACCCTTGCGGCGAGGTAGTTTGCGATGTCCGCAAATCATGGCTCTTCTTCTTCAATCATTAGTAGCTTCTCATCAGGGAATTCCTCTGCGATGGGGATATCTGACGCATCTACCTTCTCAGGATTCTCCAAGCGCGATAAATGATCTGCTACCAAATTCTCACTCCCCTTTTTGTCATTGATCTATAGATCAAATTCTTGCAGCAATAAGATCCACCTAATCAACCTTGGCTTTGCATCTTTTTTTGTGATTAGGTATTTTATCGCCGCATGATCTGTGTAGACAGTGACTTTGGAGCCAATTAAATAAGCACGAAATTTATCAAAAGCATAAACAACAGCTAATAATTCCTTCTCGGTTGTTGTGTAATTAATTTGTGCTTCATTCAATGTTCTGCTGGCATAATAAATAGGATGCAGAATCTTTTCCTTTTTCTGTGCCAGGACTGCTCCAACTGCCACGTCACTAGCATCGCACATTAGGAAAAAAGGTTCCTTCCAATCGGGAGTTGCAAGAATGGGTGCACTGACTAGCGCATGCTTCAGATCCTTGAATGCCTTGGTGCATTCTTCTGAAAATTCAAATTTTTTATTTGTTTCCAACAATGCGCATAGTGGCTTTGCGATATGCGAGAAGTTCCTGATGAATCTGCAGTAGAAACCTGTGTGGCCCAAGAAACTTCGAATCCCTTTTACCGAGGTTGGTGGTGGCAATTTTTCAATCACGTCAATTTTTGCCTTGTCGACTTCAATACCTGCACGGGATATGCGATGGCCTAGGACGATGCCGTCTTCTACCATAAAATGGCATTTCTCCCAATTCAGCACCAGGTTAGTCTCTTCGCATCGCTCCAATACTTGCTCCAGCTGCGTTAGACGGTCTGCGAAAGACTTTCCATATACTGAGAAATCGTCCATAAAAACTTCCACTGATTTTTCTAGCAATTCTGAAAAAATGGCCATCATACATCTTTGGAATGTTCCCGACGCATTGCACAGCCCAAAAGGCATCATTCGGAACACAAAGGTTCCATATGGGCAGGTGAAGGTAGTCTTTTCTTGGTCTTCCGGTGCAATGGTTATTTGGTTGTACCCTGAATACCCGTCAAGAAAACAATAATATGCATGTCCCGCAAGTTGATCCAACATTTGATCAATGAATGGACAGAGGGAAATGATCTTTCTTCGTTAATGCTTTGAGCTTTCGGTAGTCCATGCATATGTGCCATCCCGTAGTGGTGCGTGATGGGATCAATTCGTTATTTGCATTGGCTACCACTGTCATTCTTTCTTTCTTAGGTACGCATTCACTAGCTCACCCATCTGCTGTCTGCAATGGGGTAAATTATTCCTGCATCGAGCCACTTGATAATTTCTTTCCGCACGACTTCCATCATCGCAGGATTTAATCTTCTTTGTCGCTCAATAAATTCATTGGATTCGTCTAGCAAGCGAATTTTATGCATGCAGTACGAGGGGCTAATTCCTTTAATATTTGCTAGACTCCATCCAATAGCCTTCTTGTGCTTTGCGAGGACCTGCATTAAAAGGTGTTCTTGCAATTGATCAAGCTTTGACGAAATAATGACTGACAGAGATTCTTCTTCTCCTAAAAATCTGTACTTCAAATGCGTTGGTAGTGGCTTGAGTTCTAGCGCAGGGGGTTGCGCTATGGAAGGTAAGGTGGGGATTCTTTCTTTAATATCTAGCGCATGAATCATTTTCGTGGGTTGCGCTAGGATGCAATTTTCTTCTACCTGTTCTTCCTTTGTCTCCTCGTGCATAGTTTTGAACGTATTTGATTGTAGTATCTCCAATGGGGAACACACATCTATACGTGCTACCATGTCGCATTCCTTGTGGTCATCTGGGTATTTTAATGAGGTGAGTATATTAAAAACCACTTTTTGATCATTCATGCGCATGGTCAGCTCTCCTTTCTGCACGTCAATCAATGTTTGGCCGGTCGCAAGGAACGGTCTTCCCAAAATAATGGAAACTTCTCGGTCAGCTTCATAATCAAGAATGATGAAATCTGCAGGAAAAATAAACTTGTCAACTTTTACCAAAACGTCTTCAATTTTTCCTTCAGGGTGGACCACGGATCTGTCTGCCAATTGAAGTGTGACAGTGGTCGGTCTTGCTTCTCCAATTCCTAGGCACTTGTAAACTGATAATGGCATTAAATTTATGCTTGCGCCAAGGTCGCATAATGCTCTGCCTACATCGATTCCTCCTATTGAACAAGGAATCGTGAAGCTTCCAGGATCTTTCAACTTAGGTGGAAGCTTATTGGCAATGTATTGCGCTACATTCACTTGTCAACGCAACAGTCTCAAACTCTTTCCATGGTCGTTTATTCATCAGAATGTCTTTCAAGAACTTTGCGTAGCTAGGCATCTTCTCTAATGCCTCCACAAGTGGAATGTTGATGTGCAGCTCTCGCAAGACACTTAAAATTTCTTAAACTGGGCTTCGTCATTTTCTTTCTCAATCTTTGAGGGAAAGGGATTGCGGGCTTATTTGCGTCAGGCTCCTTTTCTGCGTGAGCCTCCGTCTTTTTGGGTTCTTCTTCTTCAGCTACTTTTTCTTCTTGCGCCTGGTTGCTGTCTCCTGCGGTTGCATTTTTTGTGAAATTTTCCTGCGTTGGCGCAGGGTCATTTGCTGGCAACTGTCTTCCACTGCGGAGAGTCACAGCATGACAGTGCTCTTTCCCTTTTGGATTTTCTGTATTGCTGGGCAACACCCCCGTAGGTCTATTCTTCAGTTCTGACGCATGCTGTCCTACCTGCATCTCCAGACTGCGCAAGGATTCGGCCTGACTTTGAACTACCGCATCATTCTTTGTCATATATTCCTTCTGACTCGCCATGAACTCTTTCATCATTGTTTCCAGCGCATTCGAGGATGATGCTCTTTGGTTTCCACCGTCTGTGTTGATGTTGCGCTGAAATTGTCCCTGCGAGGATTGTTCATTGTTAGAGTTAAATAATCTGGGCACAGGGTTTACATTACCTTGTTGTGGCTATTTATTTGTGCCACCATTCCATGAAAAGTTGGGGTGATTTCTCCATCATGGGTTGTATGTGTTTGAAAATGGGTTGTTGCGCACAGCCCCTTGCGGTCCAACATAGAAAACTGATTCTGGGTTTGAGGGACACTGGTCATGCGTGTGTCCTTCTCCGCAAATCTCGCACCCAACTGCGTTGAGTTGCGCAATCAAAAGTGTCGTGTTAGCTGTCAACGCATCCATTTTCGTGGTCAACGCATCAATCTTTTCGTTTACTGAAGTTATTGGATCAACCTCAAAACTTCCCGAGCTGGTTTTAATGGGTCTCCTTCTTCTGTCTTCCGCAGTGCCCCACTCGTAATTATTGCGTGCAATCCGATCGAGGATTGCGTGAGCCTCGTCATACGTCTTTCTGAGTAGCGCACCATTTGCAGATGAGTCCACCAAGACTTGCGAGTTCTTGTTAAGTCCTACGTAGAAGGTTTCCAATTGAATGCAGAGGGGTAGTCCATGATGCGGGCACCTCTGTAGTAAGCTCTTGAAACGTTCCCACGCCTGACTCAGTGTCTCATCTTCCATCTGCGCAAAGGTCATTATTTCCTTCCTCAATCTAGAGTTTGCGGTGGGTGGAAAGTATTTTTCTAAAAATTTCTCAGCCAAATCATTCCATGTTGCGATGGAGTTTGCTGGTTGTTGATTTAGCCATACTTTCGCCGCATCTCTTAATGAATAAGGAAGTTACTCCTGGAATAATAAACTTATTACAAATGTCCAAGAATGACTTTAAATGAGAGTGTGGGTCTTCTGTTGGGCTTCCTCCGAACTGTCCTGCAGCTGTTAGCATTTGAAACATCACAGGTTTTAGTTCAAACCTTTCTGTTTCCAGAGTGGGCTGTACTATCCCTGGATTAAAATTACAATTTGCAGGGGCTGCATAGTCTCTGATCCCTCTGGCCCTATCATCGGCACTTTGGATGGGATTTAGTTGTCTGTTTGGTTGGTTGGGTGCTGCCATTTCTCCTGATTGTCTTCGGGCTCTTCGATTTCTTCTTCTTCTATGATATGTTCTATCAATTTCAGGATCGAACGGAGTAAATAATATCAAACGGAATGTCAGATCAGAATGATTATTAAAAAGTTGTTGCCTCTTCCTTGGCAGCGGCGCCAAAAACTTGATGTTGTTCTTCAGTATGCTTAACAAATTAATAAAAATTTGCCGTAGATGTTTATCAACCCAAGTATAAATTGACAAAATCAAGTAGTACTTGGTGAGTCCAGGGTCGAATCCACAGGGAAAGGTTATTTGTAAAATTTTTAACAATATTTACTGATCTAAACTCTAAAACGTGTGATATTATATAAAGAATTAAATAAGGGATTTGGTATACTTGAAAAATAAAACTTGCAGAAAACAAGTCATGCGAAAAGAGTAAAAAGAAAAGTACTAAGGAGAATAAAGTCAAGGCTGTTGTGGTTGCAACCTCATGCGTTTATAAGAACCTTGTAGCGCATACTTTGGCTAATTGATCCATTAATGCCTAAGTGAGAAAAAATCATAAGTTTCCCTTCCGGTACTCCTTCTGCGTTTGGCAAAAAACTATCAATTGGTTATTTGGCTAGTTCATGGGTAGAGTTCAGTTCTCTAAAACTTACAAAGGATTGCGTTAGTCTTAACGTAATCAAAGCTCATGCATGCATTATCTTTTAGCGGTAGTGTTTTAATGCTACCAAGACTACATGTCATGTGCTAGCTTGTTCCACTTAGAGATGTCTGCATGCATTACCTGTCATGGATTTAGCATACTGCTACCGCATCCGGCTGGCCAAGCGGGAGTTAGCAATGGAAATAGTATCGCAACTAAGTAGAAGGCAATTAATGTTTCATTTAAATCAAAATATGCGCTTACAAAATATACTTATCACCGCATGAGGTGCTTGCGTTAAGCCTTGAAGAAGAAATTAGCTCATGCGAGCAAAACAATACATTTCGCAATACATAGCAACACAAGTCTACACATCTTCCTGTGATTTCTCTTTCTCCTTGATCTTCGTCTCTTCTTCCTCTTGATCCAAAAATGATCAAATGATGAATGGTTCCCTTGAGCAGGTGGCTTCTATTTATAGGAGAGGGAAGCTAACTTCTCCAAGTAACTTGCTTCAGTCATCAACGGCCAACTTGCAACTTTTCAGCCTCTTTTTAGCCCACTTGCGTTAGTTGCGTCTGTTGTGTCAGAGCTGTCCTTTCATCCATCTTGTTTTTCTTGTGATCATCTTGGGATGTGTACCTGCGCTGAGAAGATACTTGGAAAACAACTAAATTAGCTGCGTTAGCGCCCTATATTTTATAATTTCTCACTGCATACATGAATATAACCTATCGCATAAAATCATTACACTTTCCTTTCTTTTTGCGCTGAAGCAACGCATCATTGTATCTTTTGGCCTTATTTTAGCTTAAGTTTAAAGGACAAATAACTTGTTTTTTGCAAGTTATCAGCAGTCTATAACCCTATAGTTGTTATAGGGTGCCTTAGGCAGCTTGCCCTATAACACCGAACAATCTCTTTCGAGCTTTTTCTCCTATATCACCTTTATGAGGACCGATATCGTCTGTCCCTTTCGAGATCAAACTCACATAGCATGCAAAGTCTAAGTGATCAATTTAAACTCATCAAGATCAGAATGATAATCAATAAAGAATGACATGCATTGAATAGAAACTTAAGCGAATAAACACTTTCAAGCTATTGAACCATAAGGGAATTCACCATATTGAACCAATCAACGGAATTTAGCTAAGCATGGTGGGATAAAGTGAGAATGAACAACTTTCCATGGAAAATAAAATGTAAAGAATACAAATGAATGAAAAGTGACAAGTGCTGAAAATAATGGCAGTAGCTAAATATTAGGGTTATTTCTTTTATCCAATCCTTCTAGAGTTCACTCGACACTCCACTCTCTCGCTTTTACAAGTGGAAATGGGGTGAAAATCCCTACAAACACTAAGGTTTGATGTCTAACTAAGGTTAGAATTCAGTCTTCTAAGAAGGACCTCGGGCATCCCTACTCATGGGCGTTTACTAGGGTTCTGTCACCACCCTCTTCTTCCCAGTGAGTTTTGCTTGAATTTCTCTTCGAAACACGAGCTTATATAGTGTGGGGAGTGGTTGAGGAGCCACGAAATAGGTGCTTGTAGGTAGCCCAACCATTTTCGGGGTCAAAATGGCCGGTTAGGTGCGCAAAAGTCTCATTCAAAACAACCCGCGACGGACTCGGAACGACCTCTGTTTTTCCAGAATTGCGGTCGCATTTGATTTTAGCCTTCCCAGAAATGCGGTCGCATTTTTGGGTAAATTCCAGCTTTCCTTTGTTTTCCTGCACAACACCAAATTGGGTCAAATTCATATCAAATTGAGTCTTTTTAAGCACAAATAAGCATAATTTGACAAATGTGACTCTCAACTCCCTAATTCATCAACTTTAACATATTTTGAGCTCGGGAATAGTAAAATTGATCTAAGCATGCAACTTTTGACAAGGAAATGAGCTAAATATAAGGGTAAAATAGGTATATTTTTTACCCTTATCAGCATGTCAAGACAATCTCAAGCATCTCAACGCTACCATATGCGCACATTGTCAACGTCTTTCCGTCTGTAGGGTCTCGATGTTGTCGCCCTGTAATATATCAAGTTAGCCTTTTCCAAACTAGGGGTTTGATCTCCAATTTCAAATTTTAGTTGCATTTTCTTTCCTTTTTCATGTAATTTCAATTCTCTCTTATATTTTTAGACTAGACTCTTAGTTTTTAGGATGACTAATCTAACCTCAAGGTCGTGTTCATGCATCTTGATGACAGGTTAGGTCATTTTTATTTAATTAGGACTTGAATTATGTAAATTTGGTATCTTTTTATGAGATTTCTACTCTTAATTGCATTATTTGTTAGCTTTATGAAAAATATATTATTTTAGATTCTAAATTTCATTTATAATTAAAAACTAAAATAAAAAAATAACAATATTATTATATATGTGTCAGATATTATATGAAAAATATGAGACCATCTAAAATTGGGAGCCTTAGACAATCACCTCCCTTGTCTATACCTTAAGCCAACCTAGATGATAAAAAGAACCTGATACACATATCTCATAGTTATAGAGAATCTACGACTGTTGGAAGTACGTTATATATAAAAATTGTTGCACACTAGCAAATAGATTATAATGTAATTGGCCACAAACAAATACATAGTAAATATATATATAGACACTATACATAACAAAAATTACAGAAATCATAATTAAACCATATCAGAAGATCAAAAGCGCTCTAACGGTCGTAGATGATCACATTGACAACAACAACCACATCAATTGCACAAAACCTGTAAAGAGAAAAATGTGATGATTGGTAGTCAAGGCACACTTCCAAAGTGTTGTCCTGAAGGCAATTATTCTCTCTGCACAAGTTGCTAGCAGACTACAACGATTGTCTTAGTAGGATACAATGACTAACTCTGGTAGAACAGCAACCTCGAACTACACGGATCTGGCTGAACACTTGGATACTCGCTCTCAACAAAACCAAACTATAAAGAAGAAAAGATAAGAAAATCCTTGAAAAATAAATAAATCTGAAATGAAGAAACCAACTACTATTTATAGTTGTCCAAATAGTAACTCTTTGAAAAAACGAAAAAGACAACAATAAATACTCTATAATTATGTTAATTACAATGTATTTACGTATATTTACAACAAATCCAGAATACGGAAGACCATTCATTTACTCTGTAATTATGAGTAATTACAACAATTGCAGAACACAAAAAGTCATAAGTTGTTCATGTTCACACATATTACGAATTTAATTTTCGGACATTAGCTTCATAATTTAAGCTACTGTTTTACACCTTTTGACAAACTAACCACCACTTTCTTTCCCACATTTACACTAAAATCCAACAAAAATTAATGATATTATAATATGTGTTATATATTACATGAAAAACATGAGACTATTTAAAATTGGGGGCCTTAGACAATCACCTCACTTGTCTATACCTGAAGCCAACTTGGATGATAAAAAGAACCCCACATATCTCATAGTTATAGAGAATCTATGACTACATCGAGGAAATTTTAGAATGGCTTAAAAATTCTTATGAAAAGACAGGGAAAAGAAAAGCAAAAAAAAAGCATCTGGCTTCAACAAAAGGACAACCTGATTGATAGCTCTAGATTGATGAACTAGTGGTTTAAAAATTCTCACGTTTAAATAATTGATTAAGCGGGAGATGAGGCTGAGTTGTGTCCTTCAAAATGGTTGGCTAACAATGCTTACCACTTGGACCCCCTGTTTTATGTTGCTTTCTTATTTGGCATGAGTGAAAATGACTGAAAAGTGGTGTGCATGTGGGGAGAGAGAGATTGTGAAAGATGTTGTTCAAGGATATAAGTGATTACCTTTAACTTTGCATCCACAATGTCTCCACAAAATTCTACTTGGTTAAACCTATACATTCTATATCTTTACAAACAAAATTTTTCCAATGCTCATTAGTTATGATCGTTTTTAAACCTTGAATACTCCTAAACTTGATTTAATTTTTTTTTAAAATGTTTCAATTATGCAAGCGGACACTATATTCCTATGGTCATTCTTCAAATTACCTAAAATGGTTATGACTTACTTTCTTCATCTAAAGGTTAATTAATAAAAATCCTTTTAGCAGGAACTAGACTTTTTAATTCTTTATTTTTTTTAGTACTTTTAAATTCTTTATTTAAGAGTTACAATAAGAGAGTGAAAAAAAAAATTATATTTATAACTATTCAATGGCGGAAATTCAAACTTCTTCCTTAAAATTGTGCTCAAATAATGGAGGGGAGATTAAAACTTATTCCTTGAGACTACTAATCCCTTAACTAAATGAGCCATGGCGAGGTTTCCTCATTCAATATGTTGGGTTTTATGCCCTAAAACTCGTGGATAATAGATGAAACAAATTAATTAATCTCAATAAATGTTATTTGAGTGATTCAGTAATTTGTTATTGAATATTCATGTTTTGCATTAATTAACCCTAAATCTAATAAACTAAGATCCAAGGTTGTTTAAATGAAACTTGGACTAGTATGTGGGGACATATGGGGATCGGTGTTCAAGTAACAACCTAAAAGGTCTATAATATAAGGATAAGACTGGGTACCTTATATTCGTGACACTATGTGATACGACCCGCTTTGTATTAGATATAGATGTAATGATCCAAAGCATCCATTCAGTAGACATGCGAGTGGAGGTATTATATGCACTGAGTTTGCATAAGACCGAACCGCGAAATAGTAACCACTAGAAGTAAGACCGTGACTAGTTTAGGTTTCTATTTCAATAGGATGACCTAGGTAACTCAATCTGAATCCTGAGTATGTTATGAACTTCTTTTCATGAGGGATTGTCCTTAGATTTGTATGGGTGAGAGTGGCCAGTTTGCCGAATCAATAAGTCTACCATTTTAGGGGCAAGACCGAGTGGGGGATGGGAACATAACATTACAAGATGAAATTCACTCCTTCCCCTATTGGGGCAAGTAGATGAGTGTTACCTTAAGGGCTGATTCCAGGTCTTGAACAAGGGCGCCCGTCATCTCCTGGCTCGAGAGGAACTTCTGTTTATTGGTTGGACCATAAACAGGTTGTTAATTAGAGGACTTAGTGGTACTTAAGGATCCAGAGGTAACAAAGCAATGCATTCCACCCCCAAACTTAAAACATTCATTGTTCTCAATGTATAGAAAACTAAAGCCTAAATAAGCATGATAACAAGAATAGAATGGAAGGGGTGAAAAATACTGCCCTAAAATGATGAGCTTCTCATGAATGCTGAACAAAGACAAGAGCCACAGGGACACCTACAAAGATAAGCACTTGTTTAACGTCTTTAGCTCGACGTGTTTACCGAGTATGCATTAAGGAGGTCTTTTGTTAGTGAATCTCCAGAGGTGCTCTTGCTTGCACCTTTCTTGTAGCCCATCACGAGCGCCTCATAACGATCTTTAGAGTCCACAAAAGCTTTGAATACTTCTTTTTCATGCTGGACTCTAACAGTGAGCACCCTACGCTCAATGTCAATAATAACTTGCCCAGTAGCGAGGAATGGTCTCCCTAGAATGACAGGTACTGAAGGATTTTCCATAATATCCATGACAAACAAATCTATAAAGAGGAAAAATCTACCTACTTTGATGAATGTTGGGATTTATGTCCTAAAACTCGTGGATAGTAAATGTAACAAAGTTAATTATAAAATGTTATTGAAATGATTCAATTTCTTGTTGTCGAATGGTTGTTTTAATTATGCATTAGTTAACCCAAATCCAATAAACTAGAATCCTTGGCTATGATATGAATACTTTAACTTTATGTAGACACATAAAAGTTGATCAATTTCAAGTAAATAGCCTTAACGGTCTATAGTATAGGGATAAGACTGTGTACCTCATCATAGGAAAACTATGTGACACGACCCACTTTATTTTAGTACACTGCTAGCTGTAACACCGTTAACTAGTTACGTTTCTATTTCACTAGGATGACCTAGGCAACTTAGTCTAAATCCTGAGTGGATTATGGACTCCTGTTCACGAGCGATTGTCCTTTGATTTGTATGGGTGAGAGTGGCCAGTACGCCGACTCAATAAGCCTACCATTTTGGGGACAAGACCGAGTGGGGAGCTGGAAACATAATCACCCAAGATGGAATTCACTCCTTCCCGACTTTTGAGGAAGTAGATGAGTGTTCCCTTAAGTGGTGTCTCCGGGTCTTGAACAAAGGTTCCTACCCTCTCACTGGCCCGAGAGGGGTTTCTATTTGATGGTTGGACCACAAACAGGTTGTTCAATAGAGGAGCACTAGTACTTAAGGAGGTAGATGTAACTCAGGGGTAAAACGGTAATTTGACCCAGTTGGAGTTACGAACACTCGTGGAAGACTAACTTGCAATTATTGGTCGATATCCGTGGACACAGAAATATTCTGCAGTGAGAAGAGTGCAGCTGTGGGTCTTTAGTGGAGTGACCCACAGTTAACGAATGGTGACTAACTTGGTTAATAAATTTAGCCAATTAGTCTCGTATCGTTGGAGCTTCTGATCTGTAGGTCCATTAGGTCCCACTGGTAGCTCGTAAAGAGACTTGAGGCAATTAAGTATAAATTGTAAATTGAAAGTGTTCAATTTATTTAGGGGAATCATATAATGTATGTTGATACATTATAATATAAAGTTTATGAAACTTTATAATTTTTTGAATTAATTTCAAAATTAATTCTTGAGAGAAAATATTTGAAAGAGTTCAAATAATTAATATGAATTGGATTCATATTAATATAAATAATTTAATAAAATCCCTAAGATTAAATATGTGATATTTAATTGGGTAATTAATTAATTATGGAATTAATTAATTATTTATTAAAATTAGATATGAATAAGATAATAGATTTGATGTTATTCATAACCTTTTCTAATTATGAAAAGGTCTTGGCCTTTACCTATAAATAGGACCCCTGGGGTGGGGTAAAAGGTATCTCATTCATTCTACTTCTCTTAGAGATCTTTCCTAAAAGACTCCCACCAGTCTCCTGCCTCCAGTAGTCTCAGAGATACATCGGTGTAACCAATTGGTGGTGTTCACACAAGAAGGTTGCTGCGTTTTCGATCTCACAAGCAAGAAAAAGGCGAATCGATCAAGGCTTCCTATGAAAGTGAGTTTCCTTGAAATCCTTGATCACTAGGATCATTTAGATTAGATCTAAGTAATTATTAAGCATGTTTATAGCCGCTTTACAACATATTAAATATAGTTTTATTGCTGTAAAATTTTGCAAATTATATTGGTATTTCAATTAGAATCAAAGACTCTGAGTAGGTTCTGTCCACGAGTCCCATTCTTCCGCTGCACCGAGGGCTCTCATTTCCTTCATTGCAGACGGCTGAGAAACACTATCTATGTTGCCCACATAGACATGGTGCAGATAGCCTTTCCTAGTATCACCCGCAATTACCCTGACAACTAGATTGTGAGTTAAGTCCCACTTCTATTCAGCTTCGCTCTAGGTGCCTTTAGTAGACTAAGCCAACAAGACATCTATTTCTAGGACTAGTTGAAACTTAGATAAATACGCTCACGACTCTTAAAACTCTAGTGGTTCCAGTCCTATTTCTATGATGCAAGAAATCAAAGTCCTATTTCTAGGATCTTTTCCACTATTTTTTTTTGCGAACCCGCGTCTTTAACTCCAACCTTTAGGCCATCAGCTAAATACAAACTATGCTAACTTAAGTGATTAGTTTAAGCTAACAATAAACTTTAATTTCAACAAAATCAAACAATGCTAGAGGGAACAAAGTTGCTTTTGCATAGGCAGGGTTTTCTTCTACTCAATGAATCCACATAATTGAACCTGCAAGTAGAAGCTTAGCTCATTATTGAAAGTAATAAGCAAAACATAAAAGAAACTAAACTCGACATGGAGAAAAGATAACTGATATTAATATTAAAGAATGAATTGAGTACAAAACTTAACTTACAATGGAAAAGTAAATGAAAACAATAACAAACTGCTGGAAATAAAAGAGTGCTAAACAAAAGTAAAGACGAGACTCTATTAAGGATCTCTCCCTCTCTATCTAGCTTGCTCTTGCCATTTTTCAAGGAGAGACAAGCCTTTCTCTTCTTATTCTTTTGAATGGAAGAGTCGACAGAGGTTGAAAGACCTGGAACTCAGAGTGGTTACAAGATGAGAAGAGAAAAACTAAAAAGAATCTATCCTAAGGACGAAAACTCCAAACTCTCTTTGCTTCTTGCATCATGGTCCCCTTCAATAGACCTTGGAAGGCAAGGTTGGTTGTCGAGATCTGTGTGAGAAGGCCTTGGAAGGTGATAACTCTCCAAAAGGGAGTTATTTAGGCCTTAGTTTTATAGTGATTTGTGTGTCATTAGTGCTAAATAGGGTTGCTTTTAGATGAATATTATATGTTTTAACCCATTTGGAAGAATGGATGCTTTGGAAGTTATTTTGTGCAGAATATATTGCTAAGTGACTTGAGGGAGCAAAATCTGTGATCTAGCAAAGCAAGGAGCAAAACTGCCACGTCACAGCTCGTTATTCATTCTAATGAGCCGAAGTTTGTTGAGCTATTTTCAGATTTAAGAAGCTTGGAGAGCCTGCCACGTGTCCAATTTGACCTAATTAGGGCTTGTTATCACTCTATAAAAGGAGGAGCCGTCTCAAGTCAAATTCATTCCTTTCTTGGGAGGAACATTCCATTCTTGGAAAGTTCATTTCCACGTCTGGAAGCCGAATAGAGAATGCGAGATTGGAGACTTCAAGAAGACCATCAGTTATGGGTTTGATCAAGGGAATTAGTATTTTCTTGTAATCTCTTGTAATTATGGACGCACACACTCAGATTGTAGCGTGTGTTGCCATGTGCTTTATGAACTGATTGACTTTAGGTGTTGGTTAGGAGTTATGTAATTGTCGTACTTAATCTCTATGCAATATATGTTGATTTGATGAATCTTGATTATTTGTTGTGCTTATTTATATTTTGTGCCCGCCTGGCCAGCCGATATGAATACCATTTCTTAGTTTCAGGGATGATTAACAAGTGAGTGGCATTTAATCACACTAGATCATTGTGTATTGGTGAACGCCAGTGACTGAGCTAGGGATAGCCAGTTGCCTAGTGCTTGATCGATAGAGCGTCATTGGAGTTGAAACACATTCCAAAAAATCCAGAGTTTCGGGAGGATCCTGCTAATAAGACTGCAAGAGAATTGCCTGATCAATAATATTGCTAGAGCATCTTTTAAAACAATTATTAAATCCTGACCAACGCCTGTGTCTAATCTGTCTGCTTTATTTGTTTACTTTCTGTTCTGTCATTTCTTTTGGTTCAGCATTATATCAAAATCAATCAATTTAACCACTTTTGAAACCATTAAGAAGTTATACAAAATAGATAAAGTGGAAGCTATTCAGGCCCGCGGATTCAATAAATACTTATTACTTACTGCGGATTGTGTATGCTTGCACAGTGTTCTAGAGTCTATTTTTACCTTATTTTTACTCACTCTGGAAACCCAAAAAGTTTTTTGGCGCCGTTGCCGGGGACTTGAATAATTTTTTATCTGATCTGTTTTGTGTATGTGTTTTAGTGGTTTGGTGCTAGAAGTTTTTGATTGTTTCTTTTGTTTTTGCAGGTGTGAGTTTGGTGCATGAGCGATCGCCTGGGGTAAGGTTCGAGCTTGATCTAGAGATTGAGAGGAAATTCAGGAGAAGAAGGAGAGAGCAGCGTAGAAACCAAAATTCAATGGCTGACGTACCGCGTCTCCTGCAAGGTCCAAAAGATCCAGTGAACCCCCAGTAGAATCGTTTGCTGCAGCAAAATCCACCGCTGGAGCAAAATGGACAACAAAATAATCAGGTTGAGAATCCTATCTTGGTAGCAAATGATAGGGCCAGAGCCATTCGAGCGTATGCTTTTCCAATGTTTGATGAGTTAAATCCAGGAATTGCACGTCCTCAAATTGAGGCAGCAAATTTTGAAATGAAACCGGTAATGTTTCAGATGTTGCAAACCGTGGGTCAGTTCCATGGTTTGTCATCTGAAGACCCTCATTTACATCTTAAGTCTTTTCTAGGAGTTAGTGATTCATTTGTAATTCAAGGAGTGCCTAGAGATTCCCTTAGATTAACTTTGTTCCCATATTCTCTTAGAGACGGAGCAAAGACGTGGTTAAGTTCTTTTGCTCCAGGATCAATTAGGACATGGAATGAGTTAGCGGAAAAATTTCTTAGTAAGTATTTTCCACCAAATAGGAATGCCAAATTAAGGAGTGAAATAGTAGGGTTTAGGCAACTTGAAGATGCAACTTTTAGTGAGGCTTGGGAGAGGTTTAAGGAGCTTTTGCGAAAGTGTCCCCACCATGGTTTACCTCATTGTATCCAAATGGAAACATTTTACAATGGGTTAAATGGAGCAACCCAAGGTATGGTAGATGCTTCGGCTGGAGGGGCCCTTTTGGCAAAAACTTTTAATGAAGCCCATGAAATTTTAGAAAGAATATCAACCAATAGTTGTCAGTGGTCAGATGTTAGACGCTCAAATAAAAAAGTTAAGAGTGTATTAGAGGTTGATGGTGTGTCTACCATTAGGGCTGATATTGTAATGTTAGCTAACGCTCTTAAAAAAGTGACAGTGGTTAGTCATTAGCAGTCGCCAGCTGTGGAGCCTGCTGCAGTGGTGAACCAAGTTATAGAGGAAGCATGTGTCTATTGTGGTGAAGAGCACAACTACGAGTTTTGCCCCAACAATCCAGCTTCAGTGTTTTTTGTAGGTAATTAGAGGAATAACCCTTATTCTAACTTTTATAATTCAGGTTGGCGCAACGATCCTAACTTTGCATGGGGAGGACAAGGAAGTAATGTGCAAGCACAACAAAAGGTGAACCAGCCAGGATTTGCTAAATCACAGGTATTGCCCCAGCAAAATAAGCAGGCTTTGTCCCAGCAAAATTCAGAGAGTTCTTTTGAGGCAATGATGAAAGAATATATGGCTCGAACAGATGCCGCAATTCAAAGTAATCAAGCCTCAATGAGAGCCCTAGAATTGCAAATGGGCCAGCTAGCTAATGAGCTGAAGGCAAGGCCTTAAGGAAAACTTCCTTCAGATACTGAACACCCTAAAAGGGAAGGTAAGGAGCAGGTAAAGGCAGTGACTCTAAGGATTGGTAAGCCACTAGAAGAGAGAAAAGAGCCTAGTAAACCCCAGAATGTAGAAAATAATTGTGATAAAAATGTTGTTGTTGAAAAAGAGTTGGAGTCTGGTCAGGTTGCTGGAGGCAGCAATAATAATGCTGAAGCATCTGGTTCTGTTCCAGATGTGGAACCACCTTATGTGCCGCCCCCACCTTATGTACCACCTCTACCTTTTCCACAAAGGCAAAGACCTAAGAATCAGGATGGTCAATTTAAGAAGTTTTTAGAGATTTTTAAGCAGTTGCATATAAATATCCCTTTAGTTGAAGCTATTGAGCAAATGCCTAATTATGCTAAATTTCTTAAGGATATTTTAACTAAAAAGAAGAGGTTAGGTGAGTTTGAAAATGTGTCTCTTACTGAGGAATGTAGTGCTATTCTTAAGAATGGGCTACCAACCAAGGCTAAGGATCCAGGGTCATTTACTATACCTGTGTCAATAGGTGGAAAAGAGTTAGGTAGAAGACTTTGTGATTTAGGCGCAAGCATTAACCTTATGCCTCTTTCGGTCTATCGAAAGTTAGCTAGTGGTGAAGCTAGGCCTACTACAGTCACACTTCAGCTAGCTGAATGGTCTATCTCATATCAAGAGGGTAAAATTGAGGATTTCTTAGTGAAGGTAGATAAATTCATATTTCCTATTGATTTTATTATCTTAGATTATGAGGCAGATAAAGATGTCTCAATTATTCTTGGTCGTCCATTTTTGGCTACTGGTAGGGCATTGATAGATGTTCAAAAAGGGGAATTAACAATGAGGGTTTACAATGAGGAAGTGAAATTTAATGTTTTTAAAGCCATGAAGTATCCAGACGAAATGAAAGATTTCTCTTTCATTAGGATTCTAGAGAACACAATTATTGAGACAGCAATACAGGATTCGGCAAACAAGCATTCGTAAGATCATGGAGAGGTTAGTGTAGAGGATTTAGAAGTTTGCTCTTTAGAAAGAAAAAATGAAAAAGAAGTGTCTAGGTGTGAGGATGTTTTTGAGTCTTTAGATTTGGATCAAAGGAAGGCTCCCCCTATTAAGCCATCCCTAATTGAGGCACCCACTTTAGATTTGAAGCCCTTGCCGGATCATCTAAAGTACGTGTATCTTGGGGAAGGTGAGACATTGCCCATTATTGTTGCATCAGATTTAATGTCGGAGCATGAAGAGGCCTTAATAAAGTTGCAGCAGCAATATCGCAAGGCAATAGGTTGGATATTGGCTGACATTCAGGGAATTAACCCGTCTTTCTATATGCATAAAATCACTCTAGAGGAGGGATCCTTTAAGAGTATTGAGCAACAAAGAAGGCTTAACCCTGCAATGAAAGAGGTTGTTAAAAAGGAGGTGATTAAATGGTTGGATGCTGGCATTATTTATCCAATTGCAGATAGCAATTGGGTAAGCCTTGTCCAATGTGTTCCTAAGAAAGGAGGTGTCACGGTGGTAACCAATAAAGACAATGAGTTGATCCC
The DNA here is from genome assembly GCA_017139565.1 of Luffa aegyptiaca. NCBI lineage: Eukaryota > Viridiplantae > Streptophyta > Magnoliopsida > Cucurbitales > Cucurbitaceae > Luffa > Luffa aegyptiaca. Next base: position 17,063,872 of record CM029405.1, on the reverse strand, counting down.
AACCAGGACAGTAACTGACTGGAGGGTTTGCATGGATTACAGGAGGCTTAATAAAGCCACCCGTAAGGACCATTTCCCTCTACCATTTATTGACCAAATGTTGGATAGATTAGCTGGTCAGACCTACTACTGTTTCTTAGATGGTTATTCTGGGTATAACCAGATTACCATTGCTCCTGAGGATCAGGAAAAAACCACTTTCACCTGCCCTTATGGGACGTTTGCTTTTAGGCGAATGCCTTTTGGCCTTTGCAATGCTCCAACAACATTGCAGCGGTGTATGTTAGCAGTTTTTTCTGATATGATTGAGTCCACAGTTGAGGTATTTATGGACGATTTTTCAGTTTTTGGAGGGTCTTTTCAAAGTTGTTTGGATAATTTAGGAAAGGTGTTAAAGAGATGTGAGGATACCCATCTAGTTCTTAATTGGGAGAAATGCCACTTCATGGTGAAGGAGGGCATTGTGTTAGGTCATAGGATTTCAAAGAAAGGTCTAGAAGTTGATCGAGCAAAAATTGAGGTTATTGAGAGATTAGAACCACCAAGTTCAGTGAAAGGGATTCAGAGTTTTTTAGATCATGCTGGATTTTATAGAAGGTTCATAAAGGATTTTTTCAAAATTAGTAAACCTCTTTGTAACTTATTGTGTACTGATCGTGTATTTGACTTTAATGCAGATTGTAGGAAGGCTTTTGAGACTTTAAAAGCTGCTTTAATCTCAGCACCCATTCTTTGTGCACCTAACTGGAGTTTACCATTTGAGGTAATGTGTGACGCGAGTGATGTTGCAGTAGGTGCCATGCTGGGGCAAAAGCAGGGCAAATTTATCCATCCTATATATTACGCAAGCAGGGTTTTGAACGAGACACAAATCAACTACACAACTACTGAAAAGTAGTTGTTAGCGGTTGTATTTGCCTTTGAGATGTTTCGCCCATATTTAGTTGGATCCAAAGTCACGGTTTTCACAGATCATGCAGCAATAAGGTATTTAATGTCTAAGAAAGATGCAAAGCCTAGACTAATTCGTTGGGTTTTATTATTGCAGGAATTTGACTTGGAGATAAAGGACAAGAAGGGATCGAAGAATGTCATTGCAGATCACTTGTCTCGTCTTGATCCAACATCATCTTTGTCGGAGCAATCTGCCATTTCAGATTCTTTTCCAGATGAGCAACTTTTTGCTGTTGAGGTAAAGGTAGTTAAGGATACTCCTTGGTATGCTGATATTGCCAACTTTTTGGTAAAAGGAGTCACTCCTATTGACATGGATTGGAGGCAGATGAAAAAGTTTAAGCATGATGCAAAAATTTTCTATTGGGATGAGCCATTTATGTATAAGCAATGCTCTGATGGTATTATTCGTAGGTGTGTTTCAGGTGATGAAGCAAAAGAAATCCTGGAGCAATGTCACTCTTCGCCGTATGGAGGCCATTTCAGTGGTCAGAGGACAGCTATGAGGATTTTGCATTGTGGATTCTTCTGGCCTTCCTTGTTTAAGGATGCACATTGGTTCTACAAGCAATGTGATGCTTGCCAAAGGAGAGGAAATTTAGGGCCTAGAGATGAAATGCCTCTTACTTATATTTTAGAATTAGAATTATTCGACGTGTGGGGTATTGATTTTATGGGGTCATTTCCCCCTTCTAATGGTAATATTTTTATCTTATTGGCAGTTGATTACGTATCCAAGTGGGTGGAGGCCATCGCATGCCATCAGAATGATGCCAACACAGTATCAAGGTTTCTTCAATCGCACATTTTCGTTCGGTTTGGGACACCTAGAGCTCTAGTGAGTGATGAGGGTACACATTTTGTTATTAATGTCTTAACTAAGCTTTTAGCTAAATATGGAATCAAGCATAGGATAGCTACCCCTTACCACCACAAGCAAATGGTCAAGTTGAAATAAGTAATAGGGAAATAAAATCAATTTTAGAGAAAGTAGTCCATCCATCTAGAAAAGATTGGTCTTTTCGGTTGGATGAGGCTCTTTGGGCTTATAGGACAGCCTATAAGACTCCTCTAGGTATGTCTCCCTACAGGTTAGTATATGGGAAAGCTTGTCATTTACCGTTAGAGCTTGAGCATAAAACGTTTTGGGCTTTGAAAAAATTAAATTTTGATCTGAGTCGTGCAGGGGCAATAAGAATGCTGCAGCTTAATGAATTGGAGGAATTTCGCCAATTTTCTTATGAAAATTCGAAGATGTATAAAGAAAAGATTAAGCAGTGGCATGATAAGAAAATTAAACCTAAGGAATTTGTCAAAGGTCAGAGAGTTTTGCTTTACAATTCTAGATTAAAATTGTTTCCTGGGAAACTAAAATCTAAATGGTCAGGGCCATTTATTGTGATTGAAGTTTTTCCCCATGGAGTAATTACTTGGTGTTGGGTTTTATGCCCTAAAACTCGTAGATAATGAATGTAAACAAATTTTATACTTGTATTTAATAAAGTGTTATTTAGTTTCTGCAATAAAATGTTATTGTTAAATATTGCACTATTTGACCCAAATCCAATAAACTAAGATCCAAGGTTGTTTATGTAACTTGAACTAGTATGTGGGGACATACGGGGATCGATGTTCAAGTAACAACCTAAAAGGTCTATAGTATAGGGATAAGGCTGGGTACCTTATCCTGGTGACACTATGGATACGGCCCGCTTTGTATTATGATACAAACGCTATGATCCAACGCGTTCATGTAGTTGACATGCGAGTGGGGGTATCCTATGCAATGAGTTTGCATAAGACCGGACTGCGAAATAGTTAACCACTAACTGTAACACCGTTAGTTGGCTTGGTTTCTATTTCACTAGGATGACCTAGACAACTCAGTCTCAATCCTGAGTGGATTATGGACTCCTGTTCACGAGGAGTTGTCCTTTGATTTGTATGGGTGAGAGTGGCCAGCACGCCGACTCAATAAGCCTACCATTTTGGGGACAATACCGAGTGGGGAGCTGGGAACATAATCACACAAGATGGAATTCACTCCTTCCCGATTCTAGGGTAAGTAGAGGTGTGTTCCCTTAAGTGGTGTCTCCGGGACTTGAACAATGGGCCCAACCCTCTCTATGGCACGAGAGGGACTTCTGTTTGTTGGTTGGACCTCAAACAGGTTGTTCATTAGAGGAGCACTGGGGACTTAAGGACAAAGATGTAAACCAGGGGTAAAACGGTAATTTGACCTAGCTGGGATACGACCACACGTGAAGGACTGACTTGTAGTATTGGTCGATATCTGTGGACACAGAAATATTCTGCAGTGAGAAGAGTGCAGCTGAGGGTCTTTAGTGGAATGACCCACAGTTAACGAATGGAGACTAACTTGGTTAATGAGTTTAAGCCGATTAGTCTCGTATCGTTGGAGCTTCTGATCTGTAGGTCCATTAGGTCCCACTGGTAGCTCGTAAAAAGACTTGAAGCAAACAAATATAAATTGTAAATTGAAAGTGTTCAATTTATTTGGAAAATCGTATAATGTATATTGATGCATTATAATATAAAGTTTATGAAACTTTATAATATAATTTTTGAATTAATTTAAAAAATTAATTCTTGAGAGAAAATGTTTGAAAGAGTTTAAATAAATTTAATATGAATTGGATTCATATTAATTTTAATAAAATCCCTAAGATTAAATATATGATATTTAATTGGGTAATTAATTAATCATGGAATTAATTAATTATTTATTAAAATTAGAGACCTTTTCCTATTAGGAAAGAAAATATTTGAAAGAGTTCAAATAAATTTAATATGAATTGGATTCATATTAATTTTAATTTTAATAAAATCCCTAAGATTAAATATGTGATATTTAATTGGGTAATTAATTAATTATGGAATTAATTAATTATTAAAATTAGATATTGTTCAGATAATAGATTTGAACTTATTCCTAGACCTTTTCCTATTAGGAAAAGGTCTTGGCCTTTACCTATATATAGGACCCCTGGGGTGGGGTGAAAGGTATCCCATTGTCTCTCATTCTCTCAGAGATCTCTCCCAAAAGACTCCCACAAGTCTCCTGCTTCAAGAAGTCTTAGAGATATACCTGTGTAGCCGATTGGTGGTGTTCGCACAAGAGGGTTGCTGCGTTTTCATTCTTATTGGCAAGAAAAGGCGAATTGATTAAGGCTTTCTACAAAAGTAAGTTTTCTATGAAATCCTTGATCGCTAGGATCAATCTAGTTGATCTTTTTAGCATGTTTATAGCCTATGTACAGCCCATTAAATATAGATTTATTGCTGTAATATTTTGCAAATTGTATTGGTATTTCAATTAGAATCTAAGACTCTGAGTAGGTTCGGTAATACTTTCCGCTGCGTGGGGCTTTTATCCCTTCACTTGGCAGGATGAAAAAGATGGGAGAATGTTCAAAGTTAATGGACAGCGTGTGAAACATTATTGGGGAGAGGAGTTCCAGTCGAAATATCCTTCCCTAAAGTTGGTTGATGAATGAGAGAGCGAGATATTTGCGGGAGCATTTCACAGAGCAATATTTTGAGCTCCCAGTGGTTGTTTTGATTTTATTTCTCGCTAATTTGGTTTGATTTTAATTTAAATTATTTTAGATTTGGTGTGTTTAAATCTTGCGTAATTTATTTTAATTCGTTGTTATTTTCAATTCAGTAAATTTTATTTTTGAGTATTTTCATTATTTCTGTCAAGTTAGTTTTTATCTATTCCGATTAGATTTAATTAGATTCTATTTTAGTTTATATTTTCGGTTATTTAAATTTCTGTTTAGGTTTAGATTTTAGATAAAGTTTTTCCTGATTTATTTGGCTTCGAATAAAAGAGATTTGATCTTTTAAAATTCCTGATTTGATTTTTCTAATTTGAATTTGAATTCTTCAGTATCCAAGATTCTTCTAGAAGGTGATCTTTGTGCAGAAGGTTGTTGCGGCAATTTTATGGCCGAATCAAATATTTCGTCCGAATAGGAAGGGTTTTGTTGTGGTTTAATTATTTTTACCGTTTGATTTTAAATTTTCCGTGGGCAGGTAAATTGCATGAAGAATTCTGATGCTGCCACGTGTCGCGCTGAGGAAATCCAAGGGCATAGCCGTTAGACAGCACATCATCATTTACCATGGGCCGTTTAAACTTCAAATTATTACCGTTTGAAGGTTTTAATTTTACAGATTGCATGCGGATTAAAAACGGTAATGTTATTTAATGAACAACAAAATCTTTCGGTTAGGATTCCTTTTGCTGGAGCCCTATTTATTCACAGCCTTCAGTGAGTTTTCATTCACTTCATCTTCTTGCTTTCATCATCATGTACCGTTTTTATTTTTGCAACCGTTGTTTCTATAAAAACCTCTGAGTCTCCAATGGCGAAAACAAGAGGAAGAAAGGAAAGAGACAACGAGGAAGAAGAGGTGCCGGTTACGTTGGAAGCACCGAAAACGAAAGCAAAGAAAAAGAAAACGTCGGAGGAAAACGAAGCTAAGAGAAGAAGAAGGCAACAGAGGGCTGAGTATCAAGAAATTGTACAGAAGGTAGTGGAAGATATTGCTGCAGAGGTAGTTGAGGAAGAAAATCCGAAAGAGCCTGAAGGACAAAATACGGAACAGACTGACCCGATTGTCGAGGATACACAAGAAGTTCAAGAAAAACAGATAGAGGATGCGCAAAAAGAACAGACAGAGGTTGTGTAGAAAAAAGGCAATGAGTAGGAGGCGCAAGAGCAAGAGGCTCAAGTTGAGGTTATTATGCCGGAGGTACCCCGTCGTCGCTGTCGGAAGCAGAAGGCCGGTCACGTCAAGGTGGTTCGGACTGATACTCCATCACCTCCGACGACGGATTCTGAGAAAGAGAATGCAGAGAAAGAAGAAAAAGCGAAAAAGGAGGCCGAAGACAAAGCGAGAGAGGAAGCAGGGAAAAAGGCAGAAGAGGAGGTTTTGCCCACGCAGAGGGAAGACAAGGGCAAAGGTATTGCTGAAGCAATGGCGGAGGCTGACGAGATAGAGGAGCCACGATTGCCGTATAACCGCTTCATCAACAACCTTGCTCGAGCAAAGTATATTGAGATGCTAAAGAGGGATTTCTTGTTTGAACGAGGTTTTGGCGAGGATCTGCCGCGGTTCTTAAGGACTGGAATAGCGAACCATGGTTGGAGTCAGTTTTGTGCTAAGTCGAAGCCGGTCAATTCCAACATTGTTCGAGAGTTTTATGCAAATATTGATGATTAAGAGGGATTTCAGGCTATCGTCCGAGGAGTGCCCGTTGACTGGAGCCCAGTAGCGATCAATTCTTTATTCAACCTCTAGGACTTTCCACACGCAGGCTTCAATGAGATGGTGGTGGCGCCATCAAATGATCAGTTAAATGCGGTTGTCCGAGAGGTTGGCATCGAGGGGGCTCAGTGGAGACTGTCGAAGACAGAAAAGCGCACATTTCAAGCTGCTTATCTGAAGAGTGAAGCCAATACATGGATGGGCTTCATCAAGCTACGCTTATTGCCGACGACTCACGATTCAACGGTGCCTCGAGACCAGGTACTGCTTACGTTTGCTATTCTTCGTTCGATGAGTATTGATGTGGGAAAAATAATTTCTTCTGAAATTTATGATTGTTGGCTGAAGAAGGTAGGGAAACTGTTTTTCCCAAACACTATCACGATGTTATGCCAGAGGGCAAGGGTTCCAGAGAATGATGGTGATGTGACTCTGATAGACCAGGGAATAATCGACACACCGAACCTGGCTAGGCTTCAAAGAACACAAGAAACGCGGCAAGGCAGTTTGGTGTGCGGCATCCATCAAATGCAGGAGCAATTACAGATGCATATCCAGCAGGATGGAGTTTGCCGAAAGACAATTCCAAACCTTCTGGAATTATGTGAAGAGAAGGGATGTCGCGTTGAGGGTGGCCTTGCAATCGAATTTTTCTAAACCATATCTGGCTTTACCCATATTCCCTGATGACCTACTGAACCCTTGGATTCCGCCACCGCTTGTTGAGAGAGAAGGGGATGAAAAGAAGATCCTGGTCAGGAGGATTGAATAAGGAAAATTTGGGCGTGCAATCTTTTTGATGAATTATTTTTGTTGCTCGCGCATTTCTGACCACATCTTTTTCTACTTTTGCTTGTTAGTGTTTTTAATTTTTCTGCTTCTAAAAAAAATATATATATCTGCTTATGTAATTTCTTTCTTTAATGAAATTTCCAATAGTTGTTTCAGTTCTATGGCACTGGTAATTCTAACTTAACTAATTTTTCTTCTGAATTGTTGAAGCTTGGACTGGTTAAGCTTAATTAGATCAAGGTATTCTGTTCTCCAGAGACCTTTTGCTTGAGCAATTCTTCTAGCCTGGTTGTTGCTGCGGCAAGAAGATTTTGAGGTAGTGTTGACTTATATGATCCACTTTAAGCTTAGTTCTAGTCCCGCGCTTAGTTTAAAAATTCAGATAGAAATGTTTAAGTTTGGGGGTATAATTCAAAATTTTAATGATTCATTGGGGACAATGAATAATTCAAGTTTGGGAGACTTTTTGCTACTCCAAATGTTTTGCTCGAGCATTCCTCTTCTTCAATAAATAATTTTCTAGGTTGTTGAATAACCAGGGACATTTTTGATACCCACAGTTTGTCTTTGCGTCAAAAGATAACCAAGGAAATATGAAAAAAAAATGAGAAAAAATTATCTGTTGAAAAAAAATTTTCGTGGCAATTTTGCTGAGAAAATTCATGGAGCAAAAGTTTTGAAGGATGAATGATAATCCAGCAGTTTTTCTGTTTCTCAGGACTTAGGTGAGCTTCATCATAAAATGTCGCCATTCTGAGGAGCAAGGGATAGGATAACTAAGAATTTTTTAGCTTTACAATGAGTATTTCGCCTAGTTGGTGATGAGTTTGAGGCAAGGGTATACTGCACCATAAAGTGGGTCATCCCATGCTTAAGAGCTTATGACTGTAGGGCTGCTTTAAGTCTAAAAAACAAAAATATAAACCCCTTAAAAATGTGTTTTAATATGTCTGATAATAGAGCTAGGTTGTGGTAAGTTCTTAGGATTAAGTTAAAGGTGGTGATTATTTGTCCATGCCGAAAGAATTATTTTGCTGCAGCAGAGCTTGGTTTTGCAGAATGCTCACGTAAAGGTTGAAGGTAGTGTTGGATTATCTGTTTTGGTTAACTTATGCTTTGTCTAATGTTTTGAATTCTCAAGGCAAGGTTGAAGGATTTGAATTCCGTAATTCCGTAAAGCGGAAGCGTGATTGGGACTGATTCGTAATTAATTTTGTTTAATCTAAAATACCAATACATTGGTAATAAACTCAGAACTATTCTAGATTTAAATTAAGGCTAAGCATACAAAAATATTATATCTAAATCTAATTAATATAGTAACAAATTACTTACTCTCGTTGACGACTCAGATTAAATTCACCAACTGCTTGTGAATTAATCACGAACTAGTGCGAACACCACCACTATGTCTACACCGGTATGACTCTGAGACTTCTAGAGGCAGGAGACTGGTGGGAGTCTAGAGGAAGCCTTGAAGGGAATTCTCTAAGAGTAGGAGAATGAATGGGATGCCTTTCACCCCATCCCAGGGTCCTATTTATAGGTAAAGGCCAAAACCTTTTTCCTAATAGGAAAAGGAAGACGTTTTCCTAATAGGAAAAGGTCTCTAATTTTAATAAATAATTAATTAATTCCATAATTAATTAATTTACCCAATTAAATATCATATATTTAATCTTAGGGATTTTATTAAAATTAAAATTAATATGAATCCAATTCATATTAAATTTATTTGAACTCTTTCAAATATTTTCTCTCAAGAATTAATTTTTGAAATTAATTCAAAAATTATATTTTAAAGTTTCATAAACTTTATATTATAATGCATCAATATACATTATACGATTCTCCAAATAAATTGAACACTTTCAATTTACAATTTACACTTAATTGCCTCAAGTCTCTTTACGAGCTACCAGTGGGACCTAATGGACCTAGAGATTAGAAGCTCCAACGATACGAGACTAATTGGCCAAACTCATTAACCAAGTTTAGTCAACATTCGTTAACTGTGGGTCACTCCACTAAAGACCCACAGCTGCACTCTTCTCACTGTAGAATATTTCTGTGTCCACGGATACCGACCAAGCAGTAAGTCAATCCTTCACGTGTGTTCGTAACACCACCTGGGTCAAATTACCGTTTTACCCTTGGGTTACCTCTGGTTCCTTAAGTACCACTGATCCCTCTAATGAACAAGTTGTTTAGGGTCCAACCACTAAACAGGAATTCCTCCCGGGCCACGAGAGGACGGCGCGCGTTTGTTCAAGCCCCGAAATCAGCCCTTAAGTGAACACACATCTACTTTCCCCAATAGGGGAAGGAGTGAATTCCATCTTGTACTGTTATGTTCCCAGCCCCCATTCGGTCTTGCCCCTGAAATGGTAGGATTATTGAGTCGGCGAACTGGCCACTCTTACCCATATAAATCTAAGGACAATCCCTCCTGAAAGGGGTTCATAACAGACTCAGGATTGAGATTGAGTTACCTAGGTCATCCTATTGAAATAGAAACCTAAACTAGTTAACGGCGTTACATCTAGTGGTTACTATTTCGCGGTCCGGTCTTATGCAAACTCATTGCATAGGATACCCCCACCCGCATGTCTCGTACATGGATGCCTTGGATCATTGCATCTGTATCGAATACAAGGTGGGCCGTATCACATAGTGTCACCAGGATAAGGTACCCAACCTTATCCCTATACTAAAGACCTTTTAGGTTGTTACTTGGACACTGATCCCCGTATGTCCCCACGTACTAGTCCAAGTTTCATTTAAACAACCTTGGATCTTAGTTTATTGGATTTAGGGTTTATTAATGCAAACTCGATTATTCAATAACCAAATTACTGAATTACTCAAATAACACTTTATTGAGATTGATTAATTTGTTTCATTTACAATCTAGGAGTTGTAGGGCATAAAACCCAACAACTCCCACTTGAACTAAAACTCTAGTGGGCAATGTACATCAACAATCAAAATTGAATGAATAATCATTGAAGTAGGAATAGTAGTTTGTATTAATACTGTATAATACATGAAAAGTACAAATACAGATAAATACAATAAACTAGGGCATTCACAATACCCATTACACTTCTCCCATTTGCCCTAGATTATTCTATGTACACATCTCGCAGACCTAGACCCTCTAGATGACCCTCGAACACTTTAGCCATGAGAGCCTTCGTAAATGGATCAACAATATTGTGCGTAGAGGCTACCTTCGTGACCATCACGTCCCCTCGTTGCACGATCTCTCTGATGAGATGATATTTGCGCTCTATGTGCTTGCCTCTTTTGTGACTGCAAGTTTCTTTAGAATTTGCCACTACACCACTATTATCACAGTAAAGGGTGATTGGCAAATTCATATTTGGAACAACTTCCAAATCCATCAAGAACTTCCGTAGTCATACAGCCTCCTTAGCTGCTTCACAAGCAGCGACATATTCGGCCTTCATGGTGGAGTCTGCAATGCATCCTTGCTTGATGCTACGCCAGACTACAGCTCCCCCGTTGAGGGTAAATACTGACCCTGATGTGGATTTCCTAGAATCCTTATCAGTCTAAAAGTTAGAGTCTGTGTATCCTGTAAGGATCAAATCCTTAGAGCCGTACACAAGCTGATAGTCCCTCGTTCTCCGAAGATACTTGATGATGTTTTTAACTGCAGTCCAGTGGTCTAACCCTGTATTGGACTGGTACCTGCTGACTATCCCAACTGCATAGCAAATGTCAGGCCTAGTACACAACATGGCGTACATAAGACTGCCCACAATTGAAGCATAAGGGATATGTCTCATATCCTCAATTTCTTGAGGTGTCTTAGGACACTGTTCCTTAGACAAATGAACTCCATGCCTGAAGGGTAGTAAACCCCTCTTGGAATTCTGCATCTTATATCTAGACAACATCTTGTCTATATATGATGCTTGAGACAGGGCTAACGTTCTATTCTTAAGATTCCTGATAATTTGAATCCCTAGAACATACTGAGCTTCACCCAAATCTTTCATTTGGAACTCAATCGATAGCCATTTTTTAATGCCAGCTAGGTATTCTACATCATTCCCAATGAGTAAAATATCATCTAGATACAACACCAGAAAAGCTACTGAACTGTTGATAATCCTTTTGTAAACACAAGGTTCATCAACGTTCTGGTCAAAGCCATAAGATTTGACAGCAGTGTAAAACCTTATATTCCAAGATCTGGAAGCTTGCTTCAACCCATAAATGGATCGTCTAAGCTTGCAAACTTTTTGCTCCTGATCTTGAGCAATGAACCCCTCTGGTTGAGACATAAAGATGTTCTCATCAAGATTGCCAAATCTCATAATCATAAAACGTGGCAATGGACAAGAGAATCCTTATTGACTTTAACATGGCAACTGGGGGGAAGGTTTCCTCATAGTCCACCCCCTCCATTTAGGTATAACCCTTTGCCACCAGTCGAGCTTTGAAAGTCTGCACTTTCTCAGCTGCGTCTCATTTTTTCTTGTAGATCCATTTGCACCCTATGGGTTTAACCCCTTCAGGTAAGTCTACAAGATCCCAAACTTGATTGAAGTACATAGAATCCATCTCTAGGTCCATAGCTTTGACCCACTGGTCATGGTCCACATCATTCATTACCTGTCTAAAGGTCAATGGATCCTCGATTCCATCATCAGATATGACAGCTGGAGTTTCTGCTAAACCCAAATAGCGTTCAGGTTGAGCAACAACCCTCCCACTACTTCGAGGCATTCTCAACTGTTGAGAAGGATGGGCTTGACCAGATGTACTGGGCTCATCTACAACTCATGTTGAAGGTCCAGTCTGTGTACTGGGCTCATCAACAACCCTTGTTGAAGGTCCAGCCTTATCAATAACTCTTGTTGATTCATTCGTAGCTTCACCAGAAAGTTCACTTAACACCATTTTACTGCGTGGCTTGTGTTCTCAAACGTGGTCTTATTCTAAGAAAGTAGCATTTGTCGAAACAAACACTTTATTTTCTTGTGGATCGAAGAAGTATCCACCCCTTGTTTCTTTTGGGTAGCCTACGAATAGGCATAATTTTGAACGTGAATCCAATTTCTTTGGGTTTGCCACTAGCACATGTGCAGGACAGCCCCAAATTCTGAAATGACGTAAACTAGCTTTACGCCCTCTCCAGAGCTCAAATGGTGTTTCAGAAACACTCTTTGAGAGAACTACATTCAAAATATAAACTGCAGTCTCTACTGCATAACCCCAAAAAGAACCAGGCAGTTGAGCATAGCTCATCATAGATCGAACCATGTCCAACAGGGTTCTGTTTCTCCTTTCAGATACACCATTTTGTTGAGGTGTACCTGGTGCTGAGAGTTGAGACGAGATTCCATGTTCTATCAAATAGTTCTGGAATTTTAAGTCCAAATACTCTCCACCACGATCAGATCGAAGTGTTTTAATGGTCTTACCTAACAAGTTCTCAACTTCAGTCCTGTACTCCTTGAACTTTTCAAGGGCTTCAGACTTATGACTCATTGGGTATAAATAACCATACCTTGAATAATCATCTATGAAAGAGATGAAATATCCATACCCTCCTCGAGCTCTTACATTCATTGGACCACAGAGATCCGTATGTACGAGTTCTAAGGGCTCCTTGGCGCGATAACCTTTTCCAGTAAAAGGTCGTTTGGTCATCTTACCTTCGAGACATGACTCACACGGAGGTAAAGTACCATTTTCTAACTGGCTTAGAAGTCCGTTCTTAACCAATCTCCCAATCCTATTGAGATTTATGTGGCCAAGTCTCAAGTGCCAAAGATAGGTACTTTGAGAAACTTCTGCCTTTTTGGTTGAGTCTCGACTGTTTTAAACATTTCATTATTCAAAATAGCCCTAGACTCTATTGGTCTTAAAACATACAAATTGTTCTCCATTTTTGCAGAACAGATATCAGTACCCCTTTTAGTAATGAAACCTTCATTCACAGAAAAGGACACTGAATATCCTTGTTCTAGCAAACAAGAAACAGAAATCAAATTTCTTTTTATTTTGAGAACTATATATACATTATCTAATAACATATAGTGCTCCCTGGAGAAGAACATTTTAATATCTCCCACTGCTTTAGCTGAAATGAGCTCCCCAGTTCCAACTCTGAGAGTCATTTCCCCAGCATCCAACTGTTGCCAGGAGCTCATTCCCTCAAAGGAAGAGCATACGTGATGAGTGGCACCTGAATCAAGGATCCAGGCTGTATCATCATTTTCCACTATACACGTTTCAATGACCAATAAATCAAATTTATTTTCATTGAGATGTGCTAAGCAGTCTATGTCATATTCATCACGAACAATTTCAGATGAATTAGACATGTGGGCTTGAGGACCGTCCTCACTTAAGACCAATTCCACGCAATTAATGTTTAAGTTCATTTTCTTAGTTGTATTAGAAATACCAGTTTTGTAGTTGGCGTTATTCGAGGCATACAAAGAACGTTTCATTGATGAGAACTAACAAATTAACTTAATAAGTATTGTTGCATTAACCCATTACACAAAATAATATTATTATTTTAATCCAATCAATTTAGCAAAAGTAATGATCGACCCATAGAATAAACATTCATTTTGCAACGATACTTCAGAGGTTTAGAACAACAGCTACCGTAGGGTAGTCAGCTACTCCTCCTCTGAATTGAGACAATTTCAGCCAATCCCTATTCCCGGAATAACTCATATTCCAATAGTTCTTAGCTACCGTTTTTTCGGTCAGGAAATTATTAACACCTTAACAATTTCCCGTAAGTGTGACCCTCCATTTTTCAGATTTCAGAGGTCGGCCCCAACAATGCTACCGTAGGGAAAGTCAAAGTTGGAAATGGACCTAAGAAACCCTATCCATTTCTGGAGTTTGCGTTGTTCCGACTCCCATGATAAAGCCCTCCGTAGGGTGATCGCTCCCAGGGCGACTCGCAGTCAGATCATGGGGATCTCACGATGCAACCTAATGGAGGAGACCGTAGGATATGTTGACACGTGTCCTGCTCCCACATACTATAAAATACTCCCTCATTCATCTTGATATTGATCCATGCAAACACCATCCGTAGGGGGTCACTCCCAGGGTGACTCGAGACCAAGCATGAACCTCACGTTGTGAACTTTTGAGGACGTGAGAGCAAAACTTGATTTATGAAAATCTTGTTTTGATATATTTCCTCCCACTAAGTATTTTTATAATTATAGGGTCTATTACTTAGGTAAATTCCGGCTAAGTGAATCTATCAGGTCTATGCCTGTATATAACTTTTATATATATAGGTCTTTTCTCTAATGCCTAGGTGGATTAAACACTTTTAATTACCTAGAGACATTGCATGCTAAGATAACTATGGTTAATTCAACTCAAGTTCCAACTCAGTTCCCAGGCAGCAGGTGTTCCGTAAACCGTCATCTTAAGTACCTCCACCCTTAGACAGAACTTTACCGGTAGAGTTCCCTTATAATCAATAGTTATGAAAAATCTTTACTCTAAAGATCTAGGTGAATTAAACTCTTTTAATTGACCTAGTGACAATGCATGCTAACATAACTATGGTTAATTCAACTCAAGTTTCGAGTCAGTTCCCAGGTAGCAGGTGTTCCGTAAGCCGTCATCTTAAGTACCTCTAGCCTTAGACAGAACTTCATCGGGAGAGTTCCCTTATAACCATAGTAATGTAAAATCTTTACTCTAAAGATCTAGGTGAATTAAACTCTTTTAATAAACCTATTGACATTGCATGCTAACATTTAACTATGATTAATTCAACTCCGGTATTATGGGTTAATTCCCAGGTAGGAGGTGTTCCGTAAACCGTCATCTTAAGTACCTCCAGCCTTAGACAGAACTTAACCGGTGGAGTTCCCTTATAATCATAGTAATGTTTTTCCTACTTAGTCAATAAAAACTATTTTTAATTCTAAGTAAGAAAATAATTCTAATCCTATTAGAATTATAATGAGCTTAGGTCTAATTAATTTTAAACATTTTAAAATTAATTCATTTTAACCTAAGGTCCTATGTTTGCATGCAACTCTTTGTTATAGGTTGACGGTTTCTAATCAATTTTATAACTTACTATAAAATTTTAATGATTAGCCCTATAACATGCTTCTATGGTGTTGGAAAAATAACAATCATATTCTAATTATTAAACACCATATTATTATGACGCCGATAACGATAATATAACGATTATATTAATCTAAAGTGGTGTCATGCTTCATGCAATTTCAATTTCATTTAATTAATATCGATTATATTAATTAAACATCCACGAAATTAAATTATATGAAATTTTGACATTAATATAATATAACTCTTATATTAATCTAATTAATGTCATGCTCAATGCTATTCCATTTTCATTTAATTAATATAACATATTATATTAAATCATACATGAAACAAGCATTGAAATTTATTTTCATTCATAATATAACTATTATATTAATACTCATGAAAATAAATCTAAGCATGCATGCTACATTAATAAAATATAACATTTTATATTTATCTAATTAATGTCATGCATCATGCTTCACCAATATCATATATTTAATATAACAATTATACTAAATAACTCATGAAATTTAAATTCATGCATAATTACCATACATTATAACAATTATAACATAAATATGCATGAAAACATGCTTAACCTATGGTGGGATCTAGCTAAATAACATTCATAAAGCATTAAATAGCTGAAAAACCGGTATATTGGCCCCTAGGATAATTAAAATAAATAAAATTACAATAATTTCATTGCTAATTATCCTACTGAGTCTTGAACCGCTCCAAAACTGGCCCGAACCAGCTTGAACCGCTTCAAACTATACCCAAATCACTCGAACCGGACCAACCATCCAGTGAACCGGACCGAACAGCAACGAATCGGACCAAACCAGCTGCAAACTGGACCACCCACGAAGTAACCGCACGAAAAAATAAATTGCTAATAATAACTACCATTCTTGAAGCTCGAACGAACACGCGACCTCAAGTTTGCTAGTCACGCAAATAATTATTATTTGTAACTGCTCACGTTCCGCACGACGCGTTCAACGCTCCGCAAATCCGAAAATTCCCGTCAGCGTCGAGACGCTGAAGGCAAAGCGTCTCGATGCTGGCCCGATTTTTCCAGCACCTGTTCATCAGCATCGCGACTCAGTTGAGCAGGGTCGCGACGCTACGCTTCTGGACAGCGTACTGACCTTCGTTTCCAGCACCGATTTCGATCAAATTGATCCCGATTCGAACACCGATCAACAAATTGATCCTAAACCTCTAGACACGGACTTACAAGACTCGATTTACTGAATTAAATGCCCAAAAACGCAGGGGCCTTTACAAATTGATCAAATCAAATGCAGTAAATCTAAGGCCAAATACCTAAAAAGTTTATCAACAAACCAACATTCATAATGCTGAATGAATCCCACCAATAGCCAATGCAAAATTTTAGAGAAACAAAATTAGATCTACGATCGGCTCTGATACCAATTGAAGGATTGGAATTCCGTAATTCCGTAAAGCGGAAACGTGATTGGGACCGATTCGTAATTAATTTTGTTTAATCTAAAATACCAATACATTGGCAATAAACTTAGAACTATTCTAGATTTATATTAAGGCTAAGCATACAAAAATATTAGATCTAAATCTAATTAATATAGTAACAAATTACTTACTCTCGTTGACGACTCAGATTAAATTCACCAACTGCTTGTGAATTAATCACGAACTAGTGCGAACACCACCACTATGGCTACACCGGTATGACTCTAAGAGTTCTAGAGGCAGGAGACTGGTGGGAGTCTAGAGGAAGCCTTGAGGGGAATTCTATGAGAGTAGGAGAATGAATGGGATGCCTTTCACCCCACCCCAGCGGTTCTATTTATAGGTAAAGGCCAAGACCTTTTTCCTAATAGGAAAAGGAAGACCTTTTCCTAATAGGAAAAGGAAGACCTTTTCCTAATAGGAAAAGGAAGACCTTTTCCTAATAGGAAAAGGTCTCTAATTTTAATAATTAATTAATTAATTTACCCAATTAAATATCATATATTTAATCTTAGGGATTTTATTAAAATTAAAATTAATATGAATCCAATTCATATTAAATTTATTTGAACTCTTTCAAATATTTTCTCTCAAGAATTAATTTTTGAAATTAATTCAAAAATTATATTTTAAAGTTTCATAAACTTTATATTATAATGCATCAATATACATTATACGATTCCCAAAATAAATTGAACACTTTCAATTTACAATTTACACTTAATTGCCTCAAGTCTCTTTACGAGCTACCAGTGGGACCTAATGGACCTAGAGATTAGAAGCTCCAACGATACGAGACTAATTGGCCAAACTCATTAACCAAGTTTAGTCAACATTCGTTAACTGTGGGTCACTCCACTAAAGACCCACAGCTGCACTCTTCTCACTGTAGAATATTTCTGTGTCCACGGATACCGACCAAGCAGTAAGTCAATCCTTCACGTGTGTTCGTAACACCAGCTGGGTCAAATTACCGTTTTACCCCTAGGTTACCTCTAGTTCCTTAAGTACCACTGATCCCTCTAATGAACAAGTTGTTTAGGGTCCAACCACTAAACAGGAATTCCTCTCGGGCCACGAGAGGACGGCGCGCCTTTGTTCAAGCCCCGGAATCAGCCCTTAAGGGAACACACATCTACTTTCCCCAATAGGGGAAGGAGTGAATTCCATCTTGTACTGTTATGTTCCCAGCCCCCATTCGGTCTTGCGCCTGAAATGGTAGGATTATTGAGTCGGCGAGCTGGCCACTCTCACCCATACAAATCTAAGGACAATTCCTCCTGAAAGGGGTTCATAACAGACTCAGGATTGAGATTGAGTTACCTAGGTCATCCTATTGAAATAGAAACCTAAACTAGTTAACGACGTTACATCTAGTGGTTACTATTTCGTGGTCCGGTCTTATGCAAACTCATTGCATAGGATACCCACACCCGCATGTCTCCTACATGGATGCCTTGGATCATTGCATATGTATCGTATACAAGGTGGGCCGTATCACATAGTGTCACCAGGATAAGGTACCCAGCCTTATCCCTATACTATAGACCTTTTAGGTTGTTACTTGGACACTGATCCCCGTATGTCCCCACATACTAGTAGTTTCATTTAAACAACCTTGGATTTTAGTTTATTGGATTTAGGGTTTATTAATGCAAACTCGATTATTCAATAACCAAATTACTGAATTACTCAAATAACGCTTTATTGAGATCGATTAATTTGTTTCATTTACTATCTACGAGTTTTAGGGCATAAAACCCAACAAAGGTTAGTTAGTATTGCTCGGGACGTGCAATAGTTCAAGTTTGGGGGTATGATAACTCTCCAAAAGGGAGTTATTTAGGCCTTAGTTTTATAGTGATTTGTGTGTCATTAGTGCTAAATAGGGTTGATTTTAGATGAATATTATATGTTTTAACCCATTTGGAAGAATGGATGCTTTGGAAGTTATTTTGTGCAGAATATATTTCTGAGTGACTTGATGGAGCAAAATCTGTGATCCAGCAAAGCAGGGAGCAAAACTGCCACGTCACAACTCGTTATCCATTCTAATGAGCCGAAGTTTGTTGAGCTATTTTCGGATTTAAGAAGCTTGGAGAGCCTGCCACGTGTCCAATTTGACCTAATTAGGGCTTGCTATCACTCTATAAAAGGAGGAGCTGTCTCAAGTCAAATTCATTCCTTTCTTGGGAGGAACATTCCACTCTTGGAAAGTTCATTTCCACGTCTGGGAGCCGAATAGAGAAGGCGAGATTGGAGACTTCAACAAGACCATCAGTTACGGGTTTGATCAAGGGAATTAGTATTTTCTTGTAATCTCTTGTAATTATGGATGCACACACTCAGATTGTAGCGTGTGTTGTCATGTGCTTTATGAACTGATTTACTTTAGGTGTTGGTTAGGAGTTATGTAATTGTCGTACTTAATCTCTATGCAATATATGTTGATTTGATGCATCTTGATTATTTGTTGTGCTTATTTATATTTTGTGCCCGACTGGCCAGCCGGTATGAATACCATTTCGTAGTTTTAGGGATGACTTAAGAAGTGAGTGACATTTAATCACACTAGATCATTGTGTATTGGTGAACGCCAGTGACTGAGATAGGGATAGCTAGTTGCCTAGTGCTTGATCGGTAGAGCGTCATTGGAGTTGAAACACATTCCAAAAAATCCAGAGTTCCGAGAGGATCCTGCTAATAAGACTGCAAGAGAATTGCCTGATCAATAATATTGCTAGAGCATCTTTTAAAACAATTACTAAATCCTGACCAACGCCTGTGCCTAATCTGTCGGCTTTATTTGTTTACTTTCTGTTCTGTCATTTCTTTTGGTTCAACAATATATCAAAATCAATCAATTTAACCACTCTTGAAACCATTAAGAAGTTATACAAAATAGATAAAGTGGAAGCTATTCAGGCCCGCGGATTCGATAAATACTTATTACTTACTGCGGATTGTGTATGCTTGCACAGTGTTCTAGAGTCTATTTTTACCTTATTTTTACTCACTCTGGAAACCCAACAGAAGGTAAGTGATTGCATGCATAAATGCTATCTATTTCCTATTATTTTTAGCTAGTTTTGTGCTTGAATTGTGTGCTTTGAAGTGTTTTTATGTTTAAATTTCAGAAAACTGAGCTAAGGAAGCAAAACCAGAGTTTTGAGAGATTTTGGAGGCTTTTGGAGCATTGCGAAGAAGATCATTGAAGATCCAAGCCCAAAAGCCCAAGAAAAGCAAGTGGAGGCCCAAATTGAAGTAAAAAGGGCCATTCTTGAAGCTGATATTCGAGGCCTGGCGTCGAGATGCTAGCCTTGGGTGTCTCGACACTAGGCAGCCATGAGGAAAGATTCAGAAATGGGACAATGTCTCGACGCTGAGACGACTTGGAGGCAGAGCATACTACGTCACAGCGATTTGTGGGTTTTCACCCAATTCTAGAGTCTACACTAAAATTGGGGGTTTTGAGAGAGTTTTGGGAGCCTCGTTGAAGATCTTGGGAGCTCGGGATCGATGGAGATTGCCATGGGATCGAGGAGATCGACAATATTATTAGCAATTCTTTTCCCTTTTCCTTTATGTTTTAGTTTAAAGAATTGTTGTGATTATAAATTATTGGATGTTTAGTGATTATGAGTAGTTAATTCCTAAATTCTATGAGTTTTGATTTAGTTGTTGAACCTTTGTTTAATTAATGAATTGATTCGGTTGATTGTCATTTTCATTCATCTGTGTATTTGTCCCTAATGCTTTTAATCAGCCGATCACTGATTAAATGAATTGTTACTAAGTGGAAACTCGACGGAGAGAAGCTTAGATTAGAACTGAATGCATGACTAACGTTTATGAAGGAAATAAAAGTCCCCACGCAGCGGAAGTGCATCGAAAGGACCTTACGCCGTATATTAATTAACATTAAAATACCGTTACGAAAAACTCAAATACAATTTAAACACACTTTAAAGTTGCTGGAAAATTGGTTTAAACATGCGGAAAAATAAATCTGAATTTATTTTCATGCTTTTCTAAAGAAAAGGGCAAGAACCGTTACAAACCTTCGTT
Organism: Luffa aegyptiaca; assembly: GCA_017139565.1. NCBI lineage: Eukaryota > Viridiplantae > Streptophyta > Magnoliopsida > Cucurbitales > Cucurbitaceae > Luffa > Luffa aegyptiaca. The sequence goes on along the minus strand of CM029405.1, from coordinate 17,043,160 downwards.
GTAGACTTGACCGTTCTTCGCCAACGACGCTCCAACGATCGAAAACGCAGCAGCCTCCTTGTCTTATAATCGCTGGAAATTTCTTCTTGATTGACACAATGACCACAGAGGTTACACCGGTATGTCTCTAAGTCTAGGAGACAAAAGACTTGTGGGAGTCTTTCTCTAAGAGGGAGGCTAGAGAGAATTCTAGGTCTTGTCTTATGATTCTAAGAGCAAGAGGAGAGTATCCTTTGACCAATTAGGTCTAGTGTTCTATTTATAGAAGAGAGGCCATGAATAAAATATTCAATTAAATCAATCTTTTCCAAAATTGATTCAATCTTATTCCTTATTTACTCAATCCATGATCAATCAATTCCACAATTGATTAATCTTTTCCACAAATGACTAATTACTTCCATAAGTGATTAGATCATTTCCATAAATGATTAATCACTTCCTTAAGTGATTAATTATTTCCATAATTGATTAATTCCCGGTTAATGAATTCTTTAATTAATTAACCACCAATTAAATATCACATATTTAATTTCCGGCCTTGAATTAATTAATTTGCCCAAATAGATTTTAGGCCTTAATTTAATTAATTCATTATTTGAACTTTTTCAAACTTCCATAAATTTATATTAATATTTGAATTTCTTCAAATATTAATTTCTCTCATAATAATATATCAATATATATTATATTTGTTTCCCTTGGTAAATTGAACATTTTCAATTTACATTTATTACTTAGTTGCCTCAAATTACTTTATGAGCTACCAGTGGGACCTAATGGACCTGCAGATCAGAAGCTCCAACGATATGAGATTAATTGGTCAAACTCATTAACCAAATTAATCAATATTCGTTAACTGTGTGTACATTCCATTATAGACTCACAGTTGCACTCTCCTCACTGCAGACATATTTTCTGTGTCCACGGACATAGACCAATATCGACTAGTTAGTCCTTCACGAGTGTCCGTAACACCAGCTGGGTCAAATTACCGTTTTACCCCTGGGTTACTTCTATTTCCTTAAGTACCAGTTCTCCTCTAATGAACAACCTGTTTGTGGTCCAACCATCAAACAGAAAACCCTCTCGTGCCATTGAGAGGGTAGGGCCCTTTATTCAAGACTCGGAGTAACCACTTAAGGGAACACTCATCTGCTTCCCTAAAGTCGGGAAGGAGTGAATTCCATCTTGTACGATTATGTTCCCAGCTCCCCACTCGGTCTTGTCCCCAAAATGGTAGGCTTATTGAGTCGGCGTATTGGCCACTCTCACCCATGCAAATCAAAGGACAATCTCTCATGAGCAGGAGTCCATAATCAACTCAGGATTAAGACTAAGTTGTCTAGGTCGTCCTAGTGAAATAGAAAACCAACTAGTTAACGGTGTTATAACCAGTGGTTACTATTTCGCGGTCCGGTCTTATGCAAACTCATTGCATAGGATACCCCCACTCGCATGTCTCCTACACGAACGCGTTGGATCGTAGCGTTTGTATCAAATACAAAGTGGGCCGTATCCATAGTGTCACCAGGATAAGGCACCCAGTCTTATCCCTATACTATAGACCCTTTAGGCTGTTTCTTGAACAATGATCCCATATGTCGCTATATATAGTTCAAGACTCATAATACAGCCCAGGATGTCTAGTTTATTGGATTAGGGTTATTTTTAGGCAAAAACAAATATAAAATAACTAATAACATTTAATGAAAAAATATATCAATATTATTTCATTAATATCCGGTCAACGGTTACATTCACTATCTACGAGTTTTAGGGCATAAAACCCAACAAACTCCCACTTGAACTAAAACACTAGTTAGTGGGATGTAAATGCAGTAATCTAAAGCTGGAAATGTCATGTATATTAAAATAATACAATGAACTAGGGCATCCTTATACCCATTATACATTTCTCCCACTTGCCCTAGATTAGATGACATACATATCTCGTAGACCTAGACCCTCTAGATGACCCTCAAACACTTTAGCCGTGAGAGCCTTCGTAAATGGATCAGCGATGTTGTGCTCTGAAGCGATCTTAGTGACGATCACATCTCCTCGTTGCACAATCTCCCGTATCAGGTGATACTTCCTCTCGATGTGTTTACCTCGTTTGTGGCTTCGAGGTTCTTTTGAGTTGGCTACAGCCCCACTGTTGTCACAGTATAGTGTTATGGGCACGTTCGTATTCGGAACCACTTCCAAATCAGTCAAGAACTTTCTAAGCCATACTGCCTCCTTAGCTGCTTCGCAAGCTGCTACATACTCAGCCTCCATGGTTGAGTCTGCTATGCATCCTTGTTTGATGCTTCTCCACACTACTGCTCCTCCGTTGAGGGTGAATACTGACCCTGATGTGGATTTCCTTGAATCCTTATCAGCTTGAAAGTCAGAGTCAGTGTATCCAGTAAGAATCAAATCCTTAGCTCCATACACCAGCATGTCGTCCCTCGTTCTCCGAAGATACTTGAGGATATTCTTAACCGCTCCCCAGTGGTCCAACCCTGGATTAGACTGATACCTACTGACTACTCCCACTGCATAACATATGTCAGGCATAGTGCAGAGCATAGCATACATTAAGCTGCCCACAGCTGAGGCGTAGGGAATGTGTCTCATGTTCTCAATTTCTTGAGGTGTCTTAGGAGACTGTTCCTTAGACAGGTGTACCCCATGTCTGAAGGGTAGTAGTCCCTTCTTGGAGTTTTGCATCGAATATCGAGACAACATTTTGTCAATATACATTGCTTGAGACAGTGCTAGCGTTTTGTTCTTACGATCCCTAATGATTTGGATTCCTAGAACATATTGAGCCTCTCCCAGATCTTTCATTTGGAATTGGGCTGCTAGCCCTTTTTTAACGTCAGTGAGGTATCCTACATCATTCCCAATGAGTAGGATATCGTCTACATAAAATATTAGAAAAGCTACTTTCCTTTTGTTGACTTTCTTGTACACACAAGGCTCATCAACGTTTTGGTCAAAACCAAAAGATTTGATTGCAGTATCAAATCTAATGTTCCATGATCTGGACGCTTGTTTCAATCCATAAATGGATCGATTGAGCTTACAAACCTTTTGTTCCTGACCTTGGGCTATGAACCCTTCGGGTTGAGACATGAAGATATTCTCTTCAAGATTACCATTCAGAAAGGCAGTCTTGACGTCCATTTGCCATATTTCATAGTCATAATATGTGGCTATGGATAAGAGAATTCTTATGGACTTTAACATGGCTACAGGAGAAAAAGGTTCCTCATAGTCAACCCCTTCCTTTTGGGTATAACCCTTTGCCACTAGTCTAGCTTTGAAGATCTGTACCTTTCCAGCTGCATCTCTTTTTCTCTTATAGATCCATTTGCACCCTATGGGTTTTACCCCATTTGGTAGATCTGCGAGTTCCCATACAGAATTGGAGTGCATTGACTCCATTTCCAGGTTCATGGCTTTGACCCATTCATCCTTATCTTCGTCATTCATTGCCTGTCGATAGGACAATGGATCCTCAATGCCATCATTAGGTATGACAACCTGAGTTTCAGTTAAACCCAAGTAGCGATCAGGTTGCAATACAACCCTCCCACTGCGTCGAGGCACTCTCAACGTTTGAGATGGACGGGATGGATCTGAAGAATTAGATCCTTCATCAACCCTTGTTGAAGGTCCAGCTTCATCAACAACTCTTGGTGACTCTTCAATAGCTTCTCCTAATATTATTTTGCTGCGTGGTTTATGATCTCTCATGTGGTCTTCCTCTAAGAAGGTGGCGTTTGTCGATACAATTACCTTATTTTCTTGTGGGTCGTAGAAATAACCACCTCTCGTTTCTTTAGAGTAACCAACAAATTGGCACAGTTTTGAACGAGGTTCCAGTTTCTTAGGATTTGTCACAAGCACGTGTGCTGGATGTAACGACCCGACTTCTTAAAAAGCCTTAAAGGGACCGTTACGACAATGCATGCTTTGGAGGCCTTTTGAAATGAAAATAATTTGAAATAGAAACATTAATTTAAAACAAAATCTTTAAAACAAAACTTTTATTCGGGATCCCTAATTTCAAAGGTTTTAAATAAGCTTAAACAAATCCTAAAACATAAATGTACAAGGCCTTTAGAAATTTTTCTTAAAACAAACTTACAATACGAATAAAGTAAACAGTGTTCTTAACGCGGAAGAGAAAAAAAAAATATGATCTCAAGTCCTCTCATGGCTGTCTATCAGATTCTCATCATTCGCCTTCCATCTGCCCTTGCCTTTACCTGAAAAAAAAATATTTTTGAAAAGAATGAGTATTTTAAATACTCAGTAAGTGACCCTACTATTGAGATTGGGTCACGTTTTAAAAACATTTTCAATCAACAACAATTATAATTTTGGTGGCTCTAAACTTTATTTTAAACTTTAATTTAGAGAGAAGATATACATCAATTTCATGCATATCTTAGACACATCAATTTCATATGTCTCCTACGGAGGCCGTCAATTTCACGAAACCTCGAGGTTGTCAATTTCACAAACCTCGACTTAGGTACATCAATTTCATGCCCCTAAGCCCTGTGTAGGCATCTCCGAATGTACATCAATTTCATGTACACTAATTTAAAACTCATTCCTTTAATGGAATTTAAAAAGACCACCAACTCAATTATTTTAAACATTAACAAATACCAACAATAATAATAATTTTCATGCTTTGAATAACCTTTCATAAACTCATGCATCATGAAAAATATAAATTTTTCATGCATAATTCTCATGCTTTTAAACAATAATAATAATTTCAAGAATAACTCATAAACACGAGTATTTTAGAAAAGATCAAACACGCGCACCCAATTAAAAGTTCAATAGTAAGTTCACTTACACGGCTCAAATATTCTCGATCTAGAATCCCAACTATCTCTAGCAACGCCGCCCTTGATTACAACCAAACGATTGCCAAGAAATAAACTTCAAGCTTGTTGGTCCAATTTTAATTGCTCTAAGATTTCACGAGTTCGACTCCAATTGCTTGAGATAACAAAGTTCCAAGGACTAAAATTAATGGGCATTCTTGATTAAAGGGTAAATTAACCAAAAACTCTCTAAAACTTACTTACCCAAAGTTAATCTAGCTCAAAACGCCAAAATAGAAAACTTACAGCCGCTGGAATTGTTGGAATTTGCCCCCAAATGCCGCTGCCACGCCGGACGGAAGAGACGACTCCAAAACCAACCACAGAAATCACCTGCAGCCACGAACCGCGAACGCCCGCTGCTCTGTTGACAAACCGCCGTTGCGCCGATGTTGGATTACGCCGGAGACGCGTCGGAAACCACCGGTCTTCGCTGCACTCGTCGACGCGAGAGGGAGGAATACCACGCGACGGTTGAAGCACGCCGTCGCGGATCCCGCCTGCTGCAGCCGCACGCTGAAGCTTCGCCGGAGGGAGACGCCACCTGCTGTCCGTCGTTGGTCGCAGCTACGCCGCCGTGAGGATCTCGCTGGAGAACTGAAGGACGTCGCTATTGATGGGGCTGTGTGCTGACCGCCGGCCGAGAAGAAGAAAAAAAGTTGGCTGTGTTGTGTTGTGCGGCTGAAGCAAGGAAGAAGAAAGAGGAGATGTGGAGAAGATGAGGTCTTGGGCTGCGTGAGGCTAGGTTAAACAAATGCTAGGGTTTATATGGCTTAGCCCATATATACACTTATTTACAAAATTGCCCTTCCAACTCAAATTTTAAATTCACCAAATTTTTCATTCTTTTAAAATCTCCCTTCAACTCAAATTTGACTCCCAAACTAAATAAATTAGAAATTTTCCTAAATTACGGGCGTTACAATCTTCCCTCCTTAAGAACTTTCGTCCTCGAAAGTTGTTGGTCCTAAAAGAGCTCTAGATACTTGATTCTTATCTCCTTTAAAAACAACGCCCTCTTATTTGCAAAGTAAGCATGCATAACTAAAAAGGAGTATGCTACATGTTGGGTTTTATGCCCTAAAACTCGTAGATAGTAAATGAAACAAATTAATCGAACTCAATAAAGCGTTATTTGAGTAATTCAGTAATTTGGTTATTGAATAATTGAGTTTGCATTAATAAACCCTAAATCCAATAAACTAAGATCCAAGGTTGTTTAAATGAAACTTGAACTAGTATGTGGGGACATACGGGGATCGGTGTTCAAGTAACAACCTAAAAGGTCTATAGTATAGGGATAAGGCTGGGTACCTTATCCTGGTGACATTATGTGATACGACCCACCTTGTATTCGATACAGATGCAATGATCCAAAGCATCCATGTAGGAGACATGCGGGTGGGGGTATCCTATGCAATGGGTTTGCATAAGACCGGACCGTGAAATAGTAACCACTAGATGTAACGCCGTTAACTAGTTTAGGTTTCTATTTCAATAGGATGACCTAGGTAACTCAATCTCAATCCTGAGTCTGTTATGAACCCCTTTCAGGAGAGATTGTCCTTAGATTTGTATGGGTGAGAGTGGCCAGTTCGCCGACTCAATAATCCTACCATTTCAGGGGCAAGACCGAATGGGGGCTGGGAACATAAGAGTACAAGATGAAATTCACTTCTTCCCCCATTAGGGTAAGTAGATGTGTGTTCCCTTAAGGGCTAATTCCGGGGCTTGAACAAAGGCGCGCCGTCCTCTCCTGACCCGAGAGGAACTCCTGTTTAGTGGTTGGACCCTAAACAACTTGTTCATTAGAGGAATCAGTGGTACTTAAGGAACCAGAGGTAACCCAGGGGTAAAACGGTAATTTGACCCAGCTGGTGTTACGAACACACGTGAAGGATTGACTTACTGCTTGGTCAATATCCGTGGACACAGAAATATTCTACAGTGAGAAGAGTGCAGCTGTGGGTCTTTAGTGGAGTGACCCACAGTTAACGAATGTTGACTAACTTGGTTAATGAGTTTGGCCAATTAGTCTCGTATCGTTGGAGCTTCTGATCTGTATGTCCATTAGGTCCCACTGGTAGCTTGTAAAGAGACTTGAGGCAATTAAGTATAAATTGTAAATTGAAAGTGTTCAATTTATTTGGGGAATCGTATAATGTATATTGATGCATTATAATATAAAGTTTATGAAACTTTATAATATAATTTTTGAATTAATTTCAAAAATTAATTCTTCAGAGAAAATATTTGAAAGAGTTCAAATAAATTTAATATGAATTGGATTCATATTAATTTTAATTTTAATAAAATCCCTAAGATTAAATATATGATATTTAATTGGGAAATTAATTAATTATGGAATTAATTAATTATTTATTAAAATTAGAGACCTTTCCCTATTAGGAAAAGGTCTTCCTTTTCCTATTTGGAAAAAGGTCTTGGCCTTTACTATATATAGGACCCCTAGGGTGGGGTGAAAGGCATCCCATTCATTCTCCTACTTTAAGAGAATTCTCCCAAAGGCTCCCACAAGTCTCCTGCCTCTAGAAGTCTCAGAGTCATACCGGTGTAGCCATAGTGGTGGTGTTCACACTAGTTCGTGATTAATTCACAAGCAGTTGGTGAATTTAATCTGAGTCGTCAACGAGAGTAAGTAATTTGTTACTTTATAAATTAGATTTAGATGTAATATTTTTGTATGCTTAGCCTTAATATATATTTAGAATAGTTCTAATATTATTGCCAATGTATTGGTATTTTAGATTAAACAAAATTAATTACGAATCGGTCCCAATCACGCTTCCGCTTTACGGAATTATGGAATTCCAATCCTTCAATTGGTATCAGAGCCGATCGTAGATCTAATTTTGTTTCTCTAAAATTTGCATTGGCTATTGGTGGGATTGATTAATGCATAATATATGTATGGTTTGCATTGAACTGTTTAGGTTAATTTTATGGCCATAGATTTTACTGTTTTTATGTGATTTTATCATGTAAGGGCCTGGTGTTTTGGGTATTTTATGTAAAATCGAGTCCTATGTAAGTCCGGGTCTAGAATAGGTTTTTATGAGATAAAAATCGGAGAAATCGCGACGATGTCACGATTACAGCACGCGTTAAGGATTCGCAACAGGACGGTTCAACGCGGTTGGGCGGTCCAGTTCACGCGGACTGGCTGGACTGGTATCGATTTTGTCTGGTTCAGCTGGAATTTGGCTCGGTTCGTGGTTTTCGTAGCTGGTTCGAAGTGGTTTGGGTCGGTTCGGACGGTTTAGACCAGTATTTAGAGCTGCAAAAGGACTTTTAGGATAGAATTTAGCTATAATTATTGTAATTTATGCTTTATTTTATCCTAGGGGCTAAAATTAACCGGTTCAATTGCTATTTATTTGCTTTATGGATGTCATATAGCTTAAATTCCCACCATAGGTTAAGCAAGTTTTCATGCATATTTATGTTATAATTGTTATAATGTATGGTAATTATGCATGAATTTAATTTCATGAGTTATTTAATATAATCGTTATATTAAATATATGAAATTGGTGATGCATGATGCATGACATTAATTTAGCTAAATATAATTGTTATATTTTATTAATGTAGCATGCATGCTTAGGATTATTTTCATGAGGATTAATAAAATTAGTTATATTATGAATGAAAATAATCAATATATATCAATGCTTGTTTTCATGTATGATTTAATATAAATGTTATATTAATACATGCTTGTTTTCATGTATGATTTAATATAAAATGTTATATTAATTAAATGAAAATTAGATTAATATAAGAATTATATTATATTAATGTCAAATTTCATGTAATTTAATTTCGTGGATGTTTAATTAATATAATCGATATTAATTAAATGAAATTGAAATTGCATGAAGCATGACACCACTTTAGATTAATATAATCATTATATTATCGTCATCGGCGTCATAATAATATGGTGTTGAATAATTAGAATATGATTGTTATTTTTCCAACACCATAGAAGCATGTTCTAGGGCTAATCATTAAAATTTTATAATAAGTTATAAAATTGATTAGAAACCGTCAACCTATAACAAAGAGTTGCATGCAAACATAGGACCTTAGGTTAAAATGAATTAATTTTAAAATGTTTAAAATTAATTAGACCTAAGCTCATTATAATTCTAATAGGATTAGAATTATTTTCTTACTTAGAATTAAAAATAGTTTTAATTGACTAAGTAGGAAAAACATTACTATGATTATAAGGGAACTCCACCGGTTAAGTTCTGTCTAACGCTGGGGGTACTTAAGATGACGGTTTACGGAACACCTCCTACCTGGGAACTAACCCGGAATACCGGAGTTGAATTAATCATAGTTAAATGTTAGCATGCAATATCACTAGGTTTATTAAAAGAGTTTAATTCACCTAGATCTTTAGAGTAAAGATTTATCATAACTATTGGTTATAAGGGAACTCTACCGGTAAAGTTCTGTCTAAGGCTGGAGGTACTTAAGATGACGGTTTACGGAACACCTGCTACCTGGGAACTGACTCGGAACTTGAGTTGAATTAACCATAGTTATATTAGCATGCAATGTCTCTAGGTAATTAAAAGTGTTTAATCCACCTAGACATTAGAGAAAAGACCTATATATATAAAAGTTATATACAGGCATAGACTTAGATAGATTCACTTAGCCGGAATTTACCTAAGTAATAAACCCTATAATTATAAAAATACTTAGTGGGAGGAAATATATCAAAACAAGATTTTCATAAATCAAGTTTTGCTCTCACGTCCTCAAAAGTTCACAACGTGAGGTTCATGCTTGGCCTCGAGTCACCCTGGGAGTGACCCCCTACGGATGGTGTTTGCATGGATCAATATCAAGGTGAATGAGGGAGTATTTTATAGTAAGTGGGAGCAGGACACGTGTCAACGTATCCTATGGTCTCCTCCATTAGGTTGCACCGTGAGATCCCCATGATCTGCCTACGAGTCGCCCTGGGAGCGATCACCCTACGGAGGGCTTGATCATGGGAGTCGGAACAACGTAAACTCTAGAAATGGATAGGGTTTCTTAGGTCCATTTCCAACTTTGACTTTCCCTACAGTACCATTGTTGGGACCGACCTCTGCAATCTGAAAAATGGAGGGTCACACTTACGGGAAATTGTTAAGGTGTTAATAATTTCCTGACCGAAAAAAACGGTAGCTAAGAACTATTCGAATATGAGTTATTCCGGGAATAGGGATTGGCTGAGATTGTCTCAATTCAGAGGAGTAGCTGACTACCCTATGGTAGCTGTTGTTCTAAACCTCTGAAGTATCATTGCAAAATGAATGTTTATTCTACGGGTCGATCATTACTTTTGCTAAATTGATTGGATTAAAATAATAATATTATTTTGTGTAATGGGTTAATGCAACAATACTTATTAAGTTAATTTGTTTGTTCTCAGCAATGAAACGTTCTTTGTATGCCTCGAATAACGCCAACTACAAAACTGATATTTCTAATACAACTAAGAAAATGAACTTAAACATTAATTGCGTGGAATTGGTCTTAACTGAGGACGGTCCTCAAGCCCACATGTCTAATTCATCTGAAATTGTTCATGATGAATATGACATAGACTGCTTAGCACATATCAATGAAAATAAATTTGATTTATTGGTCATTGAAACGTGTATAGTGGAAAATGATGATACAACCTGGATCCTTGATTCAGGTGCCACTCATCACGTATGCTCTTCCTTTGAGGGAATGAGCTCCTGGCAATAGTTGGATGCTGGGGAAATGACTCTCAGAGTTGGGACTGGGGAGCTCATTTCAGCTAAAGCAGTGGGAGATATTAAAATGTTCTTCTCCAGGGAACACTATATGTTATTAGATAATGTATATATAGTTCCCAAAATAAAAAGAAATTTGATTTATGTTTCTTGTTTGCTAGAACAAGGATATTCAGTGTCCTTTTCTGTGAATGAAGCTTTCATTACTAAAAGGGGTACTGATATCTGTTCTGCAAAAATGGAGAACAATTTGTATGTTTTAAGACCAATAGAGTCTAGGGCTATTTTGAACAATGAAATGTTTAAAACAACCGAGACTCAACCAAAAAGGCAGAAAGTTTCTCAAAGTACCTATCTTTGGCACTTGAGACTTGGCCACATAAATCTCAATAGGATTAGGAGATTGGTTAAGAACGGACTTCTAAGCCAGTTAGAAGATGGTACTTTACCTCCGTGTGAGTCATGTCTCGAAGGTAAGATGACCAAACGACCTTTTACTGGAAAAGGTTATCGCGCCAAGGAGCCCTTAGAACTCGTACATACGGATCTCTGTGGTCCAATGAATGTAAGAGCTCGAGGAGGGTATGAATATTTCATCTCTTTCATATATGATTATTCAAGGTATGGTTATTTATACCTAATGAGTCATAAGTCTAAAGCCCTTGAAAAGTTCAAGGAGTATAGGACTGAAGTTGAGAACTTGTTAGGTAATACCATTAAAACACTTCGATCTGATCGAGGTGGAGAGTATTTGGACTTAAAATTCCAAAACTATTTGATAGAACATGGAATATCGTCCCAACTCTCAGCACCAGGTACACCTCAGCAGAATGGTGTATCTGAAAGGAGAAACAGAACCTTGTTAGACATGGTTCGATCTATGATGAGCTATGCTCAGTTGCCTAGTTCTTTTTGGGGTTATGCAGTAGAGACTGCAGTTTATATTTTGAATGTTGTTCCCTCAAAGAGTGTTTCTGAAACACCATTTGAGCTCTGGAAAGGGCGTAAAGCTGGTTTACGTCATTTCAGAATTTGGGGCTGCCTTGCACATGTGTTAGTAGCAAACCCAAAGAAATTGGATTCACGTTCAAAATTATGCCTATTCGTTGGCTACCCAAAAGAAACAAGAGGTGGATACTTCTTCGATCCAAAAGAAAATAAAGTGTTTGTATCGACAAATGCTACTTTCTTGGAAGAAGACCACGTTGAAAAACACATACCACGCAGTAAAATTGTGTTAAGTGAACTTTCTGGTAAAGCTACAAATGAATCAACAAGAGTTGTTGATGAGGCTGGACCTTCAACAAGAGTTGTTGATGAGCCCAGTTCAGAGGCTGGACCTTCAACAAGAGTTATTTATGAGCCCAGTACATCTGGTCAAGCCCATCCTTCTCAAGAGTTGAGAATGCCTCGACGTAGTGGGAGGGTTGTTATTCAACCTGAACGCTATCTGGGTTTAGTAGAAACTCCAACTGTCATACCTGATGATGGGGTTGAGGATCCATTGACCTTTAGACAGGCAATGAATGATGAGGACCATGACCAATGGGTCAAAGCTATGGACCTAGAGATGGAGTCTATGTACTTCAATCAAGTCTGGGATCTTGTAGACCTACCTGAAGGGGTTAAACCCATAGGGTGCAAATGGATCTACAAGAAAAAACGAGACGCAGCTGGGAAAGTGCAGACTTTTAAAGCTCGACTGGTGGCAAAGGGTTATACCTAAATGGAGGGGGTGGACTATGAGGAAACCTTCTCCCCAGTTGCCATGTTAAAGTCAATAAGGATTCTCTTGGCCATTGCCACGTTTTATGATTATGAGTTTTGGCAAATGGACGACAAGACTGCTTTTCTGAATGACAATCTTGATGAGAACATCTTTATGTCTCAACCAGAGGGGTTCATTGCTCAAGATCAGGAGCAAAAAGTTTGCAAGCTTAGACGATCCATTTATGGGTTGAAGCAAGCTTCCAGATCTTGGAATATAAGGTTTGACACTGCTGTCAAATCTTATGGCTTTGACTAGAACGTTGATGAACCTTGTGTTTACAAAAGGATTATCAACAGTTCAGTAGCTTTTCTGGTGTTGTATGTAGATGATATTTTACTCATTAGGAATGATGTAGAATATCTAGCTGACATTAAAAATTGGCTATCGACTGAGTTCCAAATGAAAGATTTGGGTGAAGCTCAGTATGTTCTAGGGATTCAAATTATCAGGAATTGTAAGAACAGAACGTTAGCCTTGTCTCAAGCATCATATATAGACAAGATGTTGTCTAGATATAAGATGCAGAATTCCAAGAGGGGTTTACTACCCTCCAGGCATGGAGTTCATTTGTCTAAGGAACAGTGTCCTAAGACACCTCAAGAAATTAAGGATATGAGACGGATCCCTTATGCTTCAGCTGTGGGCAGTCTTATGTATGCCATGTTGTGTACTAGGCCTGACATTTGCTATGCAGTTGGGATAGTCAGCAGGTACCAGTCCAATCCAGGGTTAGACCACTGGACTGCAGTTCAAAACATCCTCAAGTATCTTCGGAGAACGAGGGACTATCAGCTTGTGTATGGCTCTAAGGATTTGATCCTTACAGGATACACAGACTCTGGCTTTCAGACTGATAAGGATTCTAGGAAATCCACATCAGGGTCAGTATTTACCCTCAACGGGGGAGCTGTAGTCTAGCGTAGCATCAAGTAAGGATGCATTGCAGACTCCACCAGGGAGGCCGAATATGTCGCTGCTTGTGAAGCAGCTAAGGAGGTTGTATGGCTACGGAAGTTCTTGATGGATTTGGAAGTTGTTCCAAATATGAACTTGCCAATCACCCATTACTGTGATAATAGTGGTGCAGTGGCAAATTCTAAAGAACCTCGCAGTCACAAAAGAGGCAAGCACATAGAGCGCAAATATCATCTCATCAGAGAGATCGTGCAACGAGGAGACGTGATCGTCACGAAGGTAGCCTCTGCGCACAATATTGCTGATCCATTTACGAAGGCTCTCACGGCTAAAGTGTTCGAGGGTCATCTAGACGGTCTAGGTATGCGAGATATGTACATAGAAAACCTAGGGCAAGTGGGAGAAGTGTAATGGGTATTGTGAATGCCCTAGTTTATTGTATTTATCTGTATTTGTACTTTTCATGTATTATACAGTATTAATACAAACTACTATTCCTACTTCAATGATTATTCATTCAATTTTGATTGTTGATGTACATTGCCCACTAGAGTTTTAGTTCAAGTGGGAGTTGTTGGGTTTTATGCCCTAAAACTCGTAGATAGTAAATGAAACAAATTAATCGAACTCAATAAAGCGTTATTTGAGTAATTCAGTAATTTGGTTATTGAATAATCGAGTTTGCATTAATAAACCCTAAATCCAATAAACTAAGATCCAAGGTTGTTTAAATGAAACTTGAACTAGTATGTGGGGACATACGGGGATCGGTGTTCAAGTAACAACCTAAAAGGTCTATAGTATAGGGATAAGGCTGGGTACCTTATCCTGGTGACATTATGTGATACGACCCACCTTGTATTCGATACAGATGCAATGATCCAAAGCATCCATGTAGGAGACAATCAGGTGGGGGTATCCTATGCAATGGGATTGCATAAGACCGGACCGTGAAATAGTAACCACTAGATGTAACGCCGTTAACTAGTTTAGGTTTCTATTTCAATAGGATGACCTAGGTAACTCAATCTCAATCCTGAGTCTGTTATGAACCCCTTTCAGGAGGGATTGTCCTTAGATTTGTATGGGTGAGAGTGGCCAGTTCGCCGACTCAATAATCCTACCATTTCAGGGGCAAGACCGAATGGCGGCTGGGAACATAACAGTACAAGATGGAATTCACTTCTTCCCCTATTAGGGTAAGTAGATGTGTGTTCCCTTAAGGGCTAATTCCGGGGCTTGAACAAAGGCGCGCCGTCCTCTCCTGACCCGAGAGGAACTTCTGTTTAGTGGTTGGACCCTAAACAACTTGTTCATTAGAGGAATCAGTGGTACTTAAGGAACCAGAGGTAACCCAGGGGTAAAACGGTAATTTGACCCAGCTGGTGTTACGAACACACGTGAAGGATTGACTTACTGCTTGGTCAATATTCGTGGACACAGAAATATTCTACAGTGAGAAGAGTGCAGCTGTGGATCTTTAGTGGAGTGACCCACAGTTAACGAATGTTGACTAACTTGGTTAATGAGTTTGGCCAATTAGTCTCGTATCGTTGGAGCTTCTGATCTGTAGGTCCATTAGGTCCCACTGGTAGCTTGTAAAGAGACTTGAGGCAATTAAGTATAAATTGTAAATTGAAAGTGTTCAGTTTATTTGGGGAATCGTATAATGTATATTGATGCATTATAATATAAAGTTTATGAAACTTTATAATATAATTTTTGAATTAATTTCAAAAATTAATTATTGAGAGAAAATATTTGAAAGAGTTCAAATAAATTTAATATGAATTGGATTCATATTAATTTTAATTGTAATAAAATCACAAGATTAAATATATGATATTTAATTGGGAAATTAATTAATTATGGAATTAATTAATTATTTATTAAAATTAGAGACCTTTCCCTATTAGGGAAAGGTCTTCCTTTTCCTATTTGGAAAAAGGTCTTGGCCTTTACTATATATAGGACCCCTAGGGTGGGGTGAAAGGCATCCCATTCATTCTCCTACTCTCAGAAAATTCTCCCAAAGGCTCCCACAAGTCTCCTGCCTCTAGAAGTCTCAGAGTCATACCGGTGTAGCCATAGTGGTGGTGTTCACACTAGTTCGTGATTAATTCACAAGCAGTTGGTGAATTTAATTTGAGTCGTCAACGAGAGTAAGTAATTTGTTACTTTATAAATTAGATTTAGATCTAATATTTTTGTATGCTTAGCCTTAATATATATTTAGAATAGTTCTAATATTATTGCCAATGTATTGGTATTTTAGATTAAACAAAATTAATTACGAATCGGTCCCAATCACGCTTTCGCTTTACGGAATTATGGAATTCCAATCCTTCATGCACTGGGTAAATGTAATGTCGCAAGTTCTATACCCAACTTAGCGACATTACTTAAACTTTTGTCTTAATATTTGTCAAATGCTCCGAAATTTTGGAAGCATAATGACATAAATCACAAGCTACTGCTAGAAGAAGAAAAGAGACATAAATTCAAACATAATTTAATCATCTCATTACTATTAATCAAATGCAACGAAGAGTAGGGAAAAGATCCGCTATCTCCAGGTTCAAACTTAATACTTGAAACGACAAAATCCAAGCAAACTAAAAGAATGAAAATAAATGACTAGAGTCTCATCTTGACAAATAAAGCAAATAAAACAAAAGTAACTACTGAGGTCTTTCTTCCAAGGTCTTTCTTCACGAGCCTCCTGTTTTCTTCTGAGGGCAGTTATTAGCCATATGCCCTTCCTGGTGACATTTGAAACACACACCTTTCCTCGCCATGCACTGGCCCCAATGATGTCTTCCACAAGAATTGCACTTTGGTTTCTCACCTCCATTGCCCTCTTGTTTGTCATGCTGAGTTTTCTGTCTAGAACTTTCGGATGAGGGTTGAGATCTCTGGAGATTGGTAGTTGTCTGCTCGTGTTTCCTCTTCTGTCCTGCGTTGGGCTCCGACTCCTTGGCTACTGGAGTTGCGTTAACAGTTGGCATGCCCATAAAGGTGGCCGCCCGAAGGGCCGATGCGTAGTCCGCTGGGCCAAGGGCTCCAACAACCCTCTAGATGTCATCTCTGAGGCCCGCGATGAACCGCTTTGTCTTCTTTGCCTCCGTATCCACCGCTTCAGGGGCAAACCGGGACAGTCGGGTGAATTCCAGCTAGTACTCTTCTACTGACTTTTCCCCTTGCGACAAGGTTAGGAATTCCCTCTCCTTTCTGTAACTGATGATGGCCGAGTAATATTTCTGAAAGAACGCCTCCTTGAATTGCAACCAAGTGACCGGACCAGAACTCACATCGATGGATCTCTCAGCCGATCTCCACCACAACAGGGCATCATCCCTTAGCACAAAAACCGCGCACGGCACCTGTTGCTCCTCAGGGCATCCCATATAGCGAAAAATCTCTTCAATTTTGGCAGTCCAAGCTTCGGCCTCTGTGGGGTCCACAGTCTTGCCGCTAAACATCGGTGGGTCATACTTCTTAAAATCCTTAAGACACCGAGCTCCCGCAGTTGAGCCTACCTGACCCTGGTTCTCATTTTGATTCACCTGGGGCGCCTGATTGGCAACAACATTATTTAGAAGCGCCTGGAGAGCCTCCAGAGTCAGAGTGACAGTCTGTGCCGGTGCTGGAGGTGCAGGAGCTTGCTCGTCAGGAAAATCTTCATCATACTGATCCATAGGAGGATCTACTGTTGGGATTGGTGTCCTAAAACTCGTAGATAGTGAATGTTAAACGAATTATATACTTATTCGATAAAGGCGTTATCGAGATTAATTCAGTAAAGTTATTACTGAATAAAGTAAATTGCACATATAATAACTCAAATCCAATAAACTAAGATCCATGGCTATAGGATGAACACTTGAGCTTTATGTAGAGACATAAAAGTGGATCAAGCTTGAGTAATAGCCAAAACGGTCTATAGTATAGGGATAGGGTTGGGTACCTTATTCTGGGGACACTATGAGACGCGGCCCACTTTATAGATGGTATAGACGATGTGATCCTAAATCGTCCATGTAGAGACATGCGAGTGGGGGCGTCCTATGCAATGAGTTTGCATAAGACCAGGACCAAGAAATAAGTCACTCTCGCTTTATAACACCGTTTACTGACGAGACTGACTATTTCATATGATGACCTAGGTAACTCGATCTTAATCCTGAGCTAACTATGAACTCCTGTTTATTCGGGCTTATCCTTAGATCTGCATAGGTGAGAGTGGCTCAGTATCGCCGACTCAATAAGCCTCCCATTTCAGGGATAGGAACGGGTAGATAGCTGGGGACATAGTCGTGCAAGAAGGAATTCACTCCTACCCGAATAAGGGATAGTAGAGAGGTTGTTCCCTTAAGTGCTGACTCCGGGGCTTGAACAAAGGGATCCCGCCCTCTCATTGGCCCGAGAGGGACTCGGTTTATTGGTTGGACCATAAACCAATTGTTCATTAGAGGATCAGTGGGACTTAAGGAACTAGAAGTACTATAGGGGTAAAACGGCTTATTGACCTAGCTATAGCTACGAACAACCTGTGAAGGATCGACTTACTAATCATGGTTAAATCAAGTGGACGGAAATATATCTATAGTGAGGGGAGTGCAACTATCGGGCTATAGTGGAGTGTCCCGATAGTTAACGAATGTTGGCTAGCTTAGACAATGAGATTAGTCGGTTAGCCTCGAATCGTTGGAGCCCATGATCTATAGGTCCATTAGGTCCCCCTACTAGCTCATATCGGAATTAAGCCTAGAACAAAAGATAGGAAGCTTTGAATCGTTCAAAATCGGGAAAAAAAGGGTATTATCATAAATTGTGTTTGACACAATAATTTAATTATGAATTAAATTAGAAAATGAGAGATGAAGTATTTAAAAGTGTTTTGAATACTATATATATGTATTAGGAATCATATATATGGAATTGCACAAGATAACAAAGATTAATTAGATTAATCATATCAAAATTAATTTGAAAATTTTCAAATTAATTACCAAGCAATCAATTTCAATTTAGAATTGAAATTGGGGATAATTTGCAAGCTTGAAATTTGATTTCAATTTGAATTTAGTGGATTTAGTTGGAAATCCATTTAATGCATGATCATTCAAAGTGGAAAGACAACTCATTCATGCATTGTTGCATGTCTTGTGTAATGTACACCTAGAATCCACTTGAGCTTGCAAATACACCATGTGTCTTGTGTCTTGAGGCTTGGCTTTGCATGGAGAAAGTCTTTAAAAGGAGTTTGAATCATATTCAAACATAAGAGAGCCATTTTCCTTAATGTTATGCTGCTGGAATTTGGACTCAAAGTTCTCTCATCTCTCATTCTTCTCCATTGCTTGATGCTTCTAGCATTCCCTTCCCATTCCCTATTTTATATAGACTCCCACAAGTCGTTCTTGGCCCGGAGTATAGTAGGGAAGACTCTAGAGGTTGTCCAAGGAGCATAGGAGAGGCAAACACCACAAGGAGTTCATCATAAGTGAGCTACAAAGGTTGGTGTTTTCTAAACTCTCTATTCTGTCTTTTCTAGAACATGCATGCTTTAGGAGTAAAATTGAATGTCTTAAGTGCTTTCGATCTTCAATTGCTTCCGCATGTGTAATATGTACACCTTCAATTGGTATCAGAGCTTGATTAGAGCACTTAATTCGTTTTAATTTTGCTTTGGTGGGTACCATTTTGAAATTGAATTTTCTGTGTGCTAAAATGGAAGTGTTCTGGTTTGGCAATTTTTTGAGCATTCAAACCTTCATGAAATTGTAATTGCTCGGATATGTAAGAGCGTTAATGTGTGTACTATAGTCTGTAATTTTTATAGAGTCATTAGAGTCCATATAGGCTGTAAAATTGAAGAAAAACCGGAGAAGACGCAGCAGAAAATGAAAATTCCAGCAAGCTGTTTTTTTAATTCCAGCAGCAGTTTTTTTTTAATTCCGGTTCAGCTGCTGCCTTTTGGTCCAGCTCGGTCTGTTGCAGCCTCATTTCACTCATTGCATGGCTGGTTCATTGCTTGGATGAGCGGTTCGGGATGGTTCGTGAAGCTCGGGCGTGTTGCAAGTTTATTTATTAATTATTATTGTAATAATTAGTGAAATTGCTTGTGTTTTTTTAAAATTGCCAAACTATTCCATTTTAGCTTGATTTAATTACTTTATGCATTGTGAATGTATGATTTAATTAAATGGATGTATGTGCATTATGAGCATGCCATATAGTTTTAAAACCCCACCATAGGAAAGCATATTCATGCATTTGTTTAATTTTAATAAGTGTTATTGATTAATTCAAATGCATGAGGGAAATTTCATGTTTAATTAATATAAGTGTTGTATTAATTTAGGGAGATTCATGCTTGAATGGTTAATTAAAATTGATTATTCTTATAATAGTTATAATTATTAATTGATAAAATTAACCAAGCATGAAGCATGAAATTTCATTAGTTTGATTATAAGTGTTATTCTCAAATTAGGCTTGTTATGGATTGTTTTTATAATTGTTATAAAAAGAGATAGAAATCTAAAATCTATAACAAGATTAAGTGCATGCTCACTTAGGTTAATGAACCTTCAACAATTCGATCAACTTGCATAGTTTAGGTCGATATCTTGTAAAACAACGGTTACGAGAGAACTCACCCGACAAAATGCTGTCTAAGGCTGGAGGTATTTAAGTTGACGGTTTACGGAACACCTCCTACCTGGGCATTGAGTCGGTTCTTGAGTTAAGTTAACTCGAGTTTTATGAGCATGCGTGAGCGGTGTGAGGTTTTAAAGTGTTATCACCTAGACATCGTAGTATAAAGCGTTATACAAACCTAGACATAGGTTGTTTCTAAATGGTGCTTTTCTTATAACTTGAATGATTGATTGTTATATGCTTTAAAACACCATTAGAAAGCATGTTATAGGGTTTATTCATTAAAAGTTATAAGAGTTATAAAAGTTGATGAATAGAAACCGTAAAATCTATAACAAAGAGTTGCATGCTAACATAGGATCTTAGGATCTTATCATTCTTTAAATGGTTTAAAATGAAATAGACCTAAGATCGCCTTTTTCTAATAGGATTAGAAATATGTCTTACTTAGTTTTTTAAAATAGTTTTAAAATTTGAGTAAGTAGGACATAAGACCTTGGTTATAAGGGAACTCTCCCGGCAAATGGTTCGGAACCTGAGTTGAATTAACCAAAGTCTTACTAGCATGCAATGTCACTAGGTTATTAAAAGAGTTTAATTCACCTAGACATTTAGTGTAAAGACCTTGTTTAATAAGGCATAGACTTAGATAGATTCATTTAGCCGGAATTTACCTAAGTAATAAGACCCTAAAACTTTACAACACTTTAGTGGGAGGAAAAGTATAGAAACGAAATATTCATATTAAGTTTCTACTCTCACGTCCCCCTGAGTTCACACCGTGAGATCCATGCTTGGCCTCGAGGCGCCCTGGGAGCGTCCCCCTACGGATGGTGTTTGCATGGGTTAATATCAAGGTGAATGGGGAAAGTGTTCATAGTAAGTGGGAGAAGGAAACGTGTCAAACGTATCCTGCGGTCTCCATCATTAGGTTGCACCGTGAGATTCCTATGCGCTGCCTGCGAGTCGCCCTGGGAGCGATCACCCTACGGAGGGCTTGCGCATGGGATTCGGAACAACGCAAACTCCAGAAATGGATAGGGTTTCCTAGGGCCATTCCCAACATTAGCTCTTCCCTACGGTGGCATTGTTGGGGCCGTCCTCTGCGATCTGAAAATGATGGGTAACACTTACAAGATGGTCTTGACCAAATTAACGTTAGCTAATAACTATTGGAGTAAGAGTTATTCTGGGAATAGTATTTGGCCGAGATTGTCTCGATTCAGAGGAGGAGTAGCTGACTGCCCTACGGTAGCGGTTATTCTAAACCCCTGAAGTATCGTTGCAAATAAATCAATTGTATATATGGGTCGATGATTGCTTTTGCTAAATCTGATTGGATAAATGTGATTAACGGGTTTAGTGCATGTTTCTAATAGAGATTAATTTGTTTGTTTCAGCAATATGTCGAAAAACGTATGTGCTTTGTCAAATGCCAAATTAAACGGTTTAGTACATACGACTAAGAATACTAACTTAAACGCTAAACTCGTGGCAAAGAATTTAGGTTTGGTCTCAACTGAGGAATGTCCTCAAACTAACTGCATAGCCAAGAAAAACATGATCCACGACTCTAAATGCGATTTATTAGTCTTGGAAACGTGTTTAGTGGAAAACGACGATTCTGCCTGGATACTCGATTCAGGTGCCACTAATCACGTATGTTCTTCATTTTAAGGAATGAGTTCCTGGCAACAGCTAATAGCTGGAGAGATGACTCTTAAAGTTGGAACAGGAGAAGTCATCTCGGCTATTGCAGTGGGAGATGTAAAATTATTCTTCACCAAGGAACGTTACATGATATTAGATAATGTGTACATAGTTCCGAAAATTAAAAGAAATTTGATTTCTTTATCTTGTTTATTAGAACAAGGTTACTCAATTTCTTTTTCTGTTAATGAAGCGTTCATAACTAAAAGAGGTATTGATGTTTGCTCTGCAAACTTGAAGAATAAATTGTATGTTTTAAGACCAATTGAGTCTAAAGCTATTTTAAATCACGAGATGTTTAAAACCGCTGAGACTCAACCTAAAAAGCGAAAAGTTTCTCAAGATACCTATCTCTGGCACTTGAGGTTAGGCCATATCAACCTCAATAGGATTGGGAGATTGGTCAAGAGTGGACTTCTAAACAAGTTAGAAGATGACTCGTTGCCTCCTTGTGAGTCATGCCTTGAGGGCAAGATGACAGAACGACCTTTTACCGGAAAAGGTTATCGTGCCAAAGAGCCCCTAGAGCTCATTCATTCGGACCTCTGTGGACCAATGAACATTAGAGCTCGAGGTGGGTACGAATATTTCATCAGTTTCATTGATGATTATTCGAGGTATGGCTATCTCTACCTAATGCATCATAAGTCCGAAGCTTTTGAAAAGTTCAAAGAGTACAAGGCTGAGGTTGAGAACTTATTAGGTAAGACGATAAAAACACTTCGATCCGATCGAGGTGGAGAGTATATGGACTCAAGTTTTCAAGACTATTTGATAGAGCATGGAATTACGTCCCAACTCTCAGCCCCTGGTACACCTCAGCAAAACGGTGTATCGGAAAGGAGAAACAGAACCTTGTTAGACATGGTTCGTTCGATGATGAGTTATGCTCAGTTGCCTAACTCATTTTGGGGTTATGCAGTAGAGACTGCAGTTTATATTTTGAACGTAGTTCCCTCAAAGAGTGTTTCTGAAACACCGTTTGAGCTCTGGAAAGGTCGTAAAGCTAGTTTACGACATTTCAGAATTTGGGGATGCCCTGCATACGTGCTAGATGCAAACCCAAAGAAATTGGAGCCTCGTTCTAGATTTTGCCTATTTGTAGGCTATCCCAAAGAAACGAGAGGTGGATACTTCTTCGATCCAGAGGAAAATAAAGTACTTGTATCGACAAATGCTACATTCCTAGAAGAAGACCACCTCAGAGATCACAAGCCACGAAGTAAAGTCAAGTGGGAGAATTGTAACCGGTATATCGATACCTTAGTATACTGGGTATTTAGATGCCCTAGTTTATTGTATTTTTACTTTGTTATTAATACAAGTATTTATTCACCCACTGCTGTTATAGATTATAGTACATCCCACTAAACTAGAGTTTTAGTTCAAGTGGGAGATTGTTGGGATTGGTGTCCTAAAACTCGTAGATAGTGAATGTTAAACGAATTATATACTTATTCGATAAAGGCGTTATCGAGATTAATTCAGTAAAGTTATTACTGAATAAAGTAAATTGCACATATAATAACTCAAATCCAATAAACTAAGATCCATGGCTATAGGATGAACACTTGAGCTTTATGTAGAGACATAAAAGTGGATCAAGCTTGAGTAATAGCCAAAACGGTCTATAGTATAGGGATAGGGTTGGGTACCTTATTCTGGGGACACTATGAGACGCGGCCCACTTTATAGATGGTATAGACGATGTGATCCTAAATCGTCCATGTAGAGACATGCGAGTGGGGGCGTCCTATGCAATGAGTTTGCATAAGACCAGGACCAAGAAATAAGTCACTCTCGCTTTATAACACCGTTTACTGACGAGACTGACTATTTCATATGATGACCTAGGTAACTCGATCTTAATCCTGAGCTAACTATGAACTCCTGTTTATTCGGGCTTATCCTTAGATCTGCATAGGTGAGAGTGGCTCAGTATCGCCGACTCAATAAGCCTCCCATTTCAGGGATAGGAACGGGTAGATAGCTGGGGACATAGTCGTGCAAGAAGGAATTCACTCCTACCCGAATAAGGGATAGTAGAGAGGTTGTTCCCTTAAGTGCTGACTCCGGGGCTTGAACAAAGGGATCCCGCCCTCTCATTGGCCCGAGAGGGACTCGGTTTATTGGTTGGACCATAAACCAATTGTTCATTAGAGGATCAGTGGGACTTAAGGAACTAGAAGTACTATAGGGGTAAAACGGCTTATTGACCTAGCTATAGCTACGAACAACCTGTGAAGGATCGACTTACTAATCATGGTTAAATCAAGTGGACGGAAATATATCTATAGTGAGGGGAGTGCAACTATCGGGCTATAGTGGAGTGTCCCGATAGTTAACGAATGTTGGCTAGCTTAGACAATGAGATTAGTCGGTTAGCCTCGAATCGTTGGAGCCCATGATCTATAGGTCCATTAGGTCCCCCTACTAGCTCATATCGGAATTAAGACTAGAACAAAAGATAGGAAGCTTTGAATCGTTCAAAATCGGGAAAAAAAGGGTATTATCATAAATTGTGTTTGACACAATAATTTAATTATGAATTAAATTAGAAAATGAGAGATGAAGTATTTAAAAGTGTTTTGAATACTATATATATGTATTAGGAATCATATATATGGAATTGCACAAGATAACAAAGATTAATTAGATTAATCATATCAAAATTAATTTGAAAATTTTCAAATTAATTACCAAGCAATCAATTTCAATTTAGAATTGAAATTGGGGATAATTTGCAAGCTTGAAATTTGATTTCAATTTGAATTTAGTGGATTTAGTTGGAAATCCATTTAATGCATGATCATTCAAAGTGGAAAGACAACTCATTCATGCATTGTTGCATGTCTTGTGTAATGTACACCTAGAATCCACTTGAGCTTGCAAATACACCATGTGTCTTGTGTCTTGAGGCTTGGCTTTGCATGGAGAAAGTCTTTAAAAGGAGTTTGAATCATATTCAAACATAAGAGAGCCATTTTCCTTAATGTTATGCTGCTGGAATTTGGACTCAAAGTTCTCTCATCTCTCATTCTTCTCCATTGCTTGATGCTTCTAGCATTCCCTTCCCATTCCCTATTTTATATAGACTCCCACAAGTCGTTCTTGGCCCGGAGTATAGTAGGGAAGACTCTAGAGGTTGTCCAAGGAGCATAGGAGAGGCAAACACCACAAGGAGTTCATCATAAGTGAGCTACAAAGGTTGGTGTTTTCTAAACTCTCTATTCTGTCTTTTCTAGAACATGCATGCTTTAGGAGTAAAATTGAATGTCTTAAGTGCTTTCGATCTTCAATTGCTTCCGCATGTGTAATATGTACACCTTCATCTACTTGCTCCGGGAGACCAAGACCTCTGCCACCCCTACCGCGACCACGTCCGCGTCCACGTCCTCGACCTTGTCCCCATGGAGGCATACTTCAAGTTTCTACACCCATACTAAGCCTAATCAATCTCTTAACCGAAAACTAAATAACAAGGAAAATCATGCATCTCATGGAATAGTAATTACTTAAACATATAATTATTTAAAACACAATTTATTACAAGGGCATACCTGGCGATGATGAGAATCTTTGTTATTTAGCCATGAGAACACATAAGCTTACGATGTAAGCAGTCTACAGAACCATTAACTGGGCTCTGATACCAACTGTAACGACCCAACTTCTTAAAAAGCCTTAAAGGGACTGTTACGACAATGCATGCTTTGGAGGCCTTTTGAAATGAAAATAATTTGAAACAGAAACACTAATTTAAAACAAAATCTTTAAAACAAAACTTTTATTCGGGATCCCTAATTTCAAAGGTTTTAAATAAGCTTAAACAAATCCTAAAACATAAATGTACAAGGCCTTTAGAAATTTTTCTTAAAACAAACTTACAATACGAATAAAGTAAACAGTGTTCTTAACGCGGAAGAGAAAAAACAAAATATGCTCTCAAGTCCTCTCATGGCTGTCTATCAGATTCTCATCATTCGCCTTCCATCTGCCCTTGCCTTTACCTGAAAAAAAATATTTTTGAAAAGAATGAGTATTTTAAATACTCAATAAGTGACCCTACTATTGAGATTGGGTCACGTTTTAAAAACATTTTCAATCAACAACAATTATAATTTTGGTGGCTCTAAACTTTATTTTAAACTTTAATTTAGAGAGAAGATATACATCAATTTCATGCATATCTTAGACACATCAATTTCATATGTCTCCTACGGAGGCCGTCAATTTCACGAAACCTCGAGGTCGTCAATTTCACAAACCTTGACTTAGGTACATCAATTTCATGCCCCTAAGCCCTGTGTAGGCATCTCCGAATGTACATCAATTTCATGTACACTAATTTAAAACTCATTCCTTTAATGGAATTTAAAAAGACCACCAACTCAATTATTTTAAACATTAACAAATACCAACAATAATAATAATTTTCATGCTTTGAATAACCTTTCATAAACTCATGCATCATGAAAAATATAAATTTTTCTTGCATAATTCTCATGCTTTTAAACAATAATAATAATTTCAAGAATAACTCATAAACACGAGTATTTTAGAAAAGATCAAACACGCGCACCCAATTAAAAGTTCAATAGTAAGTTCACTTACACGGCTCAAATATTCTCGATCTAGAATCCCAACTATCTCTAGCAACGCCGCCCTCGATTACAACCAAACGATTGCCAAGAAATAAACTTCAAGCTTGTTGGTCCAATTTTAATTGCTCTAAGATTTCACGAGTTCGACTCCAATTGCTTGAGATAACAAAGTTCCAAGGACTAAAATTAATGGGCATTCTTGATTAAAGGGTAAATTAACCAAAAACTCTCTAAAACTTACTTACCCAAAGTTAATCTAGCTGAAAACGCCAAAATAGAAAACTTACAGCCGCTGGAATTGTTGGAATTTTCCCCCAAATGCCGCTGCCACGCCGGACGGAAGAGACGGCTCCAAAACCAACCACAGAAATCACCTGCCGCCACGAACCGCGAACGCCCGTTGCTCTGTTGACAAACCGCCGCTGCGCCGATGCTGGATTACGCCGGAGACGCGTCGGAAACCACCGGTCTTCGCTGCACTCGTCGACGCAAGAGGGAGGAACACCACGCGACGGTTGAAGCACGCCGTCGCGAATCCCGCCTGCTGCAGCCGCACACTGAAGCTTCGCCGGAGGGAGACGCCGCCTGCTGTCCGTCGTTGGTCGCAGCTACGCCACCGTGAGGATCTCGCCGGAGAACTGAAGGACGCCGCTATATATGGGGCTGTGTGCTGACTTCCGGCCGAGAAGAAGAAAAAAAGTTGGCTGTGTTGTGTTGTGTGGCTGAAGCAAGGAAGAAGAAAGAGGAGATGTGGAGAAGATGAGGTCTTGGGCTGCGTGAGGCTAGGTTAAACAAATGCTAGGGTTTATATGGCTTAGCCCATATATACACTTATTTACAAAATTGCCCTTCCAACTCAAATTTTAAATTCACCAAATTTTTCATTCTTTTAAAATCTCCCTCCAACTCCAATTTGACTCCCAAACTAAATAAATTAGAAATTTTCCTAAATTACGGGCGTTACATGGACAACCCCAGATGCGAAAGTGATGCAAACTAGGTTTACGCCCCTTCCATAATTCGAAAGGTGTTTCAGAAACACTTTTCGAGGGAACATTGTTCAAGATGTATACTGCAGTCTCTACTGCATACCCCCAAAACGAGCTAGGCAATTGAGCATAGCTCATCATTGATCGAACCATGTCCAACAAGGTTCTATTTCTCCTTTCTGATACACCATTCTGCTGAGGTGTACCAGGGGCTGAGAGTTGAGATTGGATTCCATGTTCTATCATATAATCCTGGAATCTTTGATCCATATACTCCCCTCCTCGATCAGATCGAAGTACTTTAATAGATTTACCTAACAGGTTTTCAACTTCGGCCTTAAACTCCTTAAACTTTTCAAGGGCTTCAGACTTATGTCCCATTAGGTACAAGTAACCATATCTTGAATAATCATCTATGAATGAGATGAAATATTCGTACCCTCCTCGAGCTTTTACATTCATTGGACCACATAGATCCGAATGTATTAACTCTAAGGGTTCTTTGGCTCTGTAACCTTTTCCAGTAAAGGGTCTTTTGGTCATTTTTTCCTCGAGACAAGATTCACAAGGTGGTAGTGAATCATCTTCTAACTTACTTAGAAGTCCATTCTTTACCAAACGACCGATTCTATCGATGTTTATATGACCAAGTCTAAGATGCCAAAGATGAGTATTGTTACTTGTTGGAGAAATCTTTTGCCTTTTTCTTTGAGTTTCAGCATTTTTAAATAATTCGTGATTTAAAAGTGCTTTCGTTTCGGTTGGTCTTAATACATACAAGTTATTTTCTAATTTGGCTGAACAAATAAGTACACCATTCTTAAAAATGAACGCTTCATTCATATCAAAAGTAACTGTATACGATTGTTCAATCAAACATGAAATAGAAATAAAGTTCCTCTTAATCTTGGGAACGATTAACAAAATTTCTAAAAGTAAGAATCTATTTCTAAAAAATAACTTCGCAGCTCTCACTGCTTTAGCTGAAATGACTTCTCCAGTTCCGACCCTCAGTGTCATTTCCCCATCGTTCAACTGCCGAAAGGAACTATTTTCCTGAAAAGAAGAGCAAACATGATTAGTTGCTCCTGAATCAAGTATCCAGGTAAACTCATCATGTTCTACCAGGCATGTTTCTAAAACTAGTAAATCAAATTTACCTTCCTTTTCCTTCTTTTTCTCAGCAAGGTACTTTGTGCAGTTTCTCTTCCAATGTCCATCTACATTGCAGTGGAAACACTTGCCCTTATCTGCCACAGCTTTGGTTTTTCCCTTGCTTTTAGCAGCAGTACCGGGAGCTTTCCCCTTGTTTCCTTTCTTCTTCTGAGTTTTCTTTGAAGAAGTGGCTACAGATTTAGTTCCAGAGGATGAACCCTTCTCGAACTTTCGTTTAGAGTGAACAACGTTTGCCTCTCCTTCTATCTGTCCCTTGTTCTTAAGAAGAGACTGATAGAGTTGTAGCTCATTCAGGAGGCTAGTCAGGTTGAATGTTATTTTATTCATCATTGCATTGCTTCGAAACTGTAGAAAACTCTTCGGAAGAGATTCTAAGATGAATGCAACCTGACTACGCTCATCTATGACCGCCCCGTTTGCTTCTGCCACGTTCAATTGGACCATCATATCCAGGACATGCTCCCGAACAGACGTGCCCTCTTTCATGCCACAGCTATAAACGTATTTGAGAGCGTCATGGTGGAGTTGGTAGGACGGTTGTCCAAACATCTCCTGGAGAGAGTTCATAATCTCCCTCGCTGTTACCATGCCCTCATGCCTTTTAGCCAAGACTTCAGATAAGTTGGCTAGGATATAGACGCGAGTCTTATCATTGGCCTTTGTCCAGCGGTCATAAGCATCCTTAACTGCTTGGGATGCATTACGAGCAGGGGCTGGAGGACAATCCTCCGTTAAGACGAACCGCAGATCATCGACAACAAGAATCGTATTCAGGTTCGACTTCCACGTAGCGTAATTTTCGCCGGTTAATTTCTCATTTTTAAGCAGAGAGACAATTGAGAAAGACATTGCTAAAATTCAAACAGACAATGACCGTATTAGTTATCTTTGCCTTAACCCATCATACAAGCAAACAATTGCACACAATCCAATCAATTTAGCAAAACAGACAATCAGAGAACCCTAAAACTATTGATTTAGTTTTGCAACGATGTTTCAGAGGTTTAGAATATCAGCCACCGAAGGGTGATCAGGTACTCCTCCTCTGAAATGAGACATTTCTCAGCTAATTCTAATTCCAGAATAACTCATATTCCTATAGACATTAGCCATCGTTGTTCGGTCAAGGATTTATTAACACTTTTAACTCATCCTTGTAAGTGTAACCCTCCCACTTTCAGATCTCAGAGGCACGCACCAACAGGCTACCGAAGGGAAAGACAACTGTTGGTGATTAGCCTAAGAGCACCTATCCTATTTAGGAGTTCACGATGTTCCGAATCCTATGATCAGGCCCTCCGAAGGGATGGTTGCGCCAGGACAACCTGCAGGCGGATCATAGGACTCTCACGGTGTGAACTAGGGGTGGAGACCGAGGGATACATTGACATGTGTCCCGCTCCCACTTACTCTAGACATTTTTCCCATTCACCTTGATATTGATTCATGCAAACACTTTCCGAAGGGAGGCCGCTCCTAAGGCGACTCGAAGCCGAGCATGAATCTCACGTTGTGAATATAGGGACGTAGGAGCAAAACTTGATTTAAATCTCGTTTTGTAATTTTCCTCCCACTGAAAATGTCCTAAGGTTAATTTAGGGTTGTTTAACTTAGATATAATTCGGCTAAGTCAATCTATCTAAGTCTGATCCTATTATAACAATTATGGAAAGGATTCAACCGCAATATTTTAGGTGAATTAAACTTCTTTTAATAAACCCAACATTGCACGTCAACACTACTATGGTTAATTCAACTCAATGTTCGGGTCAGTTCCCAAGTAGGAGGTGTTCCGTAAACCGTCAACTTAAATACCCCCAACCTTAGACAGAACTTTACCGAGAGAGTTCCCTTATAACCTCAGTAATGTAAGGTCTTTACTCTAAAGATCTAGGTGCATTAAACACTTTTAATAAACCTAGTGACATTGCATGCTAACATTTAACTATGATTAATTCAACTCCGGTATTCCAGGTCAGTTCCCAGGTAGGAGGTGTTCCGTAAACCGTCAACTTAAATACCCCCAGCCTTAGACAGAACATTACCGGTGGAGTTCCCTTATAATCACAGCAATGTTTTTCCTACTTAGTCAATTAAAACTATTTTTAATTCTAAGTAAGAAAAGATTCTAATCCTATTAGAAACTGATCTAGGTCTAATTAATTTTAAACAATTTAAAATTAATCCAATTTATCCTATGATCTTATGTTTGCATGCAAATCTTGATTATAGATTGACGGTTTCTAATCATTAATATTAAAGAACTATTTCAAATTTTTAATGATTAATCCTATAATCAAGAATCTAGGGTTTAATTCATTCAACAATCTCATTCAAATTAAATAATTAAACCATACTAATTGCATGAATAATATAACAATTATATTATTAACTATGGATGTTTCATGCTTCATGCAATATTGATTTTCTTTTAATATAACAATTATAAGCCAATCAAGAAAATCAATCAAGCATGCTTCATTCATCACATTAAACATAACTATTTATATTTAATTTAAGTAATGACATGCTTCATGCTTTCTAGTTTTTCATATAATTAATATACACTTATATTAAAAAAATATGAAAATAATTCCATGCATTTAAACATATATTATAACAATTTATAATATAAAAAATGCATGAGCATGTTTATAACCTAAGGTGAGATTAAAATTCTATATGACATCCATAAAGCATATAAATAGCAATTGAACCGGTTAATTTTGGCCCCTAGGATAAAATAAAGCATTAAATTACAATAATTTTAGCTAAATTCTATCCTAAAATCCTTCTGCAGCTCCAAAAGTTGGTCTAGACAGCACGAACCGCCCCGAACAACCTCGAACCGGCTTCCAAAATCACAAACCATGCAAAAAATTGGCTGAACCGGACCAAATAGGTCCCAGCCCAGCCGAACCGGTCCGAACCGGACCGCCCACCAGCTTGGACCGCGTCTGTTGAAGCCCTAACGAGCGCCGCCATCGTGACAGCGTCGAGACGCTATAATCGCAGCGTCCCGACGCTGTGCGCTTTCCTTATCTGAGCGCCTGTGGTATCGAGACAGCGTCGAGACGCTGTTGCGTCTGGAGGCAGAATCTGGGCAGTGGCAGCATCGTTTCTTCGATTTTTCTCCCGATTTCAGCGGCGATTTCTCCGTTTTTCATCTCATAAAAACCTATTCTAGACCCGGACTTACATAGGACTCGATTTTACATAATATACTCGAAACACCGGGCCTTACATGATCAAAATCACATAAAAATAAAATCTATGGCCATAAAATTAACCTAAACAGTTCAACGCAAACCGAACATACATTATGCATAAATCCCACCTATTAGAGCCTATCGCAAATTTTAATATTAATTAATAGGGACAGCGATGGCTCTGATGCCGATTGAAGGAAATAAAAGTCCCCACGCAGCGGAAGCGCATCGAAAGGACCTTACGCCGTATATTAATTAACATTAAAATGTCGTTACGAAAAACTCAAATACACTTTAAACACACTTTAAAGTTGCTGGAAAATTTGTTTAAACATCCTGAAAAATAAATCTAAATTTATTTTCATGCTTTTCTAAAGAAAAGGGCAAGAACCGTTACAAACCTTCGTTGTAGACTTGACCGTTCTTCGCCAACAACGCTTCAACGATCGAAAACGCAGCAGCCTCCTTGTCTTATAATCGCTGGAAATTTCTTCTTGATTGACACAATGACCACAAAGGTTACACCCGTATGTCTCTAAGTCTAGGAGGCAAAACACTTGTGGGAGTCTTTCTCTAAGAGGGAGGCGAGAGAGAATTCTAGGTCTTGTCTTATGATTCTAAGAGCAAGAGGAGAGTATCCTTGACCAATTAGGTCTAGTGTTCTATTTATAGAAGAGAGGCCATGAATAAAATATTCAATTAAATCAATCTTTTCCAAAATTGATTCAATCTTATTCCTTATTTAATCAATCCATGATCAATCAATTCCACAATTGATTAATCTTTTCCACAAATGACTAATTACTTCCATAAGTGATTAGATCATTTCCATAAATGATTAATCACTTCCTTAAGTGATTAATTATTTCCATAATTGATTAATTCCCGGTTAATGAATTCTTTAATTAATTAACCACCAATTAAATATCACATATTTAATTTCCGGCCTTGAATTAATTAATTTGCCCAAATAGATTTTAGGCCTTAATTTAATTAATTCATTATTTGAACTCTTTCAAACTTCCATAAATTTATATTAATATTTGAATTTCTTCAAATATTAATTTCTCTCATAATAATATATCAATATATATTATATTTGTTTCCCTTGGTAAATTGAACATTTTCAATTTACATTTATTACTTAGTTGCCTCAAATTACTTTATGAGCTACCAGTGGGACCTAATGGACCTGCAGATCAGAAGCTCCAACGATATGAGATTAATTGGTCAAACTCATTAACCAAATTAATCAATATTCGTTAACGGTGTGTACATTCCACTATAGACTCACAGTTGCACTCTTCTCACTGCAGACATATTTTCTGTGTCCACGGACATAGACCAATATCGACTAGTTAGTCCTTCACGAGTGTCCGTAACACCAGCTGGGTCAAATTACCGTTTTACCCTTGGGTTACTTCTATTTCCTTAAGTACCAGTTCTCCTCTAATGAACAACCTGTTTGTGGTCCAACCATCAAACAGAAAACCCTCTCGTGCCATTGAGAGGGTAGGGCCCGTTGTTCAAGACTCGGAGTAACCACTTAAGGGAACACTCATCTGCTTCCCTAAAGTCGGGAAGGAGTGAATTCCATCTTGTACGATTATGTTCCCAACTCCCCACTCGGTCTTGTCCCCAAAATGGTAGGCTTATTGAGTCGGCGTATTGGCCACTCTCACCCATGCAAATCAAAGGACAATCTCTCATGAGCAGGAGTCCATAATCAACTCAGGATTAAGACTAAGTTGTCTAGGTCGTCCTAGTGAAATAGAAAACCAACTAGTTAACGGTGTTATAACCAGTGGTTACTATTTCGCGGTCCGGTCTTATGCAAACTCATTGCATAGGATACCCCCACTCGCATGTCTCCTACACGAACGCGTTGGATCGTAGCGTTTGTATCAAATACAAAGTGGGACGTATCCATAGTGTCACCAGGATAAGGCACCCAGTCTTATCCCTATACTATAGACCCTTTAGGCTGTTTCTTGAACAATGATCCCATATGTCGCTACATATAGTTCAAGACTCATAATACAGCCTAGGATGTCTAGTTTATTGGATTAGGGTTGTTTTTAGGCAAAAACAAATATAAAATAACTAATAACATTTAATGAAAAAATATATCAATATTATTTCATTAATATTCGGTCAACGGTTACATTCACTATCTACGAGTTTTAGGGCATAAAACCCAACAGTTTATTTACCCGAGTGACACGGGATAGAATAAATAACGTTAGAGGTTGTTATTGAAGGGTCGTAATGCCATGCTAAGTAAATAAAGAGGAAACCAAAAGGAGAATCTTTATTAAAAGGCATGAGATAGGAGGAAACCGACAGGAGAGTCCTTGATATTAGGCTTCTAGACTTATGAATTGAATGACTAATTAATCTGAATGAGCTAGTTGGTTAAGCAATTAAAGGTCTAATCAGTGATCAACACCCTATAATTATCCCTCCAAATTGTGTCTCCATTTATGTTTTGTTTTCTAGATTAGCTTTTTGGTTTATCTTTTCGGCATTAGATTTTGTTCTCTAAATAAAGCTAAGCAGGAGTATTTGCGGTAATTAATTGAATAAATCTAATCCCTATGGAGACGATACTCACATACTCACAATCACTATATTACTTGACGACCCATGCACTTGCGGTGTTCGCATCAGTAAGGATCCACAATCTTCGGAGATTTGATACCAGATTGGGGATTTTCGAATGAATCTATGAAGATCCCGCGAATCTTGGAATTCTGTCGGAAAGCCCAGTTGCAGCCGCATTTTCGGCGCAATTTTTCCTTTGCACAGCTTTGACAATTCTGTCTTCAGCATGGGGCTACTTTCCTTATATGGCTTGCGGGCGCATTTTGATCGCATATCCCACATCCTCAGGCCTAGATGCAGGCGCAATTCTTCAGCTTTAACTTCTTTTGCTTTGCTACCCTTTACTCTCCTCTTGCGAGCGCATCCTCCTTGCAAAAACTTCTGCACAAAAACATTTACTTGGATAAATTCTTTACAAAAATAATCTCTTTATGTACATTTTAAGCTTAAATTCTATAATTCTGAGATTTTCTTCATGATTCTACAACTTTTGATAAAATGACTTAAAATGATAAGATTTTAAACACAAAGTCTTTGCTTTCCAAACAATAACCTAAATTTTTAAAGCTAAATAACACACATAAATGAGCGTTATCGCACCCCCAAACTTAAGCCATTGTTTGTCCTCAAGAAATATTAACAAGCTAAATAGAAACAAGAAAGAAAAGATGTGCGTTTCATAGGTGAGTTTAGTTTGTGAGTGCGTCTTTCAGGAAAGAACTTGGCTCCTAATACTCTAGATTAACAACAAAATTTCTCTAACATTAGGCCTTCATTCATACTTCTCAAGATAAAACATTCACATGCATTCCCACCTATTTCTGCCTGTTATTCCACCTAACCTTTATCCTATCTCTTTCACAAGCCATCCTGACTCTCAAAGGATAGAAAAGAAAAGCAAACTTCCATCCCCCAAACTTATGTAAAAAAAACTGCTAGGCTTTCACACTCTTTTACTTTTTCTTTTTGGCAAAGGAGAGTCTCATAGTCATCTATACCTTCGTTCCAACATACTAACACTTTGTGGTGAAAGTAGCTGACTAGCATAGCTCACCATTAAGACCGTAGCGCATACTCACTTCCCAAACTAACCTTTCATGCAGTGGAAATCGTGGGTGTCACGACCGCCCCTGGTTACTTGGCTTATTCGAGAAGGAGGAGTATCTCCTTTCTTTTTCTACTTTATATATATATATATATATATTTGTTTTTTAGCACAAGCAATAGACAACAATACAATAGAGAGTACAAAATACAAAACTATCCCCCCCCAAACTTAAACGAGTCAATGTCCCCATTGACTAACATGAAGATCATAACAGGAGAGACTACAAAGGATTGACAAGTTAAGATCAAGTCTATCCTTCATAAAGGTGTCGGGTAGTCAAAGCCTAAGGTAGGTGAGTTTGGACTTGAATATGTTATGGAGAGAAGAGTTTATTCAGGCTTCATATTTTCAAAACTTGAAGTTACCAAAGCATTTAAAGAACCGAGAGAGCTTTAGTTATCAACATTAAGGGCGCTAAAAAACAAAGAAACCTAATAAGCACAATTCTCTTTGAAAATCTCTTAGAATTATTTTTCTTTCTTTTAAAAGAGATATACTTTTTTTTCCAAACTTTATCCAAAACAAAACTTTAAGATAAAATAAGCAAAAAAAACAACCTATCTAAGGAATATAAAATACAATAAAACATAAGAAACTCGCTAACCTATCAAAACAAAGAAAACAACAGAAATATAAAAGAAAACCACAGAAATAATAGAAAGCATTTAAAGATAACTAGACCCTACTTCCAATCACCTATAAATAAAAAAATAATGAATTAAAGAATAGAAGGGTGAAAGGAAAAACTCCCCTAGGCGTTAGAAAGGCCTGCTCCATCGCTTGGTGTTGGATCCCAGTTTATTTCGGAGAAGGGTGGAAGATAGTCGTCAAGATCCTCCACCACATTCTCCAAGATACACCTGACAACTCCATCTCGCTCTCTAGCATAGGTTAGGTAATCCTTAAACTGACTCCTCATCTTCTCCAAGTATCTCCTCAAAACAACCAAATTATTTTCAGGTTGTGGTTGAGGCGCTGGAGGTTGCTGCTGACTTGCAGCCGCATCTGGTAAATTCTACGATGATTTTGCGGTCGCATCGCCTGCTGCACAGCAGTGGCTTCTTCAGGAGACTTTGATGATTGAGCTGCAGGGGAGGTTGCTTGAGCCTTCTTTTCAGGAGAAGTAACATTTTTCCTTGAATTTGTTAAGAGCTTCTTGATTAAGCTCAAGTCAAGTGAAGTTCTGGCTACCACTTTTTCTTCTTTTTCCTCTGGCTTAGTCCCTGCAAGCCTACACAATTTTGTGATCAAGGTTGGGAAGAACAACCTTCCCACATTTTTATGTCCACAAGAGAGGATCTCCATCCAAATAATTAGTCCAAGGTTTAGATCCAGCCATTTGTGCATGTTGTATAACAACATGACACGCTCTTGAGATATGGTGGTGTCATGTGTTGTTGGCATTATTCTATTCTTGATCACGGAAAGCCACACAACTGCTTCTGGCTTTAAATCTCCTTATAGTAGAGTCCTGATAACTCTCCAAACGGGAGTTATTTAGGCCTTAGTTCTATAGTGTTTTGTGTGTCTTTTGTGTTAAATAGGGTTGCTTTTAGATGAATATTATATGTTTTAACCCATTTGGAAGAATGGATGCTCTGGAAGTTATTTTGTGCATAATATAATGCTGAGCGACTTGAGGGAGCAAAATCGGTGATCCAGCAAAGCAGGAAGCAAAACTGCCACGTAATAGCTCGTAATCCATTTTAATGAGCTGAAGTTAGTTGAATTATTTTTGGGTCTAAGAAGCTTGGAGAGCCTGCCACGTGTACAATTTGACCTAATTAGGGCTTGCTGTCACTCTACAAAAGGAAAGGGTCGTCTCAAGTAAAAAACAACTCGAATTTGGAGAAGGAAAGTTCTATTCCATTCGTGGAGGCTTACTTTCTATCTTTGGGAGCCGAATAGAGGAGGAAAGATTGGAGACTTCAAGAAGACCATTAGCTACAAATCTAATCAAGGGAATTAATCTTTTCTTGTAATTTCTTGTAGTTATGGATGCACACACTCAGATTGTAGCGTGTGTTATTATGAACCTTATGAGCTAAATTTACTTAGGTGTTGGTTAGGAATTATGTAATTGTCGTGCTTTATTCTCTATGCAATATATGTTGATTTGAGCATCTTGATTATTTGTTGTGCTTATTTCTATTTTGTGCTCGCCTGGCCAGCCGGTATGAATACCACTTCTTAGTTTCAGGGATGATTTGAGAAGTGTGTGGCATTTAATCACACTAGATCATTATGTATTGGTGAACGCCAGTGACTGAGTTAGGGATAAACAGTTACCTAGTGCTTGATCGGTAGCACGTCATTGGAGTTGAAACACATTCCAAAAAATCTAGAGTTCCGGGAGGATCCTGCTAATAAAACTGCAAGAGAATTGCCTAATCAATAATATTGCTAGAGCATCTTTTAAAACAATTACTAAAATCCTGACCAATGCCTGTCTCCAATCTGTCTGCTTTATTTGTTTATTTTCTGTTCTGTCATTTCTTTTGCTTCAGCATTTTATCAAAAATCAATCATTTTAACAAACCTTGAAACCATTAAGAAGTTAAACAAAATAGATAAAGTGAGAGCTATTCAGCCCCGTGGATATGATAAATTACTTATCACTTGCTGCGGATTGTGTATGCTTCCACAGTATTCTAGAGTCTATTTTTACCATATTTTTACCCCACTCTGGAATTGCAACAAGTTTTTGGTGCCGTTGTCGGGGACTTGAATAAGTTTTTATCTGATCATTTTTGTGTATGTGTTTTAGTGGTTTGGTGCTAGAACTTTTTTTGATTGTTTCTTTTGTTTTTGCAGGTGTGAGTTTGGTGCATGAGCGATCCGACTGGGGTGAGGTTCGAGCTTGATCCAGAAATTGAAAGGACATTCAGGAGAAGAAGAAGAGAGCAGCGTAGACACCAAAATCCAATGGATAACATGCCGCGTCTTCCATAGGTTCTAGAAGGTCAAGATGATCCCCAGCAAAATCGAGTGCTGCAGCAAAATAATCAGGCTGAGAACCCTATCTTGGTAGCGAACGATAGGGCCAGAGCCATTCGAGCGTATGCTTTTCCAATGTTTGATGTGTTGAATCCAGGAATTGGACGTCCTCAAATTGAGGCAGCAAATTTTGAAATGAAACCGGTAATGTTTCAGATGTTGCAAACCGTGGGTCAGTTCCACGGTTTGTCATTTGAAGACCCTCATTTACATCTTAAGTCTTTTCTAGGAGTTAGTGATTCATTTGTAATTCAAGGAGTGTCTAGAGATGCCCTTAGATTAACTTTGTTCCCGTATTCTCTTAGAGATGGAGCAAAGGCTTGGTTAAATTCTTTTGCTCCAGGATCAATTAGGACATGGAATGAGTTAGCGGAAAAATTTCTTAGTAAATATTTTCCACCAACTAGGAATGCCAAATTGAGGAGTGAGATAGTGGGATTTAGGCAACTTGAAGATGAAACTTTTAGTGAGGTTTGGGAAAGGTTTAATGAGCTTTTGCGAAAGTGTCCCCATCATGGTTTACCTCATTGTATCCAAATGGAAACATTTTACAATGGGTTAAACATGACAACCCAAAGTATGGTAGATGCCTCGGCTGGAGGTGCCCTTTTGGCAAAAACTTTTAGTGAAGCTCATGAAATCTTAGAAAGAATATCAACCAATAGTTGTCAGTGGTCGGATGTTAGAGGCTCAAATAAAAAAGTTAAGAGTGTGTTAGAGGTTGATGGTGTGTCTACCATTAGGGCTGATATTGCAATGTTAGCTAACGCTCTTAAAAATGTGACAGTGGTTAGTCATCAGCAGCCCTTAGCTGTGGAGCCTGATGCAGTGGTGAACCAAGTTGCAGAGGAATCATGTGTCTGTTGTGGTGAAGAGCACAACTACGAGTTTTGCCCCAACAATCTAGCTTCAGTGTTTTTTGTAGGTAATCAAAGGAATAACCCTTATTTTAACTTTTATAATCCAGGTTGGTGCAACCACCCCAACTTTGCATGGAGAGGTCAAGGAAGCAATTCACAAGCCCCTCAAGCACAGCAGAAGGTGAACCAGTCAAGATTTGCTAAATCACAGGTATTGCCCCAACAAAATAAGCAGTTTTTGCCCCAGCAAAATTCAGAGAGTTCTCTTGAGGCAATGATGAAAGAATATATGGCTCGTACAGATGCCGCAATTCAAAGTAATCAAGCTTCAATAAGAGCCCTGGAATTGCAAATGGGCCAGCTAGCTAATGAGCTGAAGGCAAGGCCCCAAGGGAAACTTCCTGCAGATACTGAGCACCCTAGAAGGGAAGGTAAGGAGTAGGTACAGGCAGTGACTCTAAGGATTGGTAAGCCACTAGAAGAGAGAAAAGAGCCTAGTAAACCCCAGGATATAGAGAAGAGTAGTGATAAAAATGTTGTTGTTGGGAAAGTGATAAAGGAACTATCTCAATTATGTTTGAGAACTCCCATTTTTTCAGGTGAACCCCCACAACAATAATAAGAATAACCCCATTAACGAAATGATAAGACAACCCCAATAAACTTAAATAGATTTGACTTGGAAGGATGATCAAAGATCGAGAAGAAAGGAGAACTCGTTCCTAACTTCAAGATTTCAAACTCTTCACAATCTAATTGATCAGACTAGATTGAAAGTTCTAAACATGCATTCTAAACACAAGAACACAAAGATAGCATAAAAGCTTGAGAGAGACTAAACTCAATCTAAAATTTCATTCAAATTCAACTTGTTGTTCAAATGACAAGTTACATCCAATATTTATTCTAATTGAAAAGACACCATGAAAGGATACAACCCTTCATCTATGTAGTCTAGATTCAACCCCAACCTTTCAAATCCATACATGAACCACCATAAATACAGATACATGAATTAAACAGGTACATAATGCATTAAATATGATGAATGAATCTAGATTTTTAGATTCATTGTGCCTCTTGGTTGAAAGGATGCCTTTGTTAATCTTGAAAGGAT
This sequence comes from Luffa aegyptiaca, assembly GCA_017139565.1. Lineage (NCBI taxonomy): Eukaryota > Viridiplantae > Streptophyta > Magnoliopsida > Cucurbitales > Cucurbitaceae > Luffa > Luffa aegyptiaca. The sequence continues at coordinate 17,002,741 of CM029405.1, read as the reverse complement.
GCAACTTTTCACCATAGTAATTGATTAAGCTGGTTCATCACTTATTTCCTTATCATTCTCCCCTTCCTCGTGAAGATTCGTCCTTGAATCTAAACGCTTTCCTTGTAAAGCAGCTTTGTAGTCATCATCTCGAGCTTGTGAAACATGTTTGAGAGAATAATCTCTTGTAGGACCAAGTGTTTATTTCCTTCGTGAAGAACACTTTCCCCTTCGTTGTTGATCAAAATTTTCAAACTTGATAATCCAATGTGATTTGATTGATACATCAGAAACACTTGGAAAACAAACCGCACGCTCATGACTTTTTTTCACATTCGCTCATTTCTTTTTCATTTTCCTCATTTTTCTCAGTCGCCTCACTGTTCATAGTTTTCTCTCTTTTCTCGATGTTCTTACTTTTGACACTTTCTTCGATTTTCTCACTCTCTAGATGTTGGGTTTTATGCCCTAAAACTCGTAGGTAGTAAATGAAACAAATTAATCGATCTCAATAAAGCGTTATTTGAGTAATTCAGTAATTTGGTTATTGAATAATCGAGTTTGCATTAATAAACCCGAAATCCAATAAACTAAGATCCAAGGTTGTTTAAATGAAACTTGGACTAGTATGTGGGGACATACAGGGATCAGTGTCCAAGTAACAACCTAAAAGGTCTATAGTATAGGGATAAGGCTGGGTTACCTTATCCTGGTGACACTATGTGATACGACCCACCTTGTATTCGATACAGATGCAATGATCCAAAGCATCCATGTAGGAGACATGCGGGTGAGGGTATCCTATGCAATGAGTTTGCATAAGACTGGACCGCGAAATAGTAACCACTAGATGTAACGCCGTTAAATAGTTTAGGTTTCTATTTCAATAGGATGACCTAGGTAACTCAATCTCAATCCTGAGTCTGTTATGAACCCCTTTCAGGAGGGATTGTCCTTAGATTTGTATGGGTGAGAGTGGCCAGTTCGCCGACTCAATAATCCTACCATTTCAGGGGCAAGACCGAATGGGGGCTAGGAACATAACAGTACAAGATGGAATTCACTCCTTCCCCTATTGGGGTAAATAGATGTGTGTTCCCTTAAGGGCTGATTCCGGGGCTTGAACAAAGGCGTGCCGTCCTCTCTTGGCCCGAGAGGAACTCCTGTTTAGTGGTTGGACCCTAAACAACTTGTTCATTAGAGGAATCAGTGGTACTTAAGGAACCAGAGGTAACCCACGGGTAAAACGGTAATTTGACCCAACTGGTGTTACGAACACACGTGAAGGATTGACTTACTGCTTGGTCGATATCCGTGGACACAGAAATATTCTACAGTGAGAAAAGTGCAGTTGTGCGTCTTTAGTGGAGTGACCCACAGTTAACGAATGTTGACTAAGCTTGGTTAATGAGTTTGGCCAATTAGTCTCGTATCGTTGGAGCTTCTGATCTGTAGGTCCATTAGGTCCCACTGGTAGCTCGTAAAGAGACTTGAGGCAATTAAGTATAAATTGTAAATTGAAAGTGTTCAATTTATATGGGGAATCGTATAATGTATATTGATGCATTATAATATAAAGTTTATGAAACTTTATAATATAATTTTTGAATTAATTTCAAAAATTAATTCTTGAGAGAAAATATTTGAAAGAGTTCAAATAAATTTAATATGAATTGGATTCATATTAATTTTAATTTTAATAAAATCCCTAAGATTACAACAGGCGTTAGGGATTCGCAACGAGACGGTTCAAGTCGGTTGGGCGGTCCGGTTCACGCGGTCTGGCTGGGCTGGGACCGGTTTGGTCCGGTTCAGCTTGAATTTGGCTCGGTTTGTGGTTTTCGTAGCTGGTTCGAAGTGGTTCGAGTCGGTTAGGGCGGTCTAGACCAGTATTTGGAGCTGCAGAAGGATTTTTAGGATAGAATTTAGCTAAAATTATTGTAATTTATGCTTTATTTTATCCTAGGGGCCAAAATTAACCGGTTCAATTGCTATTTATTTGCTTTATGGATGTCATATAGCTTACATTCCCACCATAGGTTAAGCATGTTTTCATGCATATTTTTGTTATAATTGTTATAATGTATGGTAATTATGCATGAATTTAATTTCATGAGTTATTTAATATAATCGTTATATTAAATATATGAAATTGGTGAAGCATGATGCATGACATTAATTTAGCTAAATATAATTGTTATATTTTATTAATGTAGCATGCATGCTTAGGATTATGTTCATGAGAATTTATATAATTAGTTATATTATGAATGAAAATAATCAATATATATCAAAGCTTGTTTTCATGTATGATTTAATATAAAATGTTATATTAATTAAATGAAAATGGAATAGCATTGAGCATGACATTAATTAGATTAATATAAGAGTTATATTAATATTAATGTCAAATTTCATGTAATTTAATTTCGTGGATGTTTAATTAATATAATCGATATTAATTAAATGAAATTGAAATTGCAGGAAGCATGACACCACTTAAGATTAATATAATGGTTATATTATCGTTATCGGTATCATAATAATATGGTGTTTAATAATTAGAATATGATTGTTATTTTTCCGACTCCATAGAAGCATGTTATAGGGCTAATCATTAAAATTTTATAATAAGTTATAAAATTGATTAGAAACCGTCAACCTATAACAAAGAGTTGCATGCAAACATAGGACCTTAGGTTAAAATGAATTAATTTTAAAATGTTTAAAATTAATTTGACCTAAGGTCATTATAATTCTAATAGGATTAGAATTATTTTCTTACTTAGATTTAAAAATAGTTTTAATTGACTAAGTAGGAAAAACATTACTATGATTATAAGGGAACTCTACCGGTTAAGTTCTGTCTAAGGCTGGGGGTACTTAAGATGACGGTTTACAGAACACCTCCTACCTGGGAACTAACCTGGAATACCGGAGTTGAATTAATCATAGTTAAATGTTAGCATGCAATGTCACTAGGTTTATTAAAAGAGTTTAATTCACCTAGATCTTTAGAGTAAAGAGTTTACATTACTATGGTTATAAGGGAACTCTCCCGATGAAGTTCTGTTTAAGGCTGGAGGTACTTAAGATAACGGTTTACGGAACACCTGCTACCTGGGAACCGACTCGGAACTTGAGTTGAATTAACCATAGTTATGTTAGCATGCAATGTTGACAGGTTAATTAAAAGAGTTTAATTGACCTAAGACATTAGATTAAAGACCTCCATATAAGAGTTATATACAGGCATAAACTGAGATAGATTCACTTAGCCGAAATTTACCTAACTAATAGACCCTATAATTACAAAAATACTTAGTGGGAGGGAATATATCAAAACAAGATTTTCATAAATCGAGTTTTTCTCTCACGTCCTCAAAAGTTCACAAAGTGAGGTTCATGCTTGGCCTCGAGTCACCCTGGGAGTGACCCCCTACGGATGGTGTTTGCATGGATCAATATCAAGGTGAATGAGGGAGTATTTTATAGTAAGTGGGAGCAGGACATGTGTCAACGTATCCTACGGCCTCCTCCATTAGGTAGCACCGTGAGATCCCCATGATCTGCCTGCGAGTCACCCTGGGAGCGATCACCCTACGGAGGGCTTGATCATGGGAGTCGGAGCAACGCAAACTCCAGAAATGGATAGGGTTTCTTAGGTCCATTTCCAACTTTGACTTTCCCTACGGTAGCATTGTTGGGGCCGACCTCTGAAATCTGAAAAATGGAGGGTCACACTTACGGGAAATTGTTAAGGTGTTAATAATTTCCTGACCGAAAAAACGGTAGCTAAGAACTATTGGAATATGAGTTATTCAAGGAATAGGGATTGGCTGAGATTGTCTCAATTCAGAGGAGGAGTAGCTGACTACCCTACGGTAGCTGTTGTTCTAAACATCTGAAGTATCGTTGCAAAATGAATGTTTATTCTATGGGTCGATCATTACTTTTGCTAAATTGATTGGATTAAAATAATAATATTATTTTGTGTAATGGGTTAATGCAACAATACTTATTAAGTTAATTTGTTTGTTCTCATCAATGAAACGTTCTTTGTATGCCTCGAATAACGCCAACTACAAAACTGGTATTTCTAATACAACTAAGAAAATGAACTTAAACATTAATTGCGTGGAATTGGTCTTAAGTGAGGACGGTCCTCAAGCCCACATGTCTAATTCATCTGAAATTGTTCGTGATGAATATGACATAGACTGCTTAGCACATCTCAATGAAAATAAATTTGATTTATTGGTCATTGAAACGTGTATAGTGGAAAATGATGATACAGCCTGGATCCTTGATTCAGGTGCCACTCATCACGTATGCTCTTCCTTTGAGGGAATGAGCTCCTGGCAACAGTTGGATGCTGGGGAAATGACTCTCAAAGTTGGGACTGGAGAGCTCATTTCAGCTAAAGCAGTGGGAGATATTAAAATGTTCTTCTCTAGGGAACACTATATGTTATTAGATAATGTATATATAGTTCCCAAAATAAAAAGAAATTTGATTTCTGTTTCTTGTTTTCTAGAACAAGGATATTCAATGTACTTTTCTGTGAATGAAGGTTTCATTACTAAAAGGGGTACTGATATATGTTCTGCAAAAATGGAGAACAATTTGTATGTTTTAAGACCAATAGAGTCTAGGGCTATTTTGAACAATGAAATGTTTAAAACAGCCGAGACTCAACCAAAAAGGCAGAAAGTTTCTCAAAGTACCTATCTTTGGCACTTGAGACTTGGCCACATAAATCTCAATAGGATTGGGAGATTGGTTAAGAACGGACTTCTAAGCCAGTTAGAAGATGGTGCTTTACCTCCATGTGAGTCATGTCTCGAAGGTAAGATGACCAAACGACCTTTTACTGGAAAAGGTTATCGCGCCAAGGAGCCCTTAGAACTCGTACATACGGATCTCTGTGGTCTAATGAATGTAAGAGCTCGAGGAGGGTATGAATATTTCATCTCTTTCATAGATGATTATTCAAGGTATGGTCATTTATACCTAATGAGTCATAAGTCTGAAGCCCTTGAAAAGTTCAAGGAGTACAAGACTGAAGTTGAGAACTTGTTAGGTAAGACCATTAAAACACTTCGATCTGATCGAGGTGGAGAGTATTTGGACTTAAAATTCCAGAACTATTTGATAGAACATGGAATCTCGTCTCAACTCTCATCACCAGGTACACCTCAACATAATGGTGTATCTGAAAGGAGAAACAGAACCTTGTTGGACATGGTTCGATCTATGATGAGCTATGCTCAACTGCCTAGTTCTTTTTGGGGTTATGCAGTAGAGACTGCAGTTTATATTTTGAATGTAGTTCCCTCAAAGAGTGTTTCTGAAACACCATTTGAGCTTTGGAGAGGGCGTAAAGCTAGTTTACGTCATTTCAGAATTTGGGGCTGTCCGCTAGTGGCAAACCCAAAGAAATTGAATTCACGTTCAAAATTATGCCTATTCGTAGGCTACCCCAAAGAAACAAGGGGTGGATACTTCTTCGTTCCACAAGGAAATAAAGTATTTATATCGACAAATGCTACTTTCTTAGAAGAAGACCACGTTCGAGAACACAAGCCACGCAGTAAAATGGTGTTAAGTGAACTTTCTGGTGAAGCTACGAATGAATCAACAAGAGTTGTTGATAAGGTTGGACCTTCAACAAGGGTTGTTGATGAGCCCAGTACACAGACTGGACCTTCAACAAGAGTTGTTGATGAGCCCAAAACATCTGGTCAAGCCCATCCTTCTCAAGAGTTAAGAATGCCTCGACGTAGTGGGAGGGTTGTTATTCAACCTGAACGTTATTTGGGTTTAGCAGAAACTCCAGCTGTCATACCTGATGATGGGGTTGAGGATCCATTGACCTTTAGACAGGCAATGAATGATGTGGATCATGACCAGTGGGTCAAAGCTATGGACCTAGAGATGGAGTCTATGTACTTCAATCAAGTCTGGGATCTTGTAGACCTACCTAAAGGGGTTAAACCCATAGGGTGCAAATGGATCTACAAGAGAAAACGAGACGCAGCTGGGAAAGTACAGACTTTCAAAGCTCGACTTGTGGCAAAGGGTATACCCAAAAGGAGGGGTGGACTATGAGGAAACTTTCTCCCCAGTTGCCATGTTAAAGTCGATAAGGATTCTCTTGTCCATTGCCACCTTTTATGATTATGAGATTTGGCAAATGGACGTCAAGACTGCCTTTCTGAATGGCAATCTTGATGAGAACATCTTTATGTCTCAACTAGAGGGGTTCATTGCTCAAGGTCAGGAGCAAAAAGTTTGCAAGCTTAAACGATCCATTTATGGGTTGAAGCAAGCTTCTAGATCTTGGAATATAAGGTTTGACACTGCTGTCAAATCTTATGGTTTTGACCAGAACATTGATGAGCCTTGTGTTTACAAAAGGATTATCAACAGTTTAGTAGCTTTTCTAGTGTTGTATGTAGATGATATTCTACTCGTTGGGAATGATGTAGAATATCTCGCTGAAATTAAAACTTGGCTATCGACTGAGTTCCAAATGAAAGATTTGGGTGAAGCTCAGTATGTTCTAAGGATTCAAATTATCAGGAATCGTAAGAACAGAACGTTAGCCCTGTCTTAAGAATCATATATAGACAAGATGTTGTCTAGATATAAGATGCAGAATTCCAAGAGGGGTTTACTACCCTTCAGGCATGGAGTTCATTTGTCTAAGGAACAGTGTCCTAAGACACTCCAAGAAATTGAGGATATGAGACGGATCCCTTATGCTTCAGCTGTGGGCAGTCTTATGTACGCCATGTTGTGTACTAGGCCTGACATTTGCTATGCAGTTGGGATAGTCAGCAGGTACCAGTCCTATCCAGGGTTAGACCACTGGACTACAGTTAAAAACATCCTCAAGTATCTTTGGAGAACGAGGGACTATCAGCTTGTGTATGGCTCTAAGGATTTGATCCTTACAGGATACACAGACTCTGACTTTCAAACTGATAAGGATTCTAGGAAATCCACATCAAGGTCAGTATTTACCCTCAACGGGGGAGCTGTAGTCTGGCGTAGCATCAAGCAAGGATGCATTGCAGACTCCACCATGGAGGCCGAATATGTCGCTGCTTGTGAAGCAGCTAAGGAGGCTGTCTGGCTACGGAAGTTCTTGATGGATTTGGAAGTTGTTCCAAATATGAACTTGTCAATCACCCTTTACTGTGATAATAGTGGTGCAGTGGCAAATTCTAAAGAACCTCGTAGTCACAAAAGAGGCAAGCACATAGAGCGCAAATATCATCTCATCAGAGAGATCGTGCAACGAGGGGACGTGATCGTCACGAAGGTAGCCTCTGCGCACAATATTGCTGATCCATTTACGAAGGCTCTCACTGCTAAAGTGTTCGAGGGTCATCTAGAGGGTCTAGGTCTGCGAGATATGTACATAGAATAATCTAGGGCAAGTGGGAGAAGTGTAATGGGTATTGTGAATGCCCTAGTTTATTGTATTTATCTGTATTTGTACTTTTCATGTATTATATAGTATTAATACAAATTACTATTCCTACTTCAATGATTATTCATTCAATTTTGATTGCTGATGTACATTGCCCACTAGAGTTTTAGTTCAAGTGGGAGTTGTTGGGTTTTATGCCCTAAAACTCATAGATAGTAAATGAAACAAATTAATCGATCTCAATAAAGCGTTATTTGAGTAATTCAGTAATTTGGTTATTGAATAATCTAGTTTGCATTAATAAACCCTAAATCCAATAAACTAAGATCCAAGGTTGTTTAAATGAAACTTGGACTAGTATGTGGGGACATACAGGGATCTGTGTCCAAGTAACAACCTAAAAGGTCTATAGTATAGTGATAAGGTTGGGTACCTTATCCTGGTGACACTATGTGATACGACCCACCTTGTATTCGATACAGATGCAATGATCCAAAGCATCCATGTAGGAGACATGCGGGTGGGGGTATCCTATGCAATGAGTTTGCATAAGACCGGACCGCGAAATAGTAACCACTAGATGTAACGCCGTTAACTAGTTTAGGTTTCTATTTCAATAGGATGACCTAGGTAGCTCAATCTCAATCCTGAGTCTGTTATGAACCCCTTTCAGGAGGGATTGTCCTTAGATTTGTATGGGTGAGAGTGGCCAGTTCGCCGACTCAATAACCTTACCATTTCAGGGGCAAGACCGAATGGGGGCTGGGAACATAACAGTACAAGATGGAATTCACTCCTTCCCCTATTGGGGTAAATAGATGTGTGTTCCTTTAATGGCTGATTCCGGGGATTGAACAAAGGCGCACCGTCCTCTCTTGGCCCGACAGAAACTCCTGTTTAGTGGTTGGACCCTAAACAACTTGTTCATTAGAGGAATCAGTGGTACTTAAGGAACCAGAGGTAACCCACGGTAAAACGGTAATTTGACCCAACTGGTGTTACGAACACACGTGAAGGATTGACTTACTGCTTGGTCGATATCCGTCGACACAGAAATATTCTACAGTGAGAAGAGTGCAGCTGTGGGTCTTTAGTGGAGTGACCCACAGTTAACGAATGTTGACTAAGCTTGGTTAATGAGTTTGGCCAATTAGTCTCGTATCGTTGGAGCTTCTGATCTGTAGGTCCATTAGGTCCCACTGGTAGCTCGTAAAGAGACTTGAGACAATTAAGTATAAATTGTAAATTGAAAGTGTTCAATTTATTTGGGGAATCGTATAATGTATATTGATGCATTATAATATAAAGTTTATGAAACTTTATAATATAATTTTTGAATTAATTTCAAAAATTAATTCTTGAGAGAAAATATTTGAAAGAGTTCAAATAAATTTAATATGAATTGGATTCATATTAATTTTAATTTTAATAAAATCCCTACGATTAAATATATGATATTTAATTGGGTAAATTAATTAATTATGGAATTAATTAATTATTTATTAAAATTAGAGACCTTTTCCTATTAGGAAAGAAAATATTTGAAAGAGTTCAAATAAATTTAATATGAATTGGATTCATATTAATTTTAATTTTAATAAAATCCCTAAGATTAAATATATGATATTTAATTAGGGAAATTAATTAATTATGAAATTAAAATTAGAGACCTTTTCCTGTTAGGAAAAGGTCTTCCTTTTCCTATTAGGAAAAAGGTCTTGGCCTTTACCTATAAATAGGACCCCTAGGGTGGGGTGAAAGACATCCCATTCATTCTCCTAGTCTCAGAGAATTCCCTTCAAGGCTTCCTCTAGACTCCCACCAGTCTCTTGCCTCTAGAAGTCTCAGAGTCATACCGGTGTAGCCATAGTGGTGGTGTTCGCACTAGTTCATGATTAATTCACAAGTAGTTGGTGAATTTAATCTGAGTCGTCAACGAGAGTAAGTAATTTTTTACTATATAAATTAGATTTAGATCTAATATTTTTGTATGATTAGGCTTAATATAAATCTAGAATAGTTCTAAGTTTATTGCCAATGTATTGGTATTTTAGATTAAACAAAATTAATTACGAATCAGTCCCAATCATGCTTCCGCTTTACGGAATTACGGAATTCCAATCCTTCACTAGATTCACCTCACTTTTCTCTATTTTCTCGCTTTTCACACTTTTGTTGATTTTCTCACTCTCTTGATTCACCTCACTTTTCTTTTGGTTCTGTTCCAGATGTGGAACCACCTTATGTGCCGTCCCCACCTTATGACCACCTCTACCTTTTCCACAAAGGCAAAGGCCTAAGAATCAGAATGGTTAATTTAAGAAGTTTTTAGAGATTCTAAAACAATTGCATATAAATATCCCTTTAGTAGAAGCCATTGAGAAAATGCCTAATTATGCTAAGTTTCTTAAGGATATTTTAACTAAAAAGAAAAGGTTAGGTGAGTTTGAAACTGTATCTCTTACTGAGGAATGTAGTGTTATTCTTAAGAATGGGCTACCAACAAAGGCTAAGGATCCAGGATCATTTACTATCCCTATCTCTATAGGTGGAAAAGGGTTAGGTAGAGCACTTTGTGATTTAGGCGCAAGCATTAACCTTATGCCTCTTTCGCTTGATCGAAAGCTAGGTATTGGTGAAGCTAGGCCTACCACAGTCACACTCCAACTAGCTGATAGGTCTATTGCATATCCAGAGGGTAAAATTGAGGATATCTTAGTGAAAGTAGATAAATTCATATTTCCTGTTAATTTCATTATCTTAGATTATGAGGCAGATAAAGATGTCCCAATTATTCTTGGTCGTCCATTTTTGGCTACTGGTAGGGCATTGATAGATGTTCAAAAAGGGGAATTAACAATGAGGGTTTATGATAAGGAAGTGAAGTTTAATGTTTTTAAGGCCATGAAGTATCCAGACGAAGTGGAAGATTGTTCTTTCATTTGGATTCTGGAGAACACAATTGTTGAGACAGCAATGGAGGATTTGGCAAACAAGCATTCGGAATTGTATGGAGAGGTTAGTGTAGAGGATTTAGAAGTTTGTTCTTTAGAAAAAAAAAGTGAAAAAGAAGTTTCTAGGTGTGAGGATGTTTTTGAGTCTTTAGATTTGGATGAAAGGAAGGCTCCTCCTATTAAGCCATCCCTGATTGAGGCACCCACTTTAGATTTGAAGCCCTTGCCAGATCATCTAAAGTATGTGTTGTTGGGTTTTATGCCCTAAAACTCGTAGATAGTGAATGTAACCGTTGACTGGATATTAATGAAAGAATATTGATATATTTTCCATTAAATGTTATTAGTTATTTTATATTTGTCTTTGCCTAAAATAACCCTAATCCAATAAACTAGACATCCTAGGCTGTAATATGAGTCTTGAACTATATGTAGCGACATATGGGGATCACTGTTCAAGAAACAACCTAAAGGGTCTATAGTATAGGGATAAGACTGGGTGCCTTATCCTTGTGACACTATGGATACGACCCACTTTGTATTTGATACAAACACTATGATCCAACGCGTTCATGTATGAGACATGCGAGTGGGAGTATCCTATGCAATGAGTTTGCATAAGACCGAACCGCGAAATAGTAACCACTGGTTATAACACTGTTAACTAAGTTGGTTTTCTATTTCACTAGGACGACCTAAACAACTTGGTCTTAATCCTGAGTTGATTATGGACTCCTGCTCATGAGGGATTGTCCTTTGATTTGTATGGGTGAGAGTGGCCAATACGCCGACTCAATAAGCCTACCATTTTGGGGACAAGACCGAGTGGGGAGCTGGGAACATAATCGTACAAGATGGAATTCACTCCTTCCCGACTTTACGGAAGCAGATGAGTGTTCCCTTAAGTGGTGACTCCGAGTCTTGAACAAAGGGTCCTACCCTCTCAATGGCACGAGAGGGTTTTCTGTTTGATGGTTGGACCACAAACAGGTTGTTCATTAGAGGAGAACTGGTACTTAAGGAAATAGAAGTAACCTAGGGGTAAAACGGTAATTTGACCCAGCTGGTGTTACGGACACTCGTGAAGGACTAACTAGTCGTTATTGGTCTATATCCGTGGACACAGAAAATATGTCTGAAGTGAGAAGAGTGCAACTGTGAGTCTATAGTGGAATGTACACACAGTTAACGAATATTGATTAATTTGGTTGATGAGTTTGACCAATTAATCTCACATCGTTGGAGCTTCTGATCTGCAGGTCCATTAGGTCCCACTAGTAGCTCATAAAGTAATTTGAGGCAACTAAGTAATAAATGTAAATTGAAAGTGTTCAATTTACTAAGGGAGACAATATAATATATATGGATATATTATTTGAGAGAAATTAATATTTGAAGAAATTCAAATATAAATATAAATTTGAGTCACATTAAATTTATGGAAGTTTGAAAGAGTTCAAATATGAATTAATTAATTTTAAGGCCTAAAATCTATTTGGGCAATTAATTAATTCAAGGCCGGAAATTAAATATGTGATATTTAATTGGTGGTTAATTAATTAAAGAATTATTTAACCGGGAATTAATCAATTATGGAAATAATTAATCACTTAAGGAAGTGATTAATCATTTATGGAAATGATCTAATCACTTATGGAAGTAATTAGTCATTTGTGGAAAAGATTAATCAATTATGGAATTGATTGATCTTGGATTGATTAATAAGGAATAAAGATTGAATCAATTTTGGAAAAAATTGATTTAATTGAATATTTTATTCATGGCCACTCTTCTATAAATAGAACACTAGACCTAATTGGTTTAGTAGCCCTCTTGCTCTTAGACTCACAAGACAAGACCCTAGAATTCTCTCTAGCCTCGCTCTTAGAGAAAGACTCCCACAAGTCTTTTGCCTCCTAGACTTAGAGACATACCGGTGTAACCTCTGTGGTTATTGTGTCTTTCAAGAAGAATTTTCCAGCGAAGAAACTACAAGGAGGCTGCTGCGTTTTCGTTCGTTGAAGCGTCGTTGGCGAAGAACGGCCAAGTCTACAACGAAGGTTTGTAACGGTTCTTTCCTGTTTCTTTAGAAAAACATGAAAATAAATTTAGATTTAATTTTCAAGCATGTTTATAGCAATTTCCAGCAACTTTAAAGTATGTTTAAAGTTTATTTTGCCTTTTCGTAACGGTATTTTAATGTTAATTAATATACGACGTAAGGTCCTTTCGATGCGCTTCCGCTGCGTGGGGACTTATATTCCCTACATTTGTATCTTGGGGAGGGTGAGACGTTGCCCATTATTGTTGTATCAGATTTAATGCCGAAGGATGAAGAGGCGTTAATAAAGTTGCTGCATCAATATCGCAAAGCAATAGGTTGGACATTGGCTGACATTCAGGGAATTAGCCCGTCTTTCTGTATGCATAAAATCACTCTAGAGGAGGGATCCTTTAGGAGTATTGAGCAACAAAGAAGGCTTAACCCTACAATGAAAGAGGTTGTTAAGAAGGAGGTGATTAAATGGTTGGATGCTTGGATTATCTATCCAATTGCAGACAGCAATTGGGTAAGCCCTGTCCAATGTGTTCCTAAGAAAGGAGGTGTCACGGTAGTGACTAATAAAGACAATGAGTTGATCCCAACCAAAATAGTAACTGGCTGGAGGGTTTGCATGGATTACAGGAGGCTTAACAAAGTCACCCGTAAGGACCATTTCCCTCTACCATTTATTGACCAAATGTTGGATAGATTGGCTGGTCAAGCCTACTACTGTTTCTTGGATGGTTATTCTGGGTATAACCAGATTACCATTGCTCCTGAGGATCAGGAAAAAACCACTTTCACCTGCCCTCATGGGACGTTTGCCTTTAGGCGAATGCCTTTTGGCCTTTGCAATGCTCCAGCAACATTTCAGTGGTGTATGTTAGCAATTTTTTCTGATATGATTGAGTCCACTGTTGAGGTATTTATGGACGATTTTTCAGTTTTTGGAGGGTCTTTTCATCATTGTTTGGATAATTTAGGTAAGGTGTTAAAGAGATGTGAGGATACCCACATCTAGTTCTTAGTTGGGAGAAATGTCACTTCATGGTGAAGGAGGGCATAGTGTTAGGTCATAAGATTTCAAAGAAAGGTCTAGAAGTTGATCGAGAAAAAATAGAGGTTATTCAGAGGTTAGAACCACCAAATTTAGTTAAAGGGATTCGAAGTTTTTTAGGTCATGCTGAATTTTATAGAAGGTTCATAAAGAATTTTTCCAAAATTATTAAACCTCTTTGTAACTTATTGTGTGCTGATAGTGTTTTTGACTTTAATGTAGATTGTAGGAAGACTTTTGAGACTTTAAAGGCTGCTTTAGTCTCAACACCCATTCTTTGTGCACCTAACTGGAGTTTACCATTTGAGGTAGTGTGTGATGCGAGTGATGTTGCAGTAGGTGCAATGGTGGGGCAAAAGCAGGGAAAATTTATTCATCCTATTTATTATGCAAGCAGGGTTTTGAATGAGACACAAATCAACTATACAACTACTGAAAATGAGTTGTTAGCGGTTGTGTTTGCCTTTGAGAAATTCCGCCCATATTTGATTGGGTCCAAAGTCACGGTTTTCACAGATCATGCAGCAATAAGGTACTTAATGTCTAAAAAAGTTGCAAAGCCTAGGCTAATTCGTTGGGTTTTGTTATTGCAGGAATTCGACTTGGAGATAAAAGACAAGAAGGGACCAGAGAATGTTATTGCAGATTATTTGTCTTGTCTTGATCCAACATCATCTTTGCTAGAGCAATCTATCATCTCAGATTCTTTTCCAAGTGAGCAGCTCTTTGCTGTTAATGTAAAGGTAGTCAGGGATATCATTTGGTATGCTGATATTGCCAACTTTTTGGTGAAAGGAGTCACTCCGATTGATATGGATTGGAGGCAGATGAAAAAGTTTAAGCATGATGCGAAATTTTTCTATTGGGATGAGCCATTTATGTATAAGCAATGCTCTGATGGTATTATTCGTAGATGTGTTTCAGGTGAGCAAAGGAAATCCTGGAGCAATGTCACTCTTCGCTGTATGGAGGTCATTTCAGTGGACAGAGGACAACTATGAGGATTTTTCAGTGTGGATTCTTCTGGCCTTCCTTGTTTAAGGATGCCCATTGGTTTTACAAGCAATGTGATGGTTGCCAAAGGAGTGGAAATTTAGGACCTAGAGATGAAATGCCTCTTACCTACATTTTGGAATTAGAATTATTCGATGTATGAGGTATTGATTTTATGGGGCCATTTCCCCCTTCTAATGGTAATGTTTTTATCTTATTGGCAGTTGATTACGTGTCCAAGTGGGTGGAGGCCATTGCATGCCATCAGAACGATGCCAAGACGGTATCAAGGTTTCTCCAATCACACATTTTTGCGCGGTTTGGGACACCTAGAGCTTTAGTGAGTGATGAGGGTACACACTTTGTAAAGAATGTTTTAACTAAACTTTTAGCTAAGTATGGAATTAAGCATAGGATAGCTACCCCTTATCACCCGCAAGCAAATGGTCAAGCTGAAGTTAGTAACAGGGAAATCAAATCTATTTTAGAGAAAGTAGTCCATCCATCTAGGAAAGATTGGTCTTTTCGGTTAGATGAGGCTCTTTGGGCTTATAGGACAACCTATAAGACTTCTCTAGGTATGTCTCCCTATAGGTTAGTGTATGGAAAAGCTTGCCATTTACCGTTAGAGCTTGAGCATAAAACGTTTTGGGCTTTGAAGAAGTTGAATTTTGATCTAAGTCGTGCAGGTGCAATAAGAATGTTGCAGCTTAATGAATTAGAGGAATTTCGCCAGTTTTCTTATGAAAATGTGAAAATTTATAAAGAAAAGACTAAGCGGTGGCATGATAAGAAAATTAAACCTAGACAGTTTGTTAAGGGTCAGAGAGTCTTGCTTTATAACTCTAGATTAAAATTGTTTCCTGGAAAATTAGAATCCAAATGGTCTGGGCCATTTGTTGTTATTGAAGTTTTTCCTCATGGAGCAATTACTTTGAAAGATGAAAAGGATGAGAGAGTGTTCAAGGTTAATGGACAGCGAGTGAAACATTATTGGGGTACGGAGTTTCGTCGTTCGAAATATCCTTCCCTAAAATTGGTTGATGAATAAGTGAGCGAGAGTTTTGCGGAAGCATTTCATATAGCAATACTTTTGGCTCCCAGAATTTGTTGCAATTTTATTTTTTTTCGGTTGGATTTGAATTTAATATGAATTATTTTGAATTAGATTTGGTTTATTTAAATCTTATCTGATTTATGTTAATTCGTTGTTGTTTTTAATTTCCGTAGATTTTATTTTCGGTTTATTTATTTGGCCGATTTGATTTTAAATTGATTAGTTTAGATTAGATTCTAGTTTGTATTTTTGTTATTTAAATTTATGTTAGATTAGGTTAGTAATATAATTTCCTGATTTATTCGACTAAAAATAAGATATGATTTGATTTTGGCAGTTTGAATTTGATTTGAATTGTCTCGTGTAAAAAGATTCTTCTAGAAGAAATTATTGTTGCTCAGTTTGTTTTTGCAATCTTTTGGTTAGAGCAACTATATCATCAGAATAATACGGATGCGGTTATTAATTAAATATTTTACCGTTGGGATTTAAATTTTGTGGGCAGGTAAAACGTGTGGGCATCTGGTGCTTCCACGTGTCGCGCAGGGGAGATCCAACGGTCTAGCCGTTGGACAGCACATCAAACATTTATTTGGCGATTTATTTTTACCGTTTTTTGGAAATTAATTTCCCATGATTACATGCAAATAAACGGTAACATTTTGATTAATGAGGGAATTTATTTCGGCCAGGATTTCAGATGCTTAAGCTTTATTTGAATCAAACCCTGGTACGGTTCCCTTTTCATTTTTCTTCTTCTTCCCATCATACTTTCTTTTCTACTCTCTTTCTGTGCAAAGAAATTTTCTACCCTAAATGGCGAAGACAAGAGGTCGTAAAGAGAGAGAGGTAGAGGAGGTTGTACCTATTGCACCAGAAGCTTCGAAGAAGAAAGCAAAGAAGAAAAGAAGAGGAGGAAGAAGAGGAGGAAGATTAGGGTCAGGAGGATTGATAAAAAAGAGAAGTGGGTGAGCATAATTTTTGTTCAAATATTTTTGTTGCTCGCGTATTCCTGACCCCAGTTTCTTTTTGATATGTTTCTTTTTTTCTGTTTTTGTTGCTTGTTTTTATTTTGCTGTTCCGAGGCCACCAGTTTATCTATTTCATGTAAATCTTTTTCTGCTTTTAATGAAACTTCTAATAGTTGTTTCTGTTCTTAGCACTGATCATTCCTAACTTAACTAATTTTCTTCTGAATTTTTTAAGCTTGGCCTAGTTAGCTTAATTAGATCAAGGTGTTCTGATCTCCAGAAACCTTTTGCTTGAGCATTTCCTCTAGCCTGATCATCGCTGCGGCAAGAAGATTCTGAGGTAGTGTTGACTTATTTGATCCACTGATAGCAGGCAGAAATGTCTCTATTTTAGTCCTAAATTATAGGCTTTTGGGTGCTTTATTAGTGTTTTTATTTAGAATATTTAATTAAATACATTTATTTTGTCCCTAGGAGCAATTTGTGGAAATATGGAGAAAAAGAGCCCAAAATTGAGTAATCCAAGCCATATTTTCGAAGATGGGTCAAGGAAGAAGCCCAAAAATCATCATGGAAAGAGTTGATCAAAAAGGTGTGGAGAAAGCCCAAGAATTCAGCCCAAATCCGCACATGAAGCTTCTGGAATCGACCTAGCGTCGCGACGCTTGGAGGACAACGTCGACGCTGTCCTCCAAGTGTCGCAACGCTAGGCCTGTGACGTCAGCGTCGCGACGCTGTCCCATTTCCAGGCCTATAAAAGGCGCCCTTGGCTCCCCATTTTGGCATCAATCATTCTACAATCCATTCCTTTCCTCTTCTTTAGCATTCTTTCAAGGCTTTTAAGCCTTTTTGAGGGTCGGGTGTGAGATTTTTGTGGGAAGTTTTGTAACTAGCAATTTAGGAGGCTCGGGAGCGTGGTTCGAAGGGACTCCAAGCGCAAGCAACGGGGTTCTCGACGGTCACTTTCCTTACTCTTATTTGCTCTATTTTATGCTTTATATCATGTACATTTGGGAGATTTTGACCATGTATAGCTAATCCCATTTGGGGGTCTTGGAATGAAAGTTTATAGATAATTGTTATTATAATTGCATATCTCTTGTCCATTTACTAGTTATTTGGGTTTAGGGTTTAAGGTTCAGGGTTCATATTTGTATGGATGTTCGTAATGCTTTATATGATCTGACCAATTATATATTGAATTGATTCCTAATGGAAACTCGACAGAGAGAAATTAGGATAAATCATAATCCATGCAACTGAGTTTAACTGCTCGTAGTGACAGCGAGAGTAGTTGGTTAGACTTAGATTCCGATAATGAATCAGAGCGTATTAATTAGCGAATTTAATAGCACTAAGGACACTTAGGTTATTAATATGAGTTAATTACAATTAGGGGAGACCGAAAGGAGAGCCTATGTGATAGACGGAGATTCTAGGATTATAATTAGTCGGGCATTGAGATAGGATAATTATAATAATTAATTAGCTATATTCTGATTTTCAAGACCCCGTTTCTCACTCGATTCTTTTTCCACAATTTTTATTTTTGATTGATCTCTTGAATTTGTTTAATTGCTTTAATTCTTGATTTGGTTTTTGCATGAAGTGTTGGTCCCTAAATAATATTTCTTCTAAGTATTTTTAGTGATCAAATTAATTACTGTGCTTAAATACCGTTCTTCCTCCCTGTGGATTCGATACTCGGAATACTTTCCGTTTATTATTACTTGCGGCCCGTGCACTTTGCGGTCAACATCCACCTTAAGCTTAATTCTAGTCCCACGCTTAGTTTAAAATTCAGATAGAAAAAGTATTAAGTTTGGGGGTATAACTTATCATGTTAATAATTCATTGGGGACAATGAATAATTCAAGTTTGGGGGACTTTTAACTACTCCACTTGTTTTGCTTGAGCATTCCTCTCCTTCATGGTTATTTTTCTAGGTCGTTTAGTAATCAGGGACATTTGTGACACCCACAGTTTGTCTTTGCGTCAAAAGATGACCTAGGAAATATTGAAAAATGAAAAAAAATTATTATTGCAGAAAAATTTATTGCGAAAATTTTGTTGAGAAAATTCATAGAGCAAAAGTTTTGAAGGATGAATGATAATCTCGCAATTTTCTGTCTCCTAGGGCTTAGGTGAGATTCATCATAAAATGTCGCCATTTTGAGAAGCAAGGGATAGAATAACTAAGGATTTTTGAGCTAACAATGAGTATTTAGCCTAGTTAGTGATAAGTTTGAGGCAAGGGTATACTGCACCATAAAGTGGGTCATCCCATGCTGAAGAGCTTATGACTGTAGGGCTGCTGATGACATGCAAAAATGTCATCATTTTCCTATTAATTTTAGCTAGTTTTATGCATGAATTGTGAGCTTTAATGTATTTTTATGTTGATTTTGTAGAAAATCGAGCTTGAGAAGCAAAACCAAGAATTTTACCAAATTTTGGGCATAAAAAGAAGTCTTTGGGCCATAAAAGAAGAAAAGAAAAGAAGACATTTGAAGTAGAGGCCTAAAAAGCCCAAAAGAAAGAAGAAAGGAGGCCAAAATCCGTGTTTAAGGCTTCTAGAAGGCCTAGCGTCTCGACGCTAGGTGATCAGCGAGGAAAAATCCAGAATCGCGGTAGCATCGCGATGCTGTCTGCGTAGCGTCGCGACGCTGCGACAACTTCTGCTCCAAGAAAGTATGACGTTAGAGCGTCGCGACGCTGTGACGTAGCGTCTCGACGCTACCGACTTGTTCAGCAAGAAATTTCCAGCTCCTTTCCCTATAAAAAGGCCCATTCCCTTTGGTGAGAATCATCCCATTTTTTGGGGAGCTCTCCCCTAGCTCAATAGAGAAGAAAAGAGAGAAGAGTTGTGAGGAAAAAGGAGGAATCGAGCAAGATTCCAAGGCTCGGACTCGAGATGTTCGTAGCAGGAGCGTGGGATCAACTTATCGGTTATTTCTTCCTTACTTCTTTGTAATTTCTTATTTTAATTTGAGTTAGGCCCATGGATCAAGATCATTTTGGCAAAATTATTTCCAATTGTGAGTAGATCTTGAGACCTAGGGTCGTTACTCTAGCTAATTGGATATTGTAGCGCAATTACTTGGATTATGTAATGAATTTCTTCATATTTCATCTATGCAATTCATTCTTAATGCTTTTAATCTCTTGATCACAGATTAATTGATTTGTTGGTCTAAATTGATACTCGACAGAGAAAAATTAGATTAGATCCAAATTGCATGGCTAATAATTGCTTGGAACACGAGAGTGAAAGAGAATTGTTAGAAATTGATAATGAAGTTGCTTAATGCCATACTATGATTAACTAAGGAGATGGACACATAAATTAGTTATGTTAGTATGAGAAGCGGAGGAACTTGAAAGAGAAATCCGCTTATAATCACTTCTAGATTTATGAAATTGAAGATTATTAGTTACATAGATCCATGTAATGGAGCTACAAATCCAAGAAAGCTAGTTAACACCCTAGGTCGAGCCCCCTTTGATAGGAAAATTCCTTTTTACTTGCATGTTTCTTTTTAGTTCTTTAATTTTCGCTTTACCAATTCAAGTTGAAATTCTAAATAAAATTAAAACATGATGGTTCTTGGTGCTTAATGGAAATAATCCAAATTCCCTGAGGATTCGATACTCGGAATACTTTCCGTTTTATATAACTTGTGCGACCCGTGCGCTTGCGGTAGCGACAGCAACAACTGCTTTAAGTCTGAAAAACAAAAATATAAACCCCTTAAAAATGTGTTTAAAGATGTCTGATAATAGAGGTAGGCTGTGGCAAGTTCTTAGGATTGAGTTAAAGGTGGTGATTATTTGTCCATGCCGGAAGAATTATTTTGCTGCACCAGTGCTTGGTTTTGCAGAATGCTCAGGTAAAGGTTGAAGGTAGTGTTAGAATTCTGTTCTGATTGAGTTATACTTTGTCTAATGTTTTGAATTCTCAAGGGAAGGTTAGTTAGTATTGCTCAGGACGTGCAATAGTTCAAGTTTGGGGGTATGATAACTCTCCAAAAGGGAGTTATTTAGGCCTTAGTTCTATAGTGTTTTATGTGTCTTGTGTGTTAAATAGGGTTACTTTTAGATGAATATTATATGTTTTAACCCATTTGGAAAAATGGATGCTCTGGAAATTATTTTGCGCAGAATATAATGCTGAGCGACTTGAGGGAGCAAAATCGGTGATACAGCAAAGCAGGGAGCAAAACTGCCACGTAATAGCTCGTAATCCATTTTAATGAGCTGAATTTAGTTGAATTATTTTCGGGTCTAAGAAGCTTGGAGAGCCTGCCACGTGTACAATTTGACCTAATTAGGGCTTGCTGTCACTCTATAAAAGGAAAGGGTCGTCTCAAGTAAAAAACAACTTGAATTTGGAGAAGGAAAGTTCTATTCCATTCGTGGAGGCTTACTTTCCATCTTTGGGAGCGGAATAGAGGAGGAAAGATTGGAGACTTCAAGAAGACCATTAGCTACGATCTAATCAAGGGAATTAATCTTTTCTTGTAATTTCTTGTAGTTATGGATGCACACACTCAGATTGTAGCGTGTGTTATTATGAACCTTATGAGCTAAATTTACTTAGGTGTTGGTTAGAAATTATGTAATTGTCGTGCTTTATTCTCTATGCAATATATGTTGATTTGAGCATCTTGATTATTTGTTGTGCTTATTTCTATTTTGTGCCAGCCTGGCCAGCCGGTATGAATACCACTTCTTAGTTTCAGGGATGATTTGAGAAGTGTGTGGCATTTAATCACACTAGATCATTATGTATTGGTGAACGCTAGTGACTGAGTTAGGGATAACCAGTTGCCTAGTGCTTGATCGGTAGCACGTCATTGGAGTTGAAACACATTCCAAAAAATCCAGAGTTCCGGGAGGATCCTGCTAATAAAACTACAAGAGAATTGCCTAATCAATAATATTGCTAGAGCATCTTTTAAAACAATTACTAAAATCCTGACCAACGCCTGTCTCCAATCTGTCTGCTTTATTTGTTAATTTTTTATTCTGTCATTTCTTTTGCTTCAACATTTTATCAAAAATCAATCATTTTAACAAACCTTGAAACCATTAAGAAGTTATACAAAATAGATAAAGTGAGAGCTATTCAGCCCTGTGGATACGATAAATTACTTATCACTTGCTGCGGATTGTGTATGCTTGCACAATATTCTAGAGTCTATTTTTACCATATTTTTACCCCACTCTGGAATTGCAACAAGTCCTGACTCCAGTTATGGACTATTGCCACTTAACTCCTTCGTGGGCCACCATTTGTAAGGCGTCTGCCAGTTGTTCATCTGTTGGTTCTTCAATGGCCTTGTTGCCAATTGGGCATCTGAGGGATGGCAATCGGAAATTCTGATTGATCTGCCTTGCCGAGAACTCCACCACCCAGCCTCGCAAGAGCATTGATGTCTGCATCTCTTCCCCTATTTGAGTGTAGAACTCTCGAACCAGTGGGAAAGAGGATGCCTTTGGCTCCTTGCATAGTCACTCCCAGCCATACCTGCGTAAAATATTTTCGATGAATGCTGGGAGAGGGCTTGTCTTCGTGGAGAATGCCTTCTCACACATCAGAACCCACTTCTTCATGGAGAATGCCTTATCCGTCTGGTTCGGCGTTTGGTCAGTATTTCACGCGTCTGGGCAAGTGGTTCGCGCGTCTGCATTCTGGTTCGCGGGATTTGGTCAGCGGTACGCGCGGTTCGTGCTGCACAGGTTTGGTTTCGGTGACTTTGGTCCATTTTCCATCCAGTTTTCTCTCCCAGCGGCCTGGTTTGGCTTGATTTTGGCGGTTGAACTCAATTTCTTTGATTTTTCATCCGGTTCAACCCTATTTATGATGGTTCAAGCTAATTTGGAGCAGTTTGGGCAGTTCGAAGTGTTCGGGAGAAGTCCAACCTCAATTTTAAATTATTCTTGTAATAATTTAGTTAATTAGTTTGCTTTAGGATGCCAAATCCGGTCCACTTTAGTGTGTTTAATTTATTATGCATTGTGAATGGATGTTTAAATTAAATAGGATCATAATATGCATAAAGTATATCATATAGATTTAAAATCCCACCATAGGAAAGCATGTTTCATGCATTAGTAATTTATTACAAGTGTTGTTATGAAAATGAAATGCATGATTAGGGTTTCATGATAGATGCATGTTGAATGTTTTAAATTTTTTTCGTTTAGCTTGTTTAGTATAAAATGTTATAGTAATAAACGAGAACAAACAAGCATACAACTGGTGCGCCGTTAGCTGAATTAATAGATGTGAGATAATAAAAATAAACTCAGCCAACCCTAGTGCAAGTATACACTGTCGCACGTAGTAATAAAAAACCTTAGAAATTCAGATTTGAATAAGAAACTGCTCAACTTGATTGCTCAAAAATTGGTAACCAAAGAAATAAGATTGATTGATTGGTTTTTAGAAAGGATAAACAAAACAAGCAAATGAATAAAAGAATAACAATAAAATAAAACGAGGTATTCAACATGGATTCATCCCAAAGGCAATAACTTTAATCATGATGTATTTAACTTAAGCCTATTCAATGCATTCGGTCAGATTTAACTTCTATTTGGCCTTGCTCCCAAGAACCGTTAGAAGGCTAAGCGAGTACCATTATGCACATTTCTGTGACTCGACTCCGACATAGATAATTCACGAATGTAATCTATAACCCTATAGTCGATATAGGGTGCCTTAGGCATGTTGCCCTATACCGCCGAACAATCTCTTTCAAGCTTTTTCTCCTATATCACCATTATGAGAACCGATATCGTCTGTCCCTTTCGAGATCAAACTCACATAGCATGCAAAGTCTAAGTGATCAAGTTAAACTCAGCAAGATTAGAGTTATAATCAATAAAGAATAACATGCATTGAACAAAACTTAAGCAAATAAAACACTTTCAAGCTATTGAACCATAAGGGAATTCACCATATTGAACCCCTCAACGGAATTTAGCTACTCATGGTGAGATAAAGTGCAAATGAATACATTTTCATTGAAATAAGAATGTAAAGAATACAGAATAATGAAAAGTATCAAAAGCTGGAAATAATGGAGATAGCTAAATATTATGGGTTTTCTATTTACTCAATCCTTCTAGAGTTCGCTAAGACACTCCACTCTCTCGCTTTGACAAGTGAGAATGGGTGAAAATCCCTACAAACCCTAAGGTTTGATGTCTAACTCAGGTTAGAATTTAGTCATCTAAGAAGGACCTCGGACATCCCTACTCATAGGCGTCATCTAGGGTTTTGTCACCACCCTCTTCTTCCAAATGAGTTCTGCTTGAATTTGACTTCGAATCTCAAGCTTATATAGTGTGGGAAATGGTTGAGAAGCTGCGAAATAGGTGCTCGAAGGTAGCCCAGTTAGTTTCGGGGTCAAAACAGTCGGTTAGGTATGAAGAAGACTCGTCAACAACGACCCGCGGACGACTCGGAACGACCTCAGATTTTCAAAAAATGCGGTCGCATTTCATTTTGCCTTCCCGCATTTCTGGGCAGAATCCAGCTTTTCTTCTGTTTTCCTGCACAACAACAAACTTAGTCAAATTCTCTTAAAATTAAGTCTTTTTAATTACAAATGAGCATATTTTGACAAAAGTGAATCTCAACACCCTAACTTAACAACTTTAACATATTTTGAGCTCGGGAACAGTAAAATTGATCTAAACATGCAATATTTGACCAAGAAATGAGCTAAATATAAGGGTAAAATAGGTATATTTTTTACCCTTATCATACCCCCAAACTTAACTCATTGCTTGTCCTCAAGCAATAGCAAATCAAAACGTTAGAGATCAACTTTTTAATTGCAAATCAGAATGCAAGAGCTCAATATTAAATTGTAAACCAAAATGTTAAGGTTCATGTGTAGTAAGCAATCATGGTACTAGTATCAACTTTAAATTTCAAATCAAGTGACATGGAATCAAGTAAACATGTTTTTCAAGATCGTTTTCTAAAAAGTTTTCCTTTCAGGAGAGGGTTCTACTCTAGTGCCAGTCACAACGTCTGAGTTTCCTAGGCATGAAGATTTCTATTATTCTTTTTCAAAGCAAAACTCTCCCTAATCCATCCTAACCAATGTGTTTAAACTACCTAACTTCTACTCATAGAGCCTAGTGTAGTCCTTTTAGTTAAGAAAAACAATCTTGAGGTAAAAATGAGCATACATGAATCTACTAGACCTTTTCTATCTCCCCCAAACTTATTTGACAACTGGTGCTCTTTTTATTCAACTTCTTTTTCTCCCAAGAGTATCCTTGCTGTCATCTTTACCTTCGTTCGAGCTTATCGAAACTTTGTGGTGAAGATATCTAGCTACGAGCAAAGTTCACAAGCTTGGAATAATACTCACTTCCCTAAGTAAACCTTTCATGCAGTGGCAAACCATGGGTGTCATGAATGCCCTTGGTTACTCAGTAAACCCTAGGAAGGAGGAGTAACTCTCGGTTTTTTCATTTTTTCATTTCTTTTTTTTTTAATATACTGAGCACATATTCTTTTTCCAGCAGTACAAATTTACAAAAATATTTACATAGTAAAGCATAAAGCACCCCCCCAAACTTAAAGTTAGACAATGTCCTCATTGGCTTTGTTTTTGAGGCATGGGCTTAACATGAGGCTTTTTGTTTTCAAAACTTTAAGGCTAAACTCTCCTGGAGTGTTAGAAAGGTTAAACACGAGGAAGTTTAGACTTAAGAAAATTTTGTAAAGAAAAAGACTAATGGAAAGCCTATGACTAGAAAACAATTCAGTTGTGACGGTGGCACTTTTGAGATAGAACAAAGCTCTAGTTTTCATCATCAAGGACTTAAAAGAAAACTCCTTCGGAAACATGCTTTTCTTCCAAAACATTTTTGAAGCAAATTTTTCTTAAAGTTGATTTTTTCTTCTAAAAAGTTCATAGGTAAAGCTCAAAAACAGCAAGCAGATTTTCCATGAAAAGTTTTAAAAACCCAAGTTTATCTAATCTAAACTACAACAAGCTATCTAAACTACCTTATCATCATAACTATTAACAAACTAAACAATTAAAAGCAATAAAAACAACAACTAAACAACTAAAAACATAATTAAAACTCATGCTAAAACTAAAAAAAAAAAAAACAAGCATAAAAACAGTATTATTCACAAAAAATTTCAGTCAAAGGGGATCAGAAAACTCCCCTAGTCCTCATCCAAGGAACTCTCCTTCTCTTCATCATCTTCATCATCATTCTCTTCCTCCTCTTCATCAGAATCCTTGTCTTCTTGATACAGCAGCGACTGAGGGAAATTGGGAAAGATCAGAGCAATACTCGGTGCGATAGAGAGATAAAACTCTCTAATGGCTTCATCCCTCTCCTTTGCATATGCCCAGTATATTCTCAGGTTGTCCCTGATTTGATCTAACTGGCGGTAGGCAATAGCTAGGGCTTCAGAAGATGGTGAAGGCCCTGTGAAAGGAGTGTGCTGGGATGGAGAAGCCATGCTCGGCCCTGATGGTGGAGTGGCCTGAGATGTGGAGGCTTTATCTTTCCTCTGGATGCTGTTCTGTTGGAGCTTCCCGATCAAGGACAGGTCAATGGTCGGCTTAAAGAAATGACGCTCCTCGTCCTTGCCTGGAATGATCTTCACCCACTGACAGAGCTGGGTGATGAGTGATCCAAAGAAAAGCTTGCCTGCCCTTTTTCTTCCACAGGCTAGGATCTCCTCCCTTATTATGGTCCCCACGTTGATTTTCAACCCCTTCATAATGCAGTAGAGGAGCATAACTCTATCCACTGAAATCGTGCTATCGTGGGTGGTTGGCATCAAGCGGTTCTTGATGAAATGAAGCCAAAATGCCGATTCTGGCTTTAAGTCGCTTGGCACTAGAGACTTCACTTTCGTCTGAGATTCTTTCCATTGGACACCCTTGTTGGCCACAAGTTTCAGAGCTTCCTTCATTTGCTTGGCCGAAGGGTTCCTTATCACATCATTCCCTCTCGGATGTAGGGGTGCCTTGATCCTATACACCCTATTAATGTCGACTGAGGAGAAACTGACCATCTTCCCCCTCACCACCGCCATGCTAATGCTCTCTTCCCTTAGGCCAGCATAAAATTCACGAACCAAAGGCACTACAGCCTCCTGGGGATGAGCACAAAAGTCCTGCCATTTGTACTGCAAAATGATCCTGCTCACGAACTCTGGCAGTGCTCCTGCTCTATTAGAGAACCCCTTCTCATTGAGGAAATCTCTCTTTCTCATTATCTCCATCCTCTCCTGAAAATTGACATCTTTGAATACTTCAGGAAATGGATTTTTGGGAGACGGAGCTTTCGGTGACTTGGCCTTGGGTTTGGCGGGTGAGACGGTAGGAGGAACTGCAGGAGAGGCGTCCATGGACCTTGTCCTCGACCTCTTGGCAAAGATTGGATCATTCTTGTTCTTTGTCCTCCTTTCAGCCTTTATCTCTCTTTTTCTCTTTCTCCTCAACGCTGCAGAGATAGGAACTTGGTCATCATCCAACTCCTTAATCTCTGAATCTGATTCTGTTTCAGAGAGTCGCTGGAGGTCTCGCCCTCCTTGCTTTCTTTCTCTTCTTCGTCCCTCTTCTCTCCCGAAGAGGTGCTATCAGCTGCTGGTGGGTGATACGTGAATAGAGGTTTGAAAACCTCTTCAGCAGGCTGAACTTCAGTGGCCTCGGCTAGGCCTTCCACAGAATGCGGCCCAGATGCGGTCACATTCTGGCCTTCATCTTCTACTTCTCTTTCTCTTTCTTTTTCTTTTTCTAAATTTTCTTTAGTTGGCCCCTGCTGGGCCTCTTCTTCACTTCCTTGCAGCACTTCAGCTTCACTTTGAGCCTTGTGGAGTGGCTCAAAAGCTACAAGGAAGTCTTCAACTTTCTTTCTTCTTTTATCGTCTTCTTTTAATTCTTCTCTTCTCTTTTTCTCTTCCTCAAGGAGCTGCAATTCAATGGCTGCCCTCCTGAGGTTTTCACCTAATTTTCTTTCTTCTTCCTCAGCCAACTTGGCCCTTTCGACCTCCTGTTTTTCCTCTTCTCTTTTCTTTTCTTCTTCAAGATCTCTTTCTCTTGCAACTTCATCTTCTTCCATCATGTGCTGATTTTCCCTTTCTCTTTCAGCCTCAACCACTTTCAGAGCTTCTTGTTCCGCCCTGTAACCTTTAGCAATAACAAGAGCCTTTGCCACGGCTTGCCAGATTATTCCTTCGAACACGTCTAGTGGCATTCTTGCTATTTTGAGCGGCTCGATAACAAGCGGCTTTTCGGGCACATTTTTCTTAGGACTCCTCTTCCTTGCGCTGTAAGTAACGAACGGTTTGTTCCTGCAAGACGAGGAGGGGTTAGTTGAAGGTTCAAAAACTTTACCTGTTGAAGTTCCCTCTTGTCGAGAGCTTCCTGCTGCCTTGCCGGTTTCTTTTTCATCTCGCCTATTTTCTTCCTCTTCAAGAGCAGCACGTCTCTGAGCTCCCATTGCCCGGATCATGTAAAACCATTCCCGCGAACGTTTCCTGAACTGTTGAGTGGCGGGTTTTTGTGCTTGGTGGACGACAGTGGCGTGCGTGGACCTCCTCGTTGAAGACAAACTCGGATTCTCCCTCGACGTGGCCGACATTGCCGAAAAAGATGGAGTTTGAGCGTCGGGCTCTTGGGTCACGATCGCCGGCGAGAATCCCGTGGGTCTCGTTCTTCGTGTGCCGTGCATGGGTGTTTCGGGGTTCTCCTCTTGCCGTCGCTCACTTGCTTCAGCTTTGTGGGCGGTTGGATTACTCTAGGATCGATTAATCTTGCGTGATGATGAGGGTTTTTGCATGTTCTTCATGGTTCTTGATATGGGTCATTGGGTTTCAAGATGAGAGAATATGGAGAGTTGGAGTTTTGACTTGAATGCAAAAGAGTTGAGTGGTTGGTGAAGAAGGAAAGACTATAAGTCAGCTATTTATAGTTTTCCAATTAGGTCATGTGCTGGTCAAAAATTTTCGTGACTTCCCTCTTATTTGGGCAAATGCGGTCGCATTTCCAAATACACTGGGGAGAAATGCGGTCGCATTTCACCTAGTTTTCTGCCTTCTCTATTTTTTCGTTTTCCTTTGCTTTTCCTTCTTTACTGAAACAATCATAAACATGTTAGAAAGTTCACATGCACAATCATGATTTTATTATTATTATTTTTATTTTCTTCTTTTAAGAGAAATTAAGTTAAAACGCTTTGATCAATTCAACTTCCAGGTAAGTCCCCAGGTAGAGGTGTTCCCAATTGTCAACTTAAATACCTCAGCCTAGCCAGGACTTTCCTTAGACAAAGTTCCCTCTTGGTAAAAAATCCTTTATTCTAAATTTACAAATATTTTTATCTTCGTTCTTTTTTTTATTATTTTTTATAAGTAGATAGGGTACAAAATAATATGAACTTTTCAAACTCCCAGGTAAATCCCCAGGAAAAGGTGTTCCCTACGGTCAACTTTAGTACCTTTTCCTAGACAGGATTTTCCTAGACAGAGTTTTCACTCTTGTCCATATATTTTGTTATTCTAAATTTTAGCTCTTACAAGAAAACTAACCTAAGCATCAACAAACTAACCGAACAAAGCAATATGCTAAGAACAAAACTAACAATGCTAAACTTAACCAAAAGAACAATGAATATGCATGAAACATATTACTAAAGATCTAATTAAGCAAATGAAAAAGAAACATACTGATATTTAAAAAGGAAAGCAGTAAGAAGTAAAAGATAGTGGAAACTCCCCTAGCTCTTGGAAGATTTGTCCTCCATATCAGAGGTCTCAGGAATATCCGGGAGAGATGATAAAAATGGAGGGCAATTGAAACTTCATCAGATGAGCTGGCCAGGAACATCTGCTTGATAGCCTCATCCTTCTCTCGAGCATAGGTCTAATGGTCCTTGTTCTACTCCTTTTCTGGATCTTTCTGTCTCATGTTCTCTTCTTCCTAACCTTATTAACTTCCTGAAACATAAACAAACAAATCAAAAAGTTCAAAAGCTCAAATATGTTATATTTTCCTTTTTTTTTTTTACTTTTTCTCTTTTACTTGTTTAGGCAAAGAAAAATAATGACTTAGCTGATCTCCAAAAGGAAGATTAAAGCTTTATTCATACTTCTTGCACTGCAAACTTTCATCTTGACCCTAGGTCTTGATAATAATGGACGAGATTTGAGTCTTAACTGAGGCGTTTTAATCATGGAGTGCTTAGTCTCTATTATCAGCTCACTCAATCTACTCTTGAATGTAGACTTTGCAGTCTCATCTTCTGCCACATATTGCCAATGTTCATCGTCCATGATTTCCTCTTTGATTTCTTCCTCGAATAGCATTTTCTGCAAGATACAACAAGTAAAAGAGTCAATAGGATCAAAATCAAATCATCCATTCAGTTCCCCAGGGTGTTCTAATGCCTGGAGCACATCGAAGTTCACTTGTTGTGAAGTGACATCTGCATGGCTCACTGCAACTTCTTTTTCTACTGCCTTCTCTTTATTCTCTTTTTGAGGCGATTCTTCTCTAATCACTTCTTTCTCTTTTGTCTCCTCAGTACTTTCAAGTGTTGGAATGCTTCTTGCTTCAACTGGGAGTTCAGGTTCTACATGCTCCAATCCACTTTGAAATGTTATCTCCTGGTATTGCTCTTGTGCTTCTTGTTCCACATTCTCTTTGGTGTCAGGCAAGATTTCTTGTTGACTGTTTTTCAGTTCCTCTATCAATTGCCCTACTCGAATCTCCAAGTTTTTCAAGGTTTTGTCATTTCTCACCATATATTCTCTTATGAGTTCTCCAAGCTGGTTGACACTTGTGGTTCCATCTCCTGTTGCATCTCTTGTTGGGCATACTGATCTTGATATTGGTCTTCAAAAGTAAACAGACATTCTTGCTCCAAATGAGGTGTTGGATTATTGTTGCTAACATCTTGTTGATGTTGCAACCATCCTCGATAAGGATTAAAAATAGGACTCTGGTTGTCTGGTTGCCCTGTATAATAAGGATTAGATGAACAAGTTTCAAAGATAGAATGAATCTTAGCACAATAAACACAAAAGAAATTCGAATGACAAGCCATTGATGTGATATGTACACTCAAGGTTGTGATGATGTCTTCTTCCACATGTGGATGATTTTGAGCTATCAAACCCTTAGGTTGTGCTTATCTTCTATTGCCTTTTTTCTTTTTCTTTTTATCTTTTTTTTTTTTGTCAACAAGAGGATCGACTCCGGGTAGATCTATTAGAAGTTCTTGAATGCAAGTAGTTTCTTCGAGATGTTCCCGTGCGCTCAACTCCTATTGCTCTTTCTTTCTATCTCAAGGTCTAGCTCAAAGAGATGATGCTCTTTGCTCATGCACCAACTACCTGCAAAAGAAACTGCAAATCAAAGTTAGATTCTCTTAAGATAGAAATGTGGTCGCAATCCAATCGCAATTTCAAACAAACAAAAACTGGTTTCACTTTTAGTCCCCGACAATGGCGCCAAAAACATGGTCCGTCGTTAGCTGAATTAATAGATGTGAGATATTAAAAATAAACTTCGCCAACCCTAGTGCAAGTATACATTGTCGCAGGTAGTAATAAAAAAACCTTAGAAGTATTCCAAGGGTATCGATCCCACGAGGACTAAACTGAAAATTCAGATTTGAATAAGAAACTGCTCAACGTGATTGCTCAAAAATTGGTAACCAAAGAAATAAGATTGATTGATTGGTTTTTAGAAAGGATAAACAAAACAAGCAAATGAATAAAAGAATAACAATAAAATAAAACGAGGCATTCAACATGGATTCATCCTAAAGGCAATAACATTAATCATGAAGTATTTAACTTAAGCCTATTCAATGCATTGGGTCAGATTTAACTTCTATTTGGCCTTGCTCCCAAGCGAGTACCGTTATGCACATTTCTGTGACTCGACTCCAACATAGATAATTCAAAAATGCAATCTATAACCCTATAGTCGATATAGGACGCCTTAGGCAGCTTGCCCTATACCGCCGAACAATCTTTTTCGAGCTTTTTCTCCTATATCACCTTTATGAGAACCGATATCGTCTGTCCCTTTCGAGATCAAACTCACATAGCATGCAAAGTCTAAGTGATCAAGTTAAACTCAGAAAGATTAGAGTGATAATCAATAAAGAATGACATGCATTGAACAAAACTTAAGCAAATAAAACACTTTCAATCTATTGAACCATAAGGGAATTCACCATATTGAACCCCTCAACGGAATTTAGCTACTCATGGTGAGATAAAGTGCAAATGAATACATTTTCATTGAAATACAAATGTAAAGAATACTGAATAATGAAAAGTATCAAAGGCTGGAAATAATGGAGATAGCTAAATATTATGAGTTTTCTATTTACTCAATCCTTCTAGAGTTCGCTAAGACACTCCA
The DNA here is from genome assembly GCA_017139565.1 of Luffa aegyptiaca. Classification (NCBI taxonomy): domain Eukaryota; kingdom Viridiplantae; phylum Streptophyta; class Magnoliopsida; order Cucurbitales; family Cucurbitaceae; genus Luffa; species Luffa aegyptiaca. Next base: position 16,970,808 of record CM029405.1, on the reverse strand, counting down.
CTCTCTCGCTCTTACAAGTGGGAATGGGTGAAATTCCCTACAAACCCTAAGGTTTGATGTCTAACTCAGGTTAGAATTTAGTCATCTAAGAAGGACCTCGGGCATCCCTACTCATAAATGAGTTCTGCTTGAATTTGACTTCGAATCTCGAGCTTATATAGTGTGGGAAATGGTCGAGGAGCTGCGAAATAGGTGTTGGAAGGTAGCCCAGTCAGTTTTGGGGTCAAAACAATCGGTTAGGTGCGAAGAAGACTCGTCAACGACCCGCGGACGACTCGAAACGACCTCAGTTTTTCCAGAAATGCGGTCGCATTTCATTTTGCCTTCCTAGAAATGCGGTCGCATTTCTGGGCAGAATCCAGCTTTTCTTCTGTTTTCCTGCACAGCAACAAACTTAGTCAAATTCGGTTAAAATTAAGTCTTTTTAAGCACAAATGAGCATATTTTGACAAAAGTGAATCTCAACACCCTAACTTAACAACTTTAACATATTTTGAGCTCGGGAACAGTAAAATTGATCTAAACATGCAATATTTGACCAAGAAATGAGCTAAATATAAAGGTAAAATAGGTATATTTTTTACCCTTATCAACAGCATGAAAACTCCTTAGTGTAGATGGATGTTATAGGCGTTCTATGTTATAATTGTTATAAAACTGAGATAGACGTTAAAATCTATAACAAGATACAAGCATGCACACTTAGGGTTAACGAATCTCAAACTCGAACAATTCACATAGAATAGGTCAATATCTTGTAAAGCTAAGGTTACAAGAGAACTCACCCGACAAGATGATGTCTAAGGCTGGAGGTATTTAAGATGACGGTTTATGGAACACCTCCTACCTGGGCATCGAGCCGGTACTTGAGTTAGGTTAACCCGAGTTTTATGAGCATGCGTGAGCGATGTAAGGTTTAAAAGAGTTTATCACCTAGACATCGTAAGCATAAAATAATTTTGCACACCTAGATATAGGCTGTTTCTAAATGGTGCTTTATAACTTGAATACTTGATTGTTATACCCTTTCGTGACCATTAGAAGCATGTTATAGGGCTAATTCATTAAAAGTTATAAAGAGTTATAAAATCAATGAATAGAAACCGTCAACCTATAATAAAGAATTGTATGGTAAGATAGGATCTTAGGAAATGGATAAAAATTTAAACGGTTTAAAATTTTACTAGACCTAAGATCACATTTCTAATAGGATTAGGTTGTCCTACTTAGTATTTTAACACATAAAATTGATTAAGTAGGATATAAGATTTTGGTTATAAGGGAACTCTCCTGGAAAATGGACTGGTACCTAAGTTGAATTAACCACGGTCTTATTAGCATGCAAACATTGCTAGGTAATTAAAAGGGTTTAATTAGCCTAGACATTAGAGTAAAAGACCTTTATAAGAGTTATATAAGGGGTAGACTTAGATAGATTCATTTAGCCAGAATTTACCTGAGTAATAATAGACCCTAAAACTTTAGGACACTTTAGTGGGAGGAAAAGTATAAAAACAAGATATTAATATCAAGTTTTTACTCTCACGTCCCCCCTGTGTTCACACCGTGAGATCCATGCTTGGCCTCGAGGCACCCTGGATGCATCCCCATACGGATGGTGTTTGATTGGGTCAATAACAAGGTGAATGGGGAAAGTGTTCATAGAAAGTGGATGAAGGAAACGTGTCAACGTATCCTGCGGTCTCTTCCACTACGTTGCATTGTGAGATTCCCATGCGCCGCCTGCATGTTGCCAATAGTGTAACCATAGCTAACCATCCCTACGGAGGGCTTGTGCATGGGATTCAGAAAAACGTAAACTCCAGAAATGGATAGGGTTTCTTAGGGTCATTCCTAACATTAGCTCTTCCCTACGGTGGCATTGTTAGGGTCGTCCTTTAGGATTTGAAAATGGCGGGTCACACTTACGAGATTGTCTTGACCGAACTAACGGTAGCTAAGAACCATTAGAGTAAGAGTTATTCTGGCAATAGTAATTGGCCGAGATTGTCTCGATTCAAAGGAGGAGTAACTGACTGCCCTACGGTAGCGGTTATTCTAAACCTCTGAAATATCGTTGCAAAATAAAATAAATATACTTGGGTCGATGATTACTTTTGCTAAATTTGATTGGATAATATGTATAATGGGTTTAGTGCAGATACTAATACAAGTTAAATTGTTATTTTCAGTAATAAATGTCAAAATCGATATGTGCTTTGTCGAATGCCAAATTAAACGGTATGGAACATACGACTAAGAAAAACTTAAACACTCAACTCGTGGAAAATAATTTAGGTATGGTTTTAACTGAGGAACGTCCTCAGGCTAACTGCTTATCCAAGAGGAACATATTCCACGACCCTAAATCTGATTTGTTAGTCTTGGAATCATGTTTAGTGGAAAACGATAGTTCTGCCTAGATACTCGATTCAGGTGCCACTGATCACGTATGTTGTTGATAGCGAGCATAAATGTCGCTATTTTAGTCTTGAATTATTAAGCTTTTAGGCGCTTTAATTGTGTTTTATTGAAGAAATTTAATATATTTTGTTATTTGGTCTTTAGGAGCATATTATGGATTTTGGTGAAAAAAATGCCCAAAAAGGAGCCATTTAAGCACAAATTCCATGCATGGGTCAAGGGGGAGTCCAAGAAAGTCAACCATGAAGAAGAGGTCCAAAAAGAATTGAAGTTGGCCCAATTTCAAGCCCAAACCGCGCCTGCCCAGTTCTGAAATCTGCACAGCGTCGCGACGCTGTCCCATTTCTTGGCGAACAAGTTGGCTGATGTCACAGCGTCACGTCGCTGTCCAATTTTCGGGCCTATAAAATGCGCCCCTTGGTGCCATTTTTTACCATCAATCATCCTTTCATTCCTTCATTCCTCTCTCTCTTTGGCTCCTTTGGAGAGCCTTCTCTCAAGGCTTCTTAGCCTTTTTGAGAGTTCTTTAGTGGGAAAATTTTGGGGAGTTTTGGGGAGCACTCTAGAGAGGCTCAAGGCATGCTTAGAGGGACTCCAAGCGTCAGCAACGGGGTCTTCGACGGTCATTTCCTTTCCTTTTATTTTACTCTCATTTATGCTTTCCATTGTATATTTTGTGAATATTTTAGCTATGTATAGCTAAACCCCAATTTGGGGTCTTGAAATGAAATTATAGTTAAATATTGTTATAATTGCCTATCTCTTGCCCTTTTTACTAATTATTTGTATGGATGCTCGTAATGCTGTATGCAATCTGGGCAGTTGTGTATTGATTCGATTCTTAATGGAGACTCGACGGAGAGAAATTAGGATAGATCATAATCCATGCAACTAGTTTAATTGTCCGTCGTGACAGCGGGATTAGTTGATTAAACTTAGATTCCTAAAATGAATCAGAGCGTAATAATTAACGAATTTTAATGGCGCTAAGGACACTTAGGTTGTTAAAATGGATTAATTACAATTAGGGGAGACCGACAGGAGAACCTATGTGATTAACAGAGATTCTAGGTTTATAATTAGTTGGGCATCGAGATAGGATAATTGTAACAATGGTTTAGCTATTAATTGATTTTCAAGACCCCACTTCCCATTAAAAACTCTTTCTCCACATTTCATTTTTCCTTGATTGATCAAATTTGCTCTTTAATTGCTTTAATTTTAAATTCGCTTTAATTGAATGTTTTGGGTCCCTAAATATTATTTCTCCCAAGTATTTTTAGTGATCAAAGAGCCTATCGCTTTGCTTAAATTTCGCTTCGCCTCCCTGTGGATTCGGTACTCGGAATATTTCCGTTTTAATATTACTTGTGACGACCCGTGCGCTTGCGGTGTTGGCAACAACAAGTTTTTGGCGCCGTTGCCGGGGAGGTTTGATTTTTAAGCAAAGTAATTTTTTCTTGACATTAAAAAGAAAGGGATAATTAGTAATTTAGGTTGTGAATGTTTTTTTTTTTTCTGAATATTGCTTTATTTTTGTTTTTGTTTGGTTCTTTTGATTATTTGGGAGTATTGCATGCGAAGACATAAGGTTGTTGAATTGTTTCCTTTAGATCTTGAAATTACTAGGACACTCAGATCTATTCGTCGAGAGAAAAGATTATCGGAAGCAATGGCCCACCAAGAAGAAGCTCCCAAGGCAATCAGAGACTTTTTGCAGCCAGTCCTCCCAACCGAGAATTCAGGCATCGTTTACGCCCCAATCCAAGCTAATAATTTTGAGTTAAAGACAGGAATGATCCAGACGGCGCGAGACAATTCATTTAAGGGACACCCTTCTGAGGATCCGCATTCGCAACTGCGATCATTCTTTGAAATATGTGGGACTGTAAAGATGAATGGAGTTCCGGCCTACCCGATAAGATTGAGGTTATTTCCGTTTTCTCTACAAGACAAGGCTAAAGATTGGCTAGAATCAATCGAGACGGGCAGTATCAGCACATGGGACGAGCTTGCCCAGGCATTCTTGACGAAATTTTTCCCGCCTGCCAAGACTACGAAGCTCCAGATATATATTGGAACATTCAGGCAGTTGGACGAGGAGCAACTGTACGAGGCGTGGGAGAGATACAAAGAGATGCTTAGGCGATGCCCGCAGCATGGCTATCCAGATTGGCTCCAGGTGCAGTTATTTTATAATGGACTGAATCCTTCCACCAAGACAGTTCTAGACACTTCGGCAGGTGGGAGCTTTCTTTCCAAGACAGTGACAGAAGCCAAGGATCTTCTAGAGGAAATGGCAGCGATCAGTTACCAGTGGCCGACTGAAAGGGGGATAGTTTCTAAGAAGGCTGGTATTTATGAATTAGATGAGTCAAGCTCTCTGAAGGCACAGATGGCATCATTGACAAATGCACTGAACAAGCTGACTTCATCTGAGGTAGTTAAGTCCATCTCCACCTTAGCTGAAGGATATTCGAAGAAGGATAATCAAGATGTAGAAGAAGTTCAGTATGTGGGAAACAGAGCATTCACTCAAGGAGTACCGAACTTCTACCATCCCAGTCTGCGCAATCATGAGAACTTTTCGTACTCGAACACGAAGAATGTTTTGCAGCCATCGCCAGGATTTTCATCATTCAGTTCGCCAGAAAAGAAGAGTAACCTGGAGGAGATGGTGGCCATGTTTATCAAAGAACAGAAGGTTTTAAATGTGAATCTCCAGACTGCAGTTAATAACCACGACACAGCTCTGAAAAATATGGAAGTTCAGATAGGTCAGATCGCTTCAACGGTGAATGCCCTTCAGAAAGGGAAATTTCCAAGCGACACAGAAACCAATCCTAGAGAGCAGTGCAAGATGGTGATACTGAGAAGTGGTAGACAACTGGAGATCAGTTCAAAGAAGAAAGAAGAAGTGAAGAGCAAGGATGAAGATGAAAGGGCTGAGGCACAAAAAGCCTCCTCTGAAAGGTCCCAACATCCTCCTAACTCTATTAATTTGAATTGTGAATTATCTAACTCTATTGCAGGAAAGAAAAAAGATGTAAAGCAGAATGACAAGCAGGAAGAGAAGCTGCACGAGGAAGAAGTGGTTCCATGCAACCATCATGATAGAGGATTGCACATTAGCCCGCCCAAGAGGAGGGGCGAATGTCCTACCTTCGATTACAGGGAGTTACCTTTTCCTCAACGCTTTAAAAATGTTAAATTAGATGAACAGTTTCGGAAATTCCTAGATATGTTTAGAAAATTGTCTGTGAACATTCCCTTAGTAGATGCTTTGCATAACATGCCTAATTATGGGAAGTTCATGAAAGAGATGTTATCTAGGAAGAAAAGTTTGAAAAAAGAGGTTTTTAGATTGTCTGAAAACAGTAGCACCATAGTTTCAGGTAGAATGCCTTCAAAGCAAAAAGACCCAAGGAGTTTTACTGTTCCCTGTGTGATAGGAGAGGCATCTTTCGATAGGGCCTTGTGTGACTTAGGTGCTAGTATAAATCTGATGCCCTATTCTGTGTACAGGAAGATTGGTTTGACAGGAATGAAGGACACCGATGTCACCCTCCAGCTTGCTGATAGATCGATCACCCAACCGATGGGTGTTGTGGAGGATGTGCTGGTGAAGGTCAACAAATTTATCTTCCCAGTAGATTTTGTGGTGCTCGACATGATAGAAGACAGAGAGGTACCTATCATTTTAGGTAGACCCTTCTTAGCCATAGGTAAGGCTGAAATTAGTGTGCATACTTGATGTGGACTTTTCCTAACCGCAAGCGCACGGGTCAAGTAATAATAAAGAGTTCGTATAAACGAGTGTCGTCCTCTGGATTGGATTTTTAAGCAAATCAAGTATTGTGAATTATCTTGCCCAATTTTATTTAGGGATCAAAAAGTGATGAATGAATGATAAGAAAACCAAATCAAAGCAAGTAAAAAGTGTGGAATTTCAATTGGGAAAACTACTTAGGGAATTGATTTCGCCGATTTAGTTTAGGATTGATTTTAAGGAATAAGTTATTATGCACAATGAAATTATGAGCCAAAGACCCTTTAATCACAACTACCTCTCCCGAGTATAGTTGATTCTCATGCAAATTAACCAACTTGATATCCCTATCTAAGTTTATTAATCATGCAAGGCAATGAGATCTTTTAACCAATTCTAAAGTTAATCTAAAACCGTCACGAATTAGAAACTAAACTTTAGTCATGCAATCTTGAGTAAGTCTAAATCAAATCCCCTCTCCCGAGCTAGATTCGGAACTTAAATCATCCAACTAATGGCCAATTAATTGAAAGCATTAAATCAAGATTACAAACATAATAACATTGCACAACTTAAACCATAAATCAATCCATAAACACAATCAACTACATCAATCCCTAAGCTTACAAGTTTAGCTACTCATGATCAAAATTACAAGCTCAACTAAACATGTAAAAGCCATCCAAATCTAACTAAAGTGAGGGAAAGAAGAATTAAACTCGTTGTAGGCCGAGACCGAACGTCCCCGTCACGATCCCCACGAACAATGGGTTCATTTCCGAATTTTCCCCTTCGCTTCAGCCTTGAATTGCTCTGTTTTGCCTCTGTTTACGGCTCTAAGAAGTCCCAAAATTGGCTCCTCCAAAAACCTAGCCGAAAAGAACTATAAATACTGATTTTTCGTCGTAGCGTCGAGAAGCTGTCTGACAGCGTCTCGACGCTGCCTCTAAACACGCGTATTCTGGAAAGGAAATTACGGTAGCGTCGAGACGCTATTGTCACAGCGTCTCGACGCTGTGACGCTGCCGCCTCTTCTAATTAAGGAAAACCAGCGTCGAGACCCTCCAAGAGTGGCGTCTCGACGCTGATGGACAGAATGCCCTCTCTTGGCTCCTTGTTGCTTGAACTTTCCGGTTCTTTGGCATATTTTCACGTCCCGAACACCCGATTAACTCCAATTCCACGTTTTAGCTCTAATCATCGCTTTCCTACAAAATAAACAATAAAGCACAATAAAATGGCCCAAAAATCATAAAAGACTAGCTAAATTAAATAAGTAAAAGTAGCTAGCTATGCTCGCTATCAAATACCCCCAAACTTAAGCTTTTGCTAGTCCTCGAGCAAACTACAAATCAAACACACAGTAGAAAAATGGATGCAATAATCATAACTCAATCCTCAAGGCTCAAAAGTCAATAGGCAAGCAAGCAAGAGACATGCACATAAGGACCAATGAGGCAGACAAATTAAAATTTTTCCAAAATTAACTTGCACAAGCGAGATCTAACTCAACAAGATCAGACTCTACTAGCCCGGGATTGGATTATTAAACTCTCAGCTCATCTTCCCTCTACACTGGCACTAAGGTTTCACTAATGAGTTAATGAAACAAATTAGTTTGTTTTCCTCCCAACTTAGGTGCTTATAATTAACAATTAAATTAAGCAAGTATATGTGGCACTAGCTTTCACACACCCATTGCAGGGACCCTTAACCTGAGATTTCTCTGGTTGGCCTAACTGATCACAACAGGGGTAGCTCTTTTTGCCTAAATCTTTATTACTCATTGCTTTGTGCGCACAAGTCATGACTTTCTCGATTTCAAATTGTAACAATAAAATTGATTTTTCTTTATGAGCATGATAAGCAATTATTATTTTCTTTCCTCCTAAGCAAGATCAAACATGCTAATTTGCAAAAAAATTAACTCTTTAGCTCTACCCTACACCTATCGAGGTGACAACAAGCATATGAACCTAATAATTCGCTCCTAAGCATTTAAATCCAAATCTCGCCAAGACAAATACTCTACTCATGCAAGCCATCTCCTAGAAAAATTTTAATAAGTCTCCCTTTTTGGGCACTCATGCTTACATCTCATCGCAAGCTTGAAAATTGACAAGAAAGCCTATCCTAGGAAATCATAGTCATGCAAAAATAGCATCCAGAAAACAACCATATGCTCAATTCAAAGAAAGCTCAAAACTATAGCCCGACTCAGATGCTCAAGGGCTCCACAACCATGCTACTCCACCCCCAAACTTAAAACATGCATTGTCCTCAATGTATAAAGAAAGTAAGGCATAAACAAGCATGAGAACAATAAAAGAATGAGAGGAGTGAATAATACTGGCCTTAATTGAGGATGACTTCTTGCTTGAAATCTTGAAAGCTTGAAAGCAAAGGAGAGACAGAAAAAAAGACCTACAACACAAAAACAAACAATAAATCAAAAGCAAACAGAAAAGCACAATTACACTTACTTGGGTTGCCTCCCATAAGCGCTTGTTTAACGTCATTAGCTCGACGTGTTGCCGTGCTTCAAGGAGGCTTCTTTTCTGTGAATCCAACAGTGGTGCTCTTTCTTGCACCTTTCTTGTATCCCATGAAAAGCACGTCTGAGTGTCCCTTAGAGTCTTCAACTGCTTTAAATATTTCTTTGTCATTCCGGACTCTTACAGTGAGCTCCCTGCGCTCAATATCAATAATCACTCGCCCAGTGGCGAGGAATGGTCTTCCTAATATGACAGGCATTGAAGGATTTTCTATCATGTCCATAACATACAAATCAATAGGGAGGAAAAATCTACCTACTCTGATTAAAACATTTTCTACAATACCAACTGGTCTAACCACAAACTGATCAGCCAATTGGAGCTTTACAGGAGTAGATTTAATCTCACCTATGTCTAACTTTTGACACAAGGACAAAGGAATGATATTAATGCTAGCACCTAAATCACATAATGCTCTAAAAGAATAAGTACCAAAACTACAAGGAACAGAAAAACTCCCTGGATCTGCTACTTTTTCAGGTACTTTCTGTTGTACTTTGGTGCTGCATGTGGAAGCGAGATATACGGTGTCAACCTTCTTTTCCTTTCGCTTCTTTGCTAACCACTCCTTCATGAACCTGTTATATTGTGGCATCTCTAATGCCTCTGCAAAAGGAATATTAACGTTCAGATTCATAAAAGCATTCATAAACTTGTCAAACTGAACCTGATTGTTCTTTTTCTTCTTTTTCTTTTTCTTTTCCTTGGGAACCATCAGTGCGGGAGAAGGAATAGGAGGCTCAAGGTTAGGCTTTTCAGCCTCATCTGCTGATGTGTCCTCCTCAGCTTCCCCTGTGGGCGTTTCATAATCCTCAGACTCAGGCTCCTCTTCAGCTTCCTCCTGATGAACAGTGATTGCCTTACAGTACTCCATCTGAGTTTTCTCCTGTTCAGCTGGGGCTTTACATTTATTCATGGTACTTACAACACTTACCAACTGTCCCAGCTGAGTCTCAATGTTCTTGATGGCAGCACTGTGGCCATTCACTGTGGTGTTGATAGCAAAGACTGCCTCCTCTTATTTGGTTGTCTTGTTACTAGACTCTGCAATGAAAGCTCCAACAAGATCTTCTAACTTTTTATTTTCTTGAGTTTGAGGGGCAAACCCAGGAGGATTAAGAACATTCTTAGTATTTGCATACGAGAAATTTTCATGGTTCCTATTATTAGGGTGATAATGTGTTGGTGTAACATTATTATTATATCCCCTAAAATTAGAATTTGATACATACTGAACCTGTTCAATGGTCTCCTCCTGAGGTCTAGATGCCAAAGCAGCAGCTGATTCAATTGATTGTGCACTTCCTGTACCTGAAAATTTCATAAAAGCATTAGCAAGGGAAGTCATCTGGGCCTGGAGTGCACTTACTTTATCAACCTCAAACACTCCAGCAGCAATCTTTTTAGGTGTAGACCGCTCAGATGGCCACTGATAGCTGTTTGTGGCCATATCCTCTAAAAGTATGCAAGCATTTTCCACGGTCTTGGACAACAGAGTCCCACCTGCAGCTGCATCAACAATTGTTTTCGTACTAGGAGTTAAACCATTATAAAACAATTAAACCTGGAGCAAGTCGGGGTAGCCATGCTGAGGGCACTTCCTCAGTAGCTCTTTAAATCGCTCCCAAGCTTCGAACAGCTGCTCATCATATTGTTGTTGGAATGTCCCAATCTCGGTCCTCAGCTTGACCGTCTTTGCAGGAGGGAAAAATTTCTTTAAAAAGGCCTGGACCAAAGCATCCCAAGTGGTGATGCTCCCAGGGGGAATGGACTGCAACCAATCTCGTGCTTTATCCTGCAAAGAAAAGGGAAATAAACGTAAGCGAATAGCATCCTCAGACACTCCATTAATTTTTACCGTCCCACAAATGTCCAAAAATGATTTAAGATGAGAATTTGGATCCTCGGTGGGCGATCCTCTGTATGCACAGTCTCGGGCCATCTGAATGAGACAGGTCTTCAGCTCAAAGTTGTTGGCATTGATCGGGGCATAGACAATCCCCGACTGCTGCCCCTGAAACACGGGCTGAATGTAATCTCTAATAGGCCTAGGCTCCTCAGGTGGATTTGGGTCGGCCATTTGAAAATTTTCTCTAAGTTCCCTTCGAATCCTATGAATTTTCCTCTCGATCTCGGGATCCAAAGGTTCCAAAACTAAATCTTTATTACTTCGCATAAACAATCTACACTAACCTAAAAGGAAAAGAAAACAAATATGGAAAGAAACAAAGAAAAGAGAACAACTAATCTAAATATGGAAAAATACAATCTATAAAAGGACACAAAATAGCCTAATATGGAATGCAAAATAAATATGGCAAAACACAAATAAGGAATCTAACAAATAAGGAAAAACTAATCTAAAAAGGAAAGAAAACACTAAAAAGGAAAAAGAATCTATCTATGGAAAAAATCAAACAACCTAAACTAAAAAAAAAAAAAAAATATGGAAAGAAAAACAAATAAGGAAAAAAAATGCAAACAACCTAGAAAAGTAAAAATACACCCTAAATTAAGATCAAACAATTTTTTCACAATATCAATCTAGCTAAATGTGCCAATCCCCGGCAACGGCGCCAAAAACTTGATGTGGACTTTTCCTAACCGCAAGCGCACGGGTCAAGTAATAATAAAAAGTTCGTATAAACGAGTGTCGTCCTCTGGATTGGATTTTTAAGCAAATCAAGTATTGTGAATTATCTTGCCCAATTTTATTTAGGGATCAAAAAGTGATGAATGAATGATAAGAAAACCAAATCAAAGCAAGTAAAAAGTGTGGAATTTCAATTGGGAAAACTACTTAGGGAATTGATTTCGCCGATTTAGTTTAGGATTGATTTTAAGGAATAAGTTATTATGCACAATGAAATTATGAGCCAAAGACCCTTTAATCACAACTACCTCTCCCGAGTATAGTTGATTCTCATGCAAATTAACCAACTTGATATCCCTATCTAAGTTTATTAATCATGCAAGGCAATGAGATCTTTTAACCAATTCTAAAGTTAATCTAAAACCGTCACGAATTAGAAACTAAACTTTAGTCATGCAATCTTGAGTAAGTCTAAATCAAATCCCCTCTCCCGAGCTAGATTCGGAACTTAAATCATCCAACTAATGGCCAATTAATTGAAAGCATTAAATCAAGATTACAAACATAATAACATTGCACAACTTAAACCATAAATCAACCCATAAACACAATCAACTACATCAATCCCTAAGCTTACAAGTTTAGCTACTCATGATCAAAATTACAAGCTCAACTAAACATGTAAAAGCCATCCAAATCTAACTAAAGTGAGGGAAAGAAGAATTAAACTCGTTGTAGGCCGAGACCGAACGTCCCCGTCACGATCCCCACGAACAATGGGTTCATTTCCGAATTTTCCCCTTTGCTTCAGCCTTGAATTGCTCTGTTTTGCCTCTGTTTACGGCTCTAAGAAGTCCCAAAATTGGCTCCTCCAAAAACCTAGCCGAAAAGAACTATAAATACTGATTTTTCGTCGTAGCGTCGAGACGCTGCCTCTAAACACGCGTATTCTGGAAAGGAAATTACGGTAGCGTCGAGACGCTATTGTCACAGCGTCTCGATGCTGTGACGCTGCCGCCTCTTCTAATTAAGGAAAACCAGCGTCGAGACCCTCCAAGAGTGGCATCTCGACGCTGATGGGCAGAATGCCCTCTCTTGGCTCCTTGTTGCTTGAACTTTCCGGTTCTTTGGCATATTTTCACGTCCCGAACACCCGATTAACTCCAATTCCACGTTTTAGCTCTAATCATCGCTTTCCTACAAAATAAACAATAAAGCACAATAAAATGGCCCAAAAATCATAAAAGACTAGCTAAATTAAATAAGTAAAAGTAGCTAGCTATGCTCGCTATCAATACTGGTAAGCTTACCTTGAATATTGATGATGAAAAAGTTGTTTTTAATATTTTTGGCCAAGAAGAGTCTGTATGTAGTTTGCACACTTGTTTTTCTATAGGTCCAGAATATTTGACTGACGTTGATGAAGAGGTAGAGTATAATCTTGGCCTAGGCTTAGGAGAGACGCCTATGGATGATGGTGATTTTAATCCTAATGCATTTTTTGATGACCCTCTGTTTGAGAATGAGCTGAATGATTTAGATTTGCCTGATTTTGAAAATGAATTCGACCTGCCTGCTTTTGAGAATGACATGTCTGCAATTGATGATTTGCCTAATTTTGAGAATGAGATAGATATGCCTGAAGTTGATGATTTGTCTAATTTTGAGAATGAGCATTATTTACCTGACAATGTGCATAATTTGCATGGAGATGATTACTTGATAGATGATAATTTTGAGTCTGATCATGATAATGCTGAACCTATTGAGTCTGATCCAGATGAGTATATAGAGTCAGACCTTAAAAGTGTTAATAATTTTGATTCGGGTCTTGATGATGTGAATAGTATAGAATCTGACCCAGAGGAGCTTATATTCTTTAATTCTTCTGATAGTGAGTCATATGATAGCTTGGTCGAATCATTTTTTAATTCTGAGTCTGAGGAATCTTCTGAGCATGTAGATATTATATCTGATGAATTGATTGGCATGGTTGATAGGCCACCTTTAGATCCTAGACCAGTAGATATCATAACGCTGGATGACTCAGTAAACAATTGTTTTCTGAATAGAGACTTAGAAAAGAGATTTGATGCTGCTACATATTTTTCTGAAATGTTATTATAACAATCTCTTTAGTGATGATGGGCCAGGGGAAAGTTTTTTTTCTCCCCTGTTTGCAGTGTGCAATTCGGTGCGAGATTTTCTGCATGGCCTAGAGGATGATGAAAATTTTTATTTCGAGCCTCCATGAGCGCGCCGAGCCTCGTCTAGCTAAAGACGTTAAAGAAAGTGCTGCTTGGGAGGCAACCCAAGGATTTAAGTTTAGGTAGTTATTTTTGCGGTAAATAATTTTCTTTGCTTCGTGATCCAATTTTGTTTTGCAGGATCACTTTAGCAATTCCCAAAGCTTCATAATTCCCATTTTCTGGATCCAAAGGAAAAGGATGAATTGCTCCTAGCTCAGGGAAGTCTCAGTATCCCTCTTTATGCTTTATTGTTTATAAACAATAGGGACAATGTTTAATTTAAGTTTGGGGGGGAGGCTTTCGCTGTGTTGAGCATATGTAAATTCTGTTGGATGCATGAATAGATAGCCATGATAGCCGAGGATGTGATTTTAGAAGTTTTGGGAGAAAATGGTTTATATTTTGTGGAATTTGGGAGCATAGCAAAAATTGTGAAATTTTAAAATTTTTTGATACTTAGTTTTGATGTCTAAAGCATGCGATAGCCTTTTCTAATGACGTCTTTGAAAATCTAGATTCTTATTATGATTTTTAAAGTTTGTTGTCACCCCGATTGGCTTAGTTTCTAACACTAGGAGTTCATGCTTGATTTGTTTAAAGAACTAGGTAGAAAAATTGCTAAAGAGCTACTTGCGGTGTGATCAGTTAGGCCAACCAGAGAATAAAATTCGGGTTAAGGGTCCCTGCACCGTAGTGTGAAAGCTAGTACCATTAGATATCAAAATGCAAGTTTGGGGGAGTAGCAAAAGAAAAAGAAAAAGAAAGTGAAAAATCATTTGTGAGTTTTGCTCCCCCATGAAAAAGAAAAAATGTCAGGCGCCCTAGTTTCTGTTTCTTTTTTTTTTTTTTTTTTTTTGCATGATAGAAGAACTCCGACCTATTAGAGACTCTTAGCGAGTGTAAGGGGAAAACAAATGGAGAAAGTCATAAGACTAATCTAGGTTAGTACAAGAAACATTGGAAAAGTCTTGAACATGCTATTCGTTAATCTTATGTTCAATCTATTTTAAGATTTCTTCAAGGGTATGCGGTGCTTGCTTATTCCACTTGCATGTTTTCCATTCTATCATAAAAATTCCAAAATCATTGAGGCTTGAGCGATTCTATTTTATGCATCTTTCGAATTTATTTTGCTCGGGACTAGCAAAAGCTTAAGTTTGGGGGTGTGATAGCGGGCAGAAATGTCGCTATTTTAGTCCTGAATTATTAAGCTTTTAGGCGCTTTAATTGTGTTTTTATTGAAGAAATTTAATATATTTTGTTATTTTGTCTTTAGGAGCATATTATGGATTTTGGTGAAAAAAATGCCCAAAAAGGAGCCATTTAAGCCCAAATTCCATGCATGGGTCAAGGGGGAGTCCATGAAAGTCAACCATGAAGAAGAGGTCCAAAAAGAATTGAAGTTGGTCCAATTTCAAGCCCAAACCGCGCCTGCCCAGTTCTGAAATCTGCACAGCGTCGCGACGCTGTCCCATTTCTTGGCGAACAAGTTGGCTGATGTCACAGCGTCGCGTCGCTGTCCAATTTTCGGGCCTATAAAATGCGCCCCTTGGTGCCATTTTTTACCATCAATCATCCTTTCATTCCTTAATTCCTCTCTCTCTTTGGCTCCTTTGGAGCCTTCTCTCAAGGCTTCTTAGCCTTTTTGAGAGTTCTTTAGTGGGAAAATTTTGGGGAGTTTTGGGGAGCACTCTAGAGAGGCTCAAGGCATGCTCAGAGGGACTCCAAGCGTCAGCAACGGGGTCTTTGACGGTCATTTCCTTTCCTTTTATTTTGCTTTCATTTATGCTTTCCATTGTATATTTTGTGAATATTTTAGGTATGTATAGCGAAACCCCAATTTGGGGTCTTGAAATGAAATTATAGTTAAATATTGTTATAATTGCCTATCTCTTGCCCTTTTTACTAATTATTTGTATGGATGCTCGTAATGCTGTATGCAATCTGGCCAGTTGTGTATTGATTCGATTCTTAATGGAGACTCGACGGAGAGAAATTAGGATAGATCATAATCCATGCAACTAGTTTAATTTCCCTTCGTGACAGCGGGATTAGTTGATTAAACTTAGATTCCTAAAATGAATCAGAGCGTAATAATTAACGAATTTTAATGGCGCTAAGGACACTTAGGTTGTTAAAATGGATTAATTACAATTAGGGGAGACCGACAGGAGAACCTATGTGATTAACAGAGATTCTAGGTTTATAATTAGTTGGGCATCGAGATAGGATAATTGTAACAATGGTTTAGCTATTAATTGATTTTCAAGACCCCACTTCCCATTAAAAACTCTTTCTCCACATTTCATTTTTCCTTGATTGATCAAATTTGCTCTTTAATTGCTTTAATTTTAAATTCGCTTTAATTGCATGTTTTGGGTCCCTAAATATTATTTCTCCCAAGTATTTTTAGTGATCAAAGAGTCTATCGCTTTGCTTAAATTTCGCTTCGCCTCCCTGTGGATTCGGTACTCGAAATATTTCCGTTTTACTATTACTTGTGACGACCCATGCGCTTGCGGTGTTGGCAACAACAGTTGTTCATTTCAAGGAATGAGTTTCTGGACACAGTTACAGGCTGGTGAGATGACCCTTAAAGTTGGAATAGGAGAAGTCATCTCGTCTATTGCAGTGGGAGACATAAAATTATTCTTTTCAAAGGAACGTTACATTATATTAGATAATGTGTATATAGTTTTGAAAATTAAAAGAAATCTGATTTCACTATCTTGCTTAATTGAACAAGGTTATTCAATATCATTTTTTGTTAATAAAGCGTTCATAACTAAAAGAGGTATTGAAGTTTGCTCTGCAAACATGAAGAATAATTTATATGTTTTAAGACTAATAGAGTCTAAAGCTATTTTAAATCATGAGATTTTTAAAACCGCTGAGACTCGACCTAAAAAGCGAAACGTTTCTCAAGATACCTATCTTTAGCACTTGAGGTTAGGCCATATTAATCTCAATAGGATTGGGAGATTGGTTAGAAATGGACTTCTAAACAAGTTAGAAGATAACTCCTTACCTCCCTGTGAGTCATGTCTCCAGGACAAGATGACTAAACGACCTTTCACCGAAAAAGGTTATCGTGCAAAAGAGCTCGTAGAGCTCATTCATTCGGACCTCTGTGGACCGATGAACGTTAAAGCTCGAGGAGGGTACGAATATTTCATTAGTTCTATTGATGATTATTCAAGGTATGGATATCTCTACCTAATGCACCATAAGTCTGAAACCCTTGAAAAGTTCAAAGAATATAAAGCCGAGGTTGAGAACCTATTAGGTAAGACGATGAAAGCACTTCGATCCAATCGAGGTGGTGACTATATGGACTCAAGATTCCAAGACTATTTGATAGAGCATGGAATCACGTTCCAACTCTCAACCCCTGGTACACCTCAACAGGACGGTGTATCAGAAAGGAGAAATAGAACCCTGTTAGACATGGTTTGCTCAATGATGAGCTATGCTCAATTACCTAACTCGTTTTGGGATTATGTAGTAAATACTGCGGTTTATATTTTAAACGTAGTTTCCTCAAAGAGTGTTTTAGAAACACCATTTGAGCTCTGGAAAGAGCGTAAAGCTACTTTAAGACATTTCAGAATTTGGGGATGTCCAGCATACGTGTTAGAGACAAACCCAAAGAAATTAGAACCTCGTTCTAGATTCTGCTTATTTGTGGGCTATCCAAAGAGACTAGAGGTGGTTACTTCTTTGATTCTGAAGAAAGCAAAGTATTTGTATCGAAAAATACTACATTCTTAGAAGAAGACCATATTAGAAACCATGAGCCACGTAGTAAAGTTGTTTTAAGTGAATTATCTAAGGAAGCTACAAAAAGGTCAATAAGTGTTGTTGATCAAGCTAGTCCATCAACAAAAGTTATTGATGAAGCCGGCACCTTAGGTCTATCACGTCCTTCTCAAGAAATGAGAGTGCCTCGACGTAGTGGGAGGGTTATTACTCAACCTGATCGCTATCTGAGTTTAGCTGAAACTCCAGTCGTCATACCTGATGATGGAGTCGAGGATCCATGGACCAATAGATAGGCAATGAATGACGTCGACAAGGACGAATGGATTAAAGCTATGGACCTTGAAATGGAGTCCATGTACTTTAATTCCCACTGGGATCTTGTAGATCAACCTGAAGAGGTAAGACCCTGTTGCTATGACCGCAAGCGTACGGTTGCCACAAGTAATATAAAACGGTAAAGTACCGAGTATCGATTTCCACAGGGAGGATTACGAGTTAATCAAGATAATGGACCAAACACTAAAAATACTAAGATAGGATATTATTTAGGGACCTCAACTTGATGATAAGATGCAATAAAAAATTAAAGCAAACAAAGAAAAGTGATTAATCAAAGTGGCAAAGATGGAGAAAGAGTTAATTGAGAGGCGGGGTCTTGAAATTCGGATTATAGCTAACTAATTATTCTAATTATCCTATCTTGTGTCCGACTAATTATAGACCTACAATCTCTGTTTATTACATAGGTTCTCCTTTCGGTTTCCCCTAATTATAACTAACTCATTTTAATAACCTAAGTGTCCTTAGCACTATTAAACGGGTTAATTAATGAGTCCTGATTCATTTTCGGTCTCTAAGCCTAACCAACTACTATCGTTGTCACTACGAGCAGTTAAGCCTAGTTGAGTGGGTTATGATCTATCTTAATTTTTCTCCATCGAGTTTCCATTAAGAATCTAATCACTATAAAATTCGCCAGATTCTATAGAGCATTACGAGCACCCACACAAATAATCAGTATAATGGACACAGAGATAGGCAATTAAAATAATATTTAACTATAATCTTTCGTTCAAGACCCGTAATCGGGATTTAGCTATACATGAGTATCAAAACTTCCCGAATATACATACTAGACAGCATAAATGAGCAATTAAAGAGTTTAGGAGATGAACGATAGAGAAACCCCTTGCTTGCGCCTTGGATCCTCTCCGTTACAAGCTCCCAAGCACTCCAAAAATGCCCAATACAATATTTCTCACTTTCCTCACAGCTCGACCCTCAAGGGAGGCTCCAAGAGCCTTGAAAGAAATAAAGAAATGGATTGGAGAGTTGATTGATGATCGAAATGAGGAGTGAGCTGCGGTATTTATAGGGCTGGAAATGGGACAGCGTAGCGACGCTGTGACGTACTCATCTTGGGTGACAAGCCATCCCAACGTCGAGACGCTAAGGGGCAGCGTCTCGACGTTGACATTCGACCAGAACTTCCAGCTTGTATTTTTGGGTTGAATCTTGGGCTCTCCTCCATTATTTGGCCCAAATGTCTTCCATAATGGGTCTTGGGCTATTTCTTCTTGACCCAACTTGCTCTTCAAAGATTAACTCCAACAATTTGGGCTTCTTTTCTCTTCTTTTTCTCCAAATTTCCATAAAATCTCCTAGAGACCTAAATTACACAATTAAATAGATTTGTATGATAAAAACACAATAAAAGCACAACAAAAGCTAATAAATCTAAGGACAAAATAGCAACATTTATGTTTGCTATCACACCCCCAAACTTAAGCTTTTGCTAGCCCCGAGCAAAATAAATTCTAAAGATGCATGAAAAGAGTCGCTCTCGCCTCAATGACTTAAGAATTCTTAGGGGAATACGAAAAACATGCAAGTGGACTAAGCAAGCATAGCATACTCATGAAGAAATTTAAAAAATGAAGCTTAGAATTAACGAATAACATGCTCAAAACTTATCTAATGGCTCTTTTACTAACCTAGATTAGTGTTACGACTTTTTCCATTTGTTTTCCCCCTACACTGGCTAAGAGTCCTAACAAGTCGGAATTTCGCTTTCATGCAAACAAAGAAACTAGAGCGCCTGATTCTTTTCTTTTTCTTATGGGAATTCCCCAAAACTTGATTTTTATGATCCTAAGGGCACTAGCTTTCACTCACCGCTGCAGGGACCCATATCCCGAATTTAATCCTTGGATGATCCTAACTGATCACAACAGAGGCAGCTCTTTTTACCCCTAGTCTATTTTTCTCTTTTTGCAAGCAAAAATTATTTTCATTTCAATAGATAATCTTTTTTTTTTCTAGTGTTGCTTTTCTTTTTGCAGGCATAACATATTTTCTTTTCTTTTCACCTAGTTCTTAAAAGAAGTCAAACATAACTCCTAGTGCCAGAGACTAAGCCTATCGGAGTGACAACAAATTTATAAGAACCATAATAAGAATCTAGATTTTCAAAGATCTCAAAAGATAAGTTTATTCAATGCTTTAGACATTAATACTAAGCAAAAAAATTTCAAAATTTCACATTTTTCTACTATGCTCCCAAATTCCATATCATATAAACCATATCCCCCAAAAATTCAAAAACCAAATCCTTGGCTATCATCGCTATCCTAACATGCATCCAGAAGAATTTAAACTAAGCTCAAACACAGCGAAAGCCTCCCCCCCCCCCCCCCCCCCCCCGAAACTTAAACTAAACATTGTCCTCGATGTTTTAAAGTCAGAAAGCATAATGAGGGGATACTGATACTTCCCTGAGTCCAGGAGAAAATGTCCTCATCCTTTGGTGTCGGGAAAGCGCATCTTTTGGATTTCTCGGGGCTTGCTTCGTGGATCTTGCAAAACAAAATTGGATCATGAAGCAAGGGGGATTTATTAACCGCAAAAAGAAAAAATATCTAAAAATTTTAAATCCTTGGGTTGCCTCCCAAGCAGCGCTTCCTTTAACGTCTTTAGCTAGACGAGGCTCGGCACGCTCATGGAGGTTCGAAGTAAAAATTTTCATCCTCCTCTGGGCCTCTGATAAAATCTCATGCCGTAGCACACATCGCAAACAGGGGACTGAAAAACATCTCCCCTGACCCATCTTCTGAATATAAATTGTCAAAATAACTTTGCATAAAAAATCCTATCACATCAAAACTTTTTTCCAAATCTCTATTCACAAAACAATTATTCACAGAGTCATCCAGCATCAAAATATCTACCGGTCTCGGATCCTGGGGTTGTCTATCTACAAGGACTAACCATTCATCAGGCATAAACTGAACATGATCATGAGACTCAGTAACTACATCAAATTGTACAATGCTATCATCTAACTCATACTCTTCAGAATAAAAAATGTCATCTAATTCATGCTCATCCAAATTCAAGGCAGGCAAATCATACTCATGAAAATTTAAAATAGGCAGCTCAACATTATCCATCAATTCATTCTCAAACATTATATCATCGAAAAACTCATCAGGATCAAAATTATCATCATCCATAGGAAGGCCTTCTAACTCTAGGCCTAAGTTTAACTCTTCTTCATCATCCTCATCAGGTACAAAATCTAGGCCAACAGAAAAGCTGGTATGTATACTACAAACAGACTCATCATGGCCAAATATACTAAAAACTACCTTTTCATCATCTACAATAAGAGTCAACTTACCCGTATGAACACTAATTTCAGCCTTACCTGTGGCTAGAAATGGTCTACCAAGAATGATGGACACTTCTCTGTCCTCCTACATGTCCAGCACTACGAAATCTACGGGAAAAATGAACTTATTTACCTTCACTAACACGTCCTCCACGATCCCCAACTGGTGAGTAACTGATCGGTCCGCCAGCTGGAGGGTTATGTCAGTGTCCTTAAGTCCAGTAAGTCCAATCTTCCTAAAAAGGGAATAAGGCATAAGATTAATACTTGCTCCTAGATCACATAATGCCCTATCAAATGACACCTCTCCTATAGTACAGGGAACAATGAAACTCTTTGGATCTTTCTGTTTTAGAGGCATCTTCCCTAAGACTACTGTGCTACTATTTTTTTAAAATCTAAAAACTTCATTTTTCTTCAAAATTTTCTTGTTCGCAAGCATCTCTTTCATAAATTTCTCATAGTTTGGCATGTTAGATAAAGCATCTACTAGAGGTATATTAACAGTTAATTTCTTAAACATCACTAGAAACCTAGCAAACTGCTCATCTAACTTCACATTTTTAAATCTATGGGGAAAAGGCAACTCCTTGTAATCGAAAATTGGACATTCAATTCATATTTATGCATATTCAATTCTATTTTAATTATAACACACATTCCTAATGCATAAATAATTAAACACACTAAAGCGGATCAGTTTTGGCATCCAAACAAACTAACTAAGCTAAATTATTACAACAATAATCTTGAAAAGGGCTTGAACCATCTTGGAGTTTCCTTGAACCAGCCCCGAACTCTTTGAACAAACCGAATCCATCACCAAGAAGCTTGATCCGAACCTCCAATGCCTTCAAAAAGGACTAAACCGGATTGAAATTGCACGAACCAGACCAAAGAATGCACGAACCAGACTAAACTGCACGAACTGGACTGAACCACACATGTTGTCAGAATCCTGGTCCGAATCTCGGTTTGAATCTCGGTCCCGGTCCTGGTCCTGGTCTCATGCATCTCGGACGGGATCCCGGTCTGAATCTCTGCCAAGATCTCAACCGGGATTCAAACCAGAAATGCAAAATTTGCGATGCTCTATTTTTCTTTGCGGTTTCAGGGGCTCTTTTCGGCTTCAATTACATCCTAATCTCAAACTCTAATGACTCCAAATTTTAACAGACTCTCAAGCACTCATTAAAGCCCATATACATGTAGGCTATTACAATTTTCATCAATAATTGAAAGCTTAATTTGATGCCAAAACCGTAAACATCCACTTTAGCAACCATTCCATGCATTCATGAAATTCACCCACCAAAACCGAAAATAATGGAAATCAAGTGCCCAAACCACGCTCTGATACCAATTGATGGAGTGTACGACACTAGTGCAGAAGCGATTGACGATCTTAGGCACCGATTTTCATTAATTTCATGGATTAAAGCATGCTGAAAACAAGAACGAAAACAGAGCAACGTGAGCTAACCTCTTGGAGCTCCAAATTTGTTGATTCCTTTTGTTGTTTCTCTACACGAACTGGAAATGGACTACCGCTAGAGTCTTCCCCGCTATCCTCCGGCACCGAGCATGATGAATTTGAGGGGGAAAGAAAGTATATGTTCATGGGTTTTGAGAGCTTCAATTTTTGTTCTTTGAGAGATATCTTTACTGTTTTGTTTATGGAAAATGTTTCAGCATCTTCACATTTCTTCAAATCACTTATTTAAAGACAAAACATGCACCAAATTCACCAAGAATTGACAGCAAGTGCAAGGTGGATTTCTACATAGATTAGGTGTTTGATTTTTGGCAAATGCATGAAATGCATCACAAATCCACCACCTCTTAATTTTGAATTTTGAGTTCTATTAACTTTAATTAATCTTGTTTTTAAAATCAATCTTGAATAATTGATTTAAATACTAATTAATTTTCACAAAATTAATTTACAAGATAATTAACTTTTCAATTAATCATTATTCTTTAATTCAATATTTAAATATTGAATTAACTACATTCCCGATTTCTCTCAACAACCCGACAAATTTGAATCATTATTCATATTTATTTTAAAATATGTGTTGAATACATATTTGCATATTTGCAATATTTAAATCGTATTTAAATATTTTCAACTCTCTCTATTAAACTCGATTAAACCGACGAGTTAAATTATATCAAATATAACTAACAATATCTCCCGAATTTGAAAGTTTTTCAAATTCTTTCATCACTCTGTTTTAAGGATAATCTGTTTGAGCTAGCAGGGGGGCCTAATGGACCTACAGATCATGGGCTCCAACGATCCGAGATTATCTGGTTGAACTCTTTAAATCTTAGTTAACCAACATTCGTTAACTAACGAGACACTTTAGCAATAATTTTCATCAATTATTGAAAGCTTAATTTGATGTCAAAATGTTAGACATCCACTTTAGCAACCATTTCATTCATTCAGGAAATTCACCCACCAAAACCGAAATTAATGGAAATCAAGTGCCCAAACCACGCTCTGATACCAATTGATGGAGTGTACGACCCTCATGCGGAAGCGATTGACGATCTTAGGCATCAATTTTCATTAATTTCATGGATTAAAGCATGCTGAAAACAAGAACGAAAACAGAGCAACGTAAACTAACCTCTTGGAGCTCCAAATTCGTTGATTCCTTTTGTTGTTTCTCTACACGAACTCGACATGGACTACCGCTAGAGTCTTCCTCACTATTCTCCGACCTTAGAATGGGCTTTTGGGAACCCGAGCATGATGAATTTGAGGGAGAAAGAAAGTATATGTTCATGGGTTTTGAGAGCTTCAATTTTTGTTCTTTGAGAGATAGGTTTACTGTTTTGTTTATGGAAAATGTTTCAGCATCTTCACATTTCTTCAAATCACTTAGTTAAAGACAAAACATGCAAGACCAAATTCACCAAGAATTGGCAGCAAGTGCAAGGTGGATTATTTGTAGAACAAATCTTACTAACAACTCTTTGTTGATATATTTGTAGCTTTACTATATAACTTACTTAACACTCTCTAACTGCGTGGTTATGATTTCTAACGTGATCTTCTTTTAAGAAAGCAATATTTTGTTAATACAAATACTTTCTTTTGAAAGAAGATTCGATAACTCGTTTCTTTTGAATAACCTACAAATAGGTATCCTTTCGAATAAGGTTCCAGTTCCTTTTAGTTTGTCTCATATGTAGGACATCCCTAGGTTCCGAAACGACATAAACACACTTTATGCTCTTTTCAGAATTCAAATAATGTTTTCAGAAACATTATTTTGAGAGAACCATATTCGTATTTTAAACTACAGTCTTTACTGCATAACTCAAAAACGAGTTAGGCAACATATTATCTAATGAACCATGTCAAACAAGGTTTTGTTTCTCTTTACCGATATATTACTCTGTTGTGATGTACTAGGTATCGAGAGTTAGAACATTATTCCATGTTCTATCAAATAGACTTGGAATCTCGAGTCCATATACTCTCTACTTTGATCGGATCGATGCGTCGTTATCGTTTTACCAAATTTGGATCTTATCCTTAGCATTATATAATCTGAACTTCTCAAGAGTTCGGACTTATGACGCATTAGGTAGATATAGTCATACCTTGAATACTTTTCAGTAAAACTGATGAAATATTCATACCCTACTCGTATCTTTATATTCATCGGTCCAACAAGGATCTGAATGTAAGAGTTTGAAGGGTTCTTTGGCACGATGACCCTTTTTCTAGAAAAAGGTCATTTAGTCTTACTTTTAAGGCATGACTTATAGGGAGGTTATGAGTCGTCTTCCAATCTATTTTCGAAGCTCATCTTAGGCCAAACTTCAATCCTATTGATTTTCAACATGGCCTAACCTCATGTGCCAAAGACAGGTATCACAAGAAACACGTTGCCTTTTGGTTGAGTCTTAGTGGTTTAAATATCTCATAATTTAAAATCGCTTTAGATTCTATTGATCTTAATACATTTATGTTATTCTTCATTTTTGCAAAACAAATATTGGCCCTTTTGAAATGAACGGTTCATAAACAAAAGGTAACTGAATAGCCTTGTTCTAGCAAACAAGATATTGAAATCAAAATTTATTTTAATCTTAGGAACCATATACATTAAACAATATGTAACGTTCCTGAAAGAAGAATAATTTTATGTCTCCCACTGCCTTACCCAAGATAAACTCTTCTATTTTAACTCTAAGAGTTATCTTAACTAGTTCACAGCTAGCACTAGGAGCTCATTCCTGGAAAAGAACATACGTGATTCAATGGGTCCTGAACCGAATATCTAGGTTGAATCACTATTCTTACTAAGCATGCTTTCAAGACGAATAAATCATATTTCTAGTCTTGGATCATGTTCTTTTTGGCTAGGCAATTTTCTATGTTATATTTATCATGATCATTGTGAGAATGAAATAGATATAACATCTTGAGGACATATAACACTTTAAGACTGTTTCCATATCACTTTCCACGATTTAGTGTTTAAAGGTTAGTTGTATGTTTTATACTAATAACGAATTTGGCGTATAATAGAGGCATTTTATAGAACCTATACTTATTGCTGAAAACAAACAAACTTAAACTGGTTGTTCTAATTTTTGTTTTTAACCCTTTTACTAATCCAATGAATTTAGCAAAAGTAATTACGCGCCCTACGAATCATAATTCTTTTGCAACGATACTTCAGAGGTTCAGAGTAACTGCCACCGAGGGGTGGTCAGCTAGTCCTCCTCTGAATTGAGACATTCTTAACTAAACGTCAACACTATAATCATTCATATCTTGTTATTTGTTTAGTTACCGCTGTTTGGTCAAGAATAAGCTAACTATTAGTTTATCTTGTAAGTGCGACCCTCCATTTTTTAAATCTTAGAGAACGGCCCCAGTAATGCTACCGAATGGAAAAGTCAATGCTGGGAATGGCCCTAAGAAATCCTTTATCCTTATGGGGAGTTCACGACGCTACAATCCCTATGTTACAACCCTCCGAATGGTGTAGCAGCTCTAGGGCGTGCTTAGCAGGCGAACATAGAGACCTTGCAATTGTAAACCAATGGAAGAGACCGTAGGATGCGTTGACACGCTTCCTTCTCCCACTTACTATAAATACTTTCTCCATTCACCTTGATATTGATTTATGCAATAACCTTCTGAATGGAATGGTTACGTTAGTAAGTAACAAGAGTCTATGCATAAATCTCACCGTGTGAACTTTTAGGGAGAGCGTGAGAAGAAAGATTTATTTTCATATATCTTTTTCCTCTCACTAAGTATGTTAAAGATTAGGGTCTTTTACTTAGATAAATTCCGGCTAAACGAATCTATCTAAGTTAATGCCTTATATTTAACCTTTTTAAATAACGTTTTTATTCTAAAGGCGAATTAAACCCTTTTAATTTCCTAGTGACATTGCATGCTAATAAGACCATGGTTAATTCAACTCAGGTACTAGTCCATTTGCCCGGAGAGTTGCCTTATAACCAAAGCCTGATATCCTACTTAATATATTTTAACTCTAATAAAACACTGAGTAGGAAGCTCTTCTAATCCTATTAGAAAATAGTGATCTTAGGTCTAATCGATTTTAAACGTTTTAAAATTAATTCATACTACCTAAGATCTTATGTTAGCATGCAACTCTTTGTTATAGGTTTAATAGTTTCTATTCATTAACCTTATAACTATTATAACTTTTAATGAATTAATCCTATAACATGCTTCTAATGGTGATGAAAGCATATAACAATCAAAATTCAAGTTATAAAAATAAATCACCATTCACAAAGCTTAAACATTTTTTAAACAACCTATGTATAGGTGATTTCTAACGACATAACTATTACGCTATGATGTCTAGGTGATAAAACCTCACATCTCTCACGCATGCTCATAAAACTGGGTTAACCTAACTCAAGTACCGGTTCGATGCCCAGGTAGGAGGTGTTCTGTAAACCGTCAGCTTAAATATCTCCAGCCTTAGACAACATCTTGTAAGGTGAGTGCTCTTGTAACCTTAGCTATAGATGATATCGACCTATTCTATGCGAATTATTCGAGATTGGATTCTGTTAACCCTAAGTGAAAATGCATTTATGTTTGTTATAGGTTTTAACGTCTATCTCAATTTTTATAACAATTTATAATATAGACAACCTATAACATTCATCTATGCTAAGGTGGTTTCATGCTGCATGCTTGTTCGTTTTCGTTTATTAATATAACGCTTATATTTAAACATTCATAAAGGGAAAATAAAACAATCCAACATGCATCTATCATGAAACCTAACATGCATTCCTTTTATTATAACTCTTATAATTAATTACTAATGCATGAACATGCTTTCCTATGGTATAACTCTTATAATTAATTACTAATGCATGAACATGCTTTCCTATGGTGGGATTTTAAATCTATATGGCATACGTTATGCATATTCAATTCTATTTTAATTATAACATACATTCCTAATGTATAAATAATGAAACACACTAAAACGGATCGGTTTTGGCATCCAAACTAACTAACTAAGCTAAATTATTACAACAATAATCTTGAAAAGGGCTTGAACCATCTTGGAGTTTCCTTGAACCGGCCCCGAACTCTTTGAACAAACCAAATCCATCACCAAGAAGCTTGATCCGAACCTCCAATGCCTTCAAAAAGGACTGAATCGGATTGAAATTGCACGAATTGGACCAAAGAATGCACGAACCGAACAAAAATAGCACAAACCGGACGGAACCGCACATGCTGTCAGAATCCTGGTCCGAATCTCGATTTGAATCTTGGTCTCGGTCCTGGTCCTGGTCTCATGCATCCCGACAGGGATCCCGGTCTGAATCTCGGCCAAGATCTCAACTAGGATTCAAACCAGAAATGCAAAATTTGCGATGCTCTATTTTTTTTTGCGGTTTCAGCGGCTCTTTTCAGCTTCAATTACATCCTAATCTCAAACTCTAATGACTCCAAATTTTTACAGACTCTCAAGCACTCATTAAAGCCCATATACATGTAGGCTATTACAATTTTCATCAATAATTGAAAGCTTAATTTGATGCCAAAACCGTAAACATCCACTTTAGCAACCATTTCATGCATTCATCAAATTCACCCACCAAAACCGAAATTAATGGAAATCAAGTGCCCAAACCACGCTCTGATACCAATTGATGGAGTGTACGACACTCGTGCGAAAGCAATTGATGATCTTAGGCACTGATTTTCATTAATTTCATGGATTAAAGCATGCTGAAAACAAGAACGAAAATAGAGCAACGTGAACTAACCTCTTGGAGCTCCAAATTTGTTGATTCCTTTTGTTGTTTCTCTACACGAACTCGAAATGGACTACCGCTAGAGTCTTCTCCGCTATCCTCCGGCCTTAGAACGGACTTGTGGCAACCCGAGCTTGATGAATTTGAGGGAGAAAGAAAGTATATGTTCATGGGTTTTGAGAGCTTCAATTTTTGTTCTTTGAGAGATAGCTTTACTGTTTTGTTTATGGAAAATGTTTTAGCATCTTCACATTTCTTCAAATCACTTATTTAAGGATAAAACATGCAAGACCAAATTCACCAAGAATTGACAGCAAGTGCAACGTGGATTTCTACATAGATTAGGTGTTTGATTTTTGGCAAATGCATGAACATGCTTTCCTATGGTGGGATTTTAAATCTATATGGCATACGTTATGCATATTCAATTCTATTTTAATTATAACATACATTCCTAATGTATAAATAATGAAACACACTAAAACGGATCGGTTTTGGCATCCAAACTAACTAACTAAGCTAAATTATTACAACAATAATCTTGAAAAGGGCTTGAACCATCTTGGAGTTTCCTTGAACCGGCCCCGAACTCTTTGAACAAACCAAATCCATCACCAAGAAGCTTGATCCGAACCTCCAATGCCTTCAAAAAGGACTGAATCGGATTGAAATTGCACGAATTGGACCAAAGAATGCACGAACCGAACAAAAATAGCACAAACCGGACGGAACCGCACATGCTGTCAGAATCCTGGTCCGAATCTCGATTTGAATCTTGGTCTCGGTCCTGGTCCTGGTCTCATGCATCCCGACAGGGATCCCGGTCTGAATCTCGGCCAAGATCTCAACTAGGATTCAAACCAGAAATGCAAAATTTGCGATGCTCTATTTTTTTTTGCGGTTTCAGCGGCTCTTTTCAGCTTCAATTACATCCTAATCTCAAACTCTAATGACTCCAAATTTTTACAGACTCTCAAGCACTCATTAAAGCCCATATACATGTAGGCTATTACAATTTTCATCAATAATTGAAAGCTTAATTTGATGCCAAAACCGTAAACATCCACTTTAGCAACCATTTCATGCATTCATCAAATTCACCCACCAAAACCGAAATTAATGGAAATCAAGTGCCCAAACCACGCTCTGATACCAATTGATGGAGTGTACGACACTCGTGCGAAAGCAATTGACGATCTTAGGCACTGATTTTCATTAATTTCATGGATTAAAGCATGCTGAAAACAAGAACGAAAATAGAGCAACGTGAACTAACCTCTTGGAGCTCCAAATTTGTTGATTCCTTTTGTTGTTTCTCTACACGAACTCGAAATGGACTACCGCTAGAGTCTTCTCCGCTATCCTCCGGCCTTAGAACGGACTTGTGGCAACCCGAGCTTGATGAATTTGAGGGAGAAAGAAAGTATATGTTCATGGGTTTTGAGAGCTTCAATTTTTGTTCTTTGAGAGATAGCTTTACTGTTTTGTTTATGGAAAATGTTTTAGCATCTTCACATTTCTTCAAATCACTTATTTAAGGATAAAACATGCAAGACCAAATTCACCAAGAATTGACAGCAAGTGCAAGGTGGATTTCTACATAGATTAGGTGTTTGATTTTTGGCAAATGCATGAAATGCATCACAAATCCACCACCTCTTAATTTTGAATTTTGAATTCTATTAACTTTAATTAATCTTGTTTTTAAAATCAATCTTGAATAATTGATTTAAATACTAATTAATTTTCACAAAATTAATTTACAAGATTAATTAACTTTTCAATTAATCATTATTCTTTAATTCAATATTTAAATATTGAATTAACTACATTCCCGATTTCTCTCAAAAACCCGACAAATATGAATCCTTATTCATATTTATTTTTAAAAATGTGTTGAATACATATTTGCAATGTAAACCCGAGACTTTTCTTGGGTCATTTCCTCTTGTCATCTATTGTGAAAGTTGGACTTAAGTTGTGTGGTTTCATTGTTGAAGGAAAATGGCAAGCATTTAGTTCTAGTTGTTTTTTTTAACCTTGGAGTTTATTTAGAGAGAAGGAAAATGAAAGGAAAGGAAAAGAAGAAAAGAAAAGAAATGGGAAAGGAAAGAAAGCCAAAAAAAAAAAAAAAAAGAAAAGAAAGGAAAGTGGGAAAAGACAGCCGGAACCCACCACCGCCTAAGCCAACTCTTGCCCATTTTTAGCCCACTACCAGCCCATTTCTCATCATTTTTCATTCCAAAAGTTACAGAGCACTTGAGGGAGAGAGTGAAGGGAGAAGAAGAAGAAGAATTTCGTGGTTTGAGGTTGAAGAAGATAGGGAAAAGCTCATGCAAAGCCAGCCATTGCAGGATCTGAGATCAACCTGTCAACCTCTGGTTTTTTATTTGGTTTGAGCTACACAGAAGGAATCAAGAGGTGAGGTTTGATTTTCTTGAAAGTTAGTTCACGTTATAACAAATTTCATGAAGGAAGCTTGACCTAAATCGTATGAGAAGTTGATGGTTTTTGGAATGGAAAACAGAGCACAGGATTTTCGAGCAAACCAGGAGGATCTCTGGTGTTCTCTGGTGTTTTGAGCATTCTGGGGTGTACAAGTTGAATCATAAGCTCTATTTAGTATGGTTGGAAAGCTTATTCAATTATCTACAACTTCCATGAAGAATTTGTGAGCCAAACATGACTTGAAGTAGGTTTAATTTCAGGAGGAAGATAAAGGGTATCAGAGAAGCTCGAATCTGTGTTGTCTGATTTCGGGGCATTTCTGGACAAATTGGTTGAGAATCTCGTTTTCATTTCTTCAGGTAAGTTGTAGAGTGTTCGAAAATGAAGAGTTTGATGTGTATTTCATTAATTTTGGTTAAGTATTGAGGAATATATGGGTATTGGAAGTTAGGTTATAGAATCTGGAAAATCTGGAGAGTAGAGTGTGAATGTGATTCTTAATCCAATTGTTTAAAAATTCATGAGCATGGAAAGACAAAGCTATCTATGGTTCTAATGCTCGGTTTTGGTTATTTGACAGGCCAAGAGGAAATAGGTCGAGTCTACAAACCGGGGAACTAGATAAGACTGTGAGTGACAAAATGAATTTCGAAAATGTTCTTAAACGGTTGTTCATGATTATATGTTTTACATGTTTTCCTATGAATGATACATGGTTTTTATGAACGGTTTCAAGCATGAGTTTTGAGCTCAGATTTTCTAATGAGGTTTATATACGAGCACGTGGCTAATGACTTTATGAAAAGTAGTTGAAACGATATCTTTTAAAGTAAAGTGTTTGTTAGCAAGTATTTTTTTAAATGATTTTTCAGTTTTTCACGAGCAAGCTGAGTAAGCTTAAGTTTTACAAAAGATAACGATAAGCAGGCATGTTTTAATATTTTCATGTGATTTTCTGAGATTTCTATTGACTACATGACTGAGATATTGAGCCCGAGGCTATATGGTACCGTGTGCACACAGGTTATATTCCGTTGTTGACGTTGAGTGTACTCCGTGACAACGATGCTGTCGTGAGTGCTGGGCGGGCCCCACTACGACAAAGACGATGGGAGTGCTGGGCGGGCCCCACTACATCGTAGGACTAGTAAACGTTGGTTGTACTGGGCGTGCCCTACACAACGTAGATCGGTCATGTTAGTTAAAACGTTTGATATACTTGATATGCCTTGCTAGATTCTTAATGACGGACTTGCGAAATGTTTTCATTACACGTTTATGTTAAACGCTTGAATTGAGCATATTTATACGTTTAAAGGTTTATCACGTGTTTTGACTTCCGGATTTAGAGTTTTAAAGTTAGTCACTCACTGGGCTTCATAGCTCATTCTTTCAAAATGTTTTCCACTTTTCAGGTAGAGATCGAGCTCCCGGTGCCTGATACACTGCCAGCGTCTGCTGAAAGCTCCAGATCAAGCCCCAATACGTGGGTGGAGTTGTATATTGAGTCCGTTCATATTGTAAATGTTTTGTAAGGGTTGTATAATATCGTCCTAGAGGTCGTGGATGTATAACCCTAGTTGTATATGTTTTGGTCGTGATATCTATATCAGGTTACTTTCCAAACCAGGTTATGTCAAGGCTGCACCATGTGTATGTTGAAAGGTTTCCGTGGATTCCGCTGTGTGGTGTTTCATATAGAATGTTTTATATCTATGATTAGTATGTTTATCAGGTTCAACGTTTCAGTAGGGTCAACAGGGATCGTTAGAGGTGACGATGTCTGTTGGCTTCACGCCGTCTTTCGGGCTAAGCTAGCAGGTGGTCCGGGAGGGGGTGTGACATGCAATATTTAAATCGTATTTAAATATTTTCAACTCTCTCTATAGTTTAATACACAATTAAACCGACGAGTTAAATTATATCAAATATAATTAACAATATCTCCCTTAATCGAATTTGAACGTTTTTCAAATTCTTTCATCACTATGTTCTAAGGTTAATCCGTTTGAGCTAGCAGGGGGACCTAATGGACCTACATATCATGGGCTCCAACGATCCGAGATTAACTGGTTGAACTCTTTCAATCCTAGTGAACCAACATTGTTTAACTAACGAGACACTACATTATAGCCTGTAGCTGAACTCCCCTCACTGTAGATATATTTTTGTCCACTCGATATAACTGTGATTAGTAAGTCAATCCTTC
The DNA here is from genome assembly GCA_017139565.1 of Luffa aegyptiaca. Classification (NCBI taxonomy): domain Eukaryota; kingdom Viridiplantae; phylum Streptophyta; class Magnoliopsida; order Cucurbitales; family Cucurbitaceae; genus Luffa; species Luffa aegyptiaca. The sequence goes on along the minus strand of CM029405.1, from coordinate 16,937,830 downwards.
ACAGGTTGATCGTAACTATAGTAAGGTCAAAAGTCCGTTTTACCCCTATAGCACTTCTCGTTCCTTAAGCCTTCACTGAGTCCCTAACGAACAATTGGCTCGTGGTACGACCACTAAACCTAAAACCTCTCGGGCCAATGAGAGGGCGGTGAGCCTTTGTTCACGTCCCAGAGTCAGGATTAAGATCGAGTTACCTAGGTCATCGCTTGAAATAGTCAGTTTCACAGTAAATGACGTTATGAAGTGAAAGTGACTTATTTCGCGGTCCGATCTTATACAAACTCTTTTGCATAGGACGCCCCCACTCGCATGTCTCTACATGAACGATTTAGGATCACATCGTTTGTGTTAATACAAAGTGGGTCGCATCACATAGTTTTTCCTAGGATAAGGTAGTTGTTGGGTTTTATGCCCTAAAACTTGTAGATAGTGAATGTAAATAAATTTTATACTTGTATTTAATAAAGTGTTATTTAGTTTCTACAATAAAATGTTATTGTTAAATATTGCACTATTTGACCCAAATCCAATAAACTAAGATCCAAGGTTGTTTGTATGTAACTTGAACTAGTATGTGGGGACATACGGGAATCGATGTTCATGTAACAACCTAAAAGGTCTATAGTACAAGGATAAGGCTGGGTACCTTATCCTGGTGACACTATGGATACGACCCTCTTTGTATTATGATACAAACACAATGATCCAACGCATTCATGTAGTTGACATGCGAGTGGGGGTATCCTATGCAATGAGTTTGCATAAGACCGGACCGCAAAATAGTTAACCACTAACTGTAACACCATTAGTTGGCTTGGTTTCTATTTCACTAGGATGACCTAGACAACTCGGTCTCAATCCTGAGTGGATTATGGACTCCTGTTCACGAGGGGTTGTCCATTGATTTGTATGGGTGAGAGTGGCCAGCACGCCGACTCAATAAGCCTACCATTTTGAGGACAATACCGAGTGGGGAGCTGGGAACATAATCACACAAGATGGAATTCACTCATTCCCGACTCTAGGGTAAGTAGAGGTGTGTTCCCTTAAGTGGTGTCTCCGGGACTTGAACAATGGGCCCAAACCTCTCTATGGCACGAGAGGAACTTTTGTTTGTTGGTTGGACCTCAAACAGGTTGTTCATTAGAGGAGCACTGGGGACTTAAGGACTAAGATGTAAACCATGGTAAAACGGTAATGTGACCCAGCTGGGATACGAACACACGTGAAGGACTGACTTGTAGTATTGGTCGATATCCGTGGACACAGAAATATTCTGCAGTGAGAAGAGTGCAGCTGTGGGTCTTTAGTGGAGTGACCCACAGTTAACGAATGGAGACTAACGTGGTTAAAGAGTTTAAGCCGATTAGTCTCGTATAATTGGACCTTCTGATCTGTAGGTCCATTAGGTCCCACTGGTTGCTCGTAAAAAGACTTGAAGCAATTAAATATAAATTGAAAATGTTCAATTTATTTGGGGAATCAAATAATGTATGTTGATGCATTATAATATAAAGTTTATGAAACTTTATAATATAATTTTTGAATTAATTTCAAAAATTAATTCTTGAGAGAAAATATTTGAAAGAGTTCAAATAAATTTTAATATGAATTGGATTCATATTAATTTTAATTTTAATAAAACCTTTTCCTATTAGGAAAATGTCTTGGCCTTTACCTATATATAGGATCCCTGGGGTGGGGTGAAAGGCATCCCATTATCTCTCCTCCTCTCAGAGATCTCTCCCAAAAGACTCCCACAAGTCTCCTGCTTCAAGAAGTCTTAGAGATATACCAGTGTAGCCGATTGGTGGTGTTCGCACAAGAGGGTTGCTGCGTTTTCAATCTTATTGGCAAGAAAAGGAGAATTGATCAAGGCTTTCTACAAAAGTAAGTTTTTTATGAAATCCTTGATCACTAGGATCAATCTAGTTGATCTTTTACCATGTTTATAGCCTATGTACAGGCCATTAAATATAGATTTATTGCTGTAATATTTTGCAAATTGTATTGGTATTTCAATTAGAATCTAAGACTCTGAGTAGGTCCTGTTAAATTCATCCGCTGCGTGGGGCTCTTATCCCTTCAATTGGTATCAGAGCCAACTCAGTTGTTCTTGATTTTAAATTGAAATTTACAATTTGTTCTTGGTGGGATTTATGCATTATGAATGTTATTGTTTGCGTATAAATGGTTTCGATTAATTTGGTCATAGATTTACGCTTTCTTGAATGGTTCAATGTAAAGGCCCCTGCGTTTTTGGGCATATTTTGTAAATCTATTATCCTCTGTAAGTCCGGGTCTAGATTAGGGTGTTTCATGATGAAGATTGATTTTGCCTCCACAAAGAACAGTCGCTGGAATTTCCGGATTTTGCCTCTAGATGCAACAGCGTCGCGACGCTATCGCAATTTCGCAAAACGCAGGTATCGCGCGAAACAGATGAAATTTATATATATATATAAAACGGTTTATGTCCTGAAGAACGTGTCTGCTGTGTTGGATTGGCCTGCCTTCTATGAAACCAGGGGTCGAGAGTTTGAGCCTAGTCTGGTGCAGTTTGGGCGAATTATTTTTCTTTTTCACGGTTCTTCAGTTTTTTGTTCAGTTCTCGCTGGGTAAGGTGAAAGTTGACCGGTTCTTGACTAGTTCGAAGAGATTTGACCCGATTCATGCATTATTTGCACGGTTCAAGCATTTTTTGGCATTTTGGGGTCCGATTCGAAGCAGTTCGGGTCGGTTCGTGCGGTCTAGTCCGGTTCTGAAGTTGCAGAAGGATGTTTTAGGGTAAAATAGCTTAAATTATTGTAATTTATGTGTTTTATTTTATCCTAGGGGCCAATTAATCGGTTTATACGCTATTTAAATGCTTTATGGATGTCATTTAAATTTAAAATCCCACCTTAGGTTATAAAGCATGCTCATGCATTTTATATATATTATAATTAGTTATAATGTATGGATTGAAATGCATGGTTTATTTTCATGAGTTTTTAATATATAGTTGAGTTATATTAAAATCATGAAAAATGATAAGCATGATGCATACAATTACCTAGTTGAATATAAATAGTTATATTTAATAAAATTGTTTGCAGCATGCTACTTAGATTTACCATTTTTGGCAATAATTTAATTGTTAATTTATTAAAAATGGAAATCAAAGTTGCATTGGGCATGAAACATCCATAGCTTAATATAACTGTTATATTAATTTCATGCAATGCAAGGAAATATATATAGTTTTATTATATTAACTTGAATATGATTGTTAATTATTTTAAAACTATACTATGCATGATTATAGGACTAATCATTAAAATTTTGAATAGTTTAAAATTGATGATTAGAAACCGTCAACCTATAATAAAGATTGCACGCAAACATGGGATCATAGGTAAATGAATTAATTTTAAAATGTTTAAAATTAATTAGACCTAAGATCTCGTTAATTCTAATAGGATTAGAATTAAGTCTTGCTTAGTTTTTTAAAAATAGTTTTAACCTACTAAGTAGGACAAACATTACTATGATTATAAGGGAACTCTACCGGTAAAGTTTTGTCTAAGGTTGGGGGTACTTAAGTTGACGGTTTACGGAACACCTCCTACTTGGGAACTGACCCGGAGTACCGGAGTTGAATTAATCATGGTTAAATGTTAGCATGCAATGTCACTAGGTTTATTAAAAGAGTTTAATACACCTAGATCTTTAGAGTAAAGACTTTACATTACTATGGTTAAAAGGGAACTCTCCCGGTTACGTTCTGTCTAAGGCTGGAGGTATTTAAGCTAACGGTTTACGGAACACCTGCTACCTGGGAACAAACCTGGAACCTGAGTTGAAATAACCATAGTCATGTTAGCATACGGTGTTGCTAGGTTTGTTAAAAGTGTTTAATTCACCTTGAAAATTACAATTCTCATTATAATAGTTATAATAGGATTAGACTTAGATAAATTGAATTAGCCGGATTTATCTAGGTTAATAAACCCTAAAATATACGGTAGGTCACTTTAGTGGGAGGTAAAATCAAAACTTGATTTAAATCGAGTTTTTACTCCTACGTCCCTATATTCGCAACGTGAGATCCATGCTCGGCTTCGTGTCGTTTTAGCGCGACCTCCCTTCGGAAAGTGTTTGCATGAGTCAATAACAAGGTGAATGGGGAAAGTACCCATAGTAAGTGGGAGCGGGACACGTGTCAACGTATCCCTCGGTCTCCACCCATAGGTCACACCGTGAGAGTCTTATGATCCGCCTGCGTGTTGTCCTGGAGCAAACATCCCTTCGGAGGGCCTAATCATAAGATTCGTAACACCGTGAACTCCTAAAAAGGATAGGGTCACTTCGGCTAATTACCAACAGTTATCTTTCCCTTCGGTAGCCTGTTGGTGCGTGCCTCTAGGATCTGAAAGTGGGAGGGTTACACTTACAAGGATGAGTTAAGTGTGTTAACAAATCCTTGACCAAATAACGGTGGCTAATGCCTATAGGAATATGAGTTATTCCGGAATTAGAATTAGCTGAGAAGTGTCTCATTTCAAAGGAGGAGTAGCTGATCACCCTTCGGTGGCTGTTGCTCTAAACCTCTGAAACATCGTTGCAAAACTAAATCAATAGTCTTAGGGTTCTATGATTGCTTGTTTTTGCTAAACTGATTGGATTATATGCAATTGTTTGTATTGCTCTTGTAATGGGTTAGTGCGATAAATAATCAAGTGATTTGTTATTTCAGCGATTCAATGTTTTCATATGTGCATAGTCTTACGCCCATTTTATAAATAACGGTGATTATACAACAAATTTAAACGATTAATTTGTGGCGAATAATTTAAGATTAAGTCTTGACAGAGAAACGTTCTCATACCCCAAATGTTTAATTCATTAAGAAGTGTTATTAATGAATGTGACACTGAGCCTTGCTCAGCCAAAGAAGACTTGTCCAAAGACAGTAAATTCGATTTACTAGTCTTAGAAGCGTAATTTGTGAAGAATGATGATTCTACCCGAATACTTGATTCATAGTCACAAATCACGTTTGTTCTTCATTAAAAGGAATGAATTCCTAGCAATAGCTTCATGCTATTGAGACAACTCTCAAAATTTTTAATTAGAGAGGTTGTCTTGGCTGTAGCAATGGGGAACGTTAAGTTATTTTTCCCAGTGGGAGCAAATACATATTATTAGATAATGTGTATATAATTCCTAAGATCAAAAGAAATTTGATTTCTGTATCTTATTGGCTGGAACAATGTTATTTTTTACCTTTCCCTACTAACACAGTTCATTTCAAGAAAGGGAGTTAACTTTTGTTCAGCTGAACTAAAAAATAACATAAATGTTTTTAAGACTAATCAAGAGTAAGGCAGTCATAAACACTGCGTTGCCTGAGGCTGCTACTACTCAAAGAAATGAAAGGCAAAAGATTTCTCCTAAAGGAAAATACCTTTCTTTGGCACTTAAGGTTAGGACATATTTACCTCAATATGATTGGGAGATTGGTCAAGAGTATACTTCTAAGCAAGTTAGAAGATAACTCTCTACTACCTTATAGGTCATGCCTTAAGGGCAATATGACTAATAGATTCTTTTACTTGAAAAGAACTATAGAGCCAAAGAGCCTTTGGAGCTTGTACATTTGGATCCTTGTGATCCAACATGTTAAAGCAGTGGGAGGGCATGAATAATTCATCTATATTATAGATAATTATTCAAGGTATGGGTATCTCAACCTAATGCAACTTAAGTCTAAAGCTCTTGAGAAATTCAAAGTGGTTTGAGACTGAAGTTGGAAACTTGTTAGGTGAGATGATAAAAACACTTCGATCTGATCGAGGTGTAGAGTATTGTGGACTTGAGATTCCAAGACTATTTGATAGAACATGGAATTACATCCCAAATCTCAAACCCCTGAAACACCGTAGGAAAACGGTGTATCAGATAGGAGAAATAGAACCCTATTGAATATGGTTCGATTCATTATGAGCTATGCTCATTTGCCTAACTCGTTATGGGGTCATGCAGTGTTGACTGCAGTACATATTTCGAACAACGTTCCATCAAAAGTGTTTCTGAAACATCTTTTGAATTGTGGATAAGGCGTAAAAGTAGTTTACGTTATTTTTGGGGAGTCCAACACACGTGCTTGTGGCTAACCCAAAAAGAAATTGGAACACTGTTCAACAGTATACCTATTCGTAGGCTACCCCATGAAAACAAAAGATGTGGATACTTCTTCAATCCGCAAGAGAATAAAGAATTTGTACCGACAAATGCTACATTCTCAGAAGAATACCGCATAAGAGATAATAAGCCACAAAGTAAGGTCGTTTTAAGTAAATTAACTAATGAAGCTACAGAAATATCAACAAGAGTTGTTGATCAATCAACAAGGGTTGTTGATGATGTTGGACCTTTAACAAGAGTTGTTGATAAGGCCAACACAACTGGTTAGTTACATCTATCTCAAAAGTTGAGAGTGCCTCAATATAGTGGGAGGATTGTTCTACAATCTGACCATTACATAGGCTTAATTGAAGCCCAGATCGTCATACCTGATGATGAATTAGAGGATTCGTTGTCATAGAGCAAGACAATGAATGATGTTAACAAGAACCAATTAGATTAAAGTGATGGACCCAGAATTGAAATATGTGATTTCAATTCCATCTAAAATCTTGTAGATCTATCTAATGGGGTAACATCTATGGATTACAAATGAATCTACAAGAAGAAACGAGACATAATCTTATGGTTAGACTTATGGCAAAAGGGTTATACCCAGAGACAGGGGACTGTAAGAAATTCTTATCTCCTATCGTCATGTCGAAGTCTGTTAGAACTCTTGTCCATTTAGAATGGATGTATGGACTACCTTTTTGAATGGTAATCTTGAGAAGAGTATCTACATGTCTCTAGCAGAATGGTTCATTTAGCAAGATCAGAAGCAAAAGGGATTTGCAAGCTTAAGTGATCCATTCATGGATTGACCTAAGCAATTCGATCTTGGAATATAAGATTTGATACTGTGATCAAATCTTTTGGCTTTAACCAAGAACATTGATGAATCTTGTATTTATAAGAAGATCGTCAATAGTTTAGTAGCTTTATTAGTGTTGTATGTGATTGGTATCCTAGTCATTGGGAATGATGTAGGTTATCTTACTGACTAGTAAAATAAGCTAGCAGCTCATTTCCAAATGAAAATTTGGGAGAAGCTAAAGTTTGTTTTTCGGATCTAAATCGTTAGGAACCGTAAGAACAAAAAGCTAGCCTTGTCTCAAGTGTCTTATATCTACAAGATGTTAGTTAGATAGAAGATGCAGAATTCCTAGAAGGGTTCACCACCTTTCAGGCGTGGAATTCATTTTGTCTAAGAAAATGTTTCCTGAGACACCTCAAGAAGTTGAGGACATGAGACGAATGCCCTATGCAATAGGGATTGTCAGTAAGTATCAATCTAATCCAAGATTTGATCACTACAAAACCGTTAAGAATATCCTCAAGTATCTAAGGAGAAAGAGGAACTATATGCTCGTGTATGGGACTAAGGATTTGATCCTTACAGGATACACTCACATGGATTTTGAGACTGATAAGGATATCTGTCTGACATAAAAGAATTTCTAGGGGCCCAATTCCAAATGAAAGATTTAGGAGAGGCCGAATATGTTCGTGGAATCCAAATAATCCGGGATCAGAAGAACAAAACGCTAGCCCTGTCTCAAGCAACGTATATTGACAAAATGTTGTCCCGATATTCGATGCAGAACTCCAAGAAGGGCTTATTTCCTTTCAAGCATGGGGTTCACTTGTCTAAGGAATAGTGTCCTAAGACACCTCAAGAGATTGAGGATATAAGACAGATTCCCTACGCCTCCGCTATGGGTAGCTTAATGTATGCAATGCTCTGCACGAGGCCTGACATCTGTTATGTTGTAGGGATAGTCAGCAGATATCAATCAGTATCCATGGTCAAACTTTACAAAGGAGCTATAGTGTGGCATAATTACAGTCTTGACCATATAGGCCGAAAATGTAGCTCCTTGTGAAGCAACAATAGAGATTGTAAGGCTTAGAAAGTTCTTGACTGATTTGGAATGTGTTCCAAATGTGAACTTGCCCATCAGACTTTATAGTGATATAGTGGTGTTGTGGCAAATTCATAAGAACTTTGCAGCCCAAGACAAGCAAGCACATTTAATTAAATTGAAATATTCACGAAGGCTCTCTCAGCTAAAGGGTATGAGGGTCATCTAGAAGGTCTAGGTCTACGAGTTATGTACAAAGATGAAATCTAGGGCAAGTGGGAGAAATGTAATGGGTATAGTGATACCATTATGTAATGAGTATAGTGATACCATTATGTAATGGGTATAGTGATGCCCTAGTTTATTGTATTTGTACATTGTATATGTTTTATACACGTATTTATACACCCACTGCTGAATAGATTGTTGTACATCCCACTAAAGTAGAGTTTTTAGTTCAAGTGGGAGCTTGTTGGGTTTTATTCCCTAAAACTCGTAGATAGTGAATGTAAACAAATTTTATACTTGTATTTAATAAAATGTTATTTAGTTTCTACAATAAAATGTTATTGTTAAATATTGCACTATTTGACCCAAATCCAATAAACTAAGATCCAAGGTTGTTTGTATGTAACTTGAACTAGTATGTGGGGACATACGGGGATCGATGTTCAAGTAACAACCTAAAAGGTCTATAGTACAAGGATAAGGCTGGGTACCTTATCCTAGTGACACTATGGATACGGCTCGCTTTGTATTATGATACAAACGCAATGATCCAACGCATTCATGTAGTTGACATGCGAGTGGGCGTATCTTATGCAATGAGTTTGCATAAGACCGGACTGCGAAATAGTTAACCACTAACTGTAACACCGTTAGTTGGCTTGGTTTCTATTTCACTAGGATGACCTAGACAACTTTGTCTCAATCCTGAGTCGATTATGGACTCCTGTTCACGAGGGGTTGTCCTTTGATTTGTATGGGTGAGAGTGGCCAGCACGCCGACTCAATAAGCCTACCATTTTGGGGACAATACCGAGTGGTGTCTCCTTCCCGACTCTAGGGTAAGTAGAGGTGTGTTCCCTTAAGTGGTGTCTCCAGGACTTGAAAAATGGGCCCAACCCTTTCTATGGCACGAGAGGGACTTCTGTTTGTTGGTTAGACCTGAAACGGGTTGTTCATTAGAGGATCACTGGGGACTTAAGGACTAAGATGTAAACCAGGGGTAAAACGGTAATTTGACCCAGCTGGGATATGAACACACGTGAAGGACTGACTTGTAGTATTGGTCGATATCCGTGGACACAGAAATATTCTGCAGTGAGAAGAGTGCAACTGTGGGTCTTTAGTGGAGTGACCCACAGTTAACGAATGGAGACTAACGTGGTTAAAGAGTTTAAGACGATTAGTCTCGTATCGTTTGAGCTTCTGATCTGTAGGTCCATTAGGTCCCACTGGTAGCTCGTAAAAAGACTTGAAACAATTAAATATAAATTGAAAATGTTCAATTTATTTGGGGAATCGAATAATGTATGTTGATGCATTATAATATAAAGTTTATGAAACTTTATAATATAATTTTTGAATTAATTTAAACCCTAAACCCTAAACCCTAAACCCTAATTTAAAAAATTAATTCTTGAGAGAAAATATTTGAAAGAGTTCAAATAAATTTTAATATGAATTTGATTCATATTAATTTTATTTTTAATAAAATCCCTAAGATTAAATATATGATATTTAATTGGGTAATTAATTAATTATGGAATTAATTAATTATTTATTAAAATTAGATATTGTTAAGATAATAGATTTGAACTTATTAATAGACCTTTTCCTATTAGGAAAAGGTCTTGTCTTTTACCTATATATAGGACCCCTGGGGTGGAGTGAAAGGCATCCCATTATCTCTCCTCCTCTCAGAGATCTCTCCCAAAAGACTCCCACAAGTCTCCTGCTTCAAGAAGTCTTAGAGATATACCGGTGTAGCCGATTGGTGGTGTTCGCACAAGAGGGTTGCTGCGTTTTCAATCTTATTGGCAAGAAAAGGAGAATTGATCAAGGCTTTCTACAAAAGTAAGTTTTCTATGAAATCCTTGATCACTAGGATCAATCTAGTTGATCTTTTAGCATGTTTATAGCCTATGTACAGCCCATTAAATATAGATTTATTGCTGTAATATTTTGCAAATTGTATTGGTATTTCAATTAGAATCTAAGACTCTGAGTAGGTTCGGTAATACTTTCCGCTGCGTGGGGCTGTTATCCCTTCAGTACCCAGTCTTATCCCTATACTATAGACCGTTTTAGGCTATGTACTTGAACCTGATCCATTTTTATGTCACTACATAAAGTTCGAGTGTTTCATATTATAGGCATGGATTCTAGATTATTGGATTTGGGTTAATAAATACATAGATAAATTAATCTTTCAACAACCAGATTATAAACTATTCCATTAACGTTTTATATCTAACTTTGTTACATTTACTATCCACGAGTTTTAGGACATTACCCCAACAAAATTGGAAACAACCTTAGTCTTATAGCGTCCGTCGAAACTCCGTTCATCTTGACCGTCCCACAAATCTCGAGAAAGGACCGAAGATGGGAGTGAGGATCTTCTGAAGGATGTCATTTAAAAGAACAGTCCCTCAGCATTTGGATCAACCCCATCTTCAGTTCGAAATTGTTCACCTGTATGGGAGCATAGACGATACCAGAATTTTCGGTTGGGAGAACCGACTGCAAAAAATCTCTAATAGCCCTTGATGCATTATCTTGTTGGGCCATCTTTTCCGTCAATCTTTTATCTCTACAAATAGCTCTAATCATTCTATCGATTTCAAAATCTAAAGGAAACAGATTAGCCTCCTTATCACTTCGCATACACAGCCCCCAAGCTAATCAAAGTAAAAAAAAAAAAAAAAAACTAGTCACAAAAAGAATAAAAGAAATTCAAATATTTACACCTTAAATTAATATTCAATCCGTTCTTTTTAATGTCAGAAAATTATGTCGCCTAAAACAAACCTCCCCGGCAACGACGCCAAAAACTTGTTTCTATGACCACAAGCGTACGGTTACCTCAAGTAATATAAAACAGTAAAGTACCGAGTATCGATTTCCACAGGGAGGATTACGATTTAGACAAGATAATGAACCGAACACTAAAAATACTAAGATAGGATATTATTTAGGGACCTCAACATGATGATAAGATGCAATAAAAAACTAAAGCAAACAAAGAAAAATGATCAATCAAAGTGGCAAAGATGGAGAAAGAGTCAATTGAGAGGCGGGGTCTTGAAATCCGGATTATATCTAACTAATTATTCTAATTATCCTATCTTGTGTACGACTAATTATAAACTTAGAATCTCCGTTTATTACATAGGTTCTCCTTTCGTTTTTCCCTAATTATAACTAACTCATTTTAATAACCAAAGTGTCCTTAGCGGGTTAATTAATGAGCCCTGATTCATTTTCAGTCTCTAAGCCTAACCAACTACTCTCGCTGTCACTATGAGCAGTTAAGCCTAGTGGAGTGGGTTATGATCTATCTTAATTTCTCTCCGTCGAGTTTCCATTAAGACTCTAATCACTATAAAATTCGCCAGATTCTATAGAGAATTACGAGCACCCAACAAATAATCAGTATAATGGACACAGAGATAGGCAATTAAAATAACATTTAACTATAATCTTTCATTCAAGACCCGCAATCGGGATTTAGCTATACATGAGTATCAAAACTTCCTGAATATACATACTAGACATCATAAATGAGCAATTAAAGAGTTTAGGAGATGACTCGTAGAGAGACCCCTTGTTTGCGTCTTGGATCCTCTCCGTTACAAGCTCCCGAGCACTCCAAAAATGTCCAATACAATATTTCTCACTTTCCTCAAAACTCGACCCTCAAGGGAGGCTCCAAGAGCCTTGAAAGGACTAAAGAAATGGATTGGAGAGTTGATTGATGATCGAAATGAGGAGTGAGCCGCGGAATTTATATGGCTGGAAATGGGACAGCGTCGCGACGCTGTGACGTACTCATATTGGGCGGCAAGTCATCCCAGCGTCTCGATGCTAAGGGCAGTGTCTCGATGCTGACCTTCGGCCAGAACTTCCAGTTTGCGTTTTTGGGCTAAAGCTTGGGGTCTCCTCCATTATTTGGCCCAAATGTCTTCCATAATGGGTCTTGGGCTATTTCTTCTTGACCCAACTTGATCTTCGAAGATTAACTCCAACAATTTGGGTTTCTTTTCTCTTCTTTTTCTCCAAATTTCCATAAAATCTCTTAGGGACCAAAATTACACAAATAAATAGATTTGTATGATAAAAGCACAACAAAAGCTAATAAATCTAAGGACAAAATAGCAACATTTATGCTTGATATCAGACCCATAGGTTGCAAATGGATCTACAAGAGGAAACGAGACGCAACTAGAAATGTACAGACATTTAAAGCTAGACTTGTGGCAAAGGGTTTTACCCAACGGGAGGGGATTGACTATGAAGAAACCTTCTCCCCTATTGTCATGCTGAAGTCAATAAGAATACTTCTATCCTTCGCCGCATTTTATAATTATGAAATATTGCAAATGGATGTCAAGACTGCCTTTCTGAATGCCAATCTTGAAGATCAAGGGAATGAAAGTCTCCACGCAGCAGAAGCGCATCGAAAGGACCTTACGCCGTACATTAATTAACATTAAAATACCGTTACGAAAAGGCAAAATAAACTTTAAACATACTTTAAAGTTGCTGGAAATTGCTATAAACATAGTTGAAAATTAAATCTAATTTATTTTTCATGCTTTTCTAAAGAAACGGGAAAGAACCGTTACAAACCTTCGTTGTAGACTTGACCGTTCTTCGCCAACGACGCTTCAACGAACGAAAACGCAGCAGCCTCCTTGTAGTTTCTTCGCTGGAAAATTCTTCTTCAAAGACACAATAACCACAGAGGTTACACTGGTATGTCTCTAAGTCTAGGAGGCAAAAGACTTGTGGGAGTCTTTCTCTAAGAGGGAGGCTAGAGAGAATTCTAGGGTCTTGTCTTGTGAGTCTAAGAGCAAAAGGGCTATTAAACCAATTAAGTCTAGTGTTCTATTTATAGAAGAGTGGCCATGAATAAAATATTCAATTAAATCAATCTTTTCCAAAATTTATTCAATCTTATTCCTTAATTAATCAATCCAAGATCAATCAATTCAATAATTGATTAATCTTTTCCATAAATGACTAATTACTTCCATAAGTGATTAGATCATTTCCATAAATGATTAATCACTTCCATAAGTGATTAATTATTTCCATAATTAATTAATCTAACCACCAATTAAATATTACATATTTAATTTCTGGCCTTGAATTAATTAATTTACCCAAATAGATTTTAGGCCTTAAAATTAATTAATTCATATTTGAACTCTTTCAAAACTTCCATAAATTTAATGTGACTCAAATTTATATTAATATTTGAATTTCTTCAAATATTAATTTCTCTCATAATAACATATCAATATATATTATATTCTTTCCCTTAGTAAATTGAACATTTTCAATTTACATTTATTACTTAGTTGCCTCAAATTACTTTATGAGCTACCAGTGGGACCTAATGGACCTGCAAATCAGAAGCTCCAACGATGTGAGATTAATTGGTCAAACTCATTAACCAAATTAATCAATATTCGTTAACTGTGTGTACATTCCACTATAGACTCACAGTTGCACTCTTCTCACTGTAGACATATTTTTTGTGTCCACGGATATAGACCAATAACGACTAGTTAGTCCTTCACGAGTGTCTGTAACACCAGCTGGGTCAAATTATCGTTTTACCCCTGGGTTACTTCTATTTCCTTAAGTACCAGTTCTCCTCTAATGAACAACCTGTTTGTGGTCAAACCATCAAACAGAAAACCCTCTCGTGCCATTGAGAGGGTAGGGCCCTTTGTTCAAGACTCGGAGTCACCACTTAAGGGAACACTCATCTACTCCCCTAAAGTCGGGAAGAAGTGAATTCCATCTTGTACGATTATGTTCCCAGCTCCCCACTCGGTCTACTACAAGAAAATGTGTTTTTAGTGACAAGTTCTTAGTGACGTGGCCAAAATAAGTCGCTAAAGGTGACTTTCAGTGGCATCGTAAACCAGATGTCACAATTACATATTTTCAGTGGTGCAATAAAATTAGATGCTGCTAATAGTTTCAGAGACGCATAAAACACGCGCCACAAAAAAGTTTATTTTTAGAAACATGTTTACCACGTTGCTAAAAGATATTTTTTGAGTCACTAAATATTAAAACATTAAAAAAAAGTTAGGCTGCGTTTTTCCCCTTTTCCCTCTTCTATTTTCAGCGTTTTCCCTCTCTCACTCGATTAAGGCCGTCACACTTTGGTTCCTCTCACTCGTTGAAGCTCGCCGCCGCCGTCTCACTCGTTGAAGCTCGCCCCCGCCGTCTCAGGTTTTTTCCCTTTTCCCTCTTCTATTTTCAACCATCGCCCCAACCCTCTCTCACTCGATTGTAACCCTCACTCGATTGAAGGTGGTCGCTGAAGCTCCAGTCGCTGAGGTTGCATACGTCGTCATCGAAGCTCAGGAAGCCCGTGTCCAATTGATGCAAGACATTCTGCTTTTCTTCAAAAAGTTTAACCATTCCATCAGTAAGGATCTCTATTTTGTTATTGACGATATATCCACCGAAGACTCCTCAGCTGTGGGTGTCCTTTGGCATTTAGGTGTATATATATATATTTAATTATTTATCTTTCATAAATGCTCTCAGATACAATTTAAATAAGAAAGGGCAGGCAGGACTATCTCTTTTGCATTTTTCCTGTGCACTATTGAGTTATTTGGAGTGTTTAGCATGACAGTGATTGTTGTTGTTGGAATTAATTACAGAATGGAAAGGGAAAGAGTTTCCTTTTAGTAAGGGATGCAGCTTTTATCGCTTGGTTGTTGCTGATTGCAAGAGACAAATAATGTACGTAATATTTCTATTTTCTTCCTTTCTTCGGTGAGAGGAAGCAGCTTAGTTGCACGAGACAATGTAGACTATTGAGCCTACAAAGATCAAGCTTTAAATTGGTCTACTAACTTTGTTTTTTACTGGCCTTCTCTCAATTAACAGCTATGCACGAGACAGTGTTGAGCCTGCATTCAAGCCTGGGGAGATGGCTTTGGTATGTAATGTTGCTTTCTATCTTGTTCATAAATGTGGTGGCCCGTCCTATTACTTTTTACTTTTATAAGTGCACGTCCTATTAGTCTAATCATATTTGTAGGTTTTGACTGTCTTTTAGGAAGCCAAATAATCTGAGTAATTTAAAATTTTGAGGATGGTTTCTTTAATATGTTTCTTTAATATGTTTGGGACATATTAGCGTATGATCCATTAACTTGAAGTGTGAAGTTTATCCATTCCTTAACTTGTATTCTGCCTAGTTGCCGCAAGGTACGGTGTTTGGAAGGTTTTTAGGATTCATAGTATTTGAGATGATGAGCTGTCTTTGTTTATAGAAACAACTAGCAAGCCCTAGCTCGGATGAAGAAGTGTGGTTTGATATGAAGGAATGTTTAACCTTATGTAGTTAAGGGAGTTTGTTTATGGTTTTAGATTATCAGCATCATAACTTTCATAAACTCATGTGAAATATCCAAAGATTTAATTTTTCAAGATAGTCGTTACCATGATTATGGTGTTTTTGTCAATTTTTTTCTATTTCTTGGATGGTTACATTGATAAATAATAAAAATTAGGCTTCAAATTCTAGCACATAGCTCCTGAGATTTTTAAATGCTTGATAGATGGTTCATTTAAATTGAAATACGAGACTCATCTAATTCAAATGAGCATCCATGGTGATTTAAAAAGTGAGACGATGGTCTTTATTATGTTATCAGGTCAACTTAATAATTCTTTCCCTACTTTATGGTCTCAAGATATCTATTAAACATGCAAATTTTCTTTTGCAATGATTTCTATCATAAAACTACAATTATGCTTAACTGTGTCATTCATATTACTTGCTCCACTTTGAGAGCTTAATGTTCTTGTTGCACCTAAGTTATTGTGTTTAGGGAGTTTAATTTTGTTGAGTTGTTTAGTTGAATTGTTCCATTTGCAAAGTTGAGTTTCTAAGTTGTAGTTGTTAAGTTGTTCTATTTGGGGGTCAATACCTTGTTGCACTTAGTCCTTTTAACTAGTTATTGTGTTTTTTAAAGTTTAGTTTAACTTATTTTCCATTTAGTTGTTGTGTTTAGGAAGGTCGATACCTATTTGCACTTAAGTATTTTAACTAATGTAGTTGTGTTTAGGGGGTGGTCAATACCTTGTTGTACTTAGTTCTTTTAACGAGTTTACTTGTTTTCATTGATATGTTTAGTTGTCACGGTGTGGTTGAGTTGAGTTTGATTGCAAATGGCTTTCATGATATTTGGGATAAGTGTTTAGGGAGTTTATTTTTGTTGAGTTGTTCCATTTGCAGAGATGAGTTTCGTTGTTTGATTTGTTAAGGTATTGTGTTTAGGAGAGGGGGGGGGGGGTCAATACCTTGTTGCACTTAAGTTATTGTGTTTAGGGAGTTTAATTTTGTTGAGTTGTTTAGTTGAATTGTTCCATTTGCAAAGTTGAGTTTCTAAGTTGTAGTTGTTAAGTTATTCTATTCGGGGGGTCAATACCTTGTTGCACTTAGGCCCTTCAACTAGTTATTGTGTTTTTTAAAGTTTAGTTTCACTTATTTTCCATTTAGTTGTTGTGTTTAGGAAGGTTGATACCTATTTGCACTTAAGTATTTTAACTAGTGTAGTTGTTCTGATGTTGATAAGTTTAGTTTCATTAAGTTCTTATAAATTTAGTTTCACTCTGTTTCTCTGTTTGTGGAGTGTTGCTTTTTTGTAAAGAGAGTGAATCTTTTCTGATCGTTTGAGACCATTTCTTAGGTACCCAATTTATCATATTCCCATGGGGAGAACTATCAAGGACTTGTCCACTTGCTTCTTCACTTATCACACTCTATCATCTTCATTTTAAGGTACGATATGTTATTCTTTCGATATTTATCGTGGAGAAATGACATTAGATAGATTTGAAGACAGGAAACTTGGTCTTGTGTTTGGTTCCTTTGAGCATGAGACAACTTAAGCTGAAATATTAGTCACATAAAAGTAATTTTGTTAGCCTTTTTTACTGTTTGTGATTTGTGATGTAATTGAATTTGATTAATGTTGTTTCTTTGTTTCTTTGTTGAATCAATGTTCTTCACTTAGAATGCTATTAAGAAATGACATAAATGTATAGGCATCCACATTCTTTTTAAGTTGCTATTGAAGTCTTGTGAGCTGTTCTTGAGGATTTTTTAATCAACTTTTAAAAAAATAATAATAATAGCATTTAATTAAATGCATTTACCTTTTCATTCCTAGCTAAGGTATGATATCAAGGCCGAAGTTGCAATTGATTCATGTTTGAAATCTTTTCTTTTTCCCGTGCTTGTTATTTTTAATAAAGCATAACTTAATCAGTATGGCTCTTGCCAGGGAAACTCCAAAAGAATTTTATCATTTAATTCTTTGACTTTGAATGTTAACACTATTAGACTTTAGGTTGCTTATGCTATGACAATATGGAAACAAGTGAAGCCAACCCTTGCAGCAAACTTGTGGAATGAAGCTTTGAACATTAGACTTAGAACAAAGGTACTTATAATGCTTATCTAGTTTAAATGAAGAAAGTTTTTATAAGAAATGGACGATTGTGGAGTTGAATATTTGAATTAGTTATTTTTCTTTCATATTTATCATATGTAAAATATTGGAAAGATTTTTACTCTCAACTAGATAGAACTTTCTTATTAGGTTCATTCTTGTCGTAATAGTATTTATATTGTCTTGGGGTAGAGGAATGACGACCAACAAACTTCGTTCTTAGAGGCCTTGAATCAAATTTGCTCCTTTGGTTGGTTTTAATATGAATAGATTGGTGAGTGTTAAAGGACCACAGATTTTGTGTGTTTGACTTGAATGATAGCTTTCATTCAAATTTGTCGGGGTTCTTTGTTGGTTCTGGATTTGTTTTTGGTTTGGTCTTTAAGGTGGACTTCGATTTTATTGATGCATATACCACCCTCTCCCTCCATTTGACCATGAAGAATTTGAACTTTAATTTTGATCATTTGTTAGTGTGAAGAAGTTTGCTGCCTAACCTTAAAATGACGTTACCGTCTATTATCTTATTATGCACTTTTTCCTATATGGTTCATACAACTGGTGTGTCCCTATTGAAACTATTGTTTTTTTTTTTTCTTTTTTCATGTGTATTCACTTATCCCTCTATGGTCCATGTTTTCTTGGTGGTTGTAAACTTTTTGACTTTGTTTTTAACACTTTGCAGATCCAAAAGAGGACTTGAGGAAAATTGAAAATTATTTTTTATGCTGGATTAGTCATTTTTTTATGTTTAAATTAAATCGTTTATCTGCTGTTTTTTCCTCTCCAACGCTAATATAGTGGCCATTTCTCTTAGGTCTCGTCTTTGTATCAGTTATGTATAGAGAAATGTTGAGGAAATTCTAGTTGTTGCTTTTTGTTTTCTCCAGTTCATAATAGTAGTTCTATTAATATCATTTTTCATCACATAGCTCCAAGTTTCCTCAATTGGTGGATATAAGGTAACAAAAGATGTAAGATTTTTTTTTTTTTTTGCACGCTTTCTCACTGATTAGATATAATGTAACAATTGATTGTTCTTCATTCACTATCACAGTCTGAGGAAGACTTAAATGACAAGCTTCACTCAACCCCCCCTCTCTATCTCTCGATACTAGCAATTTAACAATGTGATAGTGTCTGAATGGTTTCTTGGTTGTAGAATATTTATGATTATGAAACCGTGTTGGTGTGTGTATTCGATGAGTCACAAAATAATCCCTATTTTTGGTATTGGACAACAAGATTTATTGTCGTTGAGATATAATGTGGTTAGAGTTAGACAACTGTTTGAAGATGAGAACAGAAGTTTCTGGACAATCATTGATGGGCTTAATTCCTCCAACTCTTATTTGCAGGACATCAGCAGATGATATCAAGTCTCTTAGACTTGTAACTGCGATTAAAACACCATATCTTCCCGATGGTAGATTTGATATAGAAGCTTATGATGCCTTGGTGAACCGTCAGATTGAAAATGGAGCTAAAGGTGTGATTGTGGGTGGCACAACTGGTGAAGGTCAGTTGATGAGCTGGGATGAACACATAATGCTTATTGGTCACACTGTCAACTGTTTTGGTGGATCAATCAAGGTAATAGGCAACACTGCATGCTTATGAGCAGGGATTTGTAGTTGGAATGCATGCTGCTCTTCATATCAATTGCTTTAAATGTAGGGGGTGGGTTGTTGCTTAGAGATTAAATTATTCATAAGTTTAAGTTTACTTAATTTTGTGGTTGTTTAGCTTAGTTTGTTTCGATAGCTTTTAATGAGTTGTTTATCAATTATTTAATCTCAAGCTTACATATTTTATTTCCTTTTATTTTTTCAGCTTGGATGCATGAATGGTTTCGACAAGGGTCCCCTTTTTTGTATGGAAATGTGAAGAACGTAGGTTGGTTTTTTTGTTTGTGATCTTTTGTTAGTTATTTTGATGTGTTGTGAATCATTTTGTTAAGCAAACTTCTTCACCTAGACTTGAGATCATTTTAGAAAATGATCAATTTGTATTACATTCTAGACATGTTTCTTGATTGTGGTTAATATGAAGTAGTGCATTTTCACTTTAAATTGGCATATTACATTTTTTATTTGATTAATTGTAGAATTGTTAATGTCACAGCCCCTCCCGGACCACCTGCTAGCTTAGCCCGAAAGACGGCGTGAAGCCAACAGACATCGTCACCTCTAACGATCCCTGTTGACCCTACTGAAACGTTGAACCTGATAAACATACTAATCATAGATATAAAACATTCTATATGAAACACCACACAGCGGAATCCACGGAAACCTTTCAACATACACATGGTGCAGCCCTGACATAACCTGGTTTGGAAAGTAACCTGATATAGATATCACGACCAAAACATATACAACTAGGGTTATACATCCACGACCTCTAGGACGATATTATACAACCCTTACAAAACATTTACAATATGAACGGACTCAATATACAACTCCAACCACGTACTGGACCTTGATCTAGAACTTTCAGCAGACGTTGGCAGTGTATCAGGCACCGGGAGCTCGATCTCTACCTGTAAAGTGGAAAACATTTTGAAAGAATGAGCTACGAAGCCCAGTGAGTGACTAATTTTAAAACTCTAAATCTGGAAGTCAAAACACGTGATAAACCTTTAAACGTATAAATATGCTCAGTCAAAGCGTTTAACATCGTGTAAGGATAAAGGCTTTCTAAAACATTTCGCAAGTCCGTCATTAAGAATCTAGCAAGGCATATCAAGTATATCAAACATTTTAACTAACATGACCGATCTACGTTGTGTAGGGCACGCCCAGTACAACCAACGTTTACTAGTCATACGATGTAGTGGGGCCCGCCCAGCACTCCCATCCTCTTTGTCGTAGTGGGGCCCGCCCAGCACTCACGACAGCATCGTTGTCACGGAGTACACTCAACGTCGACAACGGAATATAACCTGTGTGCACACGGTACCATATAGCCTCGGGCTCAATATCTCAGTCATGTAGTCAATAGAAATCTCAGAAAATCACATGAAACATTAAAACATGCCTGCTTATCGTTATCTTTTGTAAAACTTAAGCTTACTCAGCTTGCTCGTGGAAAACCGAAAATCATTTAGAAGTACTTGCTAATCCATACTTTGCTTTAAAAGATATCGTTTCAGCTACTTTTCATAAAGTAATTAGACACGTGCTCGTATATAAACCTCGTTAGAAAATCTGAGCTCAAAACTCATGCTTGAAACCGTTCATAAAAACCATGTATCACTCATAGGAAAGCATGTAAAACATATAATCATGAACAACCGTTTAAGAACATTTTCGAAATTCATTTTGTCACTCACTGTCTTATCTAGTTCCCCAGTTTGTAGACTCGACCTACTTCCTCTTGGCCTGTCAAATAACGAAAACCGAGCATTAGAACCATAGATAGCTTTGTCTTTCCATGCTCATGAATTTTTAAACAATTGGATTAAGAATCACATTCATACTCTACTCTCCAGATTTTCCAGATTCTATACCCTAACTTCCAACACCCATAACTTCCTCAATACTGAACCCAAATTAATGAAATAAACATCAAACTCTTCATTTTCGAACACTCTACAACCTACCTGAAGAAATGAAAATGAGATTCCCAACCGATTTGCCCAGAATTGCCCCGAACACAGACAACACAGATTCGAGGTTCCCTGCTACCCTTTATCTAACTCCTGAAATTAACCCTACTTAAAGTCATTTTGGGCTCACGAAATCTTCATGAAAGTTGTAGATAATTGAATAAGCTTTCCAACCATACCAAATAGAGCTTCTGATTTGACTTGTACACCCCAAAATGCTCAAAACATCAGAGAAAACCAGAGATCCTCCTGCTTTGCTCGAAAATCCTGTGCTCTGTTTTCCATTCCAAAAACCATCAACTTCTCATACGATTTAGGTCAAGCTTACTTCATGAAATTTGTTAGAAAATGAACTAACGTTCAAGAAAATCAAACCTCACCTCTTGATTCCTTCTGTGTAGCTCAAACTGAATAAAAAACCAGAGGTTGACAGGTTGATCTCAGATCCTGCAATGGCTGGCTTTGCATGAGCTTTTCCCTATCTTCTTCAACCTCAAACCACGAAATTCTTCTTCTTTCTCCTCCTTCACTCTCTCCTTAAAGTGCTCTGAAAGTTTTAGTGGAAAAGGATGAGAAATTGGCCAAAAATGAGCTGATAAAGTTGGTTGTCGGTGGTGGAGATTCTTGCTGTCCTTTCCCATTCATTTTCTTTCTTTTTTTTTTTTTGTTTTGCTGATTTCTTCTTTTTTTTTTTTTTTCCTTTTCCTTTTCCTTTTCCATTTATTTTCTTTTCTTCTTTCCCATCTCCTTCCTTTTTAAGTGTATAATTTCCAACAACTTAGATTCAACCATGAAGCCACAATAGATGATAAGAGAAAATTATCTAAGGAAAAGTCTCGGGTTTACAACTTACCTCCCCCTTATGAAATTTCGTCCTCGAAATTTAGAAGTTCTTAGGTGAAGAGTGTCGGGTAACTCCTCCTCATTTGATCTTCCGATTCCCAAGTTGCCTCCTCAACTCCGTGATGTCTCCAAAGAACCTTCACGAGTGGGATCGTTTTGTTCCTCAAAACTTGCTCCTTTCTGTCGAGGATCTGAACCGCTTCCTCTTTATAACTCAAGTCTTCTTTCAGTTCAATCGGTTGCCCTTGCAACACATGTGATGGATCTGGAATATATTTCCTCAACATGGACACATGAAAAACATCATGTATTCGAGCGAGTTCCGCTGGCAATTCAAGTCTATAGGCTGCTGGTCCAACTCGTTCTATTATCTGGTAAGGACCAATATATCTAGGACTCAGCTTACCTTTCCTCCAGAAGCGAAGAACACCTTTCCACGGAGATAACTTTAAGAAAACTTGATCTCCAACCTGGAACTCTAAGTCTCTTCGTCGCTTATCTGCATAGCTCTTCTGTCGATCCTGAGCTATTTTCAGATTCTCCCTAATCCGCTTAATATTGTCTGACGTAACTTGTACCAACTCAGGACCAACTAGCTTTCACTCTCCCACTTCGTTCCAGCACACAGGAGTCCTGCATGGTCTGCCATACAAAGCTTCGAATGGTGCCATGCCGATGCTAGACTGGTAGCTATTATTATAAGCGAACTCCATAAGTGATAAGTGGGTATCCCAACTTCCCTTTAACTGAAAGACACATGCTCTCAACATGTCCTCTAAGGTCTGGATGGTCCTCTCTGACTGACCATCTGTCTGGGGATGGAACGCTGTACTGAACTTCAACTTTGTTCCCATTGCTTTCTGCACACTAGGCCAAAACTTAGAAGTAAACCTTGGATCCCTATCTGAAACTATGGACACTGGCACTCCATATTGACTTACAATCCTGTTGACGTATAGCTTAGCTAGCTGATCTAGTGTAGACGTCGCTTTAATCGGTATAAACCGTGCTGTCTTGGTGAGTCTGTCCACTATTACCCATATACCATCATGTCCACTAGGAGTACGAGGTAATCCAAACAGAAAATCCATGGTAATATGCTCCCACTTCCACTCTGGCACTGGCAGTGGATTAAGGAGTCCTCCTGGCCTCTGTCTCACTGGTTTAACCTGTTGACAGATCAAACATCTATCGACATATTCAACTATCTCCCGCTTCATACCATGCCACCAATAAGTTTTCTTCAGAGTTCTATACATCTTGGTGCTTCCTGGATGCATAACGTAAGCTGAACTGTGAGCTTCCTCTAATATAGCACCCTTAAGATCACTAACACTCGGAACACATAGTCTTCCCTGCTTAACTATGGCTCCGTCTGCTCTCAGCCCAAATTCTGCCTCTAGGCCTTGCCTGGACTTTGAAAGCATTTTCTGTAAGTTACTATCCTCTGGCTGTCTTCTCACAATCTCTGCTACTAGAGAAGACCTAACTTGAAATTGAGCTAAAAGACTCCCTGAGCTTCCTGCAGTCATAACTCCCTTGAAACCTCTTAACTCACATAGCAAGCTTGCTCGAATACCACACAAGGCACTTTTCGGAAGTCTCGACTTCCTACTCAACGCATCTGCTACCACGTTAGCCTTACCTGGATGATATTCTATGGTACAGTCATAGTCTTTGATTAGTTCTAGCCATCGCCTCTACCTCAGATTCAGCTCTTTCTGATCAAAGATGTACTTCAAACTCTTATGATCCGTGAAAATGTGGCACTTCTCACCGAATAAATAATGTCTCCAGATCTTCAGTGCTAGAACTACTGCTGCTAGCTCAAGATCATGGGTTGGGTAATTACACTCATGCTTCTTCAACTGCC
This sequence comes from Luffa aegyptiaca, assembly GCA_017139565.1. Lineage (NCBI taxonomy): Eukaryota > Viridiplantae > Streptophyta > Magnoliopsida > Cucurbitales > Cucurbitaceae > Luffa > Luffa aegyptiaca. Next base: position 16,913,743 of record CM029405.1, on the reverse strand, counting down.
TTGAAGCATAAGCTATTACCTTTCCTTCCTGCATCAGCACACAACCTAATCCTTGCCTCGAAGCATCACAATAGATCACATACTCCTTCCCTGTTACAGGAAGTGCTAGAATAGGTGCTGTCACCAATCTCTTCTTCAGCTCCTGGAAACTCTGTTCGCATTTATCCGACCACTCAAACTTAGCATTCTTCCTTGTCAAAGCTGTCAAGGGTAATGCTAACCGTGAGAAATCCTCAACAAAACGTCTGTAGTATCCGGCTAGGCCTAGGAAACTACGTACCTCTGTTGCACTAGCTGGTCTCTCCCAGTTGACAACAGCTTCCACTTTCTGCGGGTCAACACTAACTCCGTCCGCTGAAACTACATGCCCTAAGAACACTACTTGATTCAACCAGAACTCACATTTGCTGAACTTCGCGTATAGCTGTTTATCACGTAGTGTCTGTAGAATAATCCTCAGATGTTCCTCATGGGCTTTCCTGTCAATTGAATAAACTAGAATGTCGTCGATGAACACTATCACAAACTGATCTAAATACTGATGGAAGATCCTGTTCATGAGGTCCATGAAAACTGCTGGCGCATTCGTTAAACCGAATGGCATTACTAAAAACTCATAGTGCCCATACCTCGTCCTAAATGCTGTCTTAGGAATATCTGATTCCCTAACCTTCAACTGGTGGTATCCTGACCTCAGATCAATCTTAGAGAACACCGCTGCTCCCGTATTGTGACCTTGTTTAACTGCCTGTAATCAATGCATAATCTCAGGGTATCATCTTTCTTCGTCACGAATAACACTGGAGCTCCCCAAGGTGATACGCTAGGCCTGATGTATCCCTTGTCAACTAGTTCTTGCAACTGCACCTTCAGCTCCTTAAGCTCGCTCGGAGCCATCATGTATGGTGCCTGTGAAATAGGTAATGTTCCTGGTAACAATTCAATAGTGAACTCCACCTCTCTATCAGGTGGCAAACCCGATAGATCAGCCGGAAAAACATCAAGAAATTCGTTCACCACAGGAACATCTTCTGGTTTCAGCTTTTCTTCTTGCACCTCCACTACGTGTGCAAGAAACGCTGTACAACCCTTCCTCAACAACTTCTCAGCTTTCAGAGCTGAAATCAAACTTGTAGGAATAATCTTCCTCTCACCTCTGAAAACTACTTCAGTCAAACCTGGTTTCTTAAAAGTCACTTCCTTCCTATGGCAATCCATAGAAGCATAGTGAGTGAATAAGAAATCCATTCCCAAAATCACATCCAACGCCTGCAACTCTAGGGGAAGAAGATCCACTAACATACAGAGACCTTCTACTACAACCTCACAATCACGCAATACCTCATTAACTAATAAAATGTCACCAACTGGAGTGCATATGACTAACTTTTCAGATAAAGGCTCTAGCATCCTATCCAGCTTAGTTAAGAACATACTAGAAACAAAGGAATGCGTAGCACCTGGATCTAATAAAACACGTGCAGGTACATTACAAATCAAAATCGTACCAGTGATCACATCTGGTGCATCCTCTGCTTCCTGTTGAGTCATGGCGTAGACTTTTCCCTGCTGCCTAGGTCTCCCCGCAACTCCCTTTTGCCTTGCACCATTGGTGCCTTCTCCTGTGCCTGCTAAGACTCTCGGCTGCTCAACTGTGTGGGACTCAACTCTCTGGTCCCTCTGAACTGCTATCCTCAACTGTGGACAATCCCTCTTGAAATGCCCTGGTTGTCCACACTGGTAACACACACCGGCACCAACAAGACACTGACCCCGATGATTCTTGCCACAACTTACACATGATGTTCTCCTGGATTCACTAGCAACGGACTCCTGACCCGTCCGCGGTCTTGTTACTGAACTCGCAGACTGACTGGGGGCTCTCTGACTCTGCCTCTGATAGGCACTACTCGAACTCATCTGCCTTGATAACTGGCCACCAGATCGACGCTTGAAGTCTTGATGACCTGAAACATTCACTCCAGGTGTGAACCTCTGCTGCTCACGACCCCGAAAACCACTAGTTGTTGGAGCTCCACGACTAGGCTCCAATGCCGCCTTTTCCTCTATAATACTCTGCTCCACACGTAAGGCAGTCTCTACTAGCTGGGAAAAATCCGTCCACTTAGCAATAGCGGTAACTGGGGTACGTATCTCAAAACGTAGCCCTCTCTCAAACCTGCGACACCTGTCACTCTCCGATGCCACAATCACATCAGCATACCGTGAAAGCTCGGTATACTTCCTCTCGTACTCGGCCACTGAAAGTGACCCTTGTTTCAGCTCCAGAAACTCATCTCTCTTCGCCTCACAATATGTGGTGGGATAATACTTTTCCTCGAATATGCCCCTGAATGTCTGCCAATCTAACGTACGTGCATCACTGCGCCTGGCTATAATAGACTTCCACCATCCTTCCGCCTCCTTCTACAAAAGGAATGTGGCTAATTTGACCTTTCGCTCCTCAGGACAACTCACCACGTCGAAGCATTTCTCCAACATATTCAACCAGACCTCGGCGTCAGCTGGATCCGTGGAACCCTCAAACACGGTGGCTCCTAACTTCTTCAACCGTTCAATCCCATACGTCTTTTCCGGATCACTAGGCCCTGCTCTCTCTGGCCTACCGATCTCCTGTGCAGATCTAGCAAATCGCTCACTCCCTGCCTCATTCTGACCTCTCGGGGTACTGGATCCCCTTTCAGATTGACTTTGGGTAGGATCCTACGTCCCGTCCTGATTCTGCCTGCGTCGTCTTCTGGTACGTGGTGGCATGACTCCTATAACATATCAACACATCAGACATGCTATAGATACTTAACTCAGATGCATGATACTAAACTTATACCCACATTCTAGTCCTGACTGCACTCACTCTCAACAATACTCAGACCATATTCCGCTAGTTCTATCTGAACTGACCAAACGTCTAACTATTTACTTCCTGGATTTTCTTAGCACTAACTGCCATGTCTCATTTCCCATGGAGCTAACTGCTCTGATACCAAGTTGTCACACCCCCTCCCGGACCACCTGCTAGCTTAGCCCGAAAGACGGCGTGAAGCCAACAGACATCGTCACCTCTAACGATCCCTGTTGACCTACTGAAACGTTGAACCTGATAAACATACTAATCATAGATATAAAACATTCTATATGAAACACCACACATCGGAATCCACGAAAACCTTTCAACATACACATGGTGCAGCCCTGACATAACCTGGTTTGGAAAGTAACCTGATATAGATATCACGACCAAAACATATACAACTAGGGTTATACATCCACGACCTCTAGGACGATATTATACAACCCTTACAAAACATTTACAATATGAACGGACTCAATATACAACTCCAACCACGTACTGGAGCTTGATCTAGAACTTTCAGCAGACGTTGGCAGTGTATGAGGCACCGGGAGCTCGATCTCTACCTGTAAAGTGGAAAACATTTTGAAAGAATGAGCTACGAAGCCCAGTGAGTGACTAATTTTAAAACTCTAAATCTGGAAGTCAAAACACGTGATAAACCTTTAAACGTATAAATATGCTCAGTCAAAGCGTTTAACATCGTGTAAGGATAAAGGCTTTCTAAAACATTTCGCAAGTCCGTCATTAAGAATCTAGCAAGGCATATCAAGTATATCAAACGTTTTAACTAACATGACCGATCTACGTTGTGTAGGGCACGCCCAGTACAACCAACGTTTACTAGTCCTACGATGTAGTGGGGCCCGCCCACCACTCCCATCGTCTTTGTCGTAGTGGGGCCGACCCAGCACTCACGACAGCATCGTTGTCATGGAGTACACTCAACGTCGACAACAGAATATAACCTGTGTGCACACGGTACCATATAACCTCGGGCTCAATATCTCAGTCATGTAGTCAATAGAAATCTCAGAAAATCACATGAAAACATTAAAACATGCCTGCTTATCGTTATCTTTCGTAAAACTTAAGCTTACTCAGCTTGCTCGTGGAAAACCGAAAATCATTTAGAAGTACTTGCTAATCTATACTTTGCTTTAAAAGATATCGTTTCAGCTACTTTTCATAAAGTCATTAGACACGTGCTCGTATATAAACCTCGTTAGAAAATCTGAGCTCAAAACTCATGCTTGAAACCGTTCATAAAAACCATGTATCACTCATAAGAAAGCATGTAAAACATATAATCATGAACAACCGTTTAAGAACATTTTTGAAATTCATTTTGTCACTCACTGTCTTATCTAGTTCCCCAGTTTGTAGACTCGACCTACTTCCTCTTGGCCTGTCAAATAACGAAAACCGAGCATTAGAACCATAGATAGCTTTGTCTTTCCATGCTCATGAATTTTTAAACAATTGGATTAAGAATCACATTCATACTCTACTCTCCAGATTTTCCAGATTCTATACCCTAACTTCCAACACCCATAACTTCCTCAATACTGAACCAAAATTAATGAAATAAACATCAAACTCTTCATTTTCGAACACTCTACAACCTACCTGAAGAAATGAAAATGAGATTCCCAACCGATTTGCCCAGAATTGCCCCGAACACAGACAACACAGATTCGAGGTTCCCTGCTACCCTTTATCTAACTCCTGAAATTAACCCTACTTAAAGTCATTTTGGGCTCACGAAATCTTCATGAAAGTTGTAGATAATTGAATAAGCTTTCCAACCATACCAAATAGAGCTTCTGATTTGACTTGTACACCCCAAAATGCTCAAAACATCAGAGAAAACCAGAGATCCTCCTGCTTTGCTCGAAAATCCTGTGCTCTGTTTTCCATTCCAAAAACCATCAACTTCTCATACGATTTAGGTCAATCTTCCTTCATGAAATTTGTTAGAAAATGAACTAACTTTCAAGAAAATCAAACCTCACCTCTTGATTCCTTCTGTGTAGCTCAAACTGAATAAAAAACCAGAGGTTGACAGGTTGATCTCAGATCCTGCAATGGCTGGCTTTGCATGAGCTTTTCCCTATCTTCTTCAACCTCAAACCACGAAATTCTTCTTCTTCCTCCTCCTTCACTCTCTCCTTAAAGTGCTCTGAAAGTTTTAGTGGAAAAGGATGAGAAATTGGCCAAAAATGAGCTGATAAAGTTGGTTGTCGGTGGTGGAGATTCTTGCTGTCCTTTCCCATTCATTTTCTTTCTTTTTTTTTTTTTGTTTTGCTGATTTCTTCTTTTTTTTTTTTAGCTCGGGTTTACAACTAATTAGTTTGAAGATGGTAATATTATTTTATTTACAGGTTTACTAATTGAATTAACTATTTATTTTTTTAAATCATAAACAATTTTCTGTGACGTGTGTACTGCGTCACTGAACATAAGATTTTAGTGACGTGCTGACAATGTCACTAAATATCTTTTTCAGCGACAACGGTCCAGATGTTGCTGAAAGTATACGGTTTTAGTGACGTGCTAACAGTGTCACTGAACATCTTTTTCAGCGACAACGGGCGGACGTTGCTGAAAGTGATCTTCAGTGACGTGTCCCCACGTCCCTACCTATCACTTACACCGACGTGTAGACGTCACTGAAGATCACTTTCAGCAACGTCTACAGTAGATGTCGCAAATACTTACGACTACGCAGAAACAGCGACGGATGCAGCGACAAAGTCATGCGCGTCGGTGAAAGTTTTACCAATGCGTTTTTTGTTTCAGCGACATGTTTTATACGCCACTGAAAGTGTTTTTTCTTGTAGTCTTGTCCCCAAAATGGTAGGCTTATTGAGTCGGCGTATTGGCCACTCTCACCCATACAAATCAAAGGACAATCCCTCATGAGCAAGAGTCCATAATCAACTCAGGATTAAGACCAAGTTGTCTAGGTCGTCCTAGTGAAATAGAAAACCAACTTAGTTAACAGTGTTATAACTAGTGGTTACTATTTCGCGGTCCGGTCTTATGCAAACTCATTGCATAGGACACCCCCACTCGCATGTCTCCTACACGAACGCGTTGGATCATAGCGTTTGTATCAAATACAAAGTGGGTCGTATCTATAGTGTCACCAGGATAAGCACCCAGTCTTATCCCTATACTATAGACCCTTTAGGCTGTTTCTTGAACAGTGATCCCCATATGTCGCTACATATAGTTCTAGACTCATATTACAGCCTAGGATGTCTAGTTTATTGGATTAGGGTTATTATAGGCAAAGACAAATATAAAATAACTAATAACATTTAATGGAAAATATATCAATATTATTTCATTAATATCCGGTCAACGGTTACATTCACTATCTACGAGTTTTCGGGCATAAAACCCAACAAACTCCCACTTGAACTAAAACACTAGTTAGTGGGATGTAAATGCAATAATCTAAAGCTGGAAATGCCATGTAAACTAATACAAATAGAATGAACTAGGGCATCCTTATACCCATTATACATTTCTCCCACTTGCCCTAGATTAGATGACATTCATATCTCGTAGACCTAGACCCTCTAGATGACCCTCAAACACTTTAGCCGTGAGAGCCTTCGTAAATGGATCAGCGATGTTGTGCTCTGAAGCGATCTTAGTGACGATCACATCTCCTCGTTGCACAATCTCCCGTATCAGGCGATACTTCCTCTCGATGTGTTTACCCCGTTTATGGCTTCGAGGTTCTTTTGAGTTGGCTACAGCCCCACTGTTGTCACAGTATAGTGTTATGGGCATGTTCATATTCGGAACAACTTCCAAATCAGTCAAGAACTTTCTAAGCCAGACTGGCTCCTTAGCTGCTTCGCAAGCTGCTATATACTTAGCTGTTGTCACAGTATGGTTGAGTCTGCTATGCATCCTTGTTTGATGCTTCTCCAAACTACTGCTCCTCCATTCAGGGTGAATACTGACCCTGATGTGGATTTCCTTGAATCTTTATCAGCTTGAAAGTCAGAGTCAGTGTATCCAGTAAGAATCAAATCCTTAGCTCCATACACTAGCATGTAGTCCCTCGTTCTCCGAAGATACTTGAGGATATTCTTAACCGCTCCCCAGTGGTCCAACCCTGGATTAGACTGATACCTACTGACTATTCCCACTGCATAACTGTGGCGATAAAGCCCCAACGCAGCGGAAACGATCATAAAACCATACTGTGTTTTCTTAAGATCAAAATACCGATACAATTTGCAAAGGCTTTTTACAGCAGAAAGAACACACTTAAGTCATGCTGTAAAACTATATAAAACGTGCTTTAAACCATAAGAAACAATCTAGATCTAATCTAGAATGGATCCTATTGATCCTAGATCAAGAATTACCTACCGTGGATGAAGTTCTTGATCGATTCGCCTAATTCCCTTTGGATAGCAGAAAATTCCAGCAGCAAGTAACTCTTGTTTTCGCTGCAAATCCCACACGAACACCACCACGAGGATTCACCAATGGACTGAAGGGATAAAAGCCCCACGCAGCGGAAAGTATTACCGAACCTACTCAGAGTCTTAGATTCTAATTGAAATACCAATACAATTTGCAAAATATTACAGCAATAAATCTATATTTAATGGGCTGTACATAGGCTATAAACATGCTAAAAAGATCAACTAGATTGATCCTAGTGATCAAGGATTTCATAGAAAACTTACTTTTGTAGAAAGCCTTAATCAATTCGCCTTTTCTTGCCAATAAGAATGAAAACGCAGCAACCCTCTTGTGCGAACACCACCAATCGGCTACACAGGTATATCTCTAAGACTTCTTGAAGCAGGAGACTTGTGGGAGTCTTTTGGGAGAGATCTCTGAGAGAATGAGAGACAATGGGATACCTTTCACCCCACCCCAGGGGTCCTATATATAGGTAAAGGTCAAGACCTTTTCCTAATAGGAAAAGGTCTAGGAATAAGTTCAAATCTATTATCTGAACAATATCTAATTTTAATAATTAATTAATTCCATAATTAATTAATTACCCAATTAAATATCACATATCTAATCTTAGGGATTTTATTAAAATTAAAATTAATATGAATCCAATTCATATTAAATTTATTTGAACTCTTTCAAATATTTTCTTTCCTAATAGGAAAAGGTCTCTAATTTTAATAAATAATTAATTAATTCCATGATTAATTAATTACCCAATTAAATATCATATATTTAATCTTAGGGATTTTATTAAAATTAATATGAATCCAATTCATATTAAATTTATTTGAACTCTTTCAAATATTTTCTCTCAAGAATTAATTTTTGAAATTAATTCAAAAATTATATTATAAAGTTTCATAAACTTTATATTATAATGCATCAATATACATTATACGATTTCCCAAATAAATTGAACACTTTCAATTTACAATTTATATTTGTTTGCTTCAAGTCTTTTTACGAGCTACCAGTGGGACCTAATGGACCTACAGATCAGAAGCTCCAACGATACGAGACTAATCGGCTTAAACTCATTAACCAAGTTAGTCTCCATTCGTTAACTGTGGGTCATTCCACTAAAGACCCTCAGCTGCACTCTTCTCACTGCAGAATATTTCTGTGTCCACGGATATCGACCAATACTACAAGTCATTCCTTCACGTGTGTTCGTATCCCAGCTGGGTCACATTACCGTTTTACCCCTGGTTTACATCTTTGTCCTTAAGTCCCCAGTGCTCCTCTAATGAACAACCTGTTTGAGGTCCAACCAACAAACAGAAGTCCCTCTCGTGCCATAGAGAGGGTTGGGCCCATTGTTCAAGTCCCGGAGACACCACTTAAGGGAACACACCTCTACTTACCCTAGAATCGGGAAGGAGTGAATTCCATCTTGTGTGATTATGTTCCCAGCTCCCCACTCGGTATTGTCCCCAAAATGGTAGGCTTATTGAGTCGGCGTGCTGGCCACTCTCACCCATACAAATCAAAGGACAACTCCTCGTGAACAGGAGTCCATAATCCACTCAGGATTGAGACTGAGTTGTCTAGGTCATCCTAGTGAAATAGAAACCAAGCCAACTAACGGTGTTACAGTTAGTGGTTAACTATTTCGCGGTCCGGTCTTATGCAAACTCATTGCATAGGATACCCCCACTCGCATGTCAACTACATGAACGCGTTGGATCATAGCGTTTGTATCATAATACAAAGCGGGCCGTATCCATAGTGTCACCAGGATAAGGTACCCAGCCTTATCCCTATACTATAGACCTTTTAGGTTGTTACTTGAACATCGATCCCCGTATGTCCCCACATACTAGTTCAAGTTACATAAACAACCTTGGATCTTAGTTTATTGGATTTGGGTCAAATAGTGCAATATTTAACAATAACATTTTATTGCAGAAACTAAATAACACTTTATTAAATACAAGTATAAAATTTGTTTACATTCATTATCTACGAGTTTTAGGGCATAAAACCCAACATGGACTCTAAAGGATATTAGTGAGGGAGATTGTGGGATCTCTTTTTTCTAAGGAATGTGCTGAGAGAATTAAAGGAGAGCTTAGGATTTTTGGAGAGCGTTCTGTATTCTGTAAAAACAGAGAATCACACCACAAAACCAAAAAAATGAACTGCTTCCAAAAACCCTGTAACCTCCTCCTTTTTTAGGCGTGTGAGGAAGGAAAGATAGGTCAAAACCCACGTTCCCTGTAACTGATAAAAATATCAGTTGTTTTAATTTAAAATTCAATTTAATTAATTAGAAAATTAATTAAATTAAATTAAAATTAAGTTATTCAATTCATAATTAAATAACTAACTCATTTAAACTATATTTAAATGATCATCCCTCACATAACCTATAGTTTTAATATAATTAAATCTAAATTTAATTAAATTAAAACAACAATTAATTAATTCCATAATTAATTAATATTATAATTAAATATCGCATATTTAATTATAATTCCCTCATAGAAACTATAGTATTAACGCACATCTAATGCACATTAATTATAACCTATAGTTTTAATATGAATCAAATTCATATTTTACCTTTTTATTCGAACCCTTTCAAATACTCAATTTTCCTTAGAAATTAACCTCAACACCTTATTTGAGTCATCGGTGGGACCTAATGGACCTACAGATCAGAAGCTCCAACGATATGAGATTAATTGGCTAAACTCATTAACCAAATTAATCAATGTTCGTTAACTGTGGTTCACTCCACTAAAGAACCACAGCTGCACTCTTCTCACTGCAGATATATTTCCGTGTCCACGGATATCGACCATCAACAACAAGTTAGCCCTTCACGTGTGTTCGTACCCCAGCTAGGTCAAATTACCGTTTTACCCCTAGGCTACCTCTTGATCCTTAAGTACCAATGGTCCTCTAATGAACAACCTGTTTGAGGTCCAACCTTCAAACAGAAGTCCCTCTCGTGCCATAGAGAGGGTAGGGCCCATTGTTCAAGACCCGGAGACACCACTTAAGGGAACACACCTCTACTTACCCCAAAGTCGGAAAGGAGTGAATTCCATCTTGTAAGACTATGTCCCCAGCTCCCCACTTGGTTTTGTCCCCAAAATGGTAGGCATATTGAGTCGGCGAATTGGCCACTCTCACCCGTACAAATCAAAGGACAATGCCTCATGGACAGGAGTCCATATTCACTCAGGATTAAGGCCAAGTTGCCTAGGTCATCCTAGTGAAATAGAAACCGAGCTAACTAACGGTGTTACAGTTAGTGGTTAACTATTTCGCGGTCCGGTCTTTGTGCAAACTCATTGCACAGGATACCCCCACTCACATGTCAACTACATGAACGCGTTGGATCATTACGTTTGTATCAGTATACAAAGCGGGCCGTATCCATAGTGTCACTAGGATAAGGTACCCAGCCTCATCCCTATACTACAGACCCTTCAGGCTAAAACTTGAACATTGATCCCCGTATGTCCCTACATACTAGTTCAAGCCTCATGCTATTAGCCTTGGATGTTTAGTTTATTGGATTAGGGTTGATAAGACAAGATATAATACAAACATTGAACAATACATCACTTTTATTAATGTTCGGTCAAATGTCCATTTACTATCTACGAGTTTTAGGGCATAAAACCCAACAAACTCCCACTTGAACTAAAACTCAAGTTAAAGGGAAAGTATATACAATATAATCCAACGCTGGAAATGGTACATGTATGTTGTACATTACATGAAAAATAAATATACAAAATACAATACACTAGGGCATCCTTACACCCATTACACATCTCCCAGTTGCTCTAGATTACGCTATATACATATCTCGCAGACCTAGACTTTCTAGATGACCCTCGAACACTTTAGCCGAGAGGGCCTTCGTAAACGGATCAGCAATGTTGTGCTCCGAAGCGATCTTGGTCACGACCACATCTCCTCTTTGCACAATCTCTCGAATCAGATGATAGTTCCTCTCTATGTGTTTACCTCGTTTGTGGCTGCGAGGTTCCTTTGAATTGGCTACAGCCCCACTGTTGTCACAGTATAACGTAATGGGCAAGTTCATATTTGGAACAACTTCCAAATCTGTCAAGAACTTCCTTAGCCAAACCGCTTCCTTAGCTGCTTCACAAGCAGCTACATACTCAGCCTCCATCGTGGAGTCTGTTATGCATCCTTGCTTTATACTCCTCCAAACTATAGCTCCCCCGTTAAGGGTGAAAACTGACCCTGACGTGGATTTCCTAGAATCCTTGTCAGACTGAAAGTCAGAGTCGGTGTATCCAGTGAGAACTAACTCTTTAGCCCCAAACACCAGCATATAGTCCCTCGTTCTCCTAAGATACTTGAGGATTCCTTTAACGGCGGCCCAGTGGTCTAACCCTGGATTTGACTGATATCTGCTGACAATCCCTACAGCATAACAGATGTCAGGCCTCGTGCAAAGCATGGCATACATTAAGCTACCCACTGCAGAGGCGTAGGGAATCCGTCTCATATCCTCAACCTCTTGAGGTGTCTTAGGAGACTGTTCCTTAGACAGGTGAACCCCATGCTTGAAAGGCAATAAGCCCTTCTTGGAGTTCTGCATCGAATATCGGGCCAACATCTTGTCGATATACGTTGCTTGAGACAGAGCTAGCGTTTTGTTCTTTCTATCCCGAATTATCTGGATTCCAAGAACATATTGGGCCTCGCCCAAATCTTTCATTTGGAATTGAGCTGCTAGCCATTCTTTTACGTCAGACAGATACCCTACATCATTCCCAATGAGTAGGATGTCGTCAACATAAAGTACGAGGAAAGCTACTTTGTTCTTGTTGATTTTCTTGTATACACAAGGCTCGTCAACATTTTGGTCAAAGCCAAAAGATTTGATCGTAGTGTCAAATCTAATATTCCAAGACCTGGAGGCCTGTTTCAACCCATAAATGGATCGATTCAGCTTACAAACCTTTTGCTCCTGACCTTGGGTTATGAACCCTTTGGGCTGAGACATAAAAATACTCTCGTCAAGATTGCCATTCAAAAAAGTTGTCTTGACATCCATTTGCCATATTTCATAGTCATAAAATGTAGCAATGGATAAGAGAATTCTTATGGACTTAAGCATAGCAACTGGAGAAAAGGTTTCTTTATAGTCCACCCCTTCTCGTTGGGTATAACCCTTTGCTACAAGTCTTGCTTTGAAAGTCTGTACTTTCCCAGCAGCATCTCTTTTCCTCTTATAGATCCATTTACACCCAATGGGTTTCACCCCTTCAGGTGAATCTACAAGTTCCCAAACCTGATTGAAGTACATAGACTCCATCTCAAGGTCCATGGCTTTGGCCCACTCGTCTTTATCTACGTCATTCATTGCCTGACGATAAGACAATGGATCTTCTACGTCGTCATCAGGCATGACTACTTGTGTTTCCGTTAAACCCAAGTAGCGGTTAGGTTGTATTACAACCCTCCCACTGCGTCGAAGCTCTCCCACTACGTGAGGAAGACTAGATTGACGAGAAGAACTGGATTCTCCAACAACTCTTGTTGAAGAACCAGGTTCATCAACAACCCTTGTTGATCCTTCTGTAGCTTCTCCTAATACTAACTTACTTCGTGGTTTATGATCTCGAATGTGGTCTTCCTCCAAGAAAGTTGCATTCGTCGATACAAATACTTTATTATCTTGAGGGTCGTAGAAAAGACCACCTCTCATTTCTTTCGGGTATCCAACAAATTTGCATATTCTCGTACGTGGTTCCAATTTCTTAGGATTTGTCACTAACACATGTGCAGGACAACCCTTGATACAGAAGTAATGCAAACTAGGTTTACGCCCCCTCCATAACTCAAAAGGAGTTTCAGAAACACTTTTTGAGGGAACGCTGTTAAGAATATGTACTGCAGTCTCTACTGCATACCCCCAAAACGAGCTAGGTAATTGAGCATAGCTCATCATAGATCGAACCATGTCTAACACGGTTCTATTTCTCCTTTCTGATACACCATTCTGCTGAGGTGTACCAGGTGTTGAGAGTTGGGATTGGATTCCATGTTCTATCATATAGTCCTGGAATCTTTGATCCAAATACTCTCCACCTCGATCTGATCGAAGTGTCTTAATTGTTTTACCTAATAGGTTTTCTACCTCAGTCTTAAACTCTTTGAACTTTTCAAGAGCCTCAGACTTATGGCCCATTAGGTATAAGTAACCGTATCGAGAATAATCATCTATAAAAGAGATGAAATATTCATAACCACCTCGAGCCTTTACATTCTTTGGACCACAAAGATCCGAATGTATCAGCTCAAGTGGTTCTTTGGCCCTATAACCTTTTCCAGTAAAAGGCCTCTTGGTCATTTTACCCTCGAGACACGATTCACAGGGTGGTAAAGATGTATCTTCTAAATCAATCAAAAGTCCATTTTTGACCAAACGATCGATCCGATCGATGTTAATATGACCGAGACGAAGGTGCCAAAGATACGTATTGTTACTTAGAGGAGAAATCTTTTGCCTTTTGTTTTGCGTTTCGGCCGTTGTAAACATTTCATGACTTAAAATAGCCTTAGCATCGGTTGGTCTTAACACAAATAAATTATTCTCACGCTGAGCTGAACAAATAAAATACCATTTCTTGAAATAATAGCTTCATTAAGCAGGAAAGAAATTGAGTATTCTTGTTCTAACAAAGCTGAAACAGAAATAAGGTTCCTTTTAATTCTAGGAACCAAAAACAAGTTCTCTAAAATTAAAAACTTATTTCTAAAAAATAATTTTGCAGCTCCCACTGCACGAGCTGAAACGACCTCTCCTGTTCCAACCTTGAGAGTCATTTCGCCATCAGCCAGCTGCTGGAAATCATTTCCCTGAAAAGAAGAGCATACATGATTAGTGGCTCCCGAATCCAATATCAAGGCAAACTCATCATGTTCTACGAGACAAGTCTCTAATACAAGTAAATCGAATTTACCTCCTTTTTCTCTCTTCTTCTCAGCAAGGTAACGGGGACAGTTGCGCTTCCAATGACCATCTGCATTGCAGTGGAAGCATCTGCCTTTGTCGGCCACGACCTTAGCCTTGCCCTTACCTTGCACAGCTTGCGCAGGAGCCTTCCCCTTGTCTCCCTTCCTTTTCTGTATTTGCTTCGATGAAGAAGCCTGAGGTACAGATTTAGTCCTTGAGGATGAACCCTTCAGGAACTTCTTTTTGGAATGGGCCACATTGGCCTCTCCTTTCACCACATTTTTGCCCTTGCTTTTCTGCATGGACTCATAAATCTGTAACTCCGAGAATTTTGTTCATGCTCGCGTTCGTCCTGAACGACATATAGCTTGCAGGAAGCGAGTGAAGGATGAACGCAACCCGACTGCGCTCGCAGACTACCCTGCCATTCGCCTCAGCAATATTGAACTGGTTTATCATGTCCAGGACATGTTCCCTGACAGACTGACCCTCTTGCATCTTGGCGTTGAAGACGTTCTTCAAGGCATCGTGGTGGAGCTGATAGGACGGGAGTCCAAACATCTCCTGCAGGAAATTCATAATCTCCCTGGCAGTTTCCACGTTCTCGTAACGCTTGGCCAAACTTCAGATAAGCTCACCAATATATAGACTTTGACCTTTTCATTCGCCTTTGTCCAGCGTTCGTGGGCACCCTTTACTGCTTGAGTGGCAGTGCGATGGGGAACGGGAGGACATTCCTCCGTTAAGACGAACCTAAGATCCTCTACCACGAGTATGGTATTTAGATTCGATTTCCAAGTTGGAAAATTCTCACCCGTTAGTTGTTCGTTTTTAAGCAAGGATATAATAGAGGAAGACATTGCTGAAAAACAAACAAATGACCGTATTAGTTATCTTTGCCTTAACCCATCACACAAGCAATACAAACAATTGCATACATCCAATCAATTTTGCAAACAGGCAATCAAAGAACCCTAATAAAACTATGATTGTGTCTTGCAACGATGCTTTAGAGGTTTAGAAGAACAGCCACCGAAGGGTGATCAGTTGTTCCTCCTCTAAAATGAGACTCTTCTCAGTCAATTTCTAATACCAGAATAACTCATATTCCATTAGACATTAACCACCGTTGTTCGGTCAAGGATTTGTTAACCAATTAACTCCTCCCCGTAAGTGTAACCCTCCCACTTTCATATCTTAGAGGCACGGACCAACAGGCTACCGTTAGGAAAGACAACTGTTGGTAATTAGCCGAAGCGATCCTATCCTATTTAGGAGTTCACGGTGTTCCGAATCCTATGATCAGGCCCTCCAAAGGGATGGTTGCTCCAGGGCAACACGCAGGCGGATCAAAAGAATCTCACGTTGGGACCTAGGGGTGGAGACCGAGGGATACGTTGACACGCGTCCCGCTCCCACTTACTATAGTTACTTTCCCCATTCACCTTGGTATTGACCCATGCAAACACTTTCCGAAGGGAGGCCGCGCTAAAACGACACGAAGTCGAGCATGGATCTCACGGTGTGAACTACACAGGGACGTAGGAGCAAAACTCAATTTAAATTAAGTCTTGTAATTTTCCTCCCACTAAAGTAACCTATCGGGTATTTTAGGGTTTGATTAGACCTTGATAAATCCGGCTAAGTCATTTATCTAAGTCTAGTCCTATTATAACTATTATAATAAGACCTAATGTCTAGGTGCATTAAACCAATTTAATTTACCTAGCGACATTAATCTAACATTAACCTGTGATTAATTCAACTCCGGTGTTCCAGATCAGTTCCCAGGTAGGAGGTGTTCCGTATACCGTCAACTTAAATACCTCCAATCCTTAGACAGAACTTCACTGGTAGAGTTCCCTTATAATCTCAGGAATGTTCGTCCTACTTAGTTCATTAAAACTATTTTAAAACTAAGTAAGAATTTCTAATCCTATTAGAAAATGATCTTAGGTCTAATTAATTTTAAATCATTTAAAATTAATTCATTTTAACCTAAGATCCTATGTGAGCATGCATATCTTGATTATAGATTGACGGTTTCTAATCATAAATTTTAAACTATTTCAAAATTTTAATGATTAGCTCTATAATCATGCATACTATAATTTTAATAACAATTAACAATCATATTCTAGTTAATGAAATTAAAACTATATAACAACATTGCATGTATTTAATATAACTCTTATATCAAACTATGGATGTTACATGCTCAATGCTTCTTTGATTTCCATTTTTAATAAATTAACAATCAATTATTGCCAAAAATGGTAAATCACAGTAGCATGCTGCAAACAATTCATTTTAAATATAACTCTTATATTAAAAACTATGTAATTGCATGCATCATGCTATCCCATTTTCATGATAATTCTATAACTCTAATATATATAAATCAATCATGAAAATCCATGCATTATCCCATACGTCATAATCATATTATAACATACATAACGCATGAGCATGCTTTATAACCTAAGGTGGGATTATATTTTAAATGACATCCACAAAGCATTTAAATAGCGAATAAACCGGTTTAATTGGCCCCTAGGATAATTAAAGCAAGAATTACTCTACTTAAAGCTTTAAAACTATCCTATTACATAATGTACAGCTCCATAATTGATCTTGAATTCACGAACCGACCCGAACCGCTTCGAACCGGCCTTGAAAATCTCGAACCGCCCAAGAAACGGGTTGAACCGGACCAAACCGGTCCCAGCTCAACCCTAACCGCACGAACCGGACCGCCCATTAGGGTTTCAGCGCACTCCTCACGAAGGCTAAACTGCCGCACGAAATCGCGACAGCGTCGAGACGCCGAAGGCACAGTGTCCCGACGCTGGCACGATTTCAACCGTTCGCTGGGTTAAATCGCGACAGCGTCGAGACGCTGAAGGCCAAGCGTCCCGACGCTGTTGCGTCTGGAGCTCGATTCTGGGCAGAAACAGCGTCTGATCAACATCAATTGGCCTCAAATTTGATCGTGTTCTTCGCAGATCTTCAACCTATTCTAGACCCGGACTGTACAGACTCGATTTACAGAATTTTGCCCAAAAACGCAGGGGCCTTACATGATCAAATCAATAAAAAATACTGTAAATCTAACGCCAAATTAAACCAAACAGTTTATCGCAAACCAATACATACATTATGCAATTAATCCCACCATAACAGCAAATTGCAAATTTTAATCAAAGAGAAAACATCACAGAGATGGCTCTGATACCAATTGTGGGGATAAAGCCCCAACGCTGCGGAAACGATCATAAAACCATACTGTGTTTTCTTAAGATCAAAATACCGATACAATTTGTAAAGGCTTTTTACAGCAGAAAGAACACACTTAAATCATGTTGTAAAACTATATAAAACATGCTTTAAACCATAAGAAACAATCTAGATCTAATCTAGAATGGATCCTATTGATCCTAGATCAAGAATTACCTACCGTGGATGAAGTTCTTGATCGATTCGCCTAATTCCCTTTGGATAGCAGAAAATTCCAGCAGCAAGTAACTCTTGTTTTCGCTGCAAATCCCACACGAACACCACCACGAGGATTCACCAATGGACTCTAAAGGATATCAGTGAGGGAGATTGTGGGATCTCTTTTTTCTAAGGAATGATGCTGAGAGAATTAAATGAGAGCTTAGGATTTTTTGAGAGCGTTTTGTATTCTGTAAAAACAGAGAATCACACCACAAAACCAAAAAAATGAACTGCTTCCAAAAACCCCGTAACCTCCTCCTTTTTTAGGCGTGTGAGGAAGGAAAGATAGGTCAAAACCCACGTTCCCTGTAACTGATAAAAATATCATTTGTTTTAATTTAAAATTCAATTTAATTAATTAGAAAATTAATTAAATTAAATTAAAATTAAGTTATTCAATTCATAATTAAATAACTAACTCATTTAAACTATATTTAAATGACCATCCCTCACATAACCTATAGTTTTAATATAATTAAATCTAAATTTAATTAAATTAAAACAAAAATTAATTAATTCCATAATTAATTAATATTATAATTAAATTTCGCATATTTAATTATAATTCCCTCATAGAAACTATAGTATTAACGCACATCTAATGCACATTAATTATAACCTATAGTTTTAATATGAATCAAATTCATATTTTACCTTTTTATTCGAACCCTTTCGAATACTCAATTTTCCTTAGAAATTAACCTCAACACCTTATTTGAGTCATTGGTGGGACCTTATGGACCTACAGATCAGAAGCTCCAATGATATGAGATTAATTGGCTAAACTCATTAACCAAATTAATCAATGTTCATTAACTGTGGTTCACTCCACTAAAGAACCACAGCTGCACTCTTCTCACTGCAGATATATTTCCGTGTCCACAGATATCGACCATCAACAGCAAGTTAGCCCTTCACGTGTGTTCGTACCCCGGTTAGGTCAAATTACCATTTTACCCCTAGGCTACCTCTTGATCCTTAAGTACCAATGGTCCTCTAATGAACAACCTGTTTGAGGTCCAACCTTCAAACAGAAGTCCCTCTCGTGCCATAGAGAGGGTAGGGCCCATTGTTCAAGACCCGGAGACACCACTTAAGGGAACACACCTCTACTTACCCCAAAGTCGGGAAGGAGTGAATTTCATCTTGTAAGACTATGTTCCCAACTCCCCACTTGGTTTTGTCCCCAAAATGGAAGGCATATTGAGTCGGCGAATTGGCCACTCTCACCCGTACAAATCAAAGGACAATGCCTCATGGACAGGAGTTCATAATCCACTCAGGATTAAGGCCAACTTGCCTAGGTCATCCTAGTGAAATAGAAACCGAGCTAACTAACGGTGTTAGAGTTAGTGGTTAACTATTTCGCGGTCCGGTCTTTGTGCAAACTTATTGCACAGGATACCCCCACTCGCATGTCAACTACATGAACACGTTGGATCATTACGTTTGTATCAGTATACAAAGCGGGTCGTATCCATAGTGTCACCAGGATAAGGTACCCAGCCTCATCCCTATACTACAGACCCTTCAGGCTAAAACTTGAACATTGATCCCCGCATGTCCCTACATACTAGTTCAAGCCTCATTCTATTAGCCTTGGATGTTTAGTTTATTGGATTAGGGTTGATAAGACAAGATATAATACAAACATTGAACAATACATCACTTTTATTAATGTTCGGTCAAATGTACATTTACTATCTACGAGTTTTAGGGCATAAAACCCAACAATAACATATGTCAGGCCTAGTGTAGAGCATAGCATACATTAAGCTCCCCACACCTGAGGCATAGGGAATGTGTGTTGGGTTTTATGCCCTAAAACTCGTAGATAGTGAATGTAAACAAATTGTATACTTGTTTCAATAAAGTGTTACTGAGTTTCTACAATAAAGTGTTATTGTTAAATATTGCAAAATTTGACCCAAATCCAATAAACTAAGATCCAAGGTTGTTTACATGTGACTTGAACTAGTATGTGGGGACATACGGGGATCATTGAAGCTTCTGATCTGTAGGTCCATTAGGTCCCCCTGCTAGCTCGTAAAGTGTAATTAGGAACAATTATATCTTGAGAGAATTTGAATAGTTCAAATTCATATTGGGAATTAAGTTAATTGTATGAGATACAAATTAATATAATGTATAATGATACATTAAAATGTAAAGTCTAGTTTGAAATTAAACTTTATTATTATGAGAGAAATAAATATTTGAAGAAGTTCAAATATTAATATGAATTTGATTCATATTAAATTTATAGGATATAAGAGAATTGGAAGGAGTTCCAATTTTAATATGAATTTGATTCATATTATAGAATTAATTAATTGAAGGCTTGAAATTAAATATATAATATTTAATTGGGTAATTAATTAATTAACTAATAGAAGGTCTGAAATTAAATATAAGATATTTAATTGGTGATTAATTAATTTAAAGAATTAATTAGTTGGAAATTAATCAATTATGAAAATGATTAATCACTTATGGAAGTAATTAATCATTTATGGAAATGATTTAATCACTTATGGAAGTGATCAATCATTTATGGAAAAGATTAATCAATTATGGAATTGATTGGTTATGGAATTGATTAATTATGGAAAAGATTAAATCAGTTATGGAAATAATTGATTTTAAATGAATATTTTATTCATGGCCTTTCTCCTATAAATAGAACACTAACCCTACGGTTTAGGGACTAGAACATATGGCCACCATAAGGCCCTCTCATATTCTCTCAACTCAAGAACTCTAGGGAGAATTTTCTCCCTAGAGTTTTGTTGGGTTTTATGCCCTAAAACTCGTAGATAGTGAATGTAAACAAATTTTATACTTATATTTAATAAAGTGTTATTTAGTTTCTGCAATAAAATGTTATTGTTAAATATTGCACTATTTGACCCAAATCCAATAAACTAAGATCCAAGGTTGTTTGTATGTAACTTGAACTAATATGTGGGGACATACGGGGATCGATATTCAAGTAACAACCTAAAAGGTCTATAGTACAAGGATAAGGCTGGGTACCTTATCCTGGTGACACTATGGATATGACCCACTTTGTATTATGATACAAACGCAATGATCCAACGTGTTCATGTAGTTGACATGCGAGTGAGGGTATCCTATGCAATGAGTTTGCATAAGACCGGACCGCGAAATAGTTAACCACTGACTGTAACACCGTTAGTTGGCTTGGTTTCTATTTCACTAGGATGACCTAGATAACTCAGTCTCAATCCTGAGTTGATTATGGACTCCTGTTCACGAGGGGTTGTCCTTTGATTTGTATGGGTGAGAGTGGCCAGCACGCCGACTCAATAAGCCTACCATTTTGGTGACAATACTGAGTGGGGAGCTGGAAACATAATCACACAAGATGGAATTCACTCCTTCCCAACTCTAGGGTAAGTAGAGGTGTGTTCCCTTAAGTGGTGTCTCCAGACTTGAATAATGGGCCCAACCCTCTCTACGGCACGAGAGGGACTTCTGTTTGTTGGTTGGACCTCAAACAGGTTGTTCATTAGAGGAGCACTGGGGACTTAAGGACAAAGATGTAAACCAGGGGTAAAACGGTAATTTGACCCAACTGGGATACGAACACACGTGAAGGATTGACTTGTAGTATTGGTCGATATCCGTGGACACAGAAATATTCTACAGTGAGAAGAGTGCAGCTGTGGGTCTTTAGTGGAGTGACCCACAGTTAACGAATGGAGACTAACTTGGTTAATGAGTTTAAGCCGATTAGTCTCGTATCGTTGGAGCTTCTGATCTGTAGGTCCATTAGGTCCCACTGGTAGCTCGTAAAAAGACTTGAAGCAAACAAATATAAATTGTAAATTGAAAGTGTTCAATTTATCTGGGAAATCGTATAATGTATATTGATGTATTATAATATAAAGTTTATGAAACTTTATAATATAATTTTTTAATTAATTTCAAAAATTAATTCTTGAGAGAAGATATTTGAAAGAGTTCAAATAAAGTTAATATGAATTGGATTCATATTAATTTTAATAAAATCCCTAAGATTAAATATATGATATTTAATTGGGTAATTAATTAATTATGGAATTAATTAATTATTTATTAATTAGAGACCTTTTCGTATTAGGAAAGGAAATATTTGAAAGAGTTCAAATAAATTTAATATGAATTGGATTCATATTAATTTTAATAAAATCCCTAAGATTAAATATGTGATATTTAATTGGGTAATTAATTAATTATGGAATTAATTAATTATTTATTAAAATTAGATATTGTTCAGATAATAGATTTGAACTTATTCCTAGACCTTTTCCTATTAGGAAAAGGTCTTGGCCTTTACCTATATATAGGACCCTTGGGGTGGGGTGAAAGGCATCCCATTGTCTTTCCTTCTCTCAGAGATTTCTCCCAAAAGACTCCCACAAGTCTCCTACTTCAAGAAGTCTTAGAGATATACCGGTGTAGCCTATTGGTGATGTTCGCACAAGAGGGTTGCTGCGTTTTCAATCTTATTGGCAAGAAAAGGCGAATTGATCAAGGCTTTCTACAAAAGTAAGTTTTCTATGAAATCCTTGATCACTAGGATCAATCTAGTTGATCTTTTAGCATGTTTATAGCCTATGTACAGCCCATTAAATATATATTTATTGCGGTAATATTTTGCAAATTGTATTGGTATTTCAATTAGAATCTAAGACTCTGAGTAGGTTCGGTAATACTTTCCGCTGCGTGGGGCTTTTATCCCTTCAATTGGTATCAGAGCCAACTCAGTTGTTCTTGATTTTAAATTGAAATTTGCAATTTGTTCTTGGTGGGATTTATGCATTATGAATGTTATGGTTTGCGTATAAATGGTTTTGATTAATTTGGCCATAGATTTACACTTTCTTGAATGGTTCAATGTAAAGGCCCTGTGGTTTTGGACATATTTTGTAAATCTATTATCCTCTGTAAGTCCGGGTCTAGACTAGGGTGTTTCATGATGAAGATCGTTGAAAATCACCTCCAAAATCAAAGCCAAACACGAAGAACAGTCGCTGGAATTTACGGAATATATATATAAAAAAAACGACTTATGACATGGAAATGTGCGGTTGCTGTGTTGGTTTGAGCAGTCTTCTATGTAACCAAAGGTTAGAGGTTTGAGACTAGTTAGAAGCACTTTTGGCGAATTATTTTTATTTTCCCGCGGTTCTTCAGTTTTTGACTGGTTCTTGACTGGTTCAAGGAGATTTGACCCGGTTCATGCATTATTTGAACGGTTCAAGCATGTTTTGGCATTTTGGGGTTCGGTTCGAAGCAGTTCGGGTCGGTTCGTGTGGTCTAGTCCGGTTTTGAAGCTGCAGAAGGATGTTTTTAGGTTAAAATAGCTTAAATTATTGTAATTTATGTGCTTTATTTTATCCTAGGGGCCAATTAATCGGTTTATACGCTATTTAAATGCTTTATGGATGTCATTTGGATTTAAAATCTCACCTTAGGTTATAAAGCATGTTCATGCATTTTATATATATTATAATTAGTTATAATGTATGGATTGAAATGCATGGTTTATTTTCATGAGTTTTTAATATATAGTTGAGTTATATTAAAATCATGAAAAAGGATAAGCATGATGCATACAATTACCTATTTAAATATATATAGTTATATTTAATAAAATTGTTTGCAGCATGCTACTTTGATTTACCATTTTTGGCAATAATTTAATTGTTAATTTATTAATAATGGAAATCAAAGTTGCATTGAGCATGAAACATCCATAGTTTAATATAATTGTTATATTAATTTCATGCAATGCAAGGCAATATATATAGTTTTATTATATTAACTTGAATATGAATGTTAATTATTTTAAAACTATAGTATGCATGATTATAGGGCTAATCATTAAAATTTTGAATAGTTTAAAATTGATGATTAGAAACCGTCAACCTATAATAAAGATTGCATGCAAACATAGGATCATAGGTAAATGAATTAATTTTTTAAATGTTTAAAATTAATTAGACCTAAGATGTCGTTAATTCTAATAGGATTAGAATTAAATCTTGCTTAGTTTTTTAAAAATAGTTTTAACCTACTAAGTAGGACAAACATTACTATGATTATAAGGGAACTCTACCGGTAAAGTTCTGTCTAAGGTTGGGGGTACTTAAGTTGACGGTTTACGGAACACCTCCTACCTGGGAACTGACCCGGAATACCAGAGTTGAATTAATCATGGTTAAATGTTAGCATGCAATGTCACTAGGTTTATTAAAAGAGTTTAATACACCTAGATCTTTAGAGTAAAGACTTTACATTACTATGGTTAAAAGGGAACTCTCCCGGTTACGTTCAGTCTAAAGCTGGAGGTATTTAAGCCGACGGTTTACAGAACACCTGCTACCTGGGAACAAACCTGGAACCTGAGTTGAAATAACCATAGTCATGTTAGCATACGGTGTTGCTAGGTTTGTTAAAAGTGTTTAATTCACCTAGAACATTACAATTCTCATTATAATAGTTATAATAGGATTAGACTTAGATAAATTGAATTAGCCGGATTTATCTAGGTTAATAAACCCTAAAATATACGGTAGGTCACTTTAGTGGGAGGTAAATCAAAACTTGATTTAAATCGAGTTTTTACTCCTACGTCTCTATATTCGCAACGTGAGATCCATGCTCGGCTTCGTGTCGTTTTAGCGCGACCTCCCTTCGGAAAGTGTTTGCATGAGTCAATAACAAGGTGAATGGGGAAAGTGCCCATAGTAAATGGGAGCAGGACACGTGTCAACGTATCCCTCGGTCTCCACCCATAGGTCACACCGTGAGAGTCTTATGATCCGCCTGCGTGTTGTCCTGGAGCAACCATCCCTTCGGAGGGTCTGATCATAAGATTCGTAACACCGTGAACTCCTGGAAAGGATAGGGTCACTTTGGCTAATTACCAACAGTTGTCTTTCCCTTTGGTAGCCTGTTGGTGCGTGCCTCTGGGATCTGAAAGTGGGAGGGTTACACTTACGAGGATGAGTTAAGTGTGTTAACAAATCCTAGACCAAATAACGGTGGCTAATGCCTATAGGAATATGAGTTATTCCGGAATTAGAATTAGCTGAGAAGTGTCTCATTTCAAAGCAGGAGTAGTTCATCACCCTTCGGTGGCTGTTGCTCTAAACCTCTGAAACATCGTTGCAAAACTAAATCAACAGTCTTAGGGTTCTATGATTGCTTGTTTTTGCTAAACTGATTGGATTGTATGCAATTGTTTGTATTGCTCTTGTAATGGGTTAGTGGGGAGCTGGGAATATAATCACACAAGATGGAATTCACTCCTTCCCGACTCTAGGGTAAGTAGAGGTGTGTTCCCTTAAGTGGTGTCTCTGAGACATGAACTATGGGCCCAACCCTCTCTATGGCACGAGAGGGACTTCTGTTTGTTGGTTGGACCTCAAACAGGTTGTTCATTAGAGGAGCACTGGGGACTTAAGGACAAAGATGTAAACCAGGGGTAAAACGGTAATTTGACCCAGCTGGGATACGAACACACGTGAAGGATTGACTTGTAGTATTGGTCGATATCCGTGGACACAGAAATATTCTGCAGTGAGAAGAGTGCAGCTGTGGGTTTTTAGTGGAGTGACCCACAGTTAACGAATGGAGACTAACTTGGTTAATGAGTTTAAGCCGATTAGTCTCGTATCGTTGGAGCTTCTGATCTGTAGGTCCATTAGGTCCCACTGGTAGCTCGTAAAAAGACTTGAAGCAAACAAATATAAATTGTAAATTGAAAGTGTTCAATTTATCTGGGGAATCGTATAATGTATATTGATGCATTATAATATAAAGTTTATGAAACTTTATAATATAATTTTTGAATTAATTTCAAAAATTAATTCTTGAGAGAAAATATTTGAAAGAGTTCAAATAAATTTAATATGAATTGGATTCATATTAATTTTAATAAAATCCCTAAGATTAAATATATGATATTTAATTGGGTAATTAATTAATTATTTATTTATTAATTAGAGACCTTTTCCTATTAGGAAAGAAAATATTTGAAAGAGTTCAAATAAATTTAATATGAATTGGATTCATAGTAATTTTAATAAAATCCCTAAGATTAAATATGTGATATTTAATTGGGTAATTAATTAATTATGGAATTAATTAATTATTTATTAAAATTATATATTGTTCAGATAATAGATTTGAACTTATTCCTAGACCTTTTCCTATTAGGAAAAGGTCTTGGCCTTTACCTATAATAGGACCCCTGGGGTGGGGTGAAAGGCATCCCATTGTCTCTTCTTCTCTCAGAGATTTCTCCCAAAAGACTCCCACAAGTCTCCTGCTTCAAGAAGTCTTAGAGATATACCGGTGTAGCCGATTGGTGGTGTTCGCATAAGAGGGTTGCTGCGTTTTCAATCTTATTGGCAAGAAAAGGCGAATTGATCAAGGCTTTCTACAAAAGTAAGTTTTCTATGAAATCCTTGATCACTAGGATCAATCTAGTTGATCTTTTAGCATGTTTATAGCCTATGTACAACCCATTAAATATATGTTTATTGCTGTAATATTTTGCAAATTGTATTGGTATTTCAATTAGAATCTAAGACTCTGAGTAGGTTCGGTAATACTTTCCGCTGCGTGGGGCTTTTATCCCTTCAAGTTTTTCCTATTCAAGATTAGGTAGTCGCACAACTACGTTCCTAATCTCAGAGTTATAGCGGGGAAGATCAAATGGTGGTGTTGTTCGTTGTTGCAGAGCAATGAAGAATCATGTCCGTTGAAGTATTCAGAGTTGTCAACGGATGTATGTTTTTCACCGCTTAACCTTTTGCCAATGTATTGGTATTTTGTAGAACAAAATTAATTTACGAACGGTCCAATTGCTTCCGCTGTAACGGAATTTGGAATTCCAATCCTTCAATTGGTATCAGAGCCGATCGTAGATTTTAATTTTGTTTCCTAAAATTTGCATTGGTTCTTTGGTGGAAATTTTCTACATTTGATGTATAAAGGTTTGCTAGTAGATGTTTAAGGTTTTGACATTAGTTTTGCAATTTTTTAGTTGATTTGATCAATGTAAGGGCCCTGTGTTTTGGGCATTTAATTGCAATCGAGTCTGTTAGTCCGTGTCAATGGTTTTTGGTGAAATTCCATGAAGATTTGCTGAAATTTGAGACCAAAATCGAAGAAAACAGTGCTGAAAATCAAGTTTTATGGGAAAAAGACTGCACTGGCAGAAAAAACAGTAGCTGGCATCGAAAAAAAAAAAAAGAGGCGTAAGTCGGGTTCAAACACGAGTGCGCGCATGCATGCATGTACTTCGCGTGCTCAGCCTACACATGTCAACCGCTGAGGCACGCACGGTTTTGTGATAACATTACCTGTTTTTTTTTATTTTATTGATTTCGTGCGCGGTCCAGCTGAGGAGGCGCGGTTCAAGCGAGGTTCGTGCGGTTCGGCAGTTCCAAGCTGTTCTTGACCGGTTCTCGTTATTTTGACCGGTTCATGGTGCTCCAGCTGGTTCTTGACTCGGTTCGAGCAGTCTAGGCATTTTTGGGTTCAGTTTAGCTTCATATTGACTGGTTCAAGGGGTTTTTGACCCGGTTCAGCATGGTTCAGTTCGGTTCAAGCATTTTTGAGCTGTTTCAAGGAGTTTTAAAGATGGTTCAGTGCGGTTTAGCCCGTTTTCTCGCCGGTTCGAAGGGTTTGGACGTGGTTCGAGGCTATTTTGGGCTGGTTCACGGCATGATAGGGCTATAATCGATTAATTATTGTAATTTTTCTATTGTTTTGAGTCCTAGGATGCCAAAAACCCGTCTACTTAGCTATTTAATTGTTTTATGGATGTCATATAGCTTAAAATCCCACCATAGGTTAAGCATATTCATGCATTTTTAATTATAGTTGTTATAATATAAGTATTATGCATGAATTTAATTTTCATGAGTATTTAATATAAATTGTTATGATTAAATGGATGAAAATTGAGAAGCATTGAGCATGAAATTACTTTAGTAAAAAATATAAGAAGTTATATTTATGAAAGTAATTTATATACTTATTTATTTTCATGAGCTATTAATATAAAGTGTTATGTTAATGTATGAAAATGTGAATGTTTATTTTAATTTTCTTGGGTAATTAATTTAAGAGTTAGATTAATTGAAGAAAATTAATTTGAATTGAGCATGAAATTACTTTAGTTTAAAAAATATAAGAGTTATATTTATATAAGTAATTAACATGCTTAATTAATTTTCATGATATATTAATATAAATGTTATGTTAATGTATGAAAATGGTAATGCTTAATTTTAATTTTCTTGTATAATTAATTTAAGAGTTAGGTTAATTAAAAGGAAATTAAATTGCATTGAGCATGACATTACCTTAGATTAAGATAATTGTTATATTTATGGTATGTCATGTATGCTATTGTATGGTTTTATAAATTAATTAGAATTTGATTGTTAATTTATTCACCATAGTAGCATGTTATAGGGTTAATTCATTAAAATTTATAATAGTTATAAAATTAATGAATAGAAACCGTTAACCTATAACAAAGAATTGCATGCAAACATAGGATCTTAGGATAAATGAATTAATTTTAAAATGTTTAAAATTAATTAGACCTAAGATCACATTTCTAATAGGATTAGAATTATTCTTACTTAGAATTAAAATTAGTTTTAATTGACTAAGTGGGAAAAACATTGCTATGATTATAAGGGAACTCCACCGGTAAAGTTCTGTCTAAGGCTGGGGTATTTAAGTTGACGGTTTACAGAACACCTCCTACCTGGGAACTGACCCGGAATACCGAAGTTGAATTAATCATAGTTAAATGTTTGCATGAAATGTAACTAGGTTTGTTAAAAGTATTAAATACACCTAGATCTTTAGAGTAAAGACCCTACATTACTGTGGTTGTAAGGGAACTCTCTCGATAAAGTTCTATCTAAGGCTGGGGGTTCTTAAGATGACGGTTTACGGAACACCTCCTACCTGGGAACTGACCCGAACCTTGAGTTGAATTAACCATAGTAATGTTGACTTGCAATGTTGGGTTTATTAAAAGAAGTTTAATTCACCTAAAACATTGAAGTTGAATCCTTTCCATAATTGTTATAATAGGATCATACTTAGATAGATTGACTTAGCCGAATTTTATCTAAGTTAAACAACCCTAAATTAACCTTAGGACATTTTCAGTGGGAGGAAAATTACAAAACGAGATTTAAATCAAGTTTTGCTCCTACGTCCCTATATTCACACCGTGAGGTTCATGCTCGGCTTCGAGTCGCCTTAGGAGCGGCCTCCCTTCGGAAAGTGTTTGCATGAATCAATAACAAGGTGAATGGGAAAAATGTCTAGAGTAAGTGGGAGCGGGACACATGTCAACGTATCCCTCGGTCTCCGCCCCTAGTTCGCACCGTGAGAGTCCTATGATCCGCCTGCAGGTTGTCCTGGCGCAACCATCCCTTCGGAGGGCCTGATCATAGGATTCGGAACTCCGTGAACTCCTGAATAGGATAGGGTCACTTAGGCTAATCACCAACAGTTGTCTTTCCCTTCGGTAGCCTGTTGGTGCATGCCTCTGAGATCTGAAAGTGGGAGGGTTACACTTACGGGGATGAGTTAAATGTGTTAACTAACCCTTGACTGAACAACGGTAACTAAACGCTAACGGAATATGAGTTATTCTGGTGTTAGAGTTTGGTTGAGATTGTCTCAATTCAGAGGAGGAGTAGCTGACCACCCTTCGGTGGCTGTTGTTCTAAACCTTTGAAGTATCGTTGCAAAAACTAAATCAATAGTTTTATAGGGTTTCTTTGATTGCTTATTTGTTTTTGCAGAATTTGATTGGATTATTTGTAATGGGTTAGTGCAATTAATAATACAAGTAATTTGTTACTTCAACAATTATATAATAATTTTGTGTATTGTCTTACGTCATTTTATAAATAAGGGTAATACAACAAGCTTAAACGACAAATTGTGGTAAATAAGTCTAGGATTATTCTTAACTGAGGAATGTCCTCATGCCCCATATGTTTAATTCATTAAGAATTGTTCTTGGTGAATATGACATAGAAGCCTGCTTAGCAAAACGAGAACTTGTTCAAGACCGTAATTTTCATTTACTTGTCTTGAAAACGTGATTAGTGAAGAATAGTGTTTCTCCCTGAATACTTGATTCAGGGGCCACCAATCACGTGTGTTCTTCTTTTAAAAGGAATAAGTTCCTGACAACAACTTGTTGCTTGTGTAATAACTCTCAAAGTTAGAATTAGAGAGGTTATTTTGGCTATAGCAGTGGGGAACATTAAGTTATTTTTCTCAGTGGGAGAAAATACATACTATTAGATAATGTGTATGTAATTCCTAAGATCAAAAGAAATTTGATTTCTGTGTCTTATTTGCTGGAACAATGTTACTCTTTACCTTTCTCTGCTAATGCAGTTTTGTTTCAAGAAACGGAGTTGACATTTGTTTAGCTTTACTGGAAAGTAACCTAAATGTTTTAAGACTAATCAAGAGTAAAGCATGTTGGGTTTTATGCCCTAAAACTCGTAGATAGTGAATGTAACTGTTGACCGGATATTAATGAAATAATATTGATATATTTTTCCATTAATTGTTATTAGTTATTTTATATTTGTCTTTGCCTAATAATAACCCTAATCCAATAAACTAGACATCCAAGGCTGTAATATGAGTCTTGAACTATATGTAGCGACATATGGGATCATTGTTCAAGAAACAGCCTAAAGGGTCTATAGTATAGGGATAAGACTGGGTGCCTTATCCTGGTGACACTATGGATACGGCTCACTTTGTATTTGATACAAACGCTGCGATCCAACGCGTTCGTGTAGGAGACATGCGAGTGGGGGTATCCTATGCAATGAGTTTGCATAAGACCGGACCGCGAAATAGTAACCACCGGTTATAACACCGTTAACTAGTTGGTTTTCTATTTCACTAGGACGACCTAGACAACTTAGTCTTAATCCTGAGTTGATTATGGACTCCTGCTCATGAGAGATTGTCCTTTGATTTGTATGGGTGAGAGTGGCCAATACGCCGACTCAATAAGCCTACCACTTTGGGGACAAGACCGAATGGGGAGCTGGGAACATAATTGTACAAGATGGAATTCACTCCTTCCCGACTTTAGGGAAGCAGATGAGTGTTCCCTTAAGTGGTTACTCCGAGTCTTGAACAAAGGGCCCTACCCTCTCAATGGCACGAGAGGGTTTTCTGTTTGATGGTTGGACCACAAACAGGTTGTTCATTAGAGGAGAATTGGTACTTAAGGAAATAGAAGTAACCCAGGGGTAAAACGGTAATTTGACCCAGCTGGTGTTACGGACACTCGTGAAGGACTAACTAGTCGATATTGGTCTATATCCGTGGACACAGAAAATATGTCTGCAGTGAGAAGAGTGCAACTGTGAGTCTATAGTGGAATGAACACACAGTTAACGAATATTGATTAATGTGGTTAATGAGTTTGACCAATTAATCTCACATCGTTGGAGCTTCTGATCTGCAGGTCCATTAGGTCCCACTGGTAGCTCATAAAGTAATTTGAGGCAACTAAGTAATAAATGTAAATTGAAAATGTTCAATTTACTAAGGGAAACAAATATAATATATATTGATATATTATTATGAGAGAAATTAAATATTTGAAGAAGTTCAAATATAGATTTATGGAAGATTGAAAGAGTTCAAATAATGAATTAATTAATTTAAGTCCTAAAATGTGTTTGGGCAAAATTAATTAATTCAAGGCCGGAAATTAAATATGTGATATTTAATTGGTGGTTAATTAATTAAAGAATTCATTAACCATGAATTAATCAATTATGTAAATAATTAATCACTTAAGGAAGTGATTAATCATTTATGGGAATGATCTAATCACTTATGGAAGTAATTAGTCATTTATGGAAAAGATTAATCAATTAGGGAATTGATTGATCATGATTGATTAATTAAGGAATAAGATTGAATCAATTTTGGAAAAGATTGATTTAATTGAATATTTTATTCATGGCCTCTCTTCTATAAATAGAACACTAGACCTAATTGGTCAAGACTTGACACTCTTGCTCTTGCTCTTAGACTCTCAAAGACAAGACCTAGAATTCTCTCTAGCCTCCCTCTTCGAGAAAGACTCCCACAAGTCTTTTGCCTCCTAGACTTAGAGACATACCGGTGTAACCTCTGTGGTGATTGTGTCAATCAAAGAAGAAATTTCCAGCGAAGAAAAACAAAGGCGGCTGCTGCGTTTTCGTTCGTGGAGCGTCGTTGGCGAAGAACTGTCAAGTCTTCAACGAAGGTTTGAAACGGTTCTTCCTCTTTTCTTTAGAAAAGTATTAAAAATAAATTTAGATTTATTTTAGCATGCTTAAACCAATTTTACAGCGGCTTTAAAGGTTGTTTAAAGTTTTGTTTGAGTTATCGTAACGGTATTTTAATGTTAATTAATATACGGCGTAAGGTCCAATCGATTCGCTTCCGCTGCGTGGGGACTTTTATTCCCTTCAAAGCAGTCATGAACACTGAGTTGTTTAAGACTGCTACTACTCAATGTGAAAAGAGGCAAAGGATTTCTCCTAAAGGAAAATACCTTTCTTTGGTTCTAAGGTAGACCATATTAATCTCAATTTGATTGGGAGATTGGTCAAGAGTGAATTTCTAAGCGAGTTAGAAGATGACTCTCTACTACCTTGTAAGTCATGCCTTGTGGGCAATATGACTGATAGATCTTTTACTGGAAAAGATCTAAGAGCCAAAGAGTCCTTGGAGCTTGTACATTTGGATCCTTATGGTTCAATATGTTAAAGCAGTGGGAGGGCATGAATAATTCATCTCTTTTGGATGATTATTCAAAGGTATGAGTATCTTTACCTAATGCAACCTAAAGTCTGAAGCTCTTGAGATATTCGAAGGGGCTTAGGACTGAAGTTGAAAACTTGTTAGGTGAGATGATAAAAACACTTCGATCTGATCGAAGTGTTGAGTATAGGGATTTGAGATTCCAGGACTATTTGATAGTACATGGGATCACACCCTAAATCTCATTTAGGAGAAATAGAACCCTATTGGATATGCTTCATTCCATGTTGAGCTATGCTCAATTGTCTGGCTCGTTTTGGGGTCCTGCAGTGTTGACTGCATTGCATACTGCAGTAGGCAACCCCAAAGGAAAAGAGAAGTGGATACTTCTTCAATTCACAAGAGAATAAAGAATTTGTATCGACAAATGCTAAATTCTCAGAAGAAGTCCACATCAAAAATCATAAACCATAGAGTAAAGTCGGTTTAAGTAAGTTAACTAATGAAGCTACAGTAACATCCACAAGAGTTGTTGATGAGGTTGGCTGTTCAACAAAAGTTGTTGATGGACCAGTGCATCTGGTCAGACACATCCATCTCAATAGTTGAGAGTGCCTTGATGTAGTGGGAGGGTTGTTTTATAACCTGAACGTTACATGGGCTTGATTGAAGCCTAGGTCATCATACTTGATGATGACATAGAGGATTCATTATCTTTTAGAAAGAAAATGAATGATGTTGACAACGATCAGAGGATTAAAGCCATGGACCTAGAAATGAAGTCTTTTGTGTTTCACTTCCATCTGGGATCTTGTAGATCTGCTTGATGGGTAACACCTATTAGTTACAAGTGGGTTTACAAGAGGAAACGAGACATTTATGTCTTAACCAGAAGGGTTCATACAACAAGATCAAAAGCAAAAGGGTTTGCAAGCTTAAGTGATCCATTCATGGATTGACCTAAGCATTTCGATCTTGAAATATAAGATTTGATATAGTGACCAAATCTTTTGGCTTTAATCAGAACATTGATGAGTCTTGTGTTTACAAGTGATCATCAATAGTTCAGTAGCTTACTTAGTGTTGTATATGATTGATATTCTAATCATTGGGAATGATGTAGGTTATCTTACTGACATTAAAAGAGGCTAGTAGCTCATTTCCAAATAAAAATTTAGGAGAAGTTGAGCTGGCCTTGTCTCAAGTGTCTTATATCTACAAGATGTTAGTTAGATATAAGATGCAGAATTCCAAGAAGGATTCACTACCTTTTAGGCATGGAATTCTTTTGTCTAAGGAACTGTGTCCTGAGACACCTCAAGATGTTGAGGACTTGAGACATAAGCCCTATGCAGTAGGGATTGTCAGTAAGTATCAATCAAATCCCAGAATTGATCTCTGGAGAGCCGTTAAGTACATCCTCCAGTATTTAGGAGAACGAGGATCTATATGCTCGTGTATGGCACTGAGGATTGGATCCTTACACGATACACTGACACAGATTTTCAAACTGATAAAGATTTGAGGAAATCTACATCAGTATCTGTGTTCACTCTTAACGAAGGAGCTATAGTATGACATAGTTACAGTCTTGACCATATAGGCCGAAAATATAGCTACTTGTGAAGCAGCGATAGAGACTGTATGGCTTAAGAAATTCTTGACTGATTTGGAATGTGTTCCAAATGTGAAATTGCCCATCACACTTTATAGTGATACAGTGGTGTTGGGGCAAATTCAAAAGAACCTCGCAGCCCAAGACAAGCAAACACATTGAATTGAATGAAATATTGCTGATTCATTCACGAAGGCTCTCTCGGCTAAAGTGTATGAGGGTCATCTAGAAGGTCTATGTCTACGAGTTATGTACAAAGATGAAATATAGGGCAAGTGGGAGAAATGTAATGGGTATAGTGATGCCCTAGTTTATTGTATTTGTACATTGTATATGTTTTATACATGTATATTATACACCTGCTACTGTATAGATTATTGTACATCATCCCACTAAACTAGAGTTTTAGTTCAAGTGGGAGTTTGTTGGGTTTTATGCCCTAAAACTCGTAGATAGTGAATGTAAACAAATTGTATACTTGTTTCAATAAAATGTTATTGAGTTTCTACAATAAAGTGTTATTGTTAAATATTGCACAATTTGACCCAAATCCAATAAACTAAGATCCAAGGTTGTTTGTATGTAACTTGAACTAGTATGTGGGGACATACGGGGATCGATGTTCAAGTAACAACCTAAAAGGTCTATAGTACAAGGATAAGGTTGGGTACCTTATCCTGGTAACACTATGTGATACGACCCGCTTTGTGTTCGATACAGACGTAATGATCCAAGGCGTCCATGTAGGAGACATGCGAGCGGGGGTATCCTATGCACTGAG
This sequence comes from Luffa aegyptiaca, assembly GCA_017139565.1. Classification (NCBI taxonomy): domain Eukaryota; kingdom Viridiplantae; phylum Streptophyta; class Magnoliopsida; order Cucurbitales; family Cucurbitaceae; genus Luffa; species Luffa aegyptiaca. The sequence continues at coordinate 16,878,666 of CM029405.1, read as the reverse complement.
TTTGCATAAGACCGGACCACGAAATAGTAAACCACTAGATGTAACACCGTTAACTAGTTAGGTTACTGTTTCAATAGGATGACCTAGGTAACTCAGTCTTAATCCTGAGTGTGTCATGAACTCCTTCTCATGAGGGATTGTCCTTTGATTAGTATGGGTGAGAGTGGCCTGCACGCCGACTTAATAAGCCTACCTTCTTGGGGACAAGACCGAGTGGGGGGCTGGGGACATGACAACACAAGATGGAAATCACTCCTTCCCACTTCTAGGAGAAGTAGATGAGTGTTCCCTTAAGTGGTGACTCCAGGACTTGAACAAAGGGATCCCGCCCTCTCACTGGCCCGAGAGGGACTTTCTGTTTAATGGTTGGACCATAAACAGGTTGTTCATTAGAGGAGCACTGATAGTTAAGGAGGCAGATGTAACACAGGGGTAAAACAGTAATTTGACCCAGCCGTGATTACGAACACTCGTGAAGGATTGACTTATTGGTATAGGTCTATATCCGTGGACATAGAAATGTTCTACAGTGAGAAGAGTTCAGTTGTGGGTCTTTAGTGGAATGACCCACAGTTAATGAATATTGGTTAACCTGATTAATGAGTTTAATCGGTTAACCTCATATCATTGGAGCTTCTGATCTGTAGGTCCATTAGGTCCCCCTGCTAGCTCGTAAAGAGTAATTAGGAACAATTATATCTTGAGAGAATTTGAATAGTTCAAATTCATATTGGGAATTAAGTTAATTGTATGAGATACAAATTAATATAATGTATAATGATACATTAAAATGTAAAGTCTAATTTGAAATTAAACTTTACTATTATGAGAGAAATAAATATTTAAGAAGTTCAAATATTAATATGAATTTGATTCATATTAAATTTATACGATATAAGACAATTGGAAAGAGTTCCAATTTTAATATGAATTTGATTCATATTATAGAATTAATTAATTGAAGGCCTGAAATTAAATATATGATATTTAATTGGGTAATTAATTAATTAACTAATAAAAGGTCTAAAATTAAATATATGATATTTAATTGGTGATTAATTAATTTAAAGAATTAATTAATTGGAAATTAATCAATTATGGAAATGATTAATCACTTATGGAAGTAATTAATCATTTATGGAAATGATTTAATCACTTATGGAAGTGATCAATCATTTATGGAAAAGATTAATCAATTATGGAATTGATTGGTTATGAAATTGATTAATTATGGAAAAGATTAATCAGTTTTGAAAATAATTGATTTTAAATGAATATTTTATTCATGACCTTTCTCCTATAAATAGAACACTAACCGTAGGGTTTAGGCACTAGAACATATGACCACCATAAGGCCCTATCATATTCTCTCAACTCAAGAACTCTAGGGAGAATTTTCTCTCTAGAGTTTTTCCCATTCAAGATTAGGTAGTCCCACAACTACGTTCCTAATCTCAGAGTTATAGCGGGGAAGATCAAATGGTGGTGTTCTTCGTTGTTGCAGAGCAATCAAGAATCATGTCTGTTGAAGTATTCAGAGTCGTCAACGGAGGTATGTTTTTCACCGCTTAACCTTTTGCCAATGTATTGGTATTTTGTAGAACAAAATTAATTTACGAATGGTCCAATTGCTTCCGCTGTAACGGAATTGGGAATTTCAATCCTTCATTTACAAGGTGGTAGTGAATCATCTTCTAACTTGCTTAGAAGTTCATTCTTTACCAAACGACCGATTCTATCGATGTTTATATCACCAAGTCTAAGATGCCAAAGATGAGTATTGTTACTTGTTGGAGAAATCTTTTGCCTTTTTCTTTGAGTTTCAGCAGTTTTAAATAATTCGTGATTTAAAAGTGCTTTGTTTTCGGTTGGTCTTAATACATACAAGTTATTTTCTAATTTGGCTGAACAAATAAGTACACCATTCTTATAAATGAACGCTTCATTCATATTAAAAGTAACTGTATACGATTGTTCAATCAAACATGAAATAGAAATTAAGTTCCTCTTAATCTTGGGAACAATTAACAAACTTTCTAAAAGTAAGAATCTATTTCTAAAAAATAACTTTGCAACTCTCATTGCTTTGGCTAAAATGACTTCTCCAGTTCCGACCCTGAGTGTCATTTCCCCATGGTTCAACTGCCGAAAGGAATTATTTTCCTAAAAAGAAGAGCAAACATGATTAGTTGCTCCTGAATCAAGTATCCAGGTAAACTCATCATGTTCTACTAGGCATGTTTCTAAAACTAGTAAATCAAATTTACCTTCCTTTTCCTTCTTTTTTCTCAGCAAGGTACTTTGGGCAGTTTCTCTTCCAGTGTCCATCTACACTGCAGTGGAAACACTTGCCCTTGTCCGCCACAACTTTGGCTTTTCCCTTGTTTTTAGCAGCAGTAGCGGGAGCCTTCCCCTTGTTTCCTTTCTTCTTCTGAATTTTCTTCAAAGAAGTGGCTACAGATTTAGTTCCAGAGGATGAACCCTTCTCGAACTTTCTTTTAGACTGAACAACGTTTGCCTCTCCTTCTACCTGTCCCTTATTCTTAAGAAGAGACTGATAGAGTTGTAGCTCATTCAGGAGGCTAGTCAGGTTGAATACTATTTTATTCATCATTGCATTGCTTCGAAACTGTAGAAAACTCTTCGGAAGAGTTTCTAAGATGAATGCAACCTGACTACGCTCATCTATGACCGCCCCGTTTGCTTCTGCCACGTTGAATTGGACCATCATATCCAGGACATGTTCCCGAACAGACGTGCCCTCTTTCATGCGGCAGCTATAAACGTATTTGAGAGCGTCATGGTGGAGTTGGTAGGACGGTTGTCTAAACATCTCCTAGAGAGAGTTCATAATCTCCCTCGCTGTGACCATGCCCTCATGCCTTTTAGCCAAAACTTCAGATAAGCTGGCTAGGATATAGACGCGAGCCTTATCATTGGCCTTTGTCCAACGGTCATAAGCATCCTTAATTGCTTGGGATGCATTACGAGCAGGGGCTGGAGGACAATCCTCCGTTAAGACGAACTGCAGATCATCGACAACAAGAATTGTATTCAAGTTCGACTTCCACGTAGCGTAATTTTCGCCGGTTAATTTCTCATTTTTAAGCAGAGAGACTATTGAGGAAGACATTGCTGAAATTTAAACAAACAATGACCGCATTAGTTATCTTTGCCTTAACCCATCATACTAGCAAATATTTGCACACAATCCAATCAATTTAGCAAAACAAGCAATCACAGAACCCTAAAACTATTGATTTAGTTTTGCAACGATGTTTTAGAGGTTTAGAATATCAGCCACCGAAGGGTGTCAGGTACTCCTCCTCTGAAATGAGACATTTCTCAGCTAATTCTAATTCCAGAATAACTCATATTCCTATAGACATTAGCCACCGTTGTTTGGTCAAGGATTTGTTAACACTTTTAACTCATCCTCGTAAGTGTAACCCTCCCACTTTCAGATCTCAGAGGCACGCACCAACATGCTACCGAAGGGAAAGACAACTGTTGGTAATTAGCCTAAGAGTTCCTATCCTATTCAGGAGTTCACGATGTTCCGAATCCTATGATCAGGCCCTCCGAAGGGATGGTTGCGCCAGGACAACCTGCAGGCGGATCATAAGACTCTCACGGTGCAAACTAGGGGCGGAGACCGAGGGATACGTTGACACGTGTCCCACTCCCACTTACTCTAGACATTTTTCCCATTCACCTTGTTATTGATTCATGCAAACACTTTCCGAAGGGAGGCCGCTCCTAAGGCGACTCGAAGCCGAGCATGAACCTCGCGTTGTGAATATAGGGACGTAAGAGCAAAACTTGATTTAAATCTTGTTTTGTAATTTTCCTCCCACTGAAAATGTCCTAAGGTTAATTTAGGGTTGTTTAACTTAGATAAAGTTCGGCTAAGTCAATCTATCTAAGTCTGATCCTATTATAACAATTATGGAAAGGATTCAACCACAATGTTTTAGGTGAATTAAACTTCTTTTAATAAACCCAACATTGCAAGTCAACATTACTATGGTTAATTCAACTCAAGGTTCGGGTCAGTTCCCAGGTAGGAGGTGTTCCGTAAACCGTCAAGTTAAATACCCCCAACCTTAGACAGAACTTTACCGAGAGAGTTCCCTTATAACCACAGTAATGTACGGTCTTTACTCTAAAGATCTAGGTGCATTAAACACTTTTAACAAACCTAGTGACATTGCATGCTAACATTTAACTATGATTAATTCAACTCCGGTATTCCGAGTCAGTTCCCAGGTAGGAGGTGTTCCGTAAACCGTCAACTTAAATACCCCCAGCCTTAGACAGAACATTACCGGTGGAGTTCCCTTATAATCATAGTAATGTTTTTCCTACTTAGTCAATTAAAACTATTTTAATTCGAAGTAAGAAATAATCCTAATCCTATTAGAAACTGATCTAGGTCTAATTAATTTTAAACAATTTAAAATTAATTAAATTTATCCTATGATCTTATGTTTGCATGCAATTCTTAATTATAGATTGACGGTTTCTAATCATTAATATTAAAAAACTAATTCAAATTTTAATGATTAATCCTATAATCAAGAATCTAGGGTTTAATTCATTCAACAATCTCATTCAAATTAAATAATTAAACCATACTAATTGCATCGCATGAATAATATAACAATTATATTAATAACTATGGATGTTTCATGCTCCATGCAATATTGATTTTCTTATTAATATAACAATTATAAGTCAATCAAGAAAATCAATCAAGCATGCTTCATTCATCACATTAAACATAACTGTTTATATTTAATCTAAGTAATGACATGCTTCATGCTTTCTAGTTTTTCATATAATTAATATACACTTATATTAAAAAAATGAAAACAATTCCATGCATTTAAAACATACGCTATAACTATTTATAACATATAAATAAATGCATGAGTATGTTTATAACCTAAGGTGGGATTAAAAATTCTATATGACATCCATAAAGCATATAAATAGCAATTGAACCGGTTAATTTTGGCCCCTAGGATAAAATAAAGCATTAAATTACATTAATTTTAGCTAAATTCTATCCTAAAATCCTTCTGCAGCTCCAAAATCTGGTCTAGACAGCACGAACCGCCCCGAACCACCTCGAACCGGCCTCCAAAATCATGAACCAAGCGAAAAAATGGCTGAACCGGACCTAATTGGTCCCAGCCCAGCCGAACCGATCCAATCCACGAACCGAACCGCCCAATACAGCTTGAACCGCGCCTTCCTGAAACCCTAGGTCGCGCCGCAAACAGTTCAATGCAAACCGAACATACATTATGCATAAATCCCACCTATTAGAGCCTATCGCAAATTTTAATATTAATTAATAGGGACAGCGATGGCTTTGATGCCGATTGAAGGGAATGAAAGTCCCCACGCAGCGGAAGGGCATCAAAAGGACCTTACGCTGTATATTAATTAACATTAAAATACCGTTACGAAAAGGCAAAATAAACTTTAAACATACTTTAAAGTTGCTGGAAATTGCTATAAACATACTTGAAAATTAAATCTAATTTATTTTTCATGCTTTTCTAAAGAAACAGGAAAGAACCGTTACAAACCTTCGTTGTAGACTTGACCGTTCTTCGCCAACGACGCTTCAACAAACGAAAACGCAGCAGCCTCCTTGTAGTTTCTTCGCTGGAAAATTCTTCTTCAAAGACACAATAACCACAGAGGTTACACCGGTATGTCTCTAAGTCTAGGAGGCAAAAGACTTGTGGGAGTCCTTCTCTAAGAGGGAGGCTAGAGAGAATTCTAGGGTCTTGTCTTGTGAGTCTAAGAGCAAGAGGGCTACTAAACCAATTAGGTCTAGTGTTCTATTTATAGAAGAGTGACCATGAATAAAATATTCAATTAAATCAATCTTTTCCAAAATTGATTCAATCTTATTCATTAATTAATCAATCCAAGATCAATCAATTCCATAATTGATTAATCTTTTCCATAAATGACTAATTACTTTCATAAGTGATTAGATCATTTCCATAAATGATTAATCACTTCCATAAGTGATTAATTATTTCCATAATCGATTAATTCCCGATTAATTAATTCTTTAATTAATTAACCACCAATTAAATATCACATATTTAATTTCCGGCCTTGAATTAATTAATTTGCCCAAATAGATTTTAGGCCTTAAAATTAATTAATTCATATTTGAACTCTTTCAAAACTTCCATAAATTTAATGTGGCTCAAATTTATATTAATATTTGAATTTCTTCAAATATTAATTTCTCTCATAATAACATAACAATATATATTATATTGTTTCCCTTAGTAAATTGAACATTTTCAATTTACATTTTCTACTTAGTTGCCTCAAATTACTTTATGAGCTACCAGTGGGACCTAATGGACCTGCAGATCAGAAGCTCCAACGATGTGAGATTAATTGGTTAAACTCATTAACTAAATTAATCAATATTCGTTAACTGTGTGTACATTCCACTATAGACTCACAGTTGCACTCTTCTCACTGTAGACATATTTTTTGTGTCCACGGATATAGACCAATAACGACTAGTTAGTCATTCACGAGTGTCCGTAACACCAGCTCGGTCAAATTACCATTTTACCCCTAGGTTACTTCTATTTCCTTAAGTACCAGTTCTCCTCTAATGAACAACCTGTTTGTGGTCCAACCATCAAACAGAAAACCCTCTCGTGCCATTGAGAGGGTAGGGCCCTTTGTTCAAGACTCGGAGTCACCACTTAAGGGAACACTCATCTGTTTCCCTAAAGTCGGGAAGGAGTGAATTCCATCTTGTACGATTATGTTTCCAGCTCCCCACTCGATCTTGCCCCCAAAATGGTAGGCTTATTGAGTCGGGGTATTGGCCACTCTCACCCATACAAATCAAAGGACAATCCCTCATGAGCAGGAGTCCATAATCAACTCAGGATTAAGACCAAGTTGTCTAGGTCGTCCTAGTGAAATAGAAAACCAACTTAGTTAACAGTGTTATAACCAGTGGTTACTATTTCGCGGTCCGGTCTTATGCAAACTCATTGCATAGGATACCCCCACTCGCATGTCTCCTACACGAACGCGTTGGATCATAGCGTTTGTATCAAATACAAAGTGGGCCGTATCCATAGTGTCACCAGGATAAGGCACCCAGTCTTATCCCTATACTATATACCCTTTAGGCTGTTTCTTGAACAGTGATCCCCATATGTCGCTAGATATAGTTCAAGACTCATATTACAGCCTAGGATGTCTAGTTTATTGGATTAGGGTTATTATAGGCAAAGACAAATATAAAATAACTAATAACATTTAATGGAAAATATATCAATGTTATTTCATTAATATCCGGTCAACGGTTACATTCACTATCAACGAGTTTTAGGGCATAAAACCCAACAGAAAAAAGTATTTAAATGTCTCAACCAGAAGGGTTCATTGCTCGGGGTCAGGAGCAACAAGTTTGCAAACTTAAACGATCCATTTATGGGTTGAAACAAGCGTCCAGATCCTGGAATATAAGATTTGATACTGTGATCAAATCTTATGGCTTTGAACAAAACATTGATGAGCCTTGTGTCTACAAGAAGATCATCAATAACACTGTAACATTCTTGGTTTTGTATGTGGATCATATCCTCCTCATTGGGAATGGTGTAGGTTATCTAACTGACATTAAAAATCGGCTAGCATCTCAATTCCAAATGAAATATTTGGGAGAAACTCAATATGTTCTTAGGATCTAAATTGTTTGGAATCGCAAAAAACAAAACACTAGCCTTGTCTCAAGCTTCTTATATCGACAAGCTGTTGGTTCAATATAAGATGCAGAATTCCTAAAAGGGTTTATTACCTTTCAGGTATGGAATTTAATTGTCTAATGAACAGTGTCCTAAGTCCCCTCAAGAAATTGAGGATATGAGACATATTCCCTATGCCTCTGCAGTAGGCAGCCTTATGTATGCTATGTTATGTACAAGGCCTGACATTTGTTATGCAGTAGGGATTGTCAGTAGATATCAATCCAATCAAGGATTAGATCACTAGACAGTCATAAAAAATATTCTCAAGTATCTTTGGAGAACGAGGGATTATATGCTTGTGTATGAAAATAAGGATTTGATCATTGTCGCAACGTCATCGCGACGTGGAGCGGCCGACATCCTTTCTTGGGTTTTTAAGAAGAAAATTGGAGTCGCCACCAATCATTGAGGGTGTGATTGGTCACCTTTAAAATAAAATAAAATAAAAACCAGTCTTAGGAAACCAAAAATTAGGTTCGGGAGTCGTTTGAGTGTAGGGAAGGTATTAGCATCCTACAACACCCGTTTGAAAAACGATTACCACATTATCTTATATTGTCCAATTACATGAGCAAAAACGGTCCTTCATTTTTACTTTTCTTTTAAAAAAAAACGATGAATATGAGAATAAAAACCCAAAATAAAAACAAGATGTCTCATTTGTTCTTACCTTAACTTTAGATTTTATATAAATCATGTCTAATTTCCCCTTTAAGTAAAGAAAATTCGTTCATCAAGAATTGAATTTAACTCCATCATAGGCAATGCATGATTATGTTTATTAAAAATAATAAAATAAATAATTTTTTTTAAAAAAAACAAATAGATGTAAAAGAAGAAAATTATTCAAAGAGTAAATTCTTTTTTAAATGGGAAAAAGAGAATTTTCATACGCCTGCACGGGAGTTGTACTCCACGAAGACACATTACTCAGTTCCGATAACCCCTTTGGAAAGTAAATTAATTTCAAAACATTTATGATAACAATCATTGAAATTGGCCAAGAAAAATTAAAGATTGGATTAAAGAAAATTGGGGAACGAAAGAAGAAAAAAAAATTAGAAAGTTTAAAAAAAAAAATGAAGTTGGTAAAGTGCAAATGTGAATAAAATGAGAGAGAAATTAATAATAATAATAATAGTAAAATAAAGATTTAATTAAAAATAGGAAAGAAAAAGAATATGGAATAAGGTTGGTAAAGTGCAAATGAAATAAAATGAGGGGAGATCAATAATAATAATAATAATAGTAAAATAAAGATTTAATTTAAAAATAAAAAAGAAGAGAAAAAATAAATAAATAAAGTAAAGTGGAGCCCACCTTTTTGACTTTCCTCTTTCTCCTTCTTTCCTTCCCCCTTTCCCAATTCTTTTCTACGTAAGCTCTTTCCTCCCCCTCTATTTTTCTCTTTTCCTCTTCCACTTTCTTTCCTCCCTTTTTCTCTTTGCTTTTTTTCTTCTTTAATCTCCCTTCCTTTCTCTCCCTAAAAATTTCTTCTCAAGACTCTCTAACAAGCTCTCTAAACTCACTTCTTTTTTTTCTCAACTAAGCTTATGCTCAAATCTTCTTTTTCTCCTTTCTCCTTGAAAAAAAATCTTCTAAAAGCTCTCTAAACTAAACTCATGCTCAATGCCTTGTTGTGTCCTTCTTCCTCACCCCCTCCATTTATACTAAAAAGCCTAACTATTTTGGGAGGAGTGGTGGGTGAGGGATTTGTGGATAGCCATGCATTAATGCCATTAGAATAGGAATGGGAGAAAGAATAGGGGAAGAAGGAGAGTGAGGTGGAGAAAAAAAGGAAAAAGAAAAGAAAAAGAAAACAATAATAATAATAATAATAAATAAAAAAACAATAAATAAATAAATAACCAAAAATAAAATTACAACTAAACTTTAGAATTAAAAATAAAATGAAATTAAAACTTTTTATGCTATGGTTTCATTATAAAATTAACATTACATATTAGAGATACTCGAACATTATTAAAACCTCGCCAGACCAAGTACGGTGTCTACAGTTTGCCCCCCTTTGTGTACCCTTGAAGGATTGAAAGGGTAGACAAAGGAAAGAGACTAAGTACTGGGGAGCCAAAAATTTGTTTAGTAAAAAATTGAATTTAGAAAGGAAAATGAACTTGACTTAATCAGGTCTCGACCACAATTCAATAGTCAGGTTTGGTTTAACCGAGAGAAAAATGAAAACTAACCTAGATTGACACAAGCTTCGACCTCGACTGAATAGTCGGCTTCGATTTAACCGAGAGAAAAACTTAAAACGGACCTGGATTAACGCAGGCTTCGACCTCAATTGAATCGTCAGGTTCGATTTAACCGAAAGAAAAAATGAAAACGGACCTGGATTGACACAGGCTTCAACCTCGACTAAATAGTCGGGTTCGATTTAACCGAGAGAAAAACTTAGAACGGACCTGGATTGACACAGGCTTCGACCTCGACTGAGAAGTCGGGTTCGATTTAACCGAGAGAAAAACTGAAAACAGACCTGGATTGACACAGGCTTCAACCTCGACTGAATAGTCGGGTTCGATTTAACCAAGATAAAAATTGAAAACGGACCTGGATTGACACAGGCTTCGACCTCGACTGAATAGTCGGGTTCGATTTAACCGAGAGAAAAACTGAAAACGAACATGGATTGACACAGGCTTCGACCTCGACTGAAAAGTCGGGTTCGATTTAACTGAGAGAAAAACTTAAAACGGACCTGGATTGACACAGGCTTCGACCTCGACTGAATAGTCGGGTTCGATTTTGTTGGGTTTTATGTCCTAAAACTCGTAGATAGTGAATTATTAACGAATTATACACTTGTAACAATAAAGTGTTATTGAGGTTTATGCAATAAAGTGTTATTGTCATATTAAGTCTAGAATTGCACAATATGACCTAAATCCAATAAACAAAGATCCAAGGTTGTTTACATGAGACTTGAACTAGTATATGGCGACATACGGGGATCAGTGTTCAAGTGACAACCTAAAAGGTCTATAGTACATGGATAAGGCTGGGTACCTTATCCTGGTAACACTATGTGATATGGCCCGCTTTGTATTCGATACAGACGTATTGATCCAAGGCGTCCATGTAGGAGACATGCGAGCGGGGGTATCCTATGCAATGAGTTTGCATAAGACCGGACCACGAAATAGTAAACCACTAGATGTAACACCGTTAACTAGTTAGGTTACTGTTTCAATAGGATGACCTAGGTAACTCGATCTTAATCCTGAGTGTGTCATGAACTCCTTCTCACGAGGGATTGTCCTTTGATTAGTATGGGTGAGAGTGGCCAGTACGCCGACTCAATAAGCCTACCTTCTTGGGGACAAGACCGAGTGGGGGGCTGGGGACATGACAATACAAGATGGAATTCACTCATTCCCCTATTGGGGCAAGTAGATGTGTGTTCCCTTAAGGACTGATTCCGGGGCTTGAACAAAGGCGCGCCGTCCTCTCCTGGCCCGGGAGGAACTCTTGTTTAGAGGTTGGACCCTAAACAAATTGTTCATTAGAGGGATCAGTGGTACTTAAGGATCCAGAGGTAACCCAGGGGTAAAACGGTAATTTGACCCAACTGATGTTACGAACACACGTGAAGGATTGACTTACTGCATTGGTCGATATCCGTGGACACAGAAATATTCTACAGTGAGAAGAGTGCAGCTGTGGGTCTTTAGTGGAGTGACCCACAGTTAACGAATGTTGATTGACTCGGTTAATGAGTTTAGCTGATCAATCTCGTATCGTTGGAGCTTCTGATCTGTAGGTCCATTAGGTCCACCTGCTAGCTCATAACGGGTTCTGAGATTATATAGTCTTGATTATTAAAGGGAATATAAGTTAATTTTATTTTGATGCAATTAATATAATGTATGGAGATACATTATAGTATAAGTTTAATTAATGAATTAAACTTTATAATAAAATTAATTTTGGATATGATTCAAAATTAATTAATGAGAGAATTATGAATTTAATTAAATATGTGATATTTGATTAATTCATGAATTAATTAATTGGGGAATTAATTAATTTAATTTTAATTTGGTTAAATGTGATTTAATAAAGTTAAAACTATAGTTTACATTGATGTACATTTTGATGCAAAATAAAACTATAGGTTAAATGAGAGATAAAATTGAATATGATTCAATTATAAAATTAATTAAATATTTGATATTTAATTAATGTGGATTCAATTGATGAGATTAATTGAATGACCAATTTAATTCAATTGAATATGATTCAAATTGAATTAAATACCTTAGGTTATAATTGATTTAATTAATATTGATTTAATTAAATTAATTATAATTATTTAATTAATTAAATGATAAATGATAATTATTATTTAATTAATAGATGGCCAAGATCGTTTGGATTTGATCCAACGATCTAGAATGAGTAGGGTTTTAACTCCCTCCCCACTTATCGTTAAGTGGAGAAGGGGTTACTCAGATTAGCTCTCACTCTCTCATGCTTCACGATTACAGAAAAGAGAATTCTCTCTCAATTTTCTCTCTGGCTCTTTCCAAAAATTACAGCAACTTGTTTTTGCTGGAATTTTTCCCTTTCCAAGACTAGTTTTGGGTTCCCACAAGCCAATCTCAAGTAATCCAAGAGATATAGCGCGTGATCCATAATGGTGGTGTCGATTGGGAGATCAAGAACGATCAAGAACGAGAATCTTGGAGCATCGTGCTGTATTCTTCGAAAATCCAAGTAAGTGTTCTTGATCTTGAATATATTTACAGCATGCTTAATCTTAGTAATTTAGAAATTGTTTCTAATTTTGTTGCCAACGTATTGGTTTTTTCTGAAATTGAAATTTAATTCGAGATTGGTCTTGTTTGCTTCCGCTGCCAAAGGGATTTCAACCCTTCAGATTTAACCAAGATAAAAATTGAAAACGGACCTGGATTGACACAGGCTTCTGTTGGGTTTTATGCCCTAAAACTCGTAGATTGTGAATGGTGACAAATTGTTCACTTGTCTCTATACGTTGTTATTGAGGTTTGTACAATAAAGAGTTATTGTCACTAAAATTGCACAGTTTGACCCAAATCCAATAAACTAAGATCCTAGGTTGTTTAGATGAAACTTGGACTAGTATGTGGGGACATACGGGGATCAGTGTTCAAGTAACAACCTAAATGGTCTATAGTATAGGGATAAGGCTGGGTACCTTATCCTGGTAACACTATGTGATACAACCCACTTTGTATTCGATACAGATGCAATGATCCAAAGCATCAATGTAGGAGACATGCGAGTGGGGGTATCCTGTGCAATGAGTTTGCATAAGACCGGACCGCGAAATAGTAACCACTAGATGTAACACCGTTAACTAGTTTAGGTTTCTATTTCAATATGATGACCTAGGTGACTCAATCTAAATCCTGAGTGTGTTATGAACCCCTTTCAGGAGGGATTGTCCTTAGATTTGTATGGGTGAGAGTGGCCAGTTCGCTGACTCAATAAGCCTACCATTTCAGGGGCAAGACCGAGTGGGGGCTGGGAACATAACATTACAAGATGGAATTCACTCCTTCCCCTATTGGGGTAAGCAGATGTGTGTTCCCTTAAGGGCTGATTCCGGGTCTTGAACAAGGGCGCCCATCCTCTCCTGGCCCGAGAGGAACTGCTGCTTATTGATTGGATCATAAACAGATTGTTCATTAGAGGAATCAGTGGTACTTAAGGATCCAGAGGTAACCCAGGGGTAAAACGGTAATTTGACCCAGTTGGCGTTACGAACACTCGTGAAGGATTGACTTACTGTTATTGGTCGATATCCGTGGACACATAAATATTCTACAGTGAGAAGAGTGCAGCTGTGGGTCTTTAGTGGAGTGACCCACAGTTAACGAATGTTGACTAATTTGGTTAATGAGTTTAGCCAATTAGTCTCGTATCGTTGGAGCTTCTGATCTGTAGGTCCATTAGGTCCACCTGCTAGCTCGTAAAGGGTTCTGAGGTTAAATAGTCTTGAATAGAATTTGAAGTGTGTTCAATTTCGTTAAGGGAAGTAAATTGTATTTGATACAATTAAAATAATGTATAAAGATACATTATAATATAAGTTTAATTGATGAATTAAACTTTATATTATAAAATTAATTTTGGATGTGATTCAAAATTAATTAATGAGAGAATTAAATATTTGAAAGAGTTCAAATATTAAATATGAATTAGATTCATATTGAAACTATAGGTTAAATTTAATGTGAATGAGATTCATATTAAAACTATAGTATATGAGAGAATTATTTGAATAATGATTCAAATAGTAAATTAATTAAATATATGATATTTAATTAATGAATTAATTAATTGGAGAATTAATTAATTTAATTTAATTAAATGTGATTAAATTAAATTAATTCTATAGTTAATATTAATGTACATTATGATGCACATTAAAACTATAGGTTAAATGAGAGAGATTAAAATTGAATATGATTCAATTGTAATATTAATTAAATATTGGATATTTAATTAATGTGGATTCAATTAATGAGATTAATTGAATGGCCAAATTAATTCAATTTAATATGATTCAAATTGAATTAAAATACCTTATGTTATAATTGATTTAATTAATATTGTTTTAATTAAATTAATTAATTAATTAAATGATTATTATTATTTAATTAATAGACGGCCAAGATCGTTTGGATTAGATCCAACGATCGAGATCCAGTAGGGTAATAACTCCCTCCGCACTTATCGTACAGGGGAGAGGGAGTTCCCCAACGGTCTCGCTCATTCTCTCATTCTCACGAAAAACAGAGAGGAATTCTCTGAGTTTTTCTCTCTTCCTCTCTCAATATTCCAACAATCTTCCTTGCTGAAAATTCCCAACTCAAGATTGGATCCCACAATCCAAGCCTCATGAACTCAGAGGATAGCGGGTGCTCTTTGATGGTTGTGTTCAAGAGATCGTGACGAAGTGTTCGTTGAGGAGCATAGTGCAGTGAATCCCGGTCTCCATCACGTAAGTTTTCATTGATCTAAAATCGTTTTAGATACCTTGAATTACAGCATGCTTAACGTTAGAAAATAGTTTTCTGTTTTGCCCAACGTACCGGTATTCAAAATAATTGAAATTAAATCACGCTCGATTCAATTCGCTTTCGCTTTAAGGATTCAATTCCTTCAGCTTCGACCTCGACTGAATAGTCGGGTTCGATTTCACCGAGAGAAAAACTGAAATGGACCTGGATTGACACAGGCTTCGACCTCGACGAAATAGTCGGTTCGATTTAACCGAAAGAAAAAATGAAAACGGACTTGGATTGACACAGGCTTCAACCTCGACTGAATAGTCGGGTTCGATTTAACCGAGAGAAAAACTAAAAACGGACCTGGATTGACACAGGCTTCGACCTCGACTGAAAAGTCGGGTTCGATTTAACCGAGAGAAAAACTTAAAACGAACCTGGATTGACGCAGGCTTCGACCTCGATTGAATAGTCGGGTTCAATTTAACCGAAAGAAAAAATGAAAACGGACCTGGATTGACACAGGCTTCCACCTCGACTGAATAGTCGGGTTCGATTTAACCGAGTGAAAATTTTAACACGAACCTGGATTGACACAGGCTTCGACCTCGACTGAAAAGTTGGGGTCGATTTAACCGAGATAAAAACTAAAAACGGACTTGGATTTGAAGGTGTTCATATAACACATGCGGAAGCAATTGAAGATCGAAAGCACTTGACAACATAAATTTTACTCCTAAAGCATGCTTGTTCTAAAGAAAACAGAACAAAAAGTTTAGATGAACCAACCTCTTGTAGCTCAAATGGACGAACCTCCTTGTACCGTTTTCTTTCTCCAATCAACTCTGGATAACCGATAGTGTCTTCCCTACTATTCTCCGAGCCAAGAATGACTTGTGGGAGTCTATAGAGATAGGGAATGGGAAGGGAATGCTAGAAGGATCAAGCTCTATGGAGATATGTGAAATGATAGTGTTTTGAGGCACAATTTCAGCAGCATAACATTAAGGTAATTGTTGTATCTCTTTCAATCTGATTCCTCCTCTACTTATAGAGAGAATCCATGCATGAAGAAGCCTCAAGATGCAAGACACATGGTGGTCTTTTGGGTGAAAGTGGAAGCTAGGTGTTCAAGCAACATCACATGCAAGTATGCATGTTTGTGGTGTAATTCCAGTTTGTATCTTCATGCAAGAGTGGAATTACAACTTTTTCCATTTAGCATGTGATTAAAAACAGATTTAAATTTGCATCTATGATATGAATATCAATTCTAAATATGAAATAAATATATATAATCATCTTTGAGGCTTGCCCAATTGATTATGCATGATTTATCAAATTAATCATCTTAATCTTGTGTATCTTTTATACATGAATCTTAATTCATGTATATAGTATTTAAAACCCTTTTAAATAATTTATCTCTCATTTTCTAATTTAATTCATAATTAAATTATGGTGTCAAACACTATTTACGATAATACCATTTTTCCCGATTTTGAACGATTCAAAGAATCCTATCTTATTGTTCTAGGCTTTATTCCGATATGAGCTAGTAGGGGACCTAATGGACCTATAGATCATGGGCTCCAACGATTCGAGGCTAACCTACTAATCTCATTAACCAAGCTTAACCAACATTCCTTAACTACCGGGACACTCCACTATAGCCCGACAGTTGCACTCCCCTCACCATAGATATATTTCCGTCCACTTGATTTAACCATGTCCAGTAAGTCGACCCTTCACAGGTTGTTCGTAGCTATAGCTAGGTCAAATGACCGTTTTACGCCTATAGTACTTCTTGTTCCTTAAGTTCCACTAATCCTCTAATGAACAATCGGTTTGTGGTCCAACCATCAAACCTAAGTCCCTCTCGATCCAACGAGAGGGTGGGGCCCCTTGTTCAAGTCTTGGAGTTAGTACTTAAGGGAACAACCTCTCTACTATCCCTGAAATGGGTAGGAGCGAATTCCGTCTTGCGAGACTATGTCCCCAGCTATCTATCCGATCTTATCCCCAAAATGGTAGGCTTGTTGAGTCGGCGATGCTGGCCACTCTCACCCATGCAGATCAAAGGATAATCTCGTATAAACAGGAGTTCATAGTTAGATCAGGATTAAGGACGAGTTACCTAGGTCATCTTTGAGAAATAGTCAGTTTCTACAGTAAATGGCGTTATAAAGAGAAAGTGACTTATTTCGTGGTCCAGTCTTATGAAAACTCATCGCATAGGACGCCCCGACTTGCATGTCTCCACATGAACGATTTAGGATATCATCGTTTGGACTTAATACAAAGTGAGCCGCGTCCATAGTGTCCCCAAGATAAGGCACCCAACCCTATCCTTATACTATCGACTATTTTGACTATAAACTCGAACTTGATCCTATGATATGTCTCTACATATAGTTCGAGTACTCATATTATAGCCAAGGATCTTAGTTTATTGGATTTAGGTTAATCATTCGCAATTTACATATTCAATAACATCTTTTACTGAATAACCTCAATAACGACTTTATTGGAAATAGAATATGTTCAATGATTTACAAACTACGAGTTTATAGGACATTAAACCCAACAGGATTGACACAGGCTTCGACCTCGACTAAATAGTCGGGTTCGATTTAACCGAGATAAAAATTGAAAACGGACCTGGATTGACACAGGCTTCGACCTCGACTAAATAGTCGGGTTCGATTTAACCGAGAGAAAACCTGAAAACAGATCTGGATTGACACAAGCTTCCACCTCGATTGAAAAGTCAGGTTCGATTTAACCGAGAGTAAAACTGAAAGTGAACCTGGATTGACACAGGCTTCGAACCTCGATTGAATATTCGGGTTCGATTTAACCGAGATAAAAATTGAAAACGAACCTGGATTGACACAGGCTTCAACCTCGACTGAATAGTAGGGTTCGATTTCACCGAGAGAAAAATTGAAAATGGACCTGGGTTGACACAGGCTTCGACCTCGACTAAATAGTCGGGTTCGATTTAACCGAAAGAAAAAATGAAAATGGACCTGGATTGACACAGGCTTCGACCTCGACTAAATAGTCGAGTTCGATTTAATCGAAAGAAAAAACTGGAAACGGACCTGGATTGACACAGGCTTCGACCTCGACTGAAAAGTCAGGTTCGATTTAACCGAGAGAAAAACTTAAAACGGACTTGGATTGGCACAGGCTTCGACCTCGACTTAATAGTCGGGTTCGATTTGACTAAGATAAAAAATTTAAAACGGAACTGGATTGACACAAATTTTGACCTCGACTGGATAGTCGGGTTCGATTTAACCGAGATAAAAATTGAAAATGGATCGGGATTGACACAGGCTTCGACCTCGACCAAATAGTCTGGTTTGATTTAACCAAAAGAAAAAACTTGAAATGGACCTGGATTGACACAGGCTTCGACCTCGACTGAATAGTCGGGTTCGATTTAACCGAAAGAAAATTGATTGAAAATAAATTTTCTTTGCAATGCACGCTAAACTTGAATGCTTGAATGCATGGGATGCAGATTTAGCACTATCCGAAAACTATGATACAAATTTCTTTAAAAGATATTTGATAGCTCGGGCACCCCGTTCACATCACCCTTGGTAATAGACCTTAATTGGATCATGAACTCGCTAAACAACTTGCTCTTTGTTTGATGACCAAAAATGTATCCATAACGACTTTGCTCCTGTGATAATAATGGTTTTGCCCCAGTTTGAGAACACGAAAATAATGGTTTTGCCCCAGTTTAAGACTTTGTCATGTTGAAATGACGGTTTTGTCCTCCATGATGACATTCCATCAACCTTCATGATCACGGCGCTCTTGAAAAAATATTGCCTTTGGATTCTTTCTTTAGACATATGTATTTCACATCGAATCGTTTAAGTTACCACCATTGATTTGAAATATCGCGTTTATGTAACTTTTTGTTTATTCAATTGTAATGATAATAAAGGTAAACATGCCAAACATTCATAGTTGAGGAAATATTATGGAGAGTGAGGGAGAAAATGGGCAAGATATGCCATGCTTCGAGAAGGGAGCTTCAATTTATGACTAAAATTCAATAGACATATGTGTCAATGTTAAGGTTCTAGAACTTGAGACAAAAGTAACCTCTTAAACATGATATAGAAATTGAAGCGTAATTCTCCTACACACTTGTTGAATTCCCGCAACTTTGCCGAATCCTTTGATACACAAGTAGCCTATGCGTAATATCTTCGAACCTGATCTGAATTAACTGGACTTGGAGCTCATTACCATCCATGTTAGTCAAGACTAAAGCTCCTCCAAAGAAAGCTTTCTTCACCACGAATGGTCCTTCATAGTTTGGCGTCCACTTGCCTCGGTGATCTTTTAGAAAAGGAAGAATTCGTTTTAAGACTAAATCTCCTTCTCTGAATACTCTAGGACGCAATTTCTTATCATAGGCTTTCATCATTCGTCTTTGGTAAAGTTGACCTCTGCACAATGTTTTCAATCTCTTTTTTTCAACAAAGTTGAGCTGGTCATAGCGGTTTTAGACCCATTCAGCCTCTTCTAAATTAGTCTCCATGAGGACTCTTAATGATGGAATTTCCACTTCAATAGGAAGAACAACTTCCATACCATAAACTAATGAAAATGGTGTTGCCCCAGTTGAAGTGCGAACCGATGTGCGATATCCATGTAATGCAAAAGGAAGCATTTCATGCCAATCTTTATACGTCACCGTCATTTTTTGCACAATCCTTTTTATGTTTTTATTGGCAGCTTCCACTGCTCCATTCATCTTTGGCCTATACGGAGTTGAGTTGACATGCTTGATCTTGAATTGCTCACATAACTCAGTCATCAATTTATTGTTTAGATTTCGTGCATTATCAGATACTATGGTCTCAAGAAGACCATAACGACTTATAATCTCCTTCTTGATGAATTTGATCACAACTCCTTTCGTCACCTCTCGATAGGACATTGCTTCTACCCATTTGGTAAAACAATCTATTGCCACCAAGATGAATCGATGTCTGTTTGATGCTTTTGGGTCAATAGGGCCTATAACGTCCATTCCCCACATGGAAAACGGCCATGGTGTTGTCATAACGTGCAACTGAGATGCTGGAGCATGAGCTTTATCTGCGTAGATCTAACATTTGTGGCATTTTCGCGCATATTTGATACAGTCGGCTTCCAAGGTTAACCAGTAATAGCCAGCCCTTAATGCCTGTCTAACCATCATGTGTCCATTTGCGTGGGTGCCGCAAATTCCCTTGTGAATTTCTTTCATAATCGTGTTGGCTTCATTTGTATCTACACACCTTAGAAGTACCATATCATGATTTCTTTTGTAAAGTATTTCTCCATTTAGGAAGAACTTAATTGCTAACTTTCTAAGTGTGCGCTTGTTATTTTCTGAGGCATTCAGTGGATACTCACTACATTTAATACAACGTTTGATATCATGGTACTAAGGTTTATCATCAAACTCTTCTTTTATATTCATGCAGGAGGCTGGAACATCTAGCCTTCCTATCTTGATAGGTTGTACCTCATGATTGGGGTCTATGTTGAACATGACTGCAAGTGTAGCCTAGGCGTCTGCTATCTGATTACTTTCTCTTGGTAAATAGTCAAAAGTGATTTCTTCAAATTTATGAGACAAGTCTAATATAAGCTTTTTGTAGGGCAGTAGCTTAGTGTCTCTTGTTTCCCATTCTCCTCTCAATTGGTGAATCACCAGCATAGAATCTCCCAGGACTCAAAGTTTCCTTATCTTCATATCCAATGCAGTTTGGATACCCATAGAACAAGCTTCATATTCAACCATATTATGAGTACAATCAAAACTTAGTTTGGCGGTGAGAGGGAACAACTTTCCTTCAGGCGATATTAATACAACACCTATCCCATGACCTAACTCATTAGAGGCCTCATCAAACAACATGGTCCATGTTTCCAAGTCTGATATTTCTTTTTCCACCATTGCAGTGGAGACAAATTCATCTGGGAAATCAAATTTCATTGGTTCATAATCGTCTATAGGTTGCTCGGCCAAATGATCGGCTAGTGCACTTCCTTTTATTGACTTCTGAGTAACATAGACAATATCATACTATAAAAGAACCTGCCATCTAGCAATTCTACCAGACAAAGACGGCTTTTCAAAGATGTATTTGATAGGATCCATCTTTGAGATGAGCCATGTTGTGTAATACAGCATATATGGTCTCAAACGGTGAGCAGCCCAAGCTAGAGCACAACAAGTTCTTTCTAAAAGAGAATATTTGGTTTCATAATATATGGCTTGCTCTTTTCTGCCTGAACTGTCATGTTGTCCTAGTACACACACCATTGAATTTTCCGTCACTGTAAGGTATAGGATAAGTGGACGATTTGGAGTTGGAGGTACAAGAACAGGAGGGTTTTGTAGGTATTGCTTGATCTTTTCAAATGCTCTTTGACAGTCGTCATTCCATATGCCTGTATTGTTCTTACGAAGTAGCTTGAAGATTGGTTCACGTGTTGATGTAAGATGTGATATGAATCTTGCAATATAATTCAATCTTCCCAAGAAACCTCTGACTTCTTTTTGAGTACGTGGTGGTGGCATTTCTAGAATGGCTTTGACTTTGTTTGGGTTAACTCTAATTCCCTCCTGGCTTACGACGAAACCCAACAACTTGCCAGAAGTGACCCCAAATGTGCATTTACTCGGATTCAGTTTCAACTTGAATTTTCTCAATCGCTCAAATAACTTTTGGAGAATTGTTGCATGCTCTTCCCCTAGATTTGACTTAGCAATCATGTCATCAACATACACTTCGATCTCCTTATGCATTAGGTCATGGAAGAGAGTAACCATGGACCGTTGGTAGGTTGCCCCAGCATTTTTCAATCCGAACGACATGACTTTATAAAAAAAGGTTCCCCATAATGTGATGAATGTAGTTTTCTCTTGATCTTCAGGTGCCATCTTGATTTGATTGTAACCTGAGAATCCATCCAAAAAGGAAAAAGTTGAGAATCCAGCTGTATTATCTACCAGTACATAAATATGAGGAAGTGGGAAGTTATCCTTTGGGCTTGCTCGATTCAAATCTCTATAATCAACGCACATTCGGACTTGTCCATTCTTTTTAGGTACTGGCACAATGTTAGCTACCCATTCTGGATAATTAGCAACTGTTAAGAATCCTGCATCAATATGTTTCATGACTTCCTCTTTTATTTTGATTAACATGTCTGGCTTCATCTTGCGTAACTTTTGTCTTACTGGCCTGCATTCAGGCTTAAGTGGCAAATGATGCACCACAATACTTGTGTCAAAACCAGGCATATGTTGATAAGACCAGGCAAAAACATCAATGTATTCATGAAGCAATGCTATTAACCTTTGACCGCTTTCAGCAGACATGTTGGTCCCAATTTTAACTTCTTTAATCTCTACTTGAGATCCCAAGTTAATCGTCTCTATCAACTCTTCATGTGGTCCCAATATCCTCTCTTCTTCTTCAATCATTCTCAACAATTCAGGAGTAAGTTCTAGATCTTCCTCATTACCACTTGTTTTCTCATCGGACTCAACATCGTATGTAGAAGAATCAAGTTTGTATTTAAGATCATTAACGCTTTCAATCCCAATATCGCTGTTTACGAGAGCGATTATTCAGTGTGATGAAAGAAGATAAAAGGAAGAAATGAAATAAATGAAATCAATGCTAAAAGAAGTATAGATAAGAGAGATTCATTGGATGATAGGGAAAAAAAATGCTTATTCATTGACAAATGAAATATTGACATAGAACACATAAATCATCAAAACAAAAAACAAACAAAAAGTTTAACAATTACTTTGATATCTCATTAACAAATGATGGTAGCTCCATTACAGTCCAATTATTGAGTTCAAAGTCTTCGGGGCACAGATAAACCAAGGGTCCAGCTTCTTTCTTCTGTTCGATTATAGCCATGACTGCAGCGTCTTGAGATTCTGGATGAATTATTCCGGCAAAGATGAAGGTATCATGAAGATGAGGAATGATATTCATTTGATACTTTGGCTCACGGTTCTCCAATCTAGCCAGTCGTTTTTCTCTCTCTTGCTTGTGTGCTTTAATCATATCTTTTTTGCTTGGTTTATATCCCAAACCAAACCTCTTCATATTTTTCAACACATTCAGCAAATTTTCGAGGCTTTGGTTGCTTCCTGTTAAGGAGAGTTTTGAAAGTTGCAGCTCCATTTTCCCTATCTCTCCGTATAAAGTTGTGGCATTTGCAATCTCAAAAGCTTGAAATGATGACTCAAAAACCTCTTCTGTTGAGGAGGGTCTTGACACTAAGATATCCTCTTGTCCAGATATGATCACTAGTTTGCGGTCGACCACAAATTTAAGTTTTTGGTGTAATGATGATGGGACCACTCCAGCTGAGTGAATCCAGGGACGCCCTAACAAGAAGCTGTAGGTCGAACTAATGTTCATAACCTGAAAGGTTATATCGAAGGTCCATGGACCTATCTGGATGGGCACTTCTATGTCTCCAACAACTTCACTACGTGCCCCATCAAAAGCTCGTACGATCATAGTGATGGGTCTTACATGAGACATATCAACAGGCAATTTCTCCAACGTGGATTTAGGCATTATGTTCAAGGAAGAACCATTATCAACTAGGACTTTTGCCACAACAAAATTTTTGCACTTAACTGCAATGTGCAAGGCTTTAGTGGGTCTGGTGCCTTCTGGTGGTAACTCATCATCTGTGAAAGTTACTGAACTGGATGCAGTTATGTTTCCAACGATGTTATCCAAGTTATTCGCCGTAATATCCTGCGGAACATAAGTTTGATTCAATATGTGCAACAAGGTCTTACGATGTGTATCTGAAGCCAATAACAAAGCCAGTATGGGAATCTTTGCAGGGGTTCAACCTAACTGTTCAACCACTTTATAATCACTTTGTTTAACCAACTTCAAAAATTCTTGGATGTCCTCTTCAGATGCTGGCTGTTCAACATCCAGGTTCTTCACTGCAATGGGCTCTTCTGTTTTTTCCTTGATATCTTCAGTGATCTTGGCTTTTCCTTTTTCTTTACCCTTGGGTTTCAATAGGTCTTCTGGTGTATAGCACTTCCCGCTTCGTGTTAGACCTCTTATCCCACTGATATTATGGATTGGAAGGGGTTCAGAACCAACAGTTACCTTATATTCATAGTTCCAAGGTACTGCTTTTGAACTTTTATATTCAAACGGAGTCAGAATCTGGATGGTTATCGGTCTTGGCTTGGAATTTGAGGTACTAGGCTTCTCACGATAAGAAATTGTTAACGGTTTTGGATTGAGAGAAAACCTTGAGCATTCTTCTATAATATCAACTTCCCCATACTGAGGGAGCTGAACCATCTTTTGAGAAACTGTTAAAAAATGTGAATCTAACAACTCCTGGACCTTCAGACGAAAATGAGACATTGGTCTATAGAATGCCCTTTTGCCCCAGTGTGATAAGAACACATCAAACTATCATCGTATGCTCTGACACCCAAATCCGATTGGAGGCGTTCTACTCCAATGTATCCATTACTGAATAATATTTTGAATAGTTCTCCCATGGGAGTCACTACGCTCTCAGCATTCTTTTTTAAATCAGCTCCATGAACCTCTATCTCATTTACTTGTGCATTCCGAAGACGTCTGTTCCTTCTACTGCCTTTAATCTTTCCTCCAGGACTTCAATCTTTTCACTAGAAGAGACTTTCTCACCTCCCGTAAGCTCTTTTCTGATTTCAGGATCATCTAGATTGGGAACCGTAATGGTCACCTTGGGAGGTACCTCTGTGGGCAGTGAAAATCCAGGTTGATTGCGTACAGGCACTTACTCATTCTTGAAAAATGGAAATGGGTGCTGCTCTACTGGAATATTGTACAATGGATGATATTTTGGAGTAGTACCCTCTATTGATTGCCGGATTGGAGGGTCATTCATTGTATTGCTGGACTGAGCAATATCAGCTTTTATTTTGCCTTTTTCCAAGGCGACAAGAATGACATCCATTTTTTCTCGTAACTCCTCAATATCTTTCCTTGTTTTCTCCATCTCAGTACTTTCCTCTTCCATGATCCTTGTCCTGTATCTTGTGACGTAGGTGCGGTGGATTCGAGGTGACCGAGCTATCTTATGACTCTATTTATATTTTTAGTGAAAAGAGATTTTAGTGTAAGAAAAGAGAAAAACAAAACGAAACATTTAAAAAATTTGAAGAGGAAAAGGAAAACAAAAATAAAAATGGCTTTGATATTAAATTGGAAAATGATAAAACAATGTAGTAGCAAAATTTGTGCAAAATTGAATTACAAGATATTTCAACTATCTAAAAAAAACAAAAACTAAAGTAAAAAGTTAATAAAATTGCCCCCAATACTCTAAACTTATACGAAGCTTTCCCAGAAACTTGAGCACATTCTTGCTATTCGGTTGTGTAAGTGCTATGACTTTAGAGAGAGTACGTGCATCTTCTGTTAGTTCATCTGCCCTTCGAGTGACTCTCCTAATCTGAGTGAGCATATGTTCCGCTTTACTTCGTAGTGTCGCTTGGTTCTGTCTCACAAACCCAAAATTATCGCTCAATCTGTCGTACTGCTCCTTTAGATAGGTATAGTCATTCATTAATCTGCCAGTGGCATCCTGATACTTACCAAGGCGAACATTGAGTGACTGAACGGACTCTCGTAGACCCTTGTTGTCGTTGATGAGCCGTCCTATTTGATCTTCTCTAATCTTGAACGTTAATTGCAGGTCGTCAACTATTCGACATAGCATTCCATTCTTTTCATCTACCTCAGTAATCGTTTGGTTCCTCAAACTAATGCAATTTTCGAGCTCTTTCATCAACTCATGGAGTGAGGCAATCTCAGATTGTTGCTTCGAAACTTGGTCATTCCTTGACTTGAGAGTTGTTTGGGAGGCTCATTATCTCTTCTCAATCGATGCATTCTTCTGTTCAAGTCACGAGCCTCTGTGTCTAACGCTAAAATTTCTTTTTCTAACTGTTCTTGTTTGTTGACACTGCCCTTTAATCGGTTCAACTCTTTTTCTAGTTCAGCATTGCGCAACAAACCTTGCTTTACCTCTAATTGCAGCCTTTCATTTTCTTGAACCAGTGATGAATTTGCTTTTCTCAACTCATCACATTCTTTTTCGCGTGCTACTTGTTCTGTCTGTTGATCTGGTATCACGTTTGCATTAAGTTTTATCTTGGTTTTAATGTTTGGTGACACAAGCACGATTTTAGCTTTGTTCGCATGTCATGTTTTGTACGCCTCCGTGGTATCATCATGAAACTGACCACTTTGGATTTTAGTGATCATTTTCCATGCTTTCACAATTTTCTGAATTCTATCTTTACAGAAGCCTTTATCATAAGCAAATTCGAAATCCTTCAACTCATGCGTAGCAAGGATGAATTGTCGGACCCAAATTTGGCGTACTACCAATAAAGGAGCATAGGCTATACATCCCCAAGGACCCAAAAGAGGTAAACTTTGAAATTTACTGCATTTATAGATCATTGGCCTAGTTGAGATCCAAGGGGCTCTCCATATTACATCTTATACCTTTAGTTCGGAGAAAAAGGCTTCCCAAGCGCTCCTTTCAGGGGAGGATGAACTCCAACCTGATTGCACGAACTCTGAAATAGGATTTTGCAGCTTATTCCAAGAACTTGAAAATTTGATCTCTGGACATTTGAATTCTAGTGGACACTTCACATGACTAAGGACCCAAATGTACAATAATGGTGCACACCCTATAAATCTTCCTATTCCTTTTGTTCTGCAATAATTTAATGAACAAAAAGTTTCTGCCAATACAGGAATAATGGGATCAACTCCTATTTCTATCTTAGCAAACAACTTGACCACGCGTTCCTAAACATATCTGCACACTTTAGGAAACAAAACAACATTAAAGATACACAACGCCAGTAAAGTTAATTCCTTGTCTTCATTTGCAAATTTTTGTTGAAGAGTAAGGATGTAGTCTAGGGGTAGGCATGTGTTCTCTCCCTTTATCTTTACTTGTTTCTCAATGTCGCTTGTACGAATCTTGCCCAGAAGAGTAGATAATGCTCTTTTCATTGTAAGCTCTTTATCGTAAGAATAAGCTTTAACCTCTGTTCGTGTTGGCATATGTAGAAGGGATTGATATTCCTCTATTGTAGGAGTCATGTCGATTGAGCCAAATGTGAAACATCTGTAGGCTGGATCCCAATGTCGAACCAAAGCTTTTAATACAGAATAATTGACTTGTACATACATGAGCTGAGCTAGATGGCCATATTTGCTTGTAAATTTAGCATTTCTATCTACAGTTAAATTTTCCCAAGCCTGTTTCACTGTTTCTAATTGACTTTCTGGAAAACTTACATCCTTAAATTGAGAAATAACATTTTCTACTAAAGAATCTCCGTGGATTTGTTGTACATTTTATGACCATTGACGTATTGTTGTTTGATCTTCTATACCCATTTCTTGTATTGGAGGGTGTGATTTTATTTTACTCATACTTTAGTTTCTGCTAATGTAAATAATCGAAAATTCTGTTAATTTAATTTCCACAATTTTCTTAACTACATTAAAAGAGATTTTAAAGGATATTTTCAATGAGCGAAAATTGAAAATTGATATAAGATACAAGGGAAAGAAGAAAAATAAATAAATAAACTTTGACAATAATGCATGTAATAAGTCAAATCCTAGAACTATATGAGTGGAGTTTAACTCTAAGGCATCCTAGAAAAGGTCCCCAAGCTTACCCACCGGTTTAACGATGTAGTTGGCTTGAGTGGAGAATTTCATGCGCCTGCACGGGAATCGAAATTCCACGAAGGTCACACTACTCAGTTTCCGAGCCTAGTCCTAAGGTAGAGCCTGGGTAGGAGGCTAGTGAAAGTGTGTGAAATGCATGATTAATAAGATGACATGAAAATGAATGACATAACTAAGATAAAGTACAATTACAACATAAAAGATGGTAATAGACAAGTGAATAACAATATGCCAAACAAATCAAATTATAAAGTAAGGGAAAATAAATAAATAAATAAATAACAAAAATAATAACGACGGGACCTAAAGAAAAATTCAATTAAAGGATAATAAAGATATCCATGGCTTGACCCTCAAAAGTCCCCAGCGGAGTCGCCAAGCTGTCACAACGTCATCGCGACGCGGAGCGGCCGACATCCTTTCTTGGGTTTTTAAGAAGAAAATTGGAGTCGCCACCAATCATTGAGGGTGTGATTGGTCACCTTTAAAATAAAATAAAATTAAAACAAGTCTTAGGAAACCATAAATTAGGTTCGGGAGTCGTTTGAGTGTAGGGAAGGTATTAGCACCCTACAACACCCGTTTTAAAAAACGATTACCACATTATCTTATATTGTCCAATTACATGAGCAAAAACGGTCCTTCATTTTTACTTTTCTTTAAAAAAAACGATGAATATGAGAATAAAAACCCAAAATAAAAACAAGATGTCTCATTTGTTCTTACCTTAACTTTAGAAATAAAGTAAGGATTTAGACATTATGAGTTGGATTATCCAATTTAATATAAATCATGCCTAATTTCCCCTTTAAGTAAAGAAAATTCGTTCCTCAAGAATTGAATTTAACTCCATCATAGGCAATGCATGATTATATTTATTAAAAATAATAAAATAAATAATTTTTTTTAAAAAAAAAAACAAATAAATGTAAAAGAAGAAAATTATTCAAAGAGTAAATTCTTTTTTAAAAGGGAAAATGAGAATTTTCATATGCCTGCACGGGAGTTGTACTCCACGAAGGCACATTACTCAGTTCCGATAACCCCTTTGGAAAGAAAATTAATTTCAAAACATTTATGATAACAATCATTGAAATTGGCCAAGAAAAATTAAAGATTGGATTAAAGCAAATTGGGAAACGAAAGAAGAAAAAAAAATTAGAAAGTTTAAAAAAAAAATGAAGTTGGTAAAATGCAAATGTGAATAAAATGAGAGAGAAATTAATAATAATAATAATAGTAAAATAAAGATTTAATTAAAAATAGGAAAGAAAAAGAATATGGAATAAGGTTGGTAAAGTGCAAATGAAATAAAATGAGGGGAGATTAATAATAATAATAATAATAGTAAAATAAATATTTAATTTAAGAATAAAAAAGAAGAGAAAAAATAAATAAATAAAGTAAAGTGGAGCCCACCTTTTTGACTTTCCTCTTTCTCCTTCTTTCCTTCCTCCTTTCCCAATTCTTTTCTACCTAAGCTCTTTCCTCCCCCTCTATTTTTCTCTTTTCCTCTTCCACTTTTTTTCCTCCCTTTTTCTCTTTGTTTTTTTTCTTCTTTAATCTCCCTTCCTGTCTCTCCCTAAAAATTTCTTCTCAAGACTCTCTAACAAGATCTCTAAACTAACTTCTCTTTTTTCTCAACTAAGCTTATGCTCAAATCTTCTTCTTCTCCTTTCTCCCTGAAAAAAAAAAAAAAAAAAATCTTCTAAAAGCTCTCTAAACTAAACTCATGCTCAATGCCTTGTTGTGTCCTTCTTCTTCCTCACCCCCTCCATTTATACTAAAAAGCCTAACTATTTTGGGAGGAGTGGTGGGTGAGGGATTTGTGGATAGCCATGCATTAATGCCATTAGAATAGGAATGGGAGAAAGAATAGGGGAAGAAGGAGAGTGGGGTGGAGAAAAAAAGGAAAAAGAAAAGAAAAAGAAAACAATAATAATAATAATAATAATAATAAATAAATAAATAAAAAATAAATTAATAAATAACCAAAAATAAAATTACAACTAAACTTTGGAATTAAAAATAAAATGAAATTAAAACTTTTTATGCTATGGTTTCATTTTAAAATTAACATTACATATTAGAGATAATCAAACATTATTAAAACCTCGCCGGACCAAGTATGGTGTCTACAATCCTTACAGGCTACACTAATTTCGATTTTTAAACTGATAAGGATTCGAGGAAATCCACATCAGGATCGGTTTTCACCCTTAACGGGGGAGCTATAATCTGGCGTAGCATCAAACAAGGTGAAGGATTTGGAATTCCCTAATTCCGTTAAAGCGGAAGCGTAATTGGGACCGATTCGTAGTTAATTTTGTTTATCCAAAAATACCATTACATTGGCATAAATCATAGAACAAATTCTATAGAAACTTAAGGCTAAGCATACAAAAATAAGATCTAAATCTATAATAAAGAAAAGAGAAGCAAACCTCCGTTGATGTCTCTGAAAATCAAGAATGATTCTTGATTGCTTTGCAACAACGAAGAACACCACCATTTGGTTACACTGGTATATCTTTGAGACTAATGGAGCCAGGAGACTGGTGGGAGTCTTTTAGGAGAGATCTCTGAGAGAAGTAGAATGAATGGGATGTCTTTCACCCCACCCCAGGGGTCCTATTTATAGGTAAAGGCCAAGATCTTTTCCTAATAGGAAAAGGTCATGAATAAGATCAAATCTATTATCTTATTCATATTTAATTTAATAAATAAATAATTAATTCCATAATTAATTAATTACCCAATTAAATATCACATATTTAATCTTAGGGATTTTATTAAATTATTTATATTAATATGAATCCAATTCATATTAATTATTAGAACTCTTTCAAATACTTTTTCTCAAGAATTAATTTTGAAATTAATTCAAAAATTATATTACAAAGTTTCATAAACTTTATATTACAATGTATCAACATACACTATATGATTTCCCTAAATAAATTGAACACTTTCAATTTACAATTTATACTTAATTGCCTCAAGTCTCTTTACGAGCTACCAGTGGGACCTAATGGACCTACAGATCAGAAGCTCCAACGATACGAGACTAATTGGCTAAACTCATTAACCAAGTTAGTCAACATTCGTTAATTGTAAGTCACTCAACTAAAGACCCACAGATGCACTCTTCTCATTGCAGAATATTTTTGTGTCCACAGATATCGACCAATAACAGCAAGTCAGTCCTTCACGAGTGTTCGTAACTCCAGCTGGGTCAAATTACCGTTTTACCCCTGAGTTACCTCTACCTCCTTAAGTACTAGTGCTCCTCTAATGAACAACCTAATTGTGGTCCAACCATCAAACAGAAACCCCTCTCGGGCCAGTGAGAGGGTAGGGCCCTTTGTTCAAGACTCGGAGACACCACTTAAGGGAACACTCATCTACTTCCTCAAAAGTCAGGAATGAGTGAATTCCATCTTGTGTGATTATGTTCCCAACTCCCCACTTGGTCTTGTCCCCAAAATGGTAGGCTTATTGAATCGGCATACTGGCCACTCTCACCCATACAAATCAAAGGACAATCCCTCGTGAACAGGAGTCCATAATCCACTCAAGATTCAGACTATGTTGCCTAGGTCATCCTAGTGAAATAGAAACCTAACTAGTTAACGGTGTTACAGCTAGTGGTTACTATTTCGTGGTCCGATCTTATGCAAACTCATTGCCTAGGATACACCCACTCGCATGTCTACTACATGGACGCTTTGGATCAATACGTCTGTATAGAATACAAAGCGGGTCGTATCACATAGTGTTACCAAGATAAGGTACCCAGTCTTATCCTTGTACTATAGACCTTTTAGGTTGTTACTTGAACTACGATCCCCGTATGTCCCCACATACTAGTTCAAGTTACATACAAACAACCTTGGATCTTAGTTTATTGGATTTGTGTCAAATTGTGCAATATTCAACAATAACATTTTATTGCAGAAACTCAATAACACTTTATTAAAACAAGTATACAATTTGTTTACATTCACTATCTACGAGTTTTAGGGCATAAAACCCAACACAAGGATGCATCGCAAACTTGACCATGGAGGCCGAATATGTAGCTGCTTGCGAGGCAGCGAAAGAGGCAGTATGGCTTAGGAAGTTATTGAGTGATCTGGAAGTCGTTCCGAATATGCACTTGCCCATCACTCTCTATTGTGATAACAATGGAGCAGTTGCAAATTCTAAAGAACCTAGGAGCCATAAAAGAGGCAAGCACATCGAGCGGAAATATCATCTCATAAGGGAGATAGTGCACCGAGGAGACGTGATCGTCACAAAGATAGCATCGGAGCACAACATTGCTGATCCATTCACGAAGGCTCTCACGACTAAAGTGTTCGAGAGTCATCTGGAAGGCCTAGGTCTACGAGATTCGTACAAGACATAATCTAGGACAAGTGGGAGAATTGTAATACTAGCATGTAATGGGTACAATGATGCCCTAGTTTATTGTATTTGTACTCAGTTATTAATACAAAGTATTTATTCACTCACTACTCTTATGAATTATTGTACATCCCACTAAACAAGAGTTTTAGTGCAAGTGGGAGATTATTGGGATTGGTGTCCTAAAACTCGTCGATAGTGAATGTTAACAAATTATATACTTGTTCAATAAAGTAGTTATTGAGGTTTGATTCACTTAGATCATTAAATAAAGTGAATTGCACGTTAAACAAACCCAAATCCAATAAAATAAGATCCTTGGCTATTGTATGTATACTAGAGCTTTATGTGGAAACATAACAATTGGATCAGGCTCAAGTAAATAGCCTAAATGGTCCATAGTATAGGGGTAAGGCTGGGTACCTTATCCTGGGGACACTATGTGACGCGACCCACTTTGTCATAAGGACAAACAATGTGATCTTAAATCGTTCATGTAAAGACATGCGAGTGGGGGTGTCCTATGCTATGAGTTTGCGTAAGACCATGATCGAGAAATATGTCACTCTCACTTTCTAACAACGTTTACTGTTGAGACTGACTATTTCATGTGATGACCTAGGTAACTCGATCTTAATCCTGAGCTAACTATGAACTCCTATTTATTCGGGCTTATTCTTAGATCTGCATGGGTGAGAGTGGCTCAACATCGCCGACTCAATAAACCCCCCATTTCAGGGATAGGAACGGGTAGATAGCTGGGGACATAGTCTTGCAAGATGGAATTCACTACTGTCCTTTCTAGGGATAGTAGATAGGTTGTTCCCGTAAGTGTTGACTCCGGGGCTTGAACAGAGGGATCATGCCCTCTCGTTGACCGAGAGGGATTAGGTTTGTTGGTTGAACCACAAATCAATTGTTCATTAGAGGATTAGTGGAACATAAGGAAATGGAAGTAACTTCAAGCGTAAAACGGACTTTTGACCCGCTGTAGTTATGAATAACCTGTGAAGGGTCGACTTACTAATCATGGTTGTATCGGGTGGACATAAATATATCTACAGTGAGGGGAGTGCAACTACCAGGCTATAGTGGAGTGTCTCGGTAGTTAACGAATGTAGGTTAACTCGGTTAATAAGATTAGCTGATAGCGAGCATAGCTAGCTCTTTTTCCCTATTTATTTTAGTTAGTCTTTGAGTAATTCGTAGCCATTTTATTGTACTTTAATGTTTATTTTGTAGGAAATTGTTATTTTGAGCTAAATTGTGAATTTGGAATTGGTCGAGTGTTCGGGATGCGAAAAGAAGCTAAGGAGTCGAAAAGAATCAAGTTAGAAGCTTCTAGAAGTGGGCTTGGCCGAGAGCTACCGTCTCGACGCTAGCCTTGTGGCGTCTCGACGCTAGCAGATTCCTTCATCGATTTGGGTGGCAGAGGTCACAGCGTCGAGACGCTGTGACAAGAGCGTCTCGACGCTCTCGGTTTCTTCCATATTCAGAAGACGCGGCAAATGCACAATGTCGCGACGCTATCGACAGATTTCCTATAAATTCTTCTTTTTGAGCTACAGATTGGGGGAGGCCAATGAGAGAGAATTTAGCCCTAATTTCGACTAGAGACCTTCTGTGGAAGCTGAAGCAAGACCAAGGAGCAGGAACCTAGCTTGGAGGCGTGGAGATCGTGACGGGGACGTGTCGGTTTCGACGACTTTTAGCGTTTTCCTTCCTTTCCCTTATCTTTAGTTAGATTTAATGGCTTTATCATGTTTAGTTTATCTTGTAACGCCATGTATGAGTAGCTAAGCTTGTTACTTAGGGATTGATGTAGTCTTTTAAGTTTATGGATTGATTTATGGGATGAATTGTGCAATTGTTTTATGTTTGCAATCTTGATAAATGCTTTCAATTAATTGACCACTAGTTGAATGATCTAAGTGTTGAGTCTTGCTCAGGAGAGAGGATTTAGCGTAGACTTAATTAAGATTACATGACTAAAGTATAAATTCTAAACTCGTGACAGAATTTAGAGTAACTTTAGAATTGGTCAAAAAGGACTAAATGCCTTGCATGTTAATGAACTTAGATAGGGATATCAAGTTAGTTAATATGCATGAGAATCAATTATACTCGGGAGAGGTAGTTGTGATTAAAGGTTATTAGACTCATAAAACCATTGTGCGTTATAATTCATTCCCTAAAATCAATCCTAGACTAAATTGAGGAAATCAATTCCCTAAATGTTCTTTCAATTGAATCTCCATCATTTATTTGCATCGCTTTAGTTTTCTAAAATTCAGTACTTTTCGGTCCCTAAATAAAATTGAACATGATTATTCATGGTACTTGATTTAACTTAAAAATCCAATCCAGAGGACGACACTCGATTTCACAATCACTATATTATTACTTGACCCGTGCGCTTGCGGTAGGAAAATTCCACATCAAGTTTTGGCGCCGTTGCCAGGGATTGGCACATTTAGTTAGATTAATATTGTGAAAAAATTGTTCAGTCTTAATTTAGGGTGTATTTTTATTTTCTTAGGTAGATTGCATTTTTTTCCTTTTTGTTTTTCTTTCCATATTTGTTGTTTTCCTAGTTTAGTATTTTTCTCATGTTTGTGTAATTTTTTTTTCCTTATTTGTTTTTGCTATTATTTGTCTTTGATTTTTCTTTCCTTCTTAGTTAGATTCTTTCCTTGTTGGTGATTTTCCCTTTATTTTAGTTTTCCATATTTGCTTTTGTTTTTCTTAATTAGTTAGTATTTTCCTTTTCTAGATTATATTTTCCATATTTAGTGTAGTTTCCTTTTCTAGTTTCTTTCCTAATTTGTTTTCTTTCCTTTTCCATTTCTTTCCTTTTTAGGGTAGTTTAAGATTGTGTATGCATAGGGATTTGGCCTAGTACCTTTGGATCTCGAGATAGAGAGAACAATTCATAGGCTTCGAAGGCAAACTAGAGAAAATATCCAAATGGCCGATCCAAATCCACCTAAGGAGCCTAAGCCTATTTGAGATTACTTTCAGCCCTGTTTCAAGGGCAACAGTCGGGGATTGTCTATGCCCCAATCAATGCCAACAACTTTGAGCTAAAGACCGGTCTCATTGAGATGGCTCAAGATTGTGCTTATAGAGGGTCGCCAACTGAGGACCCAAACTCTCATCTAAAATCCTTTTTAGACATTTGTGGGACGGTAAAAATAAATGGAGTTTCTGAGGATGCCATCCGCTTACGCTTGTTTCCTTTTTCTTTGTAGGATAAAGCACGAGATTGGTTGCATTCTATTCCCCATGGAAGCATCACCACCTGGGATGCTTTGGCCCAGGCCTTTTTGAAGAAATTTTTCCCTCCTGGAAAGACGGTCAAGCTGAGGACCGAGATTGGGACGTTCCAGCAGCAGTTTGATGAACAATTATTCAAGGCATGGGAACGATACAAGGAGCTGTTGAGGAAGTGCCCCCAGCATGAATATCCTAATTGGTTGCAAATTAAACTATTTTATCATGGTTTAAATCCAAGTACTAAGACTATTGTTGATGCAGCTGCAAGTGGGACTCTGTTGTCCAAAATCGTTGAGAACGCTAGAACTTTGCTGGAGGACATGTCCACCAACAGCTATCAGTGGCCATCTGATCGGTCTACACTAAAAAGGATTGCTGCTGGAGTGTTTGAAATTAACAACGTAAGTGCAGTCCAAGCCCAGATGTCTTCTCTTGCTAATGCATTTTTAAAACTTTCAGGTACAGGGAGTGCTCAGTCTATTGAATCAACAACTGCCCTTACATCTCAGTCTCAGGAGGAGACCATAGAACAGGTTCAGTACGTTTCAAATTCTAATTTTAGGGGATATAATAATAATTCTACACCTACACATTATCACCCTAATAATAGGAACCATGAAAATTTCTCTTATGCTAACACTAAGAATGTTCTTAATCCTCCTGGTTTTGCCCCCGTAAGCAAGAAAATAAACAATCTTTAGAGGATCTTATTGGAGCTTTCATTGCAGAATCTAGCAACAGGACTAACAAGATTGGAGGAGGCAGTCATTGCCATCAACACCACGGTGAATGGCCACAGTGCAGGCATAAAAAACATAGAGACTCAGCTGGGACAATTGGTAAGTGTTGTTAACACCATGAACAAAGGTAAAGCCCTAGCTGAGCAGGAGAGATCCCCAATGGAGTACTGTAAGGCCATCACTGTGCACCAGGAGGAGGTGGAAGAGGAGCTAGCCTGAGACTGAAGAATATGACACGACAACTGGAGAAGATGAGGATGACACATCAGATGAAGCTGAAAAGCCTGATCCTGAGCTTCCTATTCCTTCCCCCACGATGATGGTCCTCAAGGAAAAGAAGAGGAAAAAGAAAAAGAAGAACAACCAGGTTTAGTTTGATAAATTTATGAATGCTTTTATGAATCTGAACATTAATATTCCTTTTGCAGAAGCACTAGAAATGCCCTAGTACAACAGGTTCATGAAGGACTGGCTAGCAAAGAAAACGAAAGAGAAAACGGTTGACACAGTATACCTCGCTTCAACATGCAGTGTCAGAGTTCAACAGAAGGTACCTGAAAAAGTAGTAGATCTAGGGAGTTTTTCTGTTCCTTGTAGCTTTGGTACTTATTCTTTTTGAGCATTGTGTGATTTAGGTGCAAGCATCAATATTATTCCTTTATCCTTGTGCAAGAAGTTAGATTTAGGTGAGATTAAATCTACTCCTGTTAGGCTCCAATTGGCTGATCAGTCTGTAGTTAGACTAGTTGGCATTAAAGAGAATGTTTTAATCAGAGTAGGTATATTTTTCCTCCCTATTGATTTATATGTTATGGATATGATGGAAAATCCTTCAGTACCTGTCATACTACGGAGACCATTCCTCACTACTGGGCGAGTTATCATTGATATTGAGCGCAGGGAGCTCACTGTTAGAGTCCAGAATGGAAAGGAGATATTCAAAGCTGTTGAAGACTCTAAAGATCGTTCTGAAGCGCTCGTGATAGGCTACAGGAAAGGTGCAAGCAAGAGCACCTCTGGTGGATTCACAGAAAAGAAGCCTCCTTGATGCATGCACGTTCAACACGTCGAGCTGAAGACGTTAAACAAGCGCTTATGGGAGGCAACCCAAGTAAGTTTGATTTTGTTTTTATGATGTTGATTTGTTTGAGGTTTTTGTTTTGTAGGTATTCTTGATCTCTTGGCTTGCAAGCTTCCATAAGAAAGACATCATCATTCCAAGGTAGTATCGTTCACCCCTTTCATTCTTTTATGGTTCTCATGTTTGATATTGCTTTATTTTTGTATACATTGAGGACAATGCATGTTTTAAGTTTGGGGGTGGAATACTTTGTTTGTTGAGCCCTTGAGCATCTGAGTTCGACCTATATTTTTTAGCTTTCTATGAATTGAGCATATGGTTGTTTTGTGGATGCTATTTTTGCATGACTATGATTTCCTAGGATAGGCTTTCATGTCAATTTTCAAGCTTTTGATGAGTTGTAAGCATGAGTGCCCAAAAAGGGAGACTTTTTAAACTTTTTCTAGGAGATGTCTTGCATGAGTAGAGTATTTTCCTTGGTTAGAATATGACTTGAATGCTTAGGAACGAATTATTAGGATCATATGCTTGTTGTCACCTCGATAGGTGTAGGGAAGAGCAAAAGGGTTAATTTTTTGCAAATTAGCATTTTTAATCTTGCCTAGGAGGAAAGAAAAGAACATATGCTTATCACGATCATGAAAGAAAAATCATTCTGGTCTTTACTGTTGAAGAAACAAAAATAATAATGACGTCATATGAGCTCAAAATGCAATATGTAATAATGTTTTAGGCAAAAAGAGCTACCCCTGTTGTGATCAGTTAGGCCAACCAAGAGTAAAACTCGGGTTATGGGTCCCTACAATAGGTGTGTGAAAGCTAGTGTCACTTATAAATGCTTGATTTAATTTTCAATTTAAAGCACCTAAGTATGGATGAAAACAAACTAATTTGTTCTATTGACTCGTTAGTAAATCCTTAGTGCCAGTGTAGAGGGAAGATGAGTTGAGAGTTTAGTAATCCAATCCCGAGCTATTAGAGTCTAATCTAGCTAAGTTAGATCTCACTTATGCAAGTGAATTTTGGAAAACTTTTGATTTGTCTCCTTCACTGGGCCTTATCTGCATGTCTCTTGATTGCTTGATTTTTGACTTGTGAGCCTTGTGGTTTGAGTCATGTTTGTTGCATCTACTCTTCAACCTATGCTTGATTTTTAGTTTGCTCAAGGACTAGCAAAAGCTTAAGTTTGGGGGTGTTTGATAGCGAACATAGCTAGCTACTTTTCCCTATTTATTTTAGTTAGTCTTTGAGTAATTCGAAGCCATTTTATTGTACTTTAATGTTTATTTTGTAGGAAATTGTTATTTCGAGCTAAATTATGAATTTGGAATTGGTCGAGTGTTCGGGTTGCCAAAAGAAGCTAAGGAGCCAAAAAGAATCAAGTTGGAATGGGCTTGGCCGAGAGCTATCGTCGAGACGCTAGCCTTGTGGCGTCTCGACGCTAGCAGATTCCTTAATCGATTTGGGCGGCAGAGGTCACAGCGTCTGATAACTTGAAAATATCAAGTTATGATGTGACTAATTTAAGCTTATTGTGAGCCTCAAGAGAGTGAAAATACCCAAGTTTTAACTAATTTAGATGCTAAGATGCAATGATATTGATTTATTATATTAATGTGCTCATATTGATTATTATCTTTAAAATTCATACAAAACTGCACTAATTCTAATTTATTATTGCATCAGGAAAAGCTTGGCCAATTATGAGCTAAAAGTATGACAAGCATGGAAGCTTATGAGCTAGAGCATGATGAGCTAGAAGCTTGGAGCATGACACGCTAGAGCATGATGAGTTAGAAGCTTGGAGCATGATGAGCTAGAGCATTGATATTGAGTGGGGAACAAGTATGTGTTGAGTAGGGAGCAAGTTTCCATCCAAATGGTGATCGTTTGGCTCCAAGTTTGATCCTTTGGCTCCAAGTATTATCCTTTGGCTTCAAGTATTCCCCTTTGGCTCCAAGAAAGAAGAGATTATAAATAGAGGGGAGGTGAAAGGAGAAAAAACATCCAAGGATCCAAGGATCCAAGGCATTCTTAGATTTTTATGTTTTATTGTTTGCTTTTATTTTGTAGCATGAACTAATTTCTTTTTATCAAGGCTTAGCCTAGGCGCCCATGAGGCATTAAGATTATTTTTGTATGCAATGCAATGAATTAATGATATTGATGCTTTCTACTTAGATGCGATAATTCTTTCATTACTAATATCCGTCTGATCAACCGATAGAGGTAGTAGCATGATAAATCTCGGAAGGGTAACGCATGTGGAAATATCTAAGTAGAGCAAGATAATGCATTACATGTAGTCTGGTTGTGTTAGGAATAGCTCAG
Organism: Luffa aegyptiaca; assembly: GCA_017139565.1. NCBI lineage: Eukaryota > Viridiplantae > Streptophyta > Magnoliopsida > Cucurbitales > Cucurbitaceae > Luffa > Luffa aegyptiaca. Next base: position 16,839,165 of record CM029405.1, on the reverse strand, counting down.
CCGCTTAGGATATTTCATGGATGTGTTTGGGTTGCTTTAGGGATAATTCAACCGCTTATAAGCATATAGAGAACTGATTAAACGCATGAATTAAGCAATAGGAATATTCTTAGTTCATTGCATGTGTAATACTGGAAGGGAATCACATGTTTATTTCTCGCTTAGGCATTAGTAGTCTGTTGATTCATTGTTATGTACTACATTAATATCTTATCTGTCACATGTGGTTGCTGTGGCGAAAGTCTTGATAGCTCATCATCCATCGTATCTTTCTATCGCATTATTATTGCTTTTCTTTATCGCATGTTCAACCTGTCGCATCCATATTTTATTCTTATTACCCCAACACAACATCATTAGAATAGGATTTAATTTGAGATATTTTTACTACTCGCTCCTTCCCTGTGGACATGACCCTGGAATACTCCAGGTATTACTTGGTAGTGCATAATTTATACTTGGATTAATGCACAACAACGACATATTCTTTGGTTAATTCAATATAAATTAGAAGCGATTATAAATCACCATCAGCGTCGAGACGCTGTGACAAGAGCGTTTCGACGCTCTCGGTTTTTTCCATATTCAGAAGACGTTGCAAAGGCACAGCGTCGCGACGCTATCGATAGATTTCCTATAAATTCTTCTTTTTGAGCTACGGATTGGGGGAGGCCAATGAGAGAGAATTTATCCCGAATTTCGACTAGAGACCTTCTGTGGGAGCTGAAGCAAGGCCAAGGAGCGGGAACCTAACTTGGAGGCGTGGAGATCGTGACGGAGACGTGTCGATTTCGACGAATTTTAGCGCTTTCCTTCCTTTCCCTTATCTTTAGTTAGATTTAATGGCTTTATCATGCTTAGTTTATCTTGTAACGCCATGTATGAGTAGCTAAGCTTGTTACTTAGGGATTGATGTAGTCTTTTAAGTTTATGGATTGATTTATGGGATGAATTGTGCAATTGTTTTATGTTTGCCATCTTGATAAGTGCTTTCAATTAATTGGCCACTAGTTGAATGATCTAAGTGTTGAGTCTTGCTCGGGAGAGGGGATTTAGCGTAGACTTAATTAAGATTGCATGACTAAAGTAGAAATTCTAAACTCGTGACGGAATTTAGAGTAACATTAGGATTGGTCAAAAAGGACTAAATGTCTTGCATGTTAATGAAGTTAGATAGGGATATCAAGTTAGTTAATATGCATTAGAATCAATTATACTCGGGAGAGTGTTGGGGTTGGTGCCCTAAAACTCGTCGATAGTGAACGAAACAAATAGTGATATACTTGTTCGATAAAGTTGTTATTGAGTTTTAGTTCACTCAAGTTATTAAATGAGTGAATTGCACGTTAAATAACCTTAATCCAATAAACTAGAATCCTTGGCTATGATATGAATACTTGAACTATATGTAGTGACATAAACGTGGATCAAGTTTAAGTAATAGCCTAAACGATCTATAGTATAGGTATAAGGATGGGTACCTTAATCCTAGGAAAACTATGTGACGCGGCTCACTTTGTTTGAGTACAAACGACATGATCCTGGATCGTTCATGTATAGACATGCGAGTGGGGGCGACCTATGCAAATGAGTTTGCATAAGACCAGGACCGAGAAATAAGTCACTCTTGCTTTATAACACCGTTTACTGTCAAGACTGAGTATTTCAATGTGATGACCTAGGTAACTCGATCTTAATCCTGAGCTAACTATGAACTCCTGTTTATTCAGGCTTATCCTTAGACCTGCATGGGTGAGAGTGGCTCAACATCGCCGACTCAATAAACCCCCCATTTCAGGGATAGGAACGGATAGATAGCTCGGGACATAGTCTTGCAAAACGGAATTCACTCCTACCCAATTAGGGATAGTAGAGAGGTTGTTCCCTTAAGTGACTGACTCCGAAACGTGAACAAAGGGATCCCGCCCTCTCATTGGCCCGAGAGGTTTTAGGTTTAGTGGTGGGACCACAAACCAATTGTTTATTTGGGACTCAGTTAGAGACTTAAGGAACAAGATGTAACTTCAGGGGTAAAACGGACATTTGACCTGGCTCTAGTTACAAACAACCTGTGAAGGGTCGACATACTAATCATGGTTATATCGGGTGGACAAAAATATATCTACAGTGAGGGGAGTTCAACTATCGGACTATAGTGAAGTGTCTCGATAGTTAACGAATGTTGGTTAACTAAGTTAAAAGAGTTTAACTGGTTAATCTCGAATCGTTGGAGCCCATGATCTGTAGTTCCATTAGGTCCCCCTGCTAGCTCATACGGAATAAACCTTAGAACATATGTGATGAAAATGTTTGAAACATTCAAACTAATATTAGGGGAGTTTTCGTTAAATTGTGTTCATTATATTTAACGCTAAAGTTTAATTTGTGAATTAAACTAATAGTAGAGAGAGTCGAAAATATTTAAATAAGGTTTAAATATTAGAATAATGTATTCGATACAATATTTCGGTTTGGATATGGATAGGGATTCATATTAGAAACAGGGATTGAGAGCAAGTGAGAATCGGTGCAAATATTTAATTTAATATTTGATATTAAATTAAAATAGTTATTATTAATTAAAATGTTTAATTAATAAATAAAATTAATTTTAATTTAATAAGATTGAATTAGTGGATTTTGTTGAAATTTAATTGAAAATTCAATTTCAATTAAATAAAAATCCAAGAGGTAAATAATATGGTCTTGCCACCAAAACCCAATTTCTTTTCTCATCTTCAAGACACCTCCAAGTACACCTCACCAAGAGACAATGTGTTGTCTTCTTCTTGAGCATTAAAATGCATGTCATTCTATAATAAAAGAGGTGGAGAAGGCTGAGAAATTGGATGGATGAACACAACCACATTTTTCTCTCAAAAGTCTTTAGTTTTCTCTCAAATTTTCTCTCACTCTCTTCAACAAATGCATCACAATTTCGAGTCCCACAACTCGTTCTAAGGCCGGAGAATAGCGGGGAAGATCACAGTGGTTGTCCACAACAAGTTTATACAAAGAATTCATCCACGGTTTTGAAGAATTTCGTCCAAGAGGTTGGTACAAAAGTTCCTCTGTTTTTGGTTCTTAATTGTGCATGTTTTCATAACTAAAATTAAAAGAAATTTGAGTGTTTCGATCCGAATTGCTTCCGCTAGAGTCTCGCACACTTCTTCAGAGAGGTAGTTGTGATTAAAGGTTTTTAGACTCATAAAACCATTGTGCGTTATAATTCATTCCCTAAAATCAATCCTAGACTAAATTGACGAAATCAATTCCCTAAATGTTCTTTCAATTGAATCTCCATCGTCTATTTGCATCGCTTTAAGTTTCTAAAATTCACTACTTTTCGGTCCCTAAATAAAATTGAACAAGATTATTCATTGTACTTGATTTAACTTAAAAATCCAATCCAGAGGACGACACTCGATTTCACAATCACTTTATTATTACTTGACCCATGCGCTTGCAGTAGGAAAATTCCACACCAAGTTTTTGGTGCCGTTGTCGGGGATTGGCACATTTAGTTAGATTAATATTGTGAAAAAATTGTTTGGTCTTAATTTAGGGAGTATTTTTATTTTCTTAGGTAGATTTCATTTTTTTTCCTTTTTGTTTTTCTTTCCATATTTGTTGTTTTCCTAGTTTAGTATTTTTCTCATGTTTGTGTAATTTTTTTTCCTTATTTGTTTTTGCTATTATTTGTCTTTGATTTTTCTTTCCTTCTTAGTTAGATTCTTTCCTTGTTGGTGATTTTTCCTTTATTTTAATTTTCCATATTTGCTTTTGTTTTCCTTAATTAGTTAGTATTTTCCTCTTCTAGATTATATTTTCCATATTTAGGGTAGTTGTTTCCTTTTCTAGTTTCTTTCCTAATTTGTTTTCTTTCCTTTTCCATTTCTTTCCTTTTTAGGGAAGTTTAAGATTGTGTATGCGTAGGGATTTGACATTAGTACCTTTGGATCCCAAGATAGAGAGAACAATTCATAGGCTTCGAAGGGAGACTAGAGAAAATATCCAAATGGCCGATCCAAATCCACTTGAGGAGCCTAAGCCTATTAGAGATTACTTTCAGCCCGTGTTTCAAGGGCAACAGTCGGGGATTGTCTATGCCCCGATCAATGCCAACAACTTTGAGCTGAAGACCGGTCTCATTCAGATGGCTCGAGATTGTGCTTATAGAGGATCACCAACCGAGGACCCAAACTCTCATCTAAAATCCTTTTTAAACATTTGTGGGAGGGTAAAAATAAATGGAGTTTCTGAGGATGCCATCCGCTTACGCTTGTTTCCTTTTTCTTTGAAGGATAAAGCACGAGATTGGTTGCAGTCTATTCCCCATGGAAGCATCACCACCTGGGATGCTTTTGTCCAGGCCTTTTTGAAGAAATTTTTCCCTCCTACAAAGACGGTCAAGCTGGACTGAGGTTGGGAGGTTCCAGTAGCAGTTTGATAAACAATTATTCAAGGCATGGGAACTGGAGAAGTTGAGGATGACACATCAGATGTGATTCCAATTCATCCACGGAGTGATTGAATTCAACACCAAAAAGGTTGGTATATACAAACTCTGTTTTCGGTTCTTTATTCAAGCATGTTTTCAATTTAAAAAATAAAGAAATTGAGATGCTCTCGATCCAAATCACTTCCGCTAGTGTCTCGTACACTCTTTCAAGACCAAACTATCAACTACTTCCCATACAAAAATTTTCTACAACGAAGGAATCTAAAGTATACAAAAGCCTTGGCCAAGCATAATCTTTGAAGATCCAGACAGCATCCAAGTGATTGCACTTGAATACGATGAAGAACAGAACAACATGCCAAAGAATATAGCTAATGATATGTCAATTGTTGTTGCTAATACTCCACATCAATTTGAGGAAGGATGCCACTAGGCTAATCCATGATCTAAGATCCATGCCTATCAAACTAATTCCCACATTTCACATTTCCAAATTTCTTATTTTGGTGTCGCGTTACTAAACGTGCCTTTCAATGTATGCAATAACTAACTAAGCGTGTGTGACAATTATACTATAAGTAGTGAAATTTGATAAATCATCAATCTTCTTGCATGTTTAACTTTACAAGCAACAAAAGTGATTTCAAGTTATAATAACAATGATCGGTCGGGGATGGGCTGCTTGTGGTTGGTTTGTGCAAGGAAAGAAGACAACGAGTGGGGAAAATGTGCGGGTCTGATGCAGATTATTGTTACAGCATGAAACCGAGAGGGAAATGGAGAACGAAACTGGTGGGACTGGAGGGCTGCCTGACGAAGACAATGAGAGGAGGAGGGAGAGAGAATCATCGACGTGGGCCTGCTCGCTGCGCGTAGAGAGAGCACCGAAGACGGGTGCCAACAGCAGAAGAGACGTGATGGGGAGGGAAGGGGATGCGAGAGTTTTAATTTTGGGAGAAAAGTTTTGTCCTGTAAGTTCTTTCCTTCCTCTTTCTCTCCTTCTTTTTAAAATGTTTTTTAAGATAAAAAAATTACTTAAAATGAATATAAGTTATTTTTCGTTCATGACATTTAAAAAGTGTCATAACTTTATGACATTTGAAAAACGTCATAAATTTTCGAAAATACGTAAAACTCCGTTTTTCCCACAAAAAACGTGCTTTTTACATTTTATGATATTTTTTTTCTCAACCCTTAATTTTATTTTCTTTCCCTTTGGTGTCATGTTCCCAATTTTGTAGTAGTGCAAATATGTGAATCAAATCTAGGGAGGAGGGACTTCGGTTACAATTACGTGAATCAAAGAATTTTTTGGTCCGTTTAAATGGAAGGGGCAGAATGGGAAGAAAACACTCACTAAAATTCATTCAAAAATCTTGATTTTGTCATATTTCATAATTGTTTTGGAGATTTTTGAGAGTAGCGGCGTATTTGTGGCTATTTTTTTCCAATTTCACTTTAATATAAGGTTTTTTTTTGTTTTTTGTTTTTTGTTTTTTGTTTTTTTTTCCAGAGAATTATATATATTATTAGTTTGTATTTTTAAAATTATAAGAAAAAATTTATGAAAAATATATTATTTCATAGTCTAAATTACATTTATAATTTAAAACTAAAATAAATAGATAACAATATTATAAAATATATTATATATTATATGAAAAATATGAGTCCATCTAAAATTGGAGAACTTAGACAATCGCCTCACTTGTCTATATCTTAAGCCGACCAAGATGATAAAAAAGATCCTGATACACATTATCTCATGGTTACATGAATCTTGGACTACATCCACAAAATTTTAGAATGGCTTAAAAATTCTGATGAAAAGAAAATCAGAAAAAAAACATCTGGCTTCACTGGATGGACAATCTGATTGATAACTCTGGATTGATGAACTAATGGTTTAAAAATTCTCACGTTTAAATATAATTGATTAAGAGAGATGAGGCTGAGTTGTGTCCTTCAAAATGGTTGGCTAACAATGCTTACCACTTGGACCGGCTGTTTTATGTTTCTTTCTATTTTGGCATGAGTGAAAATGACTGAAAAGTGGTGTGCGTGTGGGGAGAGAGAGATTGTGAAAGATGTTGTTCAAGGATATAAGTGATTGCTTAACTTTGCATCCACAACGTCTCCACCAAATTCTACTTGATTGAACCTAAACATTCTATATCTTTACAAACAAAATTTTTCCAATGCTCGTTAGTTATGATCTTTTTTAAACTTGAATATTCCTAAACTTTATTTTCTTTTTTTAAAAAATCTTTCAATTATGTAAGTAGACACTATATTCCTATGGTCATTCTTCAAATTACCTAAAACGGTTATGACTCACTTTCTTCATCTAAAGATTCAATAACCAAAACCTTTTACCATTAAGTAGACTTTTTAATTCTTTTTTTTTTCTGAGTACTTTTAAATTCTTTATTTAAGAGTTACAATATGGGAGTGAAAGAAAATAATATTTTTAACTATTCAATGGTGGAGATTCAAACTTCTTCCTCAAAATTGTGCTCAAATAATGGACGGGAGATTCAAAATTATTCATTGAGACTACTAATGCTTTAACTAAATGAGCCATGCCGAGGTTTCCTCTCTCAATATGTTGAGTTTTATGTCCTGAAACTCGTGGATGATAAATGAAACAAATTAATTAATCTCAATAAATGTTTTTTGAGTGATTCAATAATTTGTTATTGAATATTCGAGTGTTGCATTAACTAACCCTAAATCCATTAAACTAAGATCTAAGGTTTTTTAAATGAAACTTGGACTAGTATGTGGAGACATACGAGGTGAAGGATTGGAATTCCGTAATTCCGTAAAGCGGAAGCGTGATTGGGACCGATTCGTAATTAATTTTGTTTAATCTAAAATACCAATACATTGGCAATAATATTAGAACTATTCTAAATATATAATAAGGCTAAGCATACAAAAATATTAGATCTAAATCTAATTTATAAAGTAACAAATTACTTACTCTCGTTGACGACTCAGATTAAATTCACCAACTGCTTGTAAATTAATCACGAACTAGTGCGAACACCACCACTATGGCTACACCAGTATGACTCTGAGACTTCTAGAGGCAGGAGACTTGTGGGAGCCTTTGGGAGAATTCTCTGAGAGTAGGAGAATGAATGAGATACCTTTCACCCCACCCCAGGGGTCCTATATATAGTAAAGGCCAAGACCTTTTTCCTAATAGGAAAAGGGAGACCTTTTCCTAATAGGAAAAAGTCTCTAACTTTAACAAATAATTAATTAATTTCCCAATTAAATATCATATATTTAATCTTAGGGATTTTATTAAAATTAAAATTAATATGAATCAAATTCATATTAAATTTATTTGAACTCTTTCAAATATTTTCTTTCCTAATAGGAAAAGGTCTCTAATTTTAATAAATAATTAATTAATTCCATAATTAATTAATTTACCCAATTAAATATCATATATTTAATCTTAGGGATTTTATTAAAATTAAAATTAATATGAATCCAATTCATATTAAATTTATTTGAACTCTTTCAAATACTTTCTCTCAAGAATTAATTTTTTTTTAAAATTAATTCAAAAATTATATTATAAAGTTTCATAAACTTTATATTATAATGCATCAATATACATTATACGATTCCCCAAATAAATTGAACACTTTCAATTTACAATTTATACTTAATTGCCTCAAGTCTCTTTACGAGCTACCAGTGGGACCTAATGGACCTACAGATCAGAAGCTCCAACGATACGAGACTAATTGGCCAAACTCATTGACCAAGTTTAGTCAACATTCGTTAACTGTGGGTCACTCCACTAAAGACCCACAGCTGCACTCTTCTCACTATAGAATATTTCTGTGTCCATGGATATCGACCAAGCAGTAAGTCAATCCTTCACGTGTGTTCGTAACACCAGCTGGGTCAAATTACCGTTTTACCCCTGGGTTACCTCTGGTTCCTTAAGTACCACTGATTCCTCAAATGAACAAGTTGTTTAGGGTCCAACCACTAAACAGGAGTTCCTCTCAGGCTAGGAGAGGACGGCGCGCCTTTGTTCAAGCCCTAGAATCAGCCCTTAAGGGAACACACATCTACTTACCCCAATAGGGGAAGGAGTGAATTCCATCTTGTACTGTTATGTTCCCAGCCCCCATTCGGTCTTGCCCCTGAAATGGTAGGCTTATTGAGTCGGCGAACTGGCCACTCTCACCCATACAAATCTAAGGACAGTCCCTCCTGAAAGGGGTTCATAACAGACTCAGGATTGAGATTGAGTTACCTAGGTCATCCTATTGAAATAGAAACCTAAACTAGTTAACGGCGTTACATCTAGTGGTTACTATTTCGCGGTCCAGTCTTATGCAAACTCATTGCATAGGATACCCCCACCCGCATGTCTCCTACATGGATGCTTTGGATCATTGCATCTGTATCGAATACAAGGTGGGCCGTATCACATAGTGTCACCAGGATAAGGTACCCAGCCTTATCCCTATACTATAGACCATTTAGGTTGTTACTTGGACACTGATCCCCGTATGTCCCCACATACTAGTCCAAGTTTGATTTAAACAACCTTGGATCTTAGTTTATTGGATTTAGGGTTTATTAATGCAAACTCGATTATTCAATAACCAAATTACTGAATTACTCAAATAACACTTTATTTAGATCGATTAATTTGTTTAATTTACTATCTACGAGTTTTAGGGCATAAAACCCAACAACTCCCACTTGAACTAAAACTCTAGTGGGCAATGTACATCAACAATCAAAATTGAATGAATAATCATTGAAGTAGGAATAGTAGTTTGTATTAATACTGTATAATACATGAAAAGTACAAATACAGATAAATACAATAAACTAGGGCATTCACAATACCCATTACACTTCTCCCACTTGCCCTAGATTATTCTATGTACATATCTCGCAGACCTAGACCCTCTAGATGACCCTCGAACACTTTAGCCGTGAGAGCCTTCGTAAATGGATCAGCAATATTGTGCTCAGAGGCTACCTTCGTGACGATCACGTCCCCTCGTTGCACGATCTCTCTGATGAGATGATATTTGCGCTCTATGTGCTTGCCTCTTTTATGATTGCGAGGTTCTTTAGAATTTGCCACTGCACCACTATTATCACAGTAAAGGGTGATTGGCAAGTTCATATTTGGAACAACTTCCAAATCTATCAAGAACTTCCGTAGCCATACAGCCTCCTTAGCTGCTACACAAGCAGCGACATATTCGGCCTCCATGGTGGAGTCTGCAATGCATCCTTGCTTGATGCTACGCCAGACTACAGCTCCCCCGTTGAGGGTAAATACTGACCCTGATGTGGATTTCCTGGAATCCTTATCAGTCTGAAAGTCAGAGCCTGTGTATCCTGTAAGGATCAAATCCTTTGAGCCATACACAAGCTGATAGCCCCTCGTTCTCCGAAGATACTTGAGGATGTTTTTAACTGCAGTCCAGTGGTCTAACCCTGGATTGGACTGGTACCTGCTGACTATCCCAACTGCATAGCAAATGTCAGGCCTAGTACACAACATGGCATACATAAGACTGCCCACAGCTGAAGCATAAGGGATGTGTCTCATATCCTCAATTTCTTGAGGTGTCTTAGGACACTGTTCCTTAGACAAATGAACTCCATGCCTAAAGGGTAGTAAACCCCTCTTGGAATTCTGCATCTTATATCTAGACAACATCTTGTCTATATATGATGCTTGAGACAGGGCTAACGTTCTGTTCTTACGATTCCTGATAATTTGAATCTCTAGAACATACTGAGCTTCACCCAAATCTTTCATTTGGAACTCAGTCGATAGCCATTTTTTAATGTCAGCTAGATATTCTACATCATTTCCAATGAGAAGAATATCATCTACATACAACACCAGAAAAGCTACTGAACTGTTGATAATCCTTTTGTAAACACAAGGCTCATCAACGTTCTGGTCAAAGCCATAAGATTTGACAGCAGTGTCAAACTTTATATTCCAAGATCTGGAAGCTTGCTTCAACCCATAAATGGATCGTCTACAACTCTTGTTGATTTATTTGTAGTTTTACCAGAAAGTTCACTTAACACAATTTTACTGCGTGATATGTGTTCTTTAATGTGGTCTTCTTCCAAGAAAGTAGCATTTGTCGATACAAACACTTTATTTTCTTTTGGATCAAAGAAGTATCCACCTCTTGTTTCTTTTGGGTAGCCTACGAATAGGCATAATTTTGAACGTGAATCCAATTTCTTTGGGTTTGCTACTAACACATGTGCAGGGCAGCCCCAAATTCTGAAATGACGTAAACTAGCTTTACGCCCTTTCCAAAGCTCAAATGGTGTTTCAGAAACACTCTTTGAGGGAACAACATTCAAAATATAAACTGCAGTCTCTACTGCATAACCCCAAAAAGAACTAGGCAACTGAGCATAGCTCATAATAGATCGAACCATGTCTAACAAGGTTCTGTTTCTCCTTTCAGATACACCATTCTGTTGAGGTGTACCTGGTGCTGAGAGTTGGGACGATATTCCATGTTCTATCAAATAGTTTTGGAATTTTAAGTCCAAATACTCTCCACCTCGATCAGATCGAAGTGTTTTAATGGTCTTACCTAACAAGTTCTCAACTTCAGTCCTGTACTCCTTGAACTTTTCAAGGGCTTCAGACTTATGACTCATTAGGTATAAATAACCATACCTTGAATAATCATCTATGAAAGAGATGAAATATTCATACCCTCCTCGAGCTCTTACATTCATTGGACCACAGAGATCCGTATGTACGAGTTCTAAGGGCTGCTTGGCACGATAACCTTTTCCAGTAAAAGGTCGTTTGGTCATCTTACCTTCGAGACATGACTCACATGGAGGTAAAGTACCATCTTCTAACTGGCTTAGAAGTCCGTTCTTAACCAATCTCCCAATCCTATTGAGATTTATGTGGCCAAGTCTCAAGTGCCAAAGATAGGTACTTTGAGAAACTTTTTGCCTTTTTGGTTGAGTCTCAGCTGTTTTAAACATTTCATTGTTCAAAATAGCCCTAGACTCTATTGGTCTTAAGACATACAAATTGTTCTTCATTTTTGCAGAACATATATCAGCACCCCTTTTAGTAATGAAAGCTTCATTCACAGAAAAGGACACTGAATACCCTTGTTCTAGCAAACAAGAAATAGAAATCAAATTTCTTTTTATTCTGGGAACTATATATACGTTATCTAATAACATATAGTGTTCCCTGGAGAAGAACACTTTAATATCTCCCACTGCTTTAGCTGAAATGAGCTCCCCAGTCCCAACTCTGAGAGTCATTTCCCCAGCATCCAACTGTTGCCAGGAGCTCATTCCCTCAAAGGAAGAGCATACGTGATGAGTGGCACCTGAATCTAGGATCCAGGCTGTGTCATCATTTTCCACTATACACGTTTCAATGATCAATAAATCAAATTTATTTTCATTGAGATGTGCTAAGCAGTCTATGTCATATTCATCATGAACAATTTCGGATAAATTAGACATATGGGCTTGAGGACCGTCCTCAGTTAAGACCAATTCCACGCATTTAGTGTTTAGGTTCATTTTCTTAGTTGTATTAGAAATACCAGTTTTGTAGTTGGCGTTATTCGAGGCATATAAAGAACGTTTCATTGCTGAGAACAAACAAACTAACTTAATAAGTATTGTTACATTAACCCATTACACAAAATAATATTATTATTTTAATCCAATCAATTTAGCAAAAGTAATGATCAACCCATAGAATAAACATTCATTTTGCAACGATACTTCAGAGGTTTAGAACAACAGCTACCGTAGGGTAGTCAGCTACTCCTCCTCTGAATTGAGACAATCTCAGCTAATCCATATTCCTGGAATAACTCATATTCCAATAGTTCTTAGCTACCGTTTTTTCGGTTAGGAAATTATTAACACCTTAACAATTTCCCGTAAGTGTGACCCTCCATTTTTCAGATTTCAGAGGTCGGCCCCAACAATGCTACTGTAGGGAAAGTCAAAGTTGGAAATGGACCTAAGAAACCCTATCCATTTCTGGAGTTTGCGTTGTTCCGACTCCCATGATCAAGCCCTCCGTAGGGTGATCGCTCCCAGGGCGACTCGCAGGCAGATCATTGGGATCTCACGGTGCAACCTAATGGAGGAGACCGTAGGATACGTTGACACGTTCCTACTCCCACTTACTATAAAATACTCCCTCATTCACCTTGATATTGATCCATGCAAACACCATCCGTAGGGGGTCACTCCCAGGGTGACTCGAGGCCAAGCATGAACCTCACGTTGTGAACTTTTGAGGACGTGAGAGCAAAACTTGATTTATGAAAATCTTGTTTTGATATATTTCCTCCCACTAAGTATTTTTATAATTATAGGGTCTATTACTTAGGTAAATTCCAGCTAAGTGAATCTATCTAAGTCTATGCCTGTATATAACTTTTATATATATAGGTTTTTTCTCTAATGTCTAGGTGGATTAAACACTTTTAATTACCTAAAGACATTGCATGCTAATATAACTATGGTTAATTCAACTCAAGTTCCGGCTCAGTTCCCAGGTAGCAGGTGTTCCGTAAACCGTCATCTTAAGTACCTCCAGCCTTAGTCAGAACTTTACCGGTAGAGTTCCCATATAACCAATAGTTATGATAAATCTTTACTCTAAAGATCTAGGTGAATTAAACTCTTTTAATTGACCTAGTGATATTGCATGCTAACATAACTATGGTTAATTCAACTCAAGTTCCGAGTCAGTTCCCAGGTAGCAGGTGTTCCGTAAACCGTCATCTTAAGTACCTCCAACCTTAGACAGAACTTCATCGGGAGAGTTCCCTTATAACCATAGTAAAGTAAACTCTTTACTCTAAAGATCTAGGTGAATTAAACTCTTTTAATAAACCTAGTGATATTGCATGCTAACATTTAACTATGATTAATTCAACTCCGGTACCGAGTTAGTTCCCAGGTAGTAGGTGTTCCGTAAACCGTCATCTGAAGTACCTCCAGCCTTAGACAGAACTTCATCGGGAGAGTTCCCTTATAACCATAGTAATGTTTTTCCTACTTAGTCAATTAAAACTATTTTTAATTATAAGTAAGAAAATAATTCTAATCCTATTAGAATTATAAAGAGCTTAGGTCTAATTAATTTTAAACATTTTAAAATTAATTCATTTTAACCTAAGGTCCTATGTTTGAATGCAACTCTTTGTTATAGGTTGACGGTTTCTAATCAATTTTATAACTTATTATAAAATTTTAATGATTAGCCCTATAACATGCTTCTATGGTGTTGGAAAAATAACAATCATATTCTAATTATTCAACACCATATTATTATGACGCCGATAATGATAATATAACGATTATATTAATCTAAAGTGGTGTCATGCTTCATGCAATTTCAATTTCATTTAATTAATATCGATTATATTAATTAAACATCCATGAAATTAAATTACATGAAATTTGACATTAATATAATATAACTCTTATATTAATCTAATTAATGTCATGCTCAATGCTATTCCATTTTCATTTAATTAATATAACATTTTATATTAAATCGTTCATGAAAACAAGCATTGATTTATATTTATTATTTTCATTCATAATATAACTAATTATATTATTCTCATGAAAATAATGCTAAGCATGCATGCTACATTAATAAAATATAACAATTATATTTATCTCATTAATGTCATGCATCATGCTTTTCCAATTTCATATATTTAATATAACAATTATACTAAATAACTCATGAAATTTAAATTCATGCATAATTATCATATATTATAACATTTATAACATAAATATGCATGAAACATGCTTAACCTATGGTGGGAATTTAAGCTATATGACATCCATAAAGCAAATAAATAGCAATTGAATAGGTTAATTTTGGCCCCTAGGATAAAATAAAGCATAAATTACAATAATTATAGCTAAATTCTATCCTAAAAATCCTTCTGTAGCTCCAAATACTGGTCTAGACCGCCCGAACCGACCCGAACCACTTCGAACCAGCTATGAAAACCACGAACCGAGCTAAATTCCAGCTGAACCGGACCAAATCGGTCCCAGCCCAACCAGACCGTGTGAATCGGACAGCCCAACAGCCTTGAACCGTCCTGTTGCGAATTTCTAGCGCGTGCTGTAATCGTGACAACGTCGCAATTTCTCCGATTTTTATCTCATAAAAACCTATTCTAGACCCGGACTTAGGACTCGATTTTACATAAAATACCCGAAACACCGGGCCCTTACATGATCAAATCACATAAAAACAGTAAAATCTATGGCCATAAAATTAACCTAAACAGTTCAATGCAAATCATACATACATTATGTATTAATCAATCCCACCAATAGCCAATGCAAATTTTAGAGAAACAAAATTAGATCTACGATCGGCTCTGATACCAATTGAAGGATTGGAATTCCGTAATTCCGTAAAGCGGAAGCGTGATTGGGACCGATTCGTAATTAATTTTGTTTAATCTAAAATACCAATACATTGGCAATAATATTAGAACTATTCTAAATATATATTAAGGCTAAACATACAAAAATATTAGATCTAAATCTAATTTATAAAGTAACAAATTACTTACTCTCATTGACGACTCAGATTAAATTGACCAACTGCTTGTGAATTAATCACGAACTAGTGCGAACACCACCACTATGGCTACACCGGTATGACTCTGAGACTTCTAGAGGCAGGAGACTTGTGGGAGCCTTTGGGAGAATTCTCTGAGAGTAGGAGAATGAATGGGATACCTTTCACCCCACCCCAGGGGTCCTATATATAGTAAAGGCCAAGACCTTTTTCCTAATAGGAAAAGGGAGACCTTTTCCTAATAGGAAAAAGTCTCTAACTTTAATAAATAATTAATTAATTCCATAATTAATTAATTTCCCAATTAAATATCATATATTTAATCTTAGGGATTTTATTAAAATTAAAATTAATATGAATCAAATTCATATTAAATTTATTTGAACTCTTTCAAATATTTTCTTTCCTAATAGGAAAAGGTCTCTAATTTTAATAAATAATTAATTAATTTACACAATTAAATATCATATATTTAATCTTAGGGATTTTATTAAAATTAAAATTAATATGAATCCAATTCATATTAAATTTATTTGAACTCTTTCAAATACTTTCTCTCAAGAATTAATTTTTTTTTAAATTAATTCAAAAATTATATTATAAAGTTTCATAAATTTTATATTATAATGCATCAATATACATTATACGATTCCCCAAATAAATTGAACACTTTCAATTTACAATTTATACTTAATTGCCTCAAGTCTCTTTACGAGCTACCAGTGGGACCTAATGGACCTACAGATCAGAAGCTCCAACGATACGAGACTAATTGGCCAAACTCATTGACCAAGTTTAGTCAACATTCGTTAACTGTGGGTCACTCCACTAAAGACCCACAGCTGCACTCTTCTCACTATAGAATATTTCTGTGTCCATGGATATCGACCAAGCAGTAAGTCAATCCTTCACGTGTGTTCGTAACACCAGCTGGGTCAAATTACTGATTTACCCCTGGGTTACCTCTGGTTCCTTAAGTACCACTGATTCCTCAAATGAACAAGTTGTTTAGGGTCCAACCACTAAACAGGAGTTCCTCTCAGGCTAGGAGAGGACGGCGCGCCTTTGTTCAAGCCCTAGAATCAGCCCTTAAGGGAACACACATCTACTTACCCCAATAGGGGAAGGAGTGAATTCCATCTTGTACTGTTATGTTCCCAGCCCCCATTCGGTCTTGCCCCTGAAATGGTAGGCTTATTGAGTCGGCGAACTGGCCACTCTCACCCATACAAATCTAAGGACAGTCCCTCCTGAAAGGGGTTCATAACAGACTCAGGATTGAGATTGAGTTACCTAGGTCATCCTATTGAAATAGAAACCTAAACTAGTTAACGGCGTTACATCTAGTGGTTACTATTTCGCGGTCCGGTCTTATGCAAACTCATTGCATAGGATACCCCCACCCGCATGTCTCCTACATGGATGCTTTGGATCATTGCATCTGTATCGAATACAAGGTGGGTCGTATCACATAGTGTCACCAGGATAAGGTACCCAGCCTTATCCCTATACTATAGACCATTTAGGTTGTTACTTGGACACTGATCCCCGTATGTCCCCACATACTAGTCCAAGTTTCATTTAAACAACCTTGGATCTTAGTTTATTGGATTTAGGGTTTATTAATGCAATCTCAATAAATGTTTTTTGAGTGATTCAATAATTTGTTATTGAATATTCGAGTGTTGCATTAATTAACCCTAAATCCAATAAACTAAGATCTAAGGTTTTTTAAATGAAACTTGGACTAGTATGTGGAGACATACGGGGATCAGTGTTCAAGTAACAACCTAAAAGGTCTATAGTATAAGGATAAGAATGGGTACCTTATCTTGGTTACACTATGTGATACGACCCGCTTTGTATTAGATACAGATGTAATGATCCAAAGCATCCATGCAGTAGACATGCGAGTGGGGGTATCCTATGCAATTAGTTTGCATAAGACCGAACCGCGAAATAGTAACCACTAGATGTAACACCGTTGACAAGTTTAGATTTCTATTTCAATAGGATGACCTAGGTAACTCAATCTGAATCCTGAGTATGTTATGAATTCCTTGTCATGAGGGATTGTCCTTAGATTTGTATGTGTGAGAGTAGCCAGTTTGCCGACTAAATAAGCCTACCATTTCAGGGGTAAGATCGAGTGGGGGATGGGAACATAACATTACAAGATGGAATTCTGTAACAGCCTGAAAATTAAAAAAAGAAGGGAAGGTGGTTTTTTTGGCTCGGTCAAAAGGGAGGAAAAAGGGAGGGAAACTGCCACGTTTCCCCCCCCCCCAAAAAAAATTAGGTCAACAGGATTAAAAAAAAAAGTAAAAAAGATTTTCTTCTTTTCTCCCCCGAAAACCCTCTCCCCCTCGCTCTCTCAGCTATCTCTCTTTACCGTAGATCTGCAGCGCCACCGTCGCCTTCAGTTCTCGCACGTCGCCACCGCCAACAACCACCCACGACGCTACTATTTCGTGTTTTCCTCTCTCTCTCTCGTCTATTTCTCCCTCTCGGTCTCACTCTCTCTCTCTCTCTATTGTAATATTCGGTCTTGTCGCACGCCATCGCCCTCTTCCGTCACCACCGCGCGCCTCTGCCGTCGATTTTCGTCGCCTCTGGTAACTCTTTGTTTCTCTTTCTCTCTCTTGTTTCTTTAACCTCTCGGCCTCACTCACTCTCTCTCTCTCTCTCGACTACAGCCACCACAAGTCGTCGCCGCCGTCGAGCCACCGTCGCCCTTCCTCTTCTTATATCTGACCGCGAGCACCGTTGCCGCCACTGTCTGTAGCCCCAGCGCCGCTGTCGCCTTTCTGAACTGTTCGTCGCCGCCGTTCGAATTTCCAGCCTAGTTTTCTAAAGGACTGATTTGGGTAAGGATTGGTTGAATTTTTTCGTCCTAATATTCACTACTTTATCGAACTGAATGTTAGATTATGGACAGATCTTTGCGGTAAATCGATTTAATTCAAAGGTGGAGCAGAAATGCTCCCAAAATCTCAGTTGGGTAAGAAGCTCAGACCTTAAACTGTTGTATCTTTATTCTTGGCAGAACTTTATTAGGACCTAATTTTTTATTAAATTATTAGGAATATTTGTGGGATAACTAGGAAGACCTGTGGGCCAAGCTGTTTTATTTTATACTAAGTTATTAAGGTAAGTTAACTAGCTGAACTAAACTGTAATTATGCATTGGTATGACAGTTGTGCTTCTGGCATGAGATTTTGTTATATGTTTGAGTTGAGACTAAGATGATATGAACGCTTTTATTTTCAAGAGTATGGCTGCTGTGTATGTGTGCTATGAGATAGATGCGAGTGCATGATTGTGATATATTATAGTTGGCTGGCAATGCATGTAGACAGTGAGAAGTTGTGGTTTCTTTGTTTAGAAGGGTTGGATGTCTGTTATGTTTTCTGTAATCGACCGAGTTGGGATGATACATACCGATCTAGCCTGTCAGTAATCTTTGAGAGAAAGAATTTCATTGGTTAGGTTGCAGTTAAAATTAGCTTGCATGCTAAGAGGCCTTAAAAGGAAAAAGAGTAAGAAAGGGAGAATAACAAACTGGTTATTCTGGTAGGGGTCGTGACAATTAATCACTTAGGACTGAGATGTATTAGACTGAAATGAGGAGCTAAATGGGCGGAACTTGGCTTCGCAAACTAGGTGCCATTTACTAACTGTGGAAGTTAAATTATGACTTAAAACCCATGGACGCCCCACCAGTGAAATGGTAGTTAGAGCGCTATGTGCACATTATAGTGCCTTGATGGGTGAGACTTGGCTCCACTGACTCGGTGTCGTCTACTATCAATAGGAGTAGAGATCTCTCAAAATACCCACCTGTGCACCTTCAGTGAGTTGGCAAACTTATGTAGGTGAATTAATTGATCACGAGACCCATACTACAGGATGAATGAAATGAAATGAAATGGAACAAGATGACATAATCTTTAGGCCCTTAGCCCAAATAACCTCTAGAAACCTTGGTTGTTGCATGTCTAGCAGTATTGTTACTTACTGAGTATTTTGAAATACTCATTCTTTTTCCCTAACATGTAAATGTAGGTAAAGGCAAGGGTGTATAGAATGTGTGACGGAACGTTGCTGGATGAACCATGGAATCTCGTAGGATAGACTTCCGTTTTTTTATGAATTCGAAACTTGTTCTTATCTTCACCTTGTTATGTTTTGTTTTTAGTACTAGTTCTGCTTTGAGGTTTTTCATTGAAATTGTTACAGTTTTGCTTGTTTCTGTTTTAACTAGGATCCCGGGTTGAAAAGTCTCATTGATTTTCTAAGCATGTTTTACTCTAAACGTTGTTTCATCGTATTCTTTAAAAGTAAAATGAAATGCATGTGTTAATGGCCTTAGGATCTAGACATGAAATGTAGGGTCGTTACAAATTCACTCCTTCCCCTATTGGGGCAAGTAGATGAGTGTTCCCTTAGGGGCTGATTTCGGGTCTTGAACAAGAGCGTCCATCCTCTCCTGACTCGAGAAGAACTTCTGTTTATTGGTTGGACCATAAACAGGTTGTTCATTAGAGGAAGCAATGGTACTTAAGGATCTAGAGGTAACCCAGGGGTAAAACGGTAATTTGACCCAACTGGTGTTACAAACACTCGTGAAGGATTGACTTACCGGTATTGGTCGATATCCGTGGACACAGAAATATTCTACAGGTAGAAGAGTGCAGTTGTGGGTCTTTAGTGGAGTAACCCACAGTTAACGAATGTCGACTAACTTGGTTAATGAGTTTAGCCAATTAATCTCGTATCGTTGGAGCTTCTGATTTGTAGGTCTATTAGGTCCTCCTATTGGCTCATAAAGAATGTTGAGGTTAACTAGTCTTGAATAGAATTTGAAGTGTTCAAAGTCATTAAGGGAATTTTTTTAGTTAATTGTATGTGATGCAATTAATATAATGTATGGAGATACATTACAATATAAGTTAAATTATTGAATTAAAATTTATAATTAATTTTGGATGTGATTCAAAATTAATTAATGAGAGAATTAAATATTTGAAGGAGTTCAAATATTAAATATGAATTAGATTCATATTAAACTATAGGTTAAAATTAATATGAATGAGATTCATATTTATTTATTTATTTATTTATTTTTTTTTTTGAGAAAGGAATGAGATTCATATTAAAACTATAGTATATGCGAGAAATATGCATTTAAATATAATTCAAATGTGAGATTAATTAAATATATGATATTTAATTAATTTAGAAATTAATTAATTGGAGAATTAATTAATTTAATTTAATCTGATTAAATATGATTTAATTAAATTCATTCTATAGTCTATGTTTAATGTACATTTGATGCACATTAAAACTATAGTGTAAATGAGAGAGATGCAATTAATTAAATATATGATATTTGATTAATAGGTTGACCTAGTTAGTTTAATTAAATATGATTTAATTGAATTAAATAAGAAAACCATATGTTAAAATTAATTTAATTGAATTAGATTTGATTAAATTAATTAATTTTTATAATATATAGTTTTTAAATATTAATTTAATATTATTAAATTAATAATGAAAAACTCTCCAGCAGTTATGTTGGGGAGTGGGCATGTGGCACAACCAGAGGAGTTACATATTGTAACTTCCTCCTATCATCCTCTCTCCAACGCATGAAGAACACAGTGTAACTAACGTGTTCTTGGTTCTCTCTCAAGCACTCTCTCACACAATCTCTCTATCTCTTCCAAAGAAGAAAAATTCTCATCAACATTCTGCTCGAATTTATTCCCAAATCCAAAACGATTGTGATACCACCATCAAGGCTTCAACATTCAGAGTCACAGTGGGTGATCTGACTAGTGGTGTTCGTGGAATTTTTTCTACTGTTCGTGATTTGAACGTAAGGAGCATTGTGCTGTAAATTTGGTTTTCAACATGTGAGTTTCTTGGCCTTAAATTTACAGTAATCAACATGCTTAATTAGTAGTTAAATCTATAGAATGGTTCTACTTTTTAACTTTGCCAACGTATCGGTTTTCTCAATTGAAATTCAATTCGAGTGGTCTTGAATGCTTCTGCGGTGCGATTTCAACCCTTTCACAATACACATATTAAGTTGTCAAATTGATTAGATGAATGAAACATCTTTTTTTTAACTGGTTAGTACTAGGATTTTTTTTCTTATTCAAATACAAATATTTCTCTTAATACTTGTAAGTAATTTAGACCAAACAAAAAATAAATTTAAATTTAAATTATATAACATTTTAAACAATTATTTAGAAATTAAAAATTATATAAAAAAAGATAATCATTTATATTTTGATAGTAGATTTATTTTAGTCATTATGATTAGAACACAAATATTTATATAGTATTTATTTACCAAACACTATAGCCTCTGCTTTTTCAAGTTTAAAATTGAAATTGAAAAAATACTAATTTAATTCATATTACAACTAATTTTTCTAAAAACACAATCGCTAGCAATTATTTTAAATTCTAACCGTAATCCCAAACTGAGCCTTAGTCTAGATTGCATATATAGTTGAAAAAAATGAAGAATGTATTTTGTTTTCTTATCAGGAATCCAAAAGATAATCGTGTTTAATCTAAATTTTAGTATTTATGTTTTTTATGTATAGTTATAGTTCAATAGATCACTTTATAATTATTTTTTGATAATGATAAGTTAGAGCATTAATAATTATTACATCTACAATTTCACCTAATGAAAGTCAACTTGAACATAGATCAATTAGTTAAGACATTATATCCTCAATCAAAACATAAAATTTTCAAATTTCCACTCCCATGTCATAGAAGTCAAAAAGGAAAAGATGCCCAAATTTAATTGACAATGTAAGTTTAGGCTAAATTTTTATCCAACCCTACTTTTAATTTATTATATGAATATAATTTGAATTAGTGATACAATTTTATCCTAATTTATTTTAATATAAATTTACTTTACTCTGATATTAAAAATAATATAATCAGTAAATTAATAATAAAGTAATTGATATATTAATATATTGGTTGGTTTTTCCTTTTTCTTTTCTTTTTTTTCTTTCTTTTTTTTTTTTTTTTTTGTTGAAGGAAGATATTTCATTGATTTAGATGAGCACTTATAAGATTCAATACATTTGCAGGGGGTATTATTACCCGTTGAGACTAATCATAAAGGAAAATTAGACAACCACACAGTGTTGAATTTCCTTGATATAAAGCCTCTTTTTCCAATCTATCAACCCTTTGATTTCTATTTCTAGAAATATGTATAAAGCTATTATTGAAAAATTTTGCACACAACCCTTGATTTTGGACAATCCAATGACGAACTTCCGTTGTTGATTCTTCATCTCCACGTATCATGTTCACAACATTTAAAGAATCAGAAAATAGAGTAGCAACAGAAATATCCATTATGATCATGATTCTAAGGCCCTGTAATATTGTCTATACCTCTACTGCCAAAGCACTTAGCGGCGATAAATCTAGCATCGCCATTGCAACAATGATTTGTTTTTTGGATCTTTTATCACCACACCGAAACCTTTATGGCAATTTTGAGGAAGTATTATTGCATCTGTAAATATGCTTACTCTTATCGTCTTTGTGTGTGGCATCTCCATGTGATGCATTATTGGTGTTGTAGGAGTATTTTGTAGATTCCTCACTTCTCTCTAGTAATGTTGTATCCATTCACATTTATCTTCCCAATCAAGAATGGGCTTCCCATTACAAAAACTATTTTTATCGTTCTAGATAGCCCAAAAAGTAATACATACTTTTTCGAAATTTTCCTGAGAAAGCTTATTCACCATTTGCATAATATGATTAGCAAAATCATTCTCAAAAGGAATATTTGAATATATTTGAGGAATTATGGCTTCACAAATTTTCTTTGTGCATTGTAGGGGTGTAAGAAACCGAACCGAACTGAACTGGTCGGTTCGGGTCTGGTTGGGTCGGTTTAAAAGGCTCTTACACTTAAGATCGAACCGAACCGGTCGGTTCGGTTCGGTTGTCTAAACCGATATATATATTATTTGGTTGCCCTAAATCCTTTTCTCAGCGCCGTTGTTTGCGTTTTTCTCTCTTTATCTTTCTGTTCGCGTCGTCTGCTCTCCTTTTCCTCTCTTTCTCTTTCTGTTTTGTCGTCTACTCGCCTTTCTCTCTTTCTCTTTTTGTCGCGCTGTCGTGTCGTTGCTTGTGGTTTCCTCGATGGCGCTGTTGCTCGAGCTCGCGCTCTCCTCGTCGGCATCGATTTAGATTTACATGGAAACAAACCCATTGTTCGTGCTCGTGGTCTTGTCGCCGGCGCCATTCGTGCTCTTGCAGGCTTGATTTCTCCTCACCAGCGCCATTCGTGCTCATGCATGCTCGATTTCTCCTCGCCGGCAAGATTTTCAGATGAGATTTGGCTTTTTCTCTTCAACTGGGTTGATTTGTTCAATTTTCTGTGATTTGGGTTTTTTTTTTTGTTGAGAATCTCCAGATATTTGTGATTTGGGTTGATTTGTTCTTCTTCCCTTTCTTCTTCAACTGGGCTGATTTGTTCAATTTTCGGTGATTTTGGTTTTTTTTTTGTTGAAAATCTCCAGATATTTTGTGATTTGGGTTGATTTGTTCATCGGTTTAGCTTTTTCTTCCCGTGATTTTTCAATGAAGTCGGTTTCATTATTCGATAACTACGCCTTATGAGATTTAGTGTTTTATTTGCATAATTAGGGAAAAAACAGGGGTGTTATTAAAAACAATAAAAATAAATAAAACCAAAGAAAAAATTGGGGGAAAAATCACTTGACCCGACCCGATCGGTTCGGCCCAAGTCGGGTCGGTTTATCCGTACAACCGAGCCCAGGTCGGGTCGGGTCGGTTTGTCCGTACAACCGACCCGACTTGAAAATTTTACACCCCTAGTGCGTTAACAACCACACAAAGCATGCTCTTGTTGGTGCATAAACTCAACTCCAATAAACAAACATCCAAGGTTATTTAATGTGACTTGAACAACATGTAGTTGACATATGGGTGAATCATGTTCAAGTGATAATGTAAAGGGTCTAAAGTATATGGATAAGGTTGGGTACCTCAACCTGGTAACGTTAAAGATACGATCCACTTTGTATTAGATACAAACAAATTGATCAAAATCGTTCATAGGAGACATGCGAGTAGAGGTAACATTATGCGAATGTCGAGACGCTGTCCTATCAGGATTTTGGCTTGAACCTGCTGCAGACATGGCATTGAGACGCTGTTTTTGGAGGGTCATGATGCTGGGCTTAGGCTACAAGGGCAATTTGGTCATTTTACACTCTGGTTTTGCTCGTTTTAGCCCCAAATTGCCTCCAAAGCTCCGTCAAGGACCTATACTTTTTCGCAAGGAATTCAATGAAGATAAGCAAATTGGGAGATTAAAATGTATAACAAATTAGACCTATCAGATGTAATCGTTACATGCCTAATGAATAGTAATTATAACTTATAATAAAGAATTGTAATTTAATTTTAAAGGGTTTAAAATCTGGTAATTAGACCTTATTTTAAAATTTTCTATTAAGATTTGAAATGAATGTTGGGTTTTATGCCTTAAAACTCGTAGATAGTGAATATAACAAATTACATATACTTGTTCAATAAAGTTGTTATTGAGGTATATTCAGTATAGTTGCCATTGAATAATAAATTGCACGTTAAATAACCCAAATCCAATAAACTAAGCTCCCTAGCAATAATATGTATACTTGAGCTTTATGTGGAGACATAAAAGTGGATCAGGCTCGAGTAATAGCCAAAACAGTCTATATTATAGGGATAGGGTTGGGTACCTTATCCTGGGGACATTATGAGACGCGACCCACTTTGTATTTAGTACACACAATGTGATCCTGAATCGTTCATGTGGAGACATGTGAGTGAAGGCATCCTATGCAACGAGTTTGCATAAGACTAGGATAGAGAAATAAGTCACTTTCACTTTATAACGACGTTTACTATTGAGACTAACTAATTTCATACGATGACCTAGGTAACTCGATCTTAATCTTGAGCTAACTATGAAATCCTGTTTATTCGAGATTATCCTTCGATTTGCATCGGTGAGAGTGGCTCAACATCGTCAACTCAATAAGCGTACCATTTTGGGGATAAAACCAGGTAGATAGCTGGGGACATAGTCCTGCAAGACCGAATTCACTTCTACTCGCTTTTAGGGATAGTAGAGAGGTTGTTCCCTTAAGTGTTGACTTTGGACCTTGAACAAAGGGATCCCGTCCTCTCATTGGCTCGAGAGGGACTCGGATTGGTGGTTGGAACACAAACCAATTGTTCATTAGAGGATCGATGGGACTTAAGGAACAATAGGTAACTTCAGGGGTAAAACGAACATTTGATCAAGTTGTAGTTACAAACGACCTATGAAGGATCGACTTACTAATCATGGTTATATCGGGTGGACAAAAATATGTCTACAACGAGGGGAGTGAAACTACTGGGCTATAATGGATTGTCCCGGTGGTTAAACGAATGTTGGTTAACTAGGTTAATTAATGAGTTTAGTCAGTTAATGTCGGATTGTTGGAGCCCATGATCTGTAGATCCATTAGGTCCCCCTGCTGGCTCATATGGACTAAACCTTAGAATAGTGTGATGAAAGAATTTGAAACGTTCAAATTCGATTTAGGGAATAAACATTAATTATATTCGATATTATTAATGTGATAATTTAATTATGAATTAAACTATATTAGAGAGAATTGTATATATTTAAATATGATTTAAATATTTATTGTATGAATAGGGATTCATATGTAGGCAATCGGTTTTTGAGAGGAATCGAAATTGGTGAAATTGTTTAATTTAATATTTGTATTAAATTAAATAATTAATTAAAATATTTAATTAATTATTGAAATTAATTTTAATAAATTAAGAACTTTGAATTTCTTTTAAAAAGAAATTCAAGAGGAAAAATATGCCCTATTGCCACACTTCATCATGACTAGCAAAAAACACCACCTTGGTGTCTCATTCTTGTGAAAGTTTTGTTGGCTTCAATCCATGATATTGGTGGGTAGTTTGTTCTTTAAATATAGAAGAAGAAATTATCAAATATATATATATATATATAGAAGAAAAAGGATGAATCAAGGGTTTATTCTTTGGTGGTTTTCTCTCACAAAACAGAAGCTCAAACTCTCTCAACTTTATCCCTTCTCTCCCTAAATTTATCACGTTTAGGCTCCCACTAACCGTTCTAGGGTTGGAGGATAGAGGGGAAGACTCTCATGGTCGTCCATAAGCTGTTCGTGTCCGAATTGATTCAACAAAGTGCTTGAATTTGGCTTCCAAAGGTTGGTTCCTTGAACCTCTGTTTTGGGTTAGTTAAAATGCATGTTTTTCTTAGCAAAATTAATGAAATTAGAGTGCTTTCGATCCAAATCTCTTCCGCACAAGTGTTGTACACTCCTTCAATGAATCTTTTATTTCATTTTAAATAGGTTTAAAATGAGAAAATAAAAGATTAACTATAAAATATTGACTATAAGGGAACTTTAACCAAAAAAGTTTTGTCTAAAGGCTAGGGTATTTAAGTTAACCGAAAGGAAACACCCCTACCTGGGAACCGACCTGGTACTTGAGTTGAATTAGTCAACATTTTATAAGGCATGCAATAATGTAGTTATTCTATTAAAAAATTTAATAAACTAAAACATTATGGTAAACCATCCAGTATAAGAGTTGACATGACTTGTCGAGGATCCGCCAAATGAAATTTATAATCCACGGCACTAAACTACTTTCGTAGTAATAGCGGTCGGGGTCGAAAACAAGGAAGTGAGTTGATTTCCTAGTTTTCTCTATAGACTTAATTCATTCGGATTTAGATGAACCCGAAGTGCGTCTTGGTTGATTGGATTCTGCATCCTCCTAACCTTTGCTAATCGATCACCTAACTCGTTAGCCCGCGTGATTAACTAATCGATTAATATAAAATTATGTCCGGCTACCCCTCATGCATTAGACTGCTAGCCCAACGAATCTAATTCTAATTAACTAGTTAGAAAACCCGTTAGCCTACAAAATTACCTAATAAATTAATTCCACTAACTCTAAGGATCCGAAATTATCTATTCAATCAAGAATTAAATTCCTAATTGAATTGACTAATTTCTCTATGTTTCATAGGCCCTATCAAGCAAGCTATGAAAATTAGTATAGAAAGATGCAAAGGACATGATTCAGACCTAGTGGCTATCTCAAATAACAAATAGATTGCCTACGAAAGCATTCATAAACGATAGTTTAAACAAGATAACATAGAGATGAACATAAAAATCTAGAAGAATTCATTAAAAACCAACAAAGTCCATCAAGTTCACCAAACTAATACAACTATATCCAATAATCCGATGAAAAGGAAAATTAAGCTAAAATACTTAATGCAAAAACAACAAATCCATAAAAGAAATACATTCTAGAGTAACTAGCTATCAAGAGACTACAAGAAAATTGAGAGAAAAACGATAGAAAACCGAAAAGAACTAGAAAATCTAACCTAACGGTTGCTTAAGGCTTAACCTAGTATTTATAATAATCAACGTAGCGTCTCGACGCTAGAATGCAGCGTCTCGACGTTATATATTCTGTAATTCATGTGTTTTCGTGGCGGCATCGAGATTCTAGGGTCAACGTCTCGATGCTGCCCTAATTTCTAGCTTGCTGTCCTCTTTTGCTTGCTTTGCTTCGACTTACTTCTTTTGTGACTTAAACATTTGATCTCTTGGCACATCTTTCCAGGCTCGCCATGGTTCGCTCGAGTCTTTTCACCTCCTCTTCATCTGTGGACTCCGAGTTAGCTAAAAAACACTCCAATTTGCCCGAATTATCACCAAGTTGTGTGGTTAGCTCCCAATGTCACGTATGTCTGAATCACCCGCAAAGTGGACAATTAAACCATAAAATTCTTCTAACAAGTTTAGATTAGCGGTAATAAAATAACATGAATTAGGTGCTATCAAGAGTTTTATTGGGCAAATTAACAAACTTAGATAAATGTCTTAGTTGGATTTTTCGAAGTAATATACCCTAGGTTTTAAAATAGTTAGTGGGAGGAAAAGACATATATGATATGTCATTTTCTCTCACGTTCTCTAGATAAGTTAACACCGTGAGATTGACGGGACGGGTCAATGGTCCCGGCCAAATGAGATTTATATTCCACGACACTACAACTATTTTGTAGAAATAGTGGTCAGGGTCGAACACAGGGAAGGGGAATCAAGTGAATGCAGTCTTTTGTGTTCACACAACAGGGGGGTTTTGAAACTGACAGATCAAAGAAATAAATAAAATGTTGAATTTAAATGAAACTAAGTAGGACAAACATGCAATAAAGAAAGATAGAATAAAATTCAATGTAAAGAAGGATCGCTGGATTGGGAATACTATGCTTGAATATTTTACTACTTGGCTTCCTAATTTTCTCTAATAATTATTCCATGTTATTAATGTAAATCCAGTATAGCTTCTCGGTTACTCAGAGGACCCCTCCTACACTAACCTGTGTTTAATTAATTAATTAACCTAGAACCCTGCAGCTAACATGATTAATCAATTTGATTGATCGCCCGCTACCCCGCATGCATAGCCCGTTGACCACCAAACTATATCTAACTAATCTAAAATAAACAACTCGAGACCTCGCGATTGCTTACATACATTAGCCGCTTTAAACTCATGGGTCCGAAATTGCATTAACTAAACATAAACGGAATTTAAATTCAATTAACACAACCTTTATCATGCATCTTAGGCTTATCAAGAAGCTACACTCAATAGTGATGGACTTGCCTCGGCCTAGTGGCTATCTCAAAATAACTAATAGATTGCACAAAAAAATAATTTCCTAAAGTCATCAATTCTAAGACATTAATCCCATGCATTGGTTTAAAGGAGATACATGAAAAACTCATAAAAACCGCAAGGAACAACAAGTAATAACCATAAAACTCAGCCAAGTAACATAATAATATTCGAAGCATAAACCCAATCCAACAATTCCAAGTAATTTAGCTACTCATAGAGAATGAAAAACAACAATTGAATCCAAAAGAATGCATAAGAATGGACCCTAAAATGTATAGACAGCAGAGAGAAACGAAAAAGGACGAAAGAAATCTTAAAAACTCGAAAATTCTAACCAAATGGCAGACTAAACAGAAGCCCTATATTTATAGAAAACGTCGCAGCGTCGAGACGCTAGGGGCAGCGTGTAATGACCCAACTAGAAGAAAGCTAAAACATGTTGAAGGTTGCTACTAAATCATGGATATAGATTTTTTTTTTTTTAAACAAACACAAAGTGGGAGAAATAAATAACTTTCATTTACTAAAAGGGCCCAAAACATAGTTAAATTTATAAATATTAAAATAGAACATCTGAAACAAAACTCTGATAAACTCATAGTTTTATTACATCGCATCTAAAACAAGAGTTTGATCCTACAATAACAGAGACTAGAAATAATAAAAGAAATGGAGACAAAAACTGCAGCTGCGATCCCATTGCCAATGAAGTCACAGCTCTCGCCAAGCGCTAGACATCCTCAAGTACCACTTGAAAAGGAAAGTCACGTAGCATGGGTGAGTATAAAAGAATATACTAAGTAAGTAGCCCACTTAAGAGCCGAATCTGACAATCATAAAATCAGGTAACATGAAACTTAGCTTTCGAGTCTTATCATTGTTCTGTGGGTACCGCAAGCGCACGGTATCGCAAGTAATATAAAACGGAAAGAATTTCGAGTATCGAATCCACAGGGAGGCGAAGCGAAATTTAAGCAAGCAAAAATCTCTTGAGCACTAAAAATAATTGGGAGAAATAATATTTAGGGGATAGTTCATACCGTTAAAAAGAATTCAAAAATCAAAGCAGTTAAAGAAAATAATTTGATCAATCGAAAAGCATAAAATGGAGAAAGAGTTTTTTTTAATGGGAAGAGGGGTCTTTGAAAATCAATTACTAGCCAAACAATTGTTATAATTATCCTATCTCATTGCCCAACTAATTATAATCCTAGAATCTCTGTTAATCACATAGGTTCTCCTGTCGGTTTCCCCTAATTGTAATTAATTCATTTTAACAACCTAAGTGTCCTTAGCGCTATTAAAAATCATTAATTATTACGCTCTGATTCATTTTAGGAATCTAAGTTTAATCAACTAATCCCGGTGTCACGACGGGCAATTAAACTAGTTGCATGGATTATGATCTATCCTAACTTCTCTCCGTCGAGTTTCCATTAAGAATCGAATCATTACACAATTGGCCAGATTGAATAAAGCATTAAGCACATCCATACAAATAATTAGGACAAAAGGGCAAGAGACAGGTAATTCTAACAACATTTGAACTATAATTTCATTTCAAGACCCCAAATTGGGGTTTAGCTATACATAGCTAAAATATCCACAACATTTACAATAGAAAGCATAATTAAGAGCATAAAAGGAAAGGAATTGACCATCGAAGAACCCCTTCACTGACGCTCAGAGCTCCGCCGAACACTCCTTGAGCCTCCTAGGATGCTCCCCAAAATTCCCCAAATATTTCCCACTAAGAAATCTCTCAAAAAGGCTAGAAAGCCTTGAGAGAGGCTCCAAAGGAGCCAAAGGAAGGAAAGAATGGATTGATTGAAGAATGATTGATGCATAAATGAGGCACCAAGAGGTGCCTTTTATAGGCCTGGATTGGGGGTAGCGTCGCGACGCTATATTGCACAGCGTCGCGACGCTGCTACGCACGCATCGTGTTGCCCAAGAAATGGACAGCGTCGCGATGCTGTCTTCACAGCGTCTCGACGCTGTGCCATTTTCCAGCAATTCCAGCTTCGGTTTGGGTTAACTTTTGGGCCTTCTCTTCACTTCTTTTTGGGCTTTTCCATCATGA
Source organism: Luffa aegyptiaca (assembly GCA_017139565.1). Classification (NCBI taxonomy): domain Eukaryota; kingdom Viridiplantae; phylum Streptophyta; class Magnoliopsida; order Cucurbitales; family Cucurbitaceae; genus Luffa; species Luffa aegyptiaca. Next base: position 16,808,096 of record CM029405.1, on the reverse strand, counting down.
TTGGCCTCTTTGGATCCCCTTTTTATCCAAGCTTGGATTTGGGCTTCATTAGCTTCATTTTTGGCACTTTTTCTCCCAAAATCACCGACTTTGCTCCTAAGGACCAAATAACAGAATACATTAAATATTTTCATTAATAACACGATTAAAGCACAGAAAAGCCTAACAAATTGGGACTAAAATAGCGACATTTTTGCTCGCTATCAATCATCACAGGAACCTAGCTGGAAACATAAATTTTGGTTTCTAACCCCAGGGCCATACTCGGGTTCATGTAATGTTCTCCCTAGGGTGGTTTCCTGTCCCCAACCTGTGCTAACTATGGTGTTGTGTGGGTCAGTCAAGTAAGGCGAGTAAACTAAGGACTAGCTGGCAACCTCTAGTAGAACTACACCTATCCCTACACAACACCCCTGAATCATGAATTCAAGGTACAGTGGAGCAATCTGGGCATGAAGCATGCCTAAATGCCATCTGGCACACAATCCTGTGCCTAGCTCGACACCGTCCTGATGGGAATGCACGATCCCGAGCAAGAAAAGTAAGCTCTTCCAGTCACTGATAGAATGCACGATCTCGTGCCTGAAAAGTAGGTTCCATCAGTGTCCTAAGATGGGTAAGGAAGCGACCTAGCTTGACACAAGGCTTAACGATCTACTAAGTCCACCTGAGGCCCCGAATCACGACTAAGGCTCCTATTTTAGGTATTGTCCCCTTCATACGCATACGACTATCTAGCGTAACGTGTCGAGGAATTTCACTTAGCTTTGCCTAAACGGGGTTTTACAAACTTAGCCTCACTTTCGTAGTAATGCTACTGAAAATTCAGTAACATAACGACATACATAAGGAAAACCCCAAATTTTCTATCCCCTGAAAAGCAGATAAAACACTTCTACGATCAATACTGCCCAACCACAAGCTTCAAAGTACTCCGAACTACCACAACCAAATCGAGACAGGCCTAGCATCCAAAACTAACAAGACATGCAGAGCAACCAGGCCATACAATCAAACATGCTTCCAAAATGATCTAAAAGGTACTAATCCATCCAGAAGCAATCTCAGATATGCTATTAAAAAAAAAACAACTTTTCATGCGAACGTCATGCTTCGCAATGAAACTCGTCATGCGCTCTTAAATCGAAAAGCAAACACAAGGCTTTAAACTAACTCTTACAAGCATGCTAAATTCACAAAGGGAATTAGTAAAAGCATGGAACTTGACATAATCGAATCCAACAATCATGCAATGGGTCTAAAGCTCGAGAATTGAGTCCGTTAGCTACTTGCCATAGCTAAATAAGTTGCTCGACAAAACAATAAACTCCCTTAGCCTTCAAGCCCTTAGCCAACTACATTAAAAGGGGAAAAACATACTTAAAACTCATAAACCTTTTTCAATCAAGTGGCATAAGGAGTCAACTAAATTCAGGAATGATTTAACTACCAAAAACTCACCTAAACAGCAACAATGCTTGCTGTTTGACGGGACTGCCAGGAGGGTGTCGAATTCTCCCTAAGTCGTGAAATAAAATTTATAATCCACGGCACTACTACTAATTTTGTAGCAATAGCGACCGGGGTCGAACATAGGGAAGGGGGATCTAATAAGTGTAGGATTTTATGCTTATGAAAACAGGGGGGAATTTTTTATGATGTATGACAAGCAATAAAAATTAAAATAAAATAACTGAATGTTGAATTTTAAATGGCACAAAAACTAAATATGCAAAGGAGAAATAGGACGGAATCAAATACATAAAAAGGGATCGTTGGATTAGGATTTATTATGCTTGATTCTAATTCATTGGCTTCCTAATGTTCTCTAATGGTTGCTCTAAACTGATTTCATTAGTCCGATTAGCTTCTGGGTTACTCAGAAGACCTCCCTACACTAACATGTGCTTATTAGCTTGCTAATCGTGAATTCGGCAATTAACAAGATTAATTAATATAGACTCTATCGCTCGCCACCCCTTATGCATAATGTAGTAACCATCCGAGACCTCTGCAACGATTACTACCTATATCTAACTAGGTTATTAACAAGAAATTTTACAACTACCTATTAAAACTAGCCGCTTTGGGATCTTGGTTTCGGAAATATAGGAACTAAATTCAAATGCAATTTAAATCTAAATTCGTACAACCTTTAACATGCATCCTAGGCCTATCAAGGGTCATCTCACGTAGAGAGTGGCTTGCCTCAACCTAGTGGCTATCTCAAATAACTGATTTAATACACAAGCTATAATCACTTAGGGCGTCAATCCTAATTGACTAACAGTCATGTATTGGTTTAAACGGGATTGCATTGAAAAACTAAATGAAAATACAGCAAGAACATAAGATATGAACCAGAAAACTCAGCCAATATCATTAGAAATCGAGACATAAATCCAATCCAACGATCTAAAGAAGTTTAGCTACTCATAGATGAAGTAAAAGTGATAAATAACATGAAAAAATCCATAGTAAATGACCAAGAATGGTCTACAAACGTGCTGGAAAGTAAAAGAGGCAAAGGAATCGTAAAAGGGACCCAAAATCTAACCTAACGGCGGACTAAACGGAGACCTAATATATATAGAAAATACGCCGGCGTCGAGACGTCAGGGCACAGCGTCTCGACGCTGTGAACTTTTGTCTACAGCTCGGAATCGCGTCGGCGTCGAGACGCCAAGACCCGTGTCGAGACGCCAGCCTCTAATCTCGACTTCCTGTCCTTTTTTCCGTCTTTTCTCGCTTCTTCTTGGTTCGGGGCTTCAATCTTTGGCTTTCGGTGTCATAATTCAGGCCCGTTTCAGCACAATTGGGTCTCTTCACCTCCTCTCCGTCCAAGACATCGAGATGGCTCCAAAAACTCCGTAATTGGCCAGAATTAACTCCAATTAGCGTGATCGACTCCCGACACGGCCTAAGCTCAATTAACCTGTAAATAGGACAAGTAAAGTATAAAATAACTCTAACAAGCTTAGATTAGAGGCAATAAAATAGGACTATTTAGGTCCTATCAAATACCCCCAACCTAAATCTTACTAGTCCTCGAGCAAGGCACACACAAAACAAGGAGAAAGGCGTTGTGCATATAATTGATAAGTGATTTAATCCTCAAAACTCAAACATTCCAAAAACTAAAGCAATCAAGAGACATTCGCAAGAGAGACAAATGAGGAGACAAATCAAAATTTTTCAAAGATTATCTTGCACAAGAGAGCTCCATCCCACCTAAAGAAGACTTTATTAGCCCAGGATTGGATTACTCAAATCTCATCCTATCTTCCCCCTTCACTGGCACTAAGGTCTTGCTAAAAGGCCCAAATGGAACAAACTAGGTTGCTTCCTCTTGCTTAGGTGCCTGATCAAGGAATTCCTTTTTCTTTTCTCTCTATTTTTTTTTCTTTTTTTTTTTCTTTTGCATTTCTTTTGGATAGGGCACTAACTTTCACACTACAGCGCAGGGACCGATAACCCGAGTTTTACTCTTGGTTGGCCTAACTGATCACACTGCAGGAAGCTCTTTTTACCCCTAAGCGTTTAAGCTCAATGCAAGCATGCTTTTTCTTTCAAAATAAAAATGGCGAGCATATGATTTTTCTTTTTCTTTTTCCTCGCCACCACTAACTTATTTTTCCACTCCTTTTTTTTTTTATTGCAGGCATATTTTCTTTTTCTCTCCTAGGCAAGACTCCACACATTATTTTGCAAAAAAAATTAGACTTTCTTGCTTAACCTTACACCTATCGGGGTGACAACATAAATATGGGCTAAGTAATTCGCTCCTAAGCATTCAAGTCATACTTTAAAGAAAAATAGACACTCAACAGGTGCAAGACGTATCAAAGAAAAGTTTTGAAAAGGCTCCTTTTTTGAACACTCTCGGTCACAACTCATCGAGAGCAATAAATTTTCGAAAAAATTTGAGTCATTCCTAGGAAATCATCATCACTTAAACAAGCATATGCACAACAAGCATGCAAGACATTTCATTAAGCACAAACGCTGGCCTGACGCTCAGATGCTCAAGGCCCAACAGGAATGTAAAGTAAATTCCCCACCCCCAACCTAAAATTTACATTACCCTCAATGTAATAAAACATGAAGAAACAGACAACGCATAGGGAAAGAATAGAACTTCCCTGAATGCTGTGCTCATGGGTGGTGAATCATGCTTTCTTATAAATGTAGAATCTCGTTTTGGTACCGCCAATCCTAAAGAACAAACAAAAACAAGGAAACGAACATAAAAGCAACTGATAAAAATAAACCTATCTAAGAATTGAAATAACAGAAAGTAGTAAAATTATAAATTGCAAATGTTTAAGGTCATTTGCACGACCACATTCTCCTCTTTTTTCATCCAAAATAAACCTCTTTGATTTTCAGGACATCCTTTTTATTCCTCCTCTTTTTTATTTGCTCATGCATAGACAAATTAAACTTGCACACCGAGTGCAAGGCATGAGCAAATTTAAACAAATAATCCACCATCATCCCTAACATACTAATCGAGCTAAGACACCTTTATAATGAGCAACAGACTGGTCAACAATCGGAATCACTAAGTCTAGCTCATGCAAATCAAAATTAACAAACTTAGGGGAAATAGAATTTTGCATAGAATCGACCAAGGTTAACTCATCATCTATTTCCATTTCTCCTATCATGCATGACATATCACATGAATCGGACTTAGAATCTAAACAAGGTTCAAGCTCAGGTTCACTAAAACTCATAGATAGTGAATGTAAACAAATTGTATACTTGTTTGAATAAAGTGTTATTAAGTTTCTGCAATAAAATGTTATTGTTAAATATTGCACAATTTGACCCAAATCCAATAAACTAAGATCCAAGGTTGTTTGTATGTAACTTGAACTAGTATGTGGGACATACGGGGATCGATGTTCAAGTAACAACCTAAAAGGTCTATAGTACAAGGATAAGAATGGGTACCTTATCCTGGTAACACTATGTGATATGGCCCGCTTTGTATTTGATACAGACGTATTGATCCAAAGTGTCCATGTAGTAGACATGCGAGTGGGGGTATCCTATGCAATGAGTTTGCATAAGACCGGACTGCGAAATAGTAACCGCTAGTTGTAACACCGTTAACTAGTTAGGTTTCTATTTCACTAGGATGACCTAGGCAACTTAGTCTAAATCCTGAGTGGAATATGGACTCCTGTTCACAAGGGATTGTCCTTTGATTTGTATGGGTGAGAGTGGCTGAAGGTGTTCATATAACACATGCAGAAGCAATTGAAGATCGAAAGCACTTAAGACATTCAATTTTGCTCCTAAAGCATGCATGTTCTATAAAAGACAGAATATAGAGTTGAGAGAACACCAACCTTTGTAGCTCACTTATGTGGAACTCCTTGTGGTGTTTGTGTTGGGTTTTATGCCCTAAAACTCGTAGATAGTAAATGAAACAAATTAATCGATCTCAATAAAGTGTTATTTGAGTAATTCAGTAATTTGGTTATTGAATAATCGAGTTTGCATTAATAAACCCTAAATCCAATAAACTAAGATCCAAGGTTGTTTAAATGAAACTTGGACTAGTATGTGGGGACATACGGGGATCAGTGTCCAAGTAACAACCTAAATGGTCTATAGTATAGGGATAAGGCAGGGTACCTTATCCTGGTGACACTATGTGATACGGCCCACCTTGTATTCGATACAGATGCAATGATCCAAAGCATCCATGTAGGAGACATGCGGGTGGGGGTATCCTATGCAATGAGTTTGCATAAGACCGGACCGCGAAATAGTAACCACTAGATGTAACGCCGTTAACTAGTTTAGGTTTCTATTTCAATAGGATGACCTAGGTAACTCAATCTCAATCCTGAGTCTGTTATGAACCCCTTTCAGGAGGGACTGTCCTTAGATTTTTAAGGGTGAGAGTGGCCAGTTCGCCGACTCAAAAAGCCTACCATTTCAGGGGCAAGACCGAATGGGGGCTGGGAACATAACAGTACAAGATGGAATTCACTCCTTCCCCTATTGGGGTAAGTAGATGTGTGTTCCCTTAAGGGCTGATTCTAGGGCTTGAACAAAGGCGCGCCGTCCTCTCCTAGCCTGAGAGGAACTCCTGTTTAGTGGTTGGACCCTAAACAACTTGTTCATTAGAGGAATCAGTGGTACTTAAGGAACCAGAGGTAACCCAGGGGTAAAACGGTAATTTGACCCAGCTGGTGTTACGAGCACACGTGAAGGATTGACTTACTGCTTGGTCGATATCCGTGGACACAGAAATATTCTATAGTGAGAAGAGTGCAGCTGTGGGTCTTTAGTGGAGTGACCCACAGTTAACGAATGTTGACTAAACTTGGTCAATGAGTTTGGCCAATTAGTCTCGTATCGTTGGAGCTTCTGATCTGTAGGTCCATTAGGTCCCACTGGTAGCTCGTAAAGAGACTTGAGGCAATTAAGTATAAATTGTAAATTGAAAGTGTTCAATTTATTTGGGGAATCGTATAATGTGTATTGATGCATTATAATATAAAGTTTAGGAAACTTTATAATATAATTTTTGAATTAATTTAAAAAAAATTAATTCTTGAGAGAAAGTATTTGAAAGAGTTCAAATAAATTTAATATGAATTGGATTCATATTAATTTTAATTTTAATAAAATCCCTAAGATTAAATATATGATATTTAATTGGGTAAATTAATTAATTATGGAATTAATTAATTATTTATTAAAATTAGAGACCTTTTCCTATTAGGAAAGAAAATATTTGAAAGAGTTCAAATAAATTTAATATGAATTGGATTCATATTAATTTTAATTTTAATAAAATCCCTAAGGTTAAATATATGATATTTAATTGGGAAATTAATTAATTATGGAATTAATTAATTATTTATTAAAATTAGAGACTTTTTCCTATTAGAAAAAGGTCTTGGCCTTTACTATATATAGGACCCCTGGGGTGGGGTGAAAGGCATCCCATTCATTCTCCTACTCTCAGAGAATTCTCCCAAAGGCTCCCACAAGTCTCCTGCCTCTAGAAGTCTTAGAGTCATACCGGTGTAGCCATAGTGGTGGTGTTCGCACTAGTTCGTGATTAATTCACAAGCAGTTGGTGAATTTAATCTGAGTCGTCAACGAGAGTAAGTAATTTGTTACTTTATAAATTAGATTTAGATCTAATATTTTTGTATGCTTAGCCTTAATATATATTTAGAATAGTTCTAATATTATTGCCAATGTATTGGTATTTTAGATTAAACAAAATTAATTACGAATCGGTCCCAATCACGCTTCCGCTTTACGGAATTACGGAATTCCAATCCTTTAATTGGTATCAGAGCTGATCGTAGATCTAATTTTGTTTCTCTAAAATTTGCATTGGCTATTGGTGGGATTGATTAATACATAATGTGTGTATGATTTGCATTGAACTGTTTAGGTTAATTTTATGGCTATAGATTTTACTGTTTTTATGTGATTTGATCATGTAAGGGCCCGGTGTTTCGGGTATTTTATGTAAAATCGAGTCCTATGTAAGTCCGGGTCTAGAATAGGTTTTTATGAGATAAAAATCGGAGAAATTGCGACGCTGTCACGATTACAGCACGCGCTAGAAATTCGCAACAGGACGGTTCAAGGCTGTTGGGCGGTCCGATTCACGCGGTCTGGCTGGGCTGGGATCAATTTGTTCCGGTTCAGCTGGAATTTAGCTCGGTTCGTGATTTTCGTAGCTGGTTCGAAGTGGTTCGGGTTGGTTCGAGCGGTCTAGACCAGTATTTGGAGCTGCAGAAGGACTTTAAGGATAGAATATAGCTATAATTATTGTAATTTATGCTTTATTTTATCCTAGGGGCCAAAATTAACTAGTTCAATTGCTATTTATTTGCTTTATGGATGTCATATAACTTAAATTCCCACCATAGGTTAAGCATGTTTCATGCATATTTATTTTATAAATGTTATAATATATGATAATTATGCATGAATTTATATTTCATGAGTTATTTAGTATAATTGTTATATTAAATATATGAAATTGGAAAAGCATGATGCATTACATTAATTAGATAAATATAATTGTTATATTTTATTAATGTAGCATGCATGCTTAGCATTATTTTCATGAGAAATAATATAATTAGTTATATTATGAATGAAAATAATAAATATAAATCAATGCTTGTTTTCATGTATGATTTAATATAAAATGTTATATTAATTAAATGAAAATGGAATAGCATTGAGCATGACATTAATTAGATTAATATAAGAGTTATATTATATTAATGTCAAATTTCATGTAATTTAATTTCATGGATGTTTAATTAATATAATCGATATTAATTAAATGAAATTGAAATTGCATGAAGCATGACACCACTTTAGATTAATATAATCGTTATATTATCATTATCGGCGTCATAATAATATGGTGTTGAATAATTAGAATATGATTGTTATTTTTCCAACACCATAGAAGCATGTTATAGGGCTAATCATTAAAATTTTATAATAAGTTATAAAATTGATTAGAAACCGTCAACCTATAACAAAGAGTTGCATGCAATATCACTAGGTTTATTAAAAGAGTTTAATTCACCTAGATCTTTAGAGTAAAGAGTTTACTTTACTATGGTTATAAGGGAACTCTCCCGATGAAGTTCTGTCTAAGGCTGGAGGTACTTAAGATGACGGTTTACGGAACACCTACTACCTGGGAACTGACTCGGAACTTGAGTTGAATTAACCATAGTTATGTTAGCATGCAATATCACTAGGTCAATTAAAAGAGTTTAATTCACCTAGATCTTTAGAGTAAAGATTTATCATAACTATTGGTTATAAGGGAACTCTACCGGTAAAGTTCTGTCTAAGGCTGGAGGTACTTAAGATGACGGTTTACGGAACACCTGCTACCTGGGAACTGAGCCGGAACTTGAGTTGAATTAACCATAGTTATATTAGCATGCAATGTCTCTAGGTAATTAAAAGTGTTTAATCCACCTAGACATTAGAGAAAAGACCTATTTATATAAAAGTTATATACAGGCATAGACTTAGATAGATTCACTTAGCCGGAATTTACCTAAGTAATAGACCCTATAATTATAAAAATACTTAGTGGGAGGAAATATATCAAAACAAGATTTTCATAAATCAAGTTTTGCTCTCACGTCCTCAAAAGTTTACAACGTGAGGTTCATGCTTGGCCTCGAGTCACCCTGGGAGTGACCCCCTACGGATGGTGTTTGCATGGATCAATATCAAGGTGAATGAGGGAGTATTTTATAGTAAGTGGGAGCAGGAACGTGTCAACGTATCCTACGGTCTCCTCCATTAGGTTGCACTGTGAGATCCCAATGATCTGCCTGCGAGTCGCCCTGGGAGCGATCACCCTACGGAGGGCTTGATCATGGGAGTCGGAACAACGCAAACTCCAGAAATGGATAGGGTTTCTTAGGTCCATTTCCAACTTTGACTTTCCCTACGGTAGCATTGTTGGGGCCGACCTCTGAAATCTGAAAAATGGAGGGTCACACTTACGGGAAATTGTTAAGGTGTTAATAATTTCCTGACCGAAAAAACGGTAGCTAAGAACTATTGGAATATGAGTTATTCCGGGAATAGGGATTAGCTGAGATTGTCTCAATTCAGAGGAGGAGTAGCTGACTACCCTACGGTAGCTGTTGTTCTAAACCTCTGAAGTATCGTTGCAAAATGAATGTTTATTCTATGGGTTGATCATTACTTTTTCTAAATTGATTGGATTAAAATAATATTTATATTTTGTGTAATGGGTTAATGTAACAATACTTATTAAGTTAGTTTGTTTGTTCTCAGCAATGAAACGTTCTTTATATTCCTCGAATAACGCCAACTACAAAACTGGTATTTCTAATACAACTAAGAAAATGAACTTAAACACTAAATGCGTGGAATTGGTCTTAACTGAGGACGGTCCTCAAGCCCATATGTCTAATTTATCCGGAATTGTTCATGATGAATATGACATAGACTGCTTAGCACATCTCAATGAAAATAAATTTGATTTATTGATCATTGAAACGTGTATAGTGGAAAATGATGACACAGTCTGGATCCTAGATTCAGGTGCCACTCATCACGTATGCTCTTCCTTTGAGGGAATGAGCTCCTGACAACAGTTGGATGCTGGGGAAATGACTCTCAGAGTTGGGACTGGGGAGCTCATTTCAGCTAAAGCAGTGGGAGATATTAAAATGTTCTTCTCCAGGGAACGCTATATGTTATTAGATAACGTATATATAGTTCCCAGAATAAAAAGAAATTTGATTTCTATTTCTTGTTTGCTAGAACAAGGGTATTCAGTGTCCTTTTCTGTGAATGAAGCTTTCATTACTAAAAGGGGTGCTGATATATGTTCTGCAAAAATGGAGAACAATTTGTATGTCTTAAGACCAATAGAGTCTAGGGCTATTTTGAACAATGAAATGTTTAAAACAGCTGAGACTCAACCAAAAGGGCAAAAAGTTTCTCAAAGTACCTATCTTTGGCACTTGAGACTTGGCCACATAAATCTCAATAGGATTGGGAGATTGGTTAAGAACGGACTTCTAAGCCAGTTAGAAGATGGTACTTTACCTCCATGTGAGTCATGTCTCGAAGGTAAGATGACCAAACGACCTTTTACTGGAAAAGGTTATCGTGCCAAGGAGCCCTTAGAACTCGTACATACGGATCTCTGTGGTCCAATGAATGTAAGAGCTTGATGAGGGTATGAATATTTCATCTCTTTCATAGATGATTATTCAAGGTATGGTTATTTATACCTAATGAGTCATAAGTCTGAAGCCCTTGAAAAGTTCAAGGAGTACAGGACTGAAGTTGAGAACTTGTTAGGTAAGACCATTAAAACACTTCGATCTGATCGAGGTGGAGAGTATTTGGACTTAAAATTCCAAAACTATTTGATAGAACATGGAATATTGTCCCAACTCTCAGCACCAGGTACACCTCAACAGAATGGTGTATCTGAAAGGAGAAACAGAACCTTGTTAGACATGGTTCAATCTATTATGAGCTATGCTCAGTTGCCTAGTTCTTTTTGGGGTTATGCAGTAGAGACTGCAGTTTATATTTTGAATGTTGTTCCCTCAAATAGTGTTTCTGAAACACCATTTGAGCTTTGGAAAGGGCGTAAAGCTAGTTTACGTCATTTCAGAATTTGGGGCTGCCCTGCACATGTGTTAGTAGCAAATCCAAAGAAATTGGATTCACGTTCAAAATTATGCCTATTCGTAGGCTACCCAAAAGAAACAAGAGGTGGATACTTCTTTGATCCAAAAGAAAATAAAGTGTTTGTATCGACAAATGCTACTTTCTTGGAAGAAGACCATGTTAAAGAACACATACCACGCAGTAAAATTGTGTTAAGTGAACTTTCTGGTAAAGCTACAAATAAATCAACAAGAGTTGTTGATGAGGCTGGACCTTCAACAAGAGTTGTTGATGAGCCCAGTTCAGAGGCTGGACCTTCAACAAGAGTTATTGATGAGCCCAGTACATCTGGTCAAGACCATCCTTCTCAAGAGTTGAGAATGCCTTGACGTAGTGGGAGGGTTGTTATTCAACCTGAACGCTATCTGGGTTTAGCAGAAACTCCAACTGTCATACCTGATGATGGGGTTGAGGATCCATTGACCTTTAGACAGGCAATGAATGATGTGGACCATGACCAGTGGGTCAAAGCTATGGACCTAGAGATGGAGTCTATGTACTTCAATCAAGTCTGGGATCTTGTAGACCTACCTGAAGGGGTTAAACCCATAGGGTGCAAATGGATCTACAAGAGAAAATGAGACGCAGCTGGGAAAGTACAGACTTTCAAAGCTCGACTTGTGGCAAAGGGTTATACCCAAAAGGAGGGGGTGGACTATGAGGAAACCTTCTCCCCAGTTGCCATGTTAAAGTCGATAAGAATTCTCTTGTCCATTGCCACCTTTTATGATTATGAGATTTGGCAAATGGACGTCAAGACTGCCTTTCTGAATGGCAATCTTGATGAGAACATCTTTATGTCTCAACCAGAGGGGTTCGTTGCTCAAGGTCAAGAGCAAAAAGTTTGCAAGCTTAGACGATCCATTTATGGGTTGAAGCAAGCTTCCAGATCTTGGAATATAAAGTTTGACACTGCTGTCAAATCTTATGGCTTTGACCAGAACGTTGATGAGCCTTGTGTTTACAAAAGGATTATCAACAGTTCAGTAGCTTTTCTGGTGTTGTATGTAGATGATATTCTTCTCATTGGAAATGATGTAGAATATCTAGCTGACATTAAAAAATGACTATCGACTGAGTTCCAAATGAAAGATTTGGGTGAAGCTCAGTATGTTCTAGGGATTCAAATTATCAGGAATCGTAAGAACAGAACGTTAGCCCTGTCTCAAGCATCATATATAGACAATATGTTGTCTAGATATAAGATGCAGAATTCCAAGAGGGGTTTACTACCCTTTAGGCATGGAGTTCATTTGTCTAAGGAACAGTGTCCTAAGACACCTCAAGAAATTGAGGATGTGAGACACATCCCTTATGCTTCAGCTGTGGGCAGTCTTATGTACGCCATGTTGTGTACTAGGCCTGATATTTGCTATGCAGTTGGGATAGTCAGCAGGTACCAGTCCAATCCAAGGTTAGACCACTGGACTGCAGTTAAAAACATCCTCAAGTATCTTCGGAGAACGAGGGGCTATCAGCTTGTGTATGGCTCTAAGGATTTGATCCTTACAGGATACACAGACTCTGACTTTCAGATTGATAAGGATTCTAGGAAATCCACATTAGGGTCAGTATTTACCCTCAACGGGGAGCTGTAGTCTGGCGTAGCATCAAGCAAGGATGCATTGCAGACTCCACCATGGAGGCCGAATATGTCGCTGCTTGTGAAGCAGCTAAGGAGGCTGTATGGCTACGGAAGTTCTTGATGGATTTGGAAGTTGTTCCAAATATGAACTTGCCAATCACCCTTTACTGTGATAATAGTGGTGCATTGGCAAATTCTAAAGAACCTCGTAATCATAAAAGAGGCAAGCACATAGAGCGCAAATATCATCTCATCAGAGAGATCGTGCAACGAGGGGACGTGATCGTCACGAAGGTAGCCTCTAAGCACAATATTGCTGATCCATTTACGAAGGCTCTCACGGCTAAAGTGTTCGAGGGTCATCTAGAGGGTCTAGGTCTGCGAGATATGTACATAGAATAATCTAGGGCAAGTGGGAGAAGTGTAATGGGTATTGTGAATGCCCTAGTTTATTGTATTTATCTGTATTTGTACTTTTCATGTATTATACAGTATTAATACAAACTACTATTCCTACTTCAATGATTATTCATTCAATTTTGATTGTTGATGTACATTGCCCACTAGAGTTTTAGTTCAAGTGGGAGTTGTTGGGTTTTATGCCCTAAAACTCGTAGATAGTAAATGAAACAAATTAATCGATCTCAATAAAGTGTTATTTGAGTAATTCAGTAATTTGGTTATTGAATAATCGAGTTTGCATTAATAAACCCTAAATCCAATAAACTAAGATCCAAGGTTGTTTAAATGAAACTTGGACTAGTATGTGGGGACATACGGGGATCAGTGTCCAAGTAACAACCTAAATGGTCTATAGTATAGGGATAAGGCTGGGTACCTTATCCTGGTGACACTATGTGATACGACCCACCTTGTATTCAATACAGATGCAACGATCCAAAGCATCCATGTAGGAGACATGCGGGTGGGGGTATCCTATGCAATGAGTTTGCATAAGACCGGACCGCGAAATAGTAACCACTAGATGTAACGCCGTTAACTAGTTTAGGTTTCTATTTCAATAGGATGACCTAGGTAACTCAATCTCAATCCTAAGTCTGTTATGAACCCCTTTTAGGAGGGACTGTCCTTAGATTTGTATGGGTGAGAGTGGCCAGTTCGCCGACTCAATAAGCCTACCATTTCAGGGGCAAGACCGAATGGGGGCTGGGAACATAACAGTACAAGATGGAATTCACTCCTTCCCCTATTGGGGTAAGTAGATGTGTGTTCCCTTAAGGGCTGATTCTAGGGCTTGAATAAAGGCGCGCCGTCCTCTCCTAGCCTGAGAGGAACTCCTGTTTAGTGGTTGGACCCTAAACAACTTGTTCATTAGAGGAATCAGTGGTACTTAAGGAACCAGAGGTAACCCAGGGGTAAAACGGTAATTTGACCCAGCTGGTGTTACAAACACACGTGAAGGATTGACTTACTGCTTGGTCGATATCCGTGGACACAGAAATATTCTATAGTGAGAAGAGTGCAGCTGTGGGTCTTTAGTGGAGTGACCCACAGTTAACGAATGTTGACTAAACTTGGTCAATGAGTTTGGCCAATTAGTCTCGTATCGTTGGAGCTTCTGATCTGTAGGTCCATTAGGTCCCACTGGTAGCTCGTAAAGAGACTTGAGGCAATTAAGTATAAATTGTAAATTGAAAGTGTTCAATTTATTTGGGGAATCGTATAATGTATATTGATGCATTATAATATAAAGTTTATGAAACTTTATAATATAATTTTTGAATTAATTTAAAAAAAAAATTTATTCTTGAGAGAAAGTATTTGAAAGAGTTCAAATAAATTTAATATGAATTGGATTCATATTAATTTTAATTTTAATAAAATCCCTAAGATTAAATATATGATATTTAATTGGGTAAATTAATTAATTATGGAATTAATTAATTATTTATTAAAATTAGAGACCTTTTCCTATTAGGAAAGAAAATATTTGAAAGAGTTCAAATAAATTTAATATGAATTTGATTCATATTAATTTTAATTTTAATAAAATTCCTAAGATTAAATATATGATATTTAATTGGGAAATTAATTAATTATGGAATTAATTAATTATGTATTAAAATTAGAGACTTTTTCCTATTAGGAAAAGGTCTTGGCCTTTACTATATATAGGACCCCTGGGGTGGGGTGAAAGGCATCCCATTCATTCTCCTACCCTCAGAGAATTCTTCCAAAGGCTCCCACAAGTCTCCTGCCTCTAGAAGTCTCAGAGTCATACCGGTGTAGCCATAGTGGTGGTGTTCGCACTAGTTCGTGATTAATTCACAAGCAGTTGGTGAATTTAATCTGAGTCGTCAACGAGAGTAAGTAATTTGTTACTTTATAAATTAGATTTAGATCTAATATTTTTGTATGCTTAGCCTTAATATATATTTAGAATAGTTCTAATATTATTGCCAATGTATTGGTTTTTTAGATTAAACAAAATTAATTACGAATCGGTCCCAATCACGCTTCCGCTTTACGGAATTACGGAATTCCAATCCTTCAGTTTGCCTCTCCTATGCTCCTTGGACAACCTCTAGAGTCTTCCCTACTATTCTCTTGGGCCTAGAAAGACTTGTGGGAGTCTATAGAAGTAAGAAATAGGAAGGGAATGCTTGAAGGTACAAGCTTTAGGAAGAAATGAGATGAGAGAATGCTTGAGGGAGAAATTTTGCAGCATAACACTAAGATGAAAGCTTGATTCTTCTTGAATCTGATTCAAGCACCTTTTATAGACCTCTCCCATGCAAAGACAAGCTTCATGACACTAGCCACATGGTCAAAATGCATCTCAAAGTGGATTCTAGGTGTTTAATTCACAACACATGCATCTAGTGCATGGTTGTGTTGTTTTCCACTATGCGTCATCATGCAAGAGTGGAAATGCCACTAAATCCATTATGAATTGAATCCTAATTGTGAATTTTCAGCTTGCAATTCATTTCAATTTCAATTCAAAATTGAAATTGATTTCTGGGCAATTAATTGGGACATTTCCAAGTAATTTTGATATGATTAATCCAATTAATCTTTATCACCTAATGCCATGAATTATATATGATTCCTAATACATATATAGTATTTAAAACACTTTTAAATACCTTATCTCTCAATTCCTAATTTAATTCATAATTAAATCATTGTGTCGAACACGTTTTACGATAAAACCCTATTTCCCGTTTTTGAACGATTCAAAGATTCCTATCAAAATATTCTAGGCTTTAATCCGATATGAGCTAGTAGGGGGACCTAATGGACCTATAGATCATGGGCTCCAACGATTCGAGGCTAACCGACTAATCTCATTATCAAAGTTATCCAACATTCGTTAACTACCGGGACACTCCACTATAGCCCGATAGTTGCACTCCCCTCACTATAGATATATTTCCGTCCACTTGATTTAACCATGTTTAGTAAGTCGTTCCTTCACAGGTTGTCCGTAGCTATAGCTAGGTCAAATAACCGTTTCACCCCTATAGTACTTCTTGTTCCTTAAGTTCCACTAATCCTCTAATGAACAATCGATTTGTGGTCCAACCATCAAACCTAAGTCCCTCTCGATCCAACGAGAGGGTGGGGCCCCTTGTTCAAGTCCTGGAGTTAGTACTTAAGAGAACAACCTCTCTGCTATCCCTGAAATGGGTAGGAGTGAATTCTGTCTTGCGAAACTATGTCCCCAGCTATCTATTCGATCTTATCCCCAAAATGGTAGGCTTGTCGAGTCGGCGATGCTGGCCACTCTCACCCATGCAGATCAAAGGATAATCTCGCATAAACAGGAGTTCATAGATAGCTTAGGATTAAGAACGAGTTACCTAGGTCATCTATGAGAAATAGTCAGTTTCTTCAGTAAACGGCGTTATAAAGAGAAAGTGACTTATTTCGTGGTCCAGTCTTATGCAAACTCATTGCATAGGACGCCCCCACTCGCATGTCACCACATGAACGATTTAGGATCTCATCGTTTGTACTTAATACAAAGTGGGTCGCGTCCATAGTGTCTCCAGGATAAGGCACCCAACCGTATCCTTATACTTATAGACTATTTTAACTATAAACTTGAACTTGATCCTACGATATGTCCCTACATATAGTTCGAGTATTCATTTTATAGTCAAGGATCTTAGTTTATTGGATTTAGGTTAATCATTCGCAATTTACATATTCAATAACATCTTTTACTGAATAACCTCAATAACGTCTTTATTGGAAATAGAATATGTTTAAGGATTTACAAACTACGAGTTTATAGGACATTAAACCCAACAGTGGCCAGTTGATAAGGGTAAAAAATATACCTATTTTACCCTTATATCTAGCTTATTTCCTTGTCAAATATTGTATGTTGTGGTTGTTGGGTTTTATGTCCTAAAACTCGTAGATAGTGAATGTTAACGAATTATACACTTGTATCAATAAAGTGTTATTGAGGTTTATGCAATAAAATGTTATTGTCATTTTAAGTCTAAAATTGCACAATATAGCCCAAATCCAATAAACTAAGATCCAAGGTTGTTGATATGTAACTTGAACTAGTATGTGGGGACATACGGGGATCAGTGTTCAAGTAACAACCTAAAAGGTCTATAGTACAAGGATAAGGTTGGGTACCTTATCCTGGTAACACTATGTGATACGGCCCGCTTTGTATTCGATACAGACGTATTGATCCAAGGCGTCCATGTAGGAGACATGCGAGCGGGGGTATCCTATGCAATGAGTTTGCATAAGACCGGACCACGAAATAGTAAACCACTAGATGTAACACCGTTAACTAGTTAGGTTCCTATTTCAATAGGATGACCTAGGTAACTCAGTCTTAATCCTGAGTGTGTCATGAACTCCTTCTCACGAGAGATTGTCCTTTGATTAGTACGGGTGAGAGTGGCCTGCACGCCGACTCAATAAGCCTACCTTCTTGGGGACAAGACCGAGTGGGGGGCTGGGGACATGACAACACAAGATGGAATTCACTCCTTCCCACTTCTAGGAGAAGTAGATGAATGTTTCCTTAAGTGGTGACTCCGAGTCTTGAACAAAGGGATCCCGCCCTCTCACTGGCCCGAGAGGGACTTTCTGTTTATTGGTTGGACCATAAACAGGTTGTTCATTAGAGGAACATTGGTACTTAAGGAGCCAGAGGTAACTCAGGGGTAAAACGGTAATTTGACCCAGCTGTAGTTACGAACACTCGTGAAGGATTGACTTACCGTTATTGGTCAATATCCGTGGACACAGAAATATTATACAGTGAGAAGAGTGCAACTGTGGGTCTTTAGTGGAGTGACCCACAGTTAATGAATATTGGTTAACTTGATTAATGAGTTTAGTCAGTTAACCTCATATCATTGGAGCTTCTGATCTGTAGGTCCATTAGGTCCCCCTGCTAGCTCGTAAAGAGTAATTGGGAACAATTTATTTTGAAAGAATTTGAATAGTTCAAATTCATCTTGGGAATCAAGTTAATTGTATGAGATACAATTAATATAATGTATTGTGATACATTATAATATAAAGTTTAATTTGAGATTAAACTTTATTAATTGAGAGAATAATATATTTGAAAGAGTTCAAATATATAGCTAATTAAGTATATGATATTTAATTAGTAAATTAATTAATTAATTATGAATTAGTTAATTAAAGTTTAATTAAATGTGATTTAATTAAACTATATCATATGAGAGATATATATTAGAATATAATTCTAATATGTAATTAATTAAATATGGTAGATGTTTAATTAATTATAAAATTAATTAATTTTGAATTAATTAATTGTTCAATTTAATTTAGTTAAATGTGATTTAATTAAATTAAAACTATAGATTAATTTTAATATGAATATGATTTATATTAAAACTATAGGTTATAAGAGAGATGCACATTTGAATATGATTTGAATGTTTGATTAATTAAATATATGTGATGTTTAATTGATCGAAGAATTAATTAATTATGAATTAATTAATTGTGTGGTTTAATTAATTTAATTAAATGTGATTTAATTAAGCTTGATTAAAACTATATATTATGTGAGGGCATTGCATTTAAATATGATTTAAATGTAAATATGCTTAATTAATTAATATGATTAATTGGTTAGCATATAGTTAATTAATTTTAATTAATTAATTAATTAATAACCTTATGATGAGGTGGACGGTTGAGATTAGTTCTCATCCCTCACATGAATAACACACGCATGAGGGGTCATATTCTTGACACTCATTCTACAGAAGACATCTCTCTGAACTCTCCCTCTCTCAATTCTCTCTCAACAAGAAACACAAAGAAGTTCTTCTCTGTAAAATATTCCCTCTCAAGATCGTGGTCCCACAACCAAGTTCCCAATCTCAGAGGATAGCGGGGAAGCCCTTGTGGTGGTGTTCAAATGGTAGATTCACACATTTGGTCCCTGCACAATCCAAAAGCATTCTTGAATTCAGAGTCGCCCACGATAGTAAGTTTGCTTAACCTTAAATTGTAGAATTATGAATTCTGAAAAATTGCCAATGTATTGGTATTTTGCCAAACGAAATTAAAATACGATTCGGTCCAATTGCTTCCGCTGTAACGGAATTGGGAATTCCAATCCTACAGTGGTCAATTTTACTGTTCCCGAGCTCAAAATATGTTAAAGTTGTTAAGTTAGGGTGTTGAGATTCACTTTTGTCAAATTATGCTCATTTGTGCTTAAAAAGACTTAATTTTAAGAGAATTTGACTAAGTTGTTGCTGTGCACGAAAAATAGAGGAGAATCTGGATTCTGCCCAGAAATGCGACCGCATTTCTAGAAAAATAGAGATAGTTCCGAGTCGTCCGCGGGTCGTTGTTGACGAGTCTTCTTCATACCTAACCGGCTGTTTTGACCCAGAAACCGATTGGGTTACCTTCCAGCACCTATTTCGCAGCTCCTCAACCATTTCCCACACTATATAAGCTCGAGATTCGAAGTCAAATTCAAGCAGAACTCATTTGGAAGAAGAGGGTGGTGACAGAACCCTAGTTGACGCTAGGGATGCCCGAGGTCCTTCTTAGATGACTAAATTCTAACCTTAGTTAGACATCAAACCTTAGAGTTTGTAGGGATTTTCACCCATTCCTACTTGTAAAAGCGAGAGAGTGGAGTGTCTAAGCGAACTCTAGAAGGATTGGATAAATAGAAAAACCCATAGTATTTGGCTACTTCCATTATTTCCAGCTTTTGATACTTTTCATTATTTGTATTCTTTACTTCTTATTTTCAATGAAAATTTATTCATTTTCACTTTATCTCACCATGAGTAGCTAAATTCCGTTGAGGGGTTCAATATGGTGAATTCCCTTATGGTTCAATAGCTTGAAAGTGTTTTGTTTGTTTAAGTGTTGTTCAATGCATGTCATTCTTTATTTATTATCACTCTAATCTTGCTGAGTTTAACTTGATCACTTAGACTTTGCATGCTATGTGAGTTTGATCTCGAAAGGGACAGACGATATCGGTTCTCATAAAGGTGATATAGGAGAAAAAGCTCGAAAGAGATTGTTCGGCGGTATAGGGCAAGCTGCCTAAGGCACCCTATATCGACTATAGGGTTATAGATTTCATTCGTGAATTATCTATGTCGGAGTCAAGTAAAAAAAAATGTGCATAACGGTACTCGCTTAGCCTTTTAACGGTTCTTGGGAGCAAGGCCAAATAGAAGTTAAATCTGACCCAATGCATTGAATAGGCTTAAGTTAAATACTACATGATTATGGTTATTGCCTTTGAGATGAATCCATGTTGAATACCTCGTTTATTTCTTATTGTTATTCTTTTATTCATTTGCTTGTTTTATTTATCTTTTCTAAAAACCAATCAATCAATCTTATTTCTTTGGTTACCTATTTTTAAGCAATCAAGTTGAGCAGTTTCTTCATCAAATCTGAATTTCCAATTTAGTCCTCATGGGATCGATACCCTTGGAATACTTCTAAGGTTTTTTATTACTACGTGCGACAATGTATACTTGCACTAGGGTTGGCTGAATTTACCTTTATTATTATCTTCCATCTTATCTCACATCCATCCATTTAGTCGATGACGCACCAAGTTTTTGGCCGACTCAATAAGCCTACCATTTTGGGGACAAGACCGAGTGGGGAGCTGAGAACATAATCACACAAGATGTAATTCACTCCTTCCCGACTTTTGAGGAAGTAGATGAGTGTTCCCTTAAGTGGTGTCTCCGGGTCTTGAACAAAGGGCCCTACCCTCTCACTGGCCCGAGAGGGATTTCTGTTTTATTGGTTGGACCACAAACAGGTTGTTCATTAGAGGAGCACTGGTACCTAAGGAAGTAGAGGTAACTCAGGGGTAAAACGGTAATTTGACCCAGTTGGAGTTACGAACACTCGTAAAGGACTAACTTGTCGTTATTGATCAATATCCGTGGACACAGAAATATTCTGCAGTGAGAAGAGTGCAGCTGTGGGTCTTTAGTGGAGTGACCCACAGTTAACGAATGGAGACTAACTTGGTTAATGAGTTTAGCCAATTAGTCTCGTATCGTTGGAGCTTCTGATCTGTAGGTCCATTAGGTCGCACTGGTAGCTCGTAAAGAGACTTGAAGCAATTAAATATAAATTTTAAATTGAAAGTGTTCAATTTATCTAGGGAATCGTATAATGTATGTTGATACATTATAATATAAAGTTTATGAAACTTTATAATATAATTTTTGAATTAATTTCAAAAATTAATTCTTGAGAGAAAATATTTGAAAGAGTTCAAATAAATTTAATATGAATTGGATTCATATTAATTTTAATTTTAATAAAATCCCTAAGATTAAATATGTGATATTTAATTGGGTAATTAATTAATCATGGAAGTAATTAATTATTTATTAAAATTAGATATGATTCAGATAATAGATTTGCACTTATTCATAGACCTTTTCCTAATAGGAAAAGGTCTTAGCCTTTACCTATATATAGGTCCCTTGGGGTGGGGTGAAAGGTATCTCATTCATTCTCCTTCTTTCAGAGATCTCTCCTGAAAGACTCCCACCAGTCTCCTGCTTCAAGAAGTCTTAGAGATATACCGGTGTAACCAATTGGCGGTGTTCGCACAAGAAGGTTGCTGCATTTTTTTATCTCACTAGCAAGAAAAGGCGAATCAATCAAGGCTTTCTACAAAAGTAAGTTTTCTTTGAAATCCTTGATCATTAGGATCATCTAGATTAGATCTAGTTAATTATTTAGCATGTTTATAGTCGCTGTACAATCCATTAAATATTGATTTATTGCTGTAATATTTTGCAAATTGTATTGGCATTTCAATTAAAAATCAAAGACTATGAGTTGGTTCGATGATTCTTTCCGCTGTGCAGGGCTTTTATCGCTTCAATTGGTATTAGAGCCAACTCAGTTGTTCTTGATTTTAAATTGAAATTTGCAATTTATTCATGGTGGGATTTATGCATTATGAATGTCATGGTTTGCATATAAATGGTTTCGATTAATTTGGCCATAGATTTACGTTTTCTTAAATGGTTCAATGTAAAGGCCCCTACGTTTTTGGGCATATTTTGTAAATCTATTATCCTCTGTAAGTCCGGCTCTAGAATAGGGTGTTCGATGATGAAGATCGTTGAAAATCACGTCCAAAATCGAGCCCAAACGCGAAGAACAGTTGCTGGAATGCCCAGATTCTACCTCCAGACGCAGAAACGTCGCGACCCTGTTCATCGGGCGTCGCGACGCTGACACGATTTCGTGAAGAAGGAGTTCTACGATCGCATAAGCGTCGCGACGCTATCTTCTCAGCGTCGTGATCCTAACGTGATTTCATATGGCGTGCGACTAGGGTTTCATGAGGCGGTTGAAGGTGTTTTTTTGCGGTCCGGTTCGCTGTCATAGGGTTGGTTTGGTCCGGTCTAGCCCGATTCAAGCTTGTTTTGGTGATTTGGAGTCCGGTTCGAAGAGGTTCGGGTCAGTTCGTGCGGTCTAGCCTGGTTCTGAAGCTGCAGAAGGATATTTTTAGGATAAAATAGCTTAAATTATGGTAATTTATGTGCTTTATTTTATCCTAGGGGCCAATTAATCGGTTTATACACTATTTAAATGCTTTATGGATGTCATTTAGATTTAAAATCCCACCTTAGGTTATAAAGCATGCTCATGCATTTTATATATATTATAATTAGTTATAATGTATGGATTGAAATGCATGGTTTATTTTTATGAGTTGCTTAATATATAGTTGAGCTATATTAAAATCATGAAAAATGGCATAGCATGATGCATGAAATTACTTAGTTAAATATAAGGAGTTATATTTGATAAGTTGTTTGCAGCATGCTACTTTGATTTACCTTGATTGGCAATAATATAATCGTTATAATTATTTAATAAGGAAATCAAAGTTGCATTGAGCATGAAACATCCATAGCTTAATATAATTGTTATATTAAATTAATGCAATGCAATCCAATATATATAGTTTTATTATATTTAACTTGAATGTGATTGTTAATTATTTTAAAACTAGCTATAGTATGCATTATTATAGGGATAATCATTAAAATTTATAAGAGTTATAATAGTAATGATTAGAAACCGTCAACCTATAATAAAGATTGCATGCAAACATAGGATCATAGGTAAATGAATTAATTTTAAAATGTTTAAAATTAATTAGACCTAAGATCGCATTAATTCTAATAGGATTATAATTAAGTCTTGCTTAGTTTTAAAATAGTTTTATTATGACTAAGTAGGACAAACATAACTATTGGTTATAAGGGAACTCTACCGCTGAAGTTCTGTCTAAGGCTGGAGGTACTTAAAATGACGGTTTACGGAACACCTCCTACTTGGGAACTGACCCAGAACTTGAGTTGAATTAACCACAGTTATGTAAGCATGCAATGTCGCTAGGTTAATTAAAGAGTTTAATACACCTAGATCTTTAGAGTAAAGACTTTACATTACTATGGTTAAAAGGGAACTCTCCCGGTTAAGTTATGTCTAAGGCTGGAGGTATTTAAGCTGACGGTTTACAGAACACCTGCTACCTGGGAACTGACCCGGAACCTGAGTTGAAATAACCATAGTCATGTTAACATACTATGTTGCTAGGTTTGTTAAAAGAGTTTAATTCACCTAGAACGGTACGGTAAAATTCTCATTATAATAGTTATAATAGGATTAGACTTAGATAAATTGAATTAGCCGGATTTATCTAGGTTAATAAACCCTAAAATATAGGGGGCTTTGCACAGATAGCAAAAACCGGCAAAAGAATTGCAAAAATAGCAAAAAATAAAATTATTTGCGGAGATAGCAAAAAATACGTTAAATTACGAAAATACCCTTAGTATATCCAATAGTCTATCAGTCCCTATTATTGATAGTCACTGATAGACTTCGATTAATCGGAGTCTATCAATGATAAATACTGATAGACTTTGATGATATGTTTCAATTAATCGAAGTCTATTAGTGATAGACACTGATAGACTTTGATTAATCGAAGTCTATCAGTGTGTATCACTGATGGACTTTGATGATCATAATCTATAAGTTTTTATCGTGTTTAATTCAAGCCTATTAGTGATAGTCGTTGATAGAAAACAATTTAATTCAAGGCTATTAGTTCAGTTTAATTCAAGGCTACCAGTTTCTATCCATCAGTTTAATTTAAGTCTATCAGTGATAATCACTAATAGAAAACCGTTTAATTCAAGGTTATCAGTTTCTGTCACTAATAGAAATCAATTTAATTCAAGACTATTTGTTTCTATCACTGATAGAAACCAATTTAATTGAAGTTTATCAGTTCCTATTAGAAATCAATTTAATTGAAGTTTATCAGTTTCTATCTGTTTATTAGTCTATTGACTTTTATCACTGATGGAAATTAGTTTAATTCAAATCTATAATTTTCTATCGATGATAGAAATCAGTTAATTGAAGTCTATCAGTTTCTATCTCGGATATAAATCAGTTAATTATCAATTAATTGAAGTCTACCAATGATTGCTATTGATAGAAATCAATTTAATTGAAATATATCAGTAAAGTACTTTGCATTGCAATCATCTCGGTAATTAGAAACTCATCCAAAATTATTATACTACAATCATAAATTGAACAAAAAATTTAAGTCTCTTGTGGTAATTAGAACATAAAATCCAAAAATAACCATTACGAACAAGCGACTCTCAATCAACAATATAATTTTTAAAGCCTAGCACACAAGCTCCGTGACCACCACCATAAAATTGCTATTCTTGTATTCTTTGTATTTCATTATCTATCAATTATAGCCCTGATAGACTTCGACCAGTGATAGTCAGTGATAGACTACGATTAACAGGAGTATATCAGTGATATACTTTGATATACCTATACAAACACTCACCAAAATTGCTATTTTTGTATTCTTGGCATTCTTGATTTAAAAAGAAGGCCAACAAGAGCTTAGCTCAATTGGCATAAAGTTGTACTAATAACCACAAGGTCTGTGGTTCGAATCCCCCTCCCCACATATTATCAAATATATATATATATATATATAAATAAATAAAAAGAAGAAGAAACAATCATAAAGAAAAAAAAAAAAACAAGAAATCGTAATAGCTCATAAATGCACAAAAATTCAAAAAAAAAAAAAAAAAGAAGAAGAAGAAGAAATCGTAACAGATTTCAAAATATGCAAAAACAAAAAAAAAAAAAAGAAGAAATTGTAAAAAAAGAGAAAAAGAAAAAAAGAAATCATAACAGATTTCAAAATACACAAGAAATGAGGGAAGAAAGGGTAAATGGAAAGGGAGAGAAGGGTAAAATGAGAATATTATAATTTTTTTGCCATATTTGCAATTCTTTTAACCTTGTGCTAAATTTGCTATTATATATAATTAATTTTCCATCCACTGCAATTACTCTAAAATATACAGTAGGTCACTTTAGTGGGAGGTAAGATCAAAACTTGATTTAAATCGAGTTTTTACTCCTACGTCCTTATATTCACAACGTGAGATCCATGCTCGACTTTGTGTCGTTTTAGCGCGGCCTCCCTTCGGAAAGTGTTTGCATGGGTCAATAACAAGGTGAATGGAGAAAGTGCCCATAGTAAGTGGGTGTGGGACACGTGTCAACGTATCTCTCGATCTCTACCCATAGGTCACACCGTGAGAGTCTTATGTTCCGCCTGCGTGTTGTCCTGGAGCAACCATCCCTTCGGAGGGCCTGATCATAGGATTCATAACACCGTGAACTCCTGAAAAGGATAGGGTCACTTAGGCTAATTACCAACAGTTTTCTTTCCCTTCGGTAGCCTGTTGGTGCGTGCCTCTGAGATCTGAAAGTGGGAGGGTTACACTTACGGGGATGAGTTAAGTGTGTTAACAAGTCTTTGACCAAATAACGGTGGCTAATGTCTTTAGGAATATGAGTTATTCCGGAATTAGAATTAGCTGAGAAATGTCTCATTTCAAAGGAGGAGTAGCTGATAACCCTTCGGTGGTTGTTGCTCTAAACCACTGAAACATCGTTGCAAAATTAAATCAATAGTCTTAGGGTTCTATGATTGCTTGTTTTTGCTAAATTGATTGGATTGTATGCAATTGTTTGTATTGCTCTTGTAATGGGTTAGTGCGATTAATAATCATGTAATTTGTTATTTCAGCAATTCAATGATTAAATATGTGCATAGTCTTACGCCTATTTAATAAATAACGGTGATTATACTACAAACTTAAACGATTAATTTGTGGCGAATAATTTAAGATTAGTCTTAACAGAGAAATGTTCTCATGCCCCAAATGTTCAATTCATTAAGAAGTGTTATTAATGAATGTGACATTAAGCCTTACTCAGCCAAAGAAGACTTGTCCAAAGACAGTAAATTCGATTTACTAGTCTTGGAAGTGTAATTTGTGAAGAATGATGATTCTACCCGAATACTTGATTCATAGTCACAAATCACGTTTGTTCTTCTTATTAAAAGGAATGAATTCCTGGCAACAGCTTGATGCTATTGAGATAACTCTCAAAGTTTTGAACTAGAGAGGTTGTCTTGGCTGTAGCAATGGGGAACGTTAAGTTTGTTTCTTCCCAGTGGGACCAAATACATATTATTAGATAATGTGTATATAATTCCTAAGATCAAAAGAAATTGGATTTCTTTATCTTATTGGCTGGAACAATGTTACTCTTTACCTTTCCCTGCTAACACAGTTCATTTCAAGAAAGGGAGTTAACTTTTTGTTCAGCTGAACTGAAAAATAACATAAAATGTTTTAAGACTAATTAAGAGTAAAGCAGTCATGAACAATTGATAACTTGCAAAAAGCAAGTCATTTATCCTTTAAACTTAAGCTAAAACAAGGCCAAAAGATACAATGATGCGTTACTTCAGCGCAAAAAGAAAGGGAAATGCAATGATTGTATGCGGTAGGCTATATTCATGTATGCGGTGAGAAATTATAAAATATAGGGCGCTAACACTGCTAATTTAGTTGTTTTCCAAGTACCTTCTCAGTGCAGGCCCACATCCCAAGATGATCACGAGACAGACAAGATGGATGAAAGGACAGCTCTGACACAACTGATGCAACTAACACAAGTGGGCTAAAAAGAGGCTGAAAAGTTGCAAGTTGGCCGTTGATGACTGAAGCAAGTTACTTGGAGAAGTTAGCTTCCCTCTCCTATAAATAGAAGCCACCTGCTCAAGGGAACCATTCATCATTTGATCATTTTTGGATCAAGAGGAAGAAGAGACGAAGATCAAGAAGAAAGAGAAATCACAGGAAGCTGTGTGGACTTGTGTTGCTATGTATTGCGAAATGTATTGTTTTGCTTGCATAAGCTAATTTCTTCTCCAAGGCTTAGCACAAGCACCTCATGTGGTGATAAGAATATTTTGTAAGCGCATATTTTGATTTAAATGAAACATTAATTGTCTTCTACTTAGTTGCGATACTATTTCCATTGCTAACTCCCGCTTGGCTAGCCAGATGCGGTAGCAGTATGCTAAATCCCTGACAGGTAATGCATGCACACATCTCTAAGTGGAAGAAGCTAGCGCATCACATGTAGTCTTGGTAGCATTAAAACACTACCGCTAAAAGATAATGCATGCATGAGCTTTGATTACGTCAAGACTAACGCAATCCCTTGAAGTTTTAGAGAACTGAACTCTACGCATGAACTAGCCAAATAACCAATTGATAGTTTTATGCCAAACGCAGAAGGAGTACCGGAAGGGAAACTTATGATTTTTTCTCACTTAGGCATTAAAGGATCAATTAGCCAAAGTATGCGCTACAAGGTTCTTATAAACGCATGAGGTTGCAACCGCAACAACCTTGACTTTATTCTCCTTAGTACTTTTCTTTTTACTCTTTTCGCATGACTTGTTTTCTGCAAGTTTTATTTTTCAAGTATACCAAATCCCTTATTTATTTCTTTATATAATATCACACATTTTAGAGTTTAGATCAGTAAATATTATTAAAAATTTTGCAAATAACCTTCCCTGTGGATTCGACCCTGGACTCACCAGGTACTACTTGATTTTGTCAATTTATACTTGGGTTGATAAACATCTACGACAAATTTTTATTAATTTGTTAAGCATACTGACGAAACTCATCAAGTTTTTGGCGCCGTTGCCGGGGAGAGGCAATAACTTTTTAATAATCATTCTGATCTGACACTCCGTTTGATATTATTTACTGTGTTCCCTGTCGAGTACTTTTTCTCCAGGTAACCAGAGATTGTATGCGTGCTGCTCGACAGATCGCTTTCGAAGTTGATCCTGAAATTGACAGAACATATCATAGAAGAAAAAGAAATCGAAGAGCCCGAAGACAATCAGGAGAAATGGCAGCACCCAACCAACCAAACAGACCAGTAAATCCCATACAAATGGCCAATGATAGGGCCAGAGGAATCAGAGATTATGCAGCCCCTACAAATTGTAATTTCAATCTAGAGATAGTACAACCCACTCTGGAAACAGAAAGGTTTGAACTAAAACCTTTGATGTTTCACATGCTAACAGTTGCAGGACAGTTCGGAGGAAGTCCAGCTGAAGACCCACACTCTCATCTAAAGTCATTTTTGGACATTTGTAATAAATTTATTATTCCAGGAGTAACGCATGAGAAATTGCAAGTCATTCTATTTCCTTATTCATTAAGAGATGCGGCAAAAGTATGGCTAAATCAGCAACCAGCAAACTCCATCGCAACATGGAGTGATTTGGCCGAGAAGTTTCTAGAAAAATACTTTCCACCCACCGCAAACTCTAGATTGAGGAAGGAAATAATGACCTTTGCGCAGATGGAAGATGAGACACTGAGTGAGGCGTGGGAACGTTTCAAGAGCTTACTACAGAGGTGTCTGCATCATGGACTACCCCTCTGCTTTCAATTGGAAACCTTCTACGTGGGACTTAACAAGAACTCGCAAGTCTTGGTGGACTCATCTGCAAACGGTGCGCTACTTAGAAAAACGTATGACGAGGCTCACGCAATCCTAGATCGGATTGCACGCAACAATTACGAGTGGGGCACTGCGGAAGACAGATGAAGGAGACCCATTAAAACCAGCTCGGGAAGTTTTTAGGTTGATCCAATAACTTCAGTAAACGCAAAGATTGATGCGTTGACCACAAAAATGGATGCGCTGACGGCTAGCACGACACCTTTGATCGCGCAACTCAACGCAGTTGGGTGCGGGATTTGCGGAGAAGGACACACACATGACCAGTGTCCCTCGAACCCAGAATTAGTTTTCTACGTTGGACCGCAAGGGGCTATGCGCAACAACCTACTTTCAAACACATACAACCCAAGATGGAGAAATCACCCTAACTCAAGGTAATGTAAACCCTGCGCCCAGATTATTTAACTCTAACAATGAACAATCCTCGCAGGGACAATTTCAGCCCAACATTAACACAGACGGTGGAAACCAAAGAGCATCATCTTCGAATGCGCTGGAAACAATGATGAAGGAGTTTATGACGAGTCAGAAGGAATATATGGCAAAGAATGATGCGGTAGTTCAGAGCCAGGCCGCATCCTTGCCCAGTCTGGAGATGCAGGTAGGACAGCTTGAGTCAGAACTAAAGAATAGACCTGCGGGGGCGTTGCCCAGCAATACAGAAGATCCAAAGGGGAAGAAGCACTGCCATGCTGTGACTCTTCGCAGTGGAAGACAGTTGCAGGCAAATGACCCTACGCCAACGCAGGAAAATTTCACAAAAAATGCAACCGCAGGAGACAGCAACCAGGCGCAAGAAGAAAACGCAGTTGAAGAAGAACAAAAAGAGAAGGAGGCTGACGCAGAAAAGGAGTCTGACGCATATAAACCAGCAATCCCTTTCCCTCAAAGATTGAGAAAGAAAAATGACGAAGCCCAGTTTAAGAATTTTTTAAGTGTCTTGCGAGAGCTTCACATCAACATTCCACTAGCTACGCAAAGTTCTTGAAAGACATTCTGATGAATAAACGACCATGGAAAGAGTTTAAGACTGTTGCGTTGACAAGTGAATGTAGCGCAATACTTGCCAATAAGCTTCCACCTAAATTAAAAGACCCTGGAAGCTTCACAAGTCCTTGTTCAATAGGAGGAATCGATGTTCGCAAAGCATTATGTGACCTGGGCGCAAGAATAAATTTAATGCCGTTATCAATTTACAAGCGCCTAGGGATTGGAGAAGCAAGACCAACCACTGTCACGCTACAATTGGCAGATAGATCTGTAGTGCATCCCAAGGGAAAAATTGAAGTCGTTTTGGTAAAAGTTGATAAATTTATTTTTCCTGCAGATTTTATCATACTTGATTATGAAGCTGACCGAGAGGTTCCCATTATTTTGGGAAGACCGTTCCTTGCGACCGGCCAAGCATTCATTGACGTGCAGAAGGGAGAGCTGACCATGCGCATGAATGATCAAAAAGTGGTTTTTAATATACTCACCTCATTAAAATACCCAGATGACCACAAGGAATGTTACATGGTAGCACGTATAGATGTGTGTTCCCCATTGGAGATACTACAATCAAATGCGTTCAAAACTATGCACGAGGAGACAAAGGAAGAACAGGTAGAAGAAAATTGCATCCTAGCTCAACCCACGGAAATGATTCATACGCTAGATATTAAAGAAAGAATTCCCAACCTACCTTCCATAGCACAACCTCCTGCGCTAGAACTCAAGCCACTCCCAGCACATTTGAAGTACAGGTTTCTAGGAGAAGAAGAATCCCTGCCAGTCATTATTTCATCAAAGCTTGATCAACCGCAAGAACACCTTTTAATGTAGGTCCTCGCAAAGCACAAGAAGGCTATTGGATGGAGTCTAGCAGATATTAAAGGAATTAGCCCCTTGTACTGCATGCATAAAATTCGCTTGCTAGACGAATCCAATGAATTTATTGAGCGACAAAGAAGATTAAATCCTGCGATGATGGAAGTCGTGCGAAAAGAAATTATCAAGTGGCTCGACGCAGAAATAATTTACCCCATCGCAGACAGCAGATGGGGAGCCTAGTGCAAAGCGTACCTAAGAAAGGAGGAATAACAGTGGTAGCCAACGCAAACAACGAATTGATCCCATCACGCACCATTACTGGGTGGCGCATATGCATGGACTACCGAAAGCTCAACGCATTAACGAAGAAGGATCATTTCCCTCTTCCATTCATTGATCAAATGTTGGATCGACTTGTGGGACAAGCATATTATTGTTTTCTTGACGGGTATTTAGGGTACAACCAAATAACCATTGCGCTGGAAGACCAAGAAAAGACTACCTTCACCTGCCCATATGGAACCTTTGCGTTCAAAAGGATGCCTTTTGGGCTATGCAATGCGCCAGGAACATTCCAGAGATGTATGATGGCCATCTTTTCAGAATTGTTAGAAAAATCAGTGGAAGTTTTTATGGACGACTTCTCAGTTTATGGGAAGTCCTTCGCAGACTGTCTAACGCAGCTGGAACAAGTATTAGAACGATGCGAGGAGACTAACCTGGCGCTGAATTGGGAGAAATGTCATTTTATGGTAGAAGAAGGCATCGTCATAGGCAGTCGCATATCCCGTGAAGGTATTGAAGTCGACAAGGCAAAAATTGACGTGATTGAAAAATTGCCACCACCAACCTCGGTAAAAGGGATTCGAAGTTTCTTGGGCCACGCAGGTTTCTACCGCAGATTCATCAAGAACTTCTCGCATATCGCGAAGCCACTATGCGCATTGTTGGAAACAAATAGAAAATTTGAATTTGCAGAGGAATGCACTAAGGAATTCAATGATCTGAAGCATGCGCTAGTCACTGCGCCCATTCTCGCAACTCCCGATTGGAAGGAACCTTTTGTCCTAATGTGCGATGCTAGTGACGTGGCAGTTGGAGCAGTCCTGACATAGAAAAAGGAAAAGATTCTGCATCCTATTTATTATGCCAGCAGAACATTGAATGAAGCACAAATTAATTACACAACAACCGAGAAGTAATTATAAGCGGTTGTTTATGCTTTTGATAAATTTCGTGCTTATTTAATTGGCTCCAAAGTCACTGTCTACACAGATCATGCGGCGATAAAATACCTAATCACAAAAAAAGATGCGAAGCCCAGATTGATTAGGTGGATCTTATTGCTGCAAGAATTTGATCTAGAGATCAATGACAAAAAGGGAAGTGAGAATTTGGTTGCAGATCATTTATCGCGCTTGGAGAATCCTGAGAAGGTAGATGCATCAGATATCCCCATCGTAGAGGAATTCCCTGATGAGAAGCTACTAATGATTGAAGAAGAAGAGCCATGGTTTGCGAACATCGCAAACTACCTCGCTGCAGGGGTCTTACCTAAAGAATATTCAGCGCAACACCGTAAGAAATTCTTTTATGAACTTAAATTCTATTTGTGGGATGACCCTTATCTCTATCGCAGAGGACCAGACCAGATAATTAGGAGATGCGTTGGACGTATGGATGTGTTGAGAATTTTGAAGGCATGTCATGAAGCTCCATATGGAGGACACTTTGGAGGCCAACGCACTACGGCGAAGGTATTGCAAAGCGGCTATTGGTGGCCAACGTTGTTCCAAGATGCAAAGAAATATGTGGATGGATGTGACAGGTGTCAATGCACTGACAATATCAACGCGAGGAACGAGATGCCACAGAACTACATAGTAGAAATTGAGTCGTTTCACGTCTGGGGCATTGATTTTATGGGACCTTTCCCATCATCGCAAGGATACCAGTACATCCTCCTCGCAGTTGACTATGTCACCAAGTGGGTGGAAGCTATCACTTGCGTTAAGAATGATGCGGCGACCGTGGCAAAGTTCCTTAAGAAGAATATTTTTACAAGATTTGGTGTGCCACGCAGACTTATCAGTGATGAAGGGACCCATTTCATAAATAAGGTCATGACTAAGCTGTTGCAAAAATACAATGTAACATCATATCGCAACAACTTATCACCTGCAAAGCAATAGACAAGCCGAGGTATCAAACAGGGAACAAAGAAAATTCTCGAGAAGGTGGTCAACACAAGCAGGAAAGATTGGGCGCAACATCTGGATGATGCGTTATGGGCATATCGCACGACCTTCAAAACACCCATAGGAATGTCTCCCTATGCGTTGGTGTTTGGCAAGGCTTGCCATTTGCCCTTAGAGTTGGAACACAGGGCACATTGGGCACGAAAACGTCTCAACTTTGATCCAGATGCGGCAGGACAAGAATGATTGCACCAACTGGTGGAATTAGAAGAATTTAGAAGAAACGCATATGAGAATGCTAAGATCAACAGAGAGAAACAAAAACAATTGCAGGACAGAAGACTATGCAAGAAGGATCTTAGAGAAGGTATGAAGGTATTATTATTCAAATCTCGCTTACGTCTTTTTCCAGGTAAACTGAAGTCAAGGTGGTCGGGCCCATATACTGTCCATAATATATATCCATATGGGGCTGTGGACCTACATTCTACTGACGGAAAGAGAATTTTCAAGGTCAACGGACAAAGAATAAAGCCATACATTGATGGGACCTTGGACAAGGTAAATTATTCTTTTGAAAGATGCACCTTAAAATAACAAGACAAAAATAGGTCCAGGACAAAAAGTGCTCTCAGCTGCGTCAGGAACTAACGCAAGGTAAGAGCACACAGGTTAGAAGTTGTAATTATTTGTTTCCTTCTGCATGTTTATTTTATCGCATTTTTTCTTTTTTTTTGTAGACCCCATCGCACGTTTTACTCGCATTAGATTTATTGCGTTAGTATTTTTGTTGCGATAGAGCCTTAGAAGGAAAACCCTAACGCATGTCCCAATCCATATGTATATCCCTCGCATTGGAGGCGTAGCCAAAATCATTTCACATTTAATGAGCCGCACTAATCCCTGTCTTTGCACATTACCCAAGGCAACCGCCCACATTCCCCCATAATAATCATGATCACCTACCTACGTGGGATGCGAAAGGGCATCAATACCAAAGCCAACTAAGCCTTGCATTAGCTATAAGAAGAATGCGCTTTCTCTCTCAAAACCTTCATCTTCTTCATTTTCCCCAAAAGCCCTAAACCTTTGTTCCTCCTTCTTGCAAAGATCTCTCTCTATCTGTCTTCACCGAAAGCCACCATGTCTGACTCCCAAAACCTCTCAATTGCCGGCTACGCAGACGATGCCTCCTTCTCATCGCCGGAGGTTAAAGGTCCTAACCGAGACGCCATTTCTTCCCTGAGTGAAGAGAATGAGAACCAAACCGAGGGAGACCCCATGGAAACCGAGCAGCTTGAGGTCATCACCGTCGAGCGACCACCCACTGAAACTTCCATCTCCACGACCAACCCTCTAGAGGTGCTCGATATTGCACCTCTGGACACCTCGACCTTCATCATCCAACCCGTCACCCTTCAACCTGCCCAACACATTTCAACCCCTTGAAACCTAACTCCATTTCCATCCCCTTTCCCCTCTGTTCCCCTTCTTCTTCCACCTCCAGACTCCTCGGCTTCCCTCGCATCAGACTCTATCCCTTCATCTTCCTCTCCTCCTGCAAGCATTTCCCATCCACCATCCACCTCAGCGCAACCCACTTCACCGCAATTTTCTGAGCGGGAAGTGGCCGCATGGAACTCCCTGATGGGAGAATTAGGGGAGGAAGACAAAGCAATTCATCTGCGAGAAGAGCAAGAAAGGGCTGTCGTAGAGGAAACTGCACGCAAGGCCGCTGCAGATGAAAAACCGGCCAAAGAAAAAGAGGGCTTCAGCAAACAGGCGGAAGATCCGGTCGGCGCAGAAATTGCCGCAACCAACTTAGCCATCATTGCGGCAGCTCTGGATGTAGAAGCTTCTAATTCCGAGGATGAGCTCCCCCTAACTCATCGCCGCAACATCCAGTCCACGGGGGTAGTCATCCGAGAACCCTCTGCAAGACCTGCGGCGGCCCCAAGCAAGAAAAGGAAAGCACCCACCGCATCCAAAGGCAAAGGAAAAGAAAAAGTGGGCGCAAGAAAATAAAAAGTGGGTGAAGAATGGGGGAAGTTCCAAGAAGAAAGAGGTTTCAACTGCACCCTCCCGCCAACGATGACTGAGCAGATCTCCCAGCGCAAATGGGAAACAGTTTGCGAGAACCCTCGCAACTATGCCCCTGCGTTAGTCCACGACTTCTACCGGGCGCAGTAGCAAGAAGAAGTCGACGAAGTATTAGTGAGAGGCCACACAGTCGCATTCTCCTCCGCATGCATCAACAATGTGTACGAACTGCGAGACATCCCAAACGTAGAAGGGAATGCGCTCCTCGACTGCCTCAACGATAACTTCCTAAGCGCAGTACTTCTTGCGGCGGCCCGACCTGGAGCCAAGTGGGACGGCCACAGAGCTGCGAGGACCCTCAAATCGCAGCTGCTCGACTTTGAAGCGACCTGCTGGATGCACTAGGTGAAGAATCTCATCATGCCCACAACGCATGATGCCACATTGAGCCTTCAACGGGTAATTCTTGTTTATTGCATCATGAAGGGAACCCCAATCGACCTGGGCCAAATCCTCGTCGAAACATTGCGCCAAACTGCCGCAAAACCAAAAGGCGCAATGTTTTGCCCAGGCCTTGTCACCCGGTTATGCCGCGCTTTAGGCCTCCTGCCCGCAGCAGATGAAGAAATCTGACCCATGCGGAAGGATTTTCACGACCAATGGTGGGCGCGCATAACCAGCACCCGCGATAGGCGTTTGCAAGGAAGCATGCAGCAACCGGCCCCCGCATCTCAACCACCAGCTCATGCGCCTGCGTCTGAAGAGCAAAAGAAGAAGAGGCACAAGCAAACTGCGGGCAGAAACCCACCACCAGCCGCACGGATCCCTCAATCTACTCCACCTGCGCAGGAAAGCACTGTTTGCGCCCAACCTCAGGGACCCTTGCCACCACCGCAAGAAAGCTTGCCGCCGCCACCTTTGTCGCCGTCGCCGTCGCCGCCACCGCCACCACCAATTGTCCAGAACACACCTCCTCCGCAGCACAACGATGACTTGCGATCAGAGGATATTTTTGAAGACTCATTGCCGAGCCCCACTCGCAATGACGAAGTTCCTGCGTCGAACCCCACGCCACAAGCCACAGCTTCTGCGAGCACCAGCCATGCTACAACTGATCTACAAATTGATGTGGATTCAGTCCTTATCTTTTCAGAGTTGCGGCAGATGATTCAAGAAGTTGTAGAGCCCTTGCGCCACCAGCAAGAACGACTATGCCAACACCAAGAGCTGCTGCGAAAGCAACAAGATGAACTATCGCAGCGAGTAAACGCCTTAGTCCTATTCTTGATGCGATGAACTGAAGGCTTTGGCCGCTTGCCCGTCACGCCAAACTTGTTCATGAGGCCACCTGCACAACAACGAACCAATGGTGCAAGACCATCGCAAGTCCGCGGTTCCATGCCTCTGCCTACGCCGAGGGATCCAAGAGCTCCACCACCACCACCACCGCAAGGATAGAAAACGCTTAGCTATTTTTGTTTCCTTTTGTTACTTTAGATGTATGCGCCCTTGTTTGATAATTTTGTACCGCATTACATTAATATATCTTGCCGTTTTATCTCATCGCAATTTTCTTTCTGCCTTACTATAATGTCTTTATCTAACAAATTCTCTGCGTTAGCTCCGTTGTTTTAAATCCACGTAACTGACCTTTTAATTTTCTTACACGCATTTCTTAAATTAGTTTAACCTTTGTCTTCATTTCCTCAGACCTTAAGGAAAATCCCTTCGCATTTTCGACTTGCCGTAACTCAGTCTATGCGCTCCAGTGTAAGTTTGGGGACAATGGGGACATTGTCCAAATTAAGTTTGGGGGAGTCAGCGCATAAATAAAATAACACATGCGTTCCTCTGGAATGCGACGTGTTTGTAGCCAAGGGCATTTATGACACCCATAGTTTGCCACTACGCGAAGACAAACGCATCCCATGAGCGTATAAGACAGTAAAAAAATGTAATGCCCGAAGTTGGATACCTTTCATCACAAATGTGGGTAAGCCAAAACGAAAGCATGCGTTTTGATGTCTATTAATTGCCTACTTAAAAAAAAATTATTAATAATCTTTTATGTGCCCAGGACATGCAGGAGAAGATTGGCTGAGTTAACGCAAGGTAGAATCTAAGCACAAAGAACTTTCTTTAAGCAATGAAGGAAATTTGGCAAAAGTATATCTTGTTTAGTAATGCGTGCAAGAAAAAGAGAAAAGAGGATGCTAGGATCGCAGGCAATGAAGAGCTAAGTAATTATCGAAGAGTTGATAATAGACATTGCTCGGGGACAAGCAATAGTTTAAGTTTGGGAGTTTGATAACTTGCAAAAAGCAAGTTATTTATCCTTTAAACTTAAGCTAAAACAAGGCCAAAAGATACAATGATGCGTTACTTCAGCGCACAAAGAAAGGAAAATGCAATGATTTTATGCGGTAGGCTATATTCATGTATGCGGTGAGAAATTATAAAATATAGGGCGCCAACGCAGCTAATTTAGTTGTTTTCCAAGTACCTTCTCAGCGCAGGCACACATCCCAAGATGATCACGAGACAGACAAGATGGATGAAAGGACAGCTCTGACACAACTGACGCAACTAACGCAAGTGGGCTAAAAAGAGGCTGAAAAGTTGCAAGTTGGCCGTTGATGACTGAAGCAAGTTACTTGGAGAAGTTAGCTTCCCTCTCCTATAAATAGAAGCCACCTGCTCAAGGGAACCATTCATCATTCGATCATTTTTGGATCAAGAGGAAGAAGAGACGAAGATCAAGGAGAAAGAGAAATCACAGGAAGCTGTGTAGACTTGTGTTGCTATGTATTGCGAAATGTATTGTTTTGCTCGCATGAGCTAATTTCTTCTCCAAGGCTTAGCGCAAGCACCTCATGCGACGATAAGAATATTTTGTAAGCGCATATTTTGATTTAAATGAAACATTAATTGACTTATACTTAGTTGCGATACTATTTCCATTGCTAACTCCTGCTTGGCCAGTCGGATGCGATAGCAGTATGCTAAATCCCTGACAGGTAATGCATGCAGACATCTCTAAGTGGAAGAAGCTAGCGCATGACATGTAGTCTTGGTAGCATTAAAACACTACTGCTAAAAGATAATGCATGCATGAGCTTTGATTACGTTAAGACTAACACAATCCCTTGTAAGTTTTAGAGAACTGAACTCTACGCATGAACTAGCCAAATAACCAATTGATAGTTTTATGCCAAACGCAGAAGGAGTACCGGAAGGGAAACTTATGATTTTTTCTCACTTAGGCATTAATGGATCAATTAGCCAAAGTATGCGCTACAAGGTTCTTATAAACGCATGAGGTTGCAACCGCAACAACCTTGACTTTATTCTCCTTAGTACTTTTCTTTTTACTCTTTTCGCATGACTTGTTTTCTGCAAGTTTTATTTTTCAAGTATACCAAATCCCTTATTTATTTCTTTATATAATATCACACGTTTTAGAGTTTAGTTCAGTAAATATTATTAAAAATTTTGCAAATAACCTTTCCCTGTGGGTTCGACCCTGGACTCACTAGGTACTACTTGATTTTGTCAATTTATACTTGGGTTGATAAACATCTACGACAAATTTTTATTAATTTATTAAGCATATTGACGAAAATAATCAACAATGAGTTTCTTGAGGACGCTACTACTCAAAGAAATGAAAGGCAAATGATTTCTCCTAAAGGAAAATACTTTTCTCTAGCACTTAAGGTTAGGACATATTTACCTCAATATGATTGGGAGATTGGTCAAGAGTATACTTCTAAGCAAGTTAGAAGATGACTCTCTGCTACCTTATAGGTCATGCCTTAAGGGCAATATGACTAATAGACTCTTTTACTTGAAAAGAACTATAGAGCCAAAGAGCCCTTGGAGCTTGTACATTTGGATCCTAGTGGTCCCATATGTTAAAGCAGTGGGAGGGCATGAATAATTCATCTATATTATAGATAATTATTCAAGGTATGGGTATCTCAACCTAATGCAACTTAAGTCTAAAGCTCTTGAGAAATTCAAAGTGGTTTGAGACTGAAGTTGGAAACTTGTTAGGTGAGATGATAAAAACACTTTGATCTGATCGAGGTGTAGAGTATATGAGACTTGAGATTCCAAGACTATTTGATAGAACATGGAATTACATCCCAACTCTCAAACCCCTGAAATACCTTAGGAAAACGGTGTATCAGATAGGAGAAATATAATCCTATTGAATATGGTTTGATTCATTATGAGCTATGCTCATTTGCCTGACTCATTTTGGGGTCATGCAGTGTTTACTGCAGTACATATTTCGAACAACGTTCCATCAAAAGTGTTTCTGAAACATCTTTTGAATTGTGGATAAGGCGTAAAAGTAGTTTACGTTATTTTTGGGGAGTCCAACACATGTGCTTGTGGCCGACCCAAAAGAAATTGGAACACTGTTCAAACAGTATACCTATTCGTAGGCTACCCCATGAAAACGAGAGATGTGGATCCTTCTTCAATCCACAAGAGAATAAAGAATTTGTACCGACAAATGCTACATTCTCAGAAGAAGACCGCATAAGAAATAATAAGTCACAAAGTAAGGTCGTTTTTAAGTAAATTAACTGACGAAGCTACAGAAATATCAACAAGAGTTGTTAATAAGTCAACAAGGGTTGTTAATGATGCTGGACCTTTAACAAAAGTTGTTGTTAGGGCCAATACAACTAGTTAGTTACATCTATCTCAAGAGTTGAGAGTGCCTCAATATAGTGGGAGGATTGTTCTACAATCTGACAGTTACATGGGCTTAATTGAAGCCCAGATCGTCATACCTGATGATGGTTTTAAGGATTCATTGTCTTAGAGCAAGGCAATGAATGATGTTAACAAGAACCAATTGGATTAAAGCGATGGACCCGAAATTGAAATATGTGATTTCAATTCCATCTAGGATCTTGTAGATCTATATAATGGGGTAACACCTATGGATTACAAATGAATCTACAAGAAGAAACGAGACATAATCTTATGGTTAGACTTATGGCAAAGGGTTATACCTAGAGACAGTTATCTCCTATCGTCATGCTGAAGTCTGTTAGAACTCTTGTCCATTTTGAATGGATGTCAAGACTACCCTTTTGAATGGTAATCTTGAGAAGAGTATCTACATGTCTCAACCAGAATGGTTTATTTAGCAAGACCAAAAGCAAAAGGGTATGCAAAGCTTAATTGATCCATTCATGGATTGACCTAAGCAATTCGACCTTGGAATATAAGATTTGATGCTGTTATCAAATCTTTTGGCTTTGATCAGAACATTGATGAATTGTATTTGTACTGTATGAATACTAACCCACTTTGATCAGAACATTGGCTAAAGTGTTTGAGGGACATCTAGAAGGTCTAGGTCTACGAGTTCTATACAAAGGATAATCTAGGGCAAGTGGGAGATATGTAATAGGTATACAAAATGCCCTAGTTTATTGTATTTGTACTGTATGAATACTAACCCACTATGTTTCTAGATAATTGTACACCCCACTAGAGTTTTTAGTCCAAGTGGGAGTTTGATGGGTTTTATGTCCTGAAACTCATGGATAGTAAATGTAACAAAATTAATAGATAAAGCGTTATTGAGATTATTCAATAAGTAGTTATTGAATGGTTGTTTAATTATGCATTAATTAACCAAAATCCAATAAACTAGAACTCATGGCTATATAATGAACACTTGAACTTTATGTGTAGACATAAAAGCGAATCAAGTTCAAGTGATAGCCAAAACAGTCTATAGTATAGGGATATAGGTTGGGTGCCTTATCGTGGAGACACTATGTGACGTGGCCTACTTTGTATTTAATACAAACGATGTCATCTTGAATCGTTCATGTAAAGACATGCGAGTGGGGGCGTCCTATGCAAAGAGTTCGCATAAGACCAGGATCGAGAAATAAGTCACTTTCACCTTATAACACCGTTTACTGTGAAACTGACTATTTCATGCGATGACCTAGGTAACTCGATCTTAATCCCGAGCTAACTATGAACTCCTGTTTATTCGGGATTATCCTTTGATTTGCATGGGTGAGAGTGGCCCAACATCGGCGACTCAATAAGCCTACCATTTTGGGGATAAGACCGGGTAGATAGGTCGAGACATAGTCTTGCAAGATGGAATTCATTCCCACCCAAGGGATAGTAGAGGTTGTTCCCTTAAGTGCTGACTCCGGGTCTTGAACAAAGGCGCGCCGATTCTCTCTTGGCACGAGAGGATTGTATGTTTAATGGTTGGACCAAAAACAAATTGTTCATTATAGGATCAGTGGTACTTAAGGAACAAGATGTAACTTCATGGGTAAAACGGACTTTTGACCTGCTGTAGTTACGAACAACCTTTGAAGGGTCGACTTACTAATTATGGTTGTACCGGGTGGACAGAAATATATCTACAGTGAGGGGAGTGCAACTACGGGCTATAGTGGAGTGTCCCGTTAGTTAACGAATGTTGGTTAACTAGGCTAAAGAGTTTAGACCGGTTAATCTCTGATCGTTGGAGCCCATGATCTGTAGGTCCATTAGGTTGCCCTGGTAGATCATACGGAATTAACCTTAGAACAAAAGTGATGAAAGAGTTTGAAACGTTCAAATTCAATAAAGGGAATTAACGTTAACTGTATACGATGTACTTAACGTGTTATAATTTAATTATGAATTAAATTATGGAGAGAGTTAGAAATATATTTAAATATGATTTAAATATATCGTTAATATGTATAAGTTACATATTTCAATTTGAATTTGAATAGGTGATTCATATTCATCGGTTTTGAGAAAAGTCGGGTTTGGTGTAATTATTTAATTTAGTATTTGATATTAAATTAAATGATTATAATTAATTAAAATGTTTAATTAATTATTTAGAATTAATTTTATTTAAATTAATTACCTAAATTAATTATAATTAAAATTAAGATTAAAGAAAAATGAAATTAAGAATGGAAATTAGTTTTCATGCAAAATTTCATTACAAGCCACCAAATCCCACTAGTCATTAAAATTCTCATGTGTTGTCCACATATGGTGAATTTTGAGCGCATGTTCATTTGCTTTAAAAGCTTGAAATTTTCATTCTAGCAAGTATGATGGAATTTTACAGAATATCACATGCAAAAGAATGAAAGAAAATTCTCTCTAAAAGCCATGGTATTCAAGCTCTCAAACCCATATCTTTCTCCCTCAATTTCATCATGCTCGGGTTCCCACAAGCCCGTTCTAAGGCCGGAGAATAGCGGGGAAGATCTTGGTGGTTGTCTACAACTTGTTCGTGGTGAGAAACGACCAACGGATTGCAAGGAATTCGAGCTCCAAGAGGTATTTATTCATTCCTCTGTTTTTCGGTTTATTTACATGCTTTTAATTAGAGAAATTAATGAAATTAAACGCCCAATATCATCAATCGCTTCTGCACGAGTTATGTAAACTCCTTCAATTGTTATCAGAGCCTGGTTTAGGCGTTTAATTTGCTTTAATTTCGAGTATGGTGGGTAATTTCATGAGATGAATGCAGTGGGAGCTAAAGTGGATTTAATTTCGGTTTGGCATCAATTTTCCTTCAATTCGTTGAAATAATTTGTAATTACCTACATGTTTATGGTCATTAATGAGTTCATATGAAGTCTGTAAAATTTGAGAGTCAATAGAGTCCGTTAAGGCCTTCAATTTGAAGAAATTCGAAGACTGCGCAAAGTTGGAAAAAACAGAGCAGCAAATTTTTTAAATCTGGAAATTGGGAATAGATGACGTAGCAGAAAACCGCACCAGACCGGAATGGAAAAAGCCTCGCGGTTCGGCTCGATTTCAGACCGGTTCGGCCAATTTTTTTCTGTTTCCTGGTAGATTGATGAGTCCTGTGTCCGGTTCAAGTATCCCCGGTTCGGTTTGTGCACGTATGGACCGATTTTGGCTCGGTTTTTCTTCGGTGGTTTGTTTTTAGCTTGGTCTGGCCGGTTCAACAACTTTTTCTTCAATTTGAGGGCGGTTAAAGCAACTTTTGACTTGGTTCAGCATGGTTTTGGTTGGTTCAAGCAAATGTGAAGCATTCGCGAGCGGTCCAAGGCATTATATTATTTATTAATGTAATAATTTAGTTAATTTGCTTGCTTAGGATGCCAAACCGGTCCACTTTAGTGTGTTTTAATTTATTATGCATTGTGAATGGATGTTTAAATTAAATAGGATCATAATATGCAAAAAGTATGTCATATAGATTTAAAATCCCACCATAGGAAAACATGTTACATGCATTAGTAATTAATTATAAGGGTTATAATACAAGAAATGCATGTTAGGTTTAATGTTAGACACATGTTGAATGTTTTAAATTTTTTGTTTAGTTAATTTAGTATAAGCGTTATATTTATTAAACGAAAACGAACAAGCATGCAGCACGAAACCACCTTAGCATTATATAATCGTTATATAGATATATGTTATAGGTTTTTCTATGTTATAAATTGTTATAAAATCGAG
The DNA here is from genome assembly GCA_017139565.1 of Luffa aegyptiaca. NCBI lineage: Eukaryota > Viridiplantae > Streptophyta > Magnoliopsida > Cucurbitales > Cucurbitaceae > Luffa > Luffa aegyptiaca. Next base: position 16,764,206 of record CM029405.1, on the reverse strand, counting down.
ATAGACGTTAAAATCTATAACAAAGATAAATGCATGCTCACTTATGGTTAATGAACCACAAATTCGATCAATCTTTTCATAGAATAGGTCGATACTTGTAAATCTAAGGTTACAAGAAAACTCACTCGGCAAGATGCTATCTAAGGTTGGAGGTATTTAAGTTGACGGTTACGGAACACCTCCTACCTGGGCATCGAGCCGGTACTTGAGTTATGTTAACCCGGTTTTATGAGCATGCATGAGCGATGTAAGGTTTACATCGTTTTATCACCTAGACATCTAGCATAATTGTTATGCCTTGAGAAATCACCTAGACATAGGTTGTTTCAAAATGTTTATGCTTTGTAAATGGTGATTTGTTTTATATAACTTGATATTTGATTGTTATATGCTTTCATCACCATTAGAAGCATGTTATAGGGCTAATTCATTAAAATTATAATAGTTATAAGGGTTAATGAATAGAAACCGTCAAATCCTATAACAAAGAATTGCATGCTAACGTAGGATCTTAGGAAAAAATTAATTAATTTTAAAACGATTTAAAATCAATTAGACCTAAGATCACTTTTTCTAATAAGATTAGAATAAAGTCTTACTTAGTATTTTAATAAAGTCTTACTTAAAATATGGTTAAGTAGGACAATAAGACTTCGGTTATAAGGGAACTCTCCCGGTAATCCGGTACCCGAGTTGAATTAACCACGGTCTTATTAGCATGCAATGTCAGTAGGTAATTAAAAATGTTTAATACACCTAGACATTAGTGTAAAGACCTTATAAGGCATAGACTTAGATAGTTTCATTTAGCCAGATTTTATCTGAGTCAAAATAAAACCCTAAATACCAATAGGACACTTCAGTGGGAGGAAAAGTATAAAAATGAGATGCTTATATCAAGTTTTTACTCTCACGTCCCCCTGGTTTCACACCGTGAGATTCATGCTCGGCTTCGTGTCACCCTGGAAGTGGCCTCCCTACGGAAAGTGTTTAGCATGGGTCAATACCAAGGTGAATGGGGAAAGTGTTCATAGTAAGTGGGAGAAGGACACGTGACAATGTATCCTACGGTCTCCACCCCTAGGTTGTACCGTGAGATTCCTATGATCCGCCTGCACATCGCTGTTGGGCGATTATCCGATTACCGCAAGCGTACGGGTCGTCACAAGTAATATAGTGATTTTGAGTATAGAGTATCGTCTCCACAGGGATTGGATTTATTCAATTAATTACCATAAATAATCTTGCTTAGCTTTATTTAGAGAACAAAATCTAATGCCAACAAGAATACAAAAAGCTAATCTAGAAAGCAAAAGATAAATGGAGACACAATTTGGTGGGATAATTCTAGAGTGGTTGATTTAATCAATTGGACCTTTAATCGCTTAATCAATTAACTAATATGGATTAACTATTCATTTGATTCATAAGTCTAAAAGCCTAATGACAAGGACTCTCCTGTCGGTCTCCTCCTATCTCATACCTTTCAATAAAGAATCTCCTTTCGGTCTCCTCTTTATTTACTTAACATGGCATTACGACCCTTCAGTATAACCTCTAACGTTATTTATTCTATCCCGTGTCACCCGGGTAAATAACATTAGTCATGCATTCAGTTCTAGTCTAAGCTTCTCTCTGTCGAGTCTCCAGTTAGTAACGATTCATTTAATCAGTGATCAGTTGATTAAAAGCATTACGGACAAAATGCACAAATGAACAATAATGACAATTAAACCAAATAAATTCATTAATCAAGCAAAGGTTCAACATCTAAATCAATCTCATAGAATTTAGGAATTTACTACTCATAATCACTAAAATTCAATAATTCCTAATCACAACAATTCTAGAAACTAAAGCATAAAGGAAAAGGGACGAGAAATGCTCATAAAAGTGTCGATCTCCTCGATCCTGCGCCAACCTCCATCGATCCCGAGCTCCAAAGATCTTCAACAAAGCTCCAAAACTCTCCCAAAAATCCCCAATTTTAGTGTGGATTCTAGAATGGGGTGAAAACCCACAAATTGGCACACAAAACTTGGATGCAAAAGGCTCTATTTATAGGCTCCCAGTAGGCGTAGTGTCGCGACGCTCTGACGTCATCTTTTCTTGGGCTCCAAGTCGTCGCAGCGTCGCGACGCTACCCCATTTCTGGATCTTTCCGCATAGCTGCCTAGCGTCGCGACGCTAGGCCCTGGATCTTCTAGAATGGCCCAAATTTGACTCAATTTTTGGGCCTTCTTCAATTCCTTTGGCCCAATGCTTCATGAAATGGATTTTGGGCTCTTTTCTTGACCCAACTTGATACTTTAAGGCTTGGAATACATGAATTTGGGCTTCTAACTCATTCTTCTTGGCTTTTTGGATTTGGATCTACAATGAACTTCTCCAAATTGCTCAAAAAGTCTCCAAAATCATCCAAATTCTCTCAAAAATCCAATTTTGCTTCCTTGACTCAGTTTTTTGAAATTTAAACAGAAAATAGCATTAAAGCACACAATTCATGCATAAAACTAGCTAAAATTAATAGGAAAATGATGACATTTTATCATGTCATCAATCGCCCTGGAAGCGACCACCCCTACGGAGGGCCTGATCATAGGATTCGGAACACCGCGAACTCTAGGAATGGATAGGGTCACTTAGGTCAGTCACCAATAGTTGTCTTTTCCTAACAGTAAGCTTGTTGGTGCATACCGCTAGGATCTGAAAGTGGGAGGGTCACACTTACAAGAATATGTATAGTTTAAGTTAATTCGTTTCTTCAGCATGTATAGTTTTATAAGTGCCTCGTCTATACGCCAAATTCATTATTGGTATAAATCATACGACTAAGAAAACACACTTAACTCGTGGTTTCAAAACGGTTTTAAAAATTGGGGAACGTCCTCAATCTCCTATGTCTACTTCATCTCAAAAGGTCCGTAATGAATATAACATAGGAAAACTGCCTAACCAAAAGGAACATCAAAGACTCTAAATATGATTTATTTGTCTTGAAAACGTGCTTAGTGAAAATAATGATTCAACTTGGATCCCTGATTCAGGTAACACCAATCACGTATGTTCTTCCTTTTACAAAAGGGATCCTGGCATCTTTAATTATGAATTAAATCTGAGGCAGGAGAATTCATCTGGGTTATGGCAGTGGGAGACATAAAAATTATTCTTGTATAGGGAACATTACATATTATTTGATAATGTGTACATAATTTCAAAAGATTAAAAGAAGTTTAATTTCTATATCTTGTTTGCTAGAACAAGGCTATCATATTACCTTTTAGTGTATGAACTGTTCATGTCAAAAAGGATGCCAATATTTGTTCTGCAATATGAAGAATAACCTATATGTATTTAAAACCGATAGAGTCTCGAACGATTTATAAAACATGAGATGTTTAAAACCACTGAGACTCAACTAAAAGGCAACATGTTTCTCAAAAGGTACCTATCTTTGGCACTTCAGGGTAGGCCATATAAATCTCAATAGGATTGGAATTTGGTCTAGAATGAACTTCTAAGCAGGTTAGAAGACAACTCATTACCTCCCTAAAAATCATGCCTTAAGGTCAAGATGACTAAACAACTTTTTCTGGAAAAAGTTCTCGTGCCAAAGAACCCTTAGAGCTTATGCATTTTGATCTCTGAAATCAACGAATGACAAAAGCTCAAACAGGGTATGAATAATTCATTAGTTTTTTATTGATGATTACTCAAGGTATCCCATCTCTACCTAAAACTTCGTAAGCCCGAAGGCCTTAAAAAGTTCAAGGAGTATAAGGCCGAGGTTAAGAACATTTAGGTACGACAATGAACATACTTTGATTCGATCACAGTAGAGAGTATAAGGACACAAAATTCCAGGACTATTTGATAGAACATGGAATTATGTCTTAAAACTACCGATACGCTTCAGGAAAATAAAATATCGGAAAGGAGAAACAAAACCTTGTTAGACATGGTTCGTTTAATAATAAGCTATGCCAAGTTGCCTAAATCGTTTTGAGATATGCAGTATTGACTGCAGTTTAAAACACGAATATGGTTCCCTCAAAGAGTGTCTTTTGAAACACTATTTGAGCTCTAAAAAGAGCATAAAGTAAGTTTATGCCATTTCAGAACTTAGGGATGTCCTGCATATATACAAAAGACATACCCGAAGGAACTGGAATCTTATTCTAAAATATGCCTATTTATAAGTCATCCCAAAGAAACGAGAGGTGAATGTTTCTTCAAAGAAAGCATTTGTATCGACAAAATGCAATTTTCTTAGAAGAATACCACGTTGGAGATCACAAAACCACGCAGTTGGATAGTGTTAATTAAAATTATCTAGTAAAGCTACAAATGGATCAACAAGAGTTGTTGATCAGGTTAGTCCTTGAACAAGAGTTTTGATTGAACTAACACATTGAGTCAGTCCCGTCCTCCTCAATTGTTGAGAGAGCCTCGACGTAGTGGGAGGGTTGTTGTTTGACCTGATGAATGCTATTTGAGTTTAATTGAAACTCTTGTTGTCATACATGATGACAATATCGAGGATCCATTAACCTTTAAAACTGGCAATGAATGACGTGGACATGGACGAATAGATTAATGTTATGAACCTGTAAAGGGAATTCATGTACATTAATTTAGTTTGGGTCTTCTAGATCAACCTGAAGGGGTATGATCCAATAGGGTATAGATGGATTTACAAGCAGAAATGAGTCTTAGCTAGAAATGTACTCACATTTAAGGCTATACTTATGGCAAAAGGTTTTACCCAGTGGGAAGGGATTAACTATGAAGGAATCTTCTTCCCTGCTGCCATACTCAAGTCAATTAGGATACTCTCATCCATTACCACATTTTATAATTATAAAATATGGCAAATGGAAGTCATGATTGCTTTTCTGAAAGATAATCTTGAAGAAAGTATCTATATGTCTCAACCAGAAGGGTTCAGTGCTCAGGATCAGGAGCAAAAGGTTTGATACTTCAATCAAGTCTTATGACTTTGAACAAAACGTTGATGAGCCTTCTGTTCAACAGAAGATCATCAACTACTTAGTAGCTCTATATTGTTTTCTGTATGTATGATTGATATCCTATTCATTGGGAATGACGTAGGTTATCAAAACTGACATTAAAAGAAAGCTACCAACCATGATTCCAAATAAAGGATTTGGAAAATGGCTTCATAAGTTATTAGAATCCAAATCGTTCGGAATAATAAGTACAAAACAATAGCCCTGTCTCAAGCTTCTTATATCGACAAGCTGTTGGTTTGATATAAGATGCAGAAATATTCCCTATGCCTTGACAATAGGCAGCCAGGCTTGGCATATGGTATGCAGTAGGGATTGTCAGTTGATACCAATTCAGTCCAGATTTAGACTACTGGAATGAAGTAAAAGCTCGTGTATAACGTTAAGGATTTGATCCTTGTATGATACATTGATCCTGATTAGCACACCGATAAGGATTCAAGAAAATCCGCATCGGCATCAGGATTCACCATTAACAGGGAGCTATAGTTTGACGTAGCACCAAGAATACCACTGCTTGTGAAGCAGTTTAGGAGTGTACATGGTTTAGGAAGTTCATACAGATTTGGAAGTTGTTCCAAATATGAACTTACTAGCCACAAAGAGGCAAACACATAGAGCGTAAGCATTGAATAAGCTTAAGTTAAATAATCCATGATTAAAGTTATTGCCTTTGGGATGAATCCATATTGAATACCTCGTTTTATTTATTGTTGTTATTCTTTATTCATTTACTTGTGTTATTTATTTTTCTAAAAATCAATCATCAATCATTCATTTGGTTACCTATTTTTAAGCAATCATTTGAGCAGTTTCTTATTCAAATATGAATTTCCAATTTAGTCCTCGTGGGATTGATACCCTTGGAATACTTATAAGGTTTTTATTACTACGTGCGATAGTGTATACTTGCACTAAGGTTGGCTGAATTTAGCATAATTATTATTTATCATCTTATCTAACATCCATCATTCAGCCTCTGCCGCACCAAGTTTTTTGCGTCGTTGCCGGGGACCAAAAGTGAAACCAATTTTGTCATTTTGAAATTACGATTGGATTGCGACCGCGTTTCTGTCTCAAATGGAATTTGACTTTGATTTGCAATTGTTTTTCTTTTGCAGGTTGGAGTTAGTGCATGAACAAGGGGTGTCCACTCCTTGACATTGATCCTGAGATAGAAAGAACCTTTCGTCGTCGTAGGAAGGAGCAAAGACGAAAGAGAAGGGAACAACAAGAGTTGAGCGCACAGGAACCTCTAGAAAAAGCTTCTTACATACAAGAGTTTCCGATGGAACAACCTGGAGTCGATCCTCAAGTTGACCCACAGAATCATGGAAGGGAGCAAAATGGTGGGAGAATTCCTCCAGTTCCTCCAGTTCCACTGGTGCCACAACAAGAAAATCCAATTTATATTGCTGAAGACAGCAATAGAGCAATAAGGGACTACGCTTTACCAGTTTTTCAGACTTTAAATCCAGGAATTTTGGAGCCACCGATAGATGCTCCACAGTTTGAACTCAAACCAGTGATGCTCCAAATGTTGAATACCATGGGCCAATTCTCTGGACTTCCAAATGAAGATCCACATAAACACATCAAGCTATTTTTGAAAGTTTGCAATTCTTTTAAAGTTACAAGAGTGCCTGAAGATACTTTGAAGCTAAAGCTTTTTCTGTTTTCTTTGCAAGGAGATGTCGAAGCTTGGTTGGATTCATTCCCTCCAAACTCCATCACTTCTTAGAATGATTTGGCAGAGAAATTTTTAGAGAAGTTTTTTCCTTCGAATAAAAATGCCAAATATAGAGCTGAAATTATTGCTTTCAGACAATCTTACAATGAACCTCTGGATGCAGTTTGGGAAAGATTTCAAAGGCTGGTTCGGAAGTGTCCACACCACGGATTGCCTGCTTGCATCATCTTGGAGCATTTTTATAGTGGATTAGATCAAGCTTCGAAGGCACTAGTCAATGCATCTGCAAACGGATCTTTCTTGAAGAAGTCTGCAAATGAGGCACATGCTATCTTGGACACCATAGCCACAAACAATAGACATTGGGGAGAGACTGAGCCAACAACAATCTTGAAGAATCCAGTTAAAGAAGTGGAAACATAGGCTAATTCTACCATGCAAGCTCAAATCAAGGCTATCCACAACATGATGATGGGCATGACCATGAACAATCAAGCCAACACAGCACCTGCCAATGCTATTTCTTCTCCTTGTTGTGAAATTTGTGGTGAAGAACACATTGCTGATAACTGTCCATTAAATCCCGCTTCTGTCTTTTATGTAGGGCAACAAGGGAACCAGAACCAGAACAGATGGAATCCATACTCGGCCACGTACAACCCAGGTTGGAGACAGCATCCAAACTTCTCTTGGGGAGGACAAGCCGACTCAAGTAATTCCAATACAAATCAGTTCGGGAAACCTCCTACACAACAGCAGCCGCAGAAGAACTTCCAACCAGTCCAAGTGCAGAGTCAAGAGTCAAATCTAGAGGCTCTTATGAAAGAGTACATGGCAAGAAACGATGCGGTAGTTAGGAATCTGGAAGTACAGCTTGGACAAATTGCTCAGGAAATTAAAAACAGACCGCAAGGGATGTTGCCTAGCAAGACTGAGATCCCTCACAGAGAAGGAAAAGAGCAATGCAAGGCAGTAACTTGGAGAAGTGGACTAGAATATGATGGCCCAAAGTACCTAGTGAGTCAAGAAGCAGAGATCCCAGAAGAAGCTTGAGAAAAGTTTTCATAACAGAAGTCAAACATTAGCTCATAAGTTATACAGAATAAAAGCAATAAAGAAAAGACCGAGGAGCACGAAGCCACGGTAGAAAAAGAAGAAAAATCAAATTCAGAGAAAAAACAAGGGAGTGCAACCGCAAAACCTAAAAAGTTTGTTATAGATCCAGAATACAGACCACCTCCTCCATACCCTCAAAGATTTAAACATGCTTCGCAGGATGTACAGTTCAAAAAGTTTTTAGATGTTTTAAAGCAACTACATATCAATATTCCATTTGTAGAAGTGCTTGAACAGATGCCTACCTATGTGAAGTTCCTGAAGTATATTCTATCAAAGAAAGAAGGTTGGGAGAATACGAAACTGTTGCACTTACTGAATGTTCCAGTGCACAGGTAAAAAATGAGATCCCTCCCAACCTCAAAGACCCAGGAAGTTTCACCATTCCATGCTCCATGGGAGGACAGGATGTAGGCAGAGCTTTATGCGATCTAGTAGTGAGTATAAACCTGATGCCATACTCAGTATTTCAACAGTTGGGGATAGGAGAAGCAAGACCAACAACTGTAACCTTACAGTTAGCTGATAGATCACAGACACAACCTATTGGAAAAATTGAAGATGTGTTAGTCAAGGTTGAAAAATTTGTACTCCCAACAAATTTCATCATTCTGTATTGTGAAGCTAATAAGGACGTGCTAATCATCTTAGGATGCCCATTTTTAGCCACTGGCAGAACCTTAATTGATGTATAGAAAGGAGAGTTGACCATGAGGGTCAATGACTGATGCGCAAATTGCTTACCGCAAGTGTACGGGTCAAGTAATAATATAGTGTTTTCGTGATTAAACGAGTGTCGTCCTCTGGATTGGTTTTCTAGCAAATTAAGTACCGTGAATACTTCTGTCCAATTTTATTTAGGGAGCAAAACTTCATGAAAAAGATAAATCTAAAGACAAAAAGCATAAAATAAAGGTGGAGACACAAATGAAAAGACTCTTAGGGAATTGATTTCGTTGATTAAAATTGAGGATTGATTAATAGGAATGAATTGACCGTGCAATTATTCTACAAGCCAAGGAAACATTTATCACGATTACCTCTCCCGAGTATAATTGATTTTCATGCATATAACTAACTTGATATCCCTATCTAAGTTCATTAACATGCAAGACATTATTCGGTTCGGTCCTTGTTATACTTCTAGAGATATTCTAAATCCCGTCACAAACTTAGAATTTCTACTCTAGTCATGCAATTGAACAAAGCAAGTCTTAGGCCAAATCCTCTCTCCCGAGTTAGATTCAACACTTAAATCATTCAATTAGTGATCAAGTAATTGAAAGCATTACACATAAAATTGCATGCATAGAATAATAACACATTCATACCCAAAATTCAATCCAACAATTTAAGCAACTACATCAATCCCTAAGACAAACAACTAGCAATTCATAGTCTTTAAACTACAAACACTAATTGAAAGAAAAGCCATAAGAACTACAAGAGTTAAGGGAAAGAGAGAGGAAAACTCGAATCCGCCGATACCGCACGTCCCCGTCACGATCTCCACGTCTTCTCGCTTGATTCCCGCTCCTTGGCCTTGCCTTTAGCTCCCACAAAAGGTCTCTAGTCGAAATTAGGGCTAAAATCTCACCAATTGGACTCCCCTAATCCGTAGCTGAAAAGAGGAATTTATAGAAAATCTTTCGATAGCGTCGAGACGCTATGGACAGCGTCGCGACGCTGTCGCGATACCGCGAATCTGGAAAATTTGTCGAGAGCGTCGCGACGCTATGATTTTTTTTTTTTTTTTTTTTTTTTTTTTTTTTTTTTTTTTTTTTTTTAAATCAGCTGGGCTGAATTTGACTTCTTCCAACTTGATCATTTTTCGATCTTTTAGCCCTTTTTCATGTCCCGAACACGCAATTAGCTCAAATATTTATTTCCTACAAAAACAACACAAAAACGCATCATTTTGGCCAATAAATTATAAAAGACTAGATAAATTAATTAGGGAAAACTAGCTAGCTATGCTCGCTATCAATGACCAGCAAGTCATGTTCAATGTGACGAATGCAATGAAGTACCCTGGAGATTTTGAGGACTGTTCTATGATTGATGAAATTGATGAACTCTCCCGATCTACTTTTCAAGAAATTGTGAAAGGAGAAACGTTGGAAGATTTAATTGGAGACCAAGAAGAAAAAGGTGGGAAAAAGATTGAAGTAGAAGGAATCAATCAACCCATGAAAAGACAAAGATCAAACCATATTGGGGGAAGGGCTTCGAGGATAAAGAAGCTCATGTTTCCGTGATTGACTTGGTATGGACTCTGTACTTTGAGAATTTATCTTTGTATATTATATGGATCTATAGTGAAATAAATAAAATAAAATAACATAATACAGATAAGAACTCCAAAATATCTGGACAAGAGTAAAAACTCTGTCTAGGAAAAGGTACTTAAGTTGACCATAGGGAACACCTTTTCCTGGGGATTTACCTGGGAGTTTGAAAAGTCCATATTATTTTGGATCCAATCTATTTTAAAAAGAAAAGAGAAAAAATAAATCATGATTAAGCATGTGAACTTTCTATCATGTTTATGAGTGTTTCAGCAAAGAAAGAAAAGCAAAGGAAAATGAAAAGTAAAAAAAAGAGAAGGCAGGAAAACTGGGAAAAATGCGATCGCATTTCTCCCCAATGTATCTGGAAATGCGACCGCATTTTCAAAAATAAGAGGGCAGTCACGAAAATTTTTTACCATCACGTGACCTAATTTAGAAAACTATAAATAGCTGACTTTAGTTCTTTCCCTCTTCACCAACACTTAGACTTTCGGTATTCAAGTCAAAACTCCAACTCTCCATATCCTTTCATCTTGAAACCGAAACCCACATCAAAGAAACCATGAAGAACAATCCAAAATCACCATCATCGCACAAGATCACTCGATCCCAGAGTGCTCAACCTGTCCAAGAAGCTGAAGCAAGTGCTCGACATCAAGAAGAGCAACCCGACGCCCCCATGCACGACATGAGAAGGACGAGACCTTCGAGTTTCTCACCGGCGATCGTGAACCAAGGAACCGCCGCTCAAACTCCTTCTTCCTCGACAATGTCGGCCACCTCGAGGGAGAATCTGAGTTCATCTGAACTTAGGAGGTCCACGTGCGCCAATGCCGTCCATAAAACCCGCAACCCGCAACCCAACAATTCAGAAAATGCTCGCGGGAGTGGTTTTCAATGATCCAGGCGATGGGAGCTCAAAGACGTGCAGCTCTTGAAGAAGAAGCGAATAGGCGAGATGAAGAAGAAGCCGCCAAGGCAGCAGAAAGCTCTCGGCAAAGAGAGGCTCTAACGGGTAAAACTCCTGAACCTTCACTAACCCCTCTTCGTCTTACAGGAACAAACCATACGTTACTTACAGTGCAAGGAAGAGGAGTCCCAAGAAAGTTGTGCCCGAAAAGCCGCTTGTCATCGAGCCCCTCAAAGTAGCAAGAATGCCTCCGGACGTATTCGAAGACATGATCCGCTAAGCCGTGGCACAAGCCCTCCGTATTGCTAAAGGATACAGGGCTGAGGAAGATGCTTTGAGGGAAATTGAGGCTGAAAGGGAATTTGAAAATCAAAGCATGACGAAAGAAGATGAAATTGCAAAGAAAAGGGATCTTGAAGAAGAAAAAAAAAGGAAGAGGAAAGGCAAGAGGCCGAGAGGGCCAAGCTAGCTGAAGAAGAGGAAAGAAAGTTAGGTGAAAACCTCAGGAGGGCAGCTATTGAATTGTAACTCCTTGAGGAAGAAAAACAAAGAAGGGAAGAGGTAAAAGAAGATGAGAAAAGAAGAAAGGAAACGAAAGACTTCCTTGCAACTTTTGAGCCACTCCATAAGGCTCAAAGTGAGGCTGAGATGCTGCAAGGAGGAGAATAAGAGGCCCAACAGGGGCCAGATGAAGAGAACCAAGAAAAAGAAAAAGAAAAAGAAAAGTGGTTAAAGCCTAGAATGCGACCGCATCTGGGCTGCATTCTGAAGAAGGCCAGGATGAGGCCACTGAAGCTCAGCCAGCTGATGAGGTTTTCGAACTTCTATTAAAAAATGACCCACCAGTAGCTGATAGCACCTCTTTGGGAGAGAAGAGGGATGAAGAAGAGGAAGAAAGCAAGGAGGTCGAGACCTCCAGTGATTTAGAGACAGGATCCGACTCAGAGATCAAGGAATTAGATGACGACCAAATTCCTATCTCTGCAGCCTTGAGGAAAAAGAGAAGAAGAAAGATCAAAGCTGAAAGGAGGACCAAGAACAAGAATGATCCGATATTTGCCAAGAGGCCGAGGACTAGGTCCATGGACGCCTCTCCTACAGCTCCTCCTATCGTCTCACCAGCTAAGCTGAAAGCCAAATCTCCTAAGGCTGCATCTCCTAAAAATCCATTCCCCGAAGTATTCAAAGATGTAAATTTTCAGGAAATGATGGAGATTATGAGAAAAAGAGATTTCCTCAACAAGAATGGGTTCTCTAACAGAGCAGGAGCACTGCCAGAGTTCGTAAGTAGAGTTATCTCACAGTATAAGTGGCAGGAGTTCTGTGCTCAACCTCAGGAGGTCGTGGTGCCTTTAGTTCGAGAGTTTTACGCTGGCCTGATGGAGGAAAGCATCGGTATGACAGTGGTGAGAGGCAAAATAGTCAGCTTCTCTTCAATAGACATTAACCGGGTGTACAGAATCAAGGCACCCCTACATCCAAGAGGGAATGATGTCATTAGGAACCCCTCGGCCAAACAGATGAAAGACGCATTGAAACTAGTGGCCAACAAGGGTATTCAGTGGAAAGAGTCCCAGAGGAAGGTGATGACTCTAGTTCCCAGCGATCTAAAGCCGGAATCGGCAGTTTGGCTTCACTTTCTGAAGAACCGATTGATGCCAACCACCCACGACAGCACCAACTCAGTAGATAGGGTCATGCTCCTCTACTGTATTATGAAGGGGTTGGAGATCAATATTGGGAGTATAATCAGGGAGGAGATTCTCGCCTGTGGAAGAAAAAGAGCGGGGAAACTTTTCTTTGGATCCTTAATCACCTAGCTTTGCCAGAGGATGAAGATAGTTTCGGGCAAGGATGAGGAGCGTCATTTCTTCAAGCCTACCATTGACCTTTCCTTGATCGGGAAGCTTCAGCAGAATAGCCTCCAAAGGAAAGACAAAACCTCCACATCTCAGGCCACTCCACCATCAGGGTCAAACATTGCTTCTCCATCTCAGCACATTCCTTTTTCCGGGCCCTCACCGTCATCTGAAGCCCTAGCCATTGTCTACCGTCAGCTAGATCAAATCAGGGACAACCTGAAGACTTATTGGGCATACACAAAGGAGAGGGATGAAGCCATTAGAGAGTTTTACCTCTCTATCGCCCCGAGTATTGCTCCGGTGTTTCCCAATTTCCCTCAATCGCTGCTGCCTCAACAAGACAAGGATTCTGATGAAGAAGAAGATGAAAATGATGATGAAGAAGATGAAGAGAAAGAGAGTTCCTCGGACGAGGACTACGGGAGTTTTCTGACCACTTGGCATGCTGTTTTTTTGTATATAATACTATTTTTTTTTGTCTTTGCTGTTTTTTGAGTTTTAGCATGTTTACATTCTGTTTTTAGTTGTTTAGTTGCTCCTTTGATTTCTTTAATTGTTTAGTTTGTTAATAGTTATGATCATAAGGTAGTTTAGATAGCTTGTTGATAGAATAGATTAGATAAACTTCGGTTTTCAATCATTTCTTGAAAAAATCTGCTTGCTTGTTTTTGAGCTTAACCTATGAACTTTTTGAAGAAAAAAGCCAACTTTAAGGAAAAATTGCTTGAGAAAAAATATTTTGGAAACAAGCATGTTTTCAAAGGAGTTTTCTTTTAAGCCCTTGATGATCAAAACTAGAGCTTTGTTCTATCTCAAAAGTGCCACCGTCACAACCGAATTGTTTTCTACTTATAGGCTTTCCATTAGTCTTTTTCTTTACAAAATTTTCTTAGGTCTAAACTTCCTCATGTTTAACCTTTCTAACACACTAGGAGAGTTTAGCCTTGAAGTTTTGAAAAATAAAAAACCTCATGTTAAGCCCATGCCTCAAAAACAAAGCCAATGAGGACATTGTCTAACTTTAAGTTTGGGGGGTGCTTTATGCTTTGTACTTATGCTATGTTTTTTGTAAATTTGTATTGTTGGAAAAGAATATGTGCTCAGTATATTTAAAAAAAAATGAAAAAGCGAGAGTTACTCCTCCTTCATAGGATTTACTGAGTAACCAGGGGCATTCATGACACCCATGGTTTGCCACAACATGAAAGGTTTACTTAGGGAAGTGAGTATCGTTTGAAGCTTGTCAACTTTGCTCGTAGCTAGATATCTTCACCACAAAGTGTCGATAAGCTAGAACGAAGGTAAAGATGACATCAAGGATACTCTTGGAAGAAAAAGAGTTGAATAAAAAGAGCACCAGCAGTCAAATAAGTTTGGGGGAGATAGGAAAAAGGTCTAGTAACTCATGTATGCTCAAGGAACCTCAAGATTGTTTTCTTAACTAAAAGGACTACACTAGGCTCAATGAGTAGAAGTTAGGTAGTTTAAACATATTGGTTAGGATGGACTAGGGAGAGTTTTGCTTTGAAAAAGAACAATAGAAATCTTCATGCCTAGGAAAGTTAGACGTTGTGACTGGCACTAGAGTAGAACCATCTCCTAAAAGGCAAACTTTAAGAAAACGATCTTGAAAAACATGTTTACTTGATTCCATGTCACTTGATTTGCAATTAAAAGTTGATGCTAGTACCATGATTGATTACTACACATGAACCTTAACATTTTGATTTGCAATTAGTATTGAGCTCTTACATTCTGATTTGTAATTAAAAAGTTGATCTCTAACGTTCTGATTTGCTATTACTTGAGGACAAGCAATGAGTTAAGTTTGGGGGTATGATAAGGGTAAAAAATATACCTATTTTACCATTATATTTAGCTCATAATATTGTCAAAACTATATGTTTTAGATAAATTTTACTATTCCCGAGCTCTAAATATGTTAAAGTTGATAAGTTAAGGTGTTGAGAGTCACTTTTGTCAAATTATGCTCATTCGTGCTTAAAAAGACTCAATTCTAAGGGAATTTTACTAAGTTTGTTGCTGTGCAGGAAAACAGAGGAAAAGCTGGAATTTGCCCAGAAATGCGAGAAGGCAAAATGAAATGCGACCGCATTTCTGGAAAAATGGAGGCAGTTCCGAGTCTACTGCGGGTCGTTTTGAACGAGACTTCTTCGCACCTAACCGACTGTTTTGACCCCGAAACTGACTGGGCTACCTACCAGCACCTATTTCGCAGCTCCTCAACCATTTCCAACACTATATAAGCTCGTGATTCGAAGTCAAATTCAAGCATAACTCATTTGGAAGAAGAGGGTGGTGACAGAACCCTAGTTGACGCCTATGAGTAGGGATGCCCGAGGTCCTTCTTAGATGACTAAATTCTAACCTTAGTTAGACATCAAACCTTAGGGTTTGTAGGGATTTTCACCCATTCCCACTTTGGTAAAAGCGAGAGAGTGGAGTGTCTAAGCGAACTCTAGAAGGATTGGATAAAATAGAAAAACCCATAGTATTTAGCAACTGTCATTATTTCCAGCTTTTGTTACTTTTCATTTATCTGTATTCTTTACATCTTATTTTCAATGAAAAGGTATTCAATTGCACTTTATCTCACCATGAGTAGCTAAATTCCGTTGAGGGGTTCAATATGGTGAATTCCCTTATGGTTCAATAGCTTGAAAGTGTTTTATTTGCATAAGTTTTGTTCAATGCATGTCATTCTTTATTGAATATCATTCTGATCTTGCTGAGTTTAAATTGATCACTTAGACTTTGCATGCTATGTGAGTTTAATCTCGAAAGGGACAAACGATTCGGTTCTCATAAAGGTGATATAGGAGAAAAAGCTCGAAAGAGATTGTTCGGTGGTATAGGGAAAGCGGCCTAAGGCACCCTATATCAACAATAGGGTTATAGATTGCATTCGTGAATTATCTATGTCGGAGTCGAGTCACAGAAATGTGCATAACGTTACTCGCTTAGCCTTCTAATGGTTCTTGGGAGCAAGGCCAAATAGATGTTAAATCTAACCCAATGCATTGAATAAGCTTAAGTTAAATAATCCATGATTAAAGTTATTGCCTTTGGGATGAATCCATGTTGAATACCTCGTTTTATTTATTGTTGTTATTCTTTATTCATTTACTTGTGTTATTTATTTTTCTAAAAATCAATAATCAATCATTCCTTTGGTTACCTATTTTTAAGCAATCATTTCAGCAGTTTCTTATTCAAATATGAATTTCCAATTTAGTCCTCGTGGGATCAATACCCTTGGAATACTTCTAAGGGTTTTATTACTACGTACGATAGTGTATACTTGCACTAAGGTTAACTGAATTTATCATTATTATTATTTATCATCTTATCTCACATCCATCATTTAGCCTCTGCCGCACCATGGGTGGGGAAATATATTTTACACTTCTTTTGGGCCTTGAACATCTGATCTTCAGGCCAGCGTTTGTGCTTAATGAGTGTCTTGCATCCTTGTTGTGTATATGCTTGTTTAAGTGATGATGATTTCCTAGGATTGACTCAAATTTTTTTGAAAATTTATTGCTTTCGATGAGTTGTGACCGAGAGTGTTCAAAAAAGGAGCCTTTTCAAAACTTTTCTTGGATATGTCTTGCACTTGTTGGGTATCTTTCTTGCTTTAAAGTAGGACTTGAATGCTTAGGAGTGAGTTACTTAGCTCATATTCCTGTTGTCACCCCGATAGGTGTAAGGTTAAGCGAGAAAGTCTAAATTTTTTGCAAAATAGTGTGTGGAGTCTTGCCTATGAGAGAAAAAGAAAATATGCCTGCAATAAAAAAAAAAGAGTGGAAAAATAAGTCAGTGAGCGCGAGCCAAAAGAAAAATCATATGCTCGTCATTTTTATTTCGAAAGAAAAAGCATGCTTGCATTGAGCTTAAACGCTTAGGGGTAAAAAGAGCTACCTGCGGTGTGATCAGTTAGGCCAACCAAGAGTAAAACTCGGGTTATTGGTCCTTGCATTGTAGTGTGAAAGCTAGTGCCCCATCCAAAAGAAATGCAAAAGAAAAGAAAAATAAAAGAAAAATAAAAAAGAATAAAAAAAATAGAGAGAAAAGAGAAAGATTGATCAGGCACCTAAGCAAGAGGAAGCAACCTAGTTTGTTCCATTTACACCTTTTAGCAAGACCTTAGTGCCAGTGTAGGGGGAAGATAGGATGAGAGTTGAGTAAACCAATCCCGGGCTAGTAAAGTCTTCTTTAGGTAGGATGGAACTCTCTTGTGCGAGATAATCTTTGAAAAATTTTGATTTGTCTCCTCATTTGTCTCTCTTGATAATGTCTCTTGATTGCTTTAGTTTTTGGAGTATTTGAGTCTTGAGGATTAAATCACTTTTCAATTATATGCACAACGTCTTTTTCTTTGGGTCTGTGTGTGCCTTGCTCGAGGACTAGCAAGATTTAGGTTGGGGGTATTTGATAGGACCTAAATAGTCCTATTTTATCACCACTAATCTAAGCTTGTTAGAGCTTTTTTATGCTTTACTTGTCTTATTTGCAGGATAATTGAGCTTAGGCTATGTCGGGAGCCGATCACTCTAATTAGTGTTAATTCGGGCCATTTATGGAGTTTTGGAGCCATCTCGGTGTCTTGGACGGCGAGGAGGTGAAAAGACCCAATTGTGTTGAAGCGGGTCTAAAGAATGACACCAAAAGTTGAAGATTGAAGCCCCGTATCGAGAAAAAGCGAGACAAGACCGAGAATCAAAGCAACAAGTCTAGATTTGAGGCTGGCGTCTCGACGCCGATGCGAGAATTTCCCGGAGTGAAAAGTTCGCAGCGTCGAGACACTTCCCTTGGCGTCTCGACACCGCCGTATTTTCTATATATATGTAGCCTCGATTTAGTCCGCCGTAGGGTTAAAATTTTGGTCCTTTTACGATTTCTTTTGCCTCTTTTAAATTCCAGCACTGTTGTAGACCATTCTTAATCATATTTTATGGATTCTTTCATGTCTATTGTTGATTTTACTTCATCTATGCGTAGCTAATCTCATTTAGATCGTTGGATTGGGTTTATGTCTTGATTCTTAATAAGATTGGCTGAGTTTTCTCAGTTTTACTTGTTGTTCTTGCTGTATTTTTATTAAGTTTTGCATGTTATCCCGTTTAAACCAATACATGAGGCTAGTCTATTAGGATTGACGCCCTATGCGATTACCACTTGTGTATTCTATCAGTTATTTTTTGATAGTCACTAGGTTGAGGCAAGCCACTCTCTACGCGAGACGACCCTTGATAGGCCTAGGATGCATGTTAAAGGTTGTAGGAATTAGATTTAAATTGCATTTGAATTTGGTTCTTACGATTTCGGACCCAAGATCCCAAAGCGGCTAGTTTTGATAGGTAGTTGCGAAATTTCTTGTTAATAACTAGTTAGATATAATTAGTAACCGTTGCAGAGGTCTCGGATGGTTGCTAAATTATGTATAAGGGGTGGTGAGCGATAAAGCTTATATTAATTAATCTTGTTAATTGCAGAATTCATGGTTAGCAAGTTAATTAGCATAGGTTAGTGTAGGGGGTCCTCCGAGTAACCCAGAAGCCGACCGAACTAATGAAATCAGCATAGAACGATTATTAGAGAAAACTAGGAAGCCAACGAATTAGAATCAAGCATAATAAATCCAAATCCAACGATCCCTCATCATGTTATTGTTTCCGTCTAATTTTTGTTCTACATGCTTATTTTGTTTCATTTAAATTTCAGCATTTAATTATTTTTTTACTTTTGCTTCTCCTTCATTCCAAAAATCCCCCCATTTTCATAGGCACGAAATTCTACAACTACTAGGTCCCCTTCATATGTTCGACCCCGACCACTATTTCTACAGAATAGTTGTAATGCCGTGGATTATAGATTTATTTGGCGAGCCCCACGACAGGCTTCCATCAATAATTGAGCCCATTTCTCAATCGAAAATGTAGGCTTCCCTGGAAGGAAATGTGTCGACTTAGTAAGCCTTTCAATAATCACCCATACCACTGTGAAGCCTCTGGCTGTTTTGGACAAACCGACGATGAAGTCCATTGCTACTTCTTCCCATTTCCTCTGGACATCCAGAGGTTGCAACAACCCTGCTGGCTTCTACTTAGGAGCTTTAACTTGCTGACAAACTAAACACTTGCTCACAAACTCCGCCACATGCCTCTTCATACCACGCCACCAGTAGTACAGATTCAGGTCCTGGTACATCTTTGTGCTGCCTAGGTGTATCGAAAAAGGAGAGTTGTGAGCTTCAGTCAAAATCTCGCTCTTAAGCTCATCACCCTCAGGCACACACAATCGCCCTCGAAAGAAAAGGCCTTCATCTGAGGATAGGGAGAACTCATACCCCTGTCCTGCCTCTACCTGGTGGAAAAGGTCACCAAAGCTGGGATCACCTTTCTGGGAGTCTATAATGCGTTGTCTCAATGTTGGCTGCACTGACAATTTGGCCAACTGTGAGACAATTTCCCCCACTAGAACCGCTATTCTTGCATGTTCCATATCGACCCTTAAGTGAGCCTGGTCTGTGATTAAAGCTGAAGTATGGGTTGTCTTCCTGCTTAGCGCATCTGCGACCACATTCGCCTTTCCTGGTTGATAAAGAATCTCTACATTGTAATCCTTCACCAACTCAAGCCATCTACGCTGCCTCATATTTAGTTTCTTCTGGGTGAAGAAATACTTAAGACTTTTATGGTCCGTGAAGATTTGGAAATTCTCACCATACAAATAGTGTCTCCAAATTTTTAGAGCAAAAACTACCGCTGCTAGCTCCAAATCATGAGTCGGGTAGTTGCGCTCGTAATTCTTCAACTGACGGGAAGCATAGGCAATTACCTTCCCGTGTTGCATGAGAACACAACCTAAACATTTCTTGGAAGCATCACTGTAAACAACGAAAGAACCTGATCCATCTGGAACAGTGAGCACAAGTGTTGAAACTAATCTTTCCTTGAGCTTTTGAAACCTCATTTCACAAGCACTATTCCACACAAATGGACTCCCTTTTCGGGTAACCCGCGTCAGTGGTGTGGCAATCTTGGAAAAGTCTTGCATAAAACAGCGATAGTAGCCTACCAACCCCAAGAAACTTCGCACCTCAGTGACAGTAATCGGACGAGGCCACTTAGTAACTGCTTCAACTTTCGCTGGATCAACAGAAAACTCCATCCCTCAACACCACATGTCCTAGGAAAGACAACTGCTGAAGCCAAAACTCGCACTTAGGGAACTTGGCATACAACTGGCTTTGTCTTAGAGTCGTCAAAACTCTTCCTAGGTGTGTCTCGTGTTCCTCATCATACTTGGAATAAACCAGGATATCATCTATGAACACGATTACAAAGGTATCGAGAAATTCCTTGAACACTCTATTCATTAAATCCATGAATACTGCAGGTGCATTCGTCAGCCCAAAAGACATCACTGTAAACTCGTAATGCCCATATCTGGACCTGAACGTTGCCTTGGGAATATCCTCATCTCTTATCCTCAACTGATGGTAGCCTGAACGCAGATGAATCCTTAAGAACACTAACGCTCCCTACAACTGGTCAAACAGATCATCAATGCGAGGAAGTGGATACTTATTCTTGATTGTCACCTTGTTTAACTCCCGGTAATCAATGCATAAGTGCATTGATCCATCTTTCTTTTTCACAAAGAGGACTGGAGCTCCCCAAGGCGAAACACTAGGGTGTATGAAACCATTATCCAGGAGTTCTTGTATCTGCACCTTGAGTTCCTTCAGCTCTGTCGGAGCCATTCTGTAGGGTGCCTTAGAGATAGGGGTTGTGCCTGGTTCGAGTTCAATATTGAAATCCACATCTCGAACCAGAGGCAACCTTGGAAGATCGTCAGGAAAAACATCCAAAAACTCATTGACCACTAGTACAGAACCTGTCCCCGCTTTTTCACTCTTGGCATCAGTCACGCTGGCTAAGAAGCACCATGCTCCTCGACTCACGAGTCTTCTTGCCTTTAACGCAGATACTATCTCAGGAACCACCTCTGCTCTGATCCCTTTGAACTTGAAGCTTGCTCCTTCAAGTGGCTTGAATAACACTTCCTTCCGATGACAATCAATGATTGCATGATTCTCGGTGAACCAATCCATGCCCAGGATGACATCAAAATCTCTCATCTCAAGCACATTAAGAGACACATCTAGCAAACGATCCGACACTAACACCCGACAGGTTTTAACTTTCTCCCTAGCTAACAACTCTACTTCAGCCGGGGTAGAAACTAACAGGTTAAAACCTAATGGCTCTAATTCTATCTGGGCTTGCTTAACAAATATATCAGATACAAAAGAATGAAAAGAGCCCGAATCAAAAAGTACATGAGTGAAGTGTCCAATAACTAATAGTGTACCTGTCACCACTGCACTAGAGTCACCAGCCTTCTTGTTGGTGGTGGCATGGGCTGAACCCTTCTGGCTGCTGGTACTAGCGTGATTGAAACCAAAGGACCTCCTAGAATCAGAATTTCTTCCTTTAGGGCACTTTGCCACCATGTGCCCTTCCTTTCCACATCCAAAGCACAATTTTGTGCTTGCTAAGCATTGACCTTCATGGTGCCCTTCGCACTCAGGACATAAAGGTTTCTCCTTGCCAGCATTACTCTGGCGTGTGGACCGATGATTCTGAGAATTAAGTCGTGACTTCGAAGAACCTCGATCAAACTTCCTCTTTTGGCCTGCGCTGGGCTCTGGCTCTTTAACCGTCGGGGTAGCATTCACAGTTGGCATACCCATAAATGTAGCCGCTCGAAGGGTCACGACATAATCGACTGGGTCAAGGGCCCCTACAACCCGCTGCACATCATCTCTGAGGCCTAGAATGAACTTCCTAGTCTTCTTAGCTTCAGTATCCACATTTCTGGGGCAAAGCGGGACAGACACGTGAACCCCAGCTCATACTCCTCCACCGACTTGTCACCCTACTTTAAGGCCAGGAACTCTACCTCCTTCCTGTACCTGATAATCACAGAGTAGTACTTTTGGAAAAACGCTTCCTTGAACTGAAGCCATGTGACAGGACCTGCGATGGTATCAATGGATCTCTCTACTGACCGCCACCACATCAGCGCGTCCTCCCTCAACATAAATACAACACATGGGACTTGCTGAGCCTTGGGGCACCCCATGTATCGGAAGATATCCTCCATCGTGGCCGTTCAAGCCTCCATTGCAATAGGGTCCACCATCTTTCCGTTGAACGACGGCGGGTCATACTTTCTGAAATCTTTCAAATACCTGGAGCCCTAGATTGACCCCTTCTGATTCTGGTTCTGATTTGCCTGAGGTGCCTGATTGGCAGCGACATTACTCAGGAGCG
Organism: Luffa aegyptiaca; assembly: GCA_017139565.1. Taxonomy (NCBI): domain Eukaryota; kingdom Viridiplantae; phylum Streptophyta; class Magnoliopsida; order Cucurbitales; family Cucurbitaceae; genus Luffa; species Luffa aegyptiaca. The sequence continues at coordinate 16,741,942 of CM029405.1, read as the reverse complement.
ACTGAAAAGCTTCTAACGTCAGGGTGACCGTCTATGCCTGCGCTGGGGGTGCAGGCTGTGCGGGCATCTCATCCTCTTGTTGATTGTCGGCTTGATGATCCACAAGAGGATCTACTAGACCTGGGGGTACATTTCCCCTACCACGACCACGACCATGTCCACGTCCTCGACCGCGTGGAGGCATAGTCTAGAAAGAAAAAGGTATCAAATGGTGATAAACGAATTTGATAAACGACTTGTCGAGGGTTGTATCAAATAAATTTATAATTCCACGAGACTAAAACTATTTTTATAGAAATAGTGGCCAGAGTCGAATGTAGGGAGCAACCGAATTAGAATTAATTAAATTAACCTAAGATTTTTCAATTAGTAACCGAAAGGGGGGTTTGGCATGGAAGAAGATTTGAGGATAAAAATTAAAATACAAGAAATTAAATTACCAAAATTAAAATAACAGGAAAATAAAAGGATGGACTGACTAATCTTACCTCGGGGTCGTGCAATTGGTTATCGGAATTCAGTTTGGCAATTCCAAATCATGGACTCTCTTTATCAACGAATTACTAGCTAATTGTCTAACCTCCCACTGGAAAAGCCAGCGAGATTAATGATGCCAATTATTTTTTAACCCAACAAAAGCATCAAGGCCAAAACCTAATTAAAAATCTAACCAATGGCGTCTCACTAATTAGAATTTAAACGCATTAAGAATGATGGAACGTTAGATAGAATGCATAAACTAGGAAAAGCCTAAATTCATATGATTATAAGCATTAACTCCTAAATCTATCATGCAATTTTGATCAATTGGGATAAAACGCCTTTTAATCAAGATTAACAATAGATTTATTTGCTACAAATTCTAGCAAAGCAATTGATTCAAACAAAATAGGTTGTCAATCTATAGATTCAAGCCAATTGTGATACAAACTGGAATTAAGAACACAATTACACAATAATTCTATGAAATATTAAATATACAAGGTCTCAAAGGAATGCCAAACTTACATTCGGAGTCCCAAATTACGACAATCTACACTTAGTCGGACATTGCAATGCTCCAACTAAGCACCGGGGCTCGATTAGCCATCCTAACTAAGCCTAAACTAAGAGAAATTTGGAAAATATAGTGAAAATGAGAGAGAATGGGAGAAAAACGATGGAAATCGGACTTTTGCATGACCTAAAACGCAAAAATCTCTGATTATAAACCGCGGCAGCGTCGAGACGCCGAGGCCAGCATCGAGACGCTGACGCTAAACTGGCCCGTCTTCAATTTTCGTAGCGTCGAGACGCTGAGAGGTAGCGTCTTGGGAAAATTGGTGAATTCTTTGCTTCGGTTGACTTTTTTAGTTGCTTTGCTTCTTTACCAAAATGCCTTTTTTGATCCCGAGAACACCAAATTGACCTATACATCAATAAGACTCCAAGTTAGTCAATTATCACAAATAATAGCATTAGGATAAGCAAAATTTACGGAAATAGTTAGCACAAATTTGGAAATAGATAAAATTAATAGAAAATAGATAGCATTTATGCATGCTATCAAGACGATAGCCCACAACATCGCAACGTTAGGAAGATCCCAGAGCTACTTTCCATATCTGAAGGGGCAGCGTTGCGACGCTAGCCCACAGCGTCGTGACGCTGGTGCATTGTTAGCTGAAACGTGGATGTGAGAAAAAGATGATGAATAAAAATAATGATAAATTTAGCCAACTTCAGTGCAAGTATACACTGTCGCACGTTGTAATAAAAACCTTAGAAGTATTCCAAGGGTATCGATCCCACGAGAACTAAATTGGAAACTCAGATTTGAAGAAGAAATTGTTAAAAGATTGCTTAAAATAGGTAACCAAAGAAATAATTGATGATTGATTTTTGGAAGATAAACAAACAAGTAAATAAAGAAATAACAACAATAAATAAAACGAGGTATTCAATATAGTTTCATCCCAAAGGCAAATAACTTTAATCATAGATTATTCAACTTAAGCCTATTCAATGCATTGGGTCAGATTTAACTTCTATTTGGCCTTGCTCCCAAGAACCGTTAGAAGGCTAAGCAAGTACCGTTATGCACATTTCTGTGACTCGACTCCGACATAGATAATTCACTAATGCAATCTATAACCCTATAGTTGTTATAGGGTGCCTTAGGCAGCTTGCCCTATAACACCGAATACACTCTTTCGAGCCCTTTCTCCTATATCACCTTTATGAGAACCGATATCGTCTGTCCGTTTCGAGATCAAACTCACATAGCATGCAAAGTCTAAGTATCAATTTAAGCTCAGCAAGATCAGAATGATAATCAATAAAGAATGACATGCATTGAATAGAAACGTAAGCAAATAAACGCTTTCAAGCTATTGAACCATAGGGGAATTCACTATATTGAACCCCTCAACGGAATTTAGCTAAGCATGGTGGGATAAAGTGCAAATGAACAACTTTCCATTGAAATAAAATATAAAGAATAAAAATGAACGAAAAGTGACAAGTGCTGGAAATAATGGCAGTAGCTAAATACTAGGGTTTTTTCTTTTATCCAATCCTTCTAGAGTTCGCTCGACACTCTACTCTCCTTTACAAATGGGAATAGGGTGAAAATCCCTACAAAACCTAAGGTTTGATGTCTAACTAAGGTTAGAATTTAGTCTTCTAAGAAGGACCTCGGGCATCCCTACTCATCGGCGTCTACTAGGGTTCTGTCACCACCCTCTTCTTCGCAGTGAATTCTGCTTGAATTTGACTTCGAATCACGAGCTTATATAGTGTGAGGAGTGGTTGAGGAGCCACGAAATAGGTGCTGGTAAGTAGTCCAGTCATTTTTGGGGTCAAAACGATCGGTTAGGTGCGTAAAAGTCTCATTCAAAATGACCCGTGGTGGACTCGAAATGACTTCTGTTTTCCAGAAATGTGGTCGCATTTGATATTGGCCTTCCCAGAAATGTGGTCCCATTTATGGGTAAATTCTAGCTTTCCTCTGTTTTCCTGCACAACACCAAATTGGGTCAAATTCATATCAAATTGAGTCTTTTTAAGCACAAATAAGCATAATTTGACAAATGTGACTCTCAACTCCCTAATTCATCAACTTTAACATATTTTGAGCTCGGGAACAGTAAAATTGATCTAAACATGCAACCTTTGACAAAGAAATGAGCTAAATATAAGGGTAAAATAGGTATATTTTTTACCCTTATCATACCCCCAAACTTAACTCATTGGTTGTCCTCAAGCAATAGCCAATTAAAATGTTAGAGATCAACTTTTAAATTGCCAATCAGAATGTGAGAGCTCAATATTTATTGCAAACCAAAATGTTATGGATCATATGTAATTATCAATCATGGTACTAGCATCAACTTTTAATTGCAAATCAACATGACATGAAATCAAGTAAACATGTTTCTCAAGATTGTTTTCTAAAAAGTTTGCCTTTCAGGAGAGGGTTCTAGTCTAGTGCTTGTCACAACGTCTAAGTTTCCTAGGCATGAAGATTTCTATTGTTCTTTTTCAAAGCAAAACTCTCCCTAGTCCATCCTAACCAATATGCTTAAACTACCTAACTTCTACTCATTGAGCCTAGTGTAGTCCTTTTAGTTAAGAAAAACAAGACTTGATGTTCCTTGAGCATACATGAGTTACTAGACCTTGTTCTATCTCCCCCAAACTTATTTGACTTCTGGTGCTCTTTTTATTCAACATCTTTTTCTCCCAAGAGTATCCTTGCTGTCATCTTTACCTTCGTTCTAGCTTATCGACACTTTGTGGTGAAGATATCTAGCTACGAGCAAAGTTCACAAGCTTGGAATAATACTCACTTCCTTAAGTAAACCTTTCATGCAGTGGCATACCATGGGTGTCATGAATGTCCCTGGTTACTTAGTAAACTCTAGGAAGGAGGAGTAACTCTCGATTTCTTTTTTTTTTTAATGATATATACTGAGCACATATTTATTTTCCAGCAGTACAAATTTACAAAATATAAATATGTAAAGTAAAGTAAAACACCCCCCCAAACTTAATATAAGCAATGTCCTCATTGGCTTTGTTTTTTAGGCATGGGCTAAACATGAGGCTTTTTGTTTTTCAAAACATCAAGGCTAAACTCTCCTAATGTGTTAGAAAGGTTAAACATGAGGAAGTTTAGACTTAAGAAAATTCTGTAAAGAAAAAGACTAATGGAAAGCCTATGACTAGAAAACAATTCAGTTGTGACGGTGGCACTTTTGAGATAGAACAAAGCTCTAGTTATCATCATCAAGGGCTTAAAAGAAAACTCAAATGAAAACATGTTTTTCCAAAACATTTTTCAAGCAATCATTTTTCTTAAAGTTGATTTTTCTTCAAAGAGATTGATAGTTTAAGCACAAAAACAACAAGCAGATTTTTTAAGGAAAGTTTCAAAAACCCAAGTTTATCTAAACTAATCTATCAGCAAGCTAACTAAAACCTATCCTATGAACATAACTATTGACAAACAAATTATTAAAAGCAATAAAAACAACAACTAAACAATTAAAACAAGAATTTAAAACATGTTAAAACTAAAAAGACAGCAAACAACTAAACATAAAAACTAAGTATTATTCACAAAAACAGCATATAAAAGGGGTCAGAAAACTCCCCTAGTCCTCATCCGAGGAACTTTCTGTCTCTTCATCTTCATTTTCATATTCTTCTTCATCTTCAGAATCCTTATCTTCTTGAGGCAGCAGCGATTGAGGGAAATCTGGAAAGACAGGAGCAATACTCGGGGCGATAAAGAGGTAAAACTCTTTAATGGCTTCATCTCTCTCCTTGGCATATGCCCAATAAGTCCTTAGGTTGTCCCTGATTTGATCCAATTGTTGGTAGGCAATTGCTAGGGCTTCAAACGATGGTGAGGGCCCTGAAAAAGGAGTGTGTTGAGGTGGAGAAACCGAATTCAACCCTGATGGAGGAGTGGCTTGAGATGTGGAAGCTTTGTCTTTTCTTTGGGCATTGTTCTGTTGAAGCTTCCCGATCAAGGACAGGTCGATGGTAGGCTTGAAGAAGTGACACTCTTCATCCTTACCAGGAACTATCTTTACCCTTTGACAAAGTTGGGTAATGAGTGACCCGAAGAAGAGCTTCCCTGCTTTCTTCTTTCCACATGCAAGGATTTCCTCACTGATAATGCTCCCAATGTTGATTTCGAAACCCTTCATAATTCTGTAGAGGAGCATAACTCTCTCTACTGAAATGGTGCTATCGTGGGTTGTTGGCATCAATCTGTTCTTTATAAAGTGAAGCCACACTGTCGATTCTGGCTTCAGGTCGCTTGGCACTAATGTCTTCACCTTAGTCTGGGACTGTTTCCACTAAACTCCCTTGTTGGCCACCAATTTCAGTGCTTCTTTCATTTGTTTGGCCAAAGGGTTCTTAATGACATCTTCCCTCTTGGATGCATGGGTGCCTTGATTCTGTACACCCTGTTGATGTCAACAGAAGAGAAACTGCCATCTTGCCTCTCACCACTGCCATACTCATGCTTTTCTCCTTCAGTCCGGCATAAAATTCTCGAACTAAAGGTACCACGGCCTCCTGAGTGTGAGCACAGAACTCCTGCCACTTGTACTGTGTGATAACTCTAGTTACGAACTCTAGTAGTGTCCCAGCTCTGTTAGAGAATCCCTTCTCATTCAGAAAGTCTCTTTTTCTCATCATCTCCATCCTTTCCTGAAAATTGACATCTTTGAAAATTTCTGGGAATGGATTTTTAGGAGACAGAGCCTTAGGGGATTTGGCTTTCAGCTTAGCAGGTGAGACGGTTGGAGGAGCTGCAGGGGAGGCATCCATGGACCTTGTCCTCGGACTCTTGGCAAATATGGGGTCATTCTTGTTTTTGGTCCTCCTCTCGGCCTTGGTCTCTCTTCTTCTCTTCTTTCTCAATGCTGCAGAGATAGGAATTTGGTCGTCATCCAGTTCCTTAATCTCTGAATCGAATTCTGTCTCTGAATCAGTGGAGGTATCGACCTCCTTATTTTCAATCTCTTCATCATCCCTCTTCTCTCCCGAAGAGGTGCTCTCAACTGTTGGTGGAGGTCCTCTCACATCATACTCAAACAGAGGATCCAAAGTTTCATCAGCTGGCTGTTCTTCATTGGCCTTCTCTTGGCCTTCTTCAGAATGTGGCCGAAATGTGGTCACATTCTGGCCTTCATTCACTTCTTCTTTTTCTTCTTCTTTTTCTTGGCTTTCTTCACTTGGCCCCTCAAGGGCCTCTTCTTCTCTTCCTTGCAGCAAATCAGCCTCACTTTGAGCTTGGTGCAGTGGCTCAAAGGCTGCCAGGAAATCTTCAACATCTTCTGTCAAAATTTCTCTTCTTTGTTTTTCTTCCTCAAGGAGTTGCAATTCAGCAGCTGCTCTCCTGAGTTCTTCATCTTGTTTTCTTTCTTTTTCAGCTTCAATGGCCCTCTCGGCCTCTTGCTTTTCTTCCTCCTCTTTTCTTTCAGCTTCTTTTTCTTCTTCCAAGTCTCTTTTTCTCGCAAACTCATCTTCTTCCCTCATGTGTTGGTTTTCTATCTCTCTTTCAGCCCTTATCTCCCTCAATGCATCTTGCTCAGCCCTATATCCTTAAGCAATAAGGAGGGCTTGTGCCACGGCTTGGCGGATCATGTCCTCGAATACATCCACAGGCATTCTGGCTACTTTGAGGGGTTCGATGAAAAGAGGCTTTTCAGGTGCAGCCTTTTTTGGACTCTTCTTCCTTGCACTGTAAGTAACAGAAGGTTTGTCCCTGCAAGATAAAGAAGGCTTAGTAGAAGGGTTGGAATTTTTACCCGTTAGAGATTCTCCTTGCCGAGAGCTCTCTCTAGCCTTGACAGCTTCTTCTTCATCACGCCTTCTTGCTTCTTCCTCAAGAGTCGCACGTGTTTGGGCTCCCATCTCCCTAATCATCTTAAACCATTCCCTCGAGCATTTCCTCAATGGTTAGCTTGTGGGTTTTTGGGTTTTATTGAGGGAATTGGTGCGTGTGGACCTTCTTGGTTGAGATGAACTCTGATTCTCCCTCGAGGTAGCCGACATTGTTGAGGAAGAAGGAGTTTGAGTGGAAGTTCCTTGGTCCACAATCGCTGGCGAGAAACTTGTGGGTCTCGTCCTTCTCGTGTCGTGCATGGAAGCTTCGAGTTGTTCTTCTTGTCGTCGAACACTTGCTTCAGCAGTTTGGGCAGTTTGATTACTCTGAGATTGAGTAATCTTGCGAGATGAAGATGATTTCGGTGTGTTCTTCATTCTTCTTGCTTGTGGGTTTCGGTTTCAAGAGAGTGAAGATGGAGAGTTTGGTGTTTGACTTGAATACCGAAAGTCTAAGTGGTTGGTGAAGAAGGAAAGCACTTAAGTCAGCTATTTATAGTTTTCTCAATTAGGTCACGTGATGGTCATTTAAAATGACGTCACTGCCCTCTGACTTTTGGAAAATGAGGTCGCATTTCCAAATGTACTGGGGAGAAATGTGATCGCATTTTCGTCAGTATTCTGCCTTTTTTTTCTAACTTTTTCATTTTCCTTTGCTTTCCTTTCTTTCTTTTATTTGCTGAAACAATCACAAACATGTTAAAAAGTTCACATGCTTAATCATGATTATTTCATTTCTTTTAGATAGATGGATACAAAGTAATTTGGACTTTTCAAACTCCCAGGTAAATCCCCAGGAAAAGGTGTTCCATACGATCAACTTAAGTACCTTTTCCTAGACAGGATTTTCCTAGACAGAGTTTTTACTCTTGTCCATATATTTTGTGATTCTATCTATTTTATTATATATATATATATATATATATTATTTATTATTTATTATAGATCCACATAATGTAAAAATATTGAATAGAATTCATACTAGGTCAATCACAGAAACATGGGCTTCTTCATCTTCAAAGCTCTTTCCCCAATAGGGTTTGATTCTTTGTCTATTCATGGGCTGTTGTTTGATCTCTTATGCTACTTCAATCTTTTTCCCACCTTTTTCTTCTTGTTCTTCATCTCCAAGTATATCCTCCAATGTTTCTCCTTTCATCATTTCCTGAAGAGTGGTTAGTGAAAGTTCATCAACCTCATCAATCATAGAGCACTCCTCAAGATCTCCTGGATATTTCATTGCATTCATCACATTGAAAGTGACTTGTTGGTCATTGACCCTCATAGTCAACTCTTCTTTACGAACATCAATTAAGGTCCTGCCAGTTGCTAAGAATGGTCGCCCTAAAATAATTGGCACTTCCTTATCAGCTTCACAATCCAGAATGATGAAATCTGCTGGGAATATGAATTTATCAACCTTGACTAACACATCTTCAATTTTTCCAATAGGTTGTTGATAACTGCCCAAAAGGTAGTTATTTAGGCCTCATTTCTATATTGATTTGTGTGTCTTTTGTGCTTAATAGGGTTGGTTTTAGATATATATTATATGTTTTAACCCATTTGGAAGAATGGAAGCATTGGAAACTATTTTGTGCAGAATATGTTGCTGGGCGACTGGAGGGAGCAAATTCTGTGCTGCAGCAAAACTGGGAGCAAAACTGCCACGTCACAGCTCGTTAGCCAACTTCATGAATCGAATTCTGTTGAGTTATTTTCGGGATAAAGGAGCAATGAGAGCCATCCACGTGTCCAGGTTGACCTAAGTCAAGCCTCCTATCCTTCTATGAAAGGAAGTAGCCGCCCAAGTCAAAATCATTCCACTCTTGGGAGAAAACATTCCATTCTTGGGAAGTTCCTTCCACCTTTGGGAGCCGAATAGAGGAGAGAGATTGGAGAGCACCTAGAAGACCATCATTGCAAGCTGATCGAGGATATTAACATTTCCTTTTATTATCTTGTAATTACGAACATGCCTACTCAGATTGTAGCGTGCGTTTCCATGCATATTATGAACTAAGTAGCTTAGGCGTTGGTTAGGAATTATGTGATTGTCGTGCTTAACTTTAGTAATAAATATTGATTCTATGCATCTTGATTAATTGTTGTGTTCATTTCTATTTTATGCCCGCTTGGCCAGCCGGTATGAATACCTCTCTCTAGTTTCAGGGATGATTTAGAGAGTGTGTGGCGATTAATCACACTACGATCATTGTGTATTGGTGAACGCCAGTGACTGAGCTAGGGATAGCTAGTTGCCTAGTTCTTGATCGGTCGTACTTCATTGGGGTTGAAACACATTCCAAAAGATTCGGAGTTCCGGGAGGAATCCGCTAATAATACTGCGAGAATTTGCATGATCAATAATATTGCTAAAGCATCTTTTAAAAACAATTACTAAATCCTGACCAGCGCCTGTTTCTAATCTGTCTGCCTATTTCTTTACTTTATGTTCTGTCATTTCTTTTGTTTCAGCATTATTCTTATAAAAACCAATCATTTTTACCATCTTTGAAACCATTAAAAAGTTATACAAAAAAGATAAAGTGGAAGCTAGTTCAGGCCCTGGATTGATAATACTTATTACTTGCTGCGGACTGTGTATACTTGCACAGAGTCTAGAGTGTAATTATATCTTATTTCTTATTGCATTTTTACTCACTCTAGGAACCCAACAAGTTTTTGGCGCCGTTGCCGGGGACTTGAATAAGTTTTTATCTGATCTGTTTTGTGTATGTGTTTTGGTGGTTTGGTGCTAGAACTTTTTGATTGTTTCTTTTGTTTTTGCAGGTGTGAATTTGGTGCATGAACGATCCGCCTGGGGTGAGGTTCGAGCTTGATCCAGAAATCGAGAGGACATTCAGGATAAGAAGGAGATAGCAGCGTAGACAGCAAAATCAAATGGCTGACGTGCCGCATCTACCGCAGGGTCCTGAAGGTCTAGCGAACCCCCAGCAGAATCGTGTGCTGCAGCAAAACCCGCCGCTGGAGCAAAATGAGCAGCAAAATAATCAGGCTGAGAATCCTATCTTGGTAGCGAACGATAGGACCAGAGCCATTCGAGCTTATGCTTTGCCAATGTTTGATGAGTTGAATCCAGGGATTGCACGTCCTCAAATTCAAGGGGCAAATTTTTAAATGAAACCGGTAATGTTTCAGATGTTGCAAACCGTGGGTCAATTCCATGGTTTGTCATCTGAAGACCCTCATTTACATCTTAAGTCTTTTCTAGGAGTTAGTGATTCTTTTGTAATTCAAGGAGTGCCTAGAGATACTCTTAGATTAACTTTGTTCCCGTATTCTCTTAGAGATGGAGCAAAGGCGTGGTTAAATTCTTTTGCTCCAGGATCAATTAGGACATGGGATGAGTTAGCTGAAAAATTTTTGAGTAAATATTTCCCACCTAATAGAAATGCTAAATTAAGGAGCGAAATAGTAGGGTTTAGGCAACTTGAAGATGAGACTTTTAGTGAGGCTTGGGAGAGGTTTAAGGAGCTTTTGCGAAAGTGTCCCCACCATGGCCTACCACATTGTATCCAAATGGAAACATTTTACAATGGATTAAACGCGGTAACTCAAGGTATGGTTGATGCTTCGGCTGGAGGGGCCCTTTTGGCAAAAACTTTTAACGAAGCCTATGAAATTTTAGAAAGAATATCTACTAATAGTTGTCAGTGGTCGAATGTTAGAGGCACAAATAAAAAGGTTAAGAGTGTATTAGAAGTTGATGGTGTGTCCACCATTAGGGCTGATCTTGCAATGATTGCTAACGCTCTTATGAATGTGACAGTGATTAGTCATCAGCAGCCGCCAGCTGTGGAGCCTGCTGCAGTGGTGAACCAAGTTGCAGAGGAAGCTTGTGTCTATTGTGGTGAAAACCACAACTACGAGTTTTGCCCCAGCAATCCAGCTTCTGTGTTTTTTGTAGGTAATCAGAGGAATAACCCTTATTCTAACTTTTATAATCCAGGTTGGCGCAATCACCCCAACTTCGCGTGGGGAGGACAAGGGAGTAATGTGCAAGCACAGCAGAAAGTGAACTAGTCGGGATTTGCTAAAGCGCAGGTATTGCCCCAGCAAAATAAACAGGCTTTGCCCCAGCAAAATTCAGGGAATTCTCTCGAGGCAATGATGAAAGAATTTATGGCTCGTACAGACGCCGCAATTCAAAGTAATCAAGCTTCAATGAGAGCCCTAGAATTGCAGGTGGGTCAGCTAGCCAATGAGCTGAAGGCAAGGCCTCAAAGGAAACTTCCTTCAGATACTGAACACCCTAGAAGGGAAGGCAAGGAGCAGGTAAAGGCATTGACTCTTAGGAGTGGTAAGCCACTAAAAGACAGAAAAGAGCCTAGTAAAACCCAGGATATAGATAATAATTGTGATAGAAATGTTGTTGTCGAGAACGAGTTGGAGACAGGTCAGGGTGCTGGAGGCAGCAATAAAGATGCTGGAGCATCTGGTTCTGTTCCAGATGTGGAACCACCTTATGTGCCGCCCCCACCTTATGTACCACCTCTACCTTTTCCACAAAGGCAAAAGCCTAAGAATCAGGATGGTCAATTTAAAAAGTTTTTAGAGATTCTTAAGCAATTGCATATAAATATCTCTTTAGTAGAAGCTATAGAGCAAATGCCTAATTATGCTAAATTTCTTAAGGATATTTTAACTAAAAAGAAGAGGTTAGGTGAGTTTGAAACTGTATCTCTTACTGAGGAATGTAGTGTTATTCTTAAGAATGGGCTACCAACCAAGGCTAAGGATCTAGGATCACTCACTATACCTGTGTCTATAGGTGGAAAAGAGTTAGGTAGAGAACTCTGTGATTTAGGTGCAAGCATTAACCTTATGCCTCTTTCGGTCTATCGGAAGTTAGGTATTGGTGAAGCTAGACCTACCACAGTTACACTCCAACTGGCTGATAGGTCTATCACATATCCAGAGGGTAAAATTGAGGATGTCTTAGTGAAAGTAGATAAATTCATATTTCCTGTTGATTTTATTATCTTAGACTATGAGGCTGATAAAGATGTCCCAATTATTTTAGGTCGTCCATTTTTGGCCACTGGTAGGGCGTTAATAGATGTTCAAAAAGGGGAATTAACAATGAGAGTCTGTAATGAGGAAGTAAAATTTAATGTGTTTAAAGCCATGAAGTATCCAAACGAGATGGAAGATTGCTCTTTCATTAGGATTCTGGAGAGCACAATTGTTGAGAGAGCAGTACAGGATTCGGCTAGCAAGCATTTGGAAGATCATGGAGAGGTTAGTGTAGAGGATTTAGAAGCTTGTACTTTAGAAAGAAAAAATGAAAAAGAATTGTTTAGGTGTGAGGATGTTTTTGAGTCTTTAGATTTAGATCAAAGAAAGGCTCCCCCGATTAAGCCATCCCTGATTGAGGCACCCACTTTAGATTTGAAGCCCTTGCCGGATGATCTAAAGTATGTGTATCTTGGGGAGGGTGAGACGTTGCCTATTATTGTTGCATCAGATTTAATGCCGGAGCATGAAGGGGCCTTAATAAAATTGCTGCAGCAATACCGCAAGGCTATTGGTTGGACATTGGCTGACATTCAGGGGATTAGCCCATCTTTTTGTATGCACAAAATCACTCTAGAGGAGGGATCCTTTAGGTGTATTGAGCAACAAAGAAGGCTTAACCCTGCAATGAAAGAAGTGGTTAAAAAGGGGGTGATTAAATGGTTGGATGCTGGCATCATTTATCCAATTGCAGACAGCAATTGGGTGAGCCCTGTCCAACGTGTTCCTAAGAAAGGAGGTGTCACTGTGGTGAGCAATAAAGACAATGAGTTGATCCCAACTAGGACAGTAACTGGTTGGAGGGTTTGCATGGATTACAGGAGGCTTAATAAAGCCACCCGTAAGGACCACTTCCCTCTACCATTTATTGACCAGATATTGGATAGATTGGCTGGTCAGGCCTACTACTGTTTCTTGGATTGTTATTCTGGGTATAACCAGATTACTATTGCTCCTGAGGATCAGGAAAAAAAGACTTTCACCTGCCCTTATGGGACGTTTGCTTTCAGGCGAATGCCTTTTGGCCTTTGCAATGCTCCAGTAACATTTCAGCGGTGTATGTTAGCAATTTTTTCTGATATGATTGAGTCCACTGTTGAGGTATTCATGGACGATTTTTCAGCTTTTGGAGGGTCTTTCCAGAGTTGTTTAGATAATTTAGGTCAGGTGTTAAAGAGATGTGAGGATACCCATCTAGTTCTTAATTGGGAGAAATGCCACTTCATGGTGAAGGAAGGCATAGTGTTAGGTCATAGGATTTCTAAGAATGGTCTAGAAGTTGATAGAGCAAAAGTTGAGGTTATTGAAAGATTAGAACCACCGAATTCAGTGAAGGGGATTCGGAGTTTTTTGGGTCATGCGGGATTTTACAGAAGGTTCATAAAGGATTTTTCCAAAATCAGTAAACCTCTTTGTAACTTATTGTGCACTGATCATGTTTTTGACTTTGATGCAGATTGTAGGAAGGCTTTTGAGACATTGAAGGCTGCTTTAATCTCAGCACCCATTCTTTGTGCACCTAATTGGAATTTACCATTTGAGGTAATGTGCGATGCGAGTGATGCTGCAGTAGGTGCAATGCTGGGGCAAAAGCAGGGCAAATTTATCCATCCTATATATTATGCAAGCAAGGTTTTAAATGAGGCACAAGTCAACTACACAACTACTGAAAAGGAGTTGTTAGCTGTTGTGTTTGCCTTTGAGAAATTCCGGCCATATTTGGTTGGATCCAAAGTCACGGTGTTCACGGATCATTCAGCAATAAGGTATTTAATGGCTAAGAAAGATGCAAAGCCTAGACTAATTCGTTGGGTTTTATTATTGCAGGAGTTTGACTTGGAGATAAAGGATAAGAAGGGATCAGAGAATGTCATTGCAGATCATTTGTCTCGTCTTGATCCATCATCATCTTTGCCGGAGCAATCTGCCATTTCCGATTCTTTTCCAGATGAACAGCTTTTTGCTGTTCAGGTAAAGGTAGTCAGGGATGTCCCTTGGTATGCTGATATTGCCAACTTTTTGGTAAAAGGAGTCACTCCTATTGACATGGATTGGAGGCAGAAGAAAAAGTTTAAGCATGATGCAAAATTTTTTTATTGGGATGAGCCATTTATGTATAAGCAATGCTCTGACGGTATTATTCGTAGGTGTGTTTCAGGTGATGAAGCAAAGGAAATCCTGGAGCAATGTCACTCTTCGCCGTATGGAGTTCATTTCAGCGGTCAGAGGACAGCTATGAGGATTTTGCATTGTGGATTCTTCTGGCCTACCTTGTTTAAGGATGCCCATTGGTTTTACAAGCAATGTGATGCTTGCCAAAGGAGAGGAAACTTAGGGCCTAGAGATGAAATGCCACTTACTTACATTTTGGAAGTGGTGTTATTCGATGTGTGGGGTATTGATTTTATGGGGCCATTTCCCCCTTTTAATGGCAATGTTTTCATCTTATTGGCAGTGGATTACGTGTCCAAGTGGGTGGAGGCCATTGCATGCCATCAGAGTGATGCCAAGACGGTTTCAAGGTTTCTCCAATCGCACATTTTTGCGCGGTTTGGGACACCTATAGCTCTAATAAGTGATGAGGGTACACATTTTGTTAATAATATCTCAACTAAGCTTTTAGCGAAGTATGGAATCAAGCATAGGATAGCTACCCCCTATCACCCACAGGCTAATGGTCAAGCTGAAATAAGTAATAGGGAAATTAAATCAATTCTAGAAAAAGTAGTCCATCCATCTAGAAAGGATTGGTCTTTTAGGTTGGATGAGGCTCTTTGGGCTTATAGGACAGCCTATAAGACTCCTCTAGGTATGTCTCCCTATCGGTTAGTATATGGGAAAGCTTGTCATTTACCATTAGAGCTAGAGCATAAAACGTTTTGGGCTTTGAAAAAATTAAATTTTGATCTGAGTCGTGCAGGGGCAATGAGGATGCTACAGCTTAACGAATTGGAGGAATTTCGCCAATTTTCTTATGAGAATGCGAAAATGTATAAAGAAAAGACTAAGTTGTGGCATGACAAGAAAATTAAGCCTAAAGAGTTTGTCAAAGGTCAAAAAGTTTTGCTTTATAATTCTAGATTGAAATTGTTTCTTGGGAAGCTTAAATCCAAATGGTCAGGTCCGTTTGTGGTGATTGAGGTTTTCCCCCATGGAGCAATTACTTTGCAGGACGAGAAGGATGGGAGAATGTTCAAAGTGAATGGACAGCGTGTCAAACATTATTGGGGAGAGGAGTTCCAGATGAAATATCCTTCCCTTACGTTGGTTGATGATTGAGAGAGCAAGATGTTTGCGAGAGCATTTTACAGAGCAATATTTTGAGCTCCCAGAGTTTGTTTTAATTTTATTTTTCGCTGATTTATTTTTAATCTCGAGTATTCTAGATTTAGTTTGTTTAATGATTTATTGTCAGTCTGTTGTTATTTTTAATTCCGTAAAATTTATTTTTTATGTCTATTTGAATTTTATTTGATTTTGTTGGATTTTATTTTCAGTTTGTTTATTTAATTGAATTATCTTAGATTCAGTTTTATTAGATTTTAGTTTAAATTTACATTTTAATTAGTGTAGGTTTAATAAAGATTTCCTCTAAATAATTCGGCTTCAAGTATAAAAAGAAAGGATTAGATTTGATTTGATCGGTTAAATTTAAATTTGAATTTAAAAAGATTTGATTTTCCTGCTTTGAAATTTGAATTACATATACAGGACTCTTCAGGTTCAGGAAGTTGTTACGGCAAAATTATGGCTGAAGCGAATCGTCCGAATAAGAAAGGGTTTGTTGGAGTAATTATTTTTACCGTTCGATTTTGAATTTTCTATGGGCAGGTAGATTGCATGGATGCTACCACGTGTCATGCAGGAATGATCCAACGGTCTGGCTATTTGACAACGCATAGTTATTTACCATGGGCGTTTGAAATTCCAGATTTTACCGTTGGATGGTTTAATTCTACCGGTTGCATGCGATTTAAAACGGTAATTTCAATTTAATGAAAGCAAGATCTTTCTGTTTATTTTGCTAAAGCCTTATTTATTGGCAACCCTCGGTACGTTTCTCTTACTTCATCTTCTTGCTACGATCTTTTGCTTTCGTTTTCGCTTTCTTTCTCTGTTAAACCCTTGAGTCCTTCATCGCAAAAACAAGAGCGAGGAAAGAAAGAGAGAATGAGGAGGAAGAGGTACCTGTTACCCCTGAGGTGCAGAAGGTAAAGGCGAAGAAGAAAAAAACACCAGAGGAGAAAGAAGCCAAAAGACGAAGACGACAACAGAGGGCTGAGGAACAAGAAAAGGCAACAGAAGTTGTTGCTGCAACAGTAGAAGAAGGAGACCCGCAAGAACCTGATGTACAGAACCCAGAGGAAGCTGAGTAGAGAGTCGCGGATACATAAAAAGTTCAAGAGGAGCAAACAGAGGAAGTTCGAGAGGAAAATACAGAGGAAGTTCGAGAGGAAAATACCGAGGAAGTTCGATAAGAAATTTTAGAAGAAGTTCAAGAAGAGCAGGCCGAGGTTGTGCAAGAGCAACAGGCAGAAGATGTTTAGGTAACGGATAATGAGCCAGTGCAGGAGGCTCGAGTGGAGGTGATCATGCCAGAAGCACCGAAACGTCGCCGCGTTAAGAGGAAAGCAGGTCGCGTTAGGGTTGTCCGAACTGATACTCCTTCGCCTCCAACCACGGATTCTGAAAGAGAGAATGCGGAGAGAGTAGAGCGTGAGAAGAAGGAAGCCGAGGAAAGAGCAAGAGAAGAGGCAGAGAAAAAGGCTGAGGAAGAGCGGTTGCTCAAGCGAAGGGCGGAAAAGGGCAAAAGTGTTGCTGAAGCATCGGAGGAACCTGATGAAATAGAAGAACATGGTCGCTTCATCAACAATTTTGCCAGAGCAAAATACGCTGAGCTGCTGAAAAGAGATTTTTTATTTGAGAGGGGATTCAGCGGTGATCTTCCGCATTTTCTGAGGACCGGCATTGCAGACCATGGCTGGGAGTTGTTTTGTGCGAAGCCTGAGTCTGTAAACGCGCAGGTGGTGCGTGAATTTTATGCTAATATTGACAAAGAAGATGGTTTCCATTTGATTGTTCGAGGAGTCGAGGTAGACTGGAGTCCTAGTGCTATCAACGCACTATATAACCTTCAGAATTTCCCCCATGCAGCATATAATGAGATGGTTGTAGCGCCATCTAATGAGCAGTTAAGTGATGCTGTGCGAGAGGTGGGTATTGAAGGGGCACAGTGGCAGCTGTCCAAGACAGGGAAAATGACGTTTCAGTCAGCTTATCTGAAGAGGGAAGCGAACACGTGGATGGGATTTATCAGACAGAGGATGCTTCCAACGACTCATGACTCGACGGTCTCGAGGGAACGGGTTCTTCTGGCTTTCGCGATTTTGCGGTCTCTCAGCATTGATGTAGGGAAGATGATTGTTAATGAAATTTCTGGTTGTTGGAAGAAGAAGGTGGGGAAGCTGTTTTTCCCGAATACCATTACCATGCTTTGCAAGAGGGCAGGGGTTCCAGAGGATGAAGGTGATGTTATTTTGTTTGACAAGGGGATCATCGACACGCCTAACATGGCACGGCTCCAGCGTATGCAGGAGGTACGTCAAGGAGGGCTTGTTTACGGCATCAACACGGTTTTAGAACAACTGGCACTTTCGGCCAGCAGGCAAGAGTTTGCCGAGAGGCAAGCTTTAACCTTCTGGAACTATGTTAGAAATCGTGATGCCAATCTGAAGAAGGCGCTGCAAGAGAATTTTTCCAAGCCGTATCCAGCCCTTCCAGCATTCCCTGAGGATCTGTTGAACACTTGGATTCCACCCCCACCTGTTGAAAGAGAAGAGGAGGATGATGAAGAGCAGGGTCAGGAAGACTGACTAATGTGATGATTTTGAGCGAGCATTACTTTTGTTTTTCCATTTTTGTTTGCTCGCGCATATCTGACCCCGCTGGCTAATATGTTTGCTTGTTTCTTTTTAATGTTTCTGCTTCTACAAAAATTTATCTGCTTTTGTAATTCTTTTCTCTTTGTTTTAATGAAATTTCCGAAGTTATTCTTGTTCCATAAGCACTGAGTAAATCTAACTTAACTAATTTCTTCTGAATTTTTGAAGCTTGGACTGGCTAAGCTTAATTAGATCAAGGTATTCTGATCTCCAGAAACCTTTTGCTTGAGCATTTTCTCTGATCTGGTCGTTGCTGCGGCAAAGAAAATTCTGGAGGTAGTGTTGACTTATGTGATCCGCTTTAAGCTTAGGTCTAGTCCCACGCTTAGGTTTAAAATTCAGATAGAAAGATTTAAGTTTGGGGGTGTCATTTGAAATTTTAATGATTCATTGGGGACAATGAATAATTCAAGTTTGGGGGACTTTTTGCTACTCCAATTGTTTTGCTCGAGCATTCCTCTCCTTCATTAAATAATTTGTAAGGTTATTGAGTAACCGGGGACATTTGTGATACCCACAGTTTGTCTTCGCGTTAAAAGGTAACCTAGGGAATGTAAAAAAAAATAATGAAAAATTATTTGCTGAAAAAAGTGATTGTTGAAAATTTTGCTGAAAAAATTCATGGAGCAAAAGTTTTGAAGGATGAATGATAGTCCAGCAGTTTTTCTGTCTCCCAGAACTTATGTGAGCTTCATCATAAAATGTTGCCATTCTGAGGGGCAAGAGATGGAATAACTAAGGATTTTTGAGCTTTACAAAGAGTATTTAGCCTAGTTGGTGATGAGTTTGGGGCAGGGGTATACTGCACCATAAAGTGGGTCATCCCGTGCTTAAGAGCTTATGACTGTAGGGCTGCTTTAAGTCTGAAAGAACAAAAATATAAACCCCTTGAAAATGTGTTTTGATATGTCTGATAATAGAGCTAAGTTGTGGCAAGTTCTTAGAATTGAGTTAAAAGTGGTGATTATTTGTCCATGTCGGAAGAATTATTTTGCTGCAGCAGAGCTTGGTTTTGCAGAGTGCTCAGGTAAAGGTTGAAGGTAGTGTTGGATTGTCTGGTTTGATTAAGTTGTGCTTTGTCTAATGTTTTGAATTTTTGAAGGGAAGGTTGGTTAGTATTGCTCGGGACGCGCAATAGTTCAAGTTTGGGGGTGTGATAACTGCCCAAAAGGTAGTTATTTAGGCCTCATTTCTATATTGATTTGTGTGTCTTTTGTGCTTAATAGGGTTGGTTTTAGATATATATTATATGTTTTAACCCATTTGGAAGAATGGAAGCATTGGAAACTATTTTGTGCAGAATATGTTGCTGGGCGACTGGAGGGAGCAAATTCTGTACTGCAGCAAAACTGGGAGCAAAACTGCCACGTCACAGCTCGTTAGCCAACTTCATGAACCGAATTCTGTTGAGTTATTTTCGGGATAAAGGAGCAAGGAGAGCCATCCACGTGTCCAGGTTGACCTAGGTCAAGCCTCCTATCCTTCTATAAAAGGAAGTAGCCGCCCAAGTCAAAATCATTCCACTCTTGGGAGAAAACATTCCATTCTTGGGAAGTTCCTTCCACCTTTGGGAGCCGAATAGAGGAGAGAGATTGGAGACCACCTAGAAGACCATCATTGCAAGCTGATCGAGGATATTAACATTTCCTTTTATTATCTTGTAATTATGGACATGCCTACTCAGATTGTAGCGTGCGTTTCCATGCATATTATGAACTAAGTAGCTTAGGCGTTGGTTAGGAATTATGTGATTGTCGTGCTTAACTTTAGTAATAAATATTGATTCTATGCATCTTGATTAATTGTTGTGTTCATTTCTATTTTATGCCCGCTTGGCCAGCCGGTATGAATACCTCTCTCTAGTTTCATGGATGATTTAGAGAGTGTGTGGCGATTAATCACACTACGATCATTGTGTATTGGTGAACGCCAGTGACAGAGCTAGGGATAGCCAGTTGCCTAGTGCTTGATCGATCGTACTTCATTGGGGTTGAAACACATTCCAAAAGATTCGGAGTTCCGGGAGGAATCCGCTAATAATACTGCGAGAGTTTGCATGATCAATAATATTGCTAGAGCATCTTTTAAAAACAATTACTAAATCCTGACCAGTGCCTGTTTCTAATCTGTCTGCCTGTTTCTTTACTTTATGTTCTGTCATTTCTTTTGTTTCAGCATTATTCTTATAAAAACCAATCATTTTTACCATCTTTGAAACCATTAAAAAGTTATACAAAATAGATAAAGTGGAAGCTAGTTCAGGCCTTGGATTGATAATACTTATTACTTGCTGCGGACTGTGTATACTTGCACAGAGTCTAGAGTCTAATTATATCTTATTTCTTATTGCATTTTTACTCACTCTAGGAACCCAACAGTTGTGTTAGTGATCTATCAACTAACTGTAAAGTTACAGTTGTTGGTCTTTCTTCTTCTATCCCGAACTGTTGAAAAACTGAGTATGGCATCAGGTTTATACTCTCTCCTAAATTGCATAACGCCCTGCCTACATTCCTTCCTCCAATGGAGCATGGAATGGTGAAGCTTCCTGGATCTTTGAGTTTGGGAGGGATCTCATTCTTGACCAATGCACTAGAACATTCAGTAAGTGCAGCTGTTTCATATTCTCCCAATCTTCTTTTCTTGGATAGAATGTCCTTCAGGAACTTCACGTAAGTAGGCATCTGTTCAAGCGCTTCTACCAACGGAATGTTGATATGTAGCTACTTTAAGACATCTGAAAACTTTTTAAACTGTGCATCCTGTGAAGCATATTTAAATCTTTGAGGGTATGGAGGTGGTGGTCTATATTCTGGATCTATAACGAACTTTTTAGGTTTTGCGGTCGCATTCCCCTGTTTTTTCTCTGAATTTTAATTTTCATTTTTTTCTTCCAAGGCTTCATGCTCCTTGGTCTTTTCTTCATTTTCTTTATTCTGTATAACTTCTGAAGTAACTTCTGATTTCTTTTCTAGAGACTTTTCTTGAGCTTGTTCTGGGATCTTCCTTACATCTTGTTTCACGACGTATTTTGGGCCATCATACTCTAGTCCACTTTTCAAGGTGACTGCCTTGCATTGCTCTTTTCCTTCTCTGTGAGGGTTCTCAATCTTGCTGGGCAACGTCCCTGGTGGTCTACTTTTGATCTCTTGAGCAATCTTTCCAATCTGTACTTCCAAATTTCTAACAGCGACATCGTTTCTTGCCATGTACTCCTTCATAAGAGTCTCTAGATTTGACTCTTGCTTTTGCACTTGGACTGGTTGGAAGTTCTTTTGCGGCTGTTGTTGTGTAGGAGGTCTCCCAAATTGATTTGTATTGGAATTACTTGGGCCGACTTGTCTCCAACCTGGGTTGTATGTAGCCGAGTATGGATTCCATTTGTTCTGGTTCTGGTTCCCTTGTTGACCTACATAAAAGACAGAAGCAGGATTTAGTGGACAGTTATCAGCAATATGTTCCTCACCACAAATTTCACAACAGGGAGAAGAAATAGCATTGGCAGGGGCTATGTTTGCTTGATTGCCCATAGCCATGCTCATCATCATGCTGTGGATGGCCTTGATTTGAGTTTGCATTGTCGAATTAGCCTCTATCTCTACTGCTTTAGCTGGATTCTTCAGGATTGTTGTTGGCTTAGTTTCTCCCCAATGTCTATTGTTTGTGGCTATGGTGTCCAATTGTTGTGGACGACTATTCGCCGTTTTACGACTTTCACACCGCAAGCACACGGGTCGTCACAAATAATATAAAACGGTAGGTAATACCGAGTATCGAGTCCACAGGGAGGCGAAGCGAAATTTAAGCAAGCAAAGATTCTTTGAGCACTAAAAATACTTGGGCGAAATAATATTTAGGGACCAGATCATGCAATCAAAGAAAAATAAAAATCAAAACAATTAAAGAGAAAATTTGATCAATCGATAAAAATAAAATACGGAGAAAGAGTTTCCTAATGGGAAGTGTTGGGTTTTATGCCCTAAAACTCGTAGATAGTAAATGTAACATTTTACCGAACATTAATAAAATAGTTTATTTTGTTTGTATTTAGTAGATCTTGTCTTATTAACCCTAATCCAATAAACTAAACATCCTAGGCTGATAGTATGAGGCTTGAACTAATATGTAGGGACATACGAGGATCAATGTTCAAGATTTAGCCTAAAGGGTCTATAGTATAGGGATAAGGCTGGGTACCTTATCCTGGTGACACTATGGATACGGCCCACTTTGTATTATGATACAAACGCTATGATCCAACGCGTCCATGTAGTTGACATGCGAGTGGGGGTATCCTATGCAATGAGTTTGCATAAGACCGGACCGCGAAATAGTTAACCACTAACTGTAACACCGTTAGTTGGCTTGGTTTCTATTTCACTAGGATGACCTAGACAACTCAGTCTCAATCCTGAGTGGATTATGGACTCCTGTTCATGAGGAGTTGTCCTTTGATTTGTATGGGTGAGAGTGGCCAGCACACCGACTCAATAAGCCTACCATTTTGGGGACAATACCGAGTGGGGAGCTGGGAACATAATCACACAAGATGGAATTCACTCCTTCCCGACTCTAGGGTTAGTAGAGGTGTGTTCCCTTAAGTGGTGTCTCCGGGACTTGAACAATGGGCCCAACCCTCTCTATGGCACGAGAGGGACTTCTGTTTGTTGGTTGGACCTCAAACAGGTTGTTCATT